>CM050165.1:156211525-157477487 GCA_027410445.1 Discoglossus pictus
ATTATTTAGTGATGGTAGTGTAGCCCCATTTTGTTGCAGTGACCCAAAGACTGGTACCTCCCTTGTGTATACAGACAAAAAGAACCTATTTAGCTCATCTGCCTTTTCCTGGTCACTAATTATCAGATGGCCTATCACATTGTAATGTTTCTATAGCTTCCTTACTTATTCCCATTAATATATTAAAAAAATATTTTAGGGTTAGTCTTACTTTCCTTTGTAACTGACTTTTTTTCTATTTTAGACAGTCTAATAGAACTTTTGCAAGTCTTGTTGATTTCGTTATATTCACATAAAGCTGCCTCTGTTCCCTCCTTGTATAATTTAAATTCATGTTTTTTTTCCCTTCTTTAATCTTTAAGACATTGTTAAGCTACATGGGATGTTATTTACTCCTATTCATGTTATTCTCACATGGTACATGCCAATGTGTATGTATCTTTAGCAAGGATTTTAATGTTACATAGTTACATAGTTACATAGGGCCTCATTCTATTAACGGCCGTAAAACGGCCGCAAAGCTGCGATTCCTTGCGGCCGTCTTACGGCCCCGTGTAGAGCTACCTTTACCTTGCAATTCAATTATACGGCGCCGCAGGGATCCCCTTACGGCCGGCCGCATATCATCCAAACGGCCGGAAGCTTTTTCCCAGCGCCCGTAAATCTTGTTTTCCTGACGCAAAGTCAGAAAACTGTAAATGCAAATATAAAATCGAAAATGCACTGTAAA
Organism: Discoglossus pictus; assembly: GCA_027410445.1. Lineage (NCBI taxonomy): Eukaryota > Metazoa > Chordata > Amphibia > Anura > Alytidae > Discoglossus > Discoglossus pictus. Next base: position 156,212,256 of record CM050165.1, read on the forward strand.
GCTACGTAAATGCTTGGCATCATAATGGGGGACATGAGGATTAATAGCAACACCCTCTCAAGCTTGCACATCAGCCCAAATCCGATATATTATTTACGGATTACTTTACGTCCCGTAGTTCCGCTGGCTCGTCCTTGTTAAAACCTGTACGGGTTCGGAGATGGAGGGCTGCAAACCAAGCATTGTACAAGCCAATATATATTCAATCCAGCACTGCAAAGCACTGTAAATGATGGGGAACATAATGGGGGGGCATGAGGATTAATAGCAAAACATTCTCAAGCTTGCACATCGCCAAATTGTACTTTGATTTTAAAATCCGTACAAGTCCCACGGACTTCAATGATCAAGCCCGTAGCTCTGTATTCAAGCCCGTGCGGGCTGTCCTCCAAGCCCGCAGCTCGTTTTGAAAGGCCGTACGTGCTTGGAGGTTGAAGGTATCCATTTTGTTACGGTTTTTGCAGTCTGCATGGTTTAAGCCTGTAACCCTAAAATGGAGGCCCAAGCATTACAGCCTCCAAATGAACAATAGTTCAAATTAGTTTAATATTCCTCATATGTTTGATTGGTCAACACACATACAGGTTCCATTGTAGCCTCTAAAACAGCCCTATAATAGAATATGTCACTCTAACATTGGCGCGCACAGCAAATGTGTTTTGACAACATGTAGCTGACATGAGCGGTCCCACATCATTGCGCAGTTGTAATATTTTTGACTAGTGCGCGTCGATGAAAGGGCGCAAGTGATATGACCTAATGCCATAAACCCTTCTAACCCTTGTAGCCGCAGCCTAATCCTAACCCTTACACCCCACAGCCTAATCTTAATCATTAGATCCGCTAGCCTCCTGTCGGGCCTGCTGTTGTTGATGCGCGCATGTGTCGGTGCGCAGATGACAGCGCACATTCGATGCACGCTATATGGTTGATCAACGATAGAATACACATCTCGCTCATCACATCTACATTAGAGAATACAAATAGTGGCCAAATCAGACCGGCCCCTTGGCATATATCAAGTACCAGGGGAATATTTCATTATATGTAGTTAAGTTCTTCAGTTGTGTCCGACTCTCCGTGACCCTATGGACTGCAGCACATTCAGCTAGGTCTCTGCCTGTGCTGTTCTCCAAAGTTTGAAGGCCAAATAGATTGGAGTGGGTTGTCAGTTCCTCCTCTAGTGGATTGGGATTTGTCTGATCTTTCTGCTATGACCTGCCCACCTACAGTAGCTCACAGCTTCATTCAGGTACACAAGCTGCTTCACCACCACCACCACTTAGCAACCCTCACCCATGTCAATTGATAAATAGCAGAACAGTTTGGAAGTTCACCAAATGGGAATAACTAGACACCTGGCACATGGCTCCCACCATGATGGGCGTAGCAGAGATTATGCCTGATGGCGGTGAGTTTGCTGTTGATGCCGGAGCTTGGGGCCTTTTCTGATGGGTCAGAGTAGATATGTGTGGTGTATGTTCCCCTGGTCCCCTTCAGCATTGCTAAGTGGTGTGAAGGGGCTTGTGTACCTGAATGAAGCTGTGAGCTATAACATGTAGGGCCACTGTAGGTGGGCACATCATAGCAGAGAGATCAGACAAGGTCCAATCCACTTGAGAAGGAGCTGACAAACCACAGCAGTATATTTAGCATGCAAACCGTGGATAACAGCACAGGCAGAGACCTAGCTGAATGTGCTGCAGCTCATAGGGTCACAGAGTGTCAGACACAACTGAAGAACTGAACAACATACATTACAATGTTTCCCTGCTACTTGATATATGCCATGTGGCGGTGTAATTTGCTAAATAATAGTGTTACCAAATGCAGATGTGATGAGCGAGATGTATATGCAATTAGATAGAGATTTAAGGGATCCCAATAGAGCTCATGTGCGTGGCAAAGGGTTCATATGACCTGACTCATGTTTTACTCTTGCTATTGAATTGGGTAGTGTGGCTTCAATCATATTATGCCTGTTGCAGCATGGTTTGTCATGTGCATGGCCATTACAACATATGATAACCAAAGGATATTTAGCCAATGCATGTTCATTATTGGGCAACTAACTGTATTCATACATATGCTAAGTGATGTGGGTGAAGGAGTTTGTGTACTTCAATGAAGCTGTGAGCTGTACTACATAGGGCCAGTGTAGGGGGGTACGTCTTATCAGAGAGGTCAGACTAATCCCAATCAACTAGAGAAGGAACTGGAAAAGCACTCCAGTGTCACCTGTCCTATTCATTGTAGGCCCTCAGGGGAATGTTCCTACTCCACAGTATCGCTAATCAGACTTGTCATGGCTATTAACCCTATATTAGTAGTAGATATGATATTTGGGATCATATGATATCTAAAGCTATTCTGACTCCTCAACAGTTTTAGATGTATTGATCTATTGCATGTTAACTATGGCTCATCAGTTTACATTTATAGGAATGTGACACTAATGTAATGCATGTGGATTTCACAGAACCAAACATATTCATAACACATGGACGCAGTCAGAAAGGTCTAACAAAGCTTTATTTTTTACACAGACCACAATCAGCAGTGGTCAAGAGTGTGCATTCACATAACAGTATAACAAAGCTTTATTTGCTAGACAGACCACAATCAGCAGTGGTCAAGATGGTGCATTCACATAACAGTATAACAAAGCTTTATTTGCTAGACAGACCACAATCAGCAGTGGTCAAGATTGTGCATTCACATAACAGTATAACAAAGCTTTATTTGATAGACAGACCACAATCAGCAGTGGTCAAAACTGCATTAATATCATGGGTGTGGTGTGGGCGGGTCCTTGAAGAGCAAGAGGCTGGAAAAAAGGGGAAACCTACAGGGGTCAATCTAATAGTCTAGAATAAGCATGATGCATAGCACCTACCAGGGTCACATGCTGCAACCAGAACCAGAAATCTCTCCATTTAACTGAAGAAACCATTTATGTGCATAGCACTTACAACTTGTAACTAGATCTGCTCAATGAAACAGATGATTTAACCTTTGGACTGTGTAATGCAATCCAGTTTCACACATACAGTGTGTTGACCAAACAAAAATCTGAAATAAGTGTTCAAATCAAAAAATGCGGAGGAGGATCCACAACAATTTAGAATCATGATGTATGTACAGTACAGGGCAAATAGCCATTATTATGGAGAGGACACAAAGGTCAGCAGCCAGATTCACTGTTTCTTACATCAGACCCAAAGATCTGTTCTCAGACCGATATTGAGGTCAGGATCACATGCTTTATTAGTGCATATATTATTGCTGGCTGTTATTAACATGCCATTGTGAGACTTTGCAAGTCCACCGCCATAGCGGTATTAGTCTACATTTAAACTACCAACAATCATGTCGGAGATATGATTGCTATATGATAGCTGTAAGATTGTGGGAGCTACATGTTAAGGGGGCTGCCATTGAAGGCATGTTTACCTTAGAGGCACTGGGAAAACCCTACACCTCATAATTCCTCCACAATGCTTGCAGATGCAGGAGATGCCTTCATGGACCTAAAAAAAAAAAAAAGAAAGAAGCAAAAAAAGACAAAACCTAAGAAATAAGGCCTGAAAACATCATAGGGCCTGCAGCATCTCTTCTCAACAGCACTCCTTAGTGACAATGTATTGGTCACACTACTAATTAACAGCCTCAATAAATTTCTATGTAACAAATTGAATAGGGCTCTATATAAGCACACAGCATATTTTTGAAAGGAAGTTTTTAGTTAGGGAACTTCTATGCAAAAGCCAGGTCTTCACTGACTAAAAACTTCTGTAAAAAATATATATCCTATGTGCTTATATAGAGCCCTATTCAATTGACCAAATCACATTTTAATGAGGCCCTTTGTGTTCTGTTTAACCTGTCACCAATTGATGGTCACTGAGGAGTGCTGTTGAGAAGGCTAAAACATGTCTGCAGACCCTATGGGCGTCATTCAATTGCGGTTTGGCCAATTGAAAAGGACTCTATATAAGCACAGAGCATATATTTAGTTACAGACGTTTGTAGTTAGTGAAGACCTTGCTTTTGGATAGAAGTTCACTAACTACAAACATCTGTAGAAAATATGCTCTGTGCTAAAATTGAGCCCTTAGCAATCGGCCACATTGCAATTGAATGAGGCCCTATGTCCTCCTCCGCTTGGGCCCAGGACCCACATTACCTATGCCCATCCTCCGTCTCCCCTCTGGTGGTGATGGTGGGGGGGGGGGGAGGGCGGGGGGGCGGGAGGTGCCAGGCAGCGGTGGTCTTGGTGGTGGCGGACACATGGGAGGAGAGGAGGGGCAAGGCTGCTCTTGACTGAGGGATTGGGAGATGCCCGTTGATGTTGGGCTGGGGACCATCACCTGTCTGAGCAGCCTGACCTGAAGGTGTTCGGTGGTCATGTGGTGCCTCCTCACCTCCCTGGACAGCCTGGCCAGGCTGTGGGTCATATGTGACCGGAGTGCAGAGATGCTGGCCTCCATCCGGATCTGGCTGGCCGTAGACTCCAGAATGCTGGCCTCTATCCTCTGGGAGCTGGCCAGCTGCTCCTTCATGACGGCCAGCATCTCCACCTGCACAGCCTGGCTCTGCGGCGACGACACCGCTGGGTGGGCCTGGTGAGGTGTAGTCTGGAGGGCCACAGCTGGAGCCAGGAGGGACAATGTGCCCGGTGGTGACCAGGCCAGCACACTGTGTGGGGAAGGAGGTGCTGTCCCTTGTGCATGGGAGGGCCCCAGAGCAAGTCTTTGGAGGATGGGCATAGTCCCAGGGCTTGTGGCAGTTGAGCTGGCGAGCTCAATGACCAGCCCATCCTCTAACCCAGGGCCCTCCGATCTTCCTTCCTCCTCCCCCTGTGCTTGAAGATCCTGGTATCGGGCCGATGGCCCCGCCTCCTCTGCCTGGTCACAGGACCCAGAGCTCCTCCTGGATGATGAGAGATAGAGAAGAAAGGTACATGTCATTAGTATGTTGATTAGCGCATTGATATGTGTTCATTTTTAATTATCTGACATCTAACCTTGAATATGGATGATTCTCCTCTTTGCAACTCTGATTAGTTATCTTATACTAGCTGTTATCTATTCTAAGGTTTCTGTTCTTGATGGTTCTCGGCTCACAACGCTATCTGTATTACGGCTGCTGTCTGTAACTGCATAGGCTGAACAGGCACAAACTCTTTCCTGGATTGGAAGATATCCTTTCTGTGCACTGGTGAGTAAATCAGGATGACTGAAGAAGCGATTGACTCACCTGTGCGCAGCAGGGTTATCAAATCCAGCCATGTGTGTGGCCCACCAGGACCTAGTTTGGACACACCTGCTCTATTGCTTGATTACTGTTGTGTTGACCAGGAATGACAGTGATTTGTCAGCTTCATGAATTTAATGATGCATCCATCTATTCCTTGTTATTTCATGGAGCTGACATGTCAGTGTCATGTCCATGTGTAGTGTGTGTGATGCACATGTGGTGGCATGTTGCTGTATGTCATATTCACCTGCCATGGAGGCTGGGTCCTGCTGCTCCACCGGGCCTGATGCTCTAGCTGCGTCGGAGGGTGCAAGCATGGCCCTTGCAATCCCCTCATGTGCAAGGTACTTGACCCTCCGCCCCTCGGCCTCCTGCGCCATCTTCTTTCTCACCACGGCCCTGATGTCGTCAAACCGGTGCTTAATGGACCGCAGACTCCATCCACGGCCCACCACACCATTGACCAGATCGACCACCCGCTGCCAAGCATTAGCCCTGGGCCCAGCCTTGACTTCCCTAGCCCCCGAGGTGATGACGGGGCAGGCACGGATGGCCTCCAGGAGGACCATGTTCTTCTCCCGGCTATAATTGTGGGCCCTGGACCTGCCGCCAGCCTCTTGCTCTCCAGGCTGGGGATGAGGACCCTCTCCACTCTCCTCCTCCCTCCTCTCCTCTCTCCTCCTCCTCCTTCCTCCTCTCCCTCCTCCCCCCTCTCCTCTCCTCCCTCCTTCCTCTACTCTCCTCCCTCCTTCCTCTACTCCCCTCCCTCCTTCTTCTACTCTCCTCCCTCCTCCTCTCCTCTCCTCCCTCCTTACTCTCCTCTCCTCCCTCCTTCCTCCTTCCCTCCTCTTCTCCCTCCTTCTCCTCCTCTCCTCCCTCCTTCTCCTCCTCTCCTCCCTCCTCCTCTCCTCCCTCCTTCCTCCTCCTCTCCATTCCTCCTCCTCCTCTCCTCCCTCCTCCTCCTCTCCTCCCTCCTCCTCTACTACCTCCCCCTCCTAAACTAGTACCTCCTCCTCACTCCTCCCCTCCTCTTCCCCACCTCCACGCCCCGGGACTCCCTACCACTCCTCTCCCCTCTGCTCCTCTCCCTCCATCACCACCTGAAAAGAAAAGAAAGAGAAATAAAGAAATGTTTTAGTGGGTTTGCCTGCTCCACCCTCGTCCCCCATTCTGATCGCCTCTAACACTATTTCTGCTTGGATATCAATGTTGGGACTAACTGCAGTAATCAACCTTAAGTGGACAGAGCCTGTGACAGCAGTGGGAGGGGTGTACAGCACCTCTCACTCTGGGCCTGAGTGGTGCTGATGAAACACGCTAGATCAATACTTTCCTAAACAATGTGGAAGGGTCAGTTACAGTTTGCATATATACAAGGCATGCGGCTATGTCTGAGGCCACTAATATCCTATCTGCATTATACTCTGCACATATTCCTGGGAGTGGTACCTATCCTGAAGCCATCTTCTGTACCAGAGGTAGTAGGAACTACATGGTCCTGCTGGGCTAGGCTGAAAATAAGTTCTTGTCAAGCCCCATTGAAGAAGCAGTTTGGAACACCTATATGTATTGCAAATACGTGTAGAAATCTCAATCAAACTCAATCAAACTCAATCAAACTCAATCAAACTCAAACTCAATCAAACTCAAACTCAATCAAACTCAAACTCAATCAAACTCAATCAAACTCAAACAAACTCAAACTCAATCAAACTCAAACTCAATCAAACTCAAACTCAATCAAACTCAATCAAACTCAATCAAACTCAAACTCAATAAAACTCAATCAAACTCAAACTCAATCAAACTCAAACTCAATCAAACTCAATCAAACTCAAACTCAATCAAACTCAAACTCAATCAAACTCAAACTCAATCAAACTCAAACTCAATCAAACTCAAACTCAATCAAACTCAATCAATCTCTCTCTCTCAATCTCTCTCTCTCAATATCTCTCTCTCTCAATCTCTCTTTCTCTCTCTCAATCTCTCTCTCTCTCAATCTCTCTCTCAATCTCTCTCTCTCTCAATCTCTCTCTCTCTCTCTCTCAATCTCTCTCTCTCTCTCTCTCTCTCTCAATCTCTCTCTCTATCTCTCTCTCTCTCTCTCTCTCTCTCTATATATATATATATATATATATATATATATATATATATAGAGAGAGAGAGAGAGAGAGAGAGAGAGATTGAGAGAGAGAGAGATATTGAGAGAGAGAGAGAGAGAGAGATATCCAGATATAATACGAAACATAACAAACTAAATAACTTACCTCCCTGCACCAAACTCCTCTCCCCACACCAAAAAACTCTCCAAACCTATAGGCCAACACAAAAAAAAACACAATTGTACTTCTCGCCAGTGTATTCAGTAAATATAGAAATTGGCAAAACATACAAATAAAAGACTGCTTCATAGGATGAAAAGCATGTACAATACAACTTACCTCCCTCCAAACTCCTACGGGCCGGATCAAAACTCAAAAACACTACAAACACCTATAAACAAGCAAAAAAAACAATTGTACTTCTCTCCAGTGTATTCATTAAATATAGAAATTGGCAAAACATACAAATAAAAGACAGCTTGATAGGATGAAAAGCATGTACAATGCAACTTACCTCCCTCCAAACTCCTAAGGGCCGGATCAAAACTCCAAAACACTACAAACACCTATAAACAAGCAAAAAACACAATTGTACTTCTTTACATCGGCATCCGTAAATGTAGTAACGGATTCCCGTAAAAAGAACTTAAACCGCGACTTGATAATAAAGCAACTTACCTACTCTCAACCACCAAGCTCCTGGAACCACGTACTACTTCGTCCGAAATCGCAACACAGTCGAGGCGTGGGTGCGTGTCATTCCTATTTATTCACTCCCACTGTCAATCAAATGGTCTATCCCGTAAGTGATTGGCTGTGCGACCTGTGGCGCGATGCGTGATTCCGCTATTGGATGGTTCGTGCCGGGCGCGGCTAGTCCGTCCCCCTTCCAGCTTGCGTGCGCGCCTAAACATCACGGCCTTCCTACATTCTGAAGGCCGCGATTCGCGCCTGGCTAGATTTAATTTACGGCCGCATCCGTTGAAGTCCATACGATGCACTTACGGCATTGGAATGAAACCGGGCTGAAAGGGCCCTAAAAGTATAAAGGAAGCAATAAAAGGCATTCAAATTACTGTAAAAACAATCCCCAATGATCAAATATGTTAATAAAAGATATCTTTTTATTGTCATGTACATCCTCAATATGGCGGCCATATTAACCCTTTAGCACTCAGAAAGGCTAGAATGTGTCCCCTAAACATATCAACATTATCTGATTTAGATCTCTTTTATCACATCTACTTTTTTGAACACAAATATTGGCTATATTTCAATGCCACATTACATAGATCATGTAGCATGGGCCCAAATTCAAATGTGGGCCAGAATATTAGGGGTTACTAATTAAAATGGCTAAACCAATCCATAATCAGGGAACTTCATAACATGATGAAGCTTAGATACACCAGTGAGCTTTTCCATTTGTGAAATCCACCCGGATAATCACATCTGGGGTAATTAGCAAGCTATATAACCACATCATCATCCATGAATTATCAAGTCTGAACCATCATGGATAGCAGCAACCTGAGTGCGGTGTATATGTATGTGAGTAGAGCGCAGTGTCGTAGGAATGGATATTTGTTTCGAATGTTGCAGAGTGGAAACCGGGCTGTCAGGCGTGCAACTGAGGAGTGGCTGAGGCGTGACAGAGAGGGGCGGCTGGGAGTGAATGTGGGGGAGCGTGCTGATGCAATCCATGGTGGTCCGGAACCAAGCCAGGCAAGTGGCTCATCACAGGATATGCCTAGGGTCATGGTGGGGGGTCAGTTAGGGGAGAGAGCTCCAGAGGCACAGGGACAGGGGGATATGAGGGCACCTGCAGACAGGGAGGAGGACCTTGATGTGGGTGATCAGCTGATGGGGGGGCCAGATGAGAGACCCCTAGATGGTGTGGCACATGAAGTGGGGGCTCCTGCACAGCCAGACCCACAGGGGGGTGAGCAGGCCCAGGAGCCTGCCAGGAGGATTTGTGCACCCAGGGTGTACAGGGAGAGAGTCACATTAGAGGGGTTAACTGATGTGGAAGTGTATGAGCGTTTTAGGCTAACCCGTGCCAGCCTGGAGGAGCTCTATGCCGTCCTGAGGGAGGACATGGAGCCTTCCGCACGGACCAATAGAGCCATCCCAGGCATGACACGGATGTTAGCCGCCATACACATCCTATCATCTGGTAGTTTTCAGAACACTGCTAGCATAGTAGGAGGAATGTCTCAGGCAAGCCTTTCAAGGTTCCTGAGCACATTCCTCCATGCTATCAATCCGAAAGCTGCCAGATACATCAGTTTTCCCCACACTGGGGAAGAGATCTTGAAGGTGAAAACAGATTTCTTTTGAATGGGAGGTATCCCCAATGTGCTCGGTGCTATAGATTGTACACATGTAGCATTGATAACTCCTAGAAAGCAAGCGCTGTTCAGAAATCGCAAACACTATCATTCCATTAATGTCCAGGTTGTTTGTGATGCAGACATGCGCATACAAAATGTGGTTGCAGGCTTCCAGGGAAGTACTCATGATGCCCATATCCTGCGTCAGTCATCCACCCGTCTTTATTTTGAGTCTGGACAAGCTTCACCTGGGTGGCTACTGGTTGAGTACCCATAAAGGATCCCCTAACATATACATCATGTTCCACTGTAATGCTATTCCATTGTTGCGTGAAAAATGCGCAACGACGCATGCGCCAACAGACAAAATAGAGTCCCTCAATAGCGCGCTCAACATCTGCGCGCAGGAGTTGAGATAAGGATTTAAGGGTGGACTTAGGGGTTTTAGGGTTAGGGGTCTTTGGGCTAAGGCTTTGGATTATGAGTGTTAGTGTTAGGCATGGGGTCTCAGTGGTTCGGGTTAGAGGGTTTTGGCCCATTAGTCAATAGATTCTACAACTTGCGCTCTTTGATGGACACACATTTTGGAACACAATTTCCAACAGTGCTCTACTGTCGCCGGCTTCTGGCAGCACCATATTGTCCGCGCTCATTTGCCGTGCGCCATAAAGAAGGTGTGCCGACTGAGCCATTGCATCGTAGCTTGTTGCTGTGCCTAACCCGATGTGACATGGTCATAGGAGTATGAAGTTTCAACCCAGAGATCCCTAAACTAACGTCACATTAATCATTGTGTATATTTACAGATGCTTTAACGAGCAGCACAACCTCACATTCATATCTACATCTCCCATTTTTGTTTCCTTCAGGTGATGCAGGATATAGGTGTTTGCCGTGGTTGTTGACCCCTGTGAACAATACACGCACAGAGGGGGAGGAGAGGTACAATGCGGCCCATGCCAAAACCCGGAATGTAATAGAGCGCAACTTTGGCCTCCTGAAGATGCGCTTCAGATGTTTACATTCCACTGGCGGGGCACTACAGTATACACCAGTGAAGGTTTGTCACATCATCATGGCCTGCTGTTGTCTGCACAATATAGCAGTACAGGCAAACTGTCTGGGTAACATTGATGATGCTCCGCTTGAACCGGCGGAGCGTCCAGTACCTCCCCCTGGTGAGGATAACGTTCAGGGGTCACAACTACGTGCCCACGTCATTCAGGAGTACTTCTCATGTAAGTCTGAAACTAATAACAACCAACTATAATGTATCTTGATTATGGTTACTAATACATCTCTTTTCTCCTTCCCCATTATCTTCCAGAATATCCAACAGTCCACAGTAGAGGATAGCTTTGTGATGTAACATATGTCTCGTGACGCATTCTTCATACTGGATCAAATACAGCCTGCTCTGATATCCGTTAATGGTAAGTATGCGCACATTCCCATACACATCATATATATTGATATCTGCCAACCTCAAGAAGCTAAGCTAAATGGGACTACATTCGAGTCCTACTTCAATGTCATTAATAAATATGTTAAAAAGGAGAGGACCCAATACTGAGCCCTGAGGAACCCCACTTATCACATTAGACCAATCGGAGTATGTTCCATTTACAACAACCCTTTGCTTCCTGTCTTTTAGCCAGCTCTCGATTAAAGAGCAGATATTTACTGCAATTCCTGTATCCCTTAGTTTGCTTACTAGTTTTCCATGTGGAACTGTATCAAATGCCTTTGAAAAATCTAAAAAGACTACATCCACTGAGTTGCCCTGATCCAAGTTCCTACTAACCTCCTCATAAAAACTAATTAGATTGGTCTGACACGACCTTTCCTTCATAAATCCATGTTGACTGCTACCTATGATCCTGTTCAAATAGACATATTCTTGTATTCTGTCCCTTATTAACCCTTCTAAAAGCTTCCAAACTACAGAAGTGAGGCTCACTGGTCTATAATTCCCCGGATTTGCTCTAGATCCCTTCTTAAATATAGGTATCACCTCTGCTTTTCTCCAGTCATCTGGTAGAGACCCTGTAGTGAGTGAGTCTTTAAAGATTAGATATAATGGTTTGGCTATTACAGAACCCAGCTCCCTCAGTACCCTTGGATGTATTCCATCAGGACCTGGGGCTTTATTAACATTTATTTTCTCCAACCTCTTTTGTATTTCTTCCTGCGTTAACCAATTATTTAGTAAAGGTAGTGTAGCCCCATTATGTTGCAGTGTCCCAACCACTGGTACCTCCCTTGTGTAAACCGACGAAAAGAACCTATTTAGCTCATCTGCCTTTTCCTGGTCACTAATTATCAGATGGCCTGTGTCACATTGTAATGGTCCTATCGATTCCTTCCTGGCCTTCTTCCCATTAATATATTTATAAAATATTTTAGGGTTAGTCTTACTTTCCATTGCAACTGACTTCTCACTTTCTATTTTAGCCAGTCTAATAGCCCTTTTGCAAGACTTGTTGATTTCCTTATAGTCACATAAAGCTGCATCTGTTCCCTCCTTCTTGTATAATTTAAATGCATATTTATTTTTCCTCATCATGAACTTTAAGTCATTGTTAAGCCACATGGGATGTGATTTACTGCTATTCATTTTATTTCCACATGGTACATGCTGATGAGTATGTTTATTTAGTAAGGATTTGAATGTTGTCCATTTATTTTCAGTATTCTTCCCTGTAAGTTCTTTGTCCCAGTCTATATGTTGTATTGCTGCCCGTAGCCCATTAAAGTTAGCCCTTTTAAAATTTAGAGTTTTTGTTGGCCCCTTACAACTCTGTTTTTTGTATTCAATCTCAAATGAGACTGTGTTGTGATCACTGTTCCCCAAGGGTTCCCCTATTTTTACATTTGATATTATATCAATATTACTTGTGATGACTAAATCCAAGATGGCCCCATTTCTAGTAGGTTCTTGTATTACCTGGGCTAGATAATGATCCCTGAGTGTACTCAAGAACCTGCTCCCCTTAGCTGAGCTGCTGGTCTCGTTTATCCAGTTTATATCAGGATAATAAAAGTCTCCCATTATTAGAACTTGCCCATGCTTAGCTGCATTTCCAATCTGTAACAATAATTGTATTTCCTCACTTTCAGCTATATTTGGGGGTTTATAGCATACTCCCACCAATATGCATTTAGAATTAGCTCCTCCACTATTTAGCTCAACCCACAAGGATTCAATGATGCCGTTAGTGCCAGCATAAATATCTTCTCTAACTATAGGCTTAAATTCAGGCTTAACATAAAGACAGATCCCTCCTCCTCTTTTACCATTTCCCCTATCTTTCCTAAATAGGTTATAACCATCCAGATTAACAGTCCAGTCATGAGATTCATCCCACCATGTTTCCATAATGCCTATTAAGCCCCATTTTTCTTGTACTGCTAATATTTCTAGCTCATCCATTTTCCCAGGCAAACTTCTTGCGTTTGCAATCATACACTTTATGTTGCTATGGCTCTGCTGTTGTGAAGTGCCTGCCACTGTATTTGAGGCCCCTATTAATATCTCCCTACTTTCTATTGTAACCCGCCCCCCTTCTCCTCCCCCATGGGTAAATAATTCATCCCTTTCCCTCTCTACCCTATTTACCCCAATACTTCTATATAGTCCCTCCCCCCCACCTACAAGTTTAAAAACTCCCCCAGCCGTTCTACCATCCTATCCCCTAGCACAAAAGCGCCCTCATCATTAAGGTGCAATCCATCCCTGCTATAGAGATTGTACCCAAGTGAGAAGTCAGCCCAGTGCTCTAAAAACCCAAAACCCTCTGCACTGCACCACTTTTTTAGCCACGCATTAACCTCCTTAAGCTCCTTCTGCCTCCCTGGGCTAGCACGTGGCACTGGTAGTATCTCAGAAAATACTACCTTGGAGGTCCTTGCTTTAAGCTTATTCCCTAATTCTCTAAAATCATTCTTTAGGACGCTCCATCTTCCACTAACTTTGTCATTGGTACCAATGTGTACCAAGACCGCCGGTTCATTACCAGCCCCTCCCAATAATTTATCCACCCGATCCACAACATGCCGAACCCGAGCACCCGGGAGACAGCAAACTGTTCGATTGCTGGGATCTGGGTGACAAATTACCCTGTCTACCTTCCTAATAATAGAGTCCCCTACCACCAAAACATGTCTGTTGCTCTGCCTATTCTGCCCTCCCTCTCCTCCAGTAGAACTGTTCTCCCGGCTGTTAGAGGGAACAGCTCTATCTGGCATTGCCATTCCTGAATGGACATCCCCAACAGTTTCACTCAATCTCGCAAATCTGTTGGTGTTTGCCAACTCAGAACTGGCCTGCCTCCTCCTGTACCCCCTGATTCCCCTTCTAACTGTAACCCAGCTACCTCCCTGGCCATCCTCACTAGCCCCAGCTCCTCCCTCCATACTAGGCCCAGCTAAACTGTGCTCCGTGAGCACCAACTCCCTTTCCAGTGGAGCAATATCACTAAGTGCTGCAATTCTCCTCTCCAGATCTTCAATTTGAGCATCCAAAGAGGCAACATGCTCACACCTGTCACAGAGGTATGGACCCTGGATCATCTGCTCCAGTAGTGCATACATTCGGCAGGATGTACACTGAGTGAGGTTTCCACTGGACTGACTCATGATTATCAGTTACAAAAATACAGTGAGAAAACAAATCAATGTATTTGTATAAAGATTTATTTTCCACACCTTAAACCAAACAAAACAGAAACAATATGTACGTTTGTTTTCTGTTTTTTCTTATAATACCCCTTATTTGGATTTCCTCCTTTTATTTAATCTCCTACACACCAACTACACTTACACTAGAAATGATTGCAAGCTCCCAAGCTCTCCCTTCTCTTGTTAAAATAGACCCCGCCTACTTGCCTGTACAATGATAAAAGAGCACAGGATAGAAAACACGGTCCTGCCCCACAGAACCGATTCAACAGAAAACAACAAAATACACACAGATATAACTTACACAGCCCAAGCCACACCCACACTCACCTGTACTCTGATTAATGCAACAGACAGAAAACTCTGCACTGACTTAGAGCAGATTCAAACAGAACTCACACAAATTCACCCAGATATAACTACACAGGCCAAGCCACACCCACTCACCTGTACACTGATTAATGCAGACAGAAACTGTGCACTGACTTAGAGCGGATTCAAACAGAAACTCACACAAATGCACCCAGATATAACTACACAGACCAGGCCACACCCACTCTCACCTGTACTCTGATTAATGCAACAGACAGAAACTGTGCACTGACTTACAGAGCGGATTCAAACAGAAACTCACACAAATTCACCCAGATATAACTACACAGGCCAAGCCACACCCACTCTCACCTGTACTCTGATTAATGCAACAGACAGAAAACTGTGCACTGACTTACAGAGCGGATTCAAACCAGACCTCACACAAATGCACCCAGATATAACTACACAGACCAAGCCACACCCACTCTCACCTGTACACTGATTAATGCAGACAAACTGTGCACTGACTTAGAGCGGATTCAAACCTGAAGGTAGAGAACCACATGTGGATGTCCGAACATGTATCAATGTGTGATAGTTGGGATCTTCCCTTTCTATTACAGGCTGCACTGGTCTCTCTGTCTCTCTCTCTCTGTCTGTCTGTCTCTCTCCTCATCCCACCCACCCCTGTTTACCCTTAATTTATTGAGTCACACAAGTCTTCGACACATGACCAATTAGCAACTTCTGGTAACTATCCCAATTAACCCTTTACACTATGTTTTCTCTTGTCTTCTTCCTCACATCCCCTGCCTTTTCCTCAGACTCTTCTTTACTTCTCCCCTTTTTGTCTCCAACATTATCATTTCAACTCTCATGCCCACCTCTCTCCTTTTATTCACCCATCAGCTAATCTTACTCAAGCTGGGGTTAAACTATGTGTCTCCTGACTGTTCCATCTGCAGATTACATTATCTGTCCACATAGGGCAGATACCTTATTACATAATAGTGCATCGCACTTTACATCTGATCCCTTTCCTCTCTGACTAATGTATATCTTTCTACTTGAAACAACCTCCTTCCTATGTATCTCTTACTTACTTATTGACCTTGCTATTCCTTATCTACTCTTCCCCATGTCCATTACCTTTAGCTTGGAAGTGGTGATTTTTGAATCTTGTGGGGGCCTTTGGGAACAAATCAGTTATCAACAGACTTTACACTCAAAACAGGGCCCCCCATTTTCGTGCGTTGGCAATATTACATACTGTATATTTTCGTTTTCTTCTCCCCTGTACAGCGCCATGGAATATGTTTGCACAATACAAATAAATGAGAATTAGACTAATCCTAATATTCCCACATCAGGACAAATTAGTCTGGGCCATCATTATCATCGGACAGATGGTTAGCTTGTACGAGATCCCAATGCATAACATGTGTGCCGACATACCTACATCTGTTGGTGGCTGCTCATATGGCATATGTAAGGTTTCCACTAATATATTATTTGTGTGTTTGTATTCAAGATCCCGGTCAGAACAAGGCATGACGATAAACATCCTGACATTCCATGGCCATGTCAATGTCCTCATGTATGTGTGCATGTGTCCTTTTCATTGCTTTGTTGGATCCAGTTTGATATCTGATGACCTTGACTGAATAGCCGATATGTGTCATGAGACAATTTCAATATACAATGCAGATGTGATGTGACTTCTGTCAGCTGATGTTCCTGGTACATCCACAGCATGTGTATGCTCATATAGTCTATCTAGATTCATATGTACCTATTGGTTTAGACATTCTCTCCTCTCCTCTACTTGGACTGTTGTGAAGCCTGCAGCACCAACCCTTCCAGATCTTTTCTTCAGTGCTGATGTGACCCTCCCTGTGCATATGGGGAAGACTAAATCCAGGCTTGGGACTTAACAGTTAAGGAGGTTACGTTAATCTTCAGTTATGCATATGCAACAACAGTGAGTATAGATGCTCAATCAGAGAACAAACTATCCTTGATATTGCCTGGTTTGTTGTGAGTTCTCTGCAATAAGTAACATCTGACTGATATGGTCCTGGTCAGGTCACCATCTTTTTGACCAAGGTTATCTATGTGCTGCTTATTGGTGCGTGAGAACTGACGTTATGGGCTCATAGCATTCACTGATTGAGCACTTATACTTCTGATGTGGCATCAGAGTGTCCGTTTAACACACAAGCATACATTTTGCTCTCCCCATATGTATATCACCTCTGGATTATTGTGGTCTTTCCTTATTGACTGTTATATATATGTAGTAACAATAATGAGATATATTATATTGCCTAATGTTGGTTGATACACTGTACATCCCATGATCATCTATATCAATGTAATTTTCCCTGCCTGCATTCTGCTCTCATATCCCTATTTCCCTGTGTTACTTGGATTTTGTATCCTACCCCCCTCCACCATGATCCTTTGCATACCTGTGTTGATTAGTCAACCTGTGGCTTTGTGGCAAGCTTGCTTTGTTAATTTCTGTAAATAGTAAATATGATTTATCCGAGATGTTGTTTGTGTCTGCCTCATCAATGTTGATACCATAGCATTTCCGTAACATCAATGAAAGGACCTTCAGACTCCACATCTGTGCTCTGCACCATCAGTTAGGGGTGTCAATAGAATTCTCACAGTGTGTTTGCATTACTGATTTCAACCATGAGGGAAGGTTGGTATTAACAATCTATATGACACAGAAACAGACAAATGAGACAGGTGTCCGTAAGTGGCTCACATCCTAATAGTGAACATACAGGGCCTCATTCAATTGCGATTTGGCCAATTGAATAGGGCTCAAACTAAGCACAGAACATATATTGTTTCCAAAAGTTTTTAGTTAGTGAAAACCTTGCTTTTGGATAGATGTTTACTAACTAAAACATTGTTCAAAGCATATATGTTATGTGCTTATTTCGAGCCCTATTCAATTGGCCAAATTGCAATTGAATGAGGGCCACAGTATCTAACAGAAGTGAGTACACCCGTCACATTGTTGTTAATATTTTAGTATATCTTTTCATGTGACAACACTGAAGAAATGACACTCTGCTACAATGTAAAGTAAGTTTGCTGACCCATCAATAACTCAATACACAGCCATTAATGTCTAAACC
This sequence comes from Discoglossus pictus, assembly GCA_027410445.1. NCBI lineage: Eukaryota > Metazoa > Chordata > Amphibia > Anura > Alytidae > Discoglossus > Discoglossus pictus. The sequence continues at coordinate 156,230,106 of CM050165.1, forward strand.
ATTGGCAACAAAAGTGAGTACACCCCTAATTTGAAATGTCCTAATTGACACTAAATGTCAATTATGTGTGGCCACCATTATTTGCCAGAACTGCCTTAACCCTCATGGCCAGGGAGTTCACCCAAGCTTCCCAGGTTGCCACTGGAGTCCTCTTCTACTCCTTAATGATACATCTGAGCTGGTTGATGCTAGAGACCTTGCACTCCCCCACCGTCAGTTTGAGGATGCCCCACAGATGCTCAATATGGTTTAGGTCTGGCGACAAGCTTGGCCAGTCCATCACCTTTACCTTCTTTAGCAAGGCAGTGTCGTCTTGGCGGTGTGTTTAGGGTCGTTATGTTATGTTGCCCTGCGTCCCAGTCTCCCAAGGGAGGGGATCATGTTCTGCTTCAGTATGTCACAGTACATGTTTGCATTCATGGTTCCCTCAATGAACTGTAGCTCCCCAGTGCCGGAGATAAATGGATAAGTCACAACGAACACAAAAACATTGATATGAGATGAACCCATCATTTTGAACCTAAACAGTGATGCAGAGAGAGGGGAGGCAGCATCTGACATCATTAAGTAAATGCATATAGGGGGAATCCACACAACATATTATCTAAAACATATATAGACATGCATATATGTTTAGTCTGGGCCTGCATGCATGCTGCCAGCACTGAGGAGCTACAGTTCTTTGAGGGAACCCATGAATGCCAACATGTACTGTGACATACTGAGAAAGAGCATGATCCCTCCCTTCGGAGAACAGGCCGCAGGGCAGTATTCCAACATGATAACGACCCCAAACACACCTCCAAGCCAACCACTGGCTGGCTAAAGAAGCTGAAGGTCAAAAGTTGATGAACTGGCCAAATATGGTCACCAGACCTAAACCCTATTGAGCATCTGTGGGGTACTCCTCAAATGGAAGGTGGGGAGTGTAACGGAACCCATCACTGTTTTACCCTGTTTTATGGTTATAGTTAAAATATGATCATACTGTTATACTGTATTTATGTTGGTTTATGCTCTGCAGAATATTAGCCCTGACTATTGCAGACCTTGACATAATAGATAATCCTAGTACAGAGACTCCTCATAGGATAAGGAAGTCTATTGTATAAAGTGTTTTCATTATCAGACATAACAAAGAAGGATGATCTAAGCAATGTCTGATTGTATCAAAGTAGCCAGGTAGCCTCCGGGAGGTGTGACCCACCTATTGTCCCTCTATGTGTGTTGTGTGGCCAACTATGGGGGATGTGTGTATTGCCTGTGGGAAGAGATGTGTATATATATATATTTCTGCACAACAAAATAAAGTCAGTATTCATTTGACTCCCAATTGAGTGTCGTCCAATATGGGAGGTTGGAAATGGTGAGACTGTAGTGCTTCTTGGATATTGTACCGTATACCAGTGGAGATATTGGACTGCGTGTTCCAACTCTGTTACAGGGCGTGCAAGGTCTCTGACATCCACCAGCTCCATGATATCATCATGAAGGAGTGGAAGAGGACTCCAGTGGCAACCTGTGAAACTCTGGGGAACTCCATCCCCATGAGAGTTAAGTCAGTGCAGGAAAATAATGGTGGCCCCACAAAATATCGACAATTTCACTTAGGGGTGGACTCACTTTTGATACTTACCCTGAATTAATCTCTCCATGTGTCAGAAACACGAATATCATGCATCACCGTTACTGGAATCAAACTCAGGAATATTACCTCCACCCTCAGCTGCACTAGTGGCTGTTACCCCAACCCTACATTAACACAGGGCTGGTATATTGAAGGAAGATGTATGTACTAATCCAATAACGTTGGTGTGTAGCATTCATGTGGTGTTTACCAATCATGGTACAGTACAAACGAAAACAAACAATGATAATGTGAGCAATACATAATCTTTAATCTTATGCTTGCAAATGATAGAAAAAAAAAAGAAAACTGGAGGCATAAATTCCGTCGATTGGAACCTAAAGAGATAAGAACAAGACATCAATTAGAACAATATACGCATTGACTGCAACACCTCAACGTCAATAGATCTTGGACATCAATTGCTTCTATATGCAACATGAACATGTTCTCACCTATTTCCGCTTGTGTGTTTCCTGACTCTCCTGGCCTTTGGCAACCGTTGCCCTAGGCCGGCCACGACCTCGGCGAAAGGTTGGCGGCTCTTCCGGCCTGGATGCTGGGGACAAGGTCTGGGAGGTTGAAGGGGTAGCCCGGTCTTGGGGATGGCCTTCTCGGGCCATTTCGGCACTTCGGGCATACTCCTCCATCACAAGGTTATGCCGCTTCACCTCTTGAAACATCCGGTCATTGTGCCGTCTCATCTCCAGCATGAACAGTTGATTTTGCTCCCGCTCATGCTGGAGATGAGCCAGGAAATCATGGCACTGGGCCGCTGACAGCGCCGGACTAACTGGCGGGGACCCAGACCACTGTCTGTTCTGGGTGGAGGCACGGCTGGGGGGAGTGTCCTGCCTGACCGGAGTGGCCTGCAGGGCCAGAGTGGCCAGAGTCGCCTGCTGGGCCTGTGGGCCGGAGTGGCCAGAGTCACCTGCAGGGCCGGAGTGGCCAGAGTCGCCTGCTGGGCCTGCTGGGCCTGCGGGGCCGGAGTGGCCAGAGTCACCTGCAGGGCCTGCGGGGCCGGAGTGGCCAGAGTCACCTGCTTGGCCTGCGGGGCCGGAGTGGCCAGAGTCACCTGCAGGGTCTGCGGGGCCGAAGTGGCCAGAGTCGCCTGCTGGGCCTACGGGGCCGGAGTGGCCAGAGTCACCTCCGGGGCCTGCGGGGCCGGAGTGGCCAGAGTCACCTGCTGTGCCTGCGGGGCCGGAGTGGCCAGAGTCGCCTGCTGGGCCTGCGGGAGCCACATGCCCTGCCGGGGGCCCATGCTCCAGGGCACCATTCCTTGGGGATCCATACTGTGGGCCCAACTGGGATGGGACCACATTGGGTGTCCCCACATTTGTCCAGCCCACATTGGCTGGGAGCCAGGCGGTGCCATTATCCTGGCTGGAGGGGCCATTGCTGGAGCCAATTGGTGGCATCTTGTGGATGGCCCAGGTGGACTTTCGTTTGACGGTCCTGCTGCAGGTGGTGTTGCTGCAGGTGGTCCTGCATCTTCGCATGGTGCAGGAAACTGAGGAGGCAGGGGACGCCTGGCTGGTACTGAAATGAGACAAGATTTGGATTTGAGTATTGTTGTTTCCATATCTCTGAGATCAGAGTGACTTGTAATTGGCTGTGAATGTTTGACGCAAATCAAAATTGATCTGCATCATTAGTATTGTGGATCCTGGCTGGGATCTTTCCTGTTATGTGACAGCGACTGCTGGCAGCAGCAGTTGGACCAAGGGGCTGATAGATGGCGCTGCCGCTGTTATATACATCATTTTCACCTTACACAGAAGCCCAAAAGCACTAGCCCTCACACTAATCCGAAACCCTTACCTTAACATCACCATAACCCACTAAATATGCATGATTATACAATCTCCAGGAAAATGCTGTGACATGTAGAGGCTGCTCACTGCTGCTACCAGCAGTCACGGTCAGATAACAGGAAAGGGCCCATGGCTCATATGACTATGTGTAATGCTGGTGCGGTGTGCCAACTGCAGTTAATTAGGACACGTGCTCATCTGAATCTGTTGGCCAGTGTGTGAGACAGACCAATCTGTGACCAATCCTCAGCAATGTGAGTTAACATGTTAATGTAACATGGTCCAGATTATGCTGTTACACGACACAAACTTGCAGTCCATCAGAGTCTGTATCCGCATATGCTGCAGTGTGCACATCCATACACGTAGTCTCATGTGGATGTACCAGCTAGACCGGACCTATCCTGTTGTATGTGCGCATCTCTGGAAGTGCACCACCCCCGACTCTAGCTACGCCAGCCCAGGAGGCCGGGTAAGTGGTTATGGGTTTCGGGTTCTGGCTACAGTTAGGGGGTATGGGTAGAGTTAGAAAGTGGGGTTTAGGAGGTTAGGGTTAGAGGGTTAGGGGCTTTGGGTGTACCAAATATTTTTGACGGCTACATGGGGACGCAAGCGCAGCCGCATCCCTAGAGTCGGCGGCGGCACTCTTCCAGCACATACTGAAATGCCCACATAAAACAGGATACATCCGCTATACCTAGTTTCAAAATGTACATGAATTCTAAGCAGTAGGAGTGTTAAGCCATACAGCTATGGATGGGTCAGTTTAACATGGAGTAGAGTGTGACAGGGGAACTCATGACAATAAACAAACAATTGCAATGGAGTTGGCATGTATGCTTTATATGCACTGGGAACCAACAGCAAACATAACAGTAACATCAATAGATTTGCAAAACGGTATCATCAGTTGTGGGAGGAGGTATTGGACATATATTTCATTGCTAACAATTCTAACGAGTATATTTCTTTACACTGGATTTACATGATTTTTGCGGCCTCATATATCTGTGGTCACAACCAGATATCTTACAGTGCAATTCAACGTCAGTTATCTATCTGTGTGGGGTACATGTGCGTACATATGAGGGTGTTACGGTGTACATGGTACTCACATTGCAGGCTTTGTGACCGCCCCGTGTCCACCAGGCCAAGGAGGCCCACGACTGACTCTGGCTGGATCATGTCGCGGACTGTGGCCTCCCAACCGGGGTATGTGAAGGTTTCTGGCGGCCCACCACCGTTTCCACGTGCCGCATTGACCTCATTCGCCATCTTCTTTTTGATTTCAATGCGGCAGTCTTGGTACCGGTGCTGGACAGACTGCCAGGTACGATTCGCATACACCAGCGAGGAGACCTCAGCCGCGATCGCCTTCCAGGCATCTGTCCTTTGCCTGGGCCTCACTTCGCTCCCACCGGTTAGGATGGAGTGGTGGGCTTGAACTCCTCTAACAAGTGTTTCGATTTCCTCGATGTTGAAATTTGCTGCTCTTTTGCGTGCAGCAGCTTGCTGGCCAGCCTGTGGCTGGGGGGCCTGCTCTCCATGACCTTCACTGCCTTCTCCCTCCATCTCTCCTCCTCTCTCTCTCTCTCTCTTGCTCTCACAAAACCTCCAACTACAAGACCTGTGTGTCCACTTGCACAGCATACAACACAGTCACAGATTTACGAATTTCACTCCCTTTTAAACTATTTGTGCCCTTGATTGTCATCTTCCTATTGGTTAATTGATTTCAGGTTTGATTTCAGGATTATGGGCTTGAGACTTGGCCGTAGCTTCTTAGTGAAGCACGTACGGGTTTGGCGGATGATTGCCCTCCAAGCCCGTAGCTCGTTATTCAAACCCGTGCGGGCTTGCATGATAGATGAAGTTAAATATCTTTATTTGCGTATTTGAGAGTAGGGGAATGTTGAGCTATTAATTCTAAAACCAAACATCACTTTCACTTTTAATAAAAGTACAGGATGGCTTTTCTATGCTACGACTTGTAAGTAAGCCCTTTACGACCCGTAGGTCTATTTTACCCATTTACGGACTTGACGGAGGCTAATCCCGCAGCCTTTGCGGGTCTGAGGTGCTCCAAGCCCTCGGGACTTTGTACATGGATATTTGACAAGAATTTAAAAATACGGATTTGAGTGTAGGGGAATGTTGTGCTATTTTTGCTAACACCTACAATCACTTTATAGTCTCCTCAGAGTGCAGGATGGCTTTATTATGTGCTTATTTGTGTGCCTGCGGGACCTTTTTGGTGCAAGTAAGCTGCGGCTCGGTTTTAGCCTTGCAGAGAGGTTTCCCGTAGCAATTGAATAGCAACCAGGGCTTTCTTGCGGCCGAAACTCTTGCAGCCGTTTAAGATTAAAGGCTTTCCTCCGGCGCGAGCGGCCGCAAGGGATAGCAAGGCGCCGGCCGCAAGCATGCCGGAATCCCCGGGCCGGAAGGGAATAGAATACCCGAATAGCTTGCGGCCGGTCCTTGCGGCCCCGCATCTCCTACGGCCGTTAATAGAATGAGGCCCATAGTATTTAAGATTGAAAGAAGACTTTCAGTCCATGAAGTTCAACCTTTTAAGATCTCCTCTGATCTGTATATGCAAATTAATTATAAATCAATTATTTATTTATTTATTATTATTTTTTTTTTTTATTATTATTTTTTTATTATTAATTAATCCAGAGGAAGGCAAACAGAAAAAAAAAACAAGCGAGACTTAGCCAATCGTCTCAAAGGAAAAAAAAAAAAATACTGGCGATCAGATTTCTCCCTGGATCAATACTGTCTCTCTAATTATCCATGATAACCCTGAATTCCCTTTTTAATTAGAAATAAATACAGCCCCCTATTAAAGTTATCTATTAAATCTGCTGTCACCACCTCCTCTGGTAGAGAATTCTACAGATTAACCACCCTTACTGTGAAGAAACCTTTTCTTTCTTTAAGGTGAAATCTTTTTACTTCTAACCTCAAGGGATGTCTTCTTGACAGTTGAAAACCTCTTGGCACAAAAAGCTCCCTTGACAAAACTTTATACTGACCCTGGAAATATTTATATAAGGTAATCATCTCTCCTCTTAGACGCCTTTTTTCAAGAGAAAATAAGTTTAATTTGGTTAGTCTTTCTTCATAACTTAACCCCTCCATTCCCCTTATTAATTTTGTTGACTTCCTCTGTACTTATTCCAGCTCTAAAATGTCCTTTTTATGAAGTGGTGCCCAAAATTGTACTCCATATTCCAAATGAGAGCGTACTAGAGATTTGTATAGTGGCAGAATTATATTTTCTTCCCTTGCTTCTCTACCCTTCTTAATACATGCTAATGTTTTATTTGCCTTTGCAGCTGCTGCTTGGCTTTGCGCACTGTTACCTAGGTGGTTGTCCACAAGCACTCCCAAATCCCTTTCAATATCTGATACACCTAGATTTGCTCCATTAAGATTATAAATTGTATGGCTATTTTTCCTTCCCAGATGCATAACTTTACATTTATTCGTATTAAATCTCATCTGCCACTTAGATTCCGATTCCTCTATTTTATGTAAATCCCTTTGGAGGGAAAGCACATCACTATCTGATTTAATTACCTTGCACAACTTTGTGTCATCAGCGAAAATTGAGACACCACACTCCAATCCTACCTCTAAGTCATTAATAAATATGCTAAAAAGGAGAGGACCTAATACTGAACCCTGAGAAACCCCACTTACCACATTAGTCCAATCGGAGTATGTTCCATTGACAACAACCCTTTGCTTCCTGTCTTTAGCCAGCTCTCAATCCATGAGCAGATATTTACTGCAATTCCTGTATTTCTTAGTTTGTACAACAGTCTCCCATGTGGCACTGTATCAAAAGCCTTTGCAAAATCTAAAGAGACTACATCCACTGAGTTGCTTTGATCTTGGTTCCTACTAACCTCCTCATAGAAACTAATTACATTTGCTTGACATGACCTATCCCTCATAAATCCATGTTGACTCCTACTTATATTCCTTTACAAATAGATATATTCTTGTATATCATCCCTTATTAACCCTTCTAAAATCTTCCCCACAACAGAAGTGTGGTTCACTTGTCTATAATTCCCCGGATTTGCTCTTGCTCCCTTTTTAAAAATAGGTATCACATCAGCTTTTTTCCAGTCATCTGGTAGAGACCCTGTGTTGAGTGAATCTTGAAAAATTAAATATAATGGTTTGGCTATTACAGAACCCAGTTCCCTCAGTACCAATGGATGTATTCAATCAGGACCTGGAGCTTTATTAACATTTATTTTTTCCAACCTCTTTTGTATTACTTCCTGCATTAACCAATTATTTGGCAAAGGTAGTGTAGCCCCATTATGTTGCAGTGTCCCAACCACTGGTACCTCCCTTGTGTATACCTAAGAAAAGAACCTATTTTGCTCATCCGCCTTTTCCTGGTCACTAATTATCAGACGGCCTGTCACATTCTTATGTTCCTATAGCTTCTTCCATTAATATACTTAAAAAATATTTTAGGGTTAGTATTACTCTCTTTTGCAATTCATTTTTCATTTTCTATTTTAGCCAGTCTAATAGCGCTTTTGCAAACCTTGTTGATTTCCATGTAATCCCGTAATGCAGTCTCTGTCCCCTCTTGTTTGTCTAATTTAAATGCCTGTTTTTTACTCCGTATCTTGAGCTTTAAATCATTGTTAAGACATATTGGATGGGATTTACTCCTTTTTGCTTTTATTCCTACACGGTATATGCCGATGTGTATGTATATCTAGTAAGGATTTAAATGTCTATTTATGTTCAGTGTTTTTACCTATCAGTTCTCTGTCCTTGTCTATACTTTGTATTGCTGGACATAGACCGTTAAAATCTGCCCTTTTAAAATTAAGAGTTTTTGTTGGCCCCTTAAAATTTTGTTTTTTTAATTCAATCTCAAATGAGACTGTGTTTTGATCACTGTTTCCCAAATGTTGCCATATTCCAACATTTGATACTATATCAATATTATTTGTGATGACTAAATCTAAGATAGCTTCATTTCTAGTAGGCTCTTGTATAACCTGAACCAGATAATGATCCCTGAGTGTACTCAAGAACCTGCTCCCCTTAGATGAACTGCTGGTCTCATTTAACCAGTTTATTTCAGGGTAATTAAAATCTCCCATTATTAGAACTTGTCCATGTAAGCTTAGCTGCATTTCCAATCTGTAACAATAATTGTATTTCCTCCCTTTCAGCTATATTTGGGGGTTTATAGCATACTCCTACTAATATTCTTTTGGAATTTGCTGCTCCGCTATTTAACTCTACCCATAAACATTCAGCTTTATCCCTAGGTCCACCATAAATATCTTCTCTGACTATAGGCTTAAATTCAGGCTTAACATACAGACACTTCCCTCCTCCTCGTTTACCATTGGATCTATCTTTCCTAAATAGGTTATAACCATCCAGATTAACAGTCCAGTCATGAGATTCATCCCACCATATTTCGGTAATTCCTATTAAATCCCATTTTTCATTAATTGCTAATAATCCTAACTCTCCCATTTTTCCTGGCAAGCTTCTGGCATTAGCAAGCATGCACCTTAAGTTATGAGTCTGTAGTTCTGAAGTGCCTGCCACTGTACTTGAGTTACTTAGTACTACCTCCCTATTGACTATACTACCCCTGCCCCTATCTCCTCCCGTATGAGTTGTTAATTCCTCCCTTATAGCCTCTACACTTTCTACCCCATTACTTTTATCTGGTCCCCCCCCCCCCCCACATACTAGTTTAAGATCTCCTCCAGCCTTTCTACCATCCTATCCCCTAGCACAAATGCTCCCTAGTCATAAAGGTACAATCCATTCCTACTGTAGAGATTGTACTGAAGTGAGAAGTCAGCCCAGTGCTCTAAAAACCCAAACCCCTCCTTAGTGCACCACATCTGTAACCACGCATTAACCTCCGTAGGCTCCTTCTGCCTTCCTGGGCTAGCACGTGGCACTGGTAGTATTTCAGAAAATACTACTTTTGAGGTCCTTGCCTTCAGCTTATTACCTAGTTCTCTAAAATCCTTCTTTAGGACACTCCATCTTCTACTAACTTTGTCATTGGTACCAATATGTACCAAAACCGCTGGTTCATTTCCAGCCCCTCCCAATAATTTGTCTATCTGATCCACAACATGACCAACCTGAGCACCTGGGAGCCAGCAAACTGTTCGATTGCTGGGATCTGGGTGACAAATGACCCTGTCTACCTTCCTAATAATAGAGTCCCCTACAACCAAAAACCTGTCTGTTGCGCTGCCTATTCTGCCCTCCCTCTCCTCCAGTAGAGCTGTTCTCCTGGGTGTTAGAGGGAACAACTCTATCTGGCATTGCCCTTCCTGAATGGACATCCCCAACAGTTTCACTCAATCTGGCAAATCTGTTGTTGTTTGCCAACTCAGAACTGGCCTGCCTCCTCCTGTTCCACTTCTAATTTTAACCCATTTACCTCCCTAGACATTCTCACTAGCCACATCTCCACCCTCCATGCTAGGCCCAGCTTAACTGTTCTCAGTTAGCACCAACCCCCTTTCCAGTGGAGCAATATCACTAAGTGCTGCAACTCTCATCTCCAGATCTCCAATTTGAGCTTCCAGAGAGGCAACATGCTCACACCTCTCACAGAGGTATGGACCCTGGATCATCTGTTCCAGTATTGCATACATATGACAGGATGCACACTGAATGAGGTTGCCACTGGACTGACTCATAATTCTTATTATTGTCTACAAAATTTCAGTGGGAGAAACAATGAATATAAAATAATATATTTGAATAAAGTTTTCCTCCTTTGCACTATAAATCTGCCCTCCCTTTTCTTTGAAGTCCCTCCTTTTATTTAAACTCCTACGCTTTTACTAGAATTGCACTTGATACTTAAAATGTTCGCAAGCTCACAAGTTCGCCTCTTCTCTTGTTTATATTAACTTCTGCCTTCTCACGTGGACACAATTAATGTACTCTGCAATTTATCAGTCTTTACTTGTAAGGTAAATCCACTTGCAAACATGCCCCAAAATAGCTCACAAACCTTTTATACTAGTTTAACAGTCAAGCCACACCCCTCTCACCTGGAACAATTAGTGCACTCTGCAATTTATCAGCCTTTACTTGTAAGGTAAATCCACTTGCAAACAGGCCCCAAAACAGCTCACAAACCTTTTATACTAGTTTAACAGTCAAGCCACACCCCTCTCACCTGGAAAACTTAGTGCACTCTGCAATTTATCAGCCTTTACTTGTAAGGTAAATCCACTTGCAAACAGGCCCCAAAACAGCTCACACACCTTTTATTCTAGTTTAACAGTCAAGCCACACCCCTCTCACTTGTGCACAATTAGTGCGCTGTGCAATTCATCAGCCTTTACTTGTAAGGTAAATCCACTTGTAAACAGCCCCAAAACCGCTCACAAACCTTTTATTCTAGTTTAACAGTCAACAAACATCCCTCTCACCTGGACACAATTAGTGCACTCTGCAATTTATCAGCCTTTACTTGTAAGGTAAATCCACTTGCAAACAGGCCCCAAAACAGCTCACAAACCTTTTATACCAGTTTAACAGTCAACCCACATCCCTCTCACCTGGACACAATTAGTGCACTCTGCAATTTATCAGCCTTTACTTGTAAGGTAAATCCACTTGCAAACAGGCCCCAAAACAGCTCACAAACCTTTTATACCAGTTTAACAGTCAACCCACATCCCTCTCACCTGGACACAATTAGTGCACTCTGCAATTTATCAGCCTTTACTTGTAAAGTAAATCCACTTGCAAACACGCCCCAAACCAGCTCACAAACCTTTTTCCTAGTTTAACGGTCAAGCCACACCCCTCTCACCTGGGCACAATTAGTGCACTCTGCAATTTATCAGCCTTCACTTGTAAGGTAAATCCATTTGTAAACAGACCAAAAACAGCTCACAAACCTTTTATACTAGTTTATCAGTCAACCCACACCCCTCTCACCCGGAAACAATTAGTGCACTCTGCAATTTATCAGCCTTTACTTGTAAGGTAAATCCACTTGTAAACAGCCCCAAAACCGCTCACAAACCTTTTATTCTAGTTTAACAGTTAAGCCACACCCCTCTCACCTGGGTGCAATTAGTGCACTGTGCAATTTACCAGCCTTTACTTGTAAGGTAAATCAACTTGCAAATAGGCCCCAAAACAGCTCACAAACCTTTTATACTAGTTTAACAGTCAAGCCACACCCCTCTCACCTGGGCACAATTAGTGCATTCTGCAATTTATCAGCCTTCACTTGTAAGGTAAATCCACTTGCAAACAGGCCCCAAAACTGCTCACAAACCTTTTATACTAGTTTAACAGTCAAGCCACACCCCTCTCACCTATGCACAATTAGTGTACTCTGCAATTTATCAGCCTTCACTTGTAAGGTAAATCCATTTGTAAACAGCCCCAAAACAACTCACAAAACTTTTATTCTAGTTTAACAGTCAAGCCACACCCCTCTCACCTGGGCACAATTAGTGCAATTTATCAGCCTTTTCTTGTAAGGTAAATCCACTTGTAAAATGTTGTCTATTTATTTTCAGTATTTTTCCCTGTAAGTTCTTTATCCCAGTGTATATGTTGTATTTTTGCCCTTAGCCCATTAAAGTTAGCCCTTTTCAAATGTAAAGTTTTTGTTGGCCCCTTACAACTCTGTTTTTTGTATTCAATATCAAATGAGACAGTGTTATGATCACTGTTCTCCCAAATGTTCCCCTATTTTAACATTTGATATTATATCAGTATTACTTGTGATGACTAAATCCAAGATAACCTGATTTCTAGTAGGTTCTTGTATAACCTTTGTCCGATAATTATCCCTGAGTGTATTCAAGCTGAACTGCTGGTCTCATTTATCCAGTTTATTTCAGGTTAGTTAAAATCTCCCATTATTAGAACTTGCCCATGCTTAGTTACATTATCTATCTGCAGCAATAGTTGCAGTTCACCACCCTCAAATATATTTGGGGGTTAAAAGCATTTTCCTACCAATATGCGTTTAGAATTAGCTCCTTCACTAACTGTCGCTAGTTCCACCATAAATATCTTCTCTGACTAATGGTTTAAAACCATGCTTAACATACAGACAAATCCTTCCTCCTCTTCTACCATTACCCCTATCTCTCCTAAATAAGTTATATCCATCCAAATTAACTGTCCAGATTCATGAGATTCATCCCACCATGTTTCAGTAATGCCTATTTAGTCCCATTTTTGTTATACCGCTAATAATTCTAGCTCACCCATTTTCCCAGGCAAACCTATTGCATTAGCAAGCATATACTTTATGTTACTATGGCTCTGCCATTGTGAAGTGCTTGCAACTGTATTTGAGTCACCTAGTAATACCTCCCTACTGTCTATTGTAACCCTCCCCTTCTCCTCCCCAAGGGTAGATAATTCATCCCTTTCTCCCTCTACCTTTTCTACCCAAATACATCTATCTAGACCCTCCCCCCACCTACTAGTTTAAAAACTCTCTTAAACATTCTACCATCTTTTCCCCTAGCAAAGCAGCTCCTTCATCATTAAGGTGCAATCCATCACTGCTGTCGAGATTGTACCCAAGTGAGAATTCAGCCCATTGCTCTAAAAACCCCAAACCCTCTGTCCTGCACTGCCACGGAGGTGGAGGTCCTTGCTTTAAGCTTATTCCCTAGTTTTTTTAAATCATTCTTGAAGACACTCCATCTTCCACTTACTTTGTCATTGGTACCAATATGTACCAAGACCTACTGGTTCATTTCAAGCCCCACCTAATAATTTATCCACCCGATCCACAACATGTCGAACTCGAGCACCAGGGAGACAGCAGACTGTTCAATTAATGGGATCTGGGTGACAAATTACCCTTCCTAATAATAGAGTCCCCTACCACCAAAATAGAACTGTTCTCCTGGCTGTTAGAGGGAACAGCTCTATCTGGCATTGCCATTCGTCAATGGACATCCTCAACAGTTTCACTCAATCTGGCAAATCTGTTGGTGTTTGTCAACTCAGAACTGTCTTGCCTCCTCCTCCTCCTGTTCCCCCTGCTTCCCCTTGTAACCCAGCTACTTCCCAGGAATTCCTCACTAGCCCCAGCTCCACCCTCCATGCTAGTCTCAGCTAAACTGTGCTTCCTTTCCAGTGGAGCAATATCACTCAGAGCTGCAATTCTCCTCTCTAGTTCTCTAATTTGAGCCTCCAGAGAGGCAACATGCTCACACCAGTCACAGAGTTATGGACCCTGGATCATCTGTAATATTAGTGCATACATGTGACAGGATGTACACTGAGTGAGGTTGCCACTGGACTGACTCATGATTACCAGTTACAAAAATACAGTGAGTAAACAAATTAATGTATTTGTATAAAGATTGTTTTTCTGCACCTTATGTGCGCACATATATACCCTTACACAGGCCAAACCACACCTACTCTAGCCTGGACACTGATTACAGAGCACAGGACAGAAAACACCCTTTAGCTTCCTGCACTGAGTCACAGATCAGATTGAAACAGAACACCACACAAGTGCATACAGATATACCTTTACTTAGGCCAAACCACACCCACTCTCACCTGGACACTAATTACAGCCCACAGGACATAAAACAACCTTTAGTTTCCTGCACTGATTCACAGATCAGATACAAAATATATCAGATACAGAGTATATATGTTTTCTATAATATGTTGTGTTGATTCCTCCTATATACATTTACCTGATGATGTCAAATGCTGCTTCCACTCTCTCTGCATCACTGTGGGTTTCATCTCATATCAGTGTTTTTGTGTTCTTTTTGCCTTATCCCTTTATTTGTCATTTAGGGATTTTTTCATCTACCTTTTCTCAGTACAGATGTATACTTTTGGTGGTGGGAGTGCCATAGTCTGGGCCTGCATGAGTGCTGCCAGCACTGGGGAGCTACAGTTCATTGAGGGAACCATGAATGCCAACATGTACTGTGACATACTAAAGCAGAGCATGTTCCCCTCTCTTTGGAGTCTGGGCCGCAGGGCAATATTCCAACATGATAACGACCCCAAACACACCTCCAAGACGACGACTGCCTTGCTAAAGAAGCTGAAGGTAAAGGTGATGGACTGGACAAGCATGTCACCAGACCTAAACCCTATTGAACATCTTTGTGGCATCCTCAAATGGAAGGTGGAGGAGTGGAAGGTCCGATGGGCGCCACATAAAATATTGACATTTTGGACCCAATTTGGCCATTTCCACTTAGGGGTGTACTCACTTTTGTTGCCAATGGTTTAGACATTCATGGCTGTGCTGTACACATTCAAATGTGAACACAGATGTACTATTTATTTACCGTACTACTGTACAGTGGAGGGCTTCTATTGCTCTTTTGCCCACCATATATTAAATGATTGTTGTGGTGAACTATATATATATATACTAGAATATTGCCCGTCAAAAAATTATGGCAATGAAATTGTAAGTGAGCGAATGCTGTTTAGTGTATAATAATCAAATAAATAATACATTAATAAATTAATATACTTTACCTATTTTGAAGTAATATATGCAGGAAGCATTGTGTTGAAGAGCTGGCAATCTCTTGTGCTGTTGAGTTGCGTGATGAATGTGTGCAGTGTAATAGTGTGCGTGCACGAGGCAAATCCGTTAGATTAGCTGTGGCGGCTAATGTGTGGTATGCGGCTGTGGTGGAATATCCGTAGCTGTTTTGCGTGTTTAGAGTCCTGTAGCCTCGTTTTCGTTTTGTTTGGCGGACATTTTTTCTCTCGCTTAGGTGATTTTCGGGTGTTTAAACTCTGAAATTTGGACTTAAATCGCGGTGTAACTTTACTTGTAGAGGTGCTGGGTGCACCACCTTGCTGTGGGTAAGTTTTTTATATGCTTGTTGTGTGTATTTATTGTGTTTGTAATATGTTTGGGGTCGCGCGGGTTGCGTCCTTGTTTTCAAATCTCGTATGTGGTTTTCGGCAATTCCGTAGATGTTTGGTGGTGTTTTGCGTCTTTAGACTGCTGTAGCCTCGTTTTCGTTTGTTTCGGCGGCCATTTTTTCTTTTGCTTAGAGAATTTTTTTGTGTCTAAACTCTTTTATTTTGAGTTAAATTGAGGTGTAACTTCAGTTTTTGAGGTCCTGGATGCTCCCTCTTGCTGTAGGTAAGCTTTTTATATATGTGTTGTGGGTATTTATTGTGTTTTTCATTTTTTCATGTCTGGCCAATTTTTGCGAGGTCGTAATTGGTCGTAACGTGTCTTGTACTTTTTGCGAGGGCTGCAGTTGCTGGCAAGCGTGAGCAATGGCTCGCATGCTCACAAGCGGGTCGTTGCTAATGCTGCGGGCTCGAGTAGCTAGCCTGCAGCCCTTGCTGGCATGGAGCACCAAACCTTGCAAAATTTACAGAATTACGACAAACAAATACGAGGCGCGGGACTTAGAACAAAAAACATTACGACGTCGCAAATATACGACTTTAACGGCTGACCCGCACAAACCTGAAAATATTGAAAACACAATAAATACACACAACAAACACATAAAAAGCTTACCCACAGGAAGAGGGGTACCCAGGACCTCTGCAAGTGAAGTTACACCTCCATTTAAGTCCAAATTACAGAGTTTAGACACCGGAAATTCACCTAAGCGAGAGAGAAAATGGCCGCCGAAAAAACAAAAACGAGGCTACAGGACCCTAAAGACGCAAAACACCACCAAACACATAAGGATTTTCCGAAAAAGACGGACGAGGTCCAAGGACGCTAAATTAGCCACAGCCGCATACCACACATTAGGTGCCATTTACAACACTAACTTCCTGAATGCGGAAGTACAGAGCTACCCTAACGAATTTCCCTCGCACACGCACACTATTTACACTACACACTGCACACATTGCTGACACTTACACCTCAGCTCCACAGCAGTGAAAACACACATTGTATGCTACAGCAACATGAAAACAGATTGCCAGCTCTTCAACACAATGCTTCCTGCATATATTACTTCCAAATATGTAAAGTATCTTCCTTTTTTAATGTATTATTTATTTGATTACCATACATCAAACAGCATTAGCTCACTTACAATTTTCATTGCTGTCATTTTTTGACGGGCAATATTCTAGTATATATATAGTTCACCACAACAATCATTTAATATATGGTGGGAAAAAGAGCAATAGAAGCCCTCCACCGTACAGTAGTACAGTAAATAAATAGTACATCTGTGTTCACATTTGAATGTGTAAAGCAAGTTATAGAACCTGCTTCCAGCTCAGAATACTGAGATAAACAATTATTACACTGCATTCTGGGAAGCTGAGCTGGGAGGGCTTCTATCGTTCTTTTGCCCACCATATATTAAATGATTGGTGTGGTGAACTACCTATTACAGCGGCCCGTAAGGACTGAGGGGTCCACAAGGGGCCAAGGGAGGCCACAGGGGGCTTAGGAGGAAAACAGGGGCTATGGGATGCCACAGAGGTCTGCAGTGGGCCATAAGGGGCCACAGCGAACTGCCTCTTCCCCCACTCCCCCTCCTCTGTGTCTCTTGGCCCTCTCTCCCTCCTCTGTGTCTCTTTCCCCCTCTCCCTCCTCTGTGTCTCTTTAAGCCCCTCCCTTCTCTGTGTCCCTTTGCACCCTTTTCCCCCTCTCCCTCCCCTGTGTTCCGCATGACCCCCAATCTCACTTGGGTCCTGGAGGTGTTCATTGTCCGTGGCCGGCGGCGGCCTGATCATGATGTCCACCTTGTCCTGGGGGCCCTGGTTGTCTGGCTCGGCCCTATGCATAGGGGTGGGGATCCCAGCCTCTTCCCCCTGTGTTGTGGGTTGTGGACCTAGCACAGATGCCCGGCCCCTTGTGCTCCCGCTGGCATGCCTGGCCGGCCTGCAGCGGGCGTGTTGCGCATCTGGGGTGGGCTGCGTGGAGGGGGCGCCATGGGCATGCGCGCCGCTCTCCTCCTACTCCCACTGTCCTCCCCTGCACTACAGCTCCCCCTGTAACTTCTGCATGTGTAAGGCGGGGGGTTGCACAGCCGGGGGTGCTGTGAGTGCTGCGGGCCTCGCAGTGAGAGCCTATGGTGCTCATATCGAGCCCTGGTGCTGTGAGTGAGTGCTGCTGGCCTCTGGTGCATCCGCTGGTCAGGGAGGAGGAGGAGAGGGAGGGGACACATGCAACAGGTGACACTACTTCATACAGCATCACTCAGACCTGGCACTGACAGCAAAGGAGGAGGAGGAGAGAGGTGTGCGGGCATCACAGCGGCGTGCGTACTTTGCGGCTCGGGTGGGCAGCATGGTCGGGGGGCGTCTGAGGCCCTTGCTCGGCTCTCATCCTCTCCTACTGCCCTCCCCTGCACTACAGGTCCCCTGTACCTTTTGTGCCTTTTGCATGTGCAAGGCAGGGGTGGCACAGCCATGGTGAAGCCAGGGGTGCTCTGAGTCCTGGGGTCCTTGTGATGAGCGCCTATAGCGCTCATCGCAAGCACTGGTGCTCATATGTGACGGGCAGTGGAGAGAAGGATGAGCCATGTGGAGGAGGAGCCTTGGGGAGGCGGAGCCTTGAGGAGGAGGATAAGCCATGGGGAGGAGGAGCATGGCTCCCTAAGTCAAATTCCTACAGGCCTCTCGATGAGCACCTGTGGCACACTTTGCAGCCTCGCAACTGCGGCCCTTGCTTTTAACATTGTGTGACCAACATTGTAAACGTGACCAACATTTGTAAGATCCACAATATATAGGTACCAAAATGGCTCCACAATACGCAAATCTATTTATGGCCAATCTAGAAGAAACATTCTTATATGTATCCATTTACAAACCATACAAATACTACCGTTACATAGATGATCTGTTCATCATCTGTACAGAAGGAGAAAGAAAACTCAGAGACTTTCATAATTCATTCAATACCTTTCATTCATCTATAAAACTTAAAATGGATTTCTCCACAGAACAGGTAAACTTTCTAGACACTACTATATCCATCACCAATGGCGCTCTCCACTTTTCTATATATAGGAAACCTACAGACAAATGTAATTACCTACACAGCTCCAGTTTCCATCCCTCCCACACCAAACAAGCCATCATCCATAATCAAGCTATTAGATACCATCAGATTTGCTCAAACACTGGAGACCGTGATAAAAATTTAAAAACACTGTCTGAATCTTTCAAACAAAAGGGATACAAACCCTGTATTATTACCCAAAAAATAACCACTGCCATCAGAATACCCCGAGAACACCTATTAAACTTCAAAAGAAACGACTTCACGTATACCTCTAGTGACCACATACCATCCAATTTTAGAGAAAATTTGGAAAATAATCAAAGATTTACAACCATTACTAATTGAAGATACTGAATTAAAATATATATTCCCAAAACCTCCCATCCTTGCATTTAAACAACCACCAAGCCTGAAACAAAAACTTGTCAGCAGAAAATTGGCCAATGAACAACTGAATACAAAAAAATGGAACTAAACCTTGTAACAAACATGCCTGTAAAATATGCCAACACATTTGTAATGATGATACAGCCACACATAACAACAAAACCAATAACATCAAAGGATCATATTTATGTACATCGTCAAATGTGGTTTATATGATACAATGTACTTTATGTGACACCTGCCAAAAAATGCATTTAAGGATGAATTTACACAGGCATTCAATAAGAAAACATAATGAAGACAGTTATTGTAGCCCAGTAGGACACCATTTTAGCCAGAATGATTACTCCATCCAAAACTTAAAAGTAAAGATACTCAGAGGAAAATTTAAAAGCATCCAAGAGAGAAAGGCATTCGAAATAAAGAT
This sequence comes from Discoglossus pictus, assembly GCA_027410445.1. Classification (NCBI taxonomy): domain Eukaryota; kingdom Metazoa; phylum Chordata; class Amphibia; order Anura; family Alytidae; genus Discoglossus; species Discoglossus pictus. Next base: position 156,249,386 of record CM050165.1, read on the forward strand.
GATCACATTCTTCAACTCTAAAAACACAGGACTTAATATAGACTTGGGTTTTCTAACACATTATCCGAATTTCATGTGATTTTTTTTTTCTTCTTATACTATAACAGACTTAGCTCTCTTAGTGAGGTGTTAGTCCAACAGGAAAGATATCACTGTGGACTACAGTGCTCTGCTTTTTCATATATATATTGATGTATATGTGTATATATTATGTGTATATATGTTTCCTTTGCTATGTTGTGTATATTCCCCATATATGTATTTATGTCAGATGCTGTTTCCACTCGATCTGCATCTGCTGTTATTATTCAAACTGAGGGTTCCATCTCATGTAGTATTGCTTGAGACATGATAAAGGGACGTTAAGCCTCATTAAAGCTCGTCATTATAAATAAGACGTTTGTCCAATACAAAAGGTATCAAATTATATTGCAATACTCATTATTAATCTATGTATATATATATATATATATATATATATATGGATTAATAATTACTAAATTACTGGACATTCACGGCTGCTTCTCTCTTCAATATATATATATAAATATATATATATATATACATATATATATATATATATATATATATATATATATATATATAATTAAATACACACCTGTATCTGTGATGCTCTTAACAGTGTTTCTTGAAAATCGCACATGCAATCGTGTTTCCGGCCAGTCCATTATATGTGTTTATGTGTGAGAAGGAGGAGACAGGTGAGGGGGACCAAAGGGGCAGATGAAGTCCAGGGGTTGCCGGATCGAGAGGATCGGGGGGGGGGGGGGGGGTTCAGCTAAGGGGAGCAGTTTCTTGAGCACACTCAGGAAACATTATCTGGCCCAGGTTATACAAGAACCTACTAGAAACGAGGCTATCTTGGATTTAGTTATCACAAGTAATATCAATATGGTATCAAATGCTGGAATAGGGCAACCTTTGGGAAACAGTGATCACAACACAGTCTCATTTAAGATTGAATTAAAAAAACAAAACTATAAAGGGCCAACAAAAATTCTTAATTTTAAAAGGGCAGATTTTAAGGGTATAAGGGCAGCAATACAAAGTATAGACTGGGACAGAGAACTGACAGGTAAAAATACTGAACATAAATGGACAACATTTAAATCCTTACTAAATATACATACTTATCACCATATACCATGCGGGAATAAAAGTAAAAGGAGTAAATCACATCCAATGTGGCTTAACAATGATTTAAAGATCAAGATATGGAGTAAAAAACAGGCATTTAAATTTTACAAACAAGAGGGAACAGAGACTGCTTTACGTGAGTACAAGGAACTTAACAAGACTTGCAAAAAGGCTATTAGACTGGCAGTAATAGAAAATGAAAAAATAGTTGCAAAAGAGAGTAAAACTAACCCTAAATTATTTTGTTAAATATATTAATGGGAAGAAGGCCAGGTTCGAAGCTATAGGAGCATTACAATGTGAAACAGGCCGTCTGACAATTAATGACCAGGAAAAGGCAGATGAGTGAAATTGGTTCTTTACTTCTGTATACACATGGGAGGTACCAGTGGTTGGGTCACTGCAACATAATGGGGCTATACTACCTTCGCAGAATAACTGGTTAACCCAGGAAGAATTACAAAAGAGGATGGAAAAAAGTAATGTTAATAAAGCCCCAGGTCCTGATGGAATACATCCAAGGGTACAGAGGGAACTAGGTTCTGTAATAGCCAAACCATTATATTTAATTTTTCAAGATTCGCTAATCACAGAGTCGCTACCAGATAACTGGAGAATAGCAGAGGTGATACCTATATTTAAGAAGGGAGCAAGATCCTGGGAATTATAGACCAGTGAGCCTCACGTCTGTAGTGGGAAAGCTTTTAGAAGGGTTAATAAGGGATAATATACAAGAATATGTCTATTTGAACAGGATTATAATTAGGAGTCAGCATGAAGGATAGGTCATGTCAAACAAATGTAATTAGTTTCTATGAGGAGGTTAGTAGGAACCTAGATCAAGGCAACTCAGTGGATGTAGTCTTTTTGGATTTTGCAGAGGCTTTCGACACAGTGCCACATGGGAGAGCTGGCTAAAGGACAAAAAGCAAAGGGATGGGGTAAATTGAACACACTCAGATTGAACTAATGTGTTAAGTGGGGTTCCTCAGGGTTCAGTATCAGGTCCTCTCCTTTTTAACATATTTATTAATGACTTAGAGGTGGGACTGGAATGTAGTGTCTCCATTTTTGTTGATGACACGAAGTTGTGCAAGGTAATTAAATCAGATAGTGATGTACTTTCCCTCCAAAGGGATTTACATAAAATTGAGGAATGGGCATCTAAATGGCAGATGAGATTTAATACGAACAAATGAAAAGTTATGCATCTGGGAAGGAAAAATAGTCATGCAATTTATAATCTTAATGGAGCAAATATAGGGGTATCAGATATTGAAAGGGATTTGGGAGTACTTGTGGATAACCACCTAGGTAACAGTGCTCAACGCCATGAAGCAGCTGCAAAGGCAAATAAAATATTAGCATGTATTAAAATTGACATAGAAGCCAGGGAAGCAAATATAATTCTGCCTCTATACAAATCCCTAGTACTTCCTCATTTGGAATATGGAGTACAAATTTGGCAGCACTTCATAAAAAAGACATTTTAGAGCTGGAAATGGTACAGAGAAGGTCTACAAAACAAATCAGGGTAATGGAGGGGCTAAGTTATGAAGAAAGACTAACCATTCAAGCTTATTTTCTCTAGAAAAAGGGTGTCTAAGAGGGGATATGATAACCTTATATCAATACATCCAGATGTCTGGAGGGTCAGTATAAAAAAATTTTCAAGGTAGCTTTTTGTGCCAAAAGTTTTTCAACTGACGAGAGGACACCCCTTGACGTTAGAAGTAAAAAGATTCCACCTTAAAGAAAGAAAAGAGTTCTTCAGAGTAAGGGTGGGTAATCTGTGGAATTTTCTACCAAAGGAGGTGGTGATAGCGGATTCGATAGATAACTTTAAAAGGGGATTGTATTTATTTCTAATTAAAAAGGGCATTTGGGGTTATACTGGATAATTGGAGAGGGAGTATTGATCCAGGGAGGAATCTGATCGCCAGTATCTAGGGTTCAGGAAGGAATTAGTTTAGCTAAGTTTCCCTTGTTTTTCTTTTCTGTTTGCCTTCCTCTGGATCAATAAATTAACAACTAATTAATTATCAACTAATCCGCATATTGCAGATCAGGGGAGATCTTAAAAGGTTGAACTTGATGGAATGAAAGTCTTTTTTCAACCTCAATTACTATGTAACTATGTAACTATGTTGAGGCTGTTGGACATCATTTCCTTAAATAATTAAAAATCAAGCTTCACAATGAAAATAGGTCTGTATTAGTATAGTTGAGATGGTTCTCCCATGTTTTAGGAGTTTTTGTTATCTTTGACATGGTAAAGTGGTCAGGTAGTATTTTTGTGTATAAAATATAGCTATAGAAGTATAGAAAGGGCGTGGAGATGTTTTGGGGGCATTTTAAAGTATTTCTGGTTTAGGGCATTTGGGTTTGGTGCTTTGCCATGTTTTAGGTTTGATAGAAACAACTCAATCTTCTTTACTGATATTTGGGAGTTGAAGAGTTCTTGCTGCTCTGAGGAATGTTTGGGGTGTGCTTTTTTACACAGTGAAAAGGCATGCTGGGTCTTTTTATATGGTTATGTTTAACAGGATGTGGCTAACTGAGATTAATATTTTTGTCAAAGAAATGAGAGATTAATATCTTCTGGGGAACCACAAGCTCTTTTTTTTTGTTTAAATAATTTTTATTGAAATACAAGGAAATTATACAAAATCTAATTATATATTGCAAATGTGTTACAGCATAATGGAATAGCAAATTTCTCCATGTATCTTAAAACTTTTCTTTGTTTTCCCCTTTTTATTCCCTATTTCTTTTTTATTTTGATTTCCCATAAAGGCTTAATATTACACAAAAACAAAACAATAATAATATGTGCTAAAAAGAATAGGGGGAGAGGGGGTAGGAAAGGGGGTGTAGGAAATTTTGTGGACGCTCCTCATAATGCATGTCTGGAATTACATTTTATTTTCTAATGTTTTATTTCCAGCCTAATTTTAGAGTCCATATTCCCAGCAGGTTGCCATTTTTTTTTATAATTTTCAGCTAGTTCCACTGAAATTGTACTCATTGTGTATATGTATTTAATTTTTCTCTTAACTTCTTCAAATGTGGGAATATTTGTTTTCCAAAGTTTTGCTATGACACTTATGGAGGATAAGAAAATCTGATTTGTTAAGGATTGTGATTCCTTTAGGAGTTTAGGAATGCGAAGTCCTAGGAATGCTTCCTCTGTTTTTTGGGGGGAATATGAATTTCCCTCAGTTTTTCTAAGGGAGAGTGTTTCTTTCCATATATGAATGATGTTAGGGCATTCCCATAATGCTTGTGTCCAGGTACCTGTTTCGTTTCAGCCTCTAAAACATTTACTACCCAGGGATGGATTTGAGATTTCTAGTCTCGCTGGAGTGAGATACCGTCTTAGAGCTTTAAAGGCATTCTCTATTAGAACTATATTGAGAGAGGAGCTTACCATGTTTTTAAAAATGTTACCCATTGCACTTTATCGTGTGTTATTTTCATCTCTTTTTCCAAGGATACCCATGTTCTTTCTTGATTACAGAAAATCTACAAAACTCAGCAAGGAAAAAGCTGAAAAATTATGTTTTATTCTGATACCTTGCACTAAAATAGGAAGTGCTGAAGATAACTTTATATGTCTCTGAGAAACTCTCAATTGCTATGTTATCCTGTGGGCCATTTATACTAAGTGTTGACATCTCCAGACATCAATACTTTACTCTTTAGCATAAATATTTTATAATAAAAACATTTCTTAACTTTTAGTTTAAAAGAAATAGCTGACATTTAAAGATACTTTTATATATATATATATATATATATATATATATATATATATAAAACTAATAATACATTAATAAGCCCATTTGCATGTCAAAAAGGCGGGGACATGCAAATGAAAATACAATGTACCTCACTTTATACATTGCTCCCTTAAAGCATATGCCCGCTGTATTAAACAGCTTTTAGGCAAAGCACCGGGTTGCATTTTACACAAACTTGTTGTACATGTTAAGGCTGAAGGTGATAATATGTTTTAAACAGGTGTGTTTTTAGTAATTTTTTAAAGGTTTTGAGGCAGGAAGATAGTCTAATGGAGCGGGGCAAGGAGTTCCAAATAGTAGGGGCAGAACGAGAAAAGAGATAGGGATAGATTGGTTGCGGAGAGGTAGATTTTAGTGTCATCTGCATAGAGATGATACTGAAATCCAAAGGATTTTATAAGGGTGCCAAGGGAAGAGCTGTAGATGAAGAAGAGGAGGGGACCTAGGACAGAACCTTGAGGAACACTAACAGACAGAGGGAGAGGTGAAGAAGAGGTGCCAGAGAAGGAGACGCTAAATGTACGATCTTTAAGATAGGATGTGGCCCATTAAAGAGCTGTGTCCTGGATTCCAAAAGAGCGGAGAGTTTGGATTAGAAGAGGGTAGCCAACTGTTGAAGGTAGCAGAGAGATCCAGGAGAATTAGAATAGAGTATTGACCCTTTGATTTGGCGGTTAGCAAGACATTGGTGACTTTTGTGAGGGCTGTTTCTGTAGAGTGTTGGGCCCGTAAACCGGATTGGACGGGGTCAAGAAGGGAATTGGGGGAAAAAAATTGAGTGAGGCGATTGTAAACAAGCCACTCAAGCAGTTTGGAAGCCAGGGGTAGTAGTGAGTTAGGTCGATAGTTGGATGCAGAAGCTGGGTCACATGAGGGCTTCTTGAGAATTGGTGTAATTATGGCGTGTTTTAAAGAGGATGGCAACTTGCCAGTGTTTAAGGAGAGGTTGAATAGATGTGCGAGAGCTGAGATAAGTGTGGTAGAGAGGGAGGGATTATGTGTGATGGAATAGGGTCATGTGGATATGTTTTAAGGTGAGAGGTTGATAGTAAAGTAGATGCTTCATCCTCGGTTACAGGGTCAAACAAGTCCATAGTGGAAAAAGGGTTGGGGAAGGGGAAGGGGTGGATGTTGTCAGTTTGTGGAGAGGATGGTGGGATAGGGCCAAGCTGGGAAGAGAGCTCATTTCAAATGGTGTAAATTTTAATTTTAAAATGGCTGGCAGAGTCATCAGCAGTAAGACAGGAAGGGGTAGGTGGTGGGGGTGGGCAGAGGAGGGTGTTGAATGTAGCAAATAAATGTTTAGGGTTGGAGGACAGGTTTGAGAAGTAGGAGCGCAAGGTAAACTTGTAGTGGGGAAAGTCTGCTGAAGTGTGAGATTTCTTCCATAGTCGTTCTGCAGTGCGTGAGCATCTCTGTAGATAGCGTGTTTGTGTGGTGTGCCATGGTTGTGGATGAGAGCGAGGATGTTTGCTTGTGATTATGGGGGCAAGAGAATCAAGGGTGGAGGTTAGAGTAGTGTTGTACTGTGAAGTGGCAATGTCAGGGCAGGCAAGGGTGGTGAGGGGGCTGTGAAGGAGTTTTAGTATATTTGAAAATTGTTGTGGGTTGAGTGCATGCAGGTTTCTGCTGCTTCTGGTGGCAGGAATTGAAGAAGGTCGGTGAGCTGAAGATGAGGTGATGTTGCAAGTTAGCAGGTGGTGGTCAGATAGGGGAAGTGAAGTGATGTCAAGGTTGGAGATAGTGCAGAGATTGATGAAAATAAGGTCAATGGAGTATCCACCATTGTGAGTTGCAGAATCTGTCCATTGGGAGAGGCCAAGGGAAGAGGTAAGTGAAAATAATTTTGCAGTTGTTGGGGAGGTGGGTGTGTCTGTTGACCAATATATTAAATAATGTAACAGCTAGAGACTGATTTGGTCCTAATATGGACATTGTCTAAGTAGTTTAAAATTGTGCACTATTCATTTATGCCACATATGTGAGAAGGTAACCTTTTTTGGATTATAGCCCTTAAAAGATGACTATAGCTGTCCATCTTCTGTGTCATTTAAAAAGTAAATATACATATAAACAATTTTTCAAGATTTTGTGCTTTTAAAAAGGTGATTTCCCAGCAACTGTTTTATTACAGCACCACTCTAGTATAGTATCTGAGAAAATGAGCTATACAGTCAGTGGCAGTTTGAAAAATGTGTGAAGAGTTCAAACATAAGGGAAATACACAAAACATTGAACAGTTGTTCATACTGATCTTTACTTCTGGAAATATAAAAAAGCTGGATGGGTTACCCACTGTTCTCCTCAAATAACTGTAAAGGAGATAAGGTAGTAAATGATCAGGCATATGCACATTAAGAAAAACTTTCCATCTCTCCTCTGAAAGTTTTGGGGCTTGAATGACTTTGTCAAGATGTCTGTCAGTTTCTGGAGAACATGAAGTGGAGAGACAGAGTAGGGTGGCAATAAGGAAATACAGTAGCAAAGGATTTACAAGGATGAGCAAGGAGATAATATGTACTCTTAGGATGTCATGCACTTAAAATCTCTTAAAAACTATGAATTAGTTTTTATGAGGAGGTTAGTAGGAACCTGGATCAAGGCAACTCAGTGGATGTAGTCTTTTTGGATTTTGCAAAGGCTTTTGATACAGTGCCACATGGGAGACTATTGTGCAAACTAAGAGATACAGGAGTTGCAGTAAATATCTGCTCATGGATTGAGAGCTGGCTAAAAGACAGGAAGCAAAGGGTTGTTGTAAATAGAACATACTCCGATTGGATTAATGTGGTAAGTGGGGTTCCTCAAGGTTCAGTATTAGGTCCTCTCCTTTCTAACATATTTATTAATGACTTAGAGGTAGGATTGGAGTGTGGTGTCTCAATTTTCACTGATGACACAAAGTTGTGCAAGGTAATTAAATCAGATAGTTCTGTGCTTTCTCTCCAAAGGGATTTACATAAAATTGAGGAATGGGCATCTAAATGGCAGATGAGATTTAATATGAATAAATGTAAAGTTATGCATCTGAGAAGGAAAAATAGCCATGCAATTTATAATCTTAATGGAGCAAATCTAGATGTATCAGATATTGAAAGGGATTTGTGAGTGCTTGTGGACAACCACCTAGGTAGCAGTGCTCAAAGCCAAACATCAGCTGCAAAGGCAAATAAAATATTAGCATGTATTAAGAAGGGTATATAAGCCAGGCAAGCACATATAATTCTGCCACTATACAAATCTCTAGTACGCCCTCATTTGGAATATGGAGTACAATTTTGGGCACCACTTCATAAAAAGGACATTTTAGAGCTGGGAAAGGTACAGAGGAGGGCAACAAAACTAATAAGGGGAAGGGAGGGGCTAAGTTATGAAGAAAGACTAACCAAATTGAAATTATTTTCTCTAGAATAAAGGCATCTAAGAGGAGATATGATTACCTTATATAAATACATCCAGGGTCAGTATAAAGATTTGTCAAGGGAGCTTTTTGTGCCAAAAGGTTTTTAACTGACAAGAGGACATCCCTTGAGGTTAGAAGTAAAAAGATTCCACCTTAAAGAAAGAAAAGTGTTCTTCACCATAAGGGTGGTTAATATGTGGAATTCTCTACCAGAGGAGGTGGTGACAGTGGGTTCGATAGATACCTTTAAAAGGGGACTGAATTTATTTCCAATTAAAAAGGGAATTCAGGGTTATCATGGATAATTAGAGAGACAGTATTGATTCAGGGAGAAGTCCGGTCACCGGTGTCTGGGATCAGGAGGGAATTTTTTTTTTCTTTGGGGCGATTGGAAGTCTTGCTTGGGTTTTTTTCTGTTTGCCTTACTCTGGATTAATTAAAAAAAAAAAAAAAATAATAATAATTAAATAATTAATTAATAATTAATTAACAACTAATTAATTTATAGTTAATCAGCATATTACAGATCAGAGGAGAAAAGGTTGAGCTTGATGGACTGAAAGTCGTTTTTCAACCTTAAATACTATGGGCCTCATTCTATTATCGGCCGTAAATCGGCCGTAAGGCTGCGATTCCTTGCGAGGGTTCAGTTAACTCGCGATTCTATTATACGGCCCCGCAAGGATCTCCTCTTACGGCCGGCCGCATATCTTGGAACCGGCCGTAAACTGTGAAATATGAAAACTCAAAAATAAATTCAAGCCTGCACTGTACAGCTCTGTAAATGCTAGGGATCATATTGGGGGACATGAGGAATAAAAGGAACCCACTCTCAAGCTTGCACATCTGCCCAAACCTGAGTTCAAATTAACTGTTTATTTTCCGGCTGCGGCGTGGGTGTGTCTGAGGTGCTCCAAGCACTCTGGACTTTTTACATGGATATTTTACGGATATTAAAAATTAAATATTTTACGGATTTGAGTACAGGATAATTATGTGCTATTTTTTCTAACACCTAAAATCCCTTTATAGTCTTCTCAAAGTGCAGGATGGCTTTATTTGAGCTATTTTATGTGCTTAATTGGTGCTAGCGAGACCTTTTTCCTGCAAGTAACTGCGGCTCGCTTTTAGCCTTGCAGAGAGGTTTCCCGGAGCAATTGAATTGCAAATCTCTTGCGGCCGTTTTAGATCAAAGGCTTTCCTCCGGCGCGATCGGCCGCAAGAGATAGCAAGGCACCGGCCGCAAGCCTGCCGGAGCCTACGGCCGTAAGGGAATAGAATAGCAGAATAGCTTGCGGCCGGTCCTTGCGGCCCCGCAGCGGCTGCGGCCGATAATAGAATGAGGCCCTATGTAACTATGTAACTATGAATGCACTTCCACAAACTTTTTCTAGCACTGGGTCCAGCTCTTCACTACTCTGTGTATGTACCGTGTCAACAAAATTAAAAAAGATAAAACTGTTTTGTTAAATATATTAAATGATGGTTGCTTAAAGGACCACTTAATTCAGCACAATTTGAACCACATCTAAAAGCATGCTGAATTTTTTAAATACCTGCATTTTTCACTGAGAAATCACATCAAATCTCTTTTTAAATGTATAACTGTCACATGCTTTTGCACTATCAGATTGCAGGGGTGTGCCCCCCATTCAAGTCAATAGTAATATGGCTTATATTTCCAGGATGAAGGGAATAGACCTTGCTTATTTTTTTCGGTTCTCTTGCCTCTCTAGAATTTGAGCAATGCAGACCGGTGATCTGCACTGGTAGTGGTGCTCCGTGTAACAATGAAAATAAAACAAAAAACAAAAACAATTAATCCTTTCCACATCTATCTCTAAGGACATGGTATGCTGGACTCACCTAAAACAGGGCTATGGGTTAACTGGTCAGTGCAGTGTAAAATGAGTCTAGGGAAAAGCTGCTATCAATCACTGCCTTCCCTATAGAGAATCACCTCAGCTGCACACACTGGGCTATCTGTTATTACTCATGCAAGCAGCCAGGATAGGCTTTAATGTAAACAGAGAATTAACACTAGATTGTTTAGCTGTTATTATTGTAATTAATAAAATAGATAGTTTTAACGACTAATATTGTGTTCTTTACCAACAGTACAGTACAGTGAGGTAAATAGCCATTTGATGTGAGACAGGCTCCTCTACTTCTCTAAAATATTCAGAGCTAAATATAAATCTTAAAGAGTACACTTTATTCCTGTTTGAGGTGTTGCTTATTATATTTTTACTTATGTATATACATTTACATAATTCTAGGGTTGTACTTCTATAATTGCTAAAGAAATAATGATACACTTCATTTCCTCAACATGTGTTAGGATGTACATGTATAAAAACAGTACTGAATTTTTCAACTCACCATTAAATAGAAAATTTGGTAAGTAATATTTATTTATATTAACTGTGCAATTAAGTGAAAGCATTTGAGACAAAAAAAAAATATTGTATTAAGATCATACACATGAATCTATTATCAAAGCAATATAGCAAGAAATTGTACGTACTTGAGTTTACTGTTTTATTTACTGTTTACACTTACATACAGTGAATAGATGAGCATGAAATATTTGATTACAGTATATTTTTAAAGACTCATAAATCTAATGAAAGTTTCAATTATAATCTTCTAGATTCCATATGCTATTTTCTTAATTATTTCACTTACTCAACTCAATCATACATTAGGTTAGCATCCTATTCTAAACTAGTTTATTAAGATATATATATATATATATCCTGTCTGGTCATGACAGCATTACAGTGATTTTATACTCTATTAACGCTCCTTTAGACCAAAATCTAAGTTTAACTCTGAAGTTGGATATTACTAGACTGCTTTTTGACTAGGGTCTGGCTAGGGAGGGGTCCCTTCTCCTGGACTTTCCATGTGTTTTTCTTGTTTGAGCTTCTTTCAGACTTTTCTATTTGTCTAGATACTTACTGTTGGGCAAGTCTGGGATTCAAGTTTTGACAAACATTATCCAAATTGACCTAGTATGAAGCTTTCACTTACTTTTTTGGGGGTCCTACCTTTTCTAATTTATTTTGTATTTGATTCCATCGCTTTGCACATATCCATAGTTTTCACATGCAGGTGTTTTCTGTATTGCAAGGCAACATGCTGCATTTACTTCTCTGTTGTCAGTGACTGCACTGAGAGAATACTGAGGTATGAGAGAGAATATCTAAAAAGAAATTGCATCTGATTATTATAATGGATTTTCAGCTCTCTGCACTCTCAAGTAGCTTTTATTTTAAGTATTTTTCTTAAAAAGCTTAACAAATAAGAAACATGTTTATTAATGTGTTTATATATATTTATATATATATTTATATAATGTAATAACTGTATTTCTCGGAATTCTGGGCATGAAACACGTTTTTAAGTTGTTTTAGACATTCAAATGTTAAGACAAATGTAGACAAATGTACTATTTATTTACTGTACTACTGTACGATGGAGGGCTTTGTCTCTCTTTTGCACATCATAATTTGATTGTTGTGGTAAACTACCTCCTAGGAACTGGCACCAGCTGATGAGAGGCAGTAACCTTGAAACAGCTGTATGTCTGTAGGATTCCTGGCTTTTGTATAATCCATCCTTAGCTTTGTCCAAAGATGTATAATAAAGCAAGCATATGCTTAAAGGAAGCCATGTTTAAAATGGTTATGATTACAAGAGCGAAGCCTTTTTGGGCACATTTGCATGCCCCTGCCAAGGTTCCCAGAATGCGGTGTCATAACTGTATTCTGGGCATGAAACAAGTGTTTTAAGCTTAAAGTAAGCAATGTTTAAAATGGTTATGGATTGATGAACGAAGCATTTGTGGGCACATTTGCATGTCCCTGCTCAGCTTCCCAGCATGCAGTGTAATAACTGTATCTCACTCGTTTGCCCACCATAAATTAAATTAATATATATATATATATATATATACACAAATATTAGTGATCCTATGTTGATCCTATTATATAGTAGGTACCTCTCATCAGAAAGAATTGTATGCATAATAATTTAATAATCTTTGTAATATATCAATATACATAGCAGTAAAGTGAGTGGTATGTGTTAAAATTCTTAGCTGGAGGGTTATTTTGGATGAATACTATCTGAGGCCACTTACTTGGTTGCAGATAGCTCTGTTATGCTATGCTAGCAAGGGCTGGTGTAGGCTTGTTAGCAGCAGCAAAATATTGAGGGTGAGCAGAATTAAAAGTATAAGAAAGAGCAGTCATGCATCGCAACGTAATGCAGATAAAGTCTATAAAAAAGACAAGCAGATGGTCAGACTAGGGAGAGGCAGGCATCTATGTCCGGACAGAAATGAAGTCAAGGATTAGGATATCAAGTAATTATTGGAGCTAATGAATAGAGGGTCTCAGTGCAAAATAATTTCTCCTTCTCTGCTATGTCTCTTTCTCTCCCTTCTTAATAAGTGGCACTTACCCCAGACTCCAGCCAGTAGCAATGGACTCCTACCATAGCCTGATTGGCTCAGGTGCTTCCCACTTACTGTACCAGTTCCCCCATAGCTCAATCAAGGATTCAAATCAAAGAAGTGAGCAAAGGCCTATGACATTTGCTGAGTTTCTAGTTCATGTTAAGCCAAATATTCCTAGCAACTAAAATATGCAATACCATTTGCATCCATACTGCCTAAAGAGTGTTCTCACATCTGTTAGACATGTTACTGCCATCTAAGCATAATTCTTGTTCATATTATTACATTAATAATTTCCCATTTGTGCTCCTTTATAAGCAAATGATGATGACGATGATGTATGTTCCCTACTAATGGCCTACTGAGGGCCTCTAGACCCTGAAAGAAGGGTTTGAGGAATATCAATTATGAAGCCAGGCGGGTGGATCGATATTCACTACAGGCTTCCAGGGGTTTTCCCAGGAGTGAAACATATTATTATAAATATTGTTACATATAAGCCCTATATATGTGTCTATGTTTCATATACAAGTCTTAAAATGTGAAAGTTTATAAGATCTTCTAAAAGATCTTCATAAAGTACATAAAACATATCATGTGTAATATTATTAGCAGCATTATATTGTCATAAACTTATGACATAGCATTTTAGATTTAGATCCTTACTACCATACAGAAGAGTCCTTGTATATAATTAGGCCTTGTTAGACTCCAATCTAAATATAATGGGGAAAAAAAGTTATTTTTAGTGTATATTTTCCCCCAAAAGATCAACTTTTATCACATATTTAGTTGTGAGCATACGAGTTGTTGCTAACGCTTGCGGGCTCGCGCAGCGAGCCGCGTCCCTCGATAAGCGAGGGCCTCAGTTGCTGGCATGGAGCGCCAAGGGCGCTCCTTGCCAGCAACTGCGACCCTTGCAAACTTTACAGCAAGAGGGAGCATCCAGGACCTCAAAAAATGAAGTTACACCTTAATTTAACTAAAAAAAAAAAACAAAAAAAATTATAATAATAATTTAACTAAAAATAAAAGAGTTTAGACACTCAAAAATTCTCTAAGCGAGAGAAAAAACGAAAACGAGGCTACAGCACTCTAAACACGCAAAACACCACAAGAAACACACAAAACACCACAAAACAACTATGGATATTCCGCTACAGATGCATACCACACATTAGCCGCCATTTTAGAACAATGCGGAAGTACACAACTACGCTAACGGTTTAGTCTCGCGCACGCATACTATTACACTGCACATCACTAATGCTCCAGCAGCATCAAAACAGATTGTCAGCTCTTCAACAGAATGCTTCCTGCATATATTACTTAAAAATAGGTAAAGTATAATAATTTATTAATGTATTATTATACACCAAACAGCATTAGCTCACTTACAATTTCATTGCCTTCATTTTTTGACGGGCAATTCGCTAGTATTATATATTTAGTGTAATTTATATTACCCTAAATTGAATACTGATCTTTATTATTTTAAATTTATGAAAGCTAGACTAATACAGTGGCCATTTAATATTTCCCTCACTATCCCCTAGATTCATTGAGCCTCTCATGGTTGGCAAGGTTCTTGCTGAGGCTGCAATAGCAATTTCTTCATTAGGAAGGCCATTCCAATCATAAGATATGTACTTTGTTTATTACCTCATTTTACATGCAACGCATACACTTAGATTCAACGAAGAACAAATATGTACATATATATTTCTGCACTGTCATTCCTTTTTACTTGTCCGTTCAGTAATTTATAGATTTCACTCCATATTAATATAAGATTGTTTATATAATAAACTGTATTTGGTACAAAGAACATTCTTTGCTGTGTTGAAACTTGGCACCTAAAAGGGCAGGATATTTTATTTATGATGCAAGAGGTTGTTTTTTATTGAACTAAGAACCTGTTTGTCTGCTTGCTATTTTAACCTTTGGTAATTTATTACAATTATAAGATAAGCGGTACAGTTTAATAACCAGTAATACAAATAATACAGATGTATGCTTGATATTAGAGTAGGCCACTTTAGTAGTCTTATAAAGGGCTCTTTAAATAATATTTTGGTAGGGTTTGATAAGGAAAAAAAAAACTGTAATACATTTTAATGTGCATTAAATCATGCCCCATTATGTATAAGCTACATATCTCTCCACATAAATATACCGTATATACTCGAGTATAAGCCAACTTTTTCAGCACTTTTTTTTATGCTGAAAATGCCCCCCTCGTCCTGTACTCAAGAAAAAAAAAAGAATCCTCCTCCTTTCCCCCTTATCCTCTTTGTCACGTCATTAGCATATGCTGGTACGGAAGACGTGCTACGGCGTCAGGATCAGCATCAACTCATCGGAGCATAGTAGCAAGTAAGGAGGAAGGGGGATAGTGATTGGAGAGGTTGTAGTAAGGAGGAGGTTATGGGGGAAACAAGATGACGATAAGGGGGGGAGGAGGAGAAGGAGGAGGATGATGATAAGGAGGGGAAGGAGGAGGATGATAAGGGGGGAAGAAGGAGGATGATAGGAGGAGGATGATAAGGGGGGGAGGAGGAGGATGATCAGGGGGAAGGACCCTCTTTTCCACCCTCGGCTTATACTCAAGTCAATACGTTTTCACTGTTTTTTGTGATATAATTAGGTGCCTCGGCTTATACTCGGTCGGCTTATACTCGAGTATATACGGTAGTAGCAGACATTAGTGTAACATGAGTTGCTAGCAATGTACAGAAATACATTTTCTAGTGGTCTCCCACTATGATACAGCAAGTACAGTGTGTCTGTTTGGAATGCGAGCCATCCCAAGGGGAATGAGACAATAGATCATTCAGAGAGTGGAGAGTTAAGGAGCTCATATTGCCTTGAGGCATGATTAAAATAAGTAGTATGCTTCTTATCATGCCCTACCTTACTATTCTTTAGAGAGTCATTTATAAGAACATTCAATTGGCTCTTTAATCTTAAATAAAGAAATGGTTTTGCTTCCACATATTTTCTGCTAGTACTATGTGGTGAGGACAGTTAGCAACAACAGATGTATATGTACATATGTGTAAAACAAATCGTTTTGTTGTCCAGTGTATAGGTGAACTTAATGATGATAAACACTATATATTATCTTCCATAAATATCTGAACAGAACAGAACAGTTTTCAAAATGGTCCTCCACATAGGTGTGCCAGAAAACTGTTTCCTGACGTTATTTGGGATAAGTTACACTTGGAAATATAAAAACGTAAAATGGTAGAGCCCTTTTATGATTCCCACATCACAAGTCTTAGGATGTCCCCTTTAGATGCAGTGCCCAAAAAAGAGAGTCCTATCCAGGGGGTTTGTCTGTTAACAACAGAATAGAAAGGGCGTCAATGATCAATGCCTCCTTCAGTCATGCAGTATATCTAATTTGTCAGGTGGGAAAGGATGTATTGCTTGCTATATTGGATAATGAATCACCTTTCAGGCTTCTATCTGCGCATCCATCATGTCATTATCTTCTGAGGTAGCGTTTACAGGATTACATTTTTGTTAACCTCTGCCTCCCAATGGGTTGTGCCATTTATTGTTTATATTTTGAAAGTTTTAGTGCTTTTCTTCATTGGGTCTATTCTCAAGCTCATTACCTCTACAATTTCAAAATGCCATGTCAACATTTGTAGGTATTCTATTAGCGGCAGAGAAATCGCGCTTACATGTTATCATTTTAGGGATTTATATCTATACTGTTTTTTTCAACAGAATTTGGCAAATTGATATCAAGTATATATTATATATATTGGTAACAATTGCTTCATTTGCAAGAGTCAGTTTTGCTGTGTTGCAGTCAAAGAAGGTTACTTTGAGAGTATTAAAGTCTCTCTTTGATAATTTACATTTTATATTTTAAATGTTGCATGTTGCTTGATACCAGTGGCCAAAACATAGGTCTTGGGTTTGTTGTTTCTCCTGTTCAGGGTAGAATTGCCTGGTATTTCATGGCTGAATCACTCTTTTGAGTGAGATCAGACTTATATACTACAGGATATTTCTAGGTGTGAGGGGCACAAGAGAGACTGCTCTCAAAGTAGGTAACCAAACCTATAGAGCAAATGTACTTGGGTATTGTTTGTTCTCAGATGAGCACCTCTACTATTTTTGCTTATATTTTTTCACCTTATAAGTGATAGGGGAACCAGAAGTGGAATCCTTGCCCCTAATTAACCCTGTCACTCATGGGGGTCAATACAGACCCCCCTAAGCCCCTAATTAACCCTGTCAATCGTGGGGGTCAATACAGACCCCATAAGCCCTTAATTAACCCTGTCACTCGTGGGGGTCAATACAGTCCGCCATAAGCCTCAATTTAACATCATCAGTCCAATAGGGGTCTATACAGACCCCTATAGGACACTAATTTACCCCTATAATAACACTATAAGTGCCATGAGGGTCATCCAGGACCCTCATGACACAAAGTCTAAGCACTATGCTATTAACCCTAACTATACCCCATTAACCCAACCCTGGGCCTATCTAATCCTAACTGTACCTAGTTAACCCTAACTGGACCCAATAACCCTAACTAGGCCTATTTAGCCCTAACAGTACCTATTGAACCCTAACTGGGCCTATTTAACCCTAACTGGGCCTATTAAAGCCTAACAGTACCTATTCAACCCTAACAGTACCAATCTAACCCTAACTGGGCCCATGTAACTCTAACTGGGCCTATTTAACCATAACTGGGCCTATTAACCCTAGTTGGGCCTATTAAACCCTAACAGTGCCTATTTAACACTAACTGCACCTATCTAATCCTAACTGGGCTTATTTAACCCCATCTTATAAACCACTAAATCTAAACTATCCCCCCTCTACCCTAACCTATGAACACATACACTACCAACTCCCTATTAACCCCATCCCACTAATTACAGAAAATAAAAAAGCTACGTTACAAAAAAAGGATATTACAACCCCCCCTCTACAGAAAATAAAAAAGCTACATTACAAAATTATAAGAACGAGTGAGTTGCAAGCTGCTTTTCCCCTACATTTCAGAGGCTATTTAATTAGCCAAGGGCGAGTCACGCTGCCCGACATCTGATTTCAGAAACCCAGGTGTCTCACATAGGCAGAGCTGTGCTTGCGAGTGCAAGGTCGCAGCTTCTGCTCACTATCAGTCAATGGTAGTTGAGACAGTCATGATTGATGGTTCTGAAAGCTGCAAGTGTTCTTGCAGCCTCCCAATATGTAACCCTGCTGCAGGGGTCCCGAACGCGAGACTCTAACTTGGCCGATCGAACCCCTGCAATGTCCCCACATTAACCCCAATGATACAGGGGTCCCCACACATGACCCACATGATGCGGGGGTCCCGCACGCGAGACTCTAACTTGGCCTATATAACCATAACTGGGCCTATTAACCCTAGCTGGGCCTATTAAACCCTAACAGTGCATATTTAACCCTAACTGTACCTATCTAACCCTAACTGGGCTTATTTAACCCCATCTCTTATAAACCACTAAATCTAAAATATCCCCCCTCTACCCTAACCTATGAACACATAAACTACCTACCTAACTCCCTATAAACTCCCCATCTTACTAATTACAGAAAATAAAAATGCTACTTTACAAAAAAAAGGAAATTACAACCCCCCCACTACAGAAAAATTAAAAATAATTACACACCTGAAAAGCAAATACATACACATATATATATATATTACATTACAATACATACAAAATATAATACAGTAACATACACAATAAATACAGTTCAAATATACCCCATGTCTACATACTATTTAACCCTATCTGCATACATTAACCCCTATCTAAAACACATTAGACCCTATCTACAATACAATAACCCCTATCTAAAATTCATTGAACCCTATCTACAATACAATAACTCCTATCTAAAATACATTAATCCCTATCTACAAAACAATAACCTCTTTCTAAAATACATTAATCCCTATCTACAAAACAATAACCTCTTTCTAAAATACATTAATCCCTATCTACAATACAATAATCCTTATCTCGATATATTTGATACAGTGCCACATGGAAGACTAGTGAGCCAACTAAGGGATACAGGAATTGCAGTAAATATCTGCTCATGGATCGAGAGCTGGCTAAAAGACAGGAAGCAAAGGGTTGTTGTAAATGGAACATACTCCGATTGGTCTAATGTGATAAGTGGGGTTCCTCAAGGTTCAGTATTAGGTCCTCTCCTTTTTAACATATTTATTAATGACATAGAAGTAGGACTCGGAAGTAGTGTCTCCATTTTTGCTGATGACACTAAGTTGTGCAAGGTAATAAAATCAGATAATGATGTACTTTCCCTACAAAGGGATTTGCATAAATTAGAGAAATGGGCGACTAAAATGCAGATGAGATTTAATACAAATAAATGCAAGGTTATGCATTTGGGAAGGAAAAATAGACATGCACTTTATAATCTTAATGGAGCAAATCTAGGGGTATCAGATATTGAAAGGGATTTGGGAGTACTAGTGGACAACCACCTAGGTAGCAGTGCTCAATGCCAAGCAGCAGCTGCAAAGGCAAGTAAAATATTAGCATGTATTAAGAAGGGTATAGGAGCAAGGGGAGCAAATATAATAGTACCACTATACAAATCCCTAGTACGCCCTCATTTGGAATATGGAGTACAATTTTGGGCACCACTTCATAAAAAGGACATTTTAGAGCTGGAAAAAGTACAGGGAAGGGCTACAAAACTAATAAGGGGAATGGAGGGGCTAAGTAATGAAGAAAGACTAACCAAATTAAACTTATTTTCTCTAGAAAAAAGGCATCTAAGAGGAGATATGATTACCTTATATAAATACATCGAGGGTCAGTATAAAGATTTGTCAAGGGAGCTTTTTGTGCCAAGAGGTTTTCAACTGTCAAGAAGACATCACTTGAGGTTAGAAGTAAAAAGTAACAGCGAATTCGATAGACAACTTCAAAAAGGGGTTAGATATATTTTTGAAGAAAGATGGCATTCAAGGCTATCCTAGATAACTAGCGATGGAATATTGATCCAGGGAGAAATTTGATTGACAGTTTCTGGGGTCAGGAAGGAATTTAGCTTTTTTTCCCCTTATGAGACAATTGGCAAAGTTCAATGCGGTTATTTTTCTGTTTGCCTTCCTCTGGATCAATTAACAATTAATAATAAATAGTCCACATATTAAAAAGATCAATAGAGATCTAAAAAGGTTGAACTTGATGGACTAACTCTTTATTCATCCTCCAATACTATACTATTAATAATTATTTAACAACTAATTAATTAATAACTAATCTGCATATTGCAGTTCAGAGGAGATCTTTACAGGTTGAACTTGATGGACTGAAAGTCTTTTTTCAACCTTATTTACTATGTAATATCTTATATAAATAAGACCACTTACCTTGCCTAGATGACCCTTCAGTGATGATGGGTTTCATGGTGCAGGTCTCAACACCTAGGAAAGAAAGAAACATCAAATTAGTACAAAATTCAATACTAAATAGAAGAAATAAACATTCTAACTATTCGAAATATTCAACTTGCCTTTCCAGAATGCTCCCGTCCTTCTTATTGTCTTCTCCTGCTCGGCCCCAGGAAATAAATAAACATTACATTAGTCACAAATACACATGCACATAAAAACAACAATAAACATACTATACATTAAACTTACCTCGGCGCAATGTCCCTGTCCTCCTGGAAGTTTGCTCCGGCAGGACTCTTGAAGAATCTGGCGCTCTAGAAAAAAAACTAACGGGGCCCAGTTACGGTTAGATAGGTACTGCTAGGGTTAAATAGGTACTGTTAAGTTTTAATAGGCCCAGTTAGGGTTAAATAGGCCCAGTTAGGATTAGATAGGCACAGTTAGGGTTAAATAGGTCTAGATGGGTTAAATAGGCCCAGTTAGGGTTAAATAGGCCCAGATAGGGTTAGATAGGCCCAGATAGGGTTAGATAGGCCCAGTTAGGGTTAATAGGTACAGTTAGGGTTAAATAGGCCTAGTTAGGGTTAAATAGGCCCAGTTAGGGTTCAGTAGGTACTGTTAGAGTTTTATAGGCCCAGTTATGGTTAAATATGCCCAGTTAGGATTAAATATGCCCAGTTAGGTTTAGATAGGCCCAGTTAGGGTTACATAGGCCCAGTGAGGGTTAAATAGGCCCAGTGATTGGTTGATGGGGTATAGTTAGGGTCAATAGTGTAGTGCTTAGATGGTGGAACATTTTACATGCAGTGGGGGACACGATCATGACCCCCACTGCAAGGGTTAATGTGGGAACATTGGGGGGGTCCCCTGATGGAGGTTCATTTTACTTATAGTACCTCTGCTGCCGGCCTTATCTATTAGTGTGCCACGGGCCCTTTAAGGACCAGCGACTGGGAATTTAAACTTTTTAAATGCAGTGGGGGACGCGATCGTGACCGCCACTGCAAGGGTTAATGTTGGGACTCTCTGGGGGTCCCTCTGGGGACCCCTAGCATGGGGTTAATGTGGGCACACTGTGAGGGGACCAATCAGGACCCCCACAGAAAGAAGTTAATATGTGGACCCTGCAGATGTCCCAGTGGGGACCCCTGCGTCATTGGGGTCAAATTGTGTTTGGTGTACTGGGGACATTTGGGGTACCATGCGTTAGGGCTTCTGAAGCCCTTGCGTGTCCCCCTGAGCACAAGCAGGATTTCGTCCTGTATTTGCGTTTTGCAAGCTGGGATACTTTTTTTGGAGTGGGAGGGATCTGGCAGTTCAAAGGCTTTAGAGAGGTGTCAGTTCCGAGTTGCAGGTCAGCCATTTTCGCAGAGCCGTCACTCGGAACCCGGTCCGAAGTTGCAAAATGGAAGCAATTGAATAGCAAAGTTGCCTCCGTTTTGCACTTGCGAACTCAGAGCTGAAAAAAGTAGCAATTGCATGAGGCTGATAATTCTTATACATGCGATGAAGAAAGACTTATACAGTTATGAAGAAAGACTCACGAAATTAAACTTATTTACTGTAGAAAAAAGGTGTCTAAGAGGGGATATGATTACCTTATATAAATATATCCAGGGTCAATACAAGGCTTTGTCAAGGGAACTTTTTGTGCCAAGAGGTTTTCAACTGACAAGGGGAGATCCTTTGAGTTTAGAAGTAAAAATATTTCACCTTAAAGAAAGAAAAGGTTTCTTCACAGGAAGGGTGGTTAATTTGTGGAGTTCTCTACCAAAGGAGGTGGCTTACAGCGGATTCGATAGATAACTTTAAAAGGGATTGGATATATTTTTAAATAAAAAGGGCATTAAGGGCTATCCTGGATAAATAGAGAGGGAGTATTGATCCAGGGATGAATCCGATAGCCAGTATCTGGGGTCAAGAAGGAATTTTATACTTTTTTTCCCTTTTGAGACAATTGACAAAGTTTCACTGGGTTTTGTTTTGCTGTTTGCCTACCTCTGGATCAATTAACAATAAATCTGCATATTGCAGATCGGAGGAGATCTAAAAAGTTTGAACTTGATGGACTAAAGTCTTTTTTCAACCTAAATTACTATGTAACTATGTAACTACAGGGAGTGCAGAATTATTAGGCAAGTTGTATTTTTGAGGATTAATTTTATTATTGAACAACAACCATGTTCTCAATGAACCCAAAAAACTCATTAATATCAAAGCTGAATATTTTGGGAAGTAGTTTTTAGTTTGTTTTTAGTTTTAGCTATTTTAGGGGGATATCTGTGTGTGCAGGTGACTATTACTGTGCATAATTATTAGGCAACTTAACAAAAAACAAATATATACCCATTTCAATTATTTATTTTTACCAGTGAAACCAATATAACATCTCAACATTCACAAATATACATTTCTGACATTCCAAAAACAAAACAAAAACAAATCAGTGACCAATATAGCCACCTTTCTTTGCAAGGACACTCAAAAGCCTGCCATCCATGGATTCTGTCAGTGTTTTGATCTGTTCACCATCAACATTGCGTGCAGCAGCAACCACAGCCTCCCAGACACTGTTCAGAGAGGTGTACTGTTTTCCCTCCTCGTAAATATCACATTTGATGATGGACCACAGGTTATCGATGGGGTTCAGATCAGGTGAACAAGGAGGCCATGTCATTAGATTTTCTTCTTTTATACCCTTTCTTGCCAGCCACGCTGTGGAGTACTTGGACGCGTGTGATGGAGCATTGTCCTGCATGAAAATCATGTTTTTCTTGAAGGATACAGACTTCTTCCTGTACCACTGCTTGAAGAAGGTGTCTTCCAGGAACTGGCAGTAGGACTGGGAGTTGAGCTTGACTCCATCCTCAACCCGAAAAGGCCCCACAAGCTTATCTTTGATGATACCAGCCCATACCAGTACTCCACCTCCACCTTGCTGGCGTCTGAGTCGGACTGGAGCTCTCTGCCCTTTACCAAACCAGCCACGGGCCCATCCATCTGGCCCATCAAGACTCACTCTCATTTCATCAGTCCATAAAACCTTAGAAAAATCAGTCTTGGGATATTTCTTGGCCCAGTCTTGACGTTTCAGCTTGTGTGTCTTGTTCAGTGGTGGTCATCTTTCAGCCTTTCTTACCTTGGCCATGTCTCTGAGTATTGCACACCTTGTGCTTTTGGGCACTCCAGTGATGTTGCAGCTCTGAAATATGGCCAAACTGGTGGCAAGTGGCATCATGGCAGCTGCAAGCTTGACTTTTCGCAGTTCATGGGCAGTTATTTTGCGCCTTGGTTTTTCCACGCGCTTCTTGCGACCCTGTTGACTATTTTGAATGAAACGCTTGATTGTTCGATGATCACGCTTCAGAAGCTTTGCAATTTTAAGAGTGCTGCATCCCTCTGCAAGATATCTCACTATTTTTGACTTTTCTGAGCCTGTCAAGTCCTTCTTTTGACCCATTTTGCCAAAGGAAAGGAAGTTGCCTAATAATTATGCACACCTGATATAGGGTGTTGATGTCATTAGACCACACCCCTTCTCATTACAGAGATGCACATCACCTAATATGCTTAATTGGTAGTAGGCTTTCGAGCCTATACAGCTTGGAGTAAGACAACATGCATAAAGAGGATGATGTGGTCAAAATACTCATTTGCCTAATAATTCTGCACTCCCTGTATGTAACAATGCTGAAGAAAATTATCTTGGGTTTATTTCCATGAGGGACTGTGTTCACTTGAATAGGTTTGGTCTTTTTTTATTTAATACTTCTTTGTCTGATAAGATTGATCAGGCCATGTCTTTTATGTGTGTCTTTTATTTAGTCTGGCCTTGTGTCACGGATGCTTGCTCACTTTGAGGGCATACTCATAGCTGGGTACGTACAGAAGTAGAGTTTACATGTTTTTTTTCTGGGCAAGGGGTTCCTGGAATTTTTTTACTTTTTTTCTGATTGTTCTGCTTTGAAGAGAAAGCATAGTTTTTCTCAGAAATAAAGATGTCGCCTGTTTTCACCCAATTTTGTGTCTATGTAAATATCTGGGGTTCAGATATTATATTGTGAGGATTTCTTTGGGGAATTATAATGCAGAGCATACAAAGAAAAATAGAGTACTTATGTGTATATTTGCATGTTGAAAATAAGTTGTAAAAACTTTTACAGCGCAAAATCTCGGGATATGTAATGTCCCCATTGAAATCTAGGAATATGGGTGGGGACAGAAGCACACAATGTGCCTCATATGGGAATTTTTTGAGCATATTACTCTAGACTCTTGAGCCCAGCATGATCCATTAGCTTGTGTAATAACGACTGACACTAAAATGGTAGTAACATGGGCCACAGCTTTATTAACCAACTAGATTAACATAATCCATAACTTAACATAATTACGGTAATTAACATAACATTCCTTAATTAACATAATGGAGGAGGAACCCAGTCAGGGCAGTAACCTCACACCCTGGACCCATGCCCAGGTCCACCCAGTGCTTTTCCAAGCACGCCCATGAGACAGGGCAACACCCACTTAAGCCAGTGGGCCGGGCAACTCACCTCTCGCCACAGAGTGGCTGAGGGACACCTCCTGAGGCTGCGATACCCCCTTTCGCTCAATAAAGCTAGTGCCCGAGTTACCCCTTCCTTGAACTTCAATGTCAGCAGTTCCAACCCAATCTTAGTTAGGTGTACCTTATCTGGAGAAAGAACTCATCTGCGTCTACGCCTTCAAATTCCCGGTACCTGATGGAAATAAAAGCTAAATTTCTCACAAAACTGGCCATCTGTTTATTGATTTTTTGGCGGGCCCTATCGACTAAAACTGGGTCTCTACCGTTCCGCCATGAACGCATTTTATCATCTTGGACCAGATGATAAAAAGGCCCGGGAACTGGCTACCCAGAGTACAATATCCCTCTTCATGTCCTTCAGCATTTTGTGCATAGGGACCATCCCTAAATCATTGCTCCCAGCGTGGATGAGCACCATATAAGGGTTACTGTAATGATGAGCATAGTTGTCCAGCAAGCCGCGCACCTGTGCCCATCTCAAGCCTCGGAACCCGAACCATTGTACCTGTAGGTCCGTTTCAGGTATGCCCAGCTGTGTGTTATTCCTGGTGACAGCGGCTAACCTGTAGGCCAAGTACACATAGGAATGGCCGATGATCCAAAGCTGTCCACCGGCGACACACAGAAAGTCTCATTTAGATAACCCGTAGGGGGCGTACATAAGACTTATACCTCTGCGATTCCCATCTCCCGATCCTCTTAACCACTTCCGTTGGCAAGCTTAATCTCAGTAAACCTCAGTAGCGGCTCCGATACGGAAAGAATGGGTCCCGAACTCAGCCAGGTCCAAACCCAAGCACTCCAGTGACGCCTTTAAGATTGATGTGAACTGAAACCGAGACAATTCCTGCCCATCGGCATGCATGGGGGCAACATCTAGAACCAATTCTGTGCAAGGTCACCTCTCTTCCTCTCACCTCTTATCCGTCTTAGACCTACTCAACCATAACACCAATCTGTCACCTTCCAGACAGACATCCACAGCCTGCAAGCTCCCCCAAACCGTGCCTTTTCGCCGAGACTAGCTTCCTGATTCTGAAAGCTCCTTCCGGGAGAAAGCCTTTTGGAAAAGCAGGGATTTGAAGGGGACCCTGCAGAGTATTTTCAACTCAACAATGAAAAGGTAATCGGGCGCCATGAACATACCCTTCACCACTCGGCAAATAACAAATTCCTTTGTCAGGTCCCTTGAACTGGCAACCTTGAACATGAAGGCCAGCGCTGTGACATGCCCACCAACCGATGTCTTGGAGTTGCAGTTTTCTGCGCACAGCAACAGGAACCATAGTAACAAGCCTAATGATTCTTCTTCCGAAGCGGCACCACCGACAACCTCCACCAAGTCGTTCCATTTGAGGTGCCAGAGACTGCCTGACATACTTAGCTATCGGCCCGCTCCAAGCTCCCAGAGTTCCGGGGGATGTTCTCGCCCTGTGCTTTCCACTTGGAGCCAGTGTCCTGAAACACGTTTCCTGCAACCGAGAAAGTGCATCAGAAAAAACGTGGAATACCATGTGTTCAACCTCAATCAAAGGAGCACCAAACGCTGTATATGGTGTAGTACCGGCAATGATGATGATGAGAGGCTATTGATTGCTGGAACCGTTGCCTCGCAGGCTGACCCAACACAAACCTGCCGATCCTTGAACTCTGTGCCCCACGCCTGAACAGCCGCTACCATGGGGAATAACTCCTGAAAGGCTGAGTTTGAGATGAGGCCCCCAGAAACCCATGAATCAGGCTAGGCCTTGGCTAACCATGATCCTTTGAGGTAAGCACCAAAACTTTCTAATCCTGCCGCTGTATACAGCCCGAGTTGAGCACTCATCACACTTTCCGGATGTATCAGCCCGGCGCCATTAAACAACTATAGGAAAGCTAACCAGACTTTCGTGTCCGCCTTCATCGCTCCTGACACTTTCACGAAGTGATGCGGCTTTAGTACCGTAGCCAGTTTCAATTGCCTGCTGAACACCGTGCCCATTGGGATGATTCTGCACACAAAATTAAGCTTCCCCAGAATCGATTTCAGGCTCCTCAAGGTTACCCTCCCCGCGCTCGCAAGGGCCGAGAGGTCCTCTGTAAGGTCTGTTACCTTCTCGACTAACAAGCTGCACTCCATTCATTTAGAGTCAATCCTTATGCCCAGGAATGCCAACTCTGTGGTAAGACCCTCCATCTACTTGTGCATCAGAGGAAACCCGAAAGTCTGACATAAACCCGCAAACGTCTCGAGAAGAAAACCACACGTATCACGGCCCGCTGGCCCCATGAACAGAAAATCATCAAGATAGTGCGTGATGCTGTGATAACCTGCCATAGTCCGGGAACACGGGATCTCAAAACCATCCCGAAAACCCTTAATGATCTAGCCCTGGCAGCATTGCGGCCAGTTGGATAGGAGTCCTGCCTCTTTGGAGAGGACTCCCCCACTCTTGCACCTTCCTTGGTCCTACTGCACTTGGATAACGGGTGGTCGCCACCGCAGCCCAAGCAGCCGTTGTTGAAGGAGCGACAAATCCCTTGGTCGTGGTGATGTTCCTTGCCTCGCCTGCGCTCCCGCGAAAGGACGGCATGGCCCGCATAGGGGTCATTATGTTCAGCCAATAGGTGTAATGATATAGAAATCACAAAGTTGTGGAGACCAGTAGCCAAGGTCAGCAATAATCCAGTTCAGCAAACTTGTAGGTGAAAACAGGAACAAGGTTTATTGAAGTGATCAGAAACCACACAATAATCTGGCAAGGATCAATAGACAGGAAGTGCCTTATATAGGCCAAGGACCAGACACCTGACCAGACACAGCTGAAGAAACTTAGGTACTGATACAATTGCTAGCAGAGTCAAGCTTATAAGGTCTCAATGGAATTCACAAAAGGCAGGCTGGCGCAGTGGTAGGGAAGAGGTATAGCAGCCTGGGGACCAGGGTTCAAAACTCAGCAGAGTCAATTCCTCACATTACCCCCGCCTCTATAGGTGCAGCCTCTGGATGCCCTATTACCTGGTTTAGCAGGGTACTGCACATGAAAAGACCGAAGGAGATCAGGAGCGTGAATATTGTCCACTGGTTCCCACGAACTCTCCTCCTCACCATAGCCTTTCCAGCGAACCAGATACTGAAGCTTGCCACGGAAGATCCTGGAGTCAAGAATTTTGTCCACTTCGTACTCATCCTCACCATCCACGAGGACTGGAGGTGGGGCAGGCAGGGCTCGGCCAGGGAAAGTGTTTTCATGAAAAGGTTTAAGCAGTGCAACGTGAAACACTGGATGTATTTTCATGGAATTCGAGAGTTGTAAACGGAAAGTGACAGCATTGATCTGAGCAATGATCTCAAAAGGTCCCATGAACCTTTGACCCAATTTATGAGAAGGAATCCGAAGCTTGAGATTCCTTGTTGACAGCCACACCTTCTTACCAACGTGATAGACTGGGGCCTCCTTTCTATGCCTATCAGCAGCTCTTTTGTAACATTCCTGAGCCTCCAAAAGAGTCTCTTTCAACAGTGCTTGGGAATCACGTAAGGCCGTTAGCCGGTCAGCGACAGCAGGAATGGAAGTAGTAATTGGGAGACTGACTAGAAAGGTCGGATGGTAACCATAGTTGGCAAAAAATGGGCTCAAAGAAGTGGAGCAGTGTTGGGCATTGTTATAGGCAAACTCCTCCGTGGGTAGAAAATTCAGCCAGTCATCCTGCAGATAACTAATATAGCACCACAAATATTGCTCCAAAGTCTGGTTGGTTCGCTCAGTCTGTCCATTACTTTGCGGATGAAAAGCTGACGACAGATTTACATTAATACCTAGATTAAAACAAAAATGTTTCCAAAAATGAGACGTAAACTGTACTCCCCTGTCAGAAACTACTTCATCAGGCACTCCATGCAAGCGAAATATTT
This sequence comes from Discoglossus pictus, assembly GCA_027410445.1. NCBI lineage: Eukaryota > Metazoa > Chordata > Amphibia > Anura > Alytidae > Discoglossus > Discoglossus pictus. The sequence continues at coordinate 156,278,130 of CM050165.1, forward strand.
CCCGAATAACCAGGTCAGCCGTCTGTTTAGCTGAAGGGAGACCACGAGCTGGTATGAAATGACCCATCTTAGTTAACCTGTCCACAACAACAAGAATGGTAGTGTGTTCCTTAGAGGGAGGTAGTTCCACAATAAAGTCCATGGATATAGATCCCCAGGGACGATAAGGAATCGGAAGAGGCTGAAGCAAGCCAACAGGGGATGAGCGAGGAGTCTTATGTCTGGCACACACATCACAAGAGGACACATACTTCTTAACATTCTCATGATACTTCGGCCACCAAAAGGATCGGGCAAGTAGCTCTTGTGTCTTTCGGATTCCTGGATGACCTGCTGGTTTCTGAGTCATGTCAGAGACGTAAAAGGTCCAGTCGCACTGACTCCGGAGCAAACAGACGTTGTTGAAAAATCCAAAACCCATTACGCATCGTCATATGGAGGTCACGAGGAGGATCACGAAGAACTGGGTCTTCAGCGTAGCCCTTTTTAATGCGAGACATCAGATCAGAAGGAAATGTAACTCCTATAAATATATCCTCTGGCAAGATGGTGGTCTTGGTTACGGTAGTATGAAGGGGGTCAGCTATTCTAGACAAGGCATCCGCCTTACCATTCTTGGAGCCAGGACGGTATGTAACCAAAAAATTAAACCTTGAGAAGAATAGGGACCAGCGTGCTTGTCTGGCTGACAGTCTCTTAGCTGATCGAATACATTCCAGATTTTTGTGATCTGTGAGGACAGTAATTGGATGGGTAGCTCCCTCCAAGAGATGTCTCCATTCGGTGAAGGCAGCTTTTATAGCCAATAGTTCTTTATTCCCTATGTCATAGTTTCTTTCTGCTGGCACCATCTGGCGGGAATAGAGGGCACACGGATGTAACAGCATCTTAAGTCCAGTCCTTTGAGACAGTATAGCACCAACAGCTGAATCAGAAGCATCAACTTCCACAATAAATGGTAATTCCGGCTGAGGATGTACCAGGACAGGGGCAGAGGTAAACAGAGTCTTCAATCGGGAAAATGCGGTATCCGCCTTTTCGGACCACTGAAAAGGAGTCCCTTTACGTGTGAGTTCAGTGATCGGTGTAATAACGGCAGAGAAATTCTTAATGAAACGCCTAAAAAAATTGGCAAACCCCACAAATCTCTGAACATCTTTTTCATTCTTGGGGATGGGCCAGTCCAGCACAGCTTTAATTTTACTTGCGTCCATACTTAAACCTTTGGGAGTTATTACATAGCCCAGGAATTGAATTTCTGTTTGTTCAAACTCACATTTTTCTAGTTTAATGTATAGGCGGTGGGTACGAAGGCGCTCTAGAACTATACGGACCTGTTTTCTGTGGTTTTCAAGATTATCAGAGAATATTAGGATATCATCCAAATATGCCACAACAAACTGATCCAGGAGATCTCGTAGTACATCATTGATAAGATGCTGGAAAGTTGCAGGGGCATTACACAGCCCAAAAGGCATTACTAGATATTCGTAATGCCCGTACCTGGTTCTGAAAGCTGTTTTCCCATTCATCAGTGGGTCTTATGCGAACCAGATTATATGCCCCCCGAAGATCAAGCTTTGTAAATATTTTAGCTGAGCGGAGTCTCTCCAAAAGTTCAGGAATCAGAGGCAAGGGGTAGCGGTTTTTAACAGTGATGTTATTAATGTCCCTGTAATCAATGCATGGCCGTAGGCTGCCATCTTTCTTTTCTACAAAGAAAATAGGAGCTCCTGCTGGAGAAGTAGATGGTCGAATAAAGCCTTTGGCAAGATTTTCCTGTAGGTATTCACGAAGAGCTTTCAATTCAGGCTCAGAAAGTGAATATATACGGCCAAATGGGATAGCAGCCCCAGGCAACAGCTCTATTGGGCAATCATAAGGCCTGTGTGGTGGAAGCTGATCAGCATTCTTCTTATCACAGACATCTGCAAAATCCCGATATTGTAGAGGAAGCTTAGTCAAGTTTGTAGCAACCATTTCATTAATTGTTGTGGCAACAGGTGTTACCTTAGAGGGTTGACAATTCATTAAGCAGTGTTCTGAAGGAAAGGACAAAGTTCTGATCTTCCAATCAATCTGTGGGTTATGCAGAGCAAGCCAAGGTACCCCCAAAATCACTGGAAACTGTGTTGAGGAAAGAGATAGCCTCATGGTGATTCACTTCCACAGTCAACTTTAAGGGCACAGTCTCATGTGTAACCGGTCCTGACGTAAGTGGAGAACCATCAACTGTCTCCATTAACACAGGTGAAGAATTAGGGATAGACTGAATTCTATTTCCTGCTGCAAATTTAATGTCCATAAAGTTTCCGCCTGCTCCAGAATCTTTTATAGCGGTAGTTGAAATTTTACGATCACCACATTGCAACGTGATAGGCACCACAAAATGAGGATGTTGAGTCAACATACCCTCTTCACCATGAGCCAGAGAAAACAAGGGTTGTGTGACAGAATCCAGTTGATCCGAAATCTGGGATTGGTGTTGAATCTGTGCACCCTCAGCCACCATAGCTATTGTTCTTTTGGATTTGCTAGGGCAATTGATGGCATAGTGCCCTGCACTACCACAATACAGGCATAAATTGCGAGTGCGTCGCCACTGTTTTTCTTAGTTGGATAATGGCCCTCTTATTAGATTTACCTGCATAGACTCTGGCTCAGAGTCTGTAGGTGTTTGTGGGATCGGAGTAGAAGTTCTTTAAAAGGAAATTGGAGTAGTACTTGGTCTAAAAGAGCCCTGTCTTTCCAATCTTCTTTCAGAAAGTCTCCGATTAATACGGATAGCCAAACGCACAAATGCATCAAAGTCAGCAGGAAGATCAACACGAGCTAGCTCATCTTTTATAGCTTCTGAGAGACCTTTTCTGAAGTGGAACCTCTGGGCTGATTGGTTGCAGGTAGTATCAGCAACCCACTGTCTGAATTCAGCAGCATATTCAGCCACCGAGCGCCTCCCTTGATGCAAATGAAGGAGAGTGGCTTCTGCTGTAGCACATCGATTGGGGTCATCAAAAACTAGGCACATGGCCTCAAGAAAGTTATTTAGATTACCCAAGACTGGACTGTCTTGTTCCAGAAGAGGGGAGCCCCAAGCCAGGGCTTCATCTTTGAATAAGGAAAAAATAAATCCCACCTTCTCTATTTCAGATGGAAATTGGTGAGGTAACATGCAAACGGCATTGATTTAGGAAACCCCTACATTTTTTGCGATCTCCTCCAAACTTTTCTGGCAGGGGCAAGCGGGCCTCTTGAGCAGGTGTAACAGTAGCAGCCGCAGCATCACGTGCCCTGTAGCTGGTATACTCACTGTGCATTGACTTAAATTTATTTTGCAGTTCAGCTACCTGGTCCTGCAGCACTTGGATGGTCTGTGCCTGGGTCTGCACAGTTCTTGCAAATAAAGCAACCTGCTGGGCCATTGCAGAATCTGTCCCGGCGGTCTCCATGAAAGGGATAGATTATTCTGTAATGATATAGAAATCACAAAGTTGTGGAGACCAGTAGCCAAGGTCAGCAATAATCCAGTTCCGCAAACTTGTAGGTGAAAACAGGAACAAGGTTTATTGAAGTGATCAGAAACCACACAATAATCTGGCAAGGATCAATAGACAGGAAGTGCCTTATATAGGCCAAGGACCAGACACCTGACCAGACGCAGCTGAAGAGACTTAGGTACTGATACAATTGCTAGCAGAGTCAAGCTTATAAGGTCTCAAAGGAATTCACAACAGGCTGGCTGGGGCAGTGGTAGGGAAGAGGTATAGCAGCCTGGGGACCAGGGTTCAAAACCCAGCAGAGTCAATTCCTCACAATAGGCTACCGCCTTGTTGCTCCACACCATTGTTTGTCTAGACGCCATGTATTGCTGAAACTCCTCATCGTACCGCCACCACGCCATCCCCTCCCATAGGTACGGTACGCATTCCTGATCTTCCTGCTCCGGGAGCCGTTCTCCTAGCATGCAGGCCATGATTGAGAAGGCCTGGAGCCAGCTGTCGAATGTCCGGGGAAGGAATTCTTACGGTCGTCCCCCTCCCTAGAGAAACACTCTGGGGGATCCGCTAAGCGTGATTTGGGCAATAAGGAGAACAGTTTGAGGAATTCCCTGTGCCAGATCTTTTCTTTGACATCTAGGGGCAAAAAATGTTTTGGGCGCACACAATGGTCGGCCTCCTGGCCGAGTCCGACGTCCCCCACGTACCGACTGGAGAGCCAGTCTGTATGGAGGGGAACAGCATCCATTGAGGGCCAGACAGAAGGGTAGTAGTGTTGATTACCATACGGGAGAGGGGGTTTCCCTCTTACGTTTCCACCCCCAAAGCCCTTGTACGCTCACCTGACTCCTGTCGTGCAGGGATAGTTGCCACCCTGGAACACTCTCGCCGCTCGGTACGAATGGTCTGTGCCCGCCTAGTCCGCTGAGGGCTCCTCTCCCTGCCGGCTCCTGAGCAGGCGCAGCTGCAACCGCATGACTTCTCGCTTCGGGACCTTGACTTGCCTCTGGATCTGGGAATGCATGAAAAACAATTACTAGCTCTCCTATGCCTGTATCCCGGTGCCCGGCAGTCCGTTCGCACCCTAAGGAGTGTTCGGAAACCAAATCTAGGGCAACAGCAGGGCTTAGTACTCAAATAACCCCAAAGGCCTAAGGGCTGTGTCAAACTATCCCCGTCTTGCGTGTCTGTATCCCTTGGCGTCCCTATGGTATTGTCTTGACAGATCAACCTTAGCTGTGGCCTAACTATTTTGTCAGGGGATTTCTGTCTCCTTGCTGGTGTGGAAGTAAAAGCCAAAGGACTGTACCTGCTCATTGCTTTGCAAGCCCTGGCGGGGCACGTCTGTCATGCCGCCCTAGCTGTGACTGGAAGGTCATCACCACCTCTCTGCTGTCACTAGCCATCTCATCGAGCACCTGGTGTTTTTTTCCTCTTGTGGATCCCATGTCCTTGCTGGTCTCAACACTCGTCCTTGCAAAGCATCAGTGGGTACAGCAGTGGGGACCACCTGCGCCAAACAGTGACGAACTGTAGGAGTCTTTTTAGAACTCCCTGGCTTTTTACTCTTACCCCTAGAGACCCGGGACCGGGTCTGAACTGGGGTGTTAGTGGACTTTGGGGTCCAGTACAGGCCTTGGGGCATGAGGCTGGTTGGTGACCGGACGGCTAGGCCCTCGCCCGCAGCTCCCGGTGGCTCTGACCTCTCTGCAGAGGGTGGGATGAGCTCCTGGCTCTCAGGAACCTTATCCGTGGCCCCTGCCCTCCGTTTGGCCATATTGCTGGAATTGCTGCTGCTGTGTGGCTTTGAGAGCCCATGGTGCCCACCTGGGCTAGTGACCTCCCCCACGGGACTAAGGCTAGCAGCCACTTCAGACTGAGCCTGCGCCTCCGTGGAAAAGCCTGCACTCCCCAGATGCGCCCAAACCAGTCTATCCTGCACCCACCTAAGCCCATCACACAATGCTATGGACCTAACCATGGCCAAAAGGGCCTCTAACTCCCCAGAATCCATGAAGGCAAGGACCACCTAAACGACCACCCACACACGCACTCCAGGGGACCCCCACTGCCTTATAACTGACACGGTTAATGAAGTTCTGCACTGTACTTCCCTTGCAGGCACCAAGACACGGGAGCAGCCGTACTAGCTTCCAATCCTCTCAATGGCCGGCACAGAGTGAAGGAGGTAGCCCGCGAAACAAGTGGAATTTCCTCCTCCGCTCTCCCAGCCAATCAGGAGCAACCCAGGCTCCGCTGGGTCATGCTGCACTGCGTCAGACCCAGTGCCTGGGGCTGTCTCCGTGTCTGCCAAAAGAGCATAGAACTCAGACTCTAAAGTGCAGTTTCAAGTTAGCCAATCAGTAAATATCACTTAGCAGCATGTAATTTGTATGATTTTAGGCAGAAAAAAAACAGAGCTTTTAAGCAATCTGTATATATAATTCCTGGTTTGTCTACCACACCTGCAGGGTGTTTTGGGCACAGGGGCATGATTATTGGCAGAGTCGGGGCATTGTTGTGCATGAAAAGAACTGTATCGGCCTCCGTAACTCCCCTCATGTGCTGCCAAAGAGCAGCCTCCATAAATGTTGGGAAGTGCCGCAACAGAGAGAAAGAGAGAGACAGGACAGTGAGAGAGAGACAGAACAACGAGAGAGAGAGACAGCACAGCGAGAGAGAGACAGGACAGACAGAGAGACAGGACAGAGAGAGAGACAGGACAGAGAGAGAGAGAGAGTGGGAGACAGGACACAGAGAGAGAGAGAGAGAGTGTCAGGATGGACAAAGAGAGTACAGAGAGCAAGACAGAGAGAGAACACAGAGAGAGAGAGGGGACAGAGAGAGAGACAGGACAGAGGGAGAGTGAGACAAAACAGAAAGAGAGAAATAACAAAGACAGAGACAGAACAGAGAAAGAGGGCAGAGTAGGAGAGAGACAATTCAAGATAATATTTTATGGCGGGCAAATGACTAGTTCTTAACAAAATAAAGCACATAAACCTAATTAATACATAGGTATATTATATTCCTAGTGAAATCCAGATTTTTTTTTTATACCTTTATGAAATGTGCCACAATTTAGTAGTTATACATTATTTTAACATTTCAGACCTAGTTTTAGTGTGCCTCTAATATTTTGCAGAACGTTCTTTCAAATCCACTTTTTTTAGTATCTCTTATAATGATTTGATTCAACATTTTAAGAATAATGTACAATACATTTGTTTTTGATATATTATCTTAAAGGTTGTATAAAATAATAATTTAAAGAACAGCAGCAATCGAATGCTCCCCTAAGCTAAACTGGCAATACAAGAGTCAAGATCTTAATGTGACCTCAACCCTTGCATATATTTCCCAGTAAGCATTGCAATCTTACCTGTATTTAGTAATATCCGTATTTCTTGTTTTTCAGTTTCTAATTTGGTTCATTATATGTTTGTCTAAACAGCAAAAGAAGGAGGAGTCACATTGACATTCTTGGGAACATGATAATGGATATAAAACATCTAAAGAATATTTTCATTATTTCCTTTGCATTTCTTCTTGTGTTTACAGCATATGGTGGACTTCAGAATTTGCAGGTAATGTACGGGAAGTATACTTAACTTTTTTTATCTACCAACATTAAATAATTTGAAAAATAAAATCTTATGGTTTGAATTATAAGATACTGTTTATAGCTGTAGGAATATGTTGTCCTCCTATTGAATAAGCATTTATAATTGCACTTACGTATTATTCTATTGTAAAATAAAAAAAGAATTAAATGTTTATTTGCATAGAGTTGAAACTACAATATTACAATATTAATTATATTTTGTTACATAGTTACATAGTTACATGGTAATTACGGTTGAAAAAAGACTTTCAGTTCATCAAGTTCAACCTGTTAAGATCTCCTCTGATCTGCAATATGCGGATTAGTTATTAATTAATTTGTTGTTAAATAATTATTAATAGTATAGTATTGGAGGATGAATAAAGAGTTAGTCCATTAAGTTCAAACTTTTTAGATCTCTATTGATCTTTTTAATATGTGGACTATTTATTATTAATTGTTAATTGATCCAGAGGAAGACAAACAGAAAAAAAAAACATTGAAACTTTGCCAATTGTCTCATAAGGGGAAAAAAAGCAAAATTCCTTCCTGACCCCAGAAACTGTCGTTCAAATTTCTCCCTGGATCAATATTCCTTCCCTAGTTATCTAGGATAGCCTTGAATGCCATCTTTCTTCAAAAATATATCTAACCCCTTTTTGAAATTGTCTATTGAATTCGCTGTTACCACCTCCTTTGGTAGAGAATTCCACAGTTTAACCACCCTAACTGTTAAGAAGCCTTTTCTTTGTTTAAGGTGAAATCTTTTTACCTCTAACCTCAAAGGATGTCCTCTTGTCAGTTGAAAATCTCTTGCTACAAAACGTTCACTTGACAAAGCCTTATATTGACCCTGGATGTATTTAAATAAGGTAATCATATCCCCTCGTAGACGGCTTTTTTCTAGCGAAAATACGTTTAGTTTGGTTAGTCTTTCTTCATAACTTAGCCCCTCCATTCCCCTAATTAGTTCTATAACCCTTCTCTGTACTTTTTCCAGCTCTAAAATTTCCTTTTTATGAAGTGGTGCCCAAAATTGTACTCCATATTCCAAATGAGGGCGTACTAGGGATTTGTATAGTGGTAGAATTATATTTGCTCCCCTTGCTTCTATACCCTTCTTAATACATGCTAATATTTTGCTTGCCTTTGCAGCTGCTGCTTGGCATTGAGCACTGCTACCTAGGTGGTTGTCCACTAGTACTCCCAAATCCCTTTCAATATCTGATACCCCTAGATTTTCTCCATTAAGATTATAAATTGCATGCTATTTTTCCTTCCCAAATGCATAACCTTGATTTATTTGTATTAAATCTCATCTGCCATTTAGCCGCCCATTTCTCTAATTTATGCAAATCCCTTTGTAGGGAAAGTACATCATTATCTGATTTTATTACTTTGCACAACTTAGTGTCATCAGCAAAAATGGAGACACTACTTTCGAGTCCTACTTCTATGTCATTAATAAATATGTTAAAAAGGAGAGGACCTAATACTGAACCTTGAGGAACCCCACTTATCACATTAGACCAATTGGAGTATGTTCTATATACAACAACCCTTTGCTTCCTGTATTTTAGCCAGCTCTCGATCCACGAACAGATATTTACTGCATTTCCTGTATGCCTTAGTTTCCTCACTAGTCTTCCATGTCGCACTGTATCAAATGCCTTTGAAAAATCTAAAAAGACTACATCCACTGAATTGCCCTGATCCAAGTTCCTACTACCCTCCTCATAGAAACTAATTAGATTGGTCTGACATGACCTATCCTTCATAAATCCGTGTTGACTGCTACCTATGATCTTGTTCAAATAGGCATATTCTTGTATTCTGTCACTTATTAACCCTTCTAAAAGCTTCCCAACTACACATGTGAGGCTCACTGGTCTATAATTCCCCGGATTTGCTCTTGATCCCTTAAATATAGGTATCACCTCTGCTTTTCTCCAGTCATCCGGTAGAGACCCTGTAGAGAGTGGGTCTTGAAAAATTAGATTTAATGGTTTGGTAATTACAGAACCCAGCTCCCTCAGTACCCTTGGATGTATTCCATCAGGACCTGGGGCTTTATTAACATTTATTTTTTCCAATCTCTTTTGGATTTCTTCCTGCGTTAACTAATTATTTAGTGATGGTAGTGTAGCCCCATTATGTTGCGGTGTCCCAACCACTGGTACCTCCCTTGTGTATACCGACGAATAGAACCTATTTAGTTCATCTGCCTTTTCCTGGTCTCTAATTATCAGATGTCCTGTGTCACATTGTAATGTTCCTATAGCTTCCTTCCTCACCTTCTTCCCATTAATATATTTAAAAAATATTTTAGGGTTAGTCTTACTTTGCAACTGACTTCTCATTTTCTATTTTAGCCAGTCTAATAGCCCTTTTGCAAGCCTTCTTGATTTCCTTATAGTCACATAAAGCTGCCTCTGTTCCCTCCTCTTTGTATAATTTAAATGCATGTTTCTTTTTCCTCATTATGATCTTTAAGTCATTGTTAAGCCACATGGGATATGATTTACTCCTATTCATTTTATTTCCACATGGTACAAGGATTTAAATGTTGTCCACTTATTTTCAGTATTTTTCCCTGTAAGTTCTTTGTCCCAGTCTATATGTAGTATTGCTGCCAGTAGCCCATTAAAGTTAGCCCTTTTAAAATTTAGAGTTTTTGTTGGCCCCTTACAACTCTGTTTTTTGTATTCAATCTCAAATGATACTGTGTTGTGATCACTGTTCCCCCAGGGTTACCCTATTTTAACATTTGATATTATATCAATATTACTTGTGATGACTAAATCCAAGATGGCCCCATTTCTAGTAGGTTCTTGTATTACCTGGGCCAGATAATGATCCCCGAGTGTACTCAAGATCCTGCTCCCCTTAGCTGAGCTGCTGGTCTCATTTATCCAGTTTATTTCAGGGTAATTAAAGTCTCCCATGCTTAGCTGCATTTCCAATCTGTAACAATAATTGTATTTCCTCACTATCAGCTATATTTTGGGGTTTATAGCATACTCCCACCAATATGCATTTAGAATTAGCTCCTCCACTATTTAGCTCAACCCACAAAGATTAAATGATGCCGTTAGTGCCAGCATACATATCTTCTCTGACTATAGGCTTAAATTCAGGCTTAACATACAGACAGATCCCTCCTCCTTTTTTACCATTTCCTCTATCTTTCCTAAATAGGTTATAACCATCCAGATTAACAGTCCAGTCATGAGATTCATCCCACCATGTTTCAGTAATGCCTATTAAGCCCAATTTTTTTTGTAACTCTAATATTTCTAGCTCGTCTATTTTCGCAGGAAAACTTCTTGCGTTAGCAAGCATACATTTTATGTTGCAATGGCTCTGCTGTTGTGAAGTGCTTGCCACTGTATTTGAGGCCCCTATTAATACCTCCCTGTCATGAATCAGCCAGGGGCCATCTTGGATTTGGAACTGTTATCTGCCACATGTTATTGAACAGAAGGTTTTGGGCTCCCAGAGCCACTGTAATAATGTTATATATTCAGGGCAAAGTCCCACTGTTATTGTTATGCATTCAGAGAAGAGGCAGTTTAGTACGTCACCAGTAATAAAGTCATCATAACGCATTAAGTGGACTGACGTGGGAAGTACTGTGTAATGATATGGAATCACAAGGTTGTGGAGACCAGCAGCCAAGGTCAACAATAATCCAGTTCAGCAATTTGTAGGTGAAACAGGAACAAGCTTTATTGAAGTGATCAGGAACCACACAATAATCTGGCAAGGATACAGAGACAGGAAGTGCCTTATATAGGCCAAGAACCAGACAGCTGACCAGACACAGCTGAAGAGACTTAGGTACTGATACAATTGCTAGCAGAGTCAAGCTTATCAGATCTCAATGAAATTCACAAAAGGCAGGCTGGTGCAGTGGTAGGGAAGAGGTATAGCAGCCTGGGGACCAGGGTTCAAAACCCAGCAGAGTCAATTCCTCACATTACCCCTGCATCTATAGGTGCAGCCTCTGGATGCCCTATTACCTGGTTTAGCAGGGTACTGCACATGAAAAGACCGAAGGAGATCAGGAGCGTAAATATTGTCCACTGGTTCCCACGAACTCTCCTCCTCACCATAGCCTTTCCAGCGAACCAGATACTGAAGCTGGTTACAGAAGATCCTGGAGTCAAGAATTTTTTCCACTTCGTACTCATCCTCACCATCCACGAGGACTGGAGGTGGGGCAGGCAGGGCTCGGCCAGGGAATGTATTTTCATGAAAAGGTTTAAGCAGTGCAACGTGAAACACTGGATGTATTTTCATGGAATTCGGGAGTTGTAAATGGAAAGTGACAGCATTGATCTGAGCAATGATCTCAAAAGGTCCCATGAACCTTTGACCCAATTTAAGAGAAGGAATCCGAAGCTTAAGATTCTTTGTTGACAGCCACACCTTGTCACCAACGTGATAGACTGGGGCCTCCTTTCTATGCCTATCAGCAGCTCTTTTGTAACATTCCTGAGCCTCCAAAAGAGTCTCTTTCAACAGTGCTTGGGAATCACGTAAGGCGGTTAGCCGGTCAGTGACAGCAGGAATGGAAGTAGTAATTGGGAGACTGACTAGAAAGGTCGGATGGTAACCATAGTTGGCAAAAAATGGGCTCAAAGAAGTGGAGCAGTGTTGGGCATTGTTATAGGCAAACTCCGCCGTGGGTAGAAAATCCAGCCAGTCATCCTGCAGGTAACTAATATAGCACCGCAAATATTGCTCCAAAGTCTGGTTGGTTCGCTCAGTCTGTCCATTATTTTGCGGATGAAAAGCTGACGACAGATTTACATTAATACCTAGATTAGAACAAAAATGTTTCCAAAAACGAGATATAAACTGCACTCCCCTGTCAGAAACTACTTCATCGGGCACTCCATGTAAGCGAAATATTTCCCGAATAACCAGGTCAGCCGTCTGTTTAGCTGAAGGGAGACCACGAGCTGGTATGAAATGACCCATCTTAGTTAACCTGTCCACAACAACAAGAATGGTAGTGTGTTCCTTAGAGGGAGGTAGTTCCACAATAAAGTCCATGGATATAGATCCCCAGGGACGATGAGGAATCGGAAGAGGCTGAAGCAAGCCAACAGGGGATGAGCGAGGAGTCTTATGTCTGGCACATACATCACAAGAGGAAACATACTTCTTAACATCCTCATGATACTTCGGCCACCAATAGGATCGGGCAAGTACGTCTTGCGTCTTTCGGATTCCTGGATGACCTGCTGGTTTTGAGTCATGGTAGAGACGTAAAAGGTCCAGTCGCACTGACTCCGGAGCAAACAGACGTTGTTGAAAAATCCAAAACCCATTATGCATCGTCATATGGAGGTCACGAGGAGGATCACGAAGAACTGGGTCTTCAGCGTAGCCCTTTTAATGCGAGACATCAGATCAGAAGGAATGTAACTCCTATAAATATATCCTTCGGCAAGATGGTGGTCTTGGTTACGGTAGTATGGAGAGGGTCAGCTATTCTAGACAAGGCATCCGCCTTACCATTCTTGGAGCCAGGACGGTATGTAACCAAAAAATTAAACCTCAAGAAGAATAGGGACCAGGACAGGAGCAGAGGTAAACAGAGTCTTCAATTGGGAAAATGCGGTATCCGCCTTATCGGACCACTGAAAAGGAGTCCCTTTACGTGTGAGTTCAGTGATCGGTGTAATAACGGCAGAGAAATTCTTAATGAAACGCTTGTAAAAATTGGCAAATCCCACAAATCTCTGAACATCTTTTTCATTTTTGGGGATGGGCCAGTCCAGCACAGCTTTAATTTTACTTGCGTCCATACTTAAACCTTTGGGAGTTATTACATACCCCAGGAATTGAATTTCTGTTTGTTCAAACTCACATTTTTCTAGTTTAATGTATAGGCGGTGGGTACGAAGGCGCTCTAGAACTATACGGACCTGTTTTCTGTGGTTTTCAAGATTATCAGAGAATATTAGGATATCATCCAAATATGCCACAACAAACTGATCCAGGAGATCTCGTAGTACATCATTGATAAGATGCTGGAAAGTTGCAGGGGCATTACACAGCCCAAAAGGCATTACTAGATATTCGTAATGCCCGTACCTGGTTCTGAAAGCTGTTTTCCATTCATCATTGGGTTTTATGCGAACCAGATTATATGCCCCCCGAAGATCAAACTTCGTAAATATTTTAGCTGAGCGAAGTCTCTCCAAAAGTTCAGGAATCAGAGGCAAGGGGTAGCGGTTTTTAACAGTGATGTTATTAATGTCCCTGTAATCAATGCATGGCCGTAGGCTGCCATCTTTCTTTTCTACAGAGAAAATAGGAGCTCCTGCTGGAGAAGCAGATGGTCGAATAAAGCCTTTGGCAAGATTTTCTTGTAGATATTCACGAAGAGCTTTCAATTCAGGCTCAGAAAGGGAATATAAACGGACAAATGGGATAGCAGCCCCAGGCAACAGCTCTATTGGGCAATCATAAGGCCTGTGAGGTGGAAGCTGATCAGCATTCTTCTTATCACAGACATCTGCAAAATCACGATATTGTAGAGGAAGCTTAGTCAAGTTTGTAGCAACCATTTCATTAATTGTTGTGGCAACAGGTGTTACCTTAGAGGGTTGACAATTTATTAAGCAGTGTTCTGAAGGAAAGGACAAAGTTCTGATCTTCCAATCAATCTGTGGGTTATGCAGAGCAAGCCAAGGTACCCCCAAAATCACTGGAAACTGTGTTGAGAAAATTAGGTGGAAAGAGATAGCCTCATGGTGATTCACTTCCACAGTCAACATTAAGGGCACAGTCTCATGTGTAACCGGGCCTGACGTAAGTGGAGAACCGTCAACTGTCTCCATTAACACAGGTGAAGAATTAGGGATAGACTGAATTCTATTTCCTGCTGCAAATTTAATGTCCATACAGTTTCCGCCTGCTCCAGAATCTATCATAGCTGTAGTTGAAATTTTACGATCACCACATTGCAACGTGATAGACACCACAAAATGAGGATGTTGAGTCAACATACCCTCTTCACCATGAGCCAGAGAAAACAAGGGTTGTGTGACAGAATCCAGTTGATCTGAAATCTGGGATTGGTGTTGAATCTGTGCACCCTCAGCCGCCATAGCTATTGTTCTTTTGGATTTGCTAGGGCAATTGATGGCATAGTGCCCTGCACTACCACAATACAGGCATAAATTGTGAGTGCGTCGCCACTGTTTTTCTTCTTTGGATAATGGCCCTCTTATTAGATTTACCTGCATAGCCTCTGGCTCAGAGTCTGTAGGTGTTTGTGGGATCGGAGTAGAAGTTCTTGAATAGGAAATTGGAGTAGTACTTGGTCTAAAAGAGCCCTGTCTTTCCAATCTTCTTTCAGAAAGTCTCCGATCAATACGGATAGCCAAACGCACAAATGCATCAAAGTCAGCAGGAAGATCAACACGAGCTAGCTCATCTTTTATAGCTTCTGAGAGACCTTTTCTGAAGTGGAACCTCTGGGCTGATTGGTTCCAGGTAGTATCAGCAACCCACTGTCTGAATTCAGCAGCATATTCAGCCACCGAGCGCCTCCCTTGATGCAAATGAAGGAGAGTGGCTTCTGCTGTAGCACATCGATTGGGGTCATCAAAAACTAGGCACATGGCCTCAAGAAAGTCATTTAGATTACCCAAGACTGGACTGTCCTGTAACAGAAGAGAGGAGCCCCAAGCCAGGGCTTCATCTTTGAATAAGGAAAAAATAAATCCCACCTTCTCTCTTTCAGATGGAAATCGTTGAGGTAACATCATGAAGTGCAAACGGCATTGATTTAGGAAACCCCTAAATTTTTTGCGATCTCCTCCAAACTTTTCTGGTAGGGGCAAGCGGGCATCTTGTGCAGGTGTAACAGTAGCAGCCGCAACCCCCTGTAGCTGGTATACTCACTGTGCATTGACTGAATTTTATTTTGCAGTTCAGCTATCTGGTCCTGCAGCACTTGAATGGTCTGTGCCTGGGTCTGCACATTTCTTGCAGTAAAAGCAACCAGTTGGGCCTGCAGTTCAGCTACCTGGTCCTGCAGCACTTGAATGGTCTGTGCCTGGTCTGCACAGTTCTTGCAAATAAAGCAACCTGCTGGGCCAATGCAGAATCTGACCCGGCGGTCTCCATGAAAGTCCAGATTATTCTGTAATGATATGGAATCACAAGGTTGTGGAGACCAGCAGCCAAGGTCAACAATAATCCAGTTCAGCAATTTGTAGGTGAAACAGGAACAAGCTTTATTGAAGTGATCAGGAACCACACAATAATCTGGCAAGGATACAGAGACAGGAAGTGCCTTATATAGGCCAAGAACCAGACAGCTGATCAGACACAGCTGAAGAGATCTAGGTACTGATACAATTGCTAGCAGAGTCAAGCTTATAAGGTCTCAATGGAATTCACAACAGGCAGGCTGGCGCAGTGGTAGGGAAGAGGTATAGCAGCCTGGGGACCAGGGTTCAAAACCCAGCAGAGTCAATTCCTCACATGCTGCCTCAACTCATAACATGTGGGTTATAAAATGTTGTAGTGGTATTATCTGTAAACATATTGTATTGTAATGTGGGAGTCATGTTACATAGTTACATAGTAATTAAGGTTGAAAAAAGACTTTCAGTCCATCCAGTTCAACCTGTTAAGATCTCCTCTGATCTGCAATATGCGGATTAGTTATTAATTAAATTATTGATTAAATAATTATTAATAGTATAGTATTGGAGAATGAATAAAGAGTTAGTCCATCAAGTTCAACCTTTTTAGATCTCTATTGATCTTTTTAATTTGGACTATTTATTATTATTGTTAATTGTTAATTATTGTTAATTGATCCAGAGGAAGGCAAACATAAAAAAAAAAAACATTGAAACTTTGCCAATTGTCTCATAAGGAAAAAAAAAAAGCAAAATTCCTTCCTGACCCCAGAAACTGGCGATCAAATTTCTCCCTGGATCAATATTCCTTGCTAGTTATCTAGGATAGCCTTGAATGCCCTCTTTATTCAGAAATATATCTAACCCCTTTTTGAAGTTGTCTATCGAATTCGCTGTCACCACCTCCTTTGGTAGAGAATTCCACAGTTTAACCACCCTAACTGTGAAGAACCCTTTTCTTTGTTTAAGGTGAAATCTTTTTTCCTCTAACCTCAACGGATGTCCTCTTGTCAGTTGAAAATCTCTTGCTACAAAAAGTTCACTTGACAAAGCCTTATATTGACCCTGGATGTATTTAAATAAAGTAATCATATCTCCTCTTAGACGCCTTTTTTCTACCGAAAATAAGTTTAATTTTGCTAGTCTTTCTTCATAACTTAGCCCCTCCATTCCCCTTATTAGTTTTGTAGCCCTTCTCTGTACTTTTTCCAGCTCTAAAATGTCTTTTTTGTGAGGTGGTGCCCAAAATTGTACTCCATATTCCAAATGAGGGCGTACTAGAGATTTGTATAGTGGCAGAATTATATCTTCTTCCCTGGCTTCTATACCCTTCCTAATACATGCTAATATTTTATTTGCCTTTGCAGCCGCTGCTTGGCTTTGAGCGCTGTTACCTAGGTGGTTGTCCACTAGTACTCCCAAATCCCTTTCAATATCTGATACCCCTAGATTTGCTCCATTAAGATTATAGATTGCTTGGCTATTGTTCCTTCCCAAATGCATAACCTTACATTTATTTGTATTAAATCTCATCTGCCATTTAGCTGCCCATTTCTCTAATTTATGCAAATCCTTTTGTAGGGAAAGTACATCATTATCTGATTTTATTACCTTGCACAACTTAGTGTTGGAAAAATGGAGACACTACATTCGAGTCCTACTTCAATGTCATTATTAAATATGTTAAAAAGGAGAGGACCCAATACTGAGCCCTGAGGAACCCCACTTATCACATTAGACCAATCGGAGTATGTTCCATTTACAACAACCCTTTGCTTCCTGTCTTTTAGCCAGCTCTCGATCCATGAGCAGATATTTACTGCAATTCCTGTATCCCTTAGTTTGCTCACTAGTCTTCCATGTGGCACTGTATCAAATGCCTTTGAAAAATCTAAAAAGACTACATCCACTGAGTTGCCCTGATCCAAGTTCCTACTAACCTCCTCATAAAAACTAATTAGATTGGTCTGACACGACCTTTCCTTCATAAATCCATGTTGACTGCTACCTATGATCCTGTTCAAATAGACATATTCTTGTATTCTGTCCCTTATTAACCCTTCTAAAAGCTTCCCAACTACAGAAGTGAGGCTCACTGGTCTATAATTCCCCGGATTTGCTCTAGATCCCTTCTTAAATATAGGTATCACCTCTGCTTTTCTCCAGTCATCTGGTAGAGACCCTGTAGTGAGCGAGTCTTTAAAGATTAGATATAATGGTTTGGCTATTACAGAACCCAGCTCCCTCAGTACCCTTGGATGTATTCCATCAGGACCATGTTGTGTGCAGTCATCCATATTGGGTCCGATACAGATAGTAACCTGAGTAGATCACCCATCTGCCTTCCAGCTATCAGCTAAAGTAAACACTTGAAGTGATAGCAAGGCCAGAACAAAGGGGTCTGTACAGACATTGAGGTACCTTAACCCCATGGGGTCTTCAGCCCAATATCAGGGTCATAGTACAGTAGCAAATAGATGTATCTCCCTTGAGAGCCAGAGACCAAGTAAATTAGGTAGCCACACCTAGTGGGCAGCCCATGGGAGGGGTCTGGAAGTTACATAGGGCCTCATTCTATTATCGGCCGTAGGAGATGCGGGCCGCAAGAACCGGCCGCAAGCTATTTGCCTATTCTATTCCCTTCCAGCCGGGGACTCCGGCAGGCTTGCGGCCAGCGCCTTGTTATCCCTTGCGGCCGGACGCGCCAGAGGCAAGCCTTTGATCTTAAACCGCTGCAAGAGTTTCGGCCGCAAGCAAATCCCGGTTGCTATTCAATTGCTCCGGTAACCCTCTCTGCAAGGCTAAAACCGAGCCGCAGCTTACTTGCAGCAAAAAGGTCCCACAGGCACACAAATAAGCACATAGTAAAGCCATAATAAAGCCATCCTGCACTCTGAGGCGACTATAAAGTGATTGTAGGTGTTAGCATTCATAGCATTCCCCTACACTCAAATCCGTACATAATTTTTTTTTAAATTTATGTCAAATATCCATGGAAAAAGTCCAGAGGGCTTTGAGCACCTTAGACCCGCCCACGCTGCGGCCGGAAAATAAACAGTTAATGAAATCTCGGATTTGGGCTGATGTGCAAGCTTGAGAGGGGGTTGCTATTAATCCTCATGTCCCCCATTATGATCCCTAGCATTTACAGAGCTTTACAGTGCCATCTTGAATATATATTTGCTTTTAAAGATTTCTGAGCTTACGGCCGGTTGCAAGATATACGGCCGGCCATAAGGAGATATCCTTGCGGCTCCGTCTATTATATGAATTGCAAGGTAACGGGAGCCCCGCAAGGAATCGCAGCTTTGTGGCTGATTTACAGCTGATAATAGAATGAGGGCCATAGTATTTAAGGTTGAAAAAAGACTTTCAGTCCATCAAGTACAACCTTTTAAGATCTCCTCTGATCTGCAAAATGCGGATTAACTATTAATTCATTAGCTGTTAATTAACTATTAATCAATTATTTAATGTTTTTTTTTATTTTTTATTATTAATTAGTCCAGAGGAAGGCAAATAGAAAAAAAAAAAAACCAAGTGAGACTTAGCCAATTGTCTCAAAAGGAAATGTAAAAATTTTGGATCAATACTGTCTCTCTAATTATCCATGATAACCCTGAATTCCCTTTTTAATTAGAAATAAATCTAGTCCTCTTTTAAAGTTATCTATCGAATCCGCTGTCACCACCTCTTCTGGTAGAGAATTCCACAGATTAACCACCCTTACTGTGAAGAACCCTTTTCTTTCTTTGAGGTGGAATCTTTTTACTTCTAACCTCAAGGGATGTCCTCTTGTCAGTTGAAAACCTCTTGGCACAAAAAGCTCCCCTGACAAATCTTTATACTGACCCTGGATGTATTTATATAAGGTAATCATATCTCCTCTTAGACGCCTTTTTTCTAGAGAAAATAAGTTTAATTTGGTTATTCTTTCTTCATAACTTAGCCCCTCCATTCCCCTTATTAGTTTTGTTGCCCTTCTCTGTACCTTTTCCAGCTCTAAAATGTCCTTTTTATGAAGTGGTGCCCAAAATTGTACTCCATATTCCAAATGAGGGCGTACTAGAGATTTGTATAGTGGCAGAATTATATTTGCTTCCCTGGCTTCTATACCCTTCTTAATACATGCTAATATTTTATTTGCCTTTGCAGCTGCTACTTGGCTTTGAGCACTGTTACCTAGGTCGTTGTCCACAAGCACTCCCAAATCCCTTTCAATATCTGATACACCTAGATTTGCTCCATTAAGATTATGAATTGCATGGCTATTTTTCCTTCCCAGATGCATAACCTTACATTTATTCGTATTAAATCTCATCTGCCATTTAGATGCCCATTCCTCAATTTTATGTAAATCCCCTTGGAGGAAAAGCACATCATTATCTGATTTAACTACCTTGCACAACTTTGTGTCATCAGCGAAAATGGAGACACCACACTCCAATCCTACCTCTAAGTCATTAATAAATATGTTAAAAAGGAGAGGACCTAATACTGAACCCTGAGGAACCCCACTTACCACATTAGTCCAATCGGAGTATGTTCCAATTACAACAACCCTTTGCTGTCTTTTAGCCAGCTCATAATCCATGAGCAGATATTTACTGCAATTCCTGTATCCCTTAGTTTTTTGCCCAATAGTCTCCCATGTGGCACTGTATCAAAAGTCTTTGCAAAATCCAAAAAGACTACATCCACTGAGTTGCCTTGATCCAGATTCCTACTAACCTGCTCATAGAAACTAATTAGATTTATTTGACATGACCTATCCCTCATAAATCCATGTTGACTCCTACTTATAATCCTGTTCAAATAGACATATTCTTGTATATTATTCCTTATTAACCCTTCTAAAAGCTTCCCCACTACAGAAGTGAGGCTCACAGGTCTATAATTTCCCGGATTTGCTCTTGCTCCCTTTTTAAATATAGGTATTACATTAGCTTTTCTCCAGTCATCTGGTAGAGACCCTGGCCCTCATTCAATTGCGATTTGGCCAATTGAATAGTGCTCTAAATAAGCACATAACATATATTTTTTAAAGAAGTTTTTAGTTATTGAAAACCTTGCTTTTAGATAGATGCTTACTAAGAAAAAACTTACTTAAAAAAATATGTTATGTGCTTATTTAGACCCCTATTCAATTGGCCAAAATAGCAATTGAATGAGGGCCCCTGTGTTTAGTGAATGTTGAAAAATTAAATATAATGGTTTGGCTATTACAGAACCCAGTTCCCTTAGGACACTTGGATGTATTCCATCAGGACCCGGGGCTTTATTAACATTTATTTTTTCCAACCTCTTTTGGATTACTTCCTGTGTTAACCAATTATTTGGCAAAGGTAGTGTAGCCCCATTATGTTGCAGTGTCCCAACCACTTGTACCTCCCTTGTGTATACTGAAGAAAAGAACCTATTTAGCTCATCTGCCTTTTCCTGGTCACTAATTTTCAGACAGCCTTTTTCACATTCTAATGTTCCTATAGCTTCCTTCCTCGCCTTCTTCCCATTAATATACTTAAAAAATATTTTAGGGTTAGTCTTACTCTCTTTTGCAATACATTTTTTCATTTTCTATTTTAGCCAGTCTAATCGCGCAATTGCAAGCCTTGTTGATTTCCTTGTATTCCCGTAAAGCAGTCTCTGTCCCCTCTTGTTTGTATAATTTAAATGCCTGTTTTTTACTCCGTATCTTGATCTTTAAATTATTGTTAAGCCATATGGGTTTTGATTTACTCCTTTTATTTTGATTCCCACACGGTATATGCCGATGTGTATGTATATTTAGTAAAGATTTAAATGTTGTCCATTTATGTTCAGTGTTTTTACCTGTCAGTTCTCTGTCCCAGTCTATAATTTGTATCGCTGCCCTTAGACCGTTAAAATCTGCCCTTTTAAAATTAAGAGTTTTTGTTGGCCCCCTCTCAAATGAGACTGTGTTGAGATCACTGTTTCCCAAAGGTTGCCCTATTTCAATTGTATTTCCTCCCTTTCAGCTATATTTGGGGGTTTATAGCATACTCCTACTAATATTCTTTTGGAATTTGCTGCTCCGCTATTTAACTCTACCCACAAACATTCAACTTTATCACTAGGTCCACCATAAATATCTTCTCTGACTATAGCCTTAAATTCAGGCTTAACATACAGACAAATCCCCCCTCCTCATTTACCATTGCCTCTATCTTTCCTAAATAGGTTATAACAGTCCAGTCATGAGATTCATCCCACCACATTTCGGTAATGCCTATTAAATCCCATTTTTCATTAATTGCTAATAATTCTAACTCTCCCATTTTTCCTGGCAAGCTTCTGGCATTAGCAAGCATACAACTTATGTTATGAGTCTGTAGTTCTGAAGTGCCTGCCACTGTATTTGAATTACTTAGTACTACCTCCCTATTGACTATACTACCCCTCCCCCATCTCCTCCCCTAGGAGTTGTTAATTCATCCCTTATACCCTCTACACTTTCTACCCCATTACTTATATCTAGTCCCTCCCACCACCTACTAGTTTAAAAACTCCTCCAGCCTTTCTACCATCCGATCCCAAAAGTACAAAAGCTCCCTCATTATTAAGGTGCAATCCATCCCTACTGTAGAGATTGTACCGAAGTGAGAAGTCAGCCCAGTGCTCTAAAAAGCCAAACCCCTCCTTAGTGCACCACATCTTTAGCCACGCATTAACCTCCCTAATCTCCTTCTGCCTCCCTGGGCTAGCACGTGGCACTTCTAGTATCTCAGAAAATACTACCTTGGAGGTCCTTGCTTTAAGCTTATTCCCTAGTTCTCTAAAATCATTCTTTAGGACGCTCCATCTTCCACTAACTTTGTCATTGGTACCAATGTGTACCAAGACCGCCGGTTCATTACCAGCCCCTCCCAAACTACGAGACATCGTCACGCTTTGCGTGGTACGTACCACTTAGGCAATGAGTGCCGAAGGCGCTTAACGCTTGCGAGCCTCGTAAAGCAAGGCGAGCCATTAACTCGGAGCACTTAGGCGATGAGGCTACACGAACCAGGACCGCACAAAACATTGCCAACCGCGTGGCACTTTCACACAGGAAAATGCTTGCGAAACGCGGAACACATACACAAACTACACAACTTTAGAATCCTAACTTACAACTTATAACATTACAAATCTACAATGGTGCTTTACACAACTAAACTACTGGTTTGCCCTCGCGCATGCAGTCTATTTCTAATGAACACTTGGGATATTTATTACACTTTCAACTCAGGGCAGCAACACTCAAACTGTACATTGTATGCTGCAGGAAAATAAAAACAGTTTGTTAGCTCTTTAGGCTATTGATTGGATATATTACTTACAAATAGGTAAAGTATATCAATTTATTAACTAATTAATTCATTATTAGTTAACAAAATATAGATAAATATATATCTGTCTTTGTGATGTCTGCCGAAGGTGCTCAGAGGAGCAAAAGTACAAGAGAGGAGAGGCTTGCAATGAGCGCTGAAGGCAAGTCGCTAGTTTAAAAATAATAATAAAAAACAATTCTCACTTTATTCATAATCCAATATTTCTTTAAGGATGATGTTCAACCACATTTTGTGCCATGAAACCTGTACTCTACAGTTGTGCTGTAAAGTGTATTCAGAATTGTGTGAACGTATACATATAAATTACTTTGATTCTCACACGGTATATGCCGATGTGTATGTATATTTAGTAAAGATTTAAATGTTGTCCATTTATGTTCAGTGTTTTTACCTGTCAGTTCTCTGTCCCAGTCTATAATTTGTATCGCTGCCCTTAGACCGTTAAAATCTGCCCTTTTAAAATTAAGAGTTTTTGTTGGCCCCTTAAAATGTTTTTTTTTTTAATTCAATCTCAAATGAGACTGTGTTGTGATCACTGTTTCCCAAAGGTTGCCCTATTTCAACATTTGATACTATATCAATATTATTTGTGATGAGTAAATCTAAGATAGCTTCATTTCTAGTAGGCTCCTGTATAATCTGGGCCAGATAATGATCCCTGAGTGTACTCAAGAACCTGCTCCCCTTAGATGAACTGCTGGTCTCATTTATCCAGTTTATTTCAGGGTAATTAAAATCTCCCATTATTAGAACTTGCCCCTGCTTAGCTGCATTTCCAATCTGTAACAATAATTGTATTTCCTCCCTTTCAGCGATATTTGGGGGTTTATAGCATACTCCTACTAATATTCTTTTGGAATTTGCTGCTCCGCTATTTAACTCTACCCACAAACATTCAACTTTATCACTAGGTCCACCATAAATATCTTCTCTGACTATAGCCTTAAATTCAGGCTTAACATACAGACAAATCCCTCCTCCTCATTTACCATTGCCTCTATCTTTCCTAAATAGGTTATAACCATCCAGATTAACAGTCCAGTCATGAGATTCATCCCACCACAATTTGGTAATGCCTATTAAATCCCATTTTTCATTAATTGCTAATAATTCTAACTCTCCCATTTTTCCTGGCAAGCTTCTGGCATTAGCAAGCATACACCTTATGTTATGAGTCTGTAGTTCTGAAGTGCCTGCCACTGTATTTGAATTACTTAGTACTACCTCCCTATTGACTATACTACCCCTCCCCCCATCTCCTCCCCTAGGAGTTGTTAATTCATCCCTTATACCCTCTACACTTTCTACCCCATTACTTATATCTAGTCCCTCCCCCCACCTACTAGTTTAAAAACTCCTCCAGCCTTTCTACCATCCTATCCCCTAGTACAAAAGCTCCCTCATTATTAAGGTGCTAACCATCCCTACTGTAGAGATTGTACCGAAGTGAGAAGTCAGCCCAGTGTTCTAAAAAGCCAAACCCCTCCTTAGTGCACCACATCTTTAGACACGCATTAACCTCCCTAATCTCCTTCTGCCTCCCTGGGCTAGCACGTGGCACTGGTAGTATCTCAGAAAATACTACCTTGGAGGTCCTTGCCTTCAGCTTATTACCTAGTTCTCTAAAATCATTCTTTAGGACACTCCATCTTCCACTAACTTTGTCATTGGTACCAATATGTACCAAGACCGCCGGTTCATTTCCAGCCCCTCCCAATAATTTGTCTACCCGATCCACAACATGACGAACCCGAGCACCCGGGAGATAGCAAACTGTTCGATTTCTGGGATCTGGGTGACAAATCACCCTGTCTACCTTCCTAATAATAGAGTCCTCTACAACCAAAACCTGTCTTTCAGAGTCCATTGGCCAGAGGTAATCAAGTTACTCTGGAGATTACCCCATTGGCCAAGAGGAAGATGAGGGTTGGACAAGGGGGTAGCCACTCCCTGTACTGGTTTTGTGAGTTGTTTAAATACTTGTGTAAAACTAAAGAAGTTGTTCTTAATTTTCATACCTTGATTAAGCATGTATTATTGACCCAAAAGGCATATGCTTGTAGAGGAGCTCGTTCTGACTCCCTACCAAGGTGCGCTCAGGTACACTACCACAGCAGCTTATGCCTTTGTACCGACAAAGACTGTGCATAGGTCTAGAGTCACCCAAACTTAGGTCTAAACCTACTGGGAATAAGAGTACTAGGATACTCTAGATCCCATCATCATAGTAGGTTGTGACACTCCCTACTGTCTATTGTAACACTCCCACTTCTCCTCCCCCATGGGTAACTAATTCATCCCTTTCCCTCACTACCCTATTTACCCCAATACTTCTATATAGTCCCTCCCCCCCACCTACAAGTTTAAAAACTCCCCTAGCCGTTCTACCATCTTATCCCCTAGCACAAAAGCTCCCTCATCATTAAGGTGCAATCCATCCTTGCTATAGAGATTGTACCCAAGTGAGAAGTCAGCCCAGTGCTCTAAAAACCCAAAACCCTCTGCACTGCACCACTTTTTTAGCCACGAATTAACCTCCCTAAGCTCCTTCTGCCTCCCTGGGCTAGCACGTGGCACTTCTAGTATCTCAGAAAATACTACCTTGGAGGTCCTTGCTTTAAGCTTATTCCCTAGTTCTCTAAAATCATTCTTTAGGACGCTCCATCTTCCACTAACTTTGTCATTGGTACCAATGTGTACCAAGACCGCCGGTTCATTACCAGCCCCTCCCAAACTACGAGACATCGTCACGCTTTGCGTGGTACGTACCACTTAGGCAATGAGTGCCGAAGGTGCTTAACGCTTGCGAGCCTCGTAAAGCAAGGCGAGCCATTAACTCGGAGCACTTAGGCGATGAGGCTACACGAACCAGGACCGCACAAAACATTGCCAACAGCGTAGCACTTTTTACACAGGAAAATGCTTGCGAAACGCGGAACACATACACAAACTACACAAATTTAGAATCCTAACTTACAACTTATAACATTACGAATCTACAATGGCGCTTTACACAACTAAACCAACGGTTTGCCCTCGCGCATGCAGTCTATTTCTAATGAACACTTGGGATATTTATTACACTTTCAACTCAGGGCAGCAACACTCAAACTGTACATTGTATGCTGCAGGAAAATAAAAACAGTTTGTTAGCTCTTTAGGCTATTGATTGGATATATTACTTACAAATAGGTAAAGTATGTCAATTTATTAAGTAACTAATTAATTCATTATTAGGTAACAAAATATAGATAAATATATATCTGTCTTTGTGATGTCTGCCGAAGGTGCTCAGAGGAGCAAAAGTACAAGAGAGGAGAGGCTTGCAATGAGCGCTGAAGGCAAGTCGCTAGTTTAAAAATAATAATAAAAAACAATTCTCACTTTATTCATAATCCAATATTTCTTTAAGGATGATGTTCAACCACATTTTGTGCCATGAAACCTGTACTCTACAGTTGTGCTGTAAAGTGTATTCAGAATTGTGTGAACGTATACATATAAATACATATTACAAATAGGTAAAACCCTTTAACAACTAGCAAGTGTCAAAAAATGTACACATAGATTTACTTAATTTGCTTTAAATGCAGTAGATTTCTACCACTCTTGTCACCTCCTCTCACTCCTGCCTTCAGGACTTTTCTCGTGCTGCCCCTATTCTCTGGAACTCCTTGCCTCACCCCACCAGACTATCCCCCTTCTTCAAATCCTTCAAAACTTCACTAAAAACACACTTGCTTAAAGAAGCCTATTATCTGTTGCCTTAACATTGGGTGCCACACCCAAAACCTTTATATTGTAAGTGCGAGTTTTCAGTCTTGCAATGCACTTTGGGAAAGCTCTATGGACACTGGATTCTAAACTCAAAGGCGTTCAGCACGGGGCTCACGATGACCACAGAAGGTGTGTAGAGGGGCCATATCCTTGCATTTTGTGGCAAACAGCATTGCCAGGCTTCAAATGTTATTGCCATCATTTTTTACGGGCAAGTCGCTAGTAATAAAAATAATAGGGAGCAGACAGCATACTCTCATCAATTTCAAAGTAGAGACAGGTCCAAAAGGTACTAGTACAGACAGCAGAAATAAGGGTCATTACTTTAGATCCTCAGCATGTGGACCGGAGCTGCATGGCACATATATCACCTCTCTGGTAAAAGGTGCAGTTCAACAATATGGACTATGAGGCAACAGGATAGGATGCTGATCCCTCAAGCACCTGCAGAGGGCATTGTTATTCACCCTGAGATAAACTGGATAGCTACCACTACAACTTTGTAGACACCTTCTGTTGACACTGCATCTTCATTGGGGACAAATTCTGCTAAACTAACTAGAGGTATAAAGGATTTACTTTGCAAATTAGCTGTTTAGTGAAAGAGGGTAGTTAGTAATTTAGCACCAGTTAAGTACCCTTTTAGACTATCGCTGGAGTAGTGGTAACATCAAAAGTGCCCAAGTGTCATAACGCTGAAAGATAAAAGGGTCATGCTGTAATGGAAAGAAGTAAATTGGATCACGCGTTTTCTTCTTGATTATCAGTGATTTTGAAAGATAGTGCCTTTGCCATTCATACATATGTGGTATATGGCCTTTGGGAAGAGGGAGTTGATAAAGATATTCTCTTCACTCCCTTTGGACAACTATTCAAATTAAACAAGGATACTACAAGTGATGAAATTAAGAAAGAAGATAGAAACCATCAGCCTTATTAAATTGCGATTCGGCAAATTTAAAAGGGCTCTATATAAGCACATAGCATTTTTTTTTTACAGAAGTTTTTAGTTAGTGAAGACCTTGCTTTTGGATAGAAGTTTACTAACTAAAAACTTCTGTAAAAAAAATATGCTGTGTGCTTAAATAGAGCCCTTTTAAATTTGCCAAATCCAAATTTAATAAGGCTGCATATGTATAGGCATATTCATAAAACATTTGCCAATTGGCATTAGGTATTTTACAAATTTGACTTGTCTTGTTTACCAATACTACTGTAAATAGACAACATACACAAAACATATGTTGATATGACCTGGTTGACATATGATGTAAATTTCAGGCAGTGCATGGTGGTAGGGATTTCCGGAGGGGTTATGATGGGGACTTCGTAATATGGATGAAAATGATCACACCTGTTAGAAGTGGTTCTTCTATTTGATGAATAGCTAATATATGTGAGCAGATACCTTTCTCTATAGCGAAAGCTCCTGCTTTGCTTTGTATCTGAACTAGTGATGTCCCGAACAGTTCGCCGGAGAACTATTCGCGGCAATTTTCGCATGTTCGCGTTCGCCGCGAACGGCGAACACATGCGCTTTTCTGTTCACCCCCTATACTTTATCATTGAGGAATCTTTGAACATCATTTATTTTATTTTAGAATTTTTTTTGTGTAATCTATGCCTGCCTGCCAGCGTGTGTGTGTGACAGGCTAACACCTAACAGCTTATATTGTGCTTTTTTTCACTACTCATACCTGGTGGTGTAACATACATTGAAAACAACCATTTTTTTCCTGTAATCTAATTTCAGTTGCCTGCCTGTGTCAGGCTCACAGCTTATATTGTGCTCAGT
Organism: Discoglossus pictus; assembly: GCA_027410445.1. NCBI lineage: Eukaryota > Metazoa > Chordata > Amphibia > Anura > Alytidae > Discoglossus > Discoglossus pictus. Next base: position 156,306,332 of record CM050165.1, read on the forward strand.
GACATAAAACAACACTTTTTTTGACTGTAATAGATTGAATAGCAATTGCCTGCCTACTGGCGTGTGTGTGAAGCCTATTGCATCTACTCTGCCAACTTTTGCCAGTGCACAGTCATACGTAATATCTGGTGCAACCGTAGTGTACAGTGACATAAAACAACACTTTTTTGACTGTAATCGATTAAATATCAGTTGCCTGCCTACAGGCGTGTGTGTGAAGCCTATTGCATCTACTCTGCCAACTTTTGCCAGTGCACAGTGACACTCATATCTGGTGTCACAGTAGCTTTCACGCATAGTACCACTAATCAAAAAAAAATTACAGGCAAAGGCAGGCCACCCCGCAGGGGGCCGTCATTGTCGTGGTGCTGTGATTCCCTTTGGCCCTAGAATAATGCCCAGTTTTCAGAGGCAATGTACCCTGAACTTGAAAAGTTCTGAGGACATGGTTGACTGGCTAACACAGGACACCCAATCTTCTACAGCTTCCGCTCGGAACCTAGACGCGCCATCCTCCTCCAGGTTAGCTTCGGGCACCTCTCCAGTTACCACTCGCCCTCCTGCCGCCACCACCAATACTAGCACCACAGCAGCTTCACTTGATCCATCAGCAGAGTTATTTACACATCCGTTGGAAGAAAAGAGTGATGCACAAACATTAGTGCCAGAGGATGTAGATAACAGGGATATGTCCCAGTCAGGCAGCATTACACACATGGACGTACGGTCTGATGATGATGTTGTACCCGGTGCTGCTTCCTTTGTTGAGTTGTCAGATACAAGTGAAGCGGTTGATGATGACGATGCGTCCGTGGATGTCACGTGGGTGCCCGCTATAAGAGAAGAAGAACAGGAGGAAAGTTCAGATGGGGAGACAAAGAGGAGGAGAGACGAGTTGGAAGCTGGGGGAGGTCATCGAAAGTAGCTAGTGGCACAGTCAGACAGCATGCATCGGCACCCGGGGTCAGCCAGACAGCACGCCAGTCAACGCATGCTGTTGCCACCACCAGAATGCCGTCACTGCAGAGCTCAGCAGTGTGGCAATTTTTTCATGTGTCTGCCTGTGACAACAGTGAAGCCATTTGCAACCTGTGGGAAGTCAAACACCCACCTAGGTACAACTTCTTTGCGAAGGCACATGATGTCACATCACAAACGCCTATGGGATCAACACATGAGTACAAGCAGCACACAAAGTCAAAGCCGCCATCCTCCTCCTGGTCCAGCATCTTCAGCCACGTCAACCACTGCTGCCCTGCTTGCCCCCTCTCAACCATCCGCCACTCGGGGTCGCCGCCCTGAGCAGTCCCTGCTCATCTGCCCGTAACAGGTATTAAATGGTACTACTTATCTTTGGTAGGGAGCACTTCTTGAAAGTCAATATTGAATCAGCCTTCCGGCTGCTTCTGGAGAACACTACTCCTCATGCTCTCTTGGGTTGCTTTTTTCAGCAGCTTTATTATAGTGATCTTTGCTTGCCCATTGGAGTCTGATAAACTTCAATATAGTGGGTGGTTGAGGTGAGAACTGGTCTTAAATTGATATTTTATTACTTGGGCAACTTTGTATTTGTTGACCCTCCTAATTTGATCTTGGTACTTCCATTTTTCATGATAACGAAGGATGAGTTTGGAATCCCTCTTGCAAAGGTCCCTAGGTCCATGTACCACGCTGAGCTTCCAGGTCATTGTTATCAGTTCCTTGAAATTTGAATGCCAATTTCATTACGATAAACTACTGCATCTCAGGTTGTAATGGTACTAGAAGCAAAAAACAAACAAACCCTGCAATCCTTAGTAAATTAAATTTTGCCTGTAAAATGATTTCAAAGGGCTGGAGATTCGCAATGATTTGTCCTTAACTACTGTAAGTGTTAAATATCTTCACCACTTTCCTCGGATATGAAACAAGACAATTCTAAGAGATCTATTTCTTTTTCAGTTTTGAAAAAATGAGTGGTCAACTTTATAAAGATAAGTATAAAACATTCCTGTTTCAAGTAGCCCTTTCATTAGCCTTCTCTGGCTCCTTTAGGATATCCAAACTCATCAGTCCTCATCGAGGGAATGTTCTTGATGTAGGAAAAGTTTTGGAGTGGGGATTCATCAATGATGTATCTTTGTCTAGCTATAGTTGGCCTTAACCCCTTAGAATTAGAATAATTTAAAATGGGTCAGAGACAGACAGCAAAATTGGGATAAGGGGATGCTTAGGTTAATCATACTGGCTAGTAGGTCCTACATATATTGGTCATGAAGAGAGACGCTGGTTTCCTACTACACTTTCTCTTTGTTGGCCAAGAACAGAGGCATGCTTCTGGGGACAAGTTCTTAATCAGCTTGTTAATTACAATAAAAAGAGTGCAAATAAATGCAAATACTTACTTAATAATTAATGTTAATGAATGAACAACACCGCATTAAAAAAGGGGGCACCAAATGATAAAAAAGGAGGGAAAACAAGGGGTGTGAACTCAATCTGCCACTTCAAAAACTTGAAGGTTTAGACACAGTTCAACATCTAAAGACTTATCTCTATGTGCCCAAGAACATATAAAACATATAAACAACAATAGTTGCAGCGAGAGAAACCTATGATACTCAGAGAAACCTTCTGACTGGAAGACTCTACTAAATAGATGCCCCAAAACTTACTAAATGCCCTGCAATAACAACAAAAAGCCTGTCTTGGGATAGAGCCAATGAACTAATGTGGTTGTTAAACCCCAGCTAGTGTGCTCTGAGCACAAATTCCAATTTAATTCTCAATATCTATCAATGGGCCCTGCAAAGAGATAAAAATCTATAAAAACAAAATGACAATTTTCTTGGGATAAGCATTAATAACATCGCTGATAAGTAGACATACTTGATTCAATGCACTGTTATCTCCCCACCAGAATAGCAGCCAGCGGTGTGATATCGAGAGTGGGACCCTAAGACTTTGAGGCACAATTGGACTATGGGAAGCCCTAGATAAATATGGACTTTGGCTATTCTTTCTTCCCTCTCTGCACAACCATGTCCTCCCAGCCTGAATACTTCAGCTGTGATGGCTACTTTCTTATTGTGTGCTCTCTGGTATTGGTGTGATCAGAGTTATTGTGTGTGTGTGTGTATTATACAGGGTAGTGTGGCCTTAGCAGGCAGGAATTATTGTAGTAGAGGAGAAGGGGAAAGTGTCCTAAAGAATGCTTTTGGAGAATTAGGGAATAAGCTTAAGGTAAGGACCTCCAACGTAGTATTTTCTGAGATACTACATGTGACACATGCTAGCCCAGGGGGACAGATGAAGCTTAGGGAAGTTAATGTGTGGCTAAAAAAGTGGTGCATTAAGGAGGGGTTTGGGTTTTTAGAGCACTGGGCTAACTTCTCACTTGGGTACAATCTATATAACACGAATGGATTGCACCTTAATGACGAGGGAACTGCTGTGCTAGGGGAATTGATTGTAGAACGGGTGGGGGACTTTTTAAACTAATAGATGGGGGGAGGGACTAGATAGAAGTAATGGGGTAGTATGTGTAGAGGGGGTAAGGAATGAATTAACTAGTCATGTGGTAGGAGATGGGGGAGGATTAGTATAGTCAATAGGGAGGTACTGCTAAGTAACTCAATTATAGTGCCAGGCACTTCAGAACCCCAGACTCATAACATAAGGTGTATGCTCGCTAATGCCAGAAGCTTGAAAGGAAAAATTGGTGAGTTAGAATTATTAACAGTAAATTAGAAATTGGATTTAATATGCATTACTGAAACATGGTGGAATGACTCTCATAACTGGACTGTTAATCTGGATGGTTATAACCTATTTAGCAAAGATAGGGGCAATGGTAAAAGGGGAGGAGGGATTTGTCTGTTAAGCCTGAATTGAAGCCTATAGTCAGAGAATATATTTCTGCTGGAACTAGTGATAATATTGAATTTTTGTGGGTAGAGTTAAATAGTGGAGCAGCAAATTCCAAAAGAATATTGGTAGGAGTATGCTATAGACCCCCAAATATAATTGAAAGTGAGGAAAAGCAATTATTATTACGGACTGGAAATGCAGCTAAGCATGGACAAGTTCTAATAATGAGAGATTTTAACTACCTTTAAATAAACTGGATGAGTGAAAACAGCAGTACTGGTAAAGGGAGCAAGATCTTGAGTACACTCAGTGATCATTATTTGACCCAGGTTATACAAGAGCCTACTACAAATTAAGCTATCATGGATTTAGTAATCACAAATAATATTGATATAGTATCAAATGTTGAAATAGGGCAACATTTGGGAAACAGTGATCACAACACAGTGTCATTTGAAATTGAATTAAAAAAACAAAACTGTAAGCGGCCAACAAAAACTCTTAATTTTAAAAGGGCTGATCTTAACGGTCTGAGGGCAGCAATACAAAGTATAGACTGGGACAAAGAACTGAGAGGTAAAAATACTGAACATAAATGGACAACATTTAAATCTGTACTAAGTATACATACACATCGGCATATACCATATGGGAATAAAAATAAAAGGAGTAAATGACATCCAACATGGTTTAACAATGATTTAAAGATCAATATACGGAGTAAAAAACAGGCATTTAAATTATACAAACAAGAGGAGACAGAGACTGCTTTACGTGAGTACCAGGCAATCACTAAGGCTTGCAAAAGGGCTATTAGACTGGCTAAAATAGAAAATGAAAAAATTTTTGCAAAGGAGAGTAAGATTAACCCTAAAATATTTTTAAGTATATAAATAGGAAGAAGGCCAGGAAGGTAGCTGTAGAAGCATTACAATGTGAAACAGGCCGTCTGACAATTAGTAACCAGGAAAAGGCAGATGAGCTAAATAGGTTATTTTCTTTGGTATATACAAGGGAGTTAGGACACTGCAACATAATGGGGATACACTACCATCACTGAATAATTGGTTAACGCAGGAAGAAATCCAAAAGAGGTTAGAGAAAATAAATGTTAATAAAGCTCCAGGTCCTGATGGAATACATCCACGGGTAATGAGGGAACTGGGTTTTGTAATAGCAAAACCATTATATCTAATTTTACATGATTCACTCAACACAGGGTCTCTACCAGATGACTGGAGAAAAGCAAAGGTGATACCTATATTTAAGAAGGAAGCAAGAGCAAATCCGGGAAATTATACACCTGTAAGCCTCACTTCTGTAGCAGGAAAGCTTTTAGAAGGGTTAACATTGATTTATGAGGGATAGATCATGTCAAACAAATCAAATTAGTTTCTATGAGGAGGTTAGTAGGAACTTGGACTAAGACAACTCAGTGGATGCAGTCTTTTTAGATTTTGCAAAGGCTTTTAAAACAGTGCCACATGGGAGACTATTATGCAAACTAAGGGATACAGGAATTGCAGTAGAAAATATATACATATGTATTGAGAGCTGGCTAAAAGACAGGAAGCAAAGGATTGTTGTAAATGGAACATACTCAGATTGGACTATTGTGATAAGTGGGGTTCCTTAGGGCTCAGTATTAGGTCCTTTCCTGTTTAACATATTTATTAACGACTTAAAAGTAGGACTGGAAAGTATTGTCTCCATTTTTGCTTATGACACTAAGTTGCGCAAGGTAATTAATTTAGAAAATGATGTACTTTCCCTCTAAAGAGATTTGCATAAATTAGAGAAATGGGCAATTAAATGGCAGATGAGATTTAATAAAAATAAATGTAAGGTTATGCATCTGGGAAGGAAAAATAACCATGCAATTTATAAACTTAATGAAAGAAATGGGTATCAGATATTGAAAGGGATTTGGGAGTACTTGTGGACAACCACCTACGTAACAGTTCTCAATGCCAAGCAGCAGCTGCAAAGGCTAATAAACTATTAGCATGTATTAAGAAGGTTATAGAAGCAAGGGAAGCAAAAATAATTCTGCCACTACACAAATCCCTAGTACGCCTTTATTTGGAATATGGGGTACAGTTTTGAGCACCACTTCATAAAAAGAAGAATCGGAAAAAGTACAGAGAAGGTCTAGAAAACTAATAAGGGGAATGGAGAGGCTAAGTTATGAAGAAAGACTAACCAAATTACACATCTTTTCTCTAGAAAAAAGGCGCCTATGAGGGGATATGATTACCCTATATAAATACATTCAGGGTCAGTATAAAGCTTTTTGTGCCAAGAGGTTTTGAATTGACACAAGGACATCCTTTGTGGTTAGAAGTAAAAAGATCCCACCTTAAAGAAAGAAGAGGGTTCTTCATGGTAAGGGTAGTTAATCTGTGGAATTCTCTACCACGGGAGGTGATGACAGCTGATTTAATAGAAAACTTTAAAAAGGCATTGGATATATTTTTTATTAAAAAGGGTAATCATGATTATCCTGGTTAATTAGAGAGGGAGTATTGATCCAGGCAGGAATCTGATCGCCAGTATCTGGGGTCAGAAAGGAATTTTTTTTTTTCCCTTTTGAGACAATTGGCAAAGTTTAGCTTGTTTTTTTTTTTCTGTTTGCCTTCCTCAATTAAGAACTAATGCGCATATTGCAGACCAGAGGAGATTTTAAAAGGTTGAACTTGATGGGCTAAAATTATTTTTTCAACCTCAATTACTATGTAACTATATACCTATGTAACTATCTTCATTTATTGATGTATGAAGGAAACCAAGACATGTTTGGTATTGGAATGCTGCCGGAAGTTCAATAAAGTATATTATCAGGGCCCCTGGGCAGAGGGGTAACCATTTATGAGATGCTTAGTTTTAGGGGATCCAGTGCAGTGGGGAAAAGACACAGAGGATGAAGGAGGAGGGGAAAGACAAAGGGGATAGAGGGAGGAGGGGAAGAGGCATGGGAGGGAGAGGAAGAAAGGGACCCAGGGGAGGGGGGGAGACACAGGGGGGAAGACACAGGGGAGGCGGGGGGGGGGGAAGGGAAGGAGACAAGGAGACACAAGGGAGGGAGAAGAGACACGGGAGAAGAAACACAGGGGGGGAAACACCAGGGAGGGGGGGAGAGACACAGAGGAGGGGAGACACAGGGGAGGGGGAAAGAGACACAGGGGAGGGGGAAAGAGACACAGGGGAGGGTGGAAGAGACATGGGGAGAGACACAGGGAAGGGGGGAAAGAGACACAGGGGATGGGGAAGAGAAGCGGGGGGAAAGAGACACAGGGGAGGGGGGAAGAGATACAGGGGAAGGACTGGGAGAAAGAGACACAGGGAAGGGAGAGGTGGGAAAGAGGCACAGTGGAGGAAGGGAGGAGCAGGGAAGGAAAAGTTGCACAGGGAGGGAGGAGAGGGGAAAGAGACACAGGGAAGGAAGGAAAGAGATACGGGGAATAGACACAGAGGAGGGAGCGGGGTGAGACACAGGGGAGTGGTGAAGAGACACAGGGGAGGGGGGCAGAGAAGCAGGAAAGGGAGAGGGGGAAGAGACACAGGGGAGGGGGGGGAGTCACATTAAATATTATCCCGTCATTTATGACAGGCAATTGACTAGTGCATCATTAAAGAGGAGTCAGCTTAAACATACATAATTTGAGGTGTGAGGGATCTAATAATCCTTATTTCTGGATCTGCATTGGACACTGTTACAGCCGTTAACATCTGCTGGGTGGCTATTGGCTCCTATCGATTGCTGTACACTTTGGTGTGGTGGTTCTGTCCCTGCCATCAGGGATTAACAACAATGAACCTGACTTTCCTACTGGTTAGTTTTGAACTAGGTTCTTATCAAGCCCAACTGAAGCAGTAGGTCATCACAAGCAGCCACTAGGTGGCACGACAGTTGTTTGCCGAGATTTTGTTCCATTTCTTTCTAGTGTGAGTGTTAGATTTAGGGGTTAGGGATAGGGGAAACATTCCTGTTATCTCCTCAACACTAGAGACGGCTGATGGCTAGTACGTGGCACAACGATGGCTCGCTGAGACTTTCTTTAATTTGTCATAGGGTTAGGGATAGGGTTAGATTTAGAGGTTAGGTTTAGAGTTCAAGGTTAGGATTATATTTTACTATTTAAAGCTTATCATCTGCCACTACTCTAAAAAAAACAATTGAAACTTTGCCAATTGTCTCATGAGGGGATAAAAAAGCAAAATTCCTTCCTGACCCCAGATACTGGTGATCAAATTTCTTCCTAGATCAATATTCCTTCACTGGTTATCTAACCTTGAATGCCCTCTTTATTCAAAAATATATCTAAACCCTTTTTAAAGTTATCTATTGAATACGCTGTCACCACCTCCTTTGGTAGAGAATTCCACAGTTTAACCACCCTAACTGTGAAGAACCCTTTTCTTTCTTTACAGTGAAATATTTTTTCCTCTAACCTCAAGGGATGTCCTCTTGTCAGTTGAAAACCTCGCACTGGGGATGTTACCCTGTGTAAATGGGAGTTAAGTGTGTATAGCATCACACATTATAGGCCTTGGTATTTATAGCATAGCAATGGTACACTGAGTGTGCTGAAGTGTGGCCTATTTACTACGGAGAGGCTTGGTAAATATATAGGCCCTCATTCAATTGCAATTTGGCCAATTAAATAGGGCTCTAAATAAGCACATAACATATTTTTTAAAGAAGTTTTTAGTTAGTAAACATCTATCCAAAAGCAAGGTTTTCGCTAACTAAAAACTTCTTTAAAAAAAATATGCTATGTGCTTACTTAGAGACCTATTCAATTGGCCAAATCGCAATTGAATGAGGTCCATAGTATATAGATTCCTCCTAAAAAGGAGTAAGTGGTTGGATACTCTTACTTAATTTTCACTAGCTAAACTGACTAGTATATTCTTTCAGCCAGAGAGTTATTTTGCCATTTGTTGTGTTTAACATTTATGTTAAGTGACACAATAGATAATTTAACTGTTTTATGTTTTTATAACACAATTATTATAATCCTACAAACCATGAGTAATTTTAAACATTTTTGTCTTCACAGAGCAGCCTTAATCCTGAAAAAGGTTTGGGCGTCGCTTCATTGAGTGTTGTATATGGAAGTCTTATCATTTCTTCATTATTCATCTCTCCTATCATTATTCAGAAAATTGGATGTAAATGGACACTTGTGGCTTCAATTTGCTGTTATGTAATATATTCAGTGGGCAATTTCAAACCTAACTGGTGAGTTATATTTTATACATCTTAATCTTAGTGATTCTAGGGAATTCATTAACATATACAGTTATGTTTGGTCTCCTAGCATTAATACAATTCTGTTATCTAAACAATATTGGTTTTATAAATAGTTTAAATAAATTGGCACTATCTTCTACAACAAATAAACTAACTCTATCACTATGCTATATGGATGTTTATGTCTTTTTACTTCATTGTCATGATTTAATTGTTTAAGGACTCATATTGTCAGCAATTTATGAATATGTCCAAGGAAGCATGACATTGTTACATTGGGATTATGTGTTATTGTGTGGTTATATGTTGCCTGTATATGGTTATTATGTATCCTAGTTATAATATATTATAAAAGGGAAAATGCTATATAAAACATATGTGAAATTGGTAGAAATGCTCTGCATAGAAGTTAGCTGCAGATCATTGCACACTCACACATACAGACCTTGCAGATGCAAGTACTTCAAGTAATCCTAAGCAAACACTTGAGTTTAGCATAAAGGTTTGTTCACTAGATATCTGGTGAATTTGATCTCAAGAGCTTTGATAGCCCAAGGTTGCAAGCCAGATGGTCTGAGGGTGTGGTATTGGAGAGTATAAATATGTTGTTTTGATCATTCAATAAAGGTTGAGAGATAGTTTTCACATAAACAAGGTGTGAGACTATTTCTGTTTGTTGTATCCTGACTGGGGAGTGGTGTTGCCATGGGCCACTAAGTAACCTGGATCCAGTATTCTCTGCTTGTACCTTTTGGGTCTTGCCCTCTTCAGAAGCCATCTTTTGTGCCACAGAGAACAGGAACTTCATGATTCTGCTGGGGTAGGTTTGAACTAGGTTCATATCAAGCCCCCAAGAAGAAATGCAGATCGTGACAGTCATAACATAGGTATTTTACATATTCACTTAAGGCTGGAATTTCATCTGAAGTGCCCCTTGGCAAAGATTACTCAGATGCCCCTAACCAGTGCCTCCCCACTACGCACCCATACAGATATGTTATTTTTTTTTTATTTTTTTTCCAGAAAGATATAAGCCATTATACTGAAATAAATTACATAAGAGTTAAAATAACAATGTCATATGAAAAGGCACATCACGTATTATATGTAATCAATGTTAATCGCATTACCAATGTCCATATGAAATTTAGACAAATAGAAAAACAACAGATTTTTTCACATCTCTCTAATTTGTTTTTATAGTTAACTAGCTACTTGCCCGTCAAAAATTACAGGAATAAAATATTAAGGCTGGGAATGCTGTACCTTCTGCACTCATCGCAAGCCCCGCTCTGAGCACCTTTGTAGCTCATCACGTGGCTCACAAGGAGTGCCTTTGGTGCTCATTGCTAGCCTCTCCCCATGTGTAGTTTATAGGCCTGGAGCTTGAGTGATTACTGTCTTGGGTTGTGTTACTGTCTTGGGTTAAATGTTACTGGCTTGTGTTAAATGTTAGTTGCTTGGATTAAGTGTTACTGGCTTTCGGTAAGTGTTACTGCTTAGGGTCTATTTTTTACGTCCTTCTGACTACTTTTATGTCCTTTGGGCTAGTTTTACATCCTTGAGCCTCGTTTTTGTCATTTTGCATTGTTTTGTCAGCCAATCGCGATAGTTGCAGCCTAAGTCCCGGGTGGTCGATGGCTCGCCTCGCTTTGCGAGGCTCGCAGTTGCATCCCCACGGGCCACAACAGCCTGACCAACAGCGTGACCAACATCGTAATGCACACCGACAACTAGTTATGTGATTAGTCACTCATTAACAAGTAACATAAAACACTGAGGACTGATAAATGTAAAGGTATAATAAAAGAAAAAAGTGAAGAGAGAGAAAGAAAAACCATAAAAAATAAGATAAGGTGACATTGCTCCTAGTCTGGAGAACAATCTTACACTGAAAGCCTATTGATCCATGGGGCATATGACCAGGATAACGTATTTGCATCCTTTAAATTTAAAAGGGCTCTATTTAAGCACACAGCATATTTTTTTTACAGAAGTTTTTAGTTAGTGAAGACCTTGCTTTTGGATAGAAGTTCACTAACTAAAAACTTCTGTAAAAGAAATATGCTATGTGCTTAAATAGAGCCCTTTTAAATTTGCCGAATTGCAATTTAATGAGGCTGTTGATTTCTTCTTTGCAACCATGTGTAGTTTTAAGATACCAAAAATAGGTGGAAGCTTTTTCCCAGGCATTATTAGTTTTGGGGGAAAAGTGCCTAGTAAACACATTTGTGGTGTTAAGTTCACTTGTTTATCATACATTTTGATATTAGGTGTTCCATTTTTACCCATACTGTCCTAACCTTAGTAAGTTCCATCCTATATGTATATGTACTTATTGCTCTGCAGTTTATAAAACAAATTGTGTGATTACAGGGAATCTTATGAAGCTTTTCCAGAATTAAGTAGATTATGTGTAAAAGCTTAAGGTTGGTTTCAAAAATGGTTTAGTTTCTACTGCTTTGGGCTATAAGCTTTAAACATTGAGACCAATCTGTATCTGCTTTAGGCATTTGTAGATCAAATTCCCAAATATGACCTAGTTGTAGTAAAAGCCATTTCTTATGTTTGACTGCCCTGAAAATAAAAGAAGTTATGTTAAAGGGACATGGAAAGAATAATTTTCTTTGTTGCATCAGAAAGCGGGTATTTTATAATGAGCTACAGTATGTTTTCTTTTTTCGAGTAAAGAAATTGGAGCACAAATAAAGTTTAACTGCTCTTCAGGGCCCTCTGACAGCCAATGAGATCTATAGACTGAAATAAACAGATTTTATATAATATATTGTTCATGCCAAAATAACTTTTGTAATATTTTAAGACATGCTCTTTTAAATGTAATATATACTCCTGGGAAACTAATCCCCTTTAGTGCTTCACACTACAAATTTACACAAAGAACATGAATGGGTTACTTTTTCTTTTCTAAATCTTTATTTAATATGAAACATCGACAAAGTTTAAAAATGGTTAACAATGCATACTTTAAAAACAATGAAAGAATAGTTCCTTGGAATTAAAATGATCCATTATTTCACTAAAAGGCCAGTTTTCCTTTGTGGATCACTATTTAATTTATTAGAAAGGCGGTGTGAGTGGTTTACTGTTCTTATAATATTTAATAAGCTAAATTCCCCTATTTTTCCCCTATTGTTATCTTGTTAGGGAATACTTCTAGTACAGATCACTATTGGGCAACGAGGGTCCTAATTCTGTGTGTTTAGTATGCCTTTTATGCATGGAAATGTTATACCAGTATAACTCTCCTTTTTTTTATGTTACCAAACAAAATTCCTGTATCACCCTTGAAAAGGGAACTAGATAGCTTTGGATGATATTATCAAGTCCTCTTTTGTATACCAGACATATTAAATTACCATTCGGCCAATTGAATAGGGCTCTATTTAAGCACATAGCATATTTTTTTTACAGAAGTGTTTAGTTAGTGAAGACCTTGCTTTTGTATAGAAGTTCACTAACTTAACACTTCTGTAAAAAAATATATGCTATGTGCGTAAATAGAGCCCTATTCAATTGGCCGAACCGCAATTTAAAAAGGCTGTTAATCCCTATATCCTTTATAATGGATCTGGGTGTAGTAAAGAAGATTATATGTGGTGCTCCTTTATTAATCCAAATTTAAATCCTGTTCAGCCTTTCCTAGTTTTCCAATGCTCATTGCTAGTCTGAGGATGATTGAAGCAGGATTAACTTGGTAGCCCTTACAAAAAGTCATACAGCATCACCTTTGCTATTGTCTCTGTGTCCTTAACTGGAGCACAAGCATTTCCGGTACGCACACCATGCTTTAAAAAAACAGTTGTGATTCATATCCTTTTAATAAATAAAAGCACATGTGATATTTTCTGCTTAACAAAGTGTGAAAAAACTATTTTTTTAATAAGTCAATGCAGTATCTCTTCTATTATTGTTATTGGGGAGCTACAGCAGTAACCACATTTTGTTAAGGACTAAGGGCTCTACATGTCTCTCATCACATATCCTTTTTGAAGAGTTTTGCAGAGCTAAAGAGATTAAATAAATAAATATATACAGGTGATAATAATTCATCTGCCTATAAACCGTTACCCCCTATGAGTATGGGGCTCTCTATGGACCCCCATAATATTGTCATACAATTTGATATGAAACAAATATTACAATGTTTAGATTTGATAAGGTTTATTGAGTTCAATGATCAATTTATAGACAAGTATATGCTTTATTACAGAATAGCTTTTATTGGGACAAAAGTAAAATCAGGAATAAACAATTGGATGTATTTACTTGTAATTTTGATATTTAGATAGAGCCAAATTTAAAATATATATTATGGTTATTACAATCTCTTGTGAATGATTGGATAAAAATTTTAACACATTTTATATTCTGTGAGTACAATATAGGAATCAATAAGAAGAGCATATAATCTTATTAAGTTTGGTAAGCAATCTATATTAAAACATGATATACTTTGTTAGTTCAAGATAGGAATATTACAATCCTTAACTTATTGGATAACAATTATTTTAAAACAATCTATATTTTGTTAGTTCAATATATGGATCAATAAACAGTGTAAATAATCTTATAAAGTTTGGCATAAACAATCTATTTTAAAGCAATAAGAAGTATATGAAATCTTATCAAACTTGGAATAACAATTTATTTTAATATAGTCTATATTTGGTTAATTCAATGCAGGAATATATAGTCTTATCACACTGGGATATGTTGTGCATTTTTATGGGTAACAGAAAGAGGTTATATCCATCTATTATTTACATTATATGGTAGTCCATTGGTCTTTCTACTACCACTGTAAACACTGACACGTTTATGATATACTCTTTTAACACATGAAGAGTTAAAACATTTTCCTGTTAAAATGAAATAAGCCTCTAAGTTAATAAATCTGTTGTATCAAACCAAGACTTGGCCAGACCAAGTCTTAGATATCTTCACATGGGTAAGAAAGACCTTCAAGATGAAACATTATGCATGTCTCAAGATAGCGTGTTCTGAGACATACGCATCTCACTTCAATACTCCATTGTCCCAAATAAATATTATCAAGTAGGTGTTAAGATAAAGGCACAATGGTGTAGTCTATTTCCCAAAATATTTGGCAGACAATATGGGACAGAGGTCACACATATTAATATTAATCCAGTTTGATATTTTGTACCAGAGCGCTCTCAAGCGGATAGAAACAGATATACACAACATATGTATTAATACATTCTAATTTATACATATACATGCAAATAGGGAGTAAATATTTGTTATTGGTGGAATCCAACCTTGTGACAATGAGGGAGAAATAGTTATCTAATGGCAGAGAGAAGATGCTAGGTCTTTCCTGCTTTTTCCTGTGGCCTTTTCATTCTTTCCCTAAATCTTTTCTTCTGTACTATTTTCTGTCTGGTCTTTTCTGTCTTATCTGACAGTCCTGTTCTGGGAATATATATGACTTACCACAATCCTTCCGGTTACCCTTTTGGGATGGTCACAGAACCAAGACTAATTAGCACCTTAATTCCTGACTGTAGATGTTAATCAGTATATTTCAATCTGTGCCCATATTCCCTAAAACCGACTGATTGACTTATTATTCAATAATATAACCATTTAACTATGTTACAAAACAAATTATTAAAACACCTAAATAGCCATACTTACCAATACTCAACATATGGTCCTACATCACACAATCGACAAAACAGTTTTACATCATTATTGATTGAATTGACCAATTTGATCAATTAAATTAAATGTAATCAATTTTGAAGTAAGACCAGTAACCACATAATAGCTTGCCAATACCTAAATACAAAGGTTAATTAGCTTGCAATCTCACATACAATATAACCAATGTTGATACATATTGCTTCAATATATGTGTCTATATTCAAACTGCCATATAAATTGTTATACCATATTTTGCTATGTACTGCTTTCATAGAGTAACAGTTTATATTGCTAATTATTAATATCATATATACTGTAACAAATAGTCAGCTGATTGTTTATACACTCTGCATACCATTTCTGTATTGCACATACCAAATATATAGACTGTTATAACCAAACTTTATAAGATTATATATACTGTTTATATACTCCTATATTGAACTAACCAAATATATATTGTATTAAAATAAATTGTCACATTTGATATATTGTATACACTGCTTATATTAAGTGTGATAAGAATAATTGTTCTCCAAATATCCAAAAGAGGTTGTAATAGACATTGGGTAGATTGTATATTGTTATCTAACAAAATATGAAAGCTTACAAGTGTAAACACTTATAATTGTTTATTCTTGATATTTACTGCTGTACCAATAAATGGTACACAGCATATACCACTCAAGGGATTTGTTTACTAGACAATCAGAAATTAATTTTGTAAGAAAGGAAAATGGTTAACCCTTCACCTGTTAAAAGAGTACACTATAAGTATCTGGTTCTGTTTACAGCAAAACCAACAGACAACCATATATATATGATCTCTTTCTTTACCCACAAAAGACACAACAGTATACTATAACTATAAGGGTCCTATAGACCCCCAGGGTACCAAAGAAAATCATCTATGTCACTGGCATCTGTATGGAACCCCATGAATCCCTAAATACTACCTTATAAACATGCACCCCATTCCCCCATGGGTGTCAATGAGTCCCCCCAAAACTACCTACACTAAACTAAATACATAAAATAAAATAAAAAGAAATACCAGAAAAACATTACCTAAAATAAAATAGAATAACAAAAATAATCCCACAAATAAAATAAAAAAATAATAACAATTAAAATAAGAAAATTATTATAAAAAACAAAAAACATTATAGCTGTGAGGTAAAAAGTGAGTTAAATCATACATTACCATTCCTTGTATGATCCTCCAGCAACGCACTGATCCTCAATCTTCAGCCATGGATAAGCAGGCATATAGATTGAAGAAATTGGTCCTCTTCTTTCCTGATTGAAGACCCTCAATCCTCTCGATCCACCAACCAGAACGCTTTATTGTTCCCTATCCTAACTGGCTATACCAACAGCCAATCATAATCAAGCTTAATTATAGTGTTACTCTTCTCTGATTGGCTGTTGAAAGAGCCAGACAGAGAAGAGGGTATCTGATTGGTTAAACTCTGATTGGTAAAAGTCACAGTTAAGTAATTATTATTATTATCTTTTATTTGTATCGCGCCAACATATTCCGTAGCGCTGTACAGGGGATAAGAACAAGGGAAATACACGTTTAACAAAATTCAGAAGTTGAAGAGCCCTGTTTTGAGCTTAGAATCTTAGCAGAAAGTGCTTTATCCCAAAGCACCCTACAAGACTGGAAACTCGCTACTTACAATCTAAAGGGAATTAAAGGGCAGAAAACTGGGGAAGAGTAACAATAAGGAATAGCAAGGGCCAGGAAGCAAGTGAAAGATAGAAAGAGTTTTATTTTAGAGGGAGAGGGGAGGGATCTGAGGTGAAAGACTAGTATGTTTGCTGACCACTAGTGTTGAGATGAAGTATCTGCAAGTAGGAAGTCAGGTGTTTTCTATGGCTCTATAAATTTAATCTGAGTTGGGGTGGGTGGGGGAGGGCAATTCTGAGTGTCTCACCGATGAAGTAGGCCTTAAACCAGAGTGGATTTGCACTGAAAGCAAGAGAGAGAATGGATTGGGGTCAGACAGTACAGGAAGATAGGAGAGTTAGGAAGGAATGGGAGAGAGACCATAGAATGAAGGTATTTGAGGAGGGGGGAGGAGATTTGAGGTAATAATGCCAGCCATAAATGGGGAAAGGATGGGGGGAAGGTGGGGACGGCAAAGCAGGGTATAGGAAACAGTTAAAAATTGAAAACAAAAAGTCAGAATATTTCTATCTGCCAAGATATAATAACATGCATACAGTAGTGATATTAATAAACATATTGGCTCCAGGGATGGCGCAGTTTCCATAGTCTCCTCCATACCTGCTGAGGTGTTTTGAATGCAATTCTGAGTGTCTCACAGATGAAGTAGGCCTTAAACCAGAGTGGATTTGCACTGAAAGAAAGAGAGAGAATGGATTGGGGTCAGACAGTACAGGAAGATAGGAGAGTTAGGAAGGAATGGGAGAGAGACCATAGAATGAAGGTATTTGAGGAGGGGGGAGGAGATTTGAGGTAATAATGCCAGCCATAAATGGGGAAAGGATGGGGGGAAGGTGGGGACGGCAAAGCAGAGTATAGGAAACAGTTAAAAATTGAAAACAAAAAGTCAGAATATTTCTATCTGCCAAGATATAATAACATGCATACAGTAGTGATATTAATAAACATATTGGCTCCAGGGATGGCGCAGTTTCCATAGTCTCCTCCATACCTGCTGAGGTGTTCTGAATGCAATTCTGAGTGTCTCACAGATGAAGTAGGCCTTAAACCAGAGTGGATTTGCACTGCTGAGGTGTTCTGAATGCAATTCTGAGAATCTCACAGATGAAGTAGGCCTTAAACCAGAGTGGATTTGCACTGAAAGAAAGAGAGAGAATGGATTGGGGTCAGACAGTACAGGAAGATAGGAGAGTTAGGAAGGAATGGGAGAGAGACCATAGAATGAAGGTATTTGAGGAGTGGGGAGGAGATTTGAGGTAATAATGCCAGCCATAAATGGGGAAAGGATGGGGGGAAGGTGGGGACGGCAAAGCAGGGTATAGGAAACATTTAAAAATTGAAAACAAAAAGTCAGAAAATTTCTATCTGCCAAGATATAATAACATGCATACAGTAGTGATATTAATAAACATATTGGCTCCAGGGATGGCGCAGTTTCCATAGTCTCCTCCATACCTGCTGAGGTGTTCTGAATGCAATTCTGAGTGTCTCACAGATGAAGTAGGCCTTAAACCAGAGTGGATTTGCACTGCTGAGGTGATCTGAATACAATTCTGAGTGTCTCACAGATGAAGTAGGCCTTAAACCAGAGTGGATTTGCACTGCTGAGGTGTTCTGAATGCAATTCTGAGTGTCTCACAGAGGAAGTAGGCCTTAAACCAGAGTGGATTTGCACTGCTGAGGTGTTCTGAATGCAATTCTGAGTGTCTCACAGAGGAAGTAGGCCTTAAACCAGAGTGGATTTGCACTGCTGAGGTGTTCTGAATGCAATTCTGAGAATCTCACAGATGAAGTAGGCCTTAAACCAGAGTGGATTTGCACTGAAAGAAAGAGAGAGAATGGATTGGGGTCAGACAGTACAGGAAGATAGGAGAGTTAGGAAGGAATGGGAGAGAGACCATAGAATGAAGGTATTTGAGGAGGGGGGAGGAGATTTGAGGTAATAATGCCAGCCATAAATGGGGAAAGGATGGGGGGAAGGTGGGGACGGCAAAGCAGGGTATAGGAAACATTTAAAAATTGAAAACAAAAAGTCAGAAAATTTCTATCTGCCAAGATATAATAACATGCATACAGTAGTGATATTAATAAACATATTGGCTCCAGGGATGGCGCAGTTTCCATAGTCTCCTCCATACCTGCTGAGGTGATCTGAATGCAATTCTGAGTGTCTCACAGATGAAGTAAACCTTAAACCAGAGTGGATTTGCACTGCTGAGGTGTTCTGAATGCAATTCTGAGTGTCTCACAGAGGAAGTAGGCCTTAAACCAGAGTGGATTTGCACTGCTGAGGGGTTCTGAATGCAATTCTGAGTGTCTCACAGAGGAAGTAGGCCTTAAACCAGAGTGGATTTGCACTGCTGAGGTGTTCTGAATGCAATTCTGACAGTAATTCAAGTACTCAAGTCTGGTTGGCAGAAATCTGCCAATTAGATGCCGAGATGGTGTGGCAAAAATATATTTTTTGATGCAGGAGCTCTGTTAGTTCATCCATGGTAATGCACCAACTTACTCATTAAAGATGAATGTGCTCACCTATTGTTTTAGATTGAGGACCAGGGTGTTGAAGAAAATCAATGGATCATCATGAAAGGGAGGGTAAAGTGTAATTTAACCCATTTGCCCTACAGCTGTAATTTCTTTTTTTAAATGCTATTTCTTTTAATTATATGATTTTTTTTATTTGTATTTTTTTACTTTTAATAGTCATTTTTGTTCTGTAATTATTTTAATTTAGGTGTTTTTTTCTTGTACTACTTGTTTTTTATTTTATGTATTTAGTTTGATGTAAGTAGTTTAGGGTGGCTAGAGCTATGGACTATGGGGTCCTTTTGCACCCCCAGGGGGGAATAGGATGCCTATGGTGCCATGGTGGTCCATAGAGACTCCCATTGTTAAACTTAGAGACCAGATAAGCATCCATAGGGACCCCAAGGGGTTCATGAACCCTTTGTCACAGAGCACAAGGGATGGTGGGAGGAGGGAGACCGATGCCTCCCCAGGGTTTTGAGGGGAGGTTTTGTCGATACCTGGGCTTGTAGAGGGTTATGGGATCAAAAACTCTGTACATGCATTGATGACATAGTTTTAAAGACAAAGAAGGCTATAACTTTACATACAGAGAGCTCTCTGTGGGAGTTTAGATGGTGCTGCAGTGGGTTGAATTTACAGTTAAGGATTTGTCTCACTGCGAGCACTTGCTAACAATTACAAGAACACTTACGATGTTCAGTACCTGTTACGTGAGTAAAAGTTGTAGGGAACAGTTCATACATAGCAATCACTTGTAAGATTTTACATGTAAGGGTTTATAACATGTGGAATGTAATAGATACAAAGCTTCCTTTGGGGAAAACCAATGTAATTCAGCTCTAAAAGGGTTATGTACTGGGTTATGTATGCAAAGCGAGGCGAGCAGTTAAAGCACACGGGACTCAGCCTGCAATGAGCGCAGAAGGCGCTCATTGCACTAGTCGCCTACCGAAAATATGATGTTCGCGACATCACTAGCTATGACGTCAAAAGAGAGTGTGCACAGATTGGCAGCACCATTCAGCCAATCAGAGAAAAGTTTTGCAATTCCTGCCTCCAAAGCGTTGCATACTTTCTCCATGGAGCAAAATCTAAACCCAAATATGCTTGTAGCTTTGTGTTAACACTGTACATTTTTTACAGTGCAGATACATGGTTCTCCCTACACTTCCCTAATGGTAAACCCGGCCCCATGTGCACTTTAAAATGGTATGTTTAAACAACATTATTATTTTTTTGTTATTATCGTTTATTTGTAGACACAGCAACATATTCCATAGTGCTATACACCTTGCAAGATTAAAAACTTGATGTCTTACAGTCAACTTTTATGGTTTCTACTTTAATACAAAATCATGTTTTACAGGTACAGTTTGATAATCACCTCTGCAATTCTGGGATTAGGAGCTGGACCACTTTGGGTTTCAAAGGGTACCTATGTCACTGCCAGTGGAATTCTGTATGCTAAGCATACTGGAAAGGAAAATAAGGATATTGTGAACCAGTACTTCGGAATCTTTTTTCTGCTATATCAGTCTTCTGGTGTTTGGGGAAATCTGATTTCATCTTTGGTACTTATGCAAAAACCAGTACAGGGTAAGCAAAATTATAGTATAAGTGCAATTCATACTTTCTTGTTTGAAATTCAATTTTGTTGTATTTCTATCCTGTTATGGAAATTGTATTCAATTTCTACCCTTGGATATGGTATTGGGCTTTTTGTATTCCCAATTTGGGCTTTAGCGCTTAGTTTACTCAGATAATGTCAGTCCAAGATAATTCTCTCTCGGTTTCTGTAGATAATATGTTGATGTGGATAATATGTGGATGTTAGCATATTTCCACACTACTTCTATGGACTCTTGGATGGGTCTTGTTGTTATATTCCTAGGGCTCTGTAGATCTCACTCTTGGAGGATGCCGCTTCTCCTGGTACACCGGCAAATGTGGTGTATCTGAAGTACTAGATATAAGAAAGAATGGAGGGGGAGGAAGTGCAATAGATACTCCTAGTGCAGATTACTTTGTGCCTCTTCGTAGTATTAGACAATATACTTCTACAGAGTTGTCTCTCACCTTTAGTGACCTCCAGAATGTGAGGTACTTAAAAGCTGGATGTGATTCTCTCTCACAGGTAGGTGTCAGAAGGGATGTTTCAAGACCTCTTCGTGGTTTTCATAGTGCACCCCAATATACAGTGTGTTTCTATGATCTATGAGGTGTACTTGAAATTACCTCCTTGAGGTGTCAGGTATACTGACAAAAACACTCACATTTCTGTATATCTCTATGTAAGAGTATGCACCAAATGATTATATATATATATATATATATATATATATATATATATATATATATATCTTGTGACAGGGCCGGCCTTTGGCTACCGGTTGCTCCTGTGATTTTTCCATAAACCACTGAGTCGATATACTTTTATCTTTGCTTTAATAAAGTCTTACAAAACAAACAATAGCTTAACTTCAGCATAAAAGAAACATCTACACGAACGGGCTTGCTTATTTTCAGGAACACCCTGACTAGCCCTGAGACCGCTTCTCGGTCTGCAGGTAAAACAAGAACTTTTCACACAGAGTTTCTCTCTCCCAGTTGCAATGGATCATCTGCAGGTCCTCTCCTCTTAGAGCACACAGTCTCTCTAGTACATCTTGTTGCAGTCACACTGGCTGTGACTCTTAAGGGCAGCTTCCCATGCTGCTCTGGCACCCACTCTGTAAGTCCCACCAGGTCCTGTTCAGGAGCTCTGTCTCTTTCTCCTCCCAGAGCACGCTGAAATCCTCAGTGTCTCTTATTCGGTTGCAGGCTGTACACTGCAGGCAATACTTATTCACGTGTCAGTGTCTCTGAAGTTCAAGCAGTATTTCAAGCAGTCTTCTTTACTGCCTTACTTCAGCGCTTATCCCAGATCTCAGGATCCAACAGCAGCTGAGCTGTCTAAGGTTCTCTCTCTCAGCTTCTCCAAACAGACTGCAGCTCCACACACTGCTCACAGCCCTTAGGCCAATGCCTAATCAGCCACACACCCTCCTGCAGCTACAATTAGCCCAGCTCCAGGGGATTAACTCCAAGTTACCTGGATCATATCTTTTCCCTACTGTGTGACTTGCACCATCCACCGGGAGGGCAGTACACCACAATATATATGTATATGTTCATGTGTGTCTATGTGATCTAAATCCAAGTCTAATGGAAAGATACACACACACTCAATTTCTTGAAAATATATACTTTTCTTATGCCATAAAAAACATACTGGCCAATGTAGGAATTGGACAAAATATCCTAAAAAATATAGGTACAACTCAAAGGTAAAAATTGGTAAAAAAACACAATATAAAGCATGATATCATAAAAGACACTAAGGTCTCAATGCTTATCAGTTGTAAAGTACCCTAAAAATGTGTATGTATGTAAATGGTAGATCAAACACGTTTCTCTTATCTTTGTCGCACCTTTCTCAGTGATTGGTGTTCCTGGTGTCCAGTGTTGTGTGTCTGACCAGGCACTAGTTGAGTTGTTCTGCTGTCTAGCTGCTTGACCATTTTTTTTCTACCCTTATTTCTACAGCAAAAAGAAGTATAATAAATTAATTTTAAATTACTGATATGTTTATGCTTTACAAATGGATATAGTGAAAGCAAACAAATGTAGGCAGACACACTGTTTGTAAAATGCTTGTTCAGTCGTGTTTCATTAATGGGTTCCACAGATTAAAGTGAAGTTGATAATTCTACTTTTTAACTCTAATAAATAAAATCCCAGATAATTTATCTGTGCGTAGTGGTCTGGTTGTAAAGCAATAAAAACGACAAGACTTACAAGTTCTCAGTATTGCCTGATACATGAGAACTTAATCATTTTATTAAAAACAAGAAAAATAAAGCATTATCACAGATATAGTTGTGAGCGTACGAGTTTTTGCTAACGCTTGCAAGGTGCTCCTTGCCAGCAACTGCGACCCTCGCAAACTTTACCTCGCAATGCAAAAAACATACGAGACACGTTACCACACATTACGACCTCGCTAAAATCGTCCGCAACTCGCAAACATGACAAAATTAAAAACACAATAAATACACACAGCACATACATAAAAAGCTTACCTACAGCAAGAGGAAGCATCCAGGATCTCAAAAAAACAACTTACACCTTCAGTTAACTAAAAATAAAATAGTTTAGACACTAAAAAAATCGCTAAGCGAGAGAAAAAATGGCCGCCAAACAAAACGAAAACGAGGCTACAGCACTCTAACACCACAAGAAACTTGCAAAACACCACAAACGACCTACGGATATTCCGCTAAGATGCATACCACACATTACCCGCCATTTTACGCAAAGTACACAACTACGCTAACGGTTTCGCCTCGAGCACGCACACTATTACACTGCACACATTCATCACGCTTACACAGCAGCTCAACACCACTAATGCTGCTGCAACATCAAAACACATTGCCAGCTCTTCAACACAATGCTTCAAAATAGGTAAAGTATATTAATTTATTAATTGTATTATATATTTCAGTAGTAGACACAAAACACCATTAGCTACCTTACAATTTCACTGCCGTCATTTTTTGACGGGCAATTAGCTAGTATACATATATTGTATACAACATAATATATAGGTGACAGCCTGTACTTGTACCTTGGAACAAAGACAAATGTACTTATTGTATTATTTTCAAACGTTCTTTCTTTTCACATGCATTGAAGTGTGATAGAAGTTACGTAACTGACAGGATTATGAGATTTGCATTGTTTTATGTCTGAATTTCCTCATGCAGCGCATTAAAATACAAAAAGCATTATTTTTTTGTGTACACCTGGCAAGAATCTGAGCAGAAATTTTAAAGATGAAGAAAGCTTTGTTTACATTGATGAAGTAGAATATTTTATATTATTTGGCACGCAATTCAGTAGTTTTTGAAAACTGTTTATTTGAATGTTTGTGTTTAAATAATACCACTAATAATATGTATAATGATACTACATGTTAAAAAGTAAATTTGTCAAAAATACATTGATGCAAAAGTGCAAAATAAAGACAGTTACTAACCAAATTCTTCATAACCCATGCACAGAAGGTGCTCTGTAAAAGGGCTTGACCTGTCAAAGGGGGATTATTATTTCCAAAATGAGGTACTGTTGCAAATACTTTGAAAGACCATGGGCCTCATTCAATTGCAAGCCCACACATTGCGTCCTACTGTGAGACCGTCATCCTTAGGTCAGTAAAATATGGAGGTTGCATGTCAATCAATTAGCGTTTAGGGGTCCGATATGCGATCAGACTCACAATCCTGCAATGCACAAAATAATAAAAATGAATGAAGGAAATGTTGTAGTCCATGTGGGTGGCGTGATAGGTATTAACTTATTGATTCTGTAGATTGATATAACACAGAAAGGACACATAACAAAAAAAAATGTTGGATTGCAGATTGAGGCTTTTGTGCAATTAATCCTAATGTCTTTCATCGTTTTCACTGTCTTTTGAAGTGCAGTATTGATTTTTAATTGCATTTACATTGCTACGAAAAGGGGTTAAACCCGCATGTGAGTCCTATCTGGTACCCGTAAGATTTTCCTCTACATTTGACATTTACAGGTGTGAAAATATTTGCGGGCTTGGGGTATTGTTGCAATTGAATAGCAATTTGCGATTGTAACTCTTGCGGTCTTTCAAAAACTTACATAGTTACATAGTTATCTAGTTACATAGTAATTGAGGTTTCAGTTCATCAAGTTCAACCTTTTAAGATCTCCCCTGATGTCCAATATGCGGGTTAGTTATTAATTCATTCTTTTTTAATTAATTGTTCATTAATTATTAATCAACAATTGATTTTTTTTTCCATTAATAATAAATTGATCCAGAGGAAGGCAAAGAAAAAAAAAAAACAAGTGAAACTAAACCAATCGTCTCAAAGGGAAAACAAAAATTCCTTCCTGACCCCAGATACTGGCAAACAAATTTCTCCCTGGATCAATACTATCTCTCTAATTATCCAGGATAACCCTGAATTCCCTTTTTAATTATAAATAAATCCAGTCCCCTTTTAAAGTTATCTATTGAATCCGCTGTCACCACAGAATTCCACAGATTAACCACCCTTACTGTGAAGAACAATTTTCTTTCTTTAAGGTGGAATCTTTTTACTTCTAACCTCAAGGGATGTCCACTTGTCAGTTGAAAACCTCTTGGCACAAAAAGCTCCCTTGACAAATCTTTATACTGACCCTGGATGTATTTATATAAGGTAGTCATATTTCCCCTTTTGTAGAGAAAATATGCTTAATTTGGTTAGTCTTTCTTCATAACTTAGCCCCTCCATTCCCCTTATTAGTTTTGTTGCCCTTCTCTTTACCCTTTCCAGCTCTAAAATGTCCTTTTTTGAAGTGATGCCCAAAATTGCACACCATATTCCAAATGAGGGCATACTAGAGATTTGTATAGTGGCATAATTATATTTTTTTCCCTGGCATCTATACCCTTCTTAATACATGCTAATATTTTATTTGCCTTTGCAGCTGCTGCTTGGCTTTGTCTACTGTTACCTAGGAGATTTGCTCAATTATAAATTGCATGGCTATTTTTCCTTCCCAAATGCATAACTTTACATTTATTCATATTAAATCTCATCTGTCATTTAGATGCCCCTACCTCAATGGTATGTAAATCCCTTTAGAGGGAAAGTACATCATTATCTGATTTAATTACTTTGCACCACTTTGTGTCATCAGTGAAAATGGAGTCACTAATATCTAGTCCCACCTCTAAGTCATTAATCATTATGTTAAAAAGGAGAGGACCTAATACTAAACCCAGAGGAACCCTATTTACAACATTAGTCCAATCGGATTATGTTCCATTTACAACAACCCTTTGCTTCCTGCCTTTTAGCCAGCTCTCAATCCATGAGCAGATAATTACTGCAATTCCTGTATCCCTTAGTTTGCACAATAGTCTACCATCAAAAGCCTTTGCAAAATCCAAAAAGACTACAGCCACTGAGTTGCCTTGATCCAGGTTCCTACTAACTTCCTCATAAAAAATAATTAGATTTGTTTGACATGACCTATCCCTCATAAATCCATGTTGATTCCTACTTATAATACTGTGCAAATTGACATATTCTTGTATATTATCCCTTATTAACCCTCCTAAAAGTTTCCCCACTTTAAAAGGGGGGCTCACTGGTCTATAATTCCCCAGAATTGCTCTTGCTCCCTTTTTAAATATAGGTATCACATCTGCTTTTCTCCAGCCATCTGGTAGAGACCCTGTGTTGAGTGAATCTTGAAAAATTAAATATAATGGTTTGGCTATTACAGTTCCCTCAGTACCCTTAGATATATTCCATCAGGACCCGGGGCTTTATTAACATTTATTTTTTCCAACCTCTTTTGGATTACTTCCTGCGTTAACCAATTATTATGGTAGTGTATCCCCATTATTATATTACAGTGTCCCAACCACTCCCCATGTAGAGGGGCTGTAAGTTATGGTTGTAACTACCGCAGGGATTTTCTGCCTGTAACCCGTAGATCATTTGCGGATTGCAAAAAGACACCAATTGAATAGCAAATTAGTTTACGGGCTACATTACGGCTCCCGTAACCTACAATTTCTCAATTGCATGAGGCCCCATGGTTTGCCTGTAAATACTACTACTTGCTCAAATAAGAAAACAGTTTGTGTAAAATAAGTAGTGAATGATCTACGGGTTATGGGCTGAAAATCCCTGCAGTTGTTACAACTGTAACTTATGCTCCATCTGAGCCTTTGATCTTTAATGTCTGCAAGAGTTACTATCACTAAAATTGCAAATCGCTATAATTGCTACAATTCCGCAAGCTCACAAAGTTTTCACACCCGTAAACGGTAAATGTAGAAGAAAATCCTACAGGTACCAATCAATACTGCACTGTAAATGACGGGGAAAGTGATGAAAGACATTAGAATTAATTGCACAACAGTCTCAAGCTCGTAATTTGCAGTAGGAAATTTTTCTATTTATGTTTCAATTTGGAATTATGTCGATCTCAGGAATCAATGAGTTAATAAATATCAGGCCACCTGCATGGACTAGAACAGTATTGGCATTCATTTTTATTTTGTATTGTGCAGGTTTGTGAATCTGAGTACGCAATTGATTGACATGTAACCTCCATCTTATACTGTCGTAATGATGACGGTCTAAGTTTCTGTTGGCTGTTTCTAAATCTGGAGTTACGGCCTTGCTTAAATGATCTGGCTCACGCTCTGAAATGCTACATAAGAGTGCATGGTTTACGTCTTCGGGCCACAACTTGTGGGCTTGTTCAATTAATACCGTAAGTTGTGGGCTTGCAATTGAATGAGGCCTCATGTCTACTTTACTCTAAAGCCCCTATTCAATTGAGCAATTGCTAGTTACTGGAAGCTGTAATGTAGCCTGTAAACTAATTTTCTATTCAATTAGCGTCTTTTAGCTATCAGAAAACTATTTGCGGATTACATGCTTAAAATTCCTGCGGTTATCAAAATCGTATCTCCAAACCATCTAAACATTTGATCTTTCAAGTGTGTAAATGTTATGATCGCAAATCACTATTCAATTGCTGAAACACCTCAAGCCTACAATCGTTTTCACACCCGTAAATGGCAAATGTAGAAGAAAATCATACGAGTACCAGATAGGACTCACAAGGGGGTTTTACTGATCATAGCACTGTAAATGCAATCAATACTATACTTCAAAATACCGGAAAAGCGATGAAAGACTTTATAATTAATTGCTAAACAGTCGCAAGCTCGCAAATCAAAATCAAAAATTATGTTTTTTACGTTTCATTTCTGTGATATACCAATCTTGGCAATCATGGAGTTAATACATATCAGGCCACCCACATGGACTATAACATTTCCTTCATTCATTTTTATTATTTTGTACATTGTGAGTCGTACTTCTAAACACTAAGAACCTCATTCAATTTGAATGTCACATCTCAAGGTGTATAGGCTGTATGTCTGCGGGCCTGATGCGGGCTCGCAGTCTGCTACAATTCGGGTGCTATTCAACTGAACAAGTCCACAAGTTACAGGCCGAAATCCGAAAACGTAAACCATGCACTAGTACGTAGCGTTTCAGGGTGGGAACATAATCAATTAAGCAAGGCCGTAACTACCTATTTTGAAACAGCCAATAGAAAACGAGACCGTAATCATTACGTCAGTCTAAGATGGAGGTTACGTGTCAATCAATTAGCAGTTAGAAGTCTGATATGTTATTGGACTCACAAAACCACAAACCAAATTGAATGAGGTTCTTAGTGTTTAGAAGTACGACTCACAATGTACAAAATAATAAAAATGAATGCCGATACTGTTCTACTCCATGCGGGTGGCCTGATATGTATTAATTCATTGATTCCCAAGATCAATCTAACCCCGAAATGGAACATAAAATAAAAAGATTTTTGATTGCAGATTTGCAAGCTTGAGACTGTTGTGCAATTAATTCAAATGTCTTTCATTGTTTTCCCCATCATTTACAGTCCAGTAACTATTTTTTATTTGCTCTTACAGTGCTATGGATATGTCTGTAACTCCTCTCTAGTACTCAGAATTTTCTTCTACATTTGCCATTTACGGGTGTGAAAACATTTGCAGGCTTGCGGAATTGTAGCAATTGAATAGCAATTTGCGATTTTAGCCATCGTAACTCTTGCGGGCGTGAAAGATCAAAGGCTTAGATGGGGCGTAACTTACAGTTGTAACAACCGCAAGGATTTCATGCCCGTAACCCGTAGACCGTTTGCGGCTCGCAAAAAGATGCCAATTGAATAGCAAATTAGTTTACAACCTCTATTAAGGGCGCCCGTAACTTACAATCGTTTAATTGAATGAGGATCTAATTGATTGTGGTTTAACCTCCATGTTTTACTGATGTCATGATGACGGTCTGATTTACTATTGATTGTTTCTAAATGGAAGCAGAAGATAATATTAATTGTTTAATTGATCATGATCATGCTTAATTGATCATGATCATGCTCTGAAATGCTATTTACTGGGGCATGGTTTACGGTTTAGGCTTTCAACCAGATAGCTGCGGGCTTGATCATTTGAATCGCTCTGTAACTGTTGAAATTTGAATAGTGCCCTTGGTTTACTCTGCTAGAATCTTTAGAGAAAAGGCTAATTAAATCATGCTAAGTAAAATCTTTAATTACTGTGCTAAAGTATATAAGTTTTCAACTGGAACTGAACAGAAAATAGAATTTAAAAAGTAGCAAACTCTTGAAAAATTATGAAACTTAAATAATTTAATAAATAATAAAATCTAAAAGATGGTGATATCCTGAAGAAAAGCAAAAATGGCCTTATGGTTGCAAAATGAAAAAAAAAAAAAGTGAGCAGGAAACAGGCATTGATACAGTTTGAAATTTGATCTGGAGTGAAGCACAAATTAAAATAAATAAATTAAATTAAAATAAACTTAACTTAAACTAAAAGCTACATTTAATGTTATCACTTTAAAAACTGATTTTAATGTTAACTAGTTATTAAATAAACCCACTAAACATTCTTAATTAATGCAGTACAAGGATTGAATATTATCTTCTGCATAAGTCCTTTTGTGTCCTTACTAAAAAAAAGAGAGATAAACGTTTGCCATTTACCCAGGTCCTAAAAAGTTTAAAGATAGTTTGAGTGACAAGTGCACCAAGGGCGGTTAAACAATTGAATTGTTTTTCTTGCACTGAGACAGATTATCAAATACCCACTTTCAATGCAAAACAGAAAAATTATTTCCATGTCCTTTTGATACAAGTTAATGAGCACACAGGGCTAAAGTATGTGATTGTATTTCAAGCAATAGTGATCACCCCTGCATTTACTGTGGTAAAGGTTAACAATGCTACCCAATTAACTAAACCTGTAAAGTCAGTATAATAAATGTTCTCTCCTTTATGTGTTAAATGTAAAGTACATTTTTGTTGTATTATTTCCAGGGATGTTAGAAAATGTAAGTTATTCCCACTGTGGTGCAAAGAACTGCCCAATCACATCTGTTGCTTCTAACAATTTTACAATAACTTCCTCTGGTGTATCAGACCCTGTGCGCTATACTCTGATGGGTATTTATACTGGTAAGTATATTTATAATATAAGAATGATTATTATAAATATTATGCTGACCAGTGATATTATTGTTACATGCTGAGAAGAGTGCAACAAAGTGCCCTCTGCAAAAATAGTCATTTATTTTAATCAAATGTAAAAAAATAAAAATAAAATAACATTTTAATATATTTACCAGCCTGTTTTAATACTGTATATCCAATGTATAATAATAATAAAAATAATGATAATAATAATAATAATATAAGGGATTCAAAGAGACGGAAAAAAAACAAAAAAATTAGTTATAACTTATTTGAAAGCCTGAGTGAAGAGACAGAGTTTCGGCATCTTTGTGCTGTATACATAAAAGCTCAGGAGCAGAAGATTTTTGAAGAGGTTCTTGGAATGGTTAATAGATTTTCACCTGCAGATCTCAGAACTCAAATTGGAACATAGGGAATGAATAGCTCCTTCAGGTAGCTGGGGTGTTTGTCATGTAGAGCTTTGTATGTCAACAGGCTACATTTTAAATATATCCTGTCACTTTAATAGGGAGCCAGTGCAGGGCACAGAGGACAGGTGTTACGTGGCATGACAGGTGTTATGTGGCATAGTTTGGTGATACGCTTGTGGCAGCATTCTGTACCAACTGCAAAATATGTAGCTCTTTATTTTGCAGTCCTAGATAAAGGCAATTGCAGGAGTGAAGTTATAAATAAGTGAACCAACGTAAAGGCTTATTTGGGGTTATCGAGTGCTTGAAACTGGCTTTGTTCTTCAGATGGAAAAATGAGGATCTGAGCACAACTGACACAAGGTTGTGCAGTTGTTCAGAATTCAACACCTGTGCATCTTCAAGCTGAAGGCTTGCTCTTGTTTGGCTCAGGGAAGCTGCTGTTGTCTGACGGACCAACCAGAAGTAGCTCTGTTTTTTCTGTGTTCTGCCTTAGGCGGTTCCTACTCCTTCACTCTTGGAGCTCTTCTAGACATTTATTAGGAGCAAATGTTGGTTGTTCTGCATCAAAGGACAGATACAGCTGTGTTTCATCAGCATAACAGTGTGTTAAGGTTGTCCTTAATGGTCAACACACTTCCCCAGCCTGAAGCCACGTGACCGTGAGTTGCTTTCTTTTTTTATATTATTATAGACTGATCATTTCTTTGTCAGTGGACAAACGTTCAAAATCAGCAGGGGATCAAATATTTTTTTCCTCAGTGTAGTTACTCCAGACAATTATCACAGACAGTTCTGGGAACTGACAAAGTCCAGTAGCTATATCATCTCCAAAACTATTTGCTGGCTTCATCATGTTTGTGAGGGCTGGTAGCTAGGACAAGGAGTGTGTACCCGGTAAGTCGTTTGCTGCCAGGAGTACACCACCACCACCACCACAAACCACATACTCCAACAGCGTGCCAGGCCGAGTACAATATAGAGGGCTGATTCGGAGTTGACCAGTTAATGGAAGAGGACCTGAGGTTGGTTGGGCTGTTCTCCCAGCAGGCCTTCCTCAACAGGCAGGGAATGGGGCTATGAAACAACCGTGCTGCTATGGGTGTAAGCAGTCTGGTCATATCAGGGGAGTCTGTCCCTAAACTTGGGGATCGACAGAGTCCCTGCCCGATTGCTCAATATACTATCTAGGGTGATGGACTGAAGATCCTTCTTTCTCTCTCCCTCCCAATTTTCGCCATCTTACTCCCCCTCTCATTGTCTTCATCTCCCTCTCTCCCTTTCTCTCTATCTCCTCCTCTCTCCTTCACCACTCTCTCCCCTCTTTCTATGTGTCTCTCTCTCACACCCACTCTCTTTCTCCCCCTCTTTCTCCCCCTGAATCTCCCTCTTTCTCCCACTCCCACCCTCTCCCTCTTTCTCTCTCTCTCCTAAATTTGTCTTTATCTCCCTTTCTCTTTTCTCTCTCGCACTCTTTCTTTCAATATATTTTTCTCTCCCCCTCTCCTTTTCTCTCTATCTCTGTATCCACTGCTCTCTCTTTTTCTCTCACCCTCTCTTTCTCCCTCTTTCTGTCTTTCTCCCTATTCGTTCTCCCTCCTTCTTCCTGTGTCTCTCTCACACCTACTCTCTTTCTCTCTCTCTCTACCCCATCTCTTTTTCTCCCTCCCATCTCTTTCTATCTTTTTGTCTTCCTTTCTTTGTCTCTCCTCCTCTTTATCCCCCCTTTCTCTTCCTCTCCCCCTCTTTCTCTCTCCTTTCTCCCACCCCTCTCTCCCTTTTTCTCTCTATCTAATCTCTTTCACTCCCTTTCTATCTCTTTCACCTTCTCCCCCACTAACTCTCCCTCTGCCCTCATTCTTGAACCCTCTCCCCTCTTTCTCTCTCTCCCCTCTCTTTCTTTCTCCCTCTCTTCTCCCTCTCTCTCTCTCTCTCTCTCATCTGACTCTTTCTTTCTCCCTTCTCACTCTTTCTGTCTCTCTTCCCCCTCTTTCTGTATATTTTGTCACTCTGTGTCTCCCTCTCTATCTCTCTCCCTCTCTATCTCTCCCTCCTCTCCCTCATTTCTGTCTATTTCTCACTCTCTTCACCCCTCTCTTTCTCTCTCCCCCTTGTTCTCTCCCTCACCTTTTCTCCCTCCTCTCTCTCACTCTCTCCTCCCCCATTTTCTCTCTCCCCACCTCTCTCTACCCCATATTTCTCTCCCCCTCCTCTCTTCCCCCTTTTTCTGTATCTCACTCTCTTTCTGTCTCTCCCCACTCTTTGTCTCCCTCTACCTGTCTCTCCCTCTTTTTTTCTCTCTTTCTCTCTCCCCTCTTTTTGTCTTTCACTCTTTCTTTCCATCTTTCTCCCTTGTCTCTTTCTCTCCCCATCTCCTCTCTCCATTTCTCTCTTCCCCCTCTTTAAATCTCTTTCTACCTTCTTCTCTCTTCCTTCCTATCTCTCTGCTTTTTTCTCTTACCCCTCTCTTTCTCTCTCTCTTCCCTTTCTATCCCACTCTACTTCTGCCCTCTCTCTCCATCTCTTTCTCTCCCCATCTTCTCTCTCCCTTTCTTTCTCTCTCCTCTCTTCCACCTTTTATTCTGTCTCTTCCATCTTTTTCTCTCCCCCTTTCTCCCACACTCTCTCTCTCTCTCCCCCTTTCTCTCACTCTCTTTCTGTCTCCCTTCCCACTCTTTGTCTCCCTCTCCATCTCTCTCCCTTCCTTTTCACTCTCTCACACTTTCTTTATTTCTCTCTACCCCTCTCTTTCTCTCTCTCCCCCTCTTTTTGTCTCACTCTCCTCTGTTGTCTCCCAATCTATCCCTTTTTCTCTCTATCCCCTCTCTTTCTCCCCTTTCTTTCTCTATTCCCATCTCTCCCTCTTTCTGTCTCTCTTCCCACATTTTTCTCCATCTCTATTGCTACCCCCTCTCTTTCTCTCTCCCTGTCCCTCCCTCTTTCTCTCAAACTCACTTTCTTTCTTTCTATTCTCTTCCCCCTCTCTTTCACCCTCCCTCTCTCCTCTCTTTGTCTCCCTCTTTCCTCCCCTTTCTGTCTCTCTCTCTCCCTCTCCTGTTTCTGTCTCTCTCCCCTTTTCTCTCTCCTCCTCTTTCTCTCTTTCCCATCTCTTTGTCTCCCTCTCTCTCCCCCCTTTCTTTCACTCTTCCCCTCTCTCCCCCTTTTTCTCTTTCTCTTCTCCCTCATTCTGTCTCTCTTCCCACGCTTTTTCTCCCTCTCTATCTATGTCCCCCTCTCTTTCTCTCTCCCCCCTCTCCCTCTTTCCGTCTCTCGCTCTCTCTCACACTCACTATCTTTCTTTCTCTCTACTATCTCCCCTCTCTTTGTCCCTCTCTCCTCCTCTTTCTGTCTCTCTCCCCTCTCAATCTTTCCCCTCTTTCTCCCTTTTCTCTCTTTTTCCCCTCTTTCTCACTTCCCCCTTTCACCCTCTCTTTCTCTCTCTCCCTCTCTCTATTTCTCTCCCTCTTCTTTCTCTCTCCCTTCTTCTTTATCTCTCCCCCTCTTCTTTCTTTCCCTTCACCATCTTTCTCTCTCTCTTCTCCCTCCCTTTTTTCTGTCTCTCTTCCCACTCTTTGTCTCCTTCTTTCTCTCTCACCCTCTCATTTTCTCTCCCTTCCTGTACCCCCTCTCTATCCATCTCTCTCCTTCCCCTCCCTTTCTCTCTATCCCTCTCCTCCTCCTCTCTTCACCCTTTTTCTATATCCCCCTCTCTTTCTCCTTCTTTCTGTTTCTCCCCCTCTTTGTCTCGCTCTACATGTCTCTTCATCTCTGTCTCCCCCCTCTCTTTGTCTTTCTCTCTTTCTCTCCCTATTTCCTCTCTCCCTCCCTCTCTCCCCCTCCTTCTCTCTCCTCCTGTTTCTTACCCCCCTCTTTCTCTCTCTCCCTCCCTCTTTCTCTCTCCCCTCTTTCCTTCCCTCCCTCTCTCTATCTGCTCCTCTCTTCTTTCCTCTATCTCTCCTCTCCCCCCTCTTATAATCTGGTTCCAGAAGCTCCTCCCACTTGTGACTCCTTCCACTGGCGGCTCCTCCTCTCCTCTAGTGAACTCAGAGCAGAGAGCAGGGGCTGTGAAGGAGGAGGTAAGTCAAGGGGAGGTGCAGGAGGAGGGAGCCAGGGGGAGATATTCTAGTGGTGGGTGGCAACTGACTTTTGACTGTCTTTTGACAGTTCTTTTCTGCTCCCCGTGGCTCAGTATCTAGCCTGCTCAGTTCATCCACTTGAGAGCTAACAAACTTATAGACTATCTTTACCCAGACACTAATTGCAATTTAAAAAGACACAGGTGTGGGAAATTAATTTTTAATTGCCATTTTACATGTGTACGTCACCTTGTGTGTCTGTAACAAGGCCAAACATTCAAGGGTATGAAAACTTTTGATCAGGGTCTTTTGGATGATTTCTGTTATCATTAGGATTTAAAAAGGAGCCAAACAACTATGTGATAATAAATTATATATGATCCTTTAATAAAAGACATTTTTTTGCTTGATCTGTCATATTTTCAAAATGAATTCCAACATTTCAAAATTTCTGCCAGGGTATGCAAACTTTTGAGCACAACTGTATGCCAGCTCTAAGTGTAATGCCAAATAATGGGCCCATGAAATATCCTGATAAAGATTTTAAACAAGAAGTAACTAGCATTCTGGCTCTCACTGGTTCTAGAGCTTGGGCGGACACAGGAGAGACGAGGCCAGGAGGTGACCAGTATATCTGAAGATTATCAAAAGTTACTACCACATGTTCTTTTTGCCTACAGAGAGCTACTACAGGAATCAACTGGTTATCCTTATTTGAGCTCCTATACAGCCACAAAATAAGAGGTCCACTTGTTCTGGATGTTTTAGGTGTGAGAATATCAGAGAATATCAAAGTGAGCCCTATGTGCTGAGCTTTCATGCTCGACTGGAGGCTTTGAGCTCCATTCATTTGCTCCCCGATACAATATGATTACAAAATTATTTTAAAATACATAAAATGAAATTTAGACAGTACTTATATACTAGATTTATAGTTAAATGCAAATGCTATACTGCTGTATAACACAGTGCAGTAACAATTGTTAAGAAGACCCTCAGCATTTTTGAAGTAATCACCAAAATCCTGGTCAATTTTTCGACGGTCCGTAGCAAAAAATATATTTGAGAACCACCAGTATAAATAACGATTTTAAAAGCACTCTTCTTTTATCATAAATATCCTAATTTATTGTGTGTTTTACAGGATGTGGAGTAATAGCTGTGATCATTGTTGCTGCATTTTTGGATCAGATAAATCTTGAAGAAGAAGAGCAAAATGAAAGAGCAAAAATATCTATATGTCAATCATTACTCGCTACGACACAGCAGCTCAAGGATAAACGCCAGTGCCTTCTTATCCCTTTGACTATGTTTACTGGGTTTCAGCCAGGATTTCTTTCAAGTGACTATACAAAGGTTGGCATCATAATTGAAAGAACCATTTGACAAACTGTGCTACTCTATAAGAGAACTACCACAGTTGGGGCCTCATTTAAATGTGATTTGCCCAATTGAATAGGGCTCTATATAAGCACATAGCATATTTTTTTTACAGAAGTTTTTAGTTAGTGAACTCCTATCCAAAAGCAAGATCTTCACTAACTAAAAACTTCTGTAAAAAAGATATACTCTGTGCTTATATAGAGCCCTATTCAATTGACCAAATCACATTTGAATGAGGACCTTGGTTAGTAAGAATTTAATTGAATTTTTCCAGCCTGTAGTTTTAAAAATGAGGATTTTGCAAATAATACTTGGTGTCAAAAAAGTTTGCATTTACCATCAGGACTGAGCAGCCATTTCTACAGAGATTCAACTAAAGACACTGGGCCTAATACCATCCACTCTGCAGATTATTCTCAATTATTTCCAACAGTCATTTTCCCGTTTCTATTCACCTTTTTTCTTTTGCCTCTAAAACTAGACCTTCATACATCATCTTTCTTCAGCATCTGAACTCATATAACTTGACTTATGATTTGTGTTAATTTATATTATAGGTTTAACACTATCACCTGCATTTTACACAGTTGAAACACCCACAAACGTAATCCCTAATTAACCCTCTAATCTCTCTTCAATTACTTGCCAAGCTCTTGTTTCTTCCATTTATTGTTTTTCTTTATCCCATTAGATTGTAAGTTTGCAAATTTTAAATCTCAAAAGGGAATTTGAAAAAAATCACCATTGGTCCAATTCAATTGGAAGTCCGCAACTCGATTGCAGTAGGCCGTATGTCTGCAGGTGTGTTACGGGCTCCTGTTCATCTTTGATTACGATACTATTCAATTGCTCATGCCCGCAAGTTACTGTCCTAAACCATAAAGCATGCATTGGTTCATAGCAGTTCAGGGCAGGAACATGATCAATTAAGCAAGACCGTAACCTCCCATTTTGAATCAGCCAATAGAAAATGAGACTGTCATTATTACAGCAGTAAAACATGGAGGTTACATGTCAATCAATTAGGTTTGGGGGTCCTATATGCGATCAGACTTGAAAATAAAGAATAAGGAAAATGAATGCCAATACTGTTCTAGTCCACGTGGGTGGCCTGATATGTATTAACTAATTGATACCCAAGATCGATTTAACCCTGAAATGAAACATAAAAATAAATTTCATTTTCTGACTATTTCTAATGTCTATCATCGGTTTCTCCGTTATTTACAGTGCAGTATTGATTTTTTATTTGCATTTACATTGCTACAAACATGTGTTTAACCCCCTTGCGGGTCCTCTCTAGCACTCGTAGGATTTTCTCCTTCTTTTGCCATTTCGAGTGTGAGACATTTGCGAGCTTGGGGACATTGATCAAGTGAATAGCGATTTGCAATATTACCCATCATAACTCTTGCGAAAGTGAAAGATCAATGGCTTCGCAATTTTTTCAAGGCCGTAACTGGTAACTCGTTTGGAGCCCGCAAAAAAACACCAATTGAATAGCAAATTAACATGCCACCTCACTAATGGGCTATAAGATCGAGCGTGAGATCAATTGAATCGGGCTCCATGTATGTAAGATTTTAAACTCAAAGACAAGCTACAAGCTACAAAATATCTTACTTAGTAATTGAGGTTGAAAAAAGACTTTCAGTCCATCAAGTTCAACCTTTTAAGATCTCCTCTGATCTGCAATATGTGTATTAGTTGTTAATTAATTGATCCAGAGGAAGGCAAATAGAAAAAAAAATCGTCTCAAAGGGAAAATAGAAAATCAATTCCTTCCTGACCCCAGATAGTGGCGATCGGATTCCTCCCTGTATTAATACTCTTTCTCTAATTATTCAGGATAACCCTGAATGCTTTTTTTGATTAGAAATAAATCCAGTCCCCTTTCAAAGTTATTTATTGAATCCACTGTCGCCACCTCCTTTGATAGAGAATTCCACAGATTATCCACCCTTACTGTGAAGAACCCTTTTCTTTCTTTAAGGTGGAATCTTTTTACTTCTAACCTCAAAGGATGTCCTCTTGTCAGATGAAAACCTCTGACCCTGGATGTATTTAAATAAGGTAATCATATCTCCTCTTAGACACCTTTTTTCTAGAGAAAATAAGCTTAATTTCTTCATAACTTAGCCCCTACATTCCCCTTATTAGTTTTGTAGCCCTTCTCTGTACCCTTTCTAGCTCTAAAATGTCCTTTTATGAAGTGGTGCCCAAAATTGTACTCCATATTCCAAATGAGGGCACACTAGGGATTTGTATAGTGACAGAATTATATTTGCTTCCCTTGCTTCTATACCCTTCTTAATACGTGCTAATATTTTATTTGCCTTTGCAGCTGCTGCTTAGCATTGAGCACTGTTACCTACAAGTACAAAAGTACCCCAAATTCCCTTTCAATACCTGGTATCCCTAGATTTGCTCCATTAAGATTATAAATTGCATGGCAATTTTTCCTTCCCAGATGCATAACTTTACATTTACTCGTATTAAATCTCATCTGCAATATAGATGCCAATTCCTCTATTTTATGTAAATCCCGTTGGAGGGAAAGTACATCGTTATCAGATTTAATTACCTTGAACAACTTTGTGTCATCAGCAAAAATGAAGACACTACTTTCCAATCCCACCTCAAAGTCATTACTAAATATGTTAAAAAGGAAAGGACCTAATAATGAACCCTGATGAACCCCACTTACCACATTAGTCCAATCAGAGTATGTTCCATTTACCACAACCCTTTGATTCCTGTATTTTAGCTAGCTCTCAATCCATGAGCATCCATTTACTGCAATTCCTGTGACCCTTCGTTTGCACAGCAGTCTTCCATGTGGCACTGTATCAAAAGCCTTTGCAAAATCCAAAAAGACTACATCCACTGAGTTGCCTTGATCCAGGTTCCTACTAACCTTCTCATAGAAACTAATTAGATTTGTTTGACATGGCCTATCCCTCATAAATTCATGTTGACTCCTACTTATAATCCTGTTCAAATAGACATATTCTTGTATATTATTCCTTATTAACCCTTCTAAAAGCATTCCCGCTACAGAAGTGAGTCTCACTGGGCAATAATTCCCCAGATTTGCTCTCGCTCCCTTTTAAATAAAGGTATCACCTCTGCTTTTCAACAGTCATCTGGTAGCAACCCAGTGTTGAGTGAATCTTGAAAAATTAAATATAATGGTTTGGCTGTTACAGAACTCAGTTTTCTCAGTACCCTTGGATGTATTCCATCAGCACATGGGGCTTTATTAACATTTATTTTTCCCAACTTCTTTTGGAATTCTTCCTGCATTAATCAATTATTCGGAGAAGCTAGTGTAGCCCCATTATGTTGCTGTGTCCAAACCACTGGTACCTCCCTTGTGTATAACGAAGAAAATAACCTATTTAGTTCATCTGTCTTTTCCTGGTCACAATTTATCAGACTGCCTGTGTCACATTGTAATGTTCCAATATCTTCCTTCCTGGCCTTTTTTCCATTAATATATATAAAAAATATTTTAGGGTTAGTCTTACTCTCTTTTGCAACTAATTTTTCATTTTCTATTTGAGTCAGTCTAATAGCCATTTTGCAAGCTTTGTTGTTTTCCTTGTACTCATGTAAAGCAGTCTCTGTCCCCTCTTGTTTGTATAATTTAAATTCCTGTTTTTTACTCCGTCTCTTGATCTTTAAATATTTGTTAAGGCACATTGGATGTGATTTACTCCTTTTACTTTTACTCCCCTATGGTATATGGTGATATGTATGTATATTCAGTAAGGATTTAAATGTTGTCCATTTATGTTCACTATTTTGACCTGACAGTTTTCTCTCCCAGTCTATACTTTGTATTGCTGCACTTAGACCGTTAAAATCTGCCCTTTTAAAATTAAGAGTTTTTGTTGGCCCCTTACAGTTTTTTTTATTCAATCTCAAATGAGACTGTGTTGTGATCACTGTTTCCCAAAGGTTGCTCTATTTCAACATTTGATACCATATCGATAACATTTTATGTTGACACTTTAAAAAAAACTGTAATAATAATAATAATTACAAAAAAACACTTTGTAATCTTTAGGTAAATTACAATGGACAAGCAACAATTCTGTAAGCCTGGACATCCTACTTTAATATTTTCAATTATGTTCAATTCACTAAAAATCCAGTCAGATTCAGCTACTAGATTTCTCTTACACCAGATGTGGCTTGAAGCTGAATACAGAAGCTGGTCTTCAGAAGCAAAAAGGGATTAGATAAGCACTTTAAAAATACCACTGCCATTAGTTACAGTTAAAATGTACTGAAACTGTAGTACTTCACATACAGTATCACCTTGTTAAAAATATTCTGGATTTCATAGGAAGTCTACATGAGCATTTGATTGGAACCAGTCAGTACCCTGAGCAAA
Organism: Discoglossus pictus; assembly: GCA_027410445.1. Lineage (NCBI taxonomy): Eukaryota > Metazoa > Chordata > Amphibia > Anura > Alytidae > Discoglossus > Discoglossus pictus. Next base: position 156,346,809 of record CM050165.1, read on the forward strand.
ATGGTTGAAACCTGCTGACCTAGATTATGTTAATGTTAATTTGCAGACATTAATTCAACTTTCTTTATCACTTTTACAGGCATATGTGACTTGCTCATTGGGTATACATTTTGTAGGATACGTAATGATATGTTCTGGTGCCATGAACTCACTTTGTTCATTGTTATTTGGAAAGCTTTCAGAGTATACTGGACGTTTAGCACTTTTTATTTTAGGTAAGATTACATTCAAATGCTGTATCAATGTCTTATTGATTTGCTCTACAAATAGGTTAATAATAATAGAATCTAACAGTTGTTCATTAACTTTTTTCCACAGTCTTACACAAGCATTTCAATTATAATTATTTAATTAATTGCATTTCTGTACATTATTTAATTGATGTTCTAGCCAGGGTGTTTAATGTGAGGAGATTGTACTTATTTTACTTAAATAATTCCATTTGTCAATATTACTTTTTGTCTTTTCAACAGCTGCAGCCATAAGTATCTCTTGCATAACTGGACATTTACTATGGAGTCCTAACCCAAATCAATTAGTTGTCTTTTTCATATTTCCTGCTTTGTGGAGCATAAGTGATGCTATTTGCCAAACACTCCTGAATGGTAAGCATGTTAAATGAGTCCTCTTTAAACATGTTCAAACAAGAAACCTATGAACAGATTGTACAGATGTATCACTAGTTAAAATTCAAGACTCACATTTAAATAATTTCCAAATGGCAGTTTATTCAGCAATGAAGCAGAAATGTGAATAATTTAAGATTTTCTCTCAATTATGAAACCAAAAAAATATTTTTTTGAAGTATTTTCAACAAGCATAAACAGATATTGAATAATGTGAAAATTGTGAAATAGTTACAGTATTTCTATCATACACGAAATGTACCAACATTCAAAAAGGGGATTAAAAAGTTTCATGACTAATTAAATAAATATTTGGCATATAAGCTAACTAATCTTTGTAAGAACCAACTTTGATTCACCAAGTTATCTAATGGGAAAAAGCAAAGTGGCTATACTGGGCAGTAAATTATTTTTCAATTCCATTTCTCAATGTTTAATTTCCACAGAACAAACTCTCATGAGTTCAATCACTCTCACAAACACACCACTCACATGAACACTTACTGTCATTGTATGTACAATCTTCAACATTTCCAGTTCAGTGAATACTACCATTTCTTATGACTAAAAATATACAGATGTTTCCATCAATGATATTTTGAATCATTATCCTTAATAGTCTCTTTTATGAAATTATTAAAACTGCGTACTTTCAAGATGTCCAATTCCTCTCCTACCAGTTAGAGTTGTGATGGGTTTACAGCCACTAAGATATGGCTAAGTTGTAAGAATAGTGGGCTAGAGCTCTTCTCTGTCTGATTTAAAAGTGTATCAAGTGTATATAGTTAACTATAGTTTTTGGAGCTTTTGACCAGACTTACAATTTTTTTAGGTATATTTATCACTACAGTATATTTGTTGTGTTTTTTCAGTAGGAAACAGTACATTTTATATATATCAGGCTCTATAGATTTTAATATTTTGCTATTCAAAAGGATCCAAAAATGCCAAATCAAGTAACATTTTATAGATATAATAGTATCTACTTTTGAAGAAATAGAACAACTGATTCTATGAATATATGTATGAGATAATAAAATTGTCTCTCTCTTCAACAGCTTTATATGGTGTGCTATTTGATCAGAACAAAGAGGCTGCTTTTGCGAATTTTCGTCTGTGGCAGTCCGTTGGATTTATCATAACTTTTGCTTACAGCAATTATTTATGTGTCTATGTGAAGCTCTATGTAGTATTATCCGTCATGTTACTTGGGATGCTTCTCTACTTAGTAGTCGAATTTTTGGAATACAAAAAACAGTCTGCAAATGCTGAAACTAGGAGCACAACAACTACAATAACTGCAATAACAAATTAGAATTGCATGAATAGTATGTTTGTTTTCCCATTGTATAAAGTTAGAAATATCTAAAAGCCTATTATGAGTTAAAATACAAAATCACTATATGTTCCTGTAAGTAAGAGTATGAGGTTGATGTACTCTCTACCATATCATAACATGCAATAAACTATAATAAAGTTATGATAACGAAAAATAAAAAAGTCATAAAATTAATTAAATACACTTTCCAGTCATTTTCACAAAAGAAAAAGTACATAAATTAAAAGTGGCTTGGGGTTTGTCATTTGCACACTGTTGGGTAACACTGTGAACACCAAGATGTTCAGTAGGTGTGTTTTCAAAAGCAGTAACCTATCACTATGTTCCCAGGACTGTATATTTGGCTTCCATCATGGGCTGTAACCACCAGAAGCAGAGGAATCTTTCAACTTTTTATAGCACAATGACTACACCAGGTCTAAACATAAAAATATCTCTACCACTCCCACCAATTAGTTTAATGTAACCAACTGTATGAAGGTTTTTTGGGGTTTAAAGCATTCCTACTTTATTTAGAATAATTAATCAATGTTCTTGCACTTGTTGATATAAATAAAATTCCACTGCTTAAAAGCTTATTCTGAAAAAGCATATCCCATACATTCATAGTTACATAGTAACTGAAGTTAAAAAAATACTTTTAGCCATCAGGTTCAACCTTTTTAGATTTACTCTGATCCTAGGAGGATATGAATTAATTGGTAATTGATTCAGAAAAAAGGCTAACAAAAAAGAAGAACCCTTTTAATTCTTTAAGGTGGAAACTTTTTTCTTCTAACCTCAAGACATATCCCATCGTAGGTGCCTTTTGTCTAGTGGAAATAAGTTTAATTTGGTTAGTCTATCTTCATAGGTTAGTCCAATCATCCCTGTACTTTTTCAATATCTAAAATGTCAGTTTTATAAAGTGGTGCCCAAAATTATACTCTGTGTTCCAAATGAGGTCATACTAAGGATTTGTATAGTGGCAGAATTGTATTTGATTCGTTGCTTCTATATCCTTCGTAATTCTTGCTTACATTTGTTTTGCTTTTTCATCTGCTGCTTGGCATTGAGCACTATTACCTAGGTGGTTGTCCATGAGTTCTCCTAAATCCCCTTTTTTTGTCTCTGATACCCCTAGGTTTGCTACAGTAAGATTATAAACTGCATTTATCCTTTCCAATGCATAACTTTACATTTATTTGTATTAATCTCATCTGCCATTTAGTTACCCATTTCTCTCATTTATTAATCCCTTTGGGGGGAAAGTACATGATTTTCAGATTTAATTTTAGATGGCAACTGTTTTAGAGGTTGCAATTTCACCGGAACACTTAGACACATACTATGAGACTGCCCTAAAAAAGCCCACATCTGGTCAGAAACCTATGAGACCCTAGAGAAGTTATGGGGACACAGGATACCTAAAAAACCTCACAAAAGAGGCTCAACTTCTCTCAAGCCATTCTTTTTTAGCAGTCAGAAACACTGTCACGATCTGCTTCTTCTAGGGGGCTTGATATGAACCTAGTTCAAACCTGCCCCAGCAGAATCATGTAGTTCCTATTCTCTGTGGCCCAAAAGATGGCTTCTGAAGAGGTCAAGGCCCAAAAGGTACAGGCAGAGAATACTGCATACAGGTTATTTAGTGGCCCATGGCAAGACCACTCCCCAAGTCAGGATACAACACACATAAATAGTACCACACCTTGTTTATGTGAAAACTATCTCTCAACCTTTATTGAATGATGAAAACAACATATTTATACTCTCCAATACCACACCCTTGTGTACATTTGTGTATGTGTGATGTCAGACCATCTGGCTTGCAAACTTGGGCTATCAAAGCTCTTGAGATCAAATTCACCAGATATCTAGTGAACAAACCTTTATGCTAAACTCAAGTGTTTGCTTAGGATTACTTGACGTACTTGCATCTGCAAGGTCTGTATGTATGAGTGTGCAATGATCTGCAGCTAACTTCTAAGCAGAGTATTTCTAACAATTCCACATATGTTTTATATAACATTTTCCCTCTTATAATATATTATAACTAGGATACATAATAACCATATACAGGCAACATATAACCACACAATAACACATAATCCCAATGTAACAATGTCATGCTTCCTTGGACATATTCATAAATTGCTGACAATATGAGTCCTTAAACAATTAAATCATGACAACTTCTCCCCCTTCCTTTCTAGTATAGCATAGAGGATCATCCTGACGGATAATTCTCTAGCTATACTGCTCTTACTTGTCCTCCTGTCTGGAAAGTCCATCCATGTGATAGCCTCAGTGGCTCTCTGTTTACCCTTCCTCCCCCTGTCCAGGGCGAATACTTGCTCCTTTCCAGTGGCCTAGTGACTTTCCCAAGCCCCTGGGGAGACTTATAAGACAACTGCCATGGAGGACCCATCAAGGTAGTCCAGGGGAAACAGTACATCCCAGCTAGTAAGTCCAGCATAAACTTGGGAGGATCCTTACCCAGCAAAGCCCTTCCCTTCCAGGCTAGGGAGACCTCCTGTCCTGCCGATTCTGGATCAGCACTCAGTCCCATGGGTAAAATTGCAGAGTACAAGGTTCCCTTTGTCAGGCCTGAGCTTTCTCCTGAATAAACTGGGATGCTGGAGTTGCAACATGGGCATCCATGCTGGATTAATGGGCAGTTCTGATACAAGCCGTTGTCGTTCAGTAACCAACCTCTCTCCCAACAAGCCTGGCCAATGGCCCCTTCTTTCCAGGGTTACAGGTACACAGCCAGTGTCTTTGGACAGCTGCAGGGAAGTCATTGTAGGGAGACCAGGAGACAAATAAAAATCTGGGGTACCCTCTGGCTCTTTGGTCTCTGGATCCTCAGATGGAACCTCCTGACTCTCTCCATCTGAGACTGCCTGGTGTGTAGTTACAGGCAGCCCTTAAGAAGCAGCTGCTACTGTCTCTTGTTCAGGCTGAAGAACTGGGCTACTTTCTGTTTATGCTCCAGGGTCTGTGGCTGGCTCCTGGACAATGGTCATCCAAGGAACCTCTCCACTATTTGTAGGGAGACCAGGAGAAAAATCACAATTTGGGGTACCCTCAGGCTCTTTGGTCTCTGGATCCTCAGATGGAACCTCCTGACTCTCTCCATCTGAGACTGCCTGGTGTGTAGTTACATGCAGCCCTTGAGAAGCAGCTGCTACTGCCTCTTGTTCAGGCTTAAGAACTGGGCTACTTTTTGTTTCTGCTCCAGGATCTGTGGCTGGCTCCTGGACAATGGTCATCCAAGGAACCTCTCCACTATTTCCACAGTCAATTGGTAAGGCCCAGTGCTCATTAGGTTCTTCTCTTACTCTAGGAGCAGAGTAGCTTTTCCCTAATTCTTCCCCTGGGCCTGGCACTGCTGTGGTTTGGCCCTGTCCCCATTCCTCTAACTGGGTGAGACTTAGCCCCCTAAAGATAGGGACCAGTTCTTCCTCTTCCCAGTCAACCCCATGGATGCAAGCATCCTTGTTATTTTGAGAATCATGGATATCAAAATTCTCCCCACAGTCCATACATTTATTTTCTGACCCAGCCTTGGCAATATTTAGCTGGGTCTCTGTTAGGTGGTTCTGTTCCATGCCTGACTGGCATGAGCCCTCCCAGCTGGGTGGCCAACAACCATCCAGAGATGCTTCATCCAGTAAGTCTATATAATCCACCTCCAGCTGTAGCTCCTGCTGGATCAAAGGCCAAAGTAGGTTAGCTGTCTGAGAGCCTGTCTCCAGTCCCAGCATGTGACAGTGCTTGGCAAACAGACACAGCTTTCTTTTCTCTGTTCCCAAGCCACAGTCTGGATCCCCATGTACTATGTCCCAAAGCGCCTTTTCCAGCCCCAATGAAAAATGATGAGGTATCCCAACAGGTCCTACCCAATAAGCATATTGCTCTTCCAGGGCGACCTCCTCACATACTAATTCTTCCAGCCATTCCCTTAGCTCTTGAACTGGCAATAGTCCCAGGAATGCCATCCATTTATTTAGAAGGCCCATTCCTCTACAGTCCTTTCCAGTCACCAGAACATTCTCTGTCTCTACTGGGGATAAGCATTTCCCCTCCACAGGAGCTGAGACAGAGCCATTGCTTACCCTTCTCCACTTCCCCTGTACCTCCTGTGTGATCTGTTCCCTCTGCTGATCCTTGGTTAAACCTGCAGGCATTATCTCCATCCATCTTTGGTACAGTCTGGACACTTCCTCCTCCTCTGCTGCAGACATCTCTTCATAAGCTGCCATCCTTCTGTGTTTTATACAGAGATCACACCACTGCCACCAAATGTCCAGATCTGCTTCTTCTAGGGGGCTTGATATGAACCTAGTTCAAACCTACCCCAGCAGAATCATGTAGTTCCTATTCTCTGTGGCACAAAGGATGGCTTCTGAAGAGGTCAAGGCCCAAAAGGTACAGGCACAGAATACTGCATACAGGTTATTTAGTGGCCCATGGCAAGACCACTCCCCAAGTCAGGATACAACACACAGACATAGTCCCACACCTTGTTTATGTGAAAACTATCTCTCAACCTTCATTGAATGATCAAAACAACATATTTATACTCTTCGATACCACACCCTTGTGTACATTTGTGTATGTGTGATGTCAGACCATCTGGCTTGCAACCTTGGGCTATCAAAGCTCTTGAGATCAAATTCACCAGATATCTAGTGAACAAACCTTTATGCTAAACTCAAGTGTTTGCTTCGGATAACTTGAAGTACTTGCATCTGCAAGGTCTGTATGTGTGAGTGTGCAATGATCTGCAGCTAACTTCTATGCATAGCATTTCTACCAATTAATGTATTCATTATTTCATTAGCATTCACCAGACAGCATTAGCCGCCTTATAATTTAATTGCGGTCATTTGACGGGCAATTCGCTAGTCACATATATACTGTAGTTGTGAGCAGCAAAATAATAAAAAATAATCAAGGGGGGTGGCTATGACGTAAGTGGGGGTGGGGCCTAACACCTGATCTTAACAGAAACATGGCGGCCATTTGCATTTCAGAGAAAGACAGCAAAGTGAGAGAGAGAGAGAGAGGGAGGGAGAAAGGTCCAGAGTGAGAGAGACAGGTACAGAGAGAGAGAGAGAGAGAGAGAGAGAGAGGTACAGAGAGAGAGACAGGTACAGAGAGAGAGAGAGAGAGAGAGAAGAGGTACAGAGAGAGAGACAGGTACAGAGAAGGAGGGGTACAGAGAGAGAATTACAGAGCACAAGCACAAACAGACAGTGACGGAGCAAAAAGACAGCGCAGAGAGTGTACACAGACAGAGCGCACAGAGAGAGAGTGCAGATATAGAAAGCAGAGAGAGTGCACAGACAGAGAGCGCACAGAGATTGACAAAGAGAGTGAGGGGTACAGAGACAGAGATTGCACACAGACAACAGTGCACACAGAGTGCAGATAGAGAAAGCGCACACGCAGAGAGCACACAGAGATCGACACAGAAAGGGAGGGGTACAGAGAGAGAGAGCATACAGACAGCACACAAAGAGCGAGAGAGGGAGCGCAGACAGAGAGTGCACAGAAAGAGAGAGTGCACAGACAGAGAGCACACACAAAGAGAGAGAGACACAGAGTGAGCATACAGACAGGGAGGGGTACAGAGAAAGAGAGTGCACACAGAGAGATCACACACAGAGAGCTAGAGAGAGCATATAAAGAGAGCTCACAAAGAGAGAGAGAGAGACAAATAGAGAGCCACAGAGAGAGAGCCACAGACAGAGCGTACACAAAGAGAGCACACAGAGATTGACACAGAGACAGAGTACACACATACAGCACACACAAAGAGCGAGAAAGCGCACAGAGAGAGAGTGCCAAAACAGAGATCACAGATAGAGAGAGATAGAGTGACACAGAGAGAGAGCACAGAAATCAACACAGAGAGGGAGGGGTAAAGCGAGAGAGCACACACAGACAGCTCACACAGAGAGTGAGAGAGAGCCCACAGACAGAGTGCACAGAAAAAGAGAGTGCACAGAAAAAGAGCGCAAGAGAGAGAGGGCACAGACAGAGAGATCACACAGACAGCACACACAATGAGCACGATAGAGTGCACAGACAGAGAGAGCGCACAAACAGAGGGAGCACAGAGAAAGAGTTCACAGACAGAGGGCAGAGAGCGCACAGAGAGAGACAGCCACAGAGAGTGCACAGAGAGAGCGCACACACAGACAGCATACAGAGATCAACACAGAGAGGGAGGAGTACAAAGATCGAGAGAGAGAGTGCACAGTGAGAGTGAGAGCACACAGAAAGAGAGAAAACACAGAGATAGACACAGAGAGAGAGGGGTACAGAGTGAGAGAGTGCCCACACAAAGAGAAAGAGTGCAGAGACAGAAAGCACAGAGAGAGAGAGTGCAAAGACAGAAAGAGCACAGAGAGAATGCAGATGGCACACAGAAAGAGAGAGAGCACAGAAAGAGTGCACAGCGAGATAAAGTGCAGCGAGAATGAGAGCATACAGAGAGAGAGAGAGAGAGAGAGCACACCAGGAGCGAGAGAGACAGGTCAGAGAGAAAGAAATGAGAACAAGACACACAAGACGGAGAGAGGGGCAAGGCCCGTACGTGAGGGGGGGGAGAGGCTCAAAATCGCTTACGAGTTACAGTCTTCCAAAAAATTATGGATTTAACAGCCGCCATTTTTTTCAAGCCTGTAACTCGGAATCCATTGGGAGACGGCCAAAAGACGCCAATTAATAAAAAAATGTACTTACAACCTCACACACAGCACAGGGGGAGAAGCAGGGAGCCTGTAAGTCAGGTTGCAAGCTAATTTGATATTTAACTGGTTTAATTTCTCAAGCCCGCAAATGGTTTCAAACCCGGAAATAAAAACAGGAGCACAGAGGAGAGAGAGGGGGACACAGGGGAGAGAACGAGACACAGGGGGGAGACAGGGGGGACAGACACGGGGAGGGAGATAAGGGGGAAAAATATCAGGGTAGGGAGAGAGGGCAAAGAGACAAGGGAGGGAGAGAGTGGGGAAAGGCTTGCAATGAGAGGCAAAGCCACTCATTGCGGGGCTCATGATGAGCACCAAATGTGATTACCACGAGGCCCAGAAACTAAAGGGTGTCATTGCAGGGCACCAAAGTTGTGGGTTGGCGAGGCCCACATGTTAGAGGGGGGAGAACCTTTCATTGTGTGATAAACTGCATTGTCAGGCTTCAAATTTTATTGCCGTCATTTTTGACGGGCAAGTCGCTAGTTACATATAATAGTTGTCAAGCTACGAATCATCGGCACGCTTTGCGAGCTCCCCACAGCAGTGGGACTTTGAAAAAATACATCTAACACACAATTACTAATTACGAGCCGAAAAATACAACCTTAACACCTGAACCGCGTGCACCTGAAAACATTCAAAACACAATAAATACACACAAAAATGACACAAAAAGCGTACCCACAGGAACGGGGGGGGGGGGGGGGGGCAACCAGAACCTCTGCAAGTGAAGTTACACCTCAATTTAAGTCCAAATTACTGAGTTTAGACACACGAAAATCCCCTAAGCAAGAGAAAAAATTGCGTCAGAAAAAAACAAAAGCGAGGCTACAGGACCCTAAAGCCGCAAAACACCACCAAGCACATACAGCTTATCCAAAAAGCCGTAAGAGGTACAAGATACACTTTTAGCAAGAACTCTAAATCATCCACAACCACGTACCACATACACATTCACCACCATTTTACAACACTAACTTAAAGAATGAGGAAGTACAGAGCTACACTAACTGTTTTCCCGCGCATGCAGCCCATTTACACTACACACTGCACACATTGCTGACACTTACACCTCAGCTCCAAAACAGTGCAATCCTACATTGTATGCTGCAGGAACATCAAAACAGATTGTCAGTTCTTCAGCACAACTCTTCCTGCATATATTACTTACAAATAGGTAAAGTATATTAATTTATTATTTTATTAATTATTTAATTAGCATACAAACATACATATACACAAAAAATATATATATATCGCAATTAACACAAAAGACATTCACCACGAGACTCACAACGAGCGCCAACACTGATCATAGCACACAAACTACACCAGGGGACAGCCGTGCAATGACCGCAAAAAGGAGATCAGTGCCAACCTTACAATGACAGCAAAAGCGCTTTCATAAAAAAAAGTACAAGGCGCTCAGCGCGCAGCTCGCAATGAGCGCCGAAGGATCTCAGACCACCAAACAAATTAATGTCTGTGCCAAACAGCATTACCTGCCTTACAATTTTATTACCTCGTGATTTTTTATGGGCAAGTCGCTAGTTAAAATATAATAGTGAAGTAATAGATATGTTACATAGTTACATAGGGCCTCATTCAATTGCGATTTGGCCAATTGAATAAGGCTCTAAATAAGCACATAGCATATTTTTTTTAAAGAAGTTTTTAGTTAGTGAAAATCTTGCTTTTGGATAGATATTTACTAACTAAAAACTTTTTTAAAAAAATATGTTATGTGCTTATTTAAACCCCTATTCAATTGGCCAAGCTGCAATTGAATGAGGGCCATGGTATTTAAGGTTGAAAAAAGACTTTCAGTCCATTAAGTTCAAACTTCTAAGATCTCCTCTGATCTGCAATATGCGGAATAACTATTAATTTATTAGTTGTTAATTAATTATTAATCAATTATTTATTTATTTTTTATTTCCTTACCCAAGCGAGACTTAGCCAATCGCCTCAAAGGGAAATAACCCCCCCCCCCCAAAAAACAAACAAACAACGAATTCCTTCCTGACCCCAGACAACGGAGACCAGTCTTCTCCCCGGATCAATACTGTCTCACTAATTATCCATGATAACCCTTAATTCCCTTTTTAATTAGAAATAAATCCAGTCCCCTTTTAAAGTTATCTATTGAATCCGCTGTCACCACCTCCTCTGGTAGAGAATTTCACAGATTAACCACCCTTACTGTGAAGGTGGAATCTTTTTAGTTCTAACCTCAAGGGATGTCCTCTTGTCAGTTGAAAACCTCTTGGCACAGAAAGCTCCCTTGAAAAATCTTTATACTGACCCTGGATGTATTTATATAAGGTAATCATATCTCCTCTTAGATGCCTTTTTTCTAGAGAAAATATACCTTTTCCAGCTCTAAACTGTCCTTTTTATGAAGCTGTGCCCAAAATTGTACTCCATAATCCAGATTAGGGCATACTAGAGGTTTGTATAGTGGCAGAATTATATTTGCTTCCCTTGCTTCTATACCCTTCTTAATACATGCTAATATTTTATTTGCCTTTGCAACTGCTTCTTGGCTTTGAGCACTGTTACCTAGGTGGTTGTCCACAAGCACTCCCAAATCCCTTTCAATATCTGATACACCTAGGTTTGCTCCATTAAGATTATAAATTGCATGGCTATTTTTCCTTCCCAGATGCATAACTTTACATTTATTCGTATTAAATCTCATCTGCCATTTAGATGCCCATTCCTCAATTTTATGTAATCCCAAATCCCTTTGGAGGGAAAGCACATCATTATCTGATTTAATTACCTTGCACAACTTCGTGTCATCAGCAAAATGGAGACAGCACACGCCAATCCTACCTCTAAGTCATTACTAAATATGTTAAAAAGGAGAGGACCTAATACTGAACCCTGAGGAACCCCACTTACCACATTAGTCCAATCGGAGTATGTTCCATTTACAACAACCCTTTTTGTCTTTTAGCCAACTCTCAATCCATGAGCAGATTTTTACTGCAATTCCTGTATCTCTTAGTTTGCACAATAGTCTCCCATGTGGCACTGTATCAAACCTCTTTACAAAATCCAAAAAGACTATATCCACTGAGTTGCCTTGATCCATGTTCCTACTAACCTCCTCATAGAAACCAATTAGATTTGTTTGACATGACCTATCCCTCATAAATTCATGTTGACTCCTACTTATAATCCTGTTCAAATAGATATATTCTTGTATATTATCCCTTATTAACTCTTCTAACAGCTTCCCCACCACAGAAGTGAGGATCACTGGTCTATAATTCCCCGGATTTGCTCTTGCTCCCTTTTTAAATATATGTATCACATCAGCTTTTCTCCAATCATCTGGTCGAGTGAATGATTGAACAATTAAATATAATGGTTTGGCTATTACAGAACCCAGTTCCCTCAGTACCCTTGGATGTATTCCATCAGGACCCGGGGATTTATTAACATTTATTTTTTCTAACCTCTTTTGGATTACTTCCTGTGTTAACCAATTATTTGGCAAATGCAGTGTAGCCCCATTATGTTGCAGTGTCCCAACCACTGGTACCTCCCTTGTGTATCCCAAAGAAAATAACCTATTTAGCTCAGCTGCCTTTTCCTGATCACTAATTTTCAGATGGCCTGTGTCACATTGTAATGTTCCTATAGCTTCCTGCCTCGGCTTTTTCCCATTAATATACTTAAAAAATATTTTAGGATTAGTCTTACTCTCTTTTGCAATACATTTTTCATTTTCTATTTTGGACAGTCTAATAGCGCTTTTGCAAGTTTTTTGATTTCCTTGTATTCCCGTAAAGGAGTCTCTGTCCCCTCCTATTTGTATAATTTGAATGCCTGTTGTTTACTCTGTATCTTGACCTTTAAATCATTGTTACGCCACATTGCATAGGATTTACTCCTTTTACATCTATACCTACACGGTATATGCCAATGTGTATGTATATTTAAAGCCTTATTAAATTGCGATTCAGTAAATTTAAAAGGGCTCTATTTAGGCACACATCATATTTTATTTACAGAAGTTGTTAGTTAGTGAACTTCTATCCAAAAGCAAGGTCTTCACTAACTAACAACTTTTGTAAATAAAATATGCTCTGTGCTTATATAGAGCCCTTTTAAATTTACTGAATCGCAATTTAATAAGGCTGTTAGTAAGGATTTAAATGTTGTCCATTTATGTTCAGTGTTTTTACCTATCAGTTCTCTGTCCCAGTCTATACTTTGTATTGCTGCCCTTAGACCATTAAAATCTGCCATTTTAAAGTTAGGAGTTTTTGTTGGCCACTTAAAATTTAGTTTTTTTAATTCAATCTCAAATGAGACTGTGTTGTGATCGCTGTTTCCCAAAGGTTGCCCTATCCCAACATTTGATACTATATCAATATTATTTGTGATGACTAAATCTAAGAAAGCTTCATTTATAGTAGGCTCTTGTATAACCTGGGCCACATAATGATCCCTGAGTGTACTCAAGAACCTGCTCCCCTTAGATGAACTGCTGGTCTCATTTATTCAATTTATTTCAGGGTAATTAAAATCTCCCATTATTAGAACTTGTCCATGCTTAGCTGCATTTCCAGTCCATAATAATAACTGCATTTCCTCACTTTCAATTATATTTGGGGGTCTATAGCATACTCCTACCAATATTATTTTGGAATTTGCTGCTATTTAACTCTACCTCTTCTTTCAAACCGAAAAGTAATTACATACCACCATTAAGTATAAGTCCCAATATTGAACTTTTTGTTAACAATGTGGTCTGAGATATGGAAAAATTGATCAATATAGGAAACATCAGTTATAACCTTACTAAAGCCGAAAAAATGGCTTTAAAACAACTACAAAAATATGTCAACATAGTGATTAGAATTTCAGATAAAGGAGGTAATATAGTCATACTGGATAAGGAAGACTATATTTTGGAATGTGAAAGACTCCTCAAAAATAAAAAAAAGTTATAAAAAACTTGATAAAGATCCAACAGAGGTTTTCATTAAAGAACTTCAAGACATTTTAAAAAGTGGATTGGAAACTAAGGTTAGAAATAAAGTAGAGTTTGAGTTTCTTATCAATGCAAATCCAAGAATAGCCACGTTTTATACCATTCCTAAGATACACAAAAATCCTAAGAAACCACCTGGTAGACCAATTGTGTCAGGTATTGAAAGTAATCACTTTAGCATCATATGTCAAAGACACTAAAGATGTTTTACTAAAATTAAATGACATTTCAATCAGTAAAGAGGCATTGCTGGTGTCTCTGGATGTTGAATCTTTATATACTAACATCCAACATACTCGAGGAATAAAAGCTGTAAATTATTTTTTGTCAAAAAGAGGTGGACAATATTCCAATCTTAATAAGTTCATATTAAAACTATTGGAATTTGTGTTAACTCACAACTATTTAGTTTTTCTCAACAAATTCTACCAGCAAATATGTGGCACAGCCATGGGCACAGCTTGTGCACCCACATATGCAAACCTATATTTGGGCTGGTGGGAAGAACAAATAGTTTTTACTGACCACCTGGACAAATATACCGAACACATTGAATTGTGGGTGCGTTTCATCGACGATGTCTTGTTAGTATGGAATGGTATCCAAAAAGATCTACAAGATTTTATTGGTATACTTAACACAAATTACATGGGACTATATTTAACATCAGAAATTAATGAAAGTGAGATTACTTTTTTGGACCTAAAAATCACAAAGCTAGATAATTGCAAACTCCAAACTAGAACATACAGGAAACCTACAGCTACCAATAGTCTACTACAAGTCAATAGTAGTCATCCAAAGGCCCTAATTTCTAGGATACCTGTAGGGCAATATCTAAGAGTAAAAATAAATAGATCTAGTCCAAATGACTTTGAGACAAAAGCAAAAGAGCTTCAAAACTTCTTTAAAGAAAGGGGGATAAGAACAAAACTCTCAAAAGAGCATATACAAAAGCAAAAACAGTGGACAGAGACTCACTTCTGATTGATAAAAACAAACAATCGGATGACATGGTAAGATGCATAGGCACATACAATGGTAAATGGCATGACATTAAAAAAATATTTAATGATCATGGCAAATTCTCCTAGACGATGATAATCTCAGGCCTTTTCTAGGTAGCCAGGCCCAAATTACCAGTAGACGGTCCACCAATCGAAGAGATATGCTTTCTAAAAGTCATTTGGAAGTTACAAAAAGGAGGACTTGGCTAAATCAAACTAAGGGCTGTTTTAAATGTCTATCTTGCAAAGCTTGTAAACATGTAAAAACTACTAAAACATTCCCCTCAAAAGATGGTATCAGTAATCATACAATTCAACAATTACTGACATGTAAATCAGTAGGGGTTATTTATCTTATGCTTTGCAAATGTGACAAGAGGTATGTAGGTAAAACCTGTAGAGAATTCAGACGCAGAATATTGGAACACATATGTAGCATAACAAAAGAGTATGATACACAGGTAGCCAATCATGTGAATTTAAAACCCAATGGTGATCTTAATAATATATCCTTTATAGCTACTGATGGGATAAAGCACAATATTAGAAGAGGTAATATTGATAAGGAACTCTTAAAAAAGGAAGCTCAATGGATTTATACACTTAAGACCAAAAAACCTTGGGGCCTAAATGAGGGCTTCCCTTTAACACCTTTTATTTAATGTGCTATATCTATCCCTTTGTATTTTATTACTTTCATTTATATATGGAGTTATACACATTAGCTATCTAAGGGGTATGTAATACACTAGGTATACCAAGGGCCTAATATACTATTGTTGTCAATATCATATAGGACTACAATAATTTTGGTATAATGCCCCTGGTCAATTTTCTTTAAGTATTGACTAATATATCTGTAGGGAACTATATGATATACCATAACTTTAGTGTATATAGTCCCTTTAATAAATGGGTCAACACTATATAACAACAATAACATCATGAAGTACATCAATATAGGCATATTTATTACTTTCCACTGTGTTTTTGGAGACACATAATATATTTGGTATATCCTTATATCATACTCACATTATAATATATAATTTGGCTTGGTTATATATAATTTGGCTTGGTTTAAGTAGCTATATTCTATCTAGGGCTAATAGCCCTTTATATCCAATGTATATTATGAGAAGTAATATCTCTAGTTAAACAATTTTGCTTTGGAGCTTTTACTATCTTTCTCTATTCAGATCCCATTGTATGTTTTAACTTTCTGGTATTACTTGCGTTTAATTATAGTTTGCACTAATACACAAGCTGCTAACTTATGAGTAGTTGCTATGGCAACTGAAGTAGTTTAAATAGCCTCCTCTGGCATGTTCCCGGTAACCCCTGATGAAATTCTTGGAAACATGCGTCGGGTTGCACACTACGCTATTACGCGACGCTGACCTATGACGTCAGACGTAGACGCATAGGAAGCGCGCAAATAGCTAGGAGCTTTGGCGTTTAATAATTCAGGCTTACCACTTATCCAGGCCACACAGTGTACGCTATTCCCTATATCTAAAGGAACTAATGAACTATTTAGCTATATAGAATTCTTACAAACTTTATTGGGGATACGACAGTATGCACCTAAGCTCCTATAGTTTAAGAAGTGAAATGGTGATATTCAACAATATTTAATATTAAGTAGAGATGTCGCGAACATAAAATTTTCGGTTCGCGAACCGCGGACGCAAATTTCATCAAATTTTCGCGAACGGGAGATCCGCCACAGACTTCAATGGGCAGGCAAATTTCAAAACCCACAGGGACGCTTTCGGGCCACAATAGTGATGGGAAAGTTGTTTCAAGGGGACTAACACCTGGACTGTGGCATGCCGGAGGGGGATCCATGGCAAAACTCCCACGGAAAATTACACAGTTTATGCAGAGTCTGGTTTTAAGCCATAAAGGGCATAAATCACGTAAC
The DNA here is from genome assembly GCA_027410445.1 of Discoglossus pictus. Classification (NCBI taxonomy): domain Eukaryota; kingdom Metazoa; phylum Chordata; class Amphibia; order Anura; family Alytidae; genus Discoglossus; species Discoglossus pictus. The sequence continues at coordinate 156,363,468 of CM050165.1, forward strand.
ATTCCTAAATTGTTTGTAATAACATGCTTTAAAACATCAGGTATGATGTTGTATCGATCAGGTAGTGTAAGGGTTACACCCGCTTGACAGTAACAGACCAATCTCCCCGTTTAATGCACCGCAAACAACCACAAACAGTCCCTTTGCACAACCGCAAACTCCCCATTTGCACAAGGTTGGATACCAAGCTAGCCATGTCCCGTTCCTTGTCCTCACTGATGTCATTGAAGGTCTCTTTCTCCACCCAGCCACCAAGGGTCCCCAAAAGGTGACAACAAGCCCCCTGGGACGCCTGCTGTGTTTGGTCTTCCACCTCCTCAAAGCCACCTTCCTCCTCTGAAGCCTCTTCTTCAGACTCCTCCCTCTGCGTTGCCTCTGTCTGCGTTATTATAAGGTGTGTACTGTTACGTAGTACTATTCCTATCAGTTTAATCCCTGTTACGTCCACTATTAGGGGACGTGTATATGGCATTGATTTTTGGAAGCGGGAGATGGAAAAAGATGTTTGGTCGGTCCTCCCACTTCAAATTTGGGGCACTGCGCGTGCAATCTAAGGTGCCACCAGATAGGAGTGGCGTGTTCAGTTGTACTATTTATTCCTATCGGATTCCATAAAGCCAATAAACCTGGCCCGTTACTAGCCAGGAAACTACAAACCAAAACAACACAAAATAGACTACTTCAAATTAAGACCTCGAAGGGAGAAAAAACAACAAACCCAAAAAAGATCCAGAAGATATTTACAAAATTTTACAATACCCTTTATACAGCAACAAAACACATAGATCTACACAAAATGAGGGGATTTCTTAATTCCTGTGATCTTCCCTTAATAGAAGAAAATGACTTAGAGACTTTAAATGCCAAAGTGACCCTAGAGGAAGTGAGAAAAGCAGTCCAGAACCTCAAACCTGGTAAGTCACCAGGCCCAGACGGTTACACCAATTTATATTATAAAAAAATTATAGACATATTAGGCCCGCACTTGGTCACTCTAACAGAGTTCTAGAAGGCACGCAAACACCAGCAGAGCTAAACAGGGCAGATATCGCCCTATTCCCTAAGGAGGGTCGAGATGCCCTAGAACCAAAAAACTACAGGCCAATATCATTACTAAACTGTGATACAAAGATCCTGTCAAAAATAATAGCGGATAAAATGTCATACTTCTTGCCTAAGTTAATACATAATGACCAAGTAGGCTTTGTCTCCCACAGGCAAGCGGGAGACAACATTAGAAAAGTCATGAACCTACTGTACCACACCAAAGCCTCTAAAATTCAAGCCTGTCTTATGGCCTTTGACATTGAAAAGGCGTTTGATTCCCTGGAGTGGACTTACCTATAAGCCACGCTTGAAAAATTTGGTATTAAAGGCCATTTCATAAATCTCATACACTCATTATACAAATCATCCAAGGCAAGGTTACAGATTCTGGGAGATGAGAGATCCTTAGTTAAAATAGAAAGAGGAACAAGACAGGGGTGCCCCCTTTCTCCCCTTCTATTCGCAATAGCAATAGAACCCCTGGCTCAGACAATTAGGGCCAACGCTGGGATCACAGGCATAAAAATATGGCATCACCATTTCAAAACTTGTCTATTTGCAGACGACCTGCTGTGTATGCTCTCAAACCCAACCCAATCAGTCCCAGAGTTGATTCGAACTATGGAGGAGTTTGGTCAGTTTTCTGGCCTTAAACTGAACATAGAGAAGAGAGAAGCACTAGCGATTGACTTAACAGCAGTAGAGAAGCAGGGTCTCCAAGAGAAGTTTAATATTAAGTGGGATAAGAACCACATAAACTACCTGGGAATCCGACTAACCCCTGAGCTAGAGGACTTGTACAAAGCCAACCACTCCAAACTTTATAAAACAATAATTAATGACCTGAGTAAATGGACAAAGTATAGGTTATCATGGCTAGGGAGAATAAATACGATAAAAATGAATGTCCTTCCTAGGTTGCTCTACATATTTCGAACACTCCCGATCCCAATTAAATAAAAAGAATTAGAAATTATTTAAAGGAAAATATTTCAGTTTATCTGGAACCACTGTCCCTCACGCATCACAAAGAAAATTATGTACCTTCATAAGTCAGAGGGGAGACTATCGTGTCCAAACTTAAAATATTACCACAAGGCAGCTCAGTTATCTTTCCTCCCAATAGCACATTCTATAGGGCATCAACCGGCCTGGGGTATTTAGAGAACCACACTTTAAGGCCCTTAACCTGGGACAAGGTGGCTTGGCTATCAGAATTGTCTCAGAGCCTTAAAAACTCGCCAAACCCCCTAATCAGACACTCACTATCATACTGCAAATGGGCCAAGAAACACACGGGTTTGTTCCCTGGATCCACCCAAATGACCCCAATTCTTGACCACCCTCAGGCCCCGAAACACATGAGCCCAACATCACAACACTGGTGGAGGTCAAGGACACTAGATAGACTGGGAGACTGGTTAGTAAAGGGCCAGATGCTCACCTATGAGGAACTGAGGGACAAGCATGAGCTACCGCTGTCAGAACAATACAATTACTGTAGGCTGAGGCATTTCAGACACTCCCTGACCCAGAAACAGGGGACACCGGTCTTAAATTGGTTCTCCAAAATTTGTAGATAAACCTCTATCAAGGGGGATCATTGGGTCGCTTTACAAATATAAAACATTTGTTACTGGTTGAAGCAACACTGGGGGTAGGACCAGAGTTGGGGAGCCCTGGAGACCCTTCAGAAGCAACTGGCGGCAAAATCATCCCAGGAAAGGAGAGGTCGCTTACTGAAGCCTGCCCTAGGGTAACCCAAGGGTGATTGCCCAGGTTAGATATTGTAAATAATAAGCTAATACTGCTGGAGGATTGATAGCTAATAGGACTTTGGTGATTCCTGCAGATATACTCTTTACTATTCTCTTTGTCTGTTTTACCATGTTTTAGGTATCTCTTAAATTGCAATCACAGTAAAAAATAAGAAAAATGATTAACCTAAAAAGTAAAAATAAGAAGGACTAGCCAGCTAACTTTCACAAAATGTCTTTATTGTAAATATGTATTTTTGCACAACTGTTGTGCAAGACTGTTCAAAAATGCTTTATTTTTCATTACATGCTGTACGCCTTCTGGCAATAAAATAATTTAAATGCAAAAATTAGGTATTGTTGCAGCGACCAGAAAAATTGATGTTAGTTTGCCAAGCAGAAAGTGCCCTAAAACATTGCGTCTTGAACCCTAGTTGGTGGCGGATAAGTCACACAAGTCATCCGGCATTCAGGGATAAAATACAGCAGCGTGTGGACCATTATTAGCTCAAGGCAGTTTATCTATCAGGCCTTTTTTAATCAAATGTATCGCACACTGTCAGTCCCTTCAGGATCCATCCCTCATTCATCTTAATAAAGGTGAGGTAATCTAGACTTTTTTGACCTAGGAGACTTCTCTTCTCAGTGACAAAAACTTCTGAGAGGACACTTGAAGCAGGGCAGGACAGAAGTTCTATGGCAAATTGGGATAGCTCAGGACACAGGGCAAGCGTGCACACCCAGTAGTCAAGGGGTTCATCGCTCATCATAGTGTCGATATCTGCAGTTAAGGCGAGGTAGTCTGTTAAGGCGAGGTGGACCCCGAAGGACTGTTGCGATGCATAGGACTTAAAAAGCTCTGCATGTCCTCCATCAACAACACGTCTGTAAAGCGTCCTCTCCTTGCCGGCGTGGTCGTGGGAGGAGGATTATGTTCAACTCTTCCGCTGTTAGATTGCCGTTGTGCTGTGACATCACCCTTAAACGCTGTGTAAAGCATACTTTTTAATTTATTTTGGAAGTGCTGCATCCTTTCCGACTTGTGGTAATTCGGTAACATTTCAGGCACTTTCTGCTTATACCGGGGGTCTAGTAGCGTGGACACCCAGTACAGGTCATTCTCCTTCATCCTTTTTATACGAGGGTCCCTCAACAGGCATGACAGCATGAAAGACCCCATTTGGTTAGATGCCGAGCTAGTCATGTCCTGTTCCTCGTCCTCAGTGATCTCAATGAAGGTTTGTTCTTCCCCTCAGCCACGTACAACACCACGGGTACCAGATAGGTGACAACGAGCACCCTGGGATGCCTGTTGTGGTTTATCTTCCTCCTCCTCCTTAAAGCCACATTCCTCCTCTGACTACTCTTCCTCACAATCCTCTACCAGCGCTGACGCAGGTCCAGCAAGTGATGCTGATAAGGCTGTGTCTGGTGGTGATGGTGACCACAACTCTTCCTCTTCACTCTCATCTACGGCCTGATCCAGCACTCTTCGCACGGCATGCTCCAGGAAGAAAACAAATGGTATGATGTCGCTGATGGTGCCCTCGGTGCGACTGACCAGGTTTGTCACCTCCTCAAAAGGACGCATAAGCCTACAGGCATTGCGCATGAGCGTCCAGTAACGTGGCAAAAAATCCCCAGCTCCGCACAGGCTGTCCTAGCACCCTGGTCATACAAATACTCATTAACGGCCTTTTCTTGTTGGAGCAGGCGGTCGAACATTAGGAGTTTTGAATTCCAACGTGTCGGGCTGTGGAAAATCAAGCGCCTCACTGGCATGTTGTTTCGCCGCTGGATATCTGTAAAGTGCGCCATGGCCGTGTAGGAACGCCTGAAATGGCCACACACCTTCCTGGCCTGCTTCAGGACGTCCTGTAAGCCTGGGTGCTTATGCACAAAGCGTTGTACAATCAGATTACACACATGTGCCATGCACGGCACATGTGTCAACTTGCCCAAATGCAATGCCGCCAACAAATTTCTTCCGTTGTCACAAACCACTTTGCCGATCTCCAGTTGGTGCGGAGTCAGCCACTGATCCACCTGTGCATTCAGGGCGGACAGGAGTGCTGGTCCGGTGTGACTCTCTGCTTTCAGGGAAGTCAACACCAAGAAGGCGTGACACTGCCGTATCCGGGATGTGGAACAGTACCTGTGGGGGGGTGCCGTTGATGTGGAGCAAGACATAGCAGCAGCAGAAGAGGACTCAGCCGAGGAGGTTATGGAAGAGGATGGAGTAGGAGGAGTAGAGGAGGTGGCAGCAGTCCTGACTGCAAGTTGTGGCGGTGTCACCAACTCCTCTGCAGAGCCACGTATTCCATGCTCGGCAGCTGTCACCAGGTTTACCCAATGCGCAGTGTAGGTGACATACCTGCCCTGACCATGCTTTGCAGACCAGGTATCAGTGGTCAGATGGACCCTTGCCCCAACACTGTGTGTCAGAGATGCCATTACTTCCTTTTGCACAATCCACAAAAGAGTACAGGTTGGGGATTGCCTTTTGTGCAAAGAAATTTCGGCCGGGTACCTTCCACTGCGGTGTCCCAATAGCTACACATTTTTTGAACGCCTCAGACTCCACCAGTTTGTATGGTAAAAGCTGGCGGGCTAAGAGTTTAGACAAGCCAGATGTCAGTTGCCAGGCAAGGGGGTGACTTTGTGACATTGGCTTCTTACGCTCAAACATGTCCTTGACAGACACCTGACTGTGGGCAGATGAGCAGGGACTGCTCAGGGCGAGACACGGAGTTGCGGATGGTTGAGAGGGGGCAAGCAGGGCAGCAGTGGTTGACGTGGCTGAAGATGCTGGACCAGGAGGAGGATGACGGCTTTGACTTTGTGTGCTGCTTGTACTCATGTGTTGATCCCATAGGCGTTTGTGATGTAACATCATGTGCCTTCGCAAAGAATTTGTACCTAGGGGGGTGTTGGACTTCCCACGACTCAGTTTCTTTTCGCACAGGTTGCAAATGGCATCGCTGTTGTCACAGGCAGACACACAAAAATATTGCCACACTGCTGAGCTCTGCAATGACGGCATTCTGGTAATGACAACAGCATGCGTTGACTGGCGTGCTGTCTGGCTGACCCCGGTTGCCGATGCATGCTGTCTGACTGTGCCACTAGCTACTTTCGATGACCTCCCCCTGCTTCCAACTCGTCTCCTCCTCCTCTCTTTCTTCCCATCTGAACTTTCCTTCTGTTCTTCTTCTCTTATAGCGGGCACCCACGTGACATGCCCTTCCGCATCGTCATCATCAACCGCTTCACTTGTATCTGACAACTTAACAAAGTAAGCAGCACCGGGTACAACATCATCATCATCAGACCGTACATCCATGTGTGTAATGCTGCCTGACTGGGACATATCCCTGTTATCTACATCCTCTGGCACTAATGTTTGCGCATCACTCATTTCTTCCAACGGATGTGTAAATAACTCTGCTGACGGATCAAGTGAAGTGGCTGGGGTGCTAGTGTTGGTGGTGGCGGCAGGCGGGTGAGTGGTAACTGGAGAGGTGCCCGAAGCTAAGCTGGAGGAGGATGGTGCGTCTAGGTTCCGAGCGGAAGCTGTACAAGATTGGGTGTCCTGTGTTAGCCAGTCAACCATGTCCTCAGAACTTTTCAAGTTCAGGGTACGTGGCCTCTGAAAACTGGGCATTATTCTAGAGCCAAAGGGAATCACAGCACCACGACCACGACGGCCCCTGCGGGGTGGCCTGCCTCTGCCTGTAGTTATTTTTTTGATTAGTGGTACTATGCGTGCAAGCTACTGTAACACCAGATATGAGGGTCACTGTGCACTGGCAAAAGTTGCCAGAGTAGGCGCTGTAGGCCTCACACAGATGCCTGTAGGCAGGCAACTGATATTCAATCGATTACAGTCAAAAAAGTGTTGTTTTATTTCACTGAGCACAATATAAGCTGTGAGCATGAAACAGGCAGGCAACTGAAATTAGATTACAGGAAAAAAAGGGTTCTTTTATTTCACTGTACACTACGGTTGCACCAGATATGACGTATCACTGTGCACTGGCAAAAGTTGGCAGAGTAGATGCAATAGGCTTCACACACACACCTGTAGTCAGGCAATTGCTATTCAATCTATTACAGTCAAAAAAGTGTTGCTTTATTTCACTGAGCACAATATAAGCTACGAGCCTGACATAGGCAGGCAACTGAAATTAGATTATAGGAAAAAAAATGGTTGTTTTCAATTTATGGTACACCACCAGGTATGAGTAGTGAAAATAAGCACAATATAAGCTGTTAGGTGTTAGCCTGTCACACACACACGCTGGCAGGCAGGCATATGCAATTAGATTACACAGAAAAAAATAATAAAATAAAATAAATGATGTTCTATCCCTAAAAAGGGTTTTGGGTTGCTGTCCTTGCAGCAGATATCAGATTAGTCCTTCAGGTCTGTAGTGGAAGCTAAATACACAACCTGGCTATCTATTTCCCTATTAAATCTCCAGCAGCTACACTATCTGTCCTCTCACAACGAATGCAGCTTCAGAATGATTCTAAAATGGATGCTGTACTTCAGATGGAAGGTTCTGGAAGGGAGTGTATGCTGCTGATTGTCTGGAATGTGTATGTTGACTGTGAGGTGCAGGGTCAAAGTTTCCTCAATGATAAAGAATAGGGGGCGGACAGAAAAGCGCATGTGTCCGCTGCAAGCGTGAAAGAGCCAAAATCGCATCGAATAGTCAGCGGGTGAACTGTCTGGGACATCTCTAATATTAAGTCTTATTTAATTTAATTACCTATTCATCCGTTTACAGACCCTTAGGCCCTTAAAACTTATACTGACTTATACTGAGGTATATTTAGTACTTTGGTATATCATATCAAGCACTTTGGTTCATTATATCACACTGAGGGGAGATCTCTCTTCTCTGATACTAATTTGGCACTTTAATACAATTTTACCTTCGGGTACATTGTATGTTCACTATTAGCACTTAGCACTTTATTTTTTGGGAGTACATAGGGCCACAAGAGCAGTGGATATCTTATCAATACAAGATATCACTACAATCACTTATATATATTTTTTGTGGACATTTAGGGTCTGTCAACTCCATAATATGAAGATATATTAATATGGCAATTTTAACCTATCCCTTCAATTTCTTTATTATATCAGAGAGTTAGGATTTTATACCAGCCATTTTTAATTTTATAATAAATGTTAAGTTTTAAAGTTTGAGTTTTCTCTTTTGTTGCTTGGACAGAGAGTGTGCACTGATATATAAAAGGATACCTGTTCTTTCTCGTCTTGTTTATTATTTCATATTTTTATCCTTAGCAGCACCCCTATTGGCCCCAGAGCTTTGTTACACCTTGAGCCACCTTAAGTTATAGTGTTGTCACTTGTCCATGCTTAGCTGCATTTCCAATCTGTAACAATAATTGTATTTCCTCACTTTCAGCTATATTTGGGGGTTTATAGCATACTCCTACTAATATTCTTTGGAATTTGCTGCTCCGCTATTTAACTCTACCCATAAACATTCAACTTTATCACTAGGTCCACCATAAATATATTCTCTGACTATAGGTTTAAATTCAGGCTTAACATACAGACAAATCCCTCCTCCTTGTTTACCATTGCATCTATCTTTCCTAAATAGGTTATAACCATCCAGATTAACAGTACAGTCATGAGATCCATCCCACCACATTTAGATAATGCCTATTAAATCGCATTTTTCATTAATTGCTAATAATTCTAACTCTCCCATTTTTCCTGGCAAGCTTCTGGCATTAGCAAGCCTTCACCTTATGTTATGAGTCTGTAGTTCTAAAGTGCCTGCCACTGTACTTGAGTTACTTAGTACAACCTCCCTATTGACTATACTACCCCTCCCCCATCTCCTCCCCTATGAGTTGTTAATTCATCCCTTATACCCTCTACACTTTCTACCCTATTACTTATATCTAGTCCCTCCCCCACCTACTAGTTTAAAAACACCTCCAGCCTTTCTACCATCCTATCCCCTAGTACAAAAGCTCCCTCATCGTTAAGGTGTAATCCATCCCTGCTGTAGAGATTGTACCGAAGTGAGAAGTAAGCCCAGTGCTTTAAAAACCCAAACCCCTCCTTAGTGCACCACATCTTTAGCCACGCATTAACCTCCCTAAGCTCCTCCTGCCTCCCTGGCCTAGCACGTGGCACTGGTAGTATCTCAGAAAATACTACCTTGGAGGTCCTTGCCTTCAGCTTATTATCTAGTTCTCTAAAATCATTCTTTAGGACACTCCATCTTCCACTAACTTTATCATTGGTACCAATATGTACCAAGAACGCTGGTTCATTTCCAGACCCTCCCAATAATTTGTCTACCCGATCCACAACATGACGAACCCGAGCACCCGGGAGATAGTAAACTGTTCGATTGCTGGGATCTGGGTGACAATCACCCTGTCTACCTTCCTAATAATAGAGTCCCCTACAACCAAAACCTGTCTGTTGCTCTGCCTATTCTGCCCTCCCTCTTCTCCAGTAGAGCTGTTCTCCCGGCTGTTAGAGGGAACAGCTCTATTTGGCATTGCCATTCCTGGATGGACATCCCCAACAGTTTCACTCAATCTGGCAAATCTGTTGCTGTTTGCCAACTCAGAAGTGGCCTGCCTTCTTTTGTTCCCCATGATTCCCCTTGTAACTGTAACCCAGCTACCTCCCTGGACATCCTCACTAGCGCTAGCTCCACCCTCTATGCTAGGCCCAGCTAAACTGTGCTCAGTGAGCACCAACCCCCTTTCCAGTGGAGCAATATCACTAAGTGCTGCAATTCTCCTCTCCAGATCTCCAATTTGAGCTTCCAGAGAGACAACCTGCTCACACCTCTCACAGAGGTATGGACCCTGGATCATCTGTTCCAGTATTGCATACATATGACAGGATGTACACTGAATAAGGTTGCCACTGGACTGACTCATTATTATTATTGTCTACAAAATTTAAGTGGCAAAAATAAAGAATATGAAATAATATATTTGTATAAAGTTTTCCTCCTTTGCACTATAAATCTGCCCTCCCTTTTCTTTGAAGTCCCTCCTTTTATTTAAACTCGTAAGTTTTTACTAGAATTGCACTGAGAATACTGAGATACTGAGAATGTTTGCAAGCACACAAGTTCACCCTTTCTCCTGTTTATATTAACTTCTGCCTTCTCACCTGGACCCAATTAGTACACTCTGCAGTTTATCAACCTTTACTTGTAAGGAAAATCCACTTGTTAAGGTCCCAAATTCTTTAACAAGGAAACATGGATAATATAATCGTTTATTGTATACACAGAGCACAGTCTTAAACATATCCAACCGTACATTTCTATCATGGGTGTGGATTGGGTGGATCTGAAGGACAAGACGCTGGAAAAATGTCAAAACCTCAACAGAAATAAACAATGTTCAAATCCTTACTAAATAAACAAACTTATCACCATATACCATGTGGAAATAAAAGTAGAAGAAGTAAATCACAATCCATGTGGCTTAACTATTACTGGATGAGAAGTAAAAAAACAGGCATTTAAATTATAGAAAAAAGAGGAGACAGAGACTGTTTTATGTACGTACAAGGAAGTCAACTAGGCTTGCAAAAGGGCTATTAGACTTACTAAAATTGAAAATGAAAAGTTAGTTGCAAAGGAGAGTCAGACTAACATATTTTGAAATATATTAATGAGAAGAAAGCCAGGAAGGAAGCTATAGGAACATTACAACGTGAACTAGGCTGTCTGACAGTTAGTGACCAGGAAAAGGTAAATTAGTTATTTAAATGATTTTCTTCGGTATTCGCAAGGGGGGTACCAGTGGTTGGCAACAAAGCGGGGCTACACTAACTACCATCAATAAATAACTGGTTAATGCAGCAAGAAATGCAAAAGAGGTTGGAAAAAATAAATGTTAATAAAGCCCAAGGTCCTGGTGGAATACATCAAAGAGTACTGAGGCAACTAGGTTCGTTAATAGCCAAACCATTATATAAAAAAAAAATAAGATTCGCTCAACACTGGGTCGCTACCAGATGACTAGAGAAAAGCAGAGGTGATACCTATATTTAACAAGGGAGCAAGAACAAATCCAGGAAATTATAGACCTGTTAGACTCACTTCTGCAGTGGGATAGCTTTTAGCAGGTTTAATAAAGGATAGTGTACAAGAATATGTCTATTCAAACAGGATTATGAGTAGGAATCAACACAGATTTATGAGGGATACGTCATGTCAAACAAATAACTAATTTGTTTCTATGAAGAGGTTAGTAGGAACTTGGATCAAGTCAACTGAGTGGATGTAGTCTATTTAGATTTTGCAAAGGCTTTTAATACAGTGCCACAATAGTGAGCAAACTAAGGGATACCAAAATTGCAGTAAATATCCGCTCATGGATTGACAGCTGGCTAAAAGACAGGAAGCAAAGTTGTGCAAGATAATTACATGAGATAATGATGTACTTTCCCTAGAAAGGGATTTGCATAAATTAGAAAAATGGGCATCTAAATGGCAGATGAAATTTAATACGAATAAATGTAAAGTTATGCATCTGGAAAGGAAAAATAGCCTTGCAAATTATAATCCTAATAAAGCAAATCTAGGGGTATCAGATATTGAAAGGGATTTGGGAGTGCTTGTGGACAACCACCTAGGTAACAGTGCTCAATGCCAAGAAGCAGCTGTAAAGGCAAATACAATATTAGCATGTGTTAAGAAGGTTATAGAAGCAAGGGAAGCAAATATAATTCTGCCACTATACAAATTCCTAGTATGCCCTCATTTGGAATATGGAGTACAATTTTGGGCACCACTACATAAAAAAAACTATTTAGAGCTGGAAAATGTACAGAAAAGGGCAACAAAACTAATAAGCAGAATGGGAGACCTAACAGCCACATTAAATTATATCAACATGTAAAACCTTGTAATGTAGCCAGCAGACTTACGGCTATTAAATTGGCCTCTTTAACCAGGCTGCCACCGACTTGCGGGGTAGGAGCGAGAAAACCCAACGGGACGCAAGAATTCAACTTGGGAGCCCGCAAATCCTATATTCTTTCCAGCCCGTAACTGTTACGTTTCAATCGCGCTATTAAATTGCATCAAAATCACTTGCGTTCAGACCCGTAAGCCGCAAATGGAGCTAAGAAGCCTATGTGTGCTACAGAGTACCTGTATGGGGCTAAATGTCTATTCAGTAGCACTGTAAATGAACATATACATACACTACTGTATAATATATATATAGTTGTCGTAATTGCGAGTTTGTTGGTAACACTTCCAAAGTTATGGGCTTGCGAATGCAAAGCTACTCATTGCGAGGCTCGCAAGGTAGAGGGGGGAGAGGCTTCCAATGGATTCCGAGTTACGAGCTTGAAAAAAAATGGTGACTGTTAATCCTGCAGCTCTCACGGCATTTGTTTTTCAAGCTAGTGACTTGGATGCCATTTGGAGGTCGCCAAAATACGCCAATTGAATAGGAAATTAGCTTGTAACCTCACTTACTGGCTCCCTGTATCCCCCTGAGGCCGTAAGTGAGGTTGAAAGTGAATTTGGAGGCTTGAAAAAAATGGTGGCTGGTAAACCGCGAGGCCCGCAGGTTAAACCCGCGAGGCAAGTGAACCTCGTGGGTTTAACCTTCGGCATTTTTTTTTCAAGCCCGTAACTCTGAATCCGTTGGGAGCCTCCCCCCCCCCCCTTCTACCTTGAGAGCCTTGCAATGAGCGGCTTTGCATTCGCAGGCTTTGAGCAACAGCGATTGAAGATTCAAGCCTTGTGGGAATGAAATAAAGTTATGGGTTTAACCACCTCTAAACCCGCAAATGTTTTCAAATCTGTAAACGCCAAATGAGAGACAGAGGGAGAGGGGGCAAAGAGAGGCAGGGGAGGGAGAGGGGGGAAAGAGACACAGGGGAGGGAGAGGGGTAAAGAGACACATGCTGCAGCCAGCAATGAGTGGCAAAGCTGCTTATCGTGGGGCCCGCGATGAACGCCGAAGGAGCTCAAAGCGAGGCCTGTAAAGTAGAAGGGGAGAGGCTTGCATTAAGCGTCAAAGGTGCTCATCGCGAGGCCCGCTAGTTAGAGGGGGGGAGAGCCTTGCATTGTGTGTCAAACAACAGAATTGCAAGGCTTCAAATTTTTATGTTGTCCTTTTTTGATTGGCAAGTCGCTAGTTTATAAAAAAAGGGAAAGTGATGTTAGGTATTAGAATTAATAGCACAACATTCTCAGGCTCGCAAATTGGCAATATAAAATACTTTACTTTCACTTTTATTTCCGTATCATATCGATCCCGGCAATGTGTTAATACATATAATGGAACTCGCATGTAATAGAATATCATATTTACAGCTTTATCAATACTGCAATATTTCTGGAATATGTGTCCCATCCTAACTCGTACTTGAAATCCATAAGACTTCAGTGGTATAATTCTGACGATCTCTGTTGCCATTGGCTCTATCTAAACCAGTAACTAGGGGTTTGACTAATTCATTACGCTCCCGTCCGTGCATCCAACGTTCAACAGATGGTTTACCAGTTTGCCTCTCCGTCCTTTAATTCGCTCCCTGCTCTAATTTAATAGCTCTGTAACTCTGCAATATTTCGAGCGGGTTGTGGGTTCCACGTGGGTTCCACATACGAGCTCTGCATTTAATGTGGCTCTAAGTTATGAAGAAAGACTAACCAAATTAAACGTATTTTCTCTAGAACATAGGCGTCTATGATATGATTACCTTATATATATACATCCAGTGTCAATACATGGCTTTGTCAAGTGAACTTTTTGTGCCATGAGGTTTTCAACTGGCAAGAGGACATCCTTTGAGATTAGAAGTAAAAAGATTTCACCTTAAAGAAAGAAAAGGTTCTTCACAGTAAGAGTGGTTAAACTGTGGAATTCTCTACCAAAGGAGGTGGTGACAGTAGATTCGATAGATAACTTTAAAAAGGGATTGTATATACACATTCACATATAATAGTTTTCAAACTACGAATCGTTGTCACGACTTGCAAGCTCGCAAGAACTGCAACCCTCGCGGAGGTAGAGGCTCAAAGGTGCCTCATAAGCGGTTAAAAACACACACGCACGACTTAGAAAAAAAAGCGACCTCGGAACCAACCTTAACGGCGAGAAAAAAAATGGCCACCAAAAAACGAAAACGAGGCTCAAAGCCCAGGACTGCCCAGCCACACACGCACGACTTAGAAAAAAAAAACGACCTCGGAACCAACCTTAACGGCACAAACACCCACACGCAACTTACAACTTACCCAAGAAGAGATCCGAGATAAGCTCGGAAACCTGCATTAACCCCACGGGATCCGAGATAAGCTCGAAGACCTGCATTAACCCCACATTAACCATCGCAGTGGGTGTCCCGATCGCTGATGGCAAAAAAAGCCTTCAAGTTGGTTCAAATAAAGATTGACAGGTGAGTTATCCAATCAGCGTGGGATTTTAGGGTATATCCCTTTCTCATTGGTTCACAATTGGCTTCTTCTCATTGACTGAATTTGAAAGACAGCGTTTTCAGCCAATCAGAAGCCGCCATTGCCAATTTTATTCTGGAACACTCTGTAGGAAGCTCATTAGCGTCGGAGACATCCGCGAGTGCGGATGTGTGTTGATTTTTTTTTTTTTTAAAGAGCGCGCATGCTTCCGGGACAGAAGACGAGGAGGCCAGAGACATCGCGGGGAGGTTAGTACAATGTAGATTGTGTTGATTTTACTTGGTTTTATGTTTATGTATGTGTACTAATGTTATGTTTTTTTTTAAAAGGGGCCGTGCCGGAGAAGCAAAGATGAAGGACGTGACATGCTGGAAAGGTGAGTAGAATATTTAGAATGTTTAGAATGTTTAGAATGTTTATTTATTTTATGTAAACGTGTTGTAGTAATTTTTTAAATCTTTTTTACCCTAGGTTGGTGATCTGAAGAAACATCTCAAAGTTAAGTGCTCCTAATTATTTTATTTTAGCTTAGAATTAGGATTGCTATATAGAGATAGCATGTATTGTATATTAGATAGATTGGGGGATGTATAGTACATAGATAGTATTTATTGTATATTAAAAAACAACAAAGTCAGAGGTGCTCATCAGAGAACGAACCAACTTTAATAGGTTAGTTCTATAGCCATGATAAGCTACTCTGAGAGCAACCTCTTTTAGCTCACTTGTGCCCTTCACAGGGAGAAATCTCCTGTAGTATATCAGTTTGAGAGTGACCCAGCCCCGAAATACCATGCAATTCTACCCTGAACAGGAGAAACAGCAAACCTCAGACGCGTTTTGGCCTTTATGGGCCTTGTCAGTGAGGTGCAGCTGAACTCCCTAAGGCACAGTGAGCAAGGGGTCCACGTCTGGAGTCCCCTATTACCCTTAGGGAGACTAAACCCTAAAGGTTATTTGCATATAGAAAACAACAAAGTCAGAGGTGCTCATCAGAGAATGAACCAACCTTAATAGGTTAGTTCTACAGCCATGATAAGCTACTCTGAGAGCAACCTCTTTTAGCTCACTTGTGCCCTTCACAGGGGGAAATCTCCTGTAGTATATCAGTCTGGTCCCACTCAAAAGAGTGACCCAGCCCCGAAATACCAGGCAATTTTACCCTGAACAGGAGAAACAGCAAACCCCAGACGCGTTTCAGCCTTTATGGGCCTCGTCGGTGAGGTGCAGCTGAACTACCTAAGGCACAGTGAGCAAGTGGTCCACGACTGGAGTCCCCTATTACCCTTAGGGAGACTAAGCCCTAAAGGTAATTTGCATATAGAAAACAACAAAGTCAGAGGTGCTCATCAGAGAACGAACCAACCTTAATAGGTTAGTTCTATAGCCATGATAAGCTACTCTGAGAGCAACCTCTTTTAGCTCACTTGTGCCCTTCACAGGGAGAAATCTCCTGTAGTATATCAGTCTGGTCCCACTCAAAAGAGTGACCCAGCCCCAAAATACCAGGCAATTCTACCATGAACAGGAGAAACAGCAAACAACAGACGCGTTTGGCCTTTATGGGCCTCGTCAGTGAGGTGCAGCTGAACTCCCTAAGACACAGTGAGCAAGGGGTCCACTTCTGGAGTCCCCTATTGCCCTTAGGGAGACTAAACCCTAAAGGTAATTTGCATATATTGTATATTAGATAGATAGGGGGATGTATATTAGATAGATAGTATTGTATATTAGAAAGGGGGATATATATTAGATAGGTGGATGTATATTAGATAGGGGTGTATTGTATTGTATTGTATGTATTTAATTGTATTATATTGTATGTATTGTATTGTATATATTATATGTATTTCCTTTTCAGGTGTGTAATTTTTTTTTTCTGTAGTGGGGTGGGGTTATAATGTATTTTTTTATTTTCTGTAATGTTCCTTTTTTATTTTTTGTGACTTAAGTTTTTTTTTCTGTAATGTACATTTTTTATTTTTGGTGATTTAGTTTTTTTTATTTTATAATGTAGATTTTTGATTTTTGATGACTTTAGTTTTTTTGATTTCTTTAATTACAGTGGTGGGGAGGGGGTTATTAGGGGGTAGGTAGGTAGTGTAGGTGTTAATAGGTTAGTGTAGAGGGTGTTTAGTTGATATTTGATGTTTTATTGGGGGGTATAGTGAAGTGTAGTGTTTATACTTAGTGTCACGATGGTCCATCATGGGACTTATGTGGTTAATGTTGGGTTGTAACAGGCCCATAATGGTCTTAATATACCCTTATGGGACTGATGGGGTTAAATACAGGCTTATGAGGGTCTGGATAGGCCCCCATAAGTGACCGGGTTAAAATGGTGTAGTGCTTACACTTTGGGTCATGAGGGTCTTTGATGACCCTCATGGCACTTATAGTGTTATTACATGCATTCATTAGTGTGTTAGAAGGGTCTATATAGTTGAGGCACACAGTACACTCACATTTTGTGGCAAGCAGCATTTCAACGCTTTCTTTTATTGACCGTCATTTTTTTTGACGGGCAAGTCGCTAGTTTTTAAATAAAAAATACATTTAGGATTATTGTGGATAATTAGAGAGGGAGGATTGATCTAGGGAGGATTCCGATCATCAGTATCTGGGGTCAGGAAGGAATTTTATATTTTTTTCCCCTTTTGACACAATTGGCAAGTTTCACTGGGTTTGCCTTTCTCTGGATCAATTAACAAGTAATCTGCATCTTGCAGAGAAGGTCTAAAAAGGTTGAACTTGATGGAGTAAAAGTTTTTTTTCAACCTCAATTACTATGTAACTAGGTAACTACATGGCTGAAATCCCAAACCATGCTTCCATATGTAGCCTTTCAGGGCATGATCGTGATCAATTAAGCAAGCCCGTAAATTACAATTTAAACAGAGCCAATAGTAAATGAGACCGTAATCATGACGTCAGTAAAACATGGCATTTAAACCACAATCAATTAGTGTTTAGAAGTCCGATTTGCAATGCAGAAATGTTGCACTATAAAAAAAATCAATAAATCTACTATTCTAGTCCATGCGAGTTCAATGATGTGTATTAACTAATTGATATAACATGAAAATTACACATAAAAAAATATTTTTTTTATTGCAGATTTCCGAGCTTTAGACTGTTAATGACTGCAATTAATTCTAATGTCATTCATCACTTTCCCCAGTATTTTAAAGTCTAGTATTGAGTCTTTATTTGCTTTTTATAGTGTTAAATTTCTATTTGTTTTTATAGTTTTAGTGTTACGAAAAGGTGTTTAACCCCCTAGCGAGTCCTCTCCAGTACTCGTAGGATTTTTGACTGCATTTGCCATTTACGTGTTTGAAAGCAATGGCGGGCTTGAGAAATTGTAGCAATTTAATAGCGATTTGCGATTTTAGCTTTTGTAACTTTTGCAGACTTGAAACATCAAAGGCTTAGATGGGTCGGAGTTTCGATTTTGACAACCGCAGTTGCTTTTCAGCCTGTAGCTAGCAAATTGTTTGCGGGTAGCTGGAAAAGGCCAATTTAATACCAATAGCTTTTGAGGGCTACATTACGGGCTTCAGTAACTACAAATTGGACAATTTAATGAGGCCCATGGTTTTTACATTTATTTTTGTGTGATTGCATACTGCCATTTATTTTACCTTCTTCTGAATCGCTACCTTGTCGTGGTAAAGGGGCTTGTATGAAACCTCAATTAAACTGTGAGCTACACAATGTACGGTCATCTAATATGGGCAGGTCATTGCAGAGAGGCCAGACAAATCACAGACCCTGAAGGAACTGGCAACCCACTCTATTAACTTTGCAAAACAAATCTTATAGATAAGCACAACCAGAGACATAACAATGTATCTGGTGTACTGCAATACATAGGTTCACGGATAGTCAGACACAACTGAAACACAGAATACACACCCACTTATTTTACATGTGTTCTGACTGATGCAATCAGGGAGACTATTGGTGGTTCTTGTTTCCATAGATAATTTACAGTAATACAAGGTCCTCTGTGCTTTACAAAATATACTAACTTATGCGTCTGCTGTGCTCGCTAGCTAATATCTGTCCTCTAAGCATTTGCTACTCCTCCCTTGTTTGATAGTAATCATAGGAATTTGATTACAAAAGTCAGGGCTGCTCTGAATAAATATACTCTAACTAGCGACTTGCCCGTCAAAAAATGACGGTCAATAAAAATTCAATGTTTCAACTTATATTCACATTTTTTTTTTCAATAACAATAAAATAATGTCTTACTTTTTAATGCATACATATTGTACTTTTTAATGCATACCTATTGTAAAGTCTAACATTAAATTTTGTAACAGGCAACTTGTATATTAAACAATCTTTCAACATTCTTTTAACAATACTAACACTTTTCAATTGATATTTATCACTTAGTAACTGCAGACTATATTAACTTTGAGTAAGTAATTTTTTTTTCGGAATAACATTTTTTTTTTCATTTGTAACATTTTTCTTAAACTCTTGTTAAACTAAATTAGCATTGAATCCAGAGGAAGGCAAACAATAAAACCCCCCATTCAAACTTTTACAATTGTATCTTAGAGGGAAAAAAATTAATTCCTTCCTGACCCCATTAACTGGTGATCGGATTACTCCCTGAATCAATACTTTGTCTTTAATTAATACATTTCCAATTATTATGAAATGCTTCAACTTTTTACTAACAATACATGTTTGCCTATACCACATATATATTTAACAAACGGTTTTCAAACTTTAAAATACACATATTTAACATCTGAAATTGTAACATCAAACAATAACATTTAACTCTTGCAAGACACGAAAATGTGAGAATTTTTTTGTGGGGCCAATCATATGAATATAAAACTTTTAACCCATTCGAATATGTTTAAGGATGTTTACTGTTTTTTTTTTTTTTTGTTCTGTTTGTCCTTTGTGCAAATGTCACATAGAGTTTCCTAAGTGAAATAGTGGTCCCCTATTTAAAGAGTCCCGGAGTACTTAAATTTTGTACTGGAAGTCAAACCACTGTTTTCTATGTTTTTTTGTCCATTGTATATAGTTGGTTCTTGAAATATTGTTTTTGTGCAATCATATTGAGTACCTTAAAATGTTGTCATGGAAATGAAACCACTGTGCTCTATGTTTCCAACACCTCATAGTAGACAATGTTTTTGGTGTAAACGCATCCATCGTCCAATAAATTACCCTGACTTTCGTTTTCTTCAACAGTCACTTTAATTTCATTTGGATTCGTGCATCTTGAAAAAGCAACATAGAGTTGTCCATGTGCAAAAACTGGTTCCTTTAAAAAAAATCCCAACAGACTTAAAAGTTTGTGCTTGGGATTTATTGATGGTCATGGCAAATGCCATGATAACTGGAAATTGTCTCCTTTGAAGGACAAAAGGCAAACCACTCTCACTTGGAGCTAAATAATTCTTGGTATAAAAACTCGTTCACCTTTATGGGTACCAGTTATAATTTCTACATGTATAAAATGATCTTTTAACTCATGCACAATTAATCTGGTCCCATTACAAAGTCCTTTTTTTGGATTCATATTTCGCAATAACATGACAATTGCGCCTTTTTTCAATTGTAAAATATGTGGGGGCATTCCAGATGGTGTTAACGAATTAATAAATTCGATACTAAAATTCGATTCACTGTCTTTATCATCAGCCAGAACCGAATCTGCACTGTAATAATTCTTTTGTGGTGCATTGATGTATTTTAAAATTTCGTTATTTACATTCAAGGCATCGATATTTTTTGATGTTAATATCACTTTGTTTGCAATGTCTGAGTAATCCTCGTTATTAAGAGTGTTTAGAAATATGGCTGATATGAGTGATTCATTGCAAACCATTTCTGAGGGAATTTCAATGGTAAATGCTGTATTTCTGGATGGTTTCCTTCTCCGATTTTAATAAGCCAATCATTGAATTCATTTTGGCCTTCCGATCTCATATTTAATTCTAATTTGAGATGTGTAAATATTTGCCACAGTTTACTGGTCTTGATACATGCTTTAATGATCTCTGTTCTATTTACGTGTGGCACAACAGGTAATGTTTGCCTAAAATCTCCTCCTAACAGCATCACCTTTCCACCAAATGGCAACTTATTATCCATCACTTCTTTTAAGAATCTGTCAATACATTGCAGTGCATGACATGACATCATTGTTGCTTTGTCTATGATAATTAGTTTAGTTAGTTTAATTTTTTTTGCTTGTATGGAATTGAGTCGAATATCTGACACTGATGTTTCCAAAATGGGAACTGGCAGCTTAAATCCACTATGCACAGTTCTCCCACCATCTAACAAAAGTGCAGCAATTCCAGTTGTTGCAAATGGCATAGCTATCTGACCCTGTGATAGAATATAACTCATCAAACAATTGTACAGATAGGTTTTTCCGGATCCACCTGGACTGTCTAGATAGAAATACCGGTCTTTGACCATTTCATCATCTGTAGCATTTGTGATGGCATGAAATGCTTCTAACTGTTAAGTATTTAAAGTTGCCAGTTTTTCTTGTGTTTTTTGTTTTTGTAGCTCAGTGTTATAATCATCAAAATTGATGTCATCTATAAGTCCTGGATCTGGTAAATTAAAACTTGCACAATTTAATCCATGAGCGAACAATATTTCTTGTATTTCCATCAATGTTTTTAACAGAGCTATTGGTTCTCTGTAACGTTTCGAGAAGTCTTCTGACATGTTTAATTTAAATTTTTCCCACAAAGTGAAAGCATCAGGTACATTGCAAAATATGCATATGACTGCAAATTGTTTTCTCAATTGCTTTGGCATTTGACATATTGCTGCTTATTTCAGACACCTCTCCCATTCTGTATCATCAATTATGACATTTTGATGTCTTGCAGCTAATAGGAATGTATCATAAACTATGTCATTCACTGTACGTAAATGCTCAAAACTCTGTGCACCGGGAACATGTAGCAGAAGCAATCTTAAGCTGAAACGTTCAATGTCCCTTGGACTGACGGTATTAATGCGTGGTATAATTTTTTGTGCATCTCTTCTTCGTTCTTGCCATTGAACATTTACAAATACATAGTGATATGGTATCTCTATGTATAAAAATTGTCTGGCCTGCGTATCCTGACAGCTTAATTTAAACCATGCAGTAAGTGTTGTATCTCTGTCTTCACTTTGACATAATGCAAGTCTTTCATTTCCTGCAGTAAAGCAAACCAACTGACTTTGAGGCAAATGTACAGCTAAACGATAGATAGCATATGACCGATCATGCATCTCAAATTTCAAAAGGCGCCACATTGCTTCAGGAGCACTCACATACCGAGCATCTAAATAATTTGATAGTTCATTATGTAAAATTGGATTTTCGTTTTCATTTGCAGCACCTTGTACAACAACAGTAGCTGTGTCATATCCTTTGTATATATATTTATACACATACTTGATTGATTTAATTGAAGTGCAAGCTTCCACATTGATTTGTGCATTGTACTTGATGAGCAAATGTGGATTGTATGGAACGACAAATCTATTATCAACCTTTTGGCCACGGATAAAAACTGTTTCTCCTTGTGTTCTTTTATACAAAGGATATCCATCACAATTTGCATAAGTTTGCATTTGAAACTGTTTCGGAAATTCTTTTGTACATTTTTTATTTTCCATACATGGTGAATTAGGATTCATCTCTCCACATGGTCCATAAATCATTCAAAGTGTAACAATCTCCCAAAGTTTTTTATATTTTTCTTGGTCTGGCAATTCTGCAGAAATGACTGAATCCACTCTCTCTGCAGTGTTCAACGTATCTTTTTCCTGCAGTATTTAAAGTATGTGAGCATGTGGCAGTCCTCTTTTTTGAAATTCAATGGTGTAAAAAAATGCCATACATTGTCCAAATAATTTTGCTTTAGTGATATCATGTATTAATGAATTGAGTTTTATTTTGAATACTCTTGCCACTAAATCTGGTCGGTCAAAGTAGTTTGTCCCAGATTCAAATTTTCCTTGATCTCTGGCCATTGTGGATTACACGTGAATGTAATAAATAAATCTGGTTTTCCAAATTTTGTAACAATAGCCATGGCATCATTATACCTTTCTCGCATATTGCGAGGAGATCCTTGGAAAGTGGATGGCAAAATAATTGCTCTTCCAGCTGGAATGTCTCTGTTGGAAGCTAATTCTGCCACATAATCCATTAATCCACAATACTGTTCTACTCGTAATTTATTTTGTTGAAATTTAATGAAATTTAGATTATTGGCTTCAACTTGTAGATATGAATCAATAATCCATGGGTTTTTTTGCATAATTTTATCCAGCTGTTCAAAGACTATGCGCAAACACTGTCTATTTTCTGGAAGTGTCATTCTTTGTTCCACAGCTTCCATCGTATCCAAGACATATAACTGTGCAAATTTCCTTTGCTCTCCTTCTTGTGGGTGTAAATGTGAAGTTCGGTGGTATATTTGACCTTGAACTCTGAAACAGTAAGGACCATGTCCTGGTACATTTTCTGCTAATGTTGCACCCATTGAAGCAAATTAAATTGCACTATTATAAGACCTGATGTTTTGTTTGAAATTAGTATAATTTGGAAATATTGGATCACTCATAATACATTCTAAATATTATGGAAATTGATGTCTTAGTGGAAGTTTGACCTTTCCTTTCTGACAGCAACTAATGACATTTCCGTCAGTAGGTCTTTCCTTTATGAAATGATAGGCCCCACAAAACTGACAAAGCACATTAAGTAACAACAATAATATCTACTTGTACTGCAGTATTAAACACATTGTCATGCATTTTTTGAACATAGATATCAGACCCACTTTCTATATGTACATTGTTGTCATGTGTGTCTACATTTAAGTCATTCTGCGCAATAGAATCATTAGACACTGGTTCACATATATGTTTTTGTTTACTTTTACGATTTTTGCAAGGCCCAACAGACTCACTTTTGGCTTTCTTAGTCATCTTTCTTTTTTTTTAAAGTCTCTGTTGATCTTCTTCTCTCAAGCGTTGTGAAGTTTCCGGTGTCTGAGCATCTCTTCACCTTTGCTTCCTTTCCCTTGCCAATCTTCTTTTGCGTTCCATTTTGTCTTCTCCATTATCCGCCATTTTAATCTGTAATTGTAAATAGAAATATAATTAGTGTTTGTTATTTGTTTTGTGTACATTTTTATTTTTACATTAAAGTTGATGAATAAACGTTGTACTTTTTTTCAATGAAATAAATGAAACCATTTTTCAAAGTATTTTATTGACATATAATAAATAGGAAATAACTGCACATATATATATATTTATTATATCAATTATTAATCCTTCAATTCAATTCAAATCCTTCTTGATTGACTTCACTGCATACATTGAATGTTTTTTTTTTTGACAAGTCTTATAAGCTTCTTCTTTTTGTTAAATATTCGTATTACTTCATATTGTCTATTCAACTTGACATAAGTGCATGGTAAAATTTATTAAGATAGGCTTTTTTGATGCATCAGTACACAATTAAATATTTTACCTGTAAAGATGATCTTGATGTTGTTCAAAGGCTGCAAACGTCACGCTGTGTGTTTATTCACTTTCAGATTGCAATAAACTGTAAAATAAATTTGAGAATCTTTGTAATATTTGGCTTCATCCATATCATTAAATGAACATCAATCAAGAGACATATATTTGTATACATTAAAAACCTGAAAGCATATTCTTTAATATGTTCCTATAGTAATATAATTAAAATTCTATACCTGTCCAAATTATCTTCCTGAAGTTCAATGGTTGCAAGCATCACTTTCTGTGTTCATTCAGGTCCCGCTCAACTGCAATTATAGCAAATTGTAAAATTAATGTATAATATGTTGCTTCATCCGTATCAATCAATCAGGCTGAACATAGACATTTTTGCATAGATTAAAAACATAAAATAAATATATCAATTAAAAACATAAAATAAATATATCAAACATACAATCCATATTGCTGTTAGTCTTTAAATCACAGTCAATTATGTCTATTAATCTTAAATTAATGTCTGACTAAATATAATGTCAAGATGTAAGCATGAGTATATTCCCTTTTTGGGGGGGGGGGTATTTTGAAATGAGTCTGTTACAACTGAATTATTAAAAGAATGTACATTACTAATGAAATAACAATCAATTAATGTTCATTAATATTAAAGTAATTTCGGACTAAATCTAACATCAAGACGAAAACATGAGTATATATATTTTTTTTTGGGGGGGTTATTTAATGTACATTATCAATATTATTGACAATTGTTTCAGTCAGTTAAGCCCAATATTATTTTTCTATTAATTAAATTCCCTTTACTGTTTACATTTCTTTATTAAGTACCTAATAATATAATAATTAATTAATGATACTTAATGATATGTACCTTTTGTAATGTAATCTTGCTGAATCAGTATCCTGAAGAGCTATCAATCTCTTGCGATTTTCCAGCATCAGAAAATGTCCAGTCAGACTGTCATCACCTGAGGAGAAAGTGTCAGTTATGTGTCAAGTGTGGCCTATATATAGGCTTTGTGCGCAAGCCAAATGCATTGTTTTAGGCGTTAAATACGCTGTTCCGTGAGACAAATGCATTGTTTTCGGCGGGAAATACGCTGTCCCGCGAGACCAATGCTTTGTTTTAGGCGGGAAATTGGAGTCGGCGCGAGACAAAGGCGGGAAATCTGTATTAATCCGGAAATGTGTGGTATGCGTCTTATCGGATTATCCCTAAGTGTTTTCCGATTTTTGCGATGTCGTAATGTGTGTTATGCGCCTTCGCGGATTATCCGTAAGTGTTTTTCGTGGTGAGAGTGCTGTAGCCTCGTTTTAATTTTGTTCGGCCGACATTTTTTCTCTCGCTTAGCGTTTTTTTTAGTGTCTACATTTTTTTATTTTGAGGTAAATCAAGGTGTAACTTGCTTTTTTGAGGTCGCGGATGCTCCCTCTTGCTGTCGGTAAGGTTTTTATGTATGTGCTGTGTGTATTTATTGTGTTTTGGTTTTTTTTGAGGTTCGCGAGTTGCAGCCGTATTTTTTTGCTACGTTTTAACGGCTCGCCTCGCTATGCGAGGCTCGCCTGCAATGGGCGCCTCCGGCGCTCATTGCCAAAGTGCTCCGTATTAACGCCGTATTTTTTTGCTACGTTTTAACGACTCGCCTCGCTACGCGAGGCTCGCCTGCCAAGAGCGCCTGCGGCGCTCATTGCCAAAGTGCTACGTATTAACGGCTCGCCTGCATTGAGCGCCTACGGCGCTCATTGCCAAAGTGCTACAGTTTAACGGCTCATCGCTAAGCCCGCTAAAGTACTACGGTTTAAAGGCTCGCCTCGCTGTGCTCATCGCTAAGCCCGCTAAATCGTACGGACCACGCAAACAGCGTGACGACGACTCGTAGCAGGACAATTATAATATGTGATCACCTCACTAACAGGTTTATGCATATAAGATACATCAATCTTAGTTTGTTGCATAGCACTTAAAGTACACTGAAGTTTAGGTAAAAAATAAACATTTGTGAAATATATAACAAGTAATAGTAATAGTAATATGTAAAAAGTAATAGCATTAGCAGCTATATAAGCTATGAATATCACATATATAGTTGTGAGCGTATGATTTGTTGCTAACCCTTGCGAAGCGAGGGCCGCGACTCGCAAAGCGAGGGCACTGGGCGAGGGCCTCAGTTGCTGGCATGGAGCGCCGTATTCGCTCCATGCCAGCACCTGAGGACCTCGCAAAGCGACGGCCGCAGTTGCTGGCATGGAGCGCCGAAGGCGCTCCATGCCAGCAACTGCGACCTTCGCAAACTTCACGTCGCAACACAAACAATACAACACACACATTACGACACTCGCAAACAACATACGACACACGTTCACACACATTACGGCCTCGCAACACTCGGACGCAACTCGCAAACATTACAAAATTTCAAACACAATACATACACACAGCACATACATAAAAACCTTACCTACACCAAGAGGGAGCACCCACGACTTAAAAAATGCAACTTACACCTTCATTTGACTCGAAATAAAAGAGTTTAGACAGTAAACAATTTGATAAGCGACACAAAAAATGGCCGACTAACAAAACTAAAACGAGGCTACACACGCAAACACCATACGAGACACGTTACCCCCATTACGACCTCGCAAACATCGGACGCAACACGCCGACATACAAACATTAAAAACACAATAAATACACACAACACACACATAAAAAGTTTTCCTACAGCAAGACCAACCTTCCTGCACCTCAAAAAAACAAGTTACACCTTCATTTAAATAAAAATAAAACACTTTAGACACTAAGGGCCTCATTCAATTATCGGCCGTAAAACGGCCGCAAAGCTGCGATTCCTTGCGGCCATCTTACGGCCCCGTGTAGAGCTACTTTTACCTTGCAATTCAATTATACGGCGCCGCAAGGATATCCCCTTCCGGCCGGCCGCATATCATGCAAACGGCCGGAAGCTTTTTCACAGCGCCCGTAAATCTTGTTTTCCGGCCGCAAAGTCCGAAAACTGAAAATGCAAATATAAAATCGAGAATGCACTGTAAAGCTCCGTAAATGCTAGGCATCATAATGGGGGACACGAGGATTAATAGCAACACCCTCTCAAGCTTGCACATCAGCCCAAATCAGATATATTATTCACGGATTACTTTACGTCCCGTAGTTCCGCGGGCTGGTCCTTGTTCAAACCCGTACGGGTTTGGAGATGGAGGGCCGCAAACCAAGCATTGTAATAGCCAATATATATTCAATCCAGCACTGCAAAGCACTGTAAATGATGGGGAACATAATGGGGGGGCATGAGGATTACTAGCCAAACATTCTCAAGCTTGCACATCGCCAAATTGTACTTTGATTTTAAAATCCGTACAAGTCCCACGGACTTCACTGACCAAGCCCGTAGCTCCGTATTCAAGCCCGTGCGGGCTGTCCTCCAAGCCCGCAGCTCGTTTTTAAAGGCCGTACGTGCTTGGAGGTTAAAGGTATCCATTTTGTTACGGTTTTTGCAGTCTGCATGTAACTGCTGTAACCCTAAAATGGAGGCCCAAGCATTACAGTCTACAAATTAACAAGACTTCAAATTAGTTTAATATTCCTCATATGTTTGATTGGTCAGCACACATATAGGTTCCATTGTAGCCTCTAAAACAGCCCCATAATAGAATATGTCACCCCAATATTGGCGCGCACAGCAAATGTGTTTTGACAACATGCAGCTGACATGAGTGGTCCCACATCATTGCGCAGTTCTAATATTTTGGACTGTTGGCCGTCGATGAAAGGGCGCAAGTGATATGACCTAATGCCATAAACCCTTCTAACCCTTGTAGCCGCAGCCTAATCCTAATCCTTACACCCCACTGCCTAATCCTAATCATTAGATCCGCTAGCCTCCTCTCGGGCCTGCTGTTGATGATGCGCGCATGTGTCGGTGCGTAGATGACAGCGCACATTCGATGCACGCTATATGGTTGATCAATGATAGAATACACATCTCGCTCATCACATCTACATTAGAGAATACAAATAGTGGCCAAATCAGACCGCCACTTGTCATATATCAAGTACCAGGGGAATATTTCATTATATGTGCTTAAGTTCTTCAGTTGTGTCTGACTCTCAGTGACCCTATGGACTGCAGCACATTCAGCTAGGTCTCTGCCTTTGCTGTTCTCAAAAGTTTGAAGGCCAAAGAGTTTGGAGTGGGTTGTCAGTTCCTCCTCTAGTGGATTGGGATTTGTCTGATCTCTCTGCTATGACCTGCCCACCTACAGTAGCTCACAGCTTCATTCAGGTACACAAGCTGCTTCACCACCACCACCACCACTTAGCAACCCTCACCCATGTAAAGTGAAAAATAGCAGAACAGTTTCGAGGTTCACCAAATGGGAATAACTAGACACCTGGCACATGGCTCCCACCAGGATGGGCGTAGCAGAGATTATGCCTGATGGCGGTGAGTTTGCTGTCGATCCCAGAGCTTGCGGCCCTTCCTGATGGGTCAGAGTAGATATGTGTGGTGCATGTTACCCTGGTCCCCTTCAGCATTGCTAAGTAGTGTGAAGGGGCTTGTGTACCTGAATGAAGCTGGGAGCTACTGTAGGTGGGCAGGTCATAGCAGAGAGATCAGACAAGGTCCAATCCACTTGAGAAGGAACTGACAACCCACTCCAATCTCTTTGGCCTTCAAACTTTGGAGAACAGCAAAGGCAGAGACCTAGCTGAATGTGCTGCAGTCCATAGGGTCACGGAGAGTCGGACACAACTGAAGAACTTAACCACATATAATGAAATATTCCCCTGGTACTTGATATATGCCAAGTGGCGGTCTGATTTGGCCACTATTTGTATTCTCTAATGTAGATGTGATGAGCTAGATGTATATGCAATTAGATAGAGATTTAAGGGATCCCAATAGAGCTCATGTGCGTGGCAAAGGGTTCATATGACCTGACTCATGTTTTACTCTTGATATTGAATTGGGTAGTGCGGCTTTAATCATATTATGCATGTTGCAGCATGGTTTGTCAGATTGGCATGTGCATGACCATTACAACATATGATAACCAAAGGATATTTAGCCAATGCATGTTCATTATTGGGCAACTAACTGTATTCACACATATGCTAAGTGATGTGGGTGAAGGGGTTTGTGTACTTCAATGAAGCTGTGAGCTAGCCTAAATCGGGCCAGTGTAGGGGGGTACGTCTTATCAGAGAGGTCAGACTAATCCCAATCAACTAGAGAAGGAACTGGAAAAGCACTCCAGTGTCACCTGTCCTATTCATTGTAGGCCCTCAGGGGAATGTTCCTACTCCACAGTATCGCCAGGCAGCGGTGGTCTGGGCGGTGGCGGACACATGGGAGGAGAGGAGGGGCCAGGCTGCTCTTGGCTGGGGGATTGTGAGATCCCCGTTGATGCTGGGCTGGGGACCATGGCATGTCTGAGCAGCCTGACCTGAAGGTGCTCCGATGTCATGTGGTGCCTCCTCACCTCCCTGGACAGCCTGGCCAGGCTGTGGGTCATCTGTGACCTTAGGGCAGAGATGCTGGCATCCATCCGGAGCTGGTTGGCGTCAATCCTCTGGCTGCTGGCCAGCAGCTCCTTCAGGACGGCCAGTGTCTCCACCTGCACAGCCTGGCTCTGCGGCGACGACACCGCTGGGTGGGCGTGGTGAGGTGATGCGGGGAGGTCCACAGCTGGAGCCGGTGGGGAGAATGTGCCCGGTGGTGACCAGGCCAGCACACTTTGTGGGGAAGGAGGTGCTGTCCCTTGGGGGGATGAGGGCCCCAGAGCAAGCCTTTCGAGGATGGGCATAGGCCCAGGGCTTGGGGCAGGTGACCCCGCAAGGTCAATGACCAGCCCATCCTCTGACTCCGAGCCCTCTGATCTCCTTTCCTCCTCCCCCTGTGCTGGAGGATCCTGGTACAGGGCTGATGGCCCCGCCACCTCGCTATGGTCACAGGACCCAGAGCTCCTCCTGGATGCTGAGAGATAGAGAAGAAAGGTACATGTCATTAGTATGTTGATTAGCTCATTGATAGGTGTTCATTTCTAATTATCTGACATCTAGCCTTGAATATGGATGATTCTCCTCTTTGCTACTCTGATTAGCTATCTTATACTAGCTGTTATCTATTCTTAGGTTTCTGTTCTGGATGGTTCTCGGCTCACAACTCTATCTGTATTACGGCTGCTGTCTGTAACTGCGTAGGCTGAACGGGCACACCAATACATGGACTCTGTATTACAGGGGTGTCCAAACTCTTTCCCAGATTGGAAGATATCCTTTCTGTGCACTGGTGAGTCAATCAGGATGAATGAAGAAGCGATTGACTCACCTGTGCGCAGCAGGGTTATCAAATCCAGCCATGTGTGTGGCCCACCAGGACCGCGTTTGGACACACCTGCTCTATTGCTTGATTACTGTTGTGGTGACCATGAATGACAGTGATTTGTCAGCTTCATGAATTTAACGATGCATCCATCTATCCCTTGTTATTTCATGGAGCTGACATGTCATTGTCATGGCCATGTGTAGTGTGTGTGATGCACATGTGGTGGCATGTTGCTGTATGTCATATTCACCTGCCATGGAGGCTGGGTCCTGCTGCTCCACCGGGCCTGATGCTCCAGCTGCGTCGGAGGGTGCAAGCATGGCCCTTGCAATCCCTTCATGGGCAAGGTACTTGACCCTCCGCCCCTCGGCCTCCTGCACCATCTTCCTCCTCACCGCGGCCCTGATGTCGTCAAACCGGTGCTTAATGGACCGCAGACACCGTCCACGGCCCGCCACACCGTTGACCAGATCCACCACCTGCTGCCAAGCAGTAGCACGGGGCCCAGCCTTTACTTCCCTACCCCCCGAGGTGATGACGGGGCGGGCACGGATGGCCTCCAGGAGGACCCTGTTTTCCTCCCGGCTATAATTGTGGGCCCTGGACCTGCCGACAGCCTCTTGCTCTTCTGCCTGGGGATGAGGACCCTCTCCACTCTCCCTCCTCCTCCTCCTTCCTCCTCCTACTCTCCTCTCCTCCCTCCCTCCTCTCCTCTCCTCTCTCCCTCCTCCTCCTCTCCTCTCCTCCCTCCTTCCTCTACTCTCCTCTCTCCCTCCTCCTCCTCTCCTCTCCTCCCTCCTTCCTCTACTCTCCTCTCTCCCTCCTCCTCCTCTCCTCTCCTCCCTCCTTCCTCTACTCTCCTCTCTCCCTCCTCTCCTCTCCTCCCTTCTCCCTCCTCCTCTCCTCTCCTCCCTCCTTCCTCTACTCTCCTCCCTTCTCCCTCCTCTCCTCTCCTCCCTCCTTCTCCTCCTCTCCTCCCTCCTTCTCCTCCTCTCCTCCCTCCTCCTCTCATCCCTCCTTCCTCCTCCTTCCTCCTCCTCTCCTCCCTCCTCCTCTCCTCCCTCCTCCACTACCTCCTCCTCCACTACCTCCTCCTCCACTACCTCCCCCTCCTCCACTAGTACCTCCTCCTCACTCCTCCCTTCCTCTTCCCCACCTCCACGCCCCGGGACTCCCTGCCACTCCTCCACCCTCTGCTCCTCTCCCTCCATCACCACCTGAAAAGAAAAGAAAGAGAAAGAAAGAAATGTTTTAGTGGGTTTCTGATCGCCTATAACACTATTTCTGCTTGGATATCAATGTTGGAACTAACTGCAGTAATCAACCTTAAGTGGAAAGAGCCTGTGACAGCAGTGGGAGGGGTGTACAGCACCTCTCACTCTGGACCTGAGAGGCGCTGATGAAACACGCTAGATCAATACTTTCATAAACAATGTGGAAGGGTCAGTTACAGTTTGCATATATACAAGGCATGCGGCTATTTACTGTGTGCTTCTATCATGTATGGGGAGTGGACCATGTCTGAGGCCACTAATATCCTATCTGCATTATATTCTGCACATATTCATGGGCATGGTACCTATCCTGAAGCCATCCTCTGTACCAGAGGTAGTAGGAACTACATGGTCCTGCTGTTCTAGGCTAAAAAAAAGTTATTGTCAAGCCCCATTGAAGAAGCAGTTTGGAACACCTATGTGTATTGCAAATATGTGTAGAAATCTCACTCAAACTCAATCTACAACTCAATCTCAAACTCAATCTCAAACTCAATCTCAATCTCAATCTCAATCTCAAACTCAATCTCAAACTCAATCTCAAACTCAATCTCAAACTCAATCTCAAACTCAATCTCAAACTCAATCTCAAACTCAATCTCAAACTCAAAATCAAACTCAAAATCAAACTCAAAATCAAACTCAAAATCAAACTCAATCACACTCAGAATCAAACTCATAATCAAACTCATAATCAAACTCATAATCAAACTCATAATCAATCTCTCTCTCTCTCTCTATATATATATATATATATAGAGAGAGATAGAGAGAGATTTTGAGAGAGAGAGACAGATCTAATATTAAACAGAAAAATATAAATAACTTACCTCCCTCCACAAAACTCCTCTCCCCACAAAAACAAACTCGCCAAACCTATAGGCCAACAGCAAAAAAAACACAATTGTACTTCTCGCCAGTGCATTCAGTAAATATAGAAATTGGCAAAACATACAAATAAAAGACAGCTTGATAGGATGAAAAGCATGTACAATGCAACTTACCTCCCTCCAAACCCCTAAGGGCAGGATCAAAGATCCCAAATCCTCCAAACACCTATAAACAAGCAAAGAAATCAATTTTACTTCTCGCCAGTGTATTCAGTAAATATAGAAATTGGCAAAACATACAAATAAAAGACAGCTTGATAGGATGAAAAGCATGTACAATGCAACTTACCTCCCTCCAAACTCCTATGGGCCGGATCCAAACTCCCACACAACCAAAAATACTCCAAACACCTATAAAGAAGCAAAAAACACAATTGTACCTCTCACCAGTGTATTCAGTAAATATAGAAATTGGCAAAACATACAAATAAAAGACAGCTTTATAGGATGAAAAGCATGTACAATGCAACTTACCTCCCTCCAAACTCCTATGGGCCGGATATAAACTCCCAAACTCTCCAAACTACCTCCAAACACCTATAAACAAGCCAAAAACACAATTGTACTTCTTTACATCGGCATCCGTAAATGTAGTAACGGATTCCCGTAAAAAGAACTTAAACCGCGACTTGATAATAAAGCAACTTACCTACTCTCAACCACCTAGCTCCTGGAACCGCGTGCTACTTCGTCCGAAATCACAACACAGTCGAGGCGTGGGTGCGTGTCATTCCTATTTATTCACTCCCACTGTCAATCAAATGCTCTATCCCGTAAGTGATTGGCTGTGCGACCTGTGGCGCGATGCGTGATTCCGCTATTGGATAGTTCGTGCCGGGCGCGGCTAGTCCGTCCCCCTTCCAGCTTGCGTGCGCGCCTAAACGTCACGGCCTTCCTACATTCGGAAGGCCGCGATTCACGCCTGGCTAGATTTAAGTTACGGCCGCATCTGTTGAAGTCCACATGATGCACTTACGGCATTGTAATGAAACAGGGCTGAAAGGGCCCTAAAAGTGTAAAGGAAGCAATAAAAGGCATTCGAATTACTGTAAAAACAATCCACAATGATCAAATATGTTAATAAAAGAGATTTTTGTGGTGTCATGTACATCCTCAAAATGGCAGCCAAATTAACCCTTTAGCACTCAGAAAGAATAGAATGTGTCCCCTAAACATATCAACATTATCTGATTTACATCTCTTTTATCACATCTAGATTTTTGAACACAAATATTGTATATATTTTCACGCCACATTACATAGATCATGGAGCATGGGCCCAAAATCAAATGTGGGCCAGAATATTAGGGGTTACTAATTAAAATGGCTCAACCAATCCATAATCAGGGAACTTCATAACATGATGAAGCTTAGATACACCAGTGAGCTTTTCCATTTGTGAAATCAACCCGGATAATCACAGCTGGGGTAATTAGCAAGCTATATAACCACACCATCATCCATGAATTAGCAAGTCTGAACCATCATGGATAGCAGCAACATGAGTACAGCGTATAGGTATGTGAGGAGAGCGCAGCGTCGTAGGAATGGATATTTGTTTCGAATGTTGCAGAGTGGAAACCGGGATGTCAGGCGTGCGACTGTGGAGTGGCTGAGGCGTGACAGAGAGGGGCGGCTGGGAGTGAATGTGGGTGAGCGTGCTGATGCAATCCATGGTGGTCCGGAACCAAGCCAGGCAAGTGGCTCATCACAGGACATGCCTAGGGTCATGGTGGGGGGTCAGTTAGGGGAGAGAGCTCCAGTGGCACAGGGACAGGGGGATATGAGGGCACCTGCAGACAGGGAGGAGGACCTTGATGTGGGTGATCAGCTGATGGGGGTGCCAGATGAGAGACCCCTAGAGGGTGTGGCACATGAAGTGGGGGCTCCTGCACAGCCAGACCCACAGGGGGGTGAGCAGGCCCAGGAGCCGGCCAGGAGGCTTCGTGCACCCAGGGTGTACAGGGACAGAGTCACATTAGAGGGGTTAACTGATGTGGAAGTGTATGAGCGTTTTAGGCTAACCCGTGCCAGCCTGGAGGAGCTCTATGCGGTCCTGAGGGAGGACATGGAGCCTTCCTCACGGACCAATAGAGCCATCCCAGGCATGACACGGATGTTAGCCGCCATACACATCCTATCATCTGGTAGTTTTCAGAACACTGCTAGCATAGTAGGAGGAATGTCTCAAGCAAGCCTTTCAAGGTGCCTGAGCACATTCCTCCATGCTATCGTTCCGAAAGCTGCCAGATACATCAGTTTTCCCCACACTGGGGAAGAGATCTTGAAGGTGAAAGCAGATTTCTTTCGAATGGGAGGTATCCCCAATGTGCTCGGTGCTATAGATTGTACACATGTAGCATTGATACCTCCTAGAGAGCAAGAAGCCATGTTCCGAAATCGCAAACACTATCATTCCATCAATGTACAGGCTGTTTGTGATGCAGGCATGCGCATACAAAATGTGGTTTCCGGCTTCCCGGGAAGTACTCATGATGCCCATATCCTGCGTGAGTCATCCACCCCTCTTTATTTTGAGTCTGGAGAAGCTCCACCTGGGTGGCTACTGGGTGAGTACCCATAAAGGATCCCCTAAAATATACATAATGTTCCACTGTAATGTTATTCCATTGTTGCGCCATAAAGAAGGTGTGCCGACTGAGCCATTGCATCGTAGCTTGTTGCTGTGCCTAACCCGATGTGACGTGGTCATAGGAGTATGAAGTTCCAAGCCAGAGATCCCTAAACTAACGTCACATTAATCATTGCGTATATTTACAGATGCTTTAACGAGCAGCACAAACTCCCATTCATATCTACATCTCCCATTTTTGTTTCCTTCAGGTGATGCAGGATATAGGTGTTTGCCGTGGTTGTTGACCCCTGTGAACAATACACGCACAGAGGGGGAGGAGAGGTACAATGCGGCCCATGCCAGAACCCGGAATGTAATAGAGCGCACCTTTGGACTCCTGAAGATGCGCTTCAGATGTTTACATTCCACTGGCGGGGCGCTACAGTATACACCAGGGAAGGTTTGTCACATCATCATGGCCTGCTGTATTCTGCACAATATAGCAGTACAGGCAAACTGTCTGGGGAACATTGATGATGCTCCGCTTGAACCGGCGGAGCGTCCAGTACCTCCCGATGGTGGGGATAACGTTCAGGGGTCACAACTACGTGCCCACGTCATTCGTGAGTACTTCCCATGTAAGTCTGAAACTAATTACAACCAACTCAAATGTACATGGCTTATGGTTACTAATACATCTCTTTTCTCCTTCCCCATTGTCTTCCAGAATATCCAACAGTCCACAGTAGAGGATAGCTTTGTGATGTAACATATGTCTCGTGACGCATTATTCATACTGGATCAAATACAGCCTGCTCTGATATCCGTTACTGGTAAGTATGCGCACATTCCCATACACATCATATATATTGATATCTGCCAACCTCAAGAAGCTAAGCTAAAGGATGGTCTGATGTATTCCACAATGTCAATGGATATAGGCCTCACAATCGTATTTGAAAACATCTGCACCAGAACAGTAATGTTCACATTGTCTGATCATGCTATTCCACATCCCATGGAGGTCAATGCAATTCCTAGCAATCTGGATATATGAACATAACAGCATACTGTAAACCATAAGAAATGTACCTCATGTGATGCAAAGAGGGGATGTCCCCTGTTCTTTGTCAGCGAATGCTGGTAAAAGCATTCTCAGTCAGATAACAGGAATAGTCTCAAGGATGTGTTAACTAGGAATCATTGTGCAATATATCATATGGATTGTGTGACTCATCTCATCATATTGCCATTACAGAACTGTTGCCGTGTGTCAACACATTGTTTACCCACACAGACATGGGAAACAACCTTGCCAGCAACAGAACATCAGCTACATCAATGGCGTCTACATTGTAAGTGAGTATTTGCGGGAAACATGTGCATGTATGCATGAGAGGAAATGACTAATAACTCCATTAATGTAGGCCTAACTTTCTTTTTCCCCAAGACATCCCCTATGTATTGCTGAAGCGGTCCGAAATGTTTATCGGACCATGCAGACGTGTCCTGGGGGAACAGATCTCTTCGTTGAATACTCCACTTGATCTATCCAAGGTAGAGAACCACATGTAGATGTCCGAACATGTATCAATGTGTGATAGTTGTGATCTTCCCTTTCTATTACAGGATGCACTGGTGTCTCTCTCTCTCTCTCTCTCTCTCTCTCTCTCTCTCTCCACCCCTGTTTACCCTTAATTTATTGAGTCACTCAAGTCTTCTGCTAACTATCCCAATTAACCCTTTCCACTATGTTTTCTCTTGTCTTCTTCCTCACATCCCCTGCCTTTTCCTCAGACTCTTCTTTACTTCTCCCCTTTTTGTCTGCATCATTTTCATTTCAACTCTCATGCCCACCTCTCTCCTTTTATTCGCCCATCAACTAATCCTACTCAAGCTGTGGTTAAACTATGTGTCTCCTGACTGTCCCATCTGCAGATTACATTATCTGTCCACATGGGGCAGATACCTTATTACAAAATAGTGCATCGCACTTTACATCTGATCCCTTTCCTCTCCGACTAATGCATATCTTTCTACTTGACACAACCTCCTTCCTATGTATCTCTCACTTACTTATTAACCTTGCTATTCCTTATCTACTCTTCCCCATGTCCATTACCTTTAACTTGGAAGTGGTGATTTTCTAATCTTGTGTGGGCCTTTGTGAACAAATCATTTATCAACAGACTTTACGTTCCAAACAGGGCCCTCCATTTTCTTGCGTTGTCAATATTACATACTGTATATTTTTGTGTTCTTCTCCCCAGTACAGCGTTACGGAATATGTTTGCACAATACAAATAAATGAGAATTCGACTAATCCTAATATTCCCACATCAGGACAAATTAGTCTGGGCCATCATTATCATCGTACAGATGGTTAGCTTGTACGAGATCCCAATGCCTAACGTGTGCCGACATACCTACATCTGTTGGTGGCTGCTCATATGGCATATGTAAGGTTTCCACTAATATATTATTTGTGTGTTTGTATTCCAGATCCCGGTCAGAACAAGGCATGACGATAAACAAAGGCATGACGATAAACATCCTGACATTCCATGGCCATGTCAATGTCCTCATGTATGTGCATGTGTCCGTTTCATTGCTTTGTTGGATCCAGTTTGATATCTGATGACCTTGACCGAATAGCCGATATGTGTCACGAGACAATTTCATTATACAATGCAGATGTGATGTGACATCTGTCAGCTGATGTTCCTGGTATATCCACAGCATGTGTATGCTCATATAGTCTATCTCGATTCACCGGTACCTATTGGTTTAGACATTCTATCCTCTCCTCTACTTGGACTGTTGTGAAGCCTGCAGCACCAACCCTTCAAGATCTTTTCTTCAGTGCTGATGTGACCCTCCCTGTGCATATGGGGAAGAGTAAATCCAGGCTTGGGACTTAACAGTTAAGGAGGTTACGTTAATCTTCAGTTATGCATATTCAACAACAGTGAGTATAGATGCTCAATCAGAGAACAAACTATCACTGATATTGCCTTGTTTGTTGTGAGTTCTCTGCAATAAGTAACATCTGACTGATATGGTCCTGATCAGGTCACCATCTTTTTGACCAAGGTTATCTATGTGCTGCTTATTGTTGCGTGAGAACTGACGTTATGGGCTCATAGCATTCACTGATTGAGCACTTATACTTCTGATGTGGCATCAGAGTGTCCGTTTAACACCCAAGCATACATTTTGCTCTCCCCATATGTATATCACCTTATTCTGGATTATTATGGTGTTTCCTTATTGACTGTTATATATATGTCGGAACAATAATGAGATCTATTATATTGCCTAATGTTGGTTGATATACTGTACATCCCCTGATCATCCATATCAATGTAATTTTCCATGCCTGCATTCTGCTCTCATATCCCTATTTCCCTGTGTTACTTGGATTTTGTATCCTACCCCCCTCCACCATGATCCTTTGCATACCTGTGTTGATTAGTCAACCTGTGGCTTTGTGGCAAGCTTGCCTTGTTAATTTCGTTAAATATTAAATATGATTTATCTGCGATGTTGTTTGTGTCTGCCTCGTCAATGTTGATACCATAGCATTTCCGGAACATCAATAAAAGGACCTTCAGACTCCACATCTGTGCTCTGCACCATCAGTTAGGGGTGTCAATAGAATTCTCACAGTGTGTTTGCATTACTGATTTCAAACATAAGGGAAGGTTGGTATTAACAATCTATCTGACGCAGAAACAGACAAATGAGACAGGTTTCTGTAAGTGGCTCACATCCTAATAGTGAACATACAGGGCCTCATTCAATTGCGATTTTGCCAATTGAATGGGGCTCAAAATAAGCACAGAACATATATTGTGTCAAACAGATTTTAGTTAGTGAAAACCTTGATTTGGTAGAGATGTTTACTAACTCAACCATTTTTCAGAGAATATATGTTATGTGCTTATTTCAAGCCCTATTCAATTGGCCAAATTGCAATTAAATGAGGGCCACAGTATCTAACATAAGTGAGTACACCCGTCACATTGTTGTTAACATTTTAGTACATCCTTTCATGTGACAACACTGAAGAAATGACACTCTGCTACAATGTAAAGTAATTTTTCGGACCCATCAATAACTCAATACCCAGCCATTAATTTGTAAACCATTGTCACCAAAAGTGAGTACACCCTTAATTTGAAATGTCAAAATTGACATGAAATGTCAATTATGTGTGGCCACCATTATTTGCCAGAACTGCATTAACCCTCATGGCCAGGGAGTTCACCCGAGCTTCCCAGGTTGCCACTGGAGTCCTCTTCCACTCCTTAATGATACATCAGAGCTGGTTGATGCTAGAGACCTTGCACTCCCCCACCGTCAGTTTGAGGATGCCCCACAGATGCTCAATATGGTTTTGGTCTGTCGACAAGCTTGGCCAGTCCATCACCTTTACCTTCTTTAGCAAGGCAGTGTCGTCTTAGCGGTGTGTTTAGGGTCGTTATGTTATGTTGCCCTGCAGCCCAGTCTCCCAAGGGAGGGGATCATGTTCTGCTTCAGTATGTCACAGTACATGTTTTCATTCATGGTTCCCTCAATGGACTGTAGCTCCCCAGTGCCAGAGATAAATGGATAAGTCACAACGAACACAAAAACATTGATATGAGATGAACCCATCATTTTGAACCAAAACAGTGATGCAGAGAGAGGGGAGGCAGCATCTGACATAATTAGGTAAATGCATATAGTGGGAATCCACACAACATATTAGCAAAAACATCTATACACATGCATATATGTTTGGTCTGGGCCTGCATGCATGCTGCCAGCACTGAGGAGCTACAGTTCTTTGAGGGAACCCATGAATGCCAACATGTACTGTGACAAACTGAGAAAGAGCATGATCCCTCAGATAGGAGAACAGGCCGCAGGGCAGTATTACAACATGCTAACGACAACAAACACACCTCCAAGCCGACCACTGCCTGGCTAAAGAAGCTGAAGGTCAAAAGTTGATGAACTGGCCAAGTAGGTCACCAGACCTAAACCCTATTGAGCATCTGTGGGGAACTCCTCAAATGGAAGATGTGGAGTGTAACGGAACCCATCACTGTTTTACCCTGTTTTATGGTTATGGTTAAAATATGATCATACTGTTATACTGTATGTATGTTGGTTTCTGCTCGGCAAAATCTTAGCCCAGACTATTGCAGACCTTGGCATAATAGATAATCCTAGTACAGAGACTCATCATAGGATAAGGAAGTCTATTGTATAAAGTGTTTTCATTATCAGACATAACAAAGAAGGATGATCTAAGCAATGTCTGATTGTATCAAAGTAGCCAGGTAGTCTCCGGGAGGTGTGACCCACCTGTTGTCCCTCAATGTGTATTGTGTGGCCAACTATGGGGGATGTGTGTATTGCCTGTGGGAAGAGATGTGTATATATATATTTCTGGGCAACAAAATAAAGTCCGTATTCATTTGACTCCCAATTGAGTGTGGGCAAATATTGCAGGTTGGGAATGGTGAGACTGTAGTGCTTCTTGGATATTGTACCGTATACCAGCGGAGATATTGGACTGCGTGTTCCAACTCCATTACAGGGAGTGCAAGGTCTCTAACATCCACCAGCTCCATGATATCATCATGAAGGAGTGTAAGAGGACTCCAGTGGCAACCTGTGAAACTCTGGGGAACTCCATCCCCATGAGGGTTAAGTCAGTGCAGGAAAATAATGGTGGCCACACAAAATAATCGCCAATTTCACTTAGGGGTGGACTCACTTTTGATATTTCCCCTGAATTAATCTATCCATGTGTCATGAACATGAATATCATGCATCACCGTTACTGTAATCAAACTCATGAATATTACCTCCACCCTCAGCTGCACTAGTGGCTGTTACCCCAACCCTACATTAACACAGGGCTGGTATATTGAAGGAAGATGTATGTACTAATCCAATAACGTTGCTGTGTAGCATTCATGTGGTGTTTACCAATCATGGTACAGTACAAACGAAACAAACAATGATAATGTGAGCAATACATAATGTTTAATCTTATGTTGCTTTCCCAAATATTTACAACAAAAAAAACGGGAGGCAGAAATCCATGGACATCAATAAAATGGAACCTAAAGAGATAAGAACAAGACATCAATTAGAACAATATACGCATTGACTGCAACACCTCAACGTCAATAGATCTGGGACATCAATTGCTTCTATATGCAACATGAACATGTTCTCACCTATTTCCGCTTTCGCTTGGGTTTTTCCTGGCTCTCCTGGCCTTTGGAAGATGGTCCTCTAGGCCGGCCCCGACCTCTTCGGGTGTTTGGAGGCTCTTCCGGCCTGGATGCTGGGGACAGGGTGTGGGATGTTGACGGAGGCGAGTTTGAAGGAGTAGCCCGGTCTTGGTGCTGGCCTTCTCGGGCCATTTCAGGCCTTCGGGCGTACTCCTCCATTAACTGATTATGACGCCTCGCCTCCTGGAACATCCGCTGATTTTGCAGTGTCATTTGAGCAAAGACTCGGTCATTATGGCGTCTCCTCTCCTGTAAGTTCCGGGCATTGTTGCGTCTCCTCTCCTGTAAGTTCCGGGCATTGTTGCGTCTCCTCTCCTGGAAGTTCCGGGCGTTATTGCTTCTCCTCTCCTCGAGCTGCCTGGCATCATGGCGTCTCATCTCCAGCATGAACTGTTGATTTTGCTCACGCTCATGCTGGAGATGAGCCAGGAAATCCGGGCACTGGGCCGCTGACAGCGCAGGACTAACTGGCCGCAACCCAGACCACTGTGTCCTCTGGGTGGAGGCACTGCTGACTGGTGTGTCCTGCCTGGGAGACGCCTGCTGGGCCTGCGGGGCCGGAGTGGCTGGCTGGGCCTGCGGGGCCTGTTGGTCTTGAGTGGCCACAGCGGCTGTCTGGGCCTGCGGGGCCTGTTGGTCTTGAGTGGCCACAGCGGCTGTCTGGGCCTGCGGGGCCTGTTGGTTTTGAGTGGCCACAGCGGCTGTCTGGGCCTGCGGGGCCTGTTGGTCTTGAGTGGCCACAGCGGCTGTCTGGGCCTGCGGGGCCTGTTGGTCTTGAGTGGCCACAGCGGCTGTCTGGGCCTGCGGGGCCTGTTGGTCTTGAGTGGCCGCAGCGGCTGTCTGGGCCTGCGGGGCC
The DNA here is from genome assembly GCA_027410445.1 of Discoglossus pictus. Lineage (NCBI taxonomy): Eukaryota > Metazoa > Chordata > Amphibia > Anura > Alytidae > Discoglossus > Discoglossus pictus. The sequence continues at coordinate 156,405,539 of CM050165.1, forward strand.
TGTTGGTCTTGAGTGGCCACAGCGGCTGTCTGGGTCTGCGGGGCCTGTTGGTCTTGAGTGGCCACAGCGTCTGTCTGGGCCTGCGGGGCCTGTTGGTCCTGAGTGGCCACAGCGGCTGTCTGGGCCTGCGGGGCCTGTTGGGCCGGAGTGGCCACAGTGGCCTGCTGGTCCTGCGGGGGCCACATGCCCTGCCAGGGGCCCATGCTCCAGGGCAGCATTGTTTGTGAAGCCATATTGGGGGCACAACCGGAATGGGACCACATTGGGTGGCCCCACATTTGGCCAGCCCACATTGTCTGGGAGCCAGGCGGTGCCATTATCCTGGCTGGAGGCAATTGCTGGCACCTTGTGGATGGCCCAGGTGGACTTTGATAGGAGGGCCCTGCTACAGGGGAAGTTGACGCAGGTGGTCCTGCATCTTCAGAAGGTGCAGGAACCTGCGGAGGCAGGGGACGCCTGGATGGTACTGAAATGAGACAAGATTTTGATTTGAGTATTGTTTCCATATCTCTGAGATCAGAGTGACTTGTAATTGGCTGTGAATGTTTGACGCCAATCAAAATTGATTTGCATCATTAGTATTGTGGATCCTGGCTGGGATCTTTCCTGTTATGTGACACCGACTACTGGCAGCAGCAGTTGGACAAAGGGGCTGATAGATGGCGCTGCCACTGTTATATACATCATTTTCAACTTACACAGAAGCCCAAAAGCACTAGCCCTCACACTTATCCGAACCCCTTACCTTAACAACACCATAACCCACTAAATCTGCATGATTATATAATCTCCAGGAAAATGCTGTGACATGTAGAGGCTGCTCACTGCTGCTACCAGCAGTCACGGTCAGATAACAGGAAAGGGCCCATGGCTATATGTAATGCTGGTGCGGTGTGCCAACTGCAGTTAATTAGGACACGTGCTCATCTGAATCTGTTGGCCAGTGTGTGAGACAGACCAATCTGTGACCAATCCTCAGCAATGTGAGTTAACATGTTAATGTAACATGGTCCAGATTATGCTGTTACACAACACAAACTTACAGTCCATCAGAGTCTGTATCCGCATATGCTGCAGTGTGCACATCCATACATGTACTCTCATGGTGATGTACCAGCTAGACCGGACCTATCCTGTTGTATGTGCGCATATGTGCGCATCTCTGGAAGTGCCCCACCAACGACTCTAGCTACGCCAGCCCAGCAGGCCAGGTAAGTGGTTATGGGTTTCAGGTTCTGGCTACAGTTAGGGGGGATGGGTTAGAGTTAGAAAGTGGTGTTTAGGGGGTTAGGGTTAGAGGGTTACGGGCTTTGGGTGTACCAACTATTTTTGACGGCTACATGGGGACGCAAGCGCAGCCGCATCCCTAGAGTCGGCGGCGGCACTCTTCCAGCACATACTGAAATGCCCACATAAAACAGGATACATCCGTTATACCTAGTTTCAAAATGTACATGAATTCTAAGCAGTAGGAGGGTTAAGCCAAACAGCTATGGATGGGCCAGTTTAACATGGAGTAGAGTGTGACAGGGGAACTCATGACAATAAAAAATCAATTGCAATAGAGTTGTCATGTATGCTTTATATGCACTGGGAACCAACAGCAAACATAACAGTAACATCAATAGATTTGCAAAACGGTATCATAATCAGTTGTGGGAGGAGGTATTGGACATATATTTCATTGATAACAATTCTGACAAGTAGATTTCTTTACACTGGATTTACATGATTTTCGCAGCCTCATATATCTGTAGTCACAACCAGATATCTTACAGTGCAATTCAACGTCAGTTATCTATCTGTGTGGGGTACATGTGCGTACATATGAGGGTGTTAAGGTGTACATGGTACTCACATTGCAGGGTTTCAGGCCGACCGGAGTCCACCAGGCTAGGGAGGCCCACGACTGACGCTGGCCGGATCATGTCGTTGACTGTGGCCTCCCAACCGGGGTATGTGAAGGTTTGTGGCGGCCCACCACCGGTTCCACGTGCTGCTTTGGCCTCATCGGCCATCTTCTTTTTTACATCGATGCGGCAGTCTTGGAACCGGTGCTGGACAGACTGCCAGGTACGATTCGCATACCCCAGCGAGGAGACCTCAGCCGCGATCTCCTTCCAGGCATCTGTCCTCTGCCTGGGCCTCACTTCACTCCCACCGGTTAGGATGGAGTGTCGGGCTTGCACTCCTCTAACCAGTGTTTCGATCTCCTGGATGGTAAAGTTTGCTGCCCTTTTGCGGGCAGCAGCAGCTTGCTGGCCAGCCTGTGGCTGGGGGCCCTGCTCTCCCTGACCTCTCCCTTCACTGCCTTCTCCCTCCATCTCTCCTCCTCTATCTCTCTTGCTCTCACAAAACCTCCAACTCCAAGACCTGTGTGTCCACTTGCACAGCATACAACACAGTCACAGATTACAGAATTTCACTCCCTTTTAAACTATTTGTGCCCTTGATTGTCATCTTCCTATTGGTTAATTGATTTCAGGTTTGATTTTAGGATTACGGGCTTGAGACTTGGCCGTAGCTTCTTAGTGAAGCACGTACGGGTTTGGCGGATGAGTGCCCTCCAAGCCCGTAGCTCGTTATTCAAACCCGTGCGGGCTTGCATGATAGATGAAGTTAAATATCTTTATTTGCACATTTGAGAGTAGGGGAATGTTGAGCTATTAATTCTGAAACCAAACATCACTTTCACTTTTAATAAAAGTACAGGATGGCTTTTCTATGCTACGACTTGTAAGTTAGCCCTTTACGACCCGTAGGTCTATTTTACCCATTTACGGACTTGACGGAGGCTAATCCCGCAGCCTTTGCAGGTCTGAGGTGCTCCAAGCCCTCGGGACTTTGTCCACGGATATTTGACAAGAATTTGAAAATACAAAAATTGCAGATTTGAGTATAGGGGAATGTTGTGCTATTTTTGCTAACACCTACAATCACTTTATTGTCTCATCAGAGTGCAGGATGGCTTTATTTGGGCTTTATTATGTGCTTAATTGGTGCTAGCGGGACCTGTTTGCTGCAAGTAAGCTGCGGCTCGCTTTTAGCCTTGCAGAGAGGTTTCCCTTAGCAATTGAATAGCAACCGGGGCTTTCTTGCGGCCGAAACTCTTGCTGCCGTTTTAGATCAAAGGCTTTCCTCCGGCGCGTGCGGCCGCAAGGCGCCGGCCGCAAGGCTGCCGGAGCCCCCGGCCGTGAGGGAATAGAATAGCCGAATAGCTTGCGGCCGGTCCTTGCGGCCCCGCAACGGCTGCGGCCGCTAATAGAATGAGGCCCTAATACAATCGCTACGCGAGAGAAAAAATGGCCGAAGAACAAAACGAAAACGAGGCTTAAGACGTAACTATACTACACTTACTCGCAATAATGAAACACATACTATGCGGAACGTATCACAATCAGATTAAACACCATTTTGAACACTACTATGCACAAAATGGCGGATGGAACGCAAATTGTAAGCTGGAACGCAAATAGCGCATGCGTATTGCGTTCTAACGGTTTAACTTTCCAGAATTTTCTACAAGTTTATAAATACTGCCTATTTCACCCAAAAAAATACATTTCTCCTCAGGTGATGAATGGAATGACTTCATAGATAACTGCTGCTTTTACTTGAGAAGATAATTCTTTCATAATTTACTACTTTACACTGTGCAAATTACAACTGAGAGGTAAGCTATAATATATTACATTTTATTATCAAGACAGGTAAAAAAAAATAAGGTTCATTTAACCAAAAATAAAATTAAAATAATTCAATATCAAAAAGAGGTTTATGTAGAGTGACATGTGACATGGACATATATGTGTATCATGTATAGTGACTGTAGAGTGACATGTCACACGGACATATAAGTGTATTGCCCCTGCATAGTGACATGTGACACGGACATATATGTGTATCATGTATATTGACATGTGACACACACATTTATGTGTATTGCCCCTGCATAGTGACATGTGACACGGACATATATGTGTATCATGTATAGTGACATGTGACACGCACATATATGTGTATTGCTGCCACTGCAACAAAATGATCTTAAAACAAAATAATTAAACAACTACATTTAAATGACATTATATGTCATGTATACTGATATGTGACACGCACATATATGTATCATCTATAGTTACATCTCACACACGCACATTTATGTGTGTTGGAAAAAACAAAAAATAAGGTTCATTTAACAATTAAAATATGATTCATGCATAGTGATATGTCACACGCACACTAAATAATTACATTAAATGATGGAAATGTGCTTCATGTATGTGACATATGTGTGTAGCCCCCCAAAAAAATAATGTCAATTTAAAATAATTACAGAATTATATTTAAATGACATTAATTTAGTGCAATTCAATAGATCATGTAAAACTCAATCTTTCTACTTCTTTTAATATTCAAACAGACTCTGCATCAACAGCGTCACTCAACAGTTTGCACCGTGCACTGTGAAGCACAATCCCTTTTAAAGAACACCAACAAAGAAGAACAGGTAAGATAGCACAAGACATTACATGCTCAAAAGGCCATGTTTTGCTACATGAAAAATAAGAAATATACAAATAACTATTTCACTTTCTTTTTCAAACAGACATTACAAGAAGACCTGCTGATTAAGATTGGCAGGAGGGGACCCTCTGTCATTCAACACTTCAATCAAGGTAAAGTATTAAGTATAAAAAAGAAACGAACCATGAGCCATGAGAAAAAAATAACCATAACAGATACAATACACCCAAATTAATACATTTTTTAGTTATTTAAAAGACATTTCACTCAAACAACATTTTCAATTTTATGTTACAACAGATACTGCGTGAAGACCATCGGACGAGGACTTTCAGCACAGGACCAGACCATCGGACGAGGACTTTCAACACAGGACCAGACCAGCGGACCAGGACTTTCAACACTGGACCAGACCATCGGACGAGGACTTTCACCAAAGGACCACAACATCGGACGAGGGCTATCGCCAGAGGACAACAACATCGGATGAGGCTTATCACCAGAGGACCACAACATCGGACGAGGGCTATCGCCAGAGGACCACAACATCGGACGAGGGCTATTGCCAGAGGACCACATCATTGGACCAGGATTTCACACAGAGGACTACACCATCGGACGAGGACTTCCAACAGAGGACCACACCATTGGACAAAGATTTTCAACAGAGGACCAACAAACATTCGGATTTAACACACACTTCAACCAAGGTACAGTATAATAAGTATAAAGGGAGAAAACTAAAGAAACATCTTTCATCTGCATCCGGGTCAACAGAAAAAAAAAAATGACTATGTCCCTTATTCTATTTAAATTGCCACTATGCAATACATAGCTTAATAACCACATCAATGTTTTTTTTTTGCAAAAATGTTTTTCAGTGGTAAACATCTATCCACAAACAAGGTTTTCAAGAACTAAAAAATGAGTTACAAAAAATATGTTAACTGCTTATTTACAGCAGGATTCCATTGGCCAAGTTTTAATTCAATGAGGCCAGGAATTATAACTTTTAACTAAATATAACTGATACATTAATGATTTACCTTTTTTTCCCCAATTGTGCACAATAATCTTTAACAGTAATTACAAATTTAAATATACACAATTACATTTCTTTTTTTTCCTTTACAGATTAATATGGCTGATAACGAGACCAAAGAAGAGAAGAAAAGACGTCAAACTAGAGAAAGACAAGAGAGATGGGCCGCCCAGCAGACACCTGAGGAGAAAGAAATTAGACGAGAAAAAGAACGCAAAAGACTTGCAAATAAAAGACTATCAGCTGCAAAAATGAAAGATACGACAAAAATAAATAAAAAGCAAATAAAGCATTTACAACCTGTTCCTCAAACATCAGATGACATTTTACAAAATACAATTCAAGACAGACCAAAAAAAGCAACTGCAAAAACAAAGCATTTACAACCTCTTACTGAAACATTACAGGACATTTCAACAAAACAAGCACAACATATACCAAGAAAAGCCACGAAAAAAAATAAACATTTAGAACCTGTTGTTCAAACATTTCATGACTTTTCACCTGATGAATATGAAAGTCAAAATCCTATATGCTTTGCAAATTGTCCTTTACATAAGTCTTTAGCAGTAGAGGTTCATAGTTGTGGGGACATGACTACTCAATGTCAATTTTGTGAGGCTTATTATTTTAAACAGGAGAGACCCAGAGATGGACAATTTATTAGTTGTTGTCAAAAAGGCAAGTTCAAACTTCCAGAAAGGAAACAATTTCCCAGTTATTTACAAAATATTATGACTGAACCTACTTTTCCAAACTACAAAAATTTTAAGACAAACATAAGATCCTACAATAGTGCCATATCATTTGCATCTATGGGGGCAATATTAGCTGCTAATGTACCAGGACATGGTCCTTACTGTTTTAAAGTCCAAGGACAAATTTATCATCGGACTTCACATTTACATCCAGAGCAAGGAGAGCAAAGAAAATTTGCTCAATTATATGTCCTAGATACAATGGAAGCTGTTGACCAACGTATGCAGATGGAAGAAAATAAAAAATGCTTACCCAGTGTTTTCATAGAGCTAAATAACATTATGGACAACAATCACTACAGTAAAGCTTATAAAAAATTGGCTGAAGTAGAAAATGAACAACTACTTCATGCACAAAGACATCAATTACCCATGCCAAAGGTTAATATGGTGCTTAAAAGAGACAGACATACTGATAAACGTCGTTATAACTTGCCAACCTCAAATGAGGTTGCAATGGTCTTTCAGAATGATGAAGGAGAACCACCATTTCAAAGAGACATTAGAGTATATCCCAGAAATGAGGAGCAACCATTTATTAATATTAATATCTTAAGTCCAAATTTAGATCCAATGACATATCCCATCTTTTTCCCACATGGAGAAGCAGGTTGGCAATCAAAATGAACCCTTCCCAGTTACCTAAATGCTAAAGCAAGAATCCAAAATAATGTTTCTATGCTTGAATTTAAAGTAGCTCAAATTGCCATTCGAGATGAATTTAATCCAATTTTATGTGGTGGAAAACTAACACAACAATGGATTATTGATTCATATTTGCAAGTTGAGGCAAATAATTTAAACTTTATAAAATATCAACAAGATAAACTACGTGTAGAACAATATTGTGGACTCATGGACTATGTTGCTGACGTGGCTACAAGCAGAGACATGACAGCTGGCAAAGCCATCATTTTACCATCTTCCTTTCAAGGATCTCCTCGAAATATGAGAGAAAGATACAATGATGCTATGGCTATTGTGACAAAATTTGGAAAACCAGATTTATTTGTGACATTTACATGTAATCCACAATGGCCAGAAATTAATCAAAATCTACTTCTTGGACAAACTGCTTCTGATCGACCAGATTTAGTAGCCAGAGTTTTTAAGATCAAATTAAATGAATTAATACGTGACTTCACTATAAATCAGTTATTTGGCAAATGTCTTGCTTATGTATATACCATTGAATTTAAAAAAAGAGGACTTCCACATGCACATCTTCTGATAATACTTCAAGAGAAAGATAAATTAGATACTTCGGACAAAGTGGATGCAGTCATAGTTGCTGAACTACCAGATCCAGAACTATATGGTAGACTATATGAGATTGTTACTCATCGCAGGATTCATGGACCCTGTGGAGACCTGAATCCACAATCACCATGTATGGAAAATAATAAATGTTCAAAAGATTTTCCAAAAGATTATAGAGACAAAACATATGCAAATTGTGATGGATATCCACTTTATAAAAGAAGAGAAGGAGATAGTGCCATTATTCGTGGAAAAAAAGTGGACAATAGATATGTAGTACCCTACAATCCACATTTACTCATGAAGTACAACGCCCACATCAACGTAGAAGCCTGCACTTCCATCAAATCAATTAAATATGTCTACAAATATATTTACAAAGGCTATGATGCAGCTACTGTAGTCGTCAAAAGTGCAGACAACCCTGAATGTAGTGAGTTAGTACATGATGAACTTGCATCTCATGTAGATGCTCGCTATGTCAGTGCACCAGAAGCTATTTGGCGGCTTTTAAAATTTGAAATGCATGATAGATCACATGCAGTATATAGATTAGCAGTACATTTGCCACAACGACATTTAGTCTATTTCCATGCTGGAAATGAAATGAATGCATTGGCCCAAAGTGAAGATCGTCACACTACACTAACTGCATGGTTTGCATTAAATTCAAATGATGCTCAAGCAACACAATACTTATATATTGAAATTCCATATCACTATGTTTTTGTGAATGGATTATGGAGACCAAGAAAAACCAGAGGCAATAAAATAATTCCACGAATTTACACAGTCAGTCAAAGAGATGTTGAACGTTTTTGCTTAAGGATATTACTTTTAAATGTTCCAGGAGCACAAAGTTTTGAACAATTAAGAACTGTTAATGACATTGTATATGAATCCTTCCATTTAGCTGCAAGACATAGAAACTTACTCGCTGATGATACAGAGTGGGAAAGATGTTTAGAAGAAGCAGCACAATGTCAAATGCCACGACAGATGAGAGAACAATTTGCTTTTATTTGTATCTTCTCAAATGCTCCAAATGCATTAGCTTTGTGGGAGACTTTTAAAAGTAATATGGCTGAAGACTTTATGCGACGATACTATGAACCCATTGCACACTTAAAAGCGTTAATGGAAATCCAAGAAGTATTTTTAACTCATGGATTAAGTTGTGCAAGTTTTAATTTGCCTGATCCAGGTCTTATAGATGACATAAACTTTGAAGACTATGATATTCAACTACAAGCAGAAAGAACACAAGAAAGACTTGCAACTTTAAATACACTACAATTGCAAGCATTTCATGCCATTAAAAATGCAATAGATGATGACATGGTGACAGAGCTTTGTTTCTATCTTGATGGAGCTGGCGAATCAGGAAAAACCTATTTGTACAATTTATTAATGAGTTCAGTACGAGCACAAGGACAAATAGCAATGGCGTTTGCCACTACTGGAATTGCTGCACTTTTATTAGAAGGTGGAAGAACTGTTCATAGTGGATTTAAACTGCCAGTGCCTATTTTAGAAAATTCGGTGTCAGATATTCGCATGACATCCTTACAAGCAAAGAAATTTAAGAATTGTAAATTAATTATAATAGATGAGGCCACAATGATGTCATGCTATGCCCTCCAATGTATTGACCGTTTGCTTCGTGAAGTCATGGATAATATTTTTCCATTTGGTGGAAAGGTAATGTTGTTGGGTGGCGATTTTAGACAAACATTACCTGTCGTTGTACATGGAAATCGAACTGACATTATCGAAACCTGTATCAAGTCAAGCACAGTATGGAAACATTTTACCCATCTTCAACTGCAACAAAATATGAGATCAGAAGGACAAAATGATTTCAATGATTGGCTTATTAAAATTGGAGAAGGCAGAACAGAAAAAATACTACATTTAGCTGACGACACTGTAGAGATCCCACCTCAGATGATTTGTCAACAAGATATTATATCGGCTATATTTGAAGGGAGCATAAATAACGAAGAATATTCCGAGCTTGCCAACCAAGTCATACTGACGTGTAAAAATAAAGATGCATTAATCCTCAATAATGAAATCTTTAAAAAAATTAATGCACCACAAAGAAATTATCACAGTGCTGATTCTGTACTTGCTGATGACAATGAAAGTCAGGCTAACTTTTCGACTGAATTCATAAACTCTTTAACTCCTTCTGGAATACCACCACATATTTTGCAGCTAAAGAAAGGTGCAATTATCATGTTATTTGCGAAATATGAACCCCAAAAAAGGCCTATGCAATGGGACAAGATTAATTGTTCAACAATTAAAGGACCATTTTATAGATGCTGAAATTTTAACTGGGACCCATAAAGGAGAGAGAGTTTTCATACCAAGAATAGATTTAGCACCAAGTGAAAGTAGTCTCCCTTTTATACTTAAAGAAGACAATTTCCCATTATTATGGCATTTGCCAAGACCATTAATAAATCACAAGGTCAAACTTTCAAATCTGTGGGTATTTTTTGGAAGAACCAGTATTTGCACATGGTCAATTGTACGTTGCATTGTCAAGGTGCAAAAATCCACAGGCTATTAAAGTTTACATTGAAAACAATGAAAGTCAAGGTGATTTATTAGAAGATGGACGTATTTTTACTAAAAACATTGTCTACTATGAAGTACTATAACTTTGCAGAATACAAACTAAAGCCATGCATACATTTTTTTAAAGCATTCAAAAATACATAACAATTTGTTGCTTAATTCAGTCATAATTAATGGAAGTAATGTTTATGGATAATTCGCCTCACAAGCATTTTTAAGAAAAATGATGTTACAATGTTAAGTCACTGTGTTAATGTTTCTAATGTTACAAGTTTAAAAACAATATTTTCAAGTTATTTCATTCAACATATTACAAAGTTCATGTTAAGAGCTCAAGCACCTTCTAAGTCACAATGTAAATATTGTCTGTTATCTTAAGATTACTACCTACATTAATGTTTATCGCCAGTTTATGTGGTCAGTAAGGAATTACTTTCATTAGGCACGTTTTAAGGAGAGTTTTTACTGTATGCCTTCCTCTACATTCAATGTATATTCAAGTTAACAATTATTGTGATAGAAATTGCATGTTAATACTGATTAATTTAAAGTTCAAATGTTTTTACATTCAAATGTTAATACTTTTAATACAAAATTAAGTTACAAAATGTATTCACTGTGTTCCTGTTTATAATGTTCGAAAATATACAAATGTTTTGTCAACTTCCAAACTTACATAAAAAATAAAGTTCAAGTTTAAAAATATATACTTTGAAGGTTATTGCTTACATATATTTTAAACTTCATATTAAAATTAGGGACGTTTCAACAAGGCTTTTTACTTTTTGCTTTCCTCTGCATTCAATGTATATTAAAGTTAACAATTTTACAGATACAGATACAAATTTCATGTTACAAAACCATTACATCAACATTTTACAAAAATACACGTTCATATCACAATACTTACAAGTGTCAAAAATCTATATTAATAACTAAACTACTTGACAAACATATACATCACATTGCCGTCATTTTTTGACGGGCAAGTCGCTAGTAAAATATTTTTAAGAAAGTTCAGCACTTCCTCATAGCTTGGAGCATGTAAAAACATGAGGGAGGGGGGTCAGGGAGGAGCTTTTACATATAATGTCTTTCACAACAACATTGTCTGTATTAGACAGTTTCTTTCTCGCTACCTACACAAATGTATCATGCATGCATGGGCCATATTCAATTGAGGTTTCGAGCCTCTGGTAGCCCGTATGTGAGGTCGCAAGTTAATTTGCTATTCAATTGGTGACTTTTTACGTGCTCCAAACAGTTTACGAGTTACGAAAGCCTTTGATCTTTCACTTTTGCAAGGCTAAAAGCACAAATTTCTATTAAATTGCTCAATTTCCCCAAGCCCGCAAATGTTTTCACACCCGTAAATGGCAAATGAAGGAGAAAATCCTATGAGTGCTAGAGAGGACCCGCAAGGGTGTTAAACACCTATTCGTAGCACTGTAAATGCAAATAAAAAAAATCAATAATGGACTGTAAATAAGGTGAAAAGCGATGATAGACATTAAAATTAATTGCACAACAATCTCAAGCTCGCAAATATTCAGGAAATTAAAATTATTTTTACGTTTCATTTCGGGGTTAAATCGATCTTGAGAATTAATGAGTTAATACATACCAGGCCACCCATATGGATTAGAACAGTATTGACATTCATATTCATAATTCATTATTTTGAGGGTTTGTGAGTCTGATAGCATATCAGACCCCCAAACCTAATTGATTGACATGTAACCTCCATGTCTCATTTTCTATTGGGTGATTCAAAATGGGAGGTTACAGGCTTGCTTAATTGTTCCCACCCTGAACTGCTAGGAGCCAGTGCATAGTTTATGGTTTTGGCTTTGGGATAGTAACTTCCGGGCTTGAGCAATTGAATAGCATCATAGTCAGAGATGAACGGGAGCCTGCAACACACCCGCAGACATATGGCCATCTGCGATTGAGTTGCGGGCTTGGAATTGAATATGGCCCCATAGAGGTTGATAAGATGAAAAGGGGACAGTGTGAGAAATCAATGGATATTGGAAAGAGTTAAATCTTTGTATGTGCAAAGGCACAATTTTTTCTTTTAATGTATTTTTTATAAAGATGTGAATACTTTGACAGTGAGATGCAACAATACCAAAGAAAATAGATATAGGGAGAAAATAAAGAAGAAATGTACAGCTTATGCCAACCACACTTGAGAACTTGCTGATAAGGAAAAGTATGACTACACTTTGAAACATAAAATAACTCTAATTTGTATCTTCTTTGTGTAATTAAACTATTATGGAATCTACAAATTTGTCCTCAACAGATCAACTTCCTAAGGTGGAATGCGGGCCGTGAGTATACAGGAAGCTTGTACCTGTAAAATGGTAAGCTGTCGTCTGGATTGCTGACTGGAGTGTTTATGGTTATTCTCTAATTGCTGCCTGTCATGGCTCTTGGACTGCTTTCACTTAGATTCTATTTGTACCTTGCTCTCAGATCTCTTCCACTGTTCTATAGAAGGTAACTGTAATGAATATCAGCAGAACTGCAGGGAAACTCATTACATTATAAGAACACACCCACTGGAAAAGTAACAGGCATTAGCATATAAATGCTGCAAATATAAAGATTGCATTGTATATCATGTTTAGTTAATTAAAATACCATGTAAAGAAAACTTGACCACAGTGGTCCTTTAAAAAACGGAGGGGTAAGTATTCGTTCTGGTAAAACAACCACTTTGGTGGTGCTGGAACATTAATTCAGGTGTTATATTAGGATCACCGTAGTCTAGGAAAAAACTTCACATGCTTGTGAAGTATGTAAGTATGAAAAAAAATCATACTTTTGCAGACTCTGTTTGTACTGGACTTCTATGTTAGCTGTTCTCAATCAACACTGTTAACTTGAAGTCTGAAGGGATCTGCTCAACTAATTTTTTATCTTTTCAAGAGTGGAGGGAGGATTGAAGTTTTTTTTCTGATTGACTATTCAGAACAGCTTTTAGCATTTGAGCCTCCCCCACACACACACACATTGTTCAACTGGCAACTACACTTTACGCATTATCTGCTCTGTACTCATTCCCACATGCCTTGAAAAGGAATGATTACTGTCATGTCAATTTCTATGCACTTGCAGAAAGTGCTAAAGTTAAGATTTTCTCTATAAAATTATGTTTTATATTGCTAATACAGCTGCTATTATTATTTTTTTTTTAAACTACAGTGGGTCACATTTTTATCACCCACATAAAGCAGCTGGGGATGAGTTAGGTATAGGGACTCAATTTGTGACAAATAACAAAAAAATGAGGATTAACTTTTGACTTGAGCGGAAAAAATATGAAAACACAATCTGTCCACCTCTATTGCAATTAAAGAGAGATTTGATTTTCCAATCTTTTTTTGTGTGCACAATTGTTTTGGTGAGAGGAACATATTCCACACAGAGCTGCAAACACATATTTAGCTCTTTTTTTTATGATTGTATTGCTTTTTTAAATGTTTGCTTTTCCATGGTTGCTAAATACTTAATTTTTCTATGTATACTGATAGCTATTTTTATGGTTATGTATTTATCTCGATATTTGTTGCCCTTTAGAAATTTTCCCTTAGTTAGTAATGACTCATAGAGCTACATAAATAGGATTTTTTAGATTGTGATTTAATGATGGTATGTTTTAACAAATTATCTTTCTATATCTTACTGCAAGTCTCTATAAAAAAGAAACACCTTAATTACCATTTTGTGCAGCAAAGGTATTTGAGGTGTTCCCTTTTAATAATTTATTTAAACCTATTTACTAATTCTAGGTTGGCACCAATTTCCCTTAAACTGCTGTAACTGCTTTATACTGATTGAGCAAGTTTAATTTTGTAATATACAAGTTCTGAATGGGAAAGGGAATCTTCAGACTACTTCAACTCTCTCCTTGCTGGCCTCCCATCACCCGTCTCTCTCCATTTCTGTCAATAATGAATGCTTCTATACTCTACTATATTTACTATATTGATCGCTTGATGTCTGCAGCACCTCTCTGTCAGTCACTCCACTTTCTTCCTGACCCTAACATATAAAGCCCTCAATAACAATGCACCCTTGTATATCTCCGCTCTTGTCTGTAAATACTCTTCCAACCATCCTCTTTGCTCTACTAATGTCATCCTTCTTTCCTCCTCCCTTGTCACCTCCTATCATTCCTGCTTTCAGAACATTTCTTGCACTGCCCCCATTCTTTGGAACTCGTTGCCTCACTTCACTAGACTATCTCTGCCTTAAATCCTTGAAAACCTCACTAAAAACGAATCTATTTAAAGAAGCTTACCACCTTTAGCCATAATTTATGCAATGTATTGCACCTCACTAGTGATGTCGCGAACATCAAATTTTCGGTTTGCGAACCGCGAACGCGAACCGCCGCAAATGTTCGCGAACCTGTGAACCCGGCGAACCGCCATAGACTTCAATGGGCATGCGAGTTTTAAAACCCACAGGGACTCTTTCTGGCCACAATAGTGATGGGAAAGTTGTTTTAACGAGACTAACACCTGGACTGTGGCATGCCGGAGGGGGATCCGTGGCAAAACTCCCACGGAAAATTACATAGTTGATGCAGAGTCTGGTTTTAAGCCATAAAGGGCATAAATTACCTAACATTCCTAAATTGTTTGGAATAACGTGCTTTAAAAAATCAGGTATGATGTTGTATCGATCAGGTGGTGTAAGGGTTAGGCCTGCTTTACTGTGACAGACCAAACTCCCCGTTTAACGCACCGCAAACAAACGCAAACAGTCCACTTGCACAACCGCAAACTCCCATTTGCACAAGGTTGGATACCAAGCTAGCCATGTCCCGTTCCTTGTCCTCACTGATGTCATTGAAGGTCTCTTTCTCCACCCAGCCACCAAGGGTCCCCAAAAGGTGACAACAAGCCCCCTGGGACGCCTGCTGTGTTTGGTCTTCCACCTCCTCAAAGTCACCTTCCTCCTCTGACTCCTCTTCTTCAGACTCCTCTCACTGCGTTGCCTCTCTCTGCATTATTATAAGGTGTGTTAAGTAGTACTACTCTTATCAGTTTAATACCTGTTACAGCACCTATCAGGGGCGTGTATAAGGCCTGGATTTTTGGAACTGGGAGATGGAAAAAGATACTTGGTTGGTCGTATCACTTCAAATTTGGGGCACTTTGTGACATTATTATCGTTTACTTATAACGCTATTAGCTTCTTACGCTCAAACATGTCCTTTACAGGCACCTGACTATGGGCAGATGAGCAGGAACAGCTCAAGGCGAGAAACGGAGTGGCAGATGGTTGAGAGGGTGCAAGGAGGACAGCAGTGGTTGATGTGGCTGATGATGCTGGACCAGGATGGCGGCTTCGAGTTTGTGTGCTGCTTGTACTCATGTGTTGGTCTGGAGTCACCCAAACATTAGGTCTCAACCTGTAGAGGATAAGGGAACCAGGCTACTCTAGACCTCATTCATCATTACAGATTTTGACAGATTGGTACTATGCGTGCAAGCTACTGTGACAACAGAAATGAGTGGAACTGTGCACTTGCAGAAGTTGGCAGAGTAGACGCTGTAGGTCTGACACAGACGCTTGCAGACTGCTATGCAATCTATTCCAGTATAATTTTTGTTTTTTGTTTTAAATGTACACTACTGTTATACCAGATATGAGTGGTGTGTTAAGTAGTACTACTCCTATCAGTTTAATCCCTGTTATGTGCCTTTTTTGGGGTTTGGTTGTTGAAGCCACAGTGCAGCACCAGAGGCCAGAAAAATTAGGCATGTACACATGCCTGAAAAATTAGGTATTGTTGATCTTGCAGCGAGCAGAGAAGAAGGTAGGCCTGATTCAACGCCCCAGCCCCGCATACCCACACTCAGAGATTGAGGGGGGGACCTGAGAAGGCCACGGGCCGGAGATATAAAGGGGGGCCATCCCAAATAAGCACACAAGCGGGGACAAAGGTAGTGAAGGGGACATAGAGGCCCATGGACTGACGGTCGACATCTTGGCAGGAAAAGGGCCCAGCAATTAAGCCAAACTGACCCAGCACAGGCAGCTACTTGAGTCAAACGCTGTACAATTACACCTTAATAAAGCTGAAACGTGCAGCAGCAGGGATTCTAAACGGCCACACGGGGACAAGGAGGCTAACAGCCCTCACAGTCTCTGCACCACTCTTTTTAACAGATAAGCCAAGGGGCTAACCAGGGACCTTGTCCACATAAAAAACTGAATTTTATTGGAGGAATTATTAGTGTCTTTACCCCCCAAGAGAGGACATAATATACGGTATCTTTAGACTACCTGATGGCCAAACCTCCTTTAGCCCCAATGCTATCCAAGAAACATTTCAAAACTTCTATCAGACCATATATTCATCCCAATCCCGCTGCAGCGGATCTGACATAGAGTCCTTCCTACTACAGCAAGAAGTCCACAAAATACCTGTACCTCAATTGGAAATCTTGAACCTAGACATATCCCAAGAGGAAGTTAAATCTACAATCCAAGATCTTAAATTTGGCAAGTCCCCAGGGCCAGACGGTTTTACTCATCTGTACTATAAGAAATTTGAGCCCTTGCTTACCCCCGCACCTAAAATCTTTGTTTAACGCTATACTAAATGGAGAACCTACGCCCCCTTAATTGAATCAGGCCGACCTCATAGTCTTTCCAAAAGAGGGTAGGGACCCTTTAGAGGTTAAAAATGATCGCCCCATACCCCTGATAAATGTGGATGTCAAGATCCTAGCTAAAATTATGGCCAAACGAATATCTAACTTTTTACTGGACTAAATACACAAGGACCAAACGGGGTTCATTCCTTTCAGAGAGGCAGGAGATAATAATGTTAGGAAGGTTCTGAACGTCCAGTTCTTGGCTCAACACTTTAACAACCCAGTTTGCACTCTAGCTCTAGACATAGAGAAGGCTTTTGATACGGTGGAATGCCATATATGTACAAAATGCTAGATAAGTTTGGATTTGAGGGACGCTTTCTCAACCTGCTCAGATGGTAATACGACTCACCAGTAGCTAACTTAAAGATACCAGGGGACCATAAGGCCAAAATCCAAGTACAGAGAGGGACCAGGCAGGGATGCCCACTCTCCCCACTGCTCTTTGCTCTTGCCATTGAACCCCTAGCGCAGGCAATCAGAACCAACCATGCCATCCAGGGGGTTCAAGTAGGACACCATCAGTTTAAGTGTTCACTTTTTGCGGACGATATGCTTTGCACCCTGACAAAGCCCCTTCTCTCTATACCAGCACTCATGTCCACTATAAAAGGCTTCAGCTAAATCTCGGGCCTCCAATCCTTGCAAAAGGATATTTCTCTTTCAATGGAATCCTGCTTACTGGGGATACACATAAAAAAACTTATCTCAATCCTAGAACAAGCTATTCCAATTAATGGCTTTAGCATTCAAAATACACATAGCTACCCGGGCCCGGATGGATTTACAAATCTCTATTACCAAATTTTTATAGACTTGTTATTACCCCACTTAGCCACACTTTTCAATCAAATTTTAGAAGGCTCTCCCATGCCACAAGAACTAAACCATGCAAATATGATATGTTTCCCGAAAGAACGACGAGACCCATTAGAACTTAAAAATTACTGCCCATATCACTCCTAAACGGGGATATAAAAATTTTGGCCAAATTAATGGCAAACAGGATTTCGCAATTTCTCCCCTCCATAATCCATAAAGACCAAACAGGGTTTTTCCCCCATAGACAAACGGGGGACAATATCAGACGGACACAAAATGTAATCTCATGGTCATCCCAACATCAAATACCCACATGCCTTTTGGCGTTAGATATAGAAAAGGCCTTTGATACGTTAGAATGGCCTTATTTAAAAGCAGTATTACAGAAATTTGGGTTTGCAGGCAAATTTATGAACTTGATAGATACATACTACAAATCCCTGTCAGCCAGATTAAAACTCCCGGGAGATCGCTTACAACACATAAAGATTCAAAGGGGAAAAAACACATTTTTAGATTTATTTGGAATCATAAAGCCCCGAGGATCTCAAAAAATAATATGTATACACCAAAAGGGAAAGGGGGCCTATTGTGCCCGAATCTCAAACTGTATTACAAGGCAGAGGAGCTGGCTTTCATTCCTCTGACGCATTCTCCCACACATCAGCAGCTCTGGGTATTTATGGAAAATGTAAGCATGTCACCTTATACATGGGATACAGTAATATGGATTCCAGGCCTGTATACTTTTTGAGAAACTTGAAAAACCCGTTGATCAAGCACTCATTAAAAATATGGACGGAGATGAACTGGACACAAAAACTGGACACTCGGGTATCAGATCTTACCCCTATCGTACCCAATCCCCACTTTAAGATACATCTTCTATAAAGCTCTCTCAGTTGGTGGAAGTCTCAGAACCTACTAAGGGTTGGTCCATGGTGGCATGACGACAAAATAATGACCTTTGAGCGGGTGAGAGACAGATACAATTTACCCCTGGCTGAACACTATAATTTTTGCAGGATACATCATTTTATATATACGATAAGTGGTAGGGGAACCCCCCAAAGAAACGCCTGGCTACTCAAAAATGTAGGGATTCCCTGTTTCAGCCTGGTATTATTAGCCTCATGTATGAACTATTTAATGAAAACTCATGGGCAAACAAACCAGACTATAGCAAAGCCTGGTAGAGGGATTTGGGCACCGAGTTGGCAGACAGCACATGGGATAAAAGTTGGCTAGGCTTAAGTAGGGGATCTTTAAATTATAGTCTGCTTGAGACTTCAATAAAGGTCCTAAACAGGATGTATATTACTCCTTTTAAGCTAAATAAATGGGATCCAAAACGGAGGAGCTCATGTTTTAGGAACAGTGGTAATGAGGCTACATTTATTCATGTCTGGTGAGAGTGTTCGGCAGTCATAATACTATGGGAAGAAACATGCTTACTAGCTTCTAAAATGTTTAAGATTCAGATTTCTGCTAATATAGAAAACTGCATGCTGGGTGTTCCGCATGTCTGTCTCTCGCCCGCTCAAAATAGGCTATTAAAGTTCATCATGTTGGCCACAAAGAACCATATAGCCAGACAATGGAAATCGGATACCCTACACTTTCAGGTGGTTGAAAATAAATTAAACTTTATCCTTATAAATGAACGCCTTACCCAATTAGTAGACAACTCCATGGATACATTTTGAGATATATGGTCTCCGTGGCTACAATTAAGGGATAGCATATCTGGAGACAATTAAAGAAATTTAGGTCCGGAATAGGGGCTCCCCTAAATGGGAGAGGATATTCTCAAGAGAACGGGATGGATGGAGGTGTGTGTGGATCCTTAGAGGGGCGGAGGACGGAGGTAAGTGCTATATTTTACATCATATTTATGTAAAAAAGGAGGATGTTTGTGGACCTTTCCCTTTCCCAACATGTTAAATGTTAAAACTAGTTATTTTTTTTCCCAATTATAGTCAGATTCAAGACTTAAAGGGAATCAACTTAAAACAAACTGAATTAAAGCTATATTAATAACTGAAAAGTAAAAAAAAAAAAATTTTTAGGCTACAGGTACAACCAAATCCAGATAACATACTAGCCCTGGATATGGTATAAGCTCCAAGACTATGGAATGGAAAGGGGTAAACTGAGTATTAATAGAGATAAGGTAACTCAGTGATGTATTAACATGTATGGATATATATGTAACATGGAAATGGTTGTTTGAATATGATATATTACCTGACCTAATAAAATATTTTTTGAAATAAAAAATACACATAGCTAGTAGTTGAAAAACCCCAAATTAAAACTTTCAGGAATTAATAAAAAAAATCAACTATTTACTGCTAAAAAGAGATTAAACCATGTAGTCTTGGATAGAATCACCCAGTTCCAGACAATTTGGGATCCCTGGATAACATCCCCATTTAGTGCCCCCCTAATATAATAAAACATTTGTTAATAGTTGAAGCGACTCGGGGGGAAGGACCGGAGTGGGGTAGCTCTGGAGGAGACCCTTCAGAAGCAACCGGCGGCAAAATCATCCGAGGAAATGAGAGGTCACCTACTGAAGCCTGCCCTAGGGTAACCCAAGGGCGATTGAGCAGGTTAGATATTGTAAATAATAAGCTACTGCTGGAGTGATGATAGATATCAGGACTTTGGTGTTAATTGCTGATATGCTCTTTACTATTGTCTGTTTTACCATGTCTTAGGTTTCTCTTAAAAATTGCAATCAAAGTAAAAAAAAAGAAAATGTATTAACCAAAACAGTAAAAATAAGAAGGCCTAGCCAGCTAATTTTAACAAAATGTCTTCATTGTAAATATGTATTTTTGCACAACTGTTGTGTTATGCAAGACTGTTCAATATGCTTTCTTTTTCATTACATGCCGTACGCCTTCTGACATAAAAATTTAAATTAAAAAATTAGGTATTGTTGCAGCTGCTGCTGTTGCAGCGGCCAGAAAAATTGACCTTTGTTCCCCAGGCAGAAAGTGCCATAAAACATTGCGTCTTCTTGAACCCTAGTTGGTGGCGAATAAGTCACGCAAGTCATTCGGCATTCACAGATAACATACAGCAGCGTGTGGACCATTTTTAGCCGAAGGCAGCTCATCTCATCAGGCCTTTTTAAGTCAAATGTATCGCTCAGTGTCAGTCCCTTCGGGATCCATCCCTCATTCATCTTTAAAAAGGTGAGGCAATCTAGACTTTTTTGCCCTAGGCGACTTCTCTTCTTGGTGACAAAACCTCCTGCTGCACTGAAGGTCCTTTCTGACAGGACACTTGAAGCGGGGCAGGCCAGAAGTTCAATTGCAAATTGGGATAGCTCAGGCCACAGGTCTAGCCTGCATACCCAGTAGTCAAGGGGTTCATCGCTCCTCAGAGTGTCGATATTTGCAGTTAAGGCAAGGTAGTCTGCTATCTGTCGGCCAAGTCGTTTTCTGAGGGTGGATCCCGAAGGGCTGTTGCGATGCGCAGGACTGAAAAAGGTCCGCACGTCATCCATCATCTACACGTCCTTGCCGGCGTGGTCATGGGAGGAGGATTACTTTCACCTCTTATATTGCCCTTGTGCTGTGACATCACCCTTAAATGCTGTGTAAAGCATACTTGTTAATTTGTTTTGGACCTGCTGCATCCTTTCTGACTTGCGGTAATTTGGTAACATTTCAGGCACTTTCTGCTTATACCGGGGGTCTAGTAGCGTGCACACCCAGTACAGGTCCTTCCCCTTCAGCCTTTTTATACGAGTGTCCTGCGACAGGCACGACAGCATGAAAGACCCCATTTGCACAAGGTTGGATGCCGAGCTACCCATGTCCCGTTCCTAGTCCTCAGTGATCTTGCTGAAGATATGTTCTTCCCCCCAGCCACGTACAACACCACGGGTACCAGATAGGTGACAACGAGCACCCTGGGATGCCTGTTGTGATTGGTCTTCCTCCTCCCCCTCAAAGCCACATTCCTCCTCTGACTCCTCTTCCTCACTATCCTCTTCCAGCGTTGCCGCAGGTCCAGCAAGCGATGCTGATAAGGCTGTTTCTGATGGTGATGGTGACCACAACTCTTCCTCTTCCTCGTCGCGCTTATCTACGGCCTGATCCAGCACTCTTCACAGGGCATGCTCCAGGAAGAAAACAAATGGTATGATGTCGCTGATGGTGCCTTCGGTGCGACTGACAAGGTTTGTCACCTCCTCAAAAGGACGCATGAGCCTACAGGCATTGGGCATGAGCGTCCAGTAACGTGGCAAAAAAATCCCAAGCTCCACAGAGGCTGTCCTAGCACCCCGGTCATACAAATACTCGTTAATGGCTTTTTCTTGTTGGAGCAGGCGGTCGAACATTAGGAGTGTTGAATTCCAACGTGTGGGTCTGTCACAAATCAAGCGCCTCACTGGCATGTTGTTTCGCCGCTGGATATCTGAAAAGTGCGCCATGGCCGTGTAGGAACGCCTGAAATGGCCACACACCTTTCTGGCCTGCTTCAGGACGTCCTGTAAGCCTGGATACTTATGGACAAAGCGTTGCATGATCAGATTACACACATGTGCCATGCACGGCACATGCGTCAACTTGCCCAAATTCAATGCCGCCAAAAAATGTCTTCCGTTGTCACAAACCACTTTGCCAATCTCCAGTTGGTGCAGAGTCAGCCATTGATCCACCTGTGCGTTCAGGGCTGACAGGAGTGCTGGCCCAGGGTGACTCTCTGCTTTCAGGCAAGTCAACCCCAATACGGCATGACACTGCCGTATCCGGGATGTGGAATAGTATCTGGAGAGCTGGGGGGGGGCGTTGATGTGGAGCAAGACGCAGCAGAAGAGGACTCAGCTGAGGAGGTTATGGAAGAGGATGGAGTAGGAGGTGTAGAGGAGGTAGCAGCAGGCCTGCCTGCAAGTCGTGACGGTGTCACCAACTGCTCTGCAGAGCCACTCATTCCGTGATTGGCAGGCGTCATCATGTTTACCCTGTAAGAAATTAACTGATAATTAAATAATTAATGTATAATTTCTACAAATAATAAGTTCTTTTGGACAAATCAATAAACGAACATATGAATACGTTTATAATTAAGATATATTTTGCATAAATCAATATACGGTTACACAATGGGTTTTAGACAAACAGATAGACAGTAGGGATAAAACGATATTTACAAAAAGATACTTATATGAATAATAGACTACATTATAACTAGATACTACACCACAGGTCAGCAATAACTTCAGAGTCCATGTGTTTAGGCATCAGGTCACAGCACGGCATGGCTTCTACTCAGCTGGGCGCTCCTCTGTATGACTCTTCTGAACATCTCTTCATGGACACCCACACTTCTAGACTTCTTGGACTTCCAGACCTCCAGACCTCCAACCTTAGACTCCAGACTCAGACTGACTAAACTCTCTGGGCTTTTTGTATATCTTTCTTGGACACTCCCCCTTGATATGTGACTGTACATCTTATTAAAATCATCTCACCTTACCCCAAACTCCATAAAAATGCCATAGATGGGAATCTCACACCCCCAGATGTTCCATTGTTTACATATAAACACCCTGGGCCAAGAGACCTCCACACCCAACTGTTCTTTTGTTTACCCATAAACAACCTCAGGCATAAGTCTTTGTTAATAGATAGCCACACCTGGTTTCTCAGGGATGGGTTAGATGAACACATCTATATATTATAAATAAAGATCTATACAACTACATATATTTTATAAGATACACTTATTAAGTACACAATGTTTAAAAATGTTCACTGTATAAGCCATATCTTACAACCCAATGCGCAGTGTAAGTGATATACCTGCCCTGACCATGCTTTGCAGACCAGGTATCAGTGGTCAGATGGACCCTTGCCCCAACACTGTGTGCCAGAGATGCCATTACTTCCTTTTACACAATCGAGTACAGGTTGGGGATTGCCTTTTAGGCAAAGAAATTTCGGCCGGGTACCTTCCACTGCGTGTCCCAATCGCTACACATTTTTTTAAAGCCTCAGACTCCACCAGCTTGTATGGTAAAAGCTGGCGGGCTAAGAGTTCAGACAAGCCAGCTGTCAGACGCCGGCCAAGGGGGTGACTTTGTGGCATTGGCTTCTTACGCTCAAACATGCCCTTGACAGACACCTGACTGTGGGGAGATGAGCAGGAACAGCAAGAGGCGAGAGACTGAGTGGCAGATGGTTGAGAGGGGGCAAGGGGGACAGCAGTGGTTGAAGTTGGATGAAGATTCTGGACCAGGAGGAGGATGGCGGCTTTGAGCTTGCTTGCTGCTTGTACTCATGTGTTGATGCCATTGGCGTTTGTGATGTGACATCATGTGCCTTCGCAAAGCAGTTGTACCTAGGTGGGTGTTGGACTTCCCACGACTCAGTTTCTTTTGGCACAGGTTGCAAATGGCATCACTGTTGACAAAAAAAAAAATATGCCACACTGCTGAGCTCTGCGGTGACGGCATTCTGGTGGTGGCAACAGCATACGTTGATTGGTGTGCTGTCTGGCTGACCCCGGGTGCTGATGCATGCTGTCTGACTATGCCACTAGCTCGTTGCGATGACCTCCCTCTGCTTCCAACTCGTCTCCTCCTCTCTGTCTCCCCATCTGAACTTTCCCCCTGTTCTTCTTCTCTTCTAGCGGGCACCCACGTGACATCCACGGACGCATCGTCATCATCATAACCCGCCTCACTTGTATCTGACAACTGAACAAAGGAAGCAGCAGCGGGTACATCATCATCATCACATCGTACGTACATGTGTTTTACTGCTCCCTGACTGAGACATATCCCTGTTATCTACATCCTCTGGCAATAACGGTTGCACATCACTCATTTCTTCAAACTGATGTGTAAATAACTCTTCTGACTGATCAATTGAATCGGCTGTGGTACTAGTGTTGGTGGTGGCGGCAGGCAGGCGAGTGGTAACTTGAGAGGTGCCTGAAGCTAAGCTGGAGGAGTATGGTGCGTCAATGTTCCAAGCGGAAGCTGTAAAAGATTGGGTGTCCTGTGTTAGCCAGTCAACTACGTCCTCTGAACATTTAAAGTTCAGGGTAACTGGCCTCTGAACACTGGGCATTATTGTAGGGCCAAAGGGAATCACAGCACCACGACCACGACGGCCCCTGCAGGGTGTCCTACCTCTACCTGTCATTTTTTTTCCGATTAGTGGTACTATGCGTGCAAGCTACTGTGACAACAGATATGAGTGGCACTGTGCACATGCAGAAGTTGGAAGAGTAGACGCTGTAGGCCTGTCAAAAAGACGCTTGCAGACAAGTAACTGCTATTCTTTGTATTACAGTCAAAATTGTATTCTTTGTTTAAATGTGCACTACTGACTGTTACACCAGATATTAGTGGTGGCACTGACTGGGCAAGTGGGCACAGTATACGATGTGAGCCTAAGACACACACGCTGGCAGGCAAATGAAATTAGATTACACAGAAAAAAAGTGTTGTTTTTTTAAAATGTAGAGTGCTGGTACACCACTAGATTGGATTGGTTGAACTTGGCACATTACTTATAAGCCTGACACACACACTGGCTAGCGGTCAGGCAAATGAACTTAGATTGGCGGTCAGGCAAATGAACTTAGATTTAAGAAAATAAAATTATTGTTTTTTTAAATGTAGACTGCTGGTACATTACTAGATTGGATTGGTTGAACTTGGCACAATACTTGTAAGCCTGACACACACACTGGCTAGTGGTCAGGCAAATGAACTTAGATTTGCCTTCAGGCAAATAAACTTAGATTTAAGAAAATACAATTATTGTTTTTTTAAATGTAGACTGCTGGTACCCCAACTAGATTGGATTGGTTGAACTTGGCACAGTACTTGTAAGCCTGACACACACACTGGCTAGCGGTCAGGCAAATGAACTTAGATTGGCGGTCAGGCAAATGAACTTAGATTTAAGAAAATAAAATTATTGTTTTTTAAATGTAGACTGCAGGTACACCACTGGATTGGATTGGTTGAACTTGGCACAATCCTTGTAAGCCTGACACACACACTGGCTAGCGGTCAGGCAAATGAACTTAGATTGGCGGTCAGGCAAATTAACTTAGATTTAAGAAAATAAAATTATTTGTTTTTTAAATTTAGACTGCTGGTACACCACTAGATTGGATTGGTTGAACTTGGCACAATACTTGTAAGCCTGACACACACACTGGCTAGCGGTCAGGCAAATGAACTTAGATTGGCAGTCAGGCAAATGAACTAAGATTTAACAAAATAAAAGTTTTTTTTTTTTTAAATTAGACAACTAGTAAACAAGATTGTATTGGTTGCACTGTGCACACACAGTATAAGCTGTGAGCCTGACACACACACTTACTAGCAGGGGCTAGCAGGGAGACAGGCAAATGAAGTTAGATTAGACACAAAAAAACAAAAAAAATGATGTTATAGCCCTAAAAAGGGCTTTTTGGGGTGCTGTGTTTATAGCAGAGATCTGATGAGTCCTTCAGCACTGCACTGGACACTGAATAAACTTGCCTAGCTATTGATTTCCCTATTCAATCAGCATCACCTACACTCTCCCTCCTCTCAGTAAGACTGCAAGTTAGATGATTCCAAAATGGCTGCTGTCCATGAGGTAGAAGGGTCTGGAAGGCAGGGTATGATGCTGATTGGCTAGAATGTGTCTGCTGACTGTGAGGTGCAGCGTCAAAGTTTGCTCAATGATAAAGTATAGGGGGCGAATCGAACATCGCATATGTTCGCAGTTCGCCGCAAACGCAAAAATGCTATGTTCGCCGGGAACAGTCCACCCGGCGAACTATTCGCGACATCTCTACACCTCACCTTTCTATATCCTTTAGACTGTAAGTTTGCAAGTTTTCAATCTTATTGGGTGCCTTAGAGAAAGCACTTTGTTTGCTTGACTTTAAACTCAATAACAGGGTTCTCCATTCTTTTGTAATTGTTTGTTTTTGATTTGTATTTACCCTGTTTATCGCTTTAGAATATGTTGGCAAATTACAAATAAAGGTTAATAATAAGACTAATAGAGGAACACGCTACTGTATAAGTTTTCCAGGCTTTATATCCAGTGAAAATGTTAATAACAAAACAAATCAAAGACAATAATAGGCCTAGCTACCACTGAAGTGCTGCCTAAATCAGTAAGTGGTTCCTTACAATTAGCTCTCATCCAGCTAACCCTTGGTGGGGAAAAAACAAAACAATTCAAAAGTCCAAATATTCCTATAGCCTGTATATTCTCGCAGACTTTCAGGTGTTCCAGTGTTGCTCCAAGTTTTTATAGGCTGTAGACTGCTTTCTCTCTCTCTCTCCCTCTCTCTCTCTGTGTCTCACTCAAAGGTCTCCAACAACTGAATACAATCCAGTCCATCTGCTGCCCCTCTCTCCTGGAACTAGCATAATTTGAGGATACACAGGTGCAGCTAATTAACTTTGCAGAGAGGTTAACTCCTTCGGTACTCCTCTGTGGGAAGTGAGCTTTACAGAGTCTGTATAATTCTCTCTCTCACTTTATATAGTACAGTTTATATATATATATACATATATACTAGCGACTTGCCCGTCAAAAATGACAACAAGAAAAAGTGAAGCCTGGCAATGCTGTTTGCCACACAATGGGAGTCTCTGCCCCTCTACTTTACTGGCCTCACGATGAGCGCCTTTGGCACTCATCACGAGCCTCGCAATTAACACCTTTGGCACTACTTGCGAGTCTCTCCCCCTGTCTACTTCCTCCCTTGTGTCTCACTTCACCCTCCTCTCCCTCCCCGTGTCTCTTTTCCCCCTCTCCCCCTGTGCTTTTATCCCCTCTCCCTCCTGTGTCTATAACCCCCTCCACTGTGTCTCTTTACCCCCCTCTCCCTCCCATGTGTCTCTTTCACCCTCCCCTTTGTCTCTTTCCCCCTTCTCCCTCCCCTGTGTCTATTCCCCCCTCCCCTGTGTCTGTTCTCCCCTCCCTCATGTCTCTTCTTCCCATTGCCCTCCCCTGTGTCTCTTCCCCTTCATCTCACTTCCCTGTCTCTTCCCCCTTCTCTCACTCCCCCGTGTCTCTTCCCCCTGCTCTCCCTCCCCTATGTCTCTTTCCCTCCTGTGTCTCTTCCCAACCTCTCCCTCCCCTGTGTCTCTTCCCCCTCCCCTTTGTCTCTTCCCCCTTACCTGTGTCTCTTTTCCCCTACCCTGTGTGTCTTTCCCCCTCCAAGTCTCTCCCCCTCTCTCCCTCCCATGCATATCTGTCCCCGTCCCCTGTGTCTCTTTCCCCACTCTCCCTCCTCTTTGTCTCTTCCCCCTCCCCTGTGTCTGTTCCCCCCTCCCCAGTGTGCATGCATGCATGGCTCACGTCGAGCAGGGCGCATGCGTGGCTACCGCCACGCAATGCGCATGCGTGGCTGACGCTGCTTGCAATCGATCGGTTGTCAAACTGCAATTTGGCGCAAAGGGTGACAACAAATCACAGTTTGACACTAATGGGTAGAGAATGTTTGCTTGTCACTGATATAAACCAAGCTAGTGCCTCTAAGTGTCTTTCTTTCTTTTAAAATGAAGGTCCTGAACAAGAATAAATTGCTTTGAATATATAATTTTTCATGTAGTCTAGAGATCTCTTTAAGAAAATTTGGGGATCTCAAGGCAATCTTTATTGCCAAAGTGGGTATGATAAAAGACAAAATGGTAGGGATTTAACAGATCAGATAAAGAAGAGGTGGCAGGAATACATAGAATATCTTAACAAGATGGATCTTAACAGCATTGATAACCTCAATAATTTGTCCAGTGAGCTGAAGATAGATTTTGATTGTGTGGATCATAACAAAAAGTGGAAAATTCTTAGGACCATTCTTCATTTACCTTCCGAGGAATCTGTATGTAGATCAAGAAACAATAGTCAGAATCAAACAAAAAACAACCAAATGGTTCAATATTCAGGAAAGGAGTACAACAAGGTTGTATACTGTCACATTATTTATTCAACTTATATGCAGAATACATAATGAGAAAAGCTGGGCTGGACGAATCCAAAGGAGGAAGCAGTATTGTTAGGAGAAATATCAAGAACCTCATATATGTGGATGATACTACTCCAATGGCTAAAAGTGAGGCAGAACTAAAGGTCATATTGATGAGGGGGAAAGAAGTGAGTGCAAAAGCTGGCCTGCTGCTAAACATTAAAATTAATAGAAAAAGATCATGGCAAGCAGCAATCTCTGTTCCCGAATAAGTGGGGAAGAAGTAGAGACTGTGTCAGATTTTATTTTCCTGGTGTCAAAGATCTCTGCAGATGATGATAGCAGCCATGAACTTAAAAGTTGTTTGCTTTGGGGGGCGGAGCGACTGCCAAGATGGAAGGCTGTGTTTCCACTGAGCTCCAGGATGGTCGCTCACAATCTGCTTATAATCAGCTTCTATTTCAGCCACCCAGAAATAATCTTGGGACAAAAGGATTCACAACACTGCCTAGAACTGATCCATACCAGTATTCATTAAAAATAAAGGCAGTTCTGGTCTATAAGCAAGTGCCAAAGTTGAGGCCTAGCTAATCTCTTGCAGCATGGCAGTGGAAATAATTGTACAGCACTTCTTTTCCTGGATGAGCTGAACTCATATCTATCATAAGAAAAGCCCTTTCAGTAGGCTCTGAAAGCAACATTGTACTATCAACCCAAGTTGCCCCCAGACAGGGAGACACATATGGAGCAGCATGATACTGATGTGGAGTCAGATCCAGAATTAATAGCAAACATGAATATGGATCAACTGGATGATGATGCAACACATTTTACAAAGGAGCCAGTCTCACCGCCTAACTATCTGTGATCAGAATCAGTCACATGGCTGCTCGACCGTTACAGCAGTGGCCCTGGATGCCTCTCTACAGGGTGATGTGTACCTGTGCTACCCCCACTGAGAAGTGGTAGCCACCGCTATGCTCAGCTTTGTTTTTGAGGGCCCTAGGGGTGCTATAACTTCCCTTAATCTCAACATGCAAAAAGCACTCAGCATTAACTTGGATCAAACAATGCAATTGACTGTGCAGACGTTTACTATGCCTTTCATCATGTTAGTTCCTTGCTACACTATTCCTACTGGGACTTTCACACACGTGGGAACCTGCAAGCAGGACATTGGGTAGTCGGTTCAGTTGGTGGCTGAATGGGCTGTCTTTTTTGGCTCTTGGATCTAATGGTCTGCTTTGACCTGGATCTCATATTGGTGAAATTACTCCCTGCATTATATCTATCAGAATTTCAATATTGTTTATCTTTAAGTCTGCTCTTATTGTGTTTATTACTGTTATTATCATTATACTAAGGTTTTGTGGCCCTTGTTACTTTAACATGTTACTTGCCCTCTTTAGCTTTTGAATCTAATGCACTGCTGCTTTAACCATGACCACAGGTCAGAGACATTGCTATCTGTATCACACAATTATTTAACACTTATTGTTGGTTACCTTTCAATCTTTTTTCTATACTGTTATTACCATTGTAGAAGAGTTCAGTACCTGTGTTTTCTGTAGCATTTCTCTTGCAAATAAGGGTAATTTCTTCTTCTTGATGTATTATTTTAATGTGAGCATTGTTAAATCTCTCTCTGAACTGTATATTTTGTACTACTGAATACTACTTAAATCACTACTTTGAGGATAATTATATCTACAGCATTGTATGGCTTCTTTTCTGCTTTCCTCTTTGCTGCATTTACGATGATCATCTCCCACTAGGATAGGAGAGGGTGATTTTCCTAACAGGATAAAAGTTATATTTAACAACCCTGTGCATATATGGAGCCTCATTCAATTGCTACTTTTTAGAGATCCGGGCTCGCAAGTGGAGATTGCAAGTTACTTTGCTATTCAAATGCCTTCCATTTGCGGGCTACTTGCTGTGAGCTGTGATCCATTGCGATTCTTAAAATCACGGCAGCAACAGTTGAGGCTGCTAAAATCACAAATCGCTATTCAATTGCTCGGATTTCCCCCCCGACAAGATCGAACCACAGGTTATTGGGACCAAGGAGGTCTTGCAAGGGCTTAATGACAAATTGGAGCACAACATACTCAAGTTCGCACATCACTAAAATAAAATACTTTATTTCATGTTTATTTTTCGTCCAAAGTCCTACGGACTTTAACCTCCAAGCCCGTAGGACTTCGATGAAATATGGAAGCTGGATTCCAAAGTCCTACGGGCTTGGAGGTTGAAGTCCGTAGGACTTTGGATGGAAAATAAAGGCAGAGCAACAGGAGGACGCAACTCAGTCGCAGGAAATTGGCTACTTGTGATCGAGTTATGGCCCCAAAATTGAATGAGGCTCACGGTTTGGGATTATCCTACACCCTTTACCTTCATACTGATTGATTTTTAGCAATGCTGCCTTGGTGCGGATGTAACCACCTCCATGCTTCCATTAACTCCTATCTTTCCTGTAGTGTAAGCTGTCTTTGGGCCCAAGATAGCGCACTACTTAAATATGTTGGGGACCTGAAATAGTGGATTCTAATTCTTACAGTTTAAGTTATATAGAAGTATTGTTGCTAGGTGCAAGTTCATATATGCTCAATATTTAAATTTATTAGTACCGGCTAACATCTTAAAGAGTATTCTGCTTTGATAACCACTCTAATTTTTCCTCTATACATATGCCTCTACAGAGAAAGTGCTCACACAGTTGTGACATAGTAACCCTTTAATATTTTATCATCACTATGCTTTGTAGCATAGCAGTATGAAATTAATCTGGGGCTGCCTATATGATGACCTTTCTTTTTTTTCCCTTTTTTTCTCCCTTCTCCCCTATATAATTAAAGTATGTGAAAGCTCAGGAGTTGGAAAATATAAACTCTTACTGACATATTATTATGTACTGTTTGTATTATATTACATAACTATTACATTTTGTACTGCACCCTATCTGTAAGATTTTGTTTTTCTACATCATATCAGTTAAATTGTTTTAATCTCCTGTTGCTTTCTCAATAAAACATTTTTAAAAAGCTGCTTGCTTTTAGGGAGGAAAGCTTTAGCAAGTCTAAACAAGTTATTCAAAAGTAAAGATATTACACTTTCAACAAATATCTGCATACTTAGAAGTTAAGGTATTCCCAGCAGTAACCTATAGATGTGAGAGCTGGACCATAAAAAGGCTGAGTCCCAAAGAATTGATGCTTTTAAACTGTGTTACTGGAGAAAACTGCATAGGGTCCCTTGGACTGCAAGAAGAACCAAATAAATCAATACTACAGGAAATCAAGTCAAACTGTTCACTGGAAGGTTTGATCATGAGGCTAAAGCTCAATATTTTGGCCATATCATGAGAAGACAGGTTTCCATGGAGAATACCCTTATGTTGGGAAAGTTTGGAGGGACAGGAAGAATGGAACAGCAGAGGTGGAGATGGATAGATGAGGCAATGGACATGAGCTTGAGGGAGCTCAGATGGACAGTGGCTGACAATGTGCTTGGTGTGCTGCAGTCTATAGAGTCATGGAGAGTCAGAAAGACTAAAGTACAACAATACATAATAACTGACCTACAGATCATTGATTTACAGTCTTATACAATTGTACTGACTAATTTTTACTTTACATCAACAGTACAGTTACATAGTTACATAGTTACATAGTAATTGAGGTTGAAAAAATACTTTTAGCCCATTAAGTACAACCTTTTAAAATCTCCTCTAATCTGCAATATGCAGATTAATTGTTAATTGATACAGAGGAAGGCAAACAGAAGAAAAACCAAGTGAAACTCCCTCCATAATTAACCAGGATAAACCTGAATACCCGTTTTATTTAAAAAATATATCTAATCCCTCTTTAAAGTTAATCCGCTGTCACCATCTCCACTGGTAGAGAATTCCACAGATTAAGGAACTCTTTTCTTTCTTTGAGGTGGAATCTTTTTACTTCTAACCTGAAAGGATGTCCTCTTGGCACACACAAAACGCTCCCTTGACAAATCTTTATTCTGACACTAGATGTATTTATATAGGGGAACCATATCCTCTCTTAGACGCCTTTTTTTCTAGAGAAAATATGTTTAATTTGGTTAGTCTTTTTTCATATCTTAGCCCCTCCATTCCCCTCATTAGTTTTGTTGTCCTTCTCTGTACTTTTTTTCAGTTCTAAAATGTCATTTTTATGAAGTGGTACTGTACTCCATATTCCAAATGGGGGCGTACTAGGGATTTTTGTATAGTGGCAGAATTATAATTGCTTACCTTGCTTTTATACCCTTTTTAATACATGCTAATATTTTATTTGCCTTTGCAGATGTTTCTTGCAGATGTTGCCGCAGGCGCTCATCGTGAGGACCGTGGGACTTAGGCCTCACTAAATGACAAATTTAACGGCCGAACAACCGAACTCGAAAGACCACAAAAAATCTCAAATATGCCTCTACTTACACACTCACAAACAGCAAAGGGGAAGAGCCAGTGAGCCTGTGAGTGAAGTTGCAAGTTAATTTGAGCCATATTTTGCGTTTTTCACCGAATTAAAATCGGCTAAGCAACAAAATAATAGGGGGCTGAAAAAACATAAACAGATGAAAACGAGGATGAAGGCAGTAAAAAGACTCCAAACACTGTAACACTTACCACAGTAAACACGATCAGGAAGCCTGTAACACATAGCCGAACAACGCAAACCATGCAGCCGCTCATCGCGAGGCATGTAACATCTTCCATTTTGTAGTCACCAAGAACGTAACTCGCTAAAAGTGCGATTTATACCAACAAATGGCGGAAAATCAGTAAACTGTGCAAACTTTTGTCCTCGCGCTTGCACTCTATAAATACTGTACACTTTCCAGAATTGTATCACTTTCTCCTCAGATGATGAACTGTGTGACTGGACATTATCAGAGGATAAATTTGATTAAGAGATTGTTACATCTTGATTATTTTGAACAAATTCATTGAAAGATAATAGGTAAAGTATTATTATTTATTAATTGATTAATTGAATAATTGAAAAAAAAAATTGCTAAATAGTACATTTTATGATGACGTAATTTAAGACATGCTAAGTTTCCTTTATGATTTTTTTTTTTAAATATAGAAACATAACAGCTAAAGACTTGTTAGTCAATAATTAATTAATTGATTTATTAATAGAAAAAAATAAAAAATAAAAATATTGTATTTTAGGCTGATGTTAGTTAACACATTGCAAGCTGTATATCTTTGTATTGTATAACATATAGTCAATTACTGAAATATGATTTTACCCTTTGCAGGTGTCTGTGAATTTAACAGTGACACAGAATTTGCCTTCACTGGCTGTTTATTAACAGACTGTGCATGAAGTAAAAGATAGCAACTTAAAAGGATGATTTACAGTATATTTCATTAAATTATTTGAGTTAATATTTAAACTATTATTAATTATTATTTGATTAATTAAATAATTAAAACAAAAAAAAACCTTAAGCTAAATAGTAGATTTTAGGATGATGCTAACTTACCTCTTTATTATTTGTACAAAATACATAGAAAGATAAGACATAAAGGCTTATTATTAATTAATTTATTCTGTGATTGATTAATAAAAAAACACATCGAAATATTATATTTATTTTTAGCCTGACGTAATTTAACACATTGTAAGCTGTATATGTTTGTAGAGTATAACATATAGTAATTACTGAAATATGATTTTACACTTTGCAGGTGTGTGTGAATTTCCCAGTGACATAGATTTTGCCTGCAGCGGCTTAAAGACAGCATCTTATAAGGACAAGATACAGTATATTTCATTACATTAATTGATATCATATTTATAATATATTATATTACCTTATAGGCAATTTAATGTTATATGCTATAGACATTTATAATGACAACACACTATATTTCAGTAAATTCATTGATTTAATATTTCATAAATATTATATCACGATTTAGCAAATTAGATTGTATATGCTTAGCAAATTTCAAAACACAATGTCAGATCTTTTGGTATTTAATTTCATAAAATATAATAAGACCTCAATAAAAAATAATGAGTCATTACTTCATTAAAATATTATAATATATATTGATAATGTTCTTTGATACTTTGCAGGTTGTCTGTCAATTTCACTGGGACAACTTACAACTAGCAGGTACAGTATCTTTCATTAGCGTACCCCATAAAAAAGTAACTGCAGATGTTATTACTTTTAAGAGCAGTAATTCACAAATTGCACTGATCATGGGCCCCCTTACCCCCTCTCCTGTGTCTCTTGCCCCACCTTCCCCTGTGTTTCTCCCTCTCCTGTGTCTGTTTCCTCCCTCTCCCTCCAATGTGTCTCTTGCCCCCCTCTCCCTCTCCTGTTTCTCTTTCCCCTTCTCCCTCCTCTGTGTACCTCCTTCCTCCCCTGTGTCTCTCCCCCCTACCTCCCCTGTGTCTCTGCCATCTCTCCCTCCCCTGTATCTCGTCCCCACTCTCTCCCCTATATCTCTTCCCCCTCCCCCTCTCCCTCCTCTGTGTCTTCTCCCCCTCCTCCCCCCCTGTGTCTCTTCCACCTCCCATCCCCCACCTGTGTCTCTTCACCCTCCTCTCCCCCCCCACCTCTCCCTGCCCTGTGTCTTCCACTCCACCAAGTGGTCCTGTATAATGCACTCTCTATATTACATTGCACTCTCTATATTACATTGCACTCTGTATATTACACGGCCTTCCCTCTCTATCACACACTGCTCTCTCTATCACACCTTGCACTCTCTGTGCTTCTCCCAGTCACTCACCCAGGTCAATTTGCTGCACAGCCAACGCATACCCACCAGACTCATCTCATGCCCCTCTACATTGCGCACGATTACAAGAAAATATAAAAAAAAATCAAAAAATGACTTGCTTATCCTAGTCTACATTTTGACCTAAGTTCAATTAAATGATTACAGAAGATTTAAAAGCTTCATTATCATCATATGTAGGTTCCAAATAAAGAATTACATTTTACATTACAGATTACAATGGCTTAAAAGGCTGAAACCAGGAAGGAAGCCGAACAACGTATTGACAGGGAACGAAAAAAAAGATGAAGAGAGAAACAGTCAGAGGACACCAAGAAAAGAGTACTAGAACAAAAGTGTGAGAGAATTTATAAGAAAAGACACACTGCATTGACAAAAGTGGAAAATGAACTTGAAGAGGTAAGCTACATTAAATGCTTACTTCAGATACAAATGGCTCATTAACATAATCGGTACGAAAACAAGAGCGTGACCGAATTTACAATAAAAGACACATTGTTGCTCCAAAAAGTCTGTGTAAGAGAGATAGAAAACTAAAAGGTATTGTTCAAGAAACATGTGAAGAATAGGCTAATGATAATAATGTAGATATAGATTCTAATCTTGACTTTGCTTCACAGGATAGTCCATTATTCAGAGATATAAATGTGGAGCCTCACAATTGTGGTATGTTGAATGTGCTTTGTCAGTATTGTGGATTTATCATTTTCAAAATGAAAGACCAAGTGATGGTAAGTTCATTAGGTGCTGTCGAAAGGGAAAAGTAAAACTTCCCAAAAAAGAATTCCCAACATATTTACAAAGTATATTGACTGACCCAAATGACAAAACATAAATATATATAGTGCCATTTCTTTTGCATCTATGAGAGCAAAATTAGCAGAGAATGTTGCAGGACATGGCCAAGTACAAGGGCAAATTTACACCCTGAGGAAGGAGAGCAAAGAAAATTTGCTCAACTATATGCACTAGATACAAATAAAGCTGTGGAACAACGTATGCAGCTTGCTGAAAATACAAAATGCTTACCCACCGTTTTTCATGAGCTTGATAAGATTATGGAAAAAAATCCATATACACAAGAACGCTTTCATGCACAATAAAATCAGTTGCCAATACCTAGAGTCAATATGGTTCTTAGAAGAGATCGGCATTCTGATAAAAGAACGTTATAACTTACCCACAGCTAATGAGGTTGCAATGTTCTTTCAAAATGATGAGGGGAAACCACCTTTTCAAAGGGATATATTGAAGAAATGAACAGCAACCTTTCATTAACATCAGTATATTAAGAACCAATTTAGATCCAATGACGTATCCAATGTTGTATCCCAATAGGGAGGCTGGTTGGCAACCAAAATTAATACTTCCCAGTTATCCGAACACTAAGCAACGTGTCAGAAATAATATTTCCAAGCTGGAATTTAAAGTGGCTCAGACTGCAATTAGGAATGAATTTAATCCCATCTTAAGTGCTGGAAAACTGACGCAACAATGGATCATTGATTCATACCTGCAAGTAGAAGCCAATAATTTACATTTCATCAAATATCAACAAAATAAACTATGGGCTGAACAGCCTCATGGATTATGTTGCTGAAGCGGCTACAAACAGAGATCTTGCAGCTGGTCGAGCCATCATTTTACCAACTTCTTTCCAAGGATCTCCTCGCAATATGCAATCAAGATATAATGATGCTATGGCTATTGTAACAAAATTTGGGAAACCCTATTTATTTATTACATTTACATGTAATCCTCAATGGCCAGAGATTGGTGGCTAGAGTCTTCAAAATAAAATAAAATTAAATTAAAATTAACAGCTTTAATACATGACATAACCATCAGTAAATTTTTGGGAAAGTGTTTGGCTTATTTTTATACATTTGAATTCCAAAACAGAGGCCTTCCACATGCACATATTCTTATAATACTTAATGAAAATCATAAATTGAATACTGCAGAGAAAGTGGATTCAGTAATTACTGCTGAACTACCACATCCACAAAACCGATCCACACTATATGACATTGCAGAACATCTCATGATTCATGGCCCATGGGGAGAGCTAAATCCACAATCACTGTGTATGGAAAATAAAAAATGCACAAAAGATTTTCCAAAAGAATTTGGAGATTAAACTTTTGCAAATTGTGATGAATATCCATTGTATAGAAGACGACAAGGTCCAAAGGCAATAATTTGTGGAAACATTTTTTATAACACGTATGTGGTGCCATATAATGCACAGCTCTTAATGAAGTATAATGCCCACATAAATGTGGAAGCTGTCACATCTATTAAATCAATTAAATATGTTTACAAATATATTTATAAAGGATATGCTGCAGCAACTGTGGTGGTGAAAAGTGGCCCAAATGAACAAGACATGTAGATGCTTGCTTTGTCAGTGCACCAGAAGCAATGTGGCAGGGTCATATGCAGTATATTGATTAGCTGTACATTTGCCACAAAGACAATTAGTTTACTTTCATACTGGCAATGAAGAAAATGCTGTGGCACAAAATGAACATTGACAAACCACACTTACTGCTTGGTTTACATTAAACTGTAACGACATTGCGGCAAGAGAATACTTATACAATGAGATTCCATATCATTTTGTTTTCGTCAATATCTTATGGAAAAAGAGAAAACAGGGTGGTAATAAAATGATTCCCAGAATGTATACAGTAAGTCCAAGAGACATTGAATGTTTCCGCTTACGTTTACTACTTTTAAATGTTCCTGGTGCACAAAGTTTTGAAGACTTGAGAACTGTCAATGACAGACTTTATGACACATTTCAATTAGCTGCCAGACATAGAAACTTCCTTGCTGATGAGACAGAATGTGAGAGATGTCTAGAAGAAGCAGCACTATGTAAAATGCCACAGCAGATGAGGGAACAGTGTGCATTCATTTGCATATTTTGCAATGTTCCTAATGCATTAGCTTTGTGGGAAACATTTAAAAAATATGTATGACAACTTTTTGAAACGTTATAACGAGTCCATAGCTGAATTAAAATAAGTATTTCTATGTCATGGATTAAGTTGTGCGACTTTTAATATCCCAGATCTAGGAATTATAGATGATATCAACTTTGAGGACTATGACGCTGATGTTGAAAAACCCAAAACAGAACAAAAAATAGGCACTTTAAATCATTTGCAATTGCACGCTTTCAATGCAGTACAATAAGCACTAGATGATGACGTGCTCAAAGAGCGTTATTTTTTATCTAGATGGACCCAGTGGATCTGGAAAAACATCTATATAATTTGTTGATAAGTTCAATTAGAGGTAAATGTGAAATAGCACTTCCCTTTGCAACAACTGGAATTGCTGTACTATTGTTAGAAAGTGGCAGAACAGTACATGGTGGATTTAAGCTTCCAGATCCAATTTTAGAAACATCAGTGTCAGATAGTAGAAGGAAATCATCTCAATTAAATAAGTTTAAAAAAGTAAAATTGATTATCATAGATGAGGCCACTATGATGTTTTGCCATGCTCTGCAATTTATTGATTGTTTATTGTGTGAAGTCATTGGTAATGATTTGCCTTTTGGTGGAAAAGTCATGTTATTAGGTGGAGATTTCAGACAAACATTACCTGTGGTTATATGTGGAAATCCCACAGACATTATGGAAACATGTATAAAGTCAAGTGCACTGTGATGAAGTGCCCTTCGCCACTTTGTCTTGGAGAGAACTGTTTGCCAGCCTCCTGCCTTTTGACTATGGACCGGCTTTTAAATACTTTATTTTCCTATGCAGAAAGACTTTGGTTCCATGGCCATTGAACTGTATGTATGTGGTCTGAGCGCCATTCAGTAATAATGAGTTCTCAGACCTAAGCTATCTGCAGATATGTTCTGGGTTATAAAATGTTGTTATTATATCTGTAAAAATATTGTATTGTGTGGTATGCAGTCAAATATCTTTGGTCTCATACACTTGGTCAGGAGTTGCCCATCTGCCTATTAATAGTATCTGCTAAACCACACAAGAGATAGCAGAACAAAAGGGTTTTAGCAGACAAGATGGCACCATGAACAATGGGGATAGGGACTCTTGAATAATGAGATGACCTGGGGTTTCCCATTACTCCCAGCAGGGGAATAAGTGAGCTTAGAGATGTTACTCTCTCCACCGCCAGAGGTAGAATGAGCAGTTAGCCACGCCTAGTGGGCGGCTCCTGGGGGAGGGGACTCCTGGCTCCCACGCCTTAACCCTGTCTGATTGGCCAGAGGTAATTAGGGGTTGACCAAAGGTAGTCACTGCCCCTACTGTGTATGTGAAGTGTTTAAAAATGTGTTTTGTAATTAATAAAGAAGAGAGTTCTTTGACCCTTCAAAACGTAGCCTCGTCTCGTTCTTGGAGGGGATTGCTATATCATACTGGGGATTGTTATGCGCTGCATACTCCCTGGGAGCTTTAAGCTACGGCGGTTGTGGAGTCTGTGGTAGTGTGGTGTCCGGTGCAGTGCTTGTAGGCCTCGACGCAAACTAGGACGCGTCCATCAATGGAGGTACCCGGTCGGGGTGCCAGGAGATCCGTTACATGCACTATGGAAAGAATTGCCATAACTTCAATTTAAAAAAAATATGAGATCTAAAGGCCCAAATGAATTTAATGACTGGCTAATTCAAATTGGCAAAGGAAGAACAAACGTCATAACTAATTTACCTGATGATACTGTGTAAGTACCAGTGGAAATGATTTGTAAAGATTCACTCATATCAGCTATAGTCCCAAAGGGAATAACTACAGAACATTCCTAAGAGCTGATGCAGAAAGTAATATTAACATCCGAAAACAAAGATGCTTTGGATCTCAATAATGAAATATTGAAATTAATTGATGGCACACAAACAAATTATCACAGTGCAGAGTCTATTCTAGCTGATGACAAACAGAGTGAATCTAATTTTACCACTGAATTTATAAATTCATTAACTCCCTCTGGAATGCAACCACATGTTTGGCAACTCAAAAAAGGAGCAATTGTCATGTTACTTAGAAATATGAACCCCACAAAAGGGTCCAGATAAATATCTTCTCTGACTATATGCTTAAATTCAGGCTTAACATACAGGCAAATCCCTGTTTTACCATTGCCCCTATCTTTCCTAAATAGGTTATAACCATCCAGATTAACAGTGCAGTCATGAGATTCATCCCACCATGTTTCGGTAATGCATATTAAATCCCATTTTTCGTTAATTGGCAATAATTCTAGCTCTCCTATTTTTCCTGGCAAGCTTCTGGCATTTGTAAGCATACATCTTATGTTATGAGTTTGTAGTTTAGAGGTGCCTTCCTCTGTATTTGAGTTACTAAGTAATACCTCACTATTGACTATACTGACCCTCCCCTCATCTCCTCCCCCATGAGTAGTTAATGTATCCCTTATACCCTCTACACTTTCTAACCCATGACATTCATCTGGTCCACCCCCAACCTACTGGTTTAAAAACTCCTCCAGCCTTTCTACCATCCTATCCCCTAGCACAAAAGCTGCCTCATCTTTAAGGTGCAATACATAGAGATTGTACCGAAGTGAGAAGTCAGCTCAGTGGTCTAAAACCCCAAGGTCCTCAGAGTACAAAAAGCTTGACATTGTGTGGCAAACAGCATTGTCATGACTTCAAATTGTATTGCTAGTTATAATAATAATAATAATATAATAATATAGGGTGTGGAAGAAAAACATATCCACAAACCGACATTCTACTCCAAAACCCAGTCATGATACAAAAACACAGATTTCTCTTATTATTTTCTTCTTTTCGCTTTATTTGGACATGTGTGGGGCAGCAACAGAATATCATACACAATGTCTGCTGCTGCATACACAATGTCTGCTGCTGCCCATTATCTCCCACCTTCTAAGCCAATAAAAGATTATTTATATTTGTAAGCCAATTAAAAAACAAACACGTACTTAACATGCATTAGCATGCATGATACCTAACTCATGCACAGATCACCTTATTTTTACAATGAATATGCAGTAAACACCTTATCGTCTGCCTTGACTTCATCCTTCACAGAAATCACAGAGAACATTTTGTTATGTGTTAGAGGTGTTTTTGTCTCCTAGTAAAAACTGCTAAATTAGAGAAAAGCATAATTAACTGTTTTAGAGCTTACATTTAACCATTTAACCAAATACTTAGGGTACAACAAAGGTAATAAATGCCACATATATGTGCATATATATATATATATATATATATATATATATATATATATACTAAATAATGTATGGATTTCTGTATTTCTCCACAACAAGGGTTAATATACATGAGAGGTTCAATTTGTGATACTGTGAAGTATCTGCATTCCCCTGAAGGCCTGATATGGCAATATGACAGGTGATAATGTGAACTGTGAACTGGTTGATAGCAAAACACTTGATGGGATATCACCAAATTATAATGGTTATACATCCTGGCACATGGTCACCAGCAAAGGCATGGGACTTTCAAGTATGGATGTAGCAGAGATTATGATGGATGGAGTTTAGTTGGCTGTAGCTC
Organism: Discoglossus pictus; assembly: GCA_027410445.1. Lineage (NCBI taxonomy): Eukaryota > Metazoa > Chordata > Amphibia > Anura > Alytidae > Discoglossus > Discoglossus pictus. Next base: position 156,447,525 of record CM050165.1, read on the forward strand.
AATGTGCTTCAGCATAGCCTCTATGTGTGTTTGGGGCCCTTCCTGAGTAGATTACTGTAGTGTACTGTATGTTACCCTTATCCCCTTCTGGATCGCTACCTTGTGGTGGTGAAGGGGCTTGTGTACTTCAATAAAGCTGTGAGCTATACATGTAGGGTCACTCTAGGTGGGCAGGCCATAGCAAACAGGTCAGACAAATCGTGTTTCACTGGAGAAGGAACTGGCAACACACTCCAGTATTTTGCATGCAAACCTTGTGGATAAACACAGAGACATAGCTCAGTGTGCTGCAGTACATAGGGTCACAGAGAGTCGGACATGACTGAAGGACTGAACAACAACAAATAAAATGTTCTCCTTGTACTTGATATTTGTCATGTGGCGGTATAATTTGGTCACTATTTATTTTCCCAAAGTAGATCTTATGAGTGAGATGTATATAGGGTTATCTTTGAATTTTTAGTGTCCACATTAGAGCCTCTGTGAGTGAGAAATGAATAATATGGCGGGTAGTTTCATGTTTTTGTGTCGCAATTTAATCAGGTAGTGTCTCTTTAATTGCTTTCAGCATCTTGCAGCGACACTTTTCATATTGGCATATGCATTACCATTCCAACTTATGAAAGAACAAATATTTTTTTAAGCCCTATTTGTTCCTTGGGATTTTTTGTGCAATAAATTTGAATGCCTTTCATTGCTTTCCCCGTATTTTCAAGTCCATTGGTGTGTTTTAATTGTCTTTTACAGTGTTACAAACTAGTCTGTAAACCCTTTTGCGGGTCCTATTTGAAAACCTGTAACATTTTTGGCTACATTTGCCGTTTGCAGGTTTGAAGACAATTACATCCTTGGAGAATTATAGCAATTGAATAGCGATTTTAGCGATTGTAACATTTACGGCCTTGAAAGATCAAAGGCTTAGATGGGTTGGGAGTTATGATTTTGGAAACCGCAGAGATTTTCAGCCTGTAACCCGCAAATTGTTTCAGCTCGCTAAAATACAGCAATTGAAAAGCAAATCAGTTTACGGGCTACAGTACGTGCTTCAGTAACCAACAATTGCTGAATTGAATAGGGGCCTGTGTTTTAAAATTGCCTTGGAAGTGTTTAACACAATAAATACTTTTTACTTGCTTGAAATTGTCACAGTCACTAGGGGCGTTTGTCAGATACAATAAAGTAAAACTATTTTGAATGCTTAGAAAAAGAGATGGAAACTTCTGTACTATTCAATATACAATCCTGTTTTTGCCCATTCGAATCAGTTATAGTATTTTGACTGCTTCGAAAAAGAGGACACAAACTTCTATGCTTTCCCTTGTGTTCTATGGCTCTCTCTGCTCTCTCTGCACTCTCTCTGTCTGTGTACAATCCAGTCATGTCCTGGATGTTTGGTTTATTCTACAGTATATCAAATATTCTACACTATAGAGTAGTCTCTCCCATATATATTCAAGATTCATAAAATTCATTACTAAATGATCCCCTATACACATTGTAAACAAAAGCATTTCTTACATATCTCAGGTATACCTTTAGAGACATTTTACTGTTTCACCAAGACACAACACATGGATATAATGCTATATATATATTATCCACATATATTTGTTTTACTACTGTAATTATTCTCCAACTGACATAATTGTATAACAAATTGTATTAATGCAGATACATTCTGAAATGAGTTATTACTTCTATGGCTCTGTATTTTTTGATGATTAATAAAATGTAGGTGGTACTGCTGCACAGAACATAAAATAACCAAGCGAGGCGAAGCAGTCGTGCAGCACCTAGGCTGCAATGAGTGCCAAAGAAGCTCATTGCAGCCAGCGGCGCCATTGAAGCCAGGGGCGCAGTATTTAGGTGAGCCTGGCAAAGCGAGGCGCCCCACTAGAGCAGCACTGTTTAAGCGCGTAACTCTAAAAACCCACCAAAAAAAAAAAAAAAACATGTACAAAAAAATATAACACACTCACACACAGCACAGAGGGAGACACAGGCGCACATTGCAAGCCACGTGATAAGCCCCAAAGGCGCTGAGCGCAGGGCTCGCAATCAGCGCCGAAGGTGCTCAAACGACCAAAAGCCTCACATTGTGTCGCAAACAGCATTGCCAGACTTACAATTTTAATCCTGTCATTTTTGACAGGCAAGTTCCTAGTAATAATAATAATGTACAACTACTGTTTTAAAATCCATATTCAGTATTTGCTCTAAGATGTTATAAATTATGCTCTATATATCATTTTCTACTTACAAGTTAAGAAATTAAAAATAAATATTTTTCAGAAAAGCAAAGAAATTATCACCTAAACAAGTCAGAGATGTAATTTCATCCCAGGTCTATAGCTGAATATTTTCATAGCGCATAAAGTTACTTTTGAATAGTTTCAAATATACTGACATGTCTATATATAGTGTAATTGCTCTCTGTTATATACATAAGCACACACTATCTGGTAATCACAGGAGTTGTCAAACAGGCCTAGGAACAGGAGACAACTGGGACATTTCTGCATATGTTAATGAGCCTAGAACAGCACATAATGTACATGCTTTGTACCCAACCCTAACAAAGTGTTATGTTTTTTTCTGAGAGAGGTGTTTAAGAGTTAGAATCTATCCACTTTAAATATCTATTTCCAAAGTAATTGTTTGCATATGTTGGTCATATATTGACTATTCATTTTTAAACAAGTATCTTTACATAGGGAAATAATAATAATAATTTAAAGTATTTATCTATATTACTACTTCTTTTTGAAAAATAAGAAGCGATCAAGCAAATCATTCCAGGAAGGCAAAAATGAACATCAAAGATTTGAAGAATGTTTTAATTGTTTCTAGTGGATTTCTTCTCCTGTTTACGGCATATTTTGGACTGGCAAATTTGCAGGTAAGCGAATGTGAAATTGATTAAAAAAATCATGTGGCAAGAGTACAAAGGACACATTTTATATATATAAGGGGGACCATCCATTTGCAGTAAAATAAATCTGTCTGATAATTATTGGAGAGCATTCCGTTTCTATGGTTTCTGTGTTAATGTTTACCCATATACATTTATCATATTGTGGCTTCATATTGGTACAGTTAAAAACTGATTACTTATTTAGTTAAATCATTTAGTTTCTACCATTATCAGTTGCTGTTAGCTTAACAATTAGTGTAAAGGTAGATTCTTCAGTCCTCACAGTGATGAAGGTGTTTGGAATAACCACTTTATACCTTGTAGATTTTGTGACATCTTCCTTACAAAGCCTAATGAGTTTAGGTTAGCAGTTATGTTAGGTCTGCTAGTTATTTTTTTTAATACAGATACATATAACATCATCTAGTTTCACAGCTAATGTGATCTAGACCTAAATTGTCTACAATCAAAAGTCATTGGAAAATCAAAAGAAGGAAAATCAAAAGAAGGAAGGTAATTAAACTAAGCAGATCCAGTCGTTTTTAGTTATTGAGTATGGTTACAGTGTTCACATCACTTAAATTACTGAGGTTTTCATTCTCAGCCCAGGAAAATAAGTTATATATAGAAGAGATACAGAGATAAATATATGTATTTATTGTATTACTTTTATAAGTATTTTTTTATACAAACAACTCATATAAAATAAAAAAAGTACATAATAATAAAATATATTATTCAAGGTTTACAGTAAATAATGTTAACTTCTATATCCTTCACATCCATTTTCTATTTATCCTTATTAATTAAAACAAGTGAACATAAAATAAAATGTAATTTGCAACTTATATACTAAAATCCTCTAGTTTTTTCAAAAACTCTCATTTTTATTATTGTATAACTCTATTGATCCAAGAGGCCCATTTCTTATCATAATGGAATAATCTGTTTTTCTAATTAGTATGATAGTCTCTCTCCCATTCCTTTCTAACTCCCCTATCTCCCTGTACTGTCTGACCCCAATCCATTCTCTCTCTTTCAGTGCAAATTCACTCTGGTTTAAGGCCTACTTCCTCTGTGAGACACTCGGAATTGTTTCCATCTCGTTGAAATATGTAATTTTACAACACTAAATATTGTTGCTAATAGATTTTTACTTGTATTTTTAATGTTCTATGGTACGTTCATATGAAACAAATTTGTGGTGTAAGCATTATTTGTCTACTAGTGAATTGCCCGTCAAAAAATGACGGCAATAGAATTGTAAGTCAAGGAATGGTGTTTGGCACAGACATTATTTTTTGTGGTGGTCTGAGATCTCGGCGGTGATTGCGAGCCTGGCGCTTAGCGCCTTTGGCGCTCATCGTTTGGGTCGCAATGAGCACCTTTGGCGCTCATTGCGAGCCTCTTGGTTGTTGTATTTTTTTGTTATCAGAGGCACTTTTGCTGTCATTGTAAGGTTAGCGCTGATTTGCTTTTTGCGTTTATTGCAAGGCTGTCCCCTGGTGTAGTTTGTGTGCTATGAGCAGCGTTGGCGCTTGTTGTGAGGCGCGCAGTGAATAGCATTTGCGTTTTTTTGCGATAGTGTTTTTATTTTTTGTGTATATGTATTTTGTGATACTAATTAAATAAGTAATAAATTAATACATTAATATACTTTACCTATTTGTAAGTAATACATGTAGGAAGCATTGTGTTGAAGAGCTGACAATCTGTTTTGATGTTCCTGCAGCATACAATGTAGGTTTGCACTGTTGTGGAGCTGAGGTGTAAGTGTCAGCAATGTGTGAAGTGTGTAGTGTAAATAGGCTGCGTGCGTGAGGGGTAGCCATTAGTGCAGCTGGGTACTTCCGCATTCTGTAAGGTAGTGTTGTAAAATGGTGGCGAATTTGTATGTGGTAGGCGGGTTTGTATGACGAAGCGTCCTTGCTAATGGTGTATGTTGTAGGTTGAACAGGTTTTTGTAAAAGCCATATTTGCTTTGTGGAATTTATTGGCTTTAGGGGTCGTGTAGCCTCGCTTTTGTTTTTTTCGGCGGCCATTTTTTTCTCCTGCTTAGGGGATTTTTGAGTGTGTAAACTTTGTAAATTTGCCAGAATTTGAGGTTTAAGCAGTGTTGCAGAGGGTGTCCCCCCTTGGTGTGGGTAATGTTTTTATTTTATTTTTGTGTGTATTTTTGTGTTTTTTATGCTTGACTCTGTGCGTGGGTTGTCCGTTAAGGTCGTATTTTTGCGAGTCCGTAATGGATTTGTTTGAAGTCCCGCGGCTCGTATTTTTTTGTTTAAGTCCGTAGTTAGTCATTGTGTGTTTATGTTTTTTTTTCCCAAGTCCCAATTGTGTGGTCATTTTTAACCGATTGTGAGGCGCGGTAGAGCCTCCACCTCTGCAAATGCGGCCCCTCGCTTTGCGAGGGTCCACATTTGCGGCCGGAAATGAGCCTGCGACTCATTGCAGCAGAAGTGGGAGCCTCCCCCTCTGCAAATGCGGCGTAGGGGGGTCGTAGGGATGAGCACCTACGTCGCTCATCTCCACCAGCGCAAGGTGCGCCTTCGACGCTCCTTGCAAGCGACTGCGGCGGGCTACTCGAGCCTGCAAGCGTTGGCAACAACCCGCATGTGATTGTACTTATCATTAATTACTTCTTCTTTTTTCTGCCATAATTTCCTATTGGACAATTTCACCAAATATGTAAATAATAGCGAATTACCCATCAAAAAGTGACTGTAAATAGAATTTTTAATGCTGGAAAAACTGTTTGCCACACAATATTGGTCTCTGACATTCTTAACCTTTTGTTTTATTAAGATCAAACAATAGAACATTTTGAATAAAACTTTTTATTTTTTTAACTTTCAACTTGTATTTCACCAACAGGTATATATATATATATATATATATATATTTTTTTTTTTTTTGTAAATATGAACTTTTTTAATTGTCATACATGTAATAACAATATAACAATGTTTTCATTTTTCATGAATACGTATTTTAACCCATAACATCAAAGTTTGTAACATGCACCTTGTGTTTTAAACAATAATAACTTTTTTTCTATACTAACATGCTTGGTAACCTTCTTTTTTTTTTAAACTCATGTTAAATTAAATTGGCATTGAATCCAGAGGAAGGCAAACAATAAAACCCCCCATTGAAACTTGGCCAATTGTATCAAGAGGGGAAAAAATTAATTCCTTCCTGACCCCATTAACTGGCGATCGGATTGCTCCCTGAATCAATACTCCACCTTAAAATTATACAGTTGAATGTATTAACAAATGCTTAAACTTGTCGTAACATAAATGTTTGACTATATTCAATATAGCTTGAAGTAACTTTCCACAACTTTGAAAAGACAATGTTATACAATATAGCTTTAAATAACTTTCCATAACTTTTAAAAGACAATGTTAACATGTTAAATACTACTTTAAAACATTTAAATGTAACCTTCCAATTAAAGTAAATGGCAACTAATTGTTTTGTGGAGCCAATCATCTGAAAAGGTAACTTGAAAGACCTTCCAATCTGTGTAACCACTGTTTCGTGTTGTTTTTCTTTTTGATACTTTTTTGTTTCTTCTTGTTGTACTTTGTCGAAATGGCACATCGAGTTTCCTATTGGAAATAGCGGTCCTCTATTTAAAGAGTCCCAGAGACCTCTAACTTTGTCCTGGAAGTAAAACCACTGTTCTCTTTGTTTTTTTGCCATTGTATTGATTTTCTTCTTGAAATATTGGTACTTTAAAATCAGTTGGAGTAACATAAAAAAAAATTGTCAAAATGAAAGCACTGTACTGTATATTTACAGCACCTCATAGTACACAATGTTTTTTCTAAAAACACATCCATCTTCCAATAAATCACCCTGGCTTGTGTTTTCTTCAACATGTACTTTAATTTCCTCTGGATTATTGCATCTTGAAAATGCAACATATAGTTGTCCATGTGCAAACACAGGTTTCTTAAAAAAAATACCAACAGACTTAAAAGTTTGTCCTTGGGATTTATTGATGGTCATGGCAAATGCTATGATAATGGGAAATTGTCTCCTTTGAAGGACAAAAGGCAAACCATTCTCACTTGGAGCCAAATCAATTCTCGGTATTAGAGCTGGTTCGCCTTTATGGGTACCACTCATAATTTCTGCATGTATAAAATGATCCTTTAATTCCTTCACGATTAATCTGGTCCCATTACAAAGTCCTTTTTTTGGATTCATATTTCTCAATAGCATGATAATTGCCCCTTTTTTCAGTTGCAAAACATGTGGTGGCATTCCAGAGGGAGTTAAAGAATTAATAAATTCCATACTAAAGTTTGCTTCACTCTCTTTGTCGTCAGCCAGAACAGAATCTGCACTGTAATAGTTTTTTTGGGAGCATTGATTAATTTTAATATTTTGTGGTTTAAATATAAGGTATTCAATGTCAGTGTCAAACTCATCAAAGTTAATTTCATCTATAAATCCTGGATCAGGCAGATTAAAGTTGGCACAATTTAATCCATGACAAAGTAAGATTTCCTGTATTTCGATTACTGCTTTAAATTGTGCAATGGTCTCATTATAACGTTGCAAGAAATCTTCACACATATGTAATTTAAATTTTTCACACAAAGTTAAGGCATCTGGTACATTGCAAATTATACAAATAAAAGCAAATTGTTCTCTCATTTGCTTTGGCATTTGACATAGTGCTGCTTCTTCAAGACATCTCTCCCATTCTGTATCATCTGCTAGAAAGTTTTGATGTCTTGCAGCTAACTGGAAAGTGTCATAAACTATGTCATTGACTGTGCATAAATGTTCATAACTTTGTGCACCGGGAACATGTAAAAGCAGTAATCTTAAACTGAAACGTTCAATGTCTCGTGGACTGAAGGTATATATTCTTGGTATAATTTTATAATTATGTTTCTTTCATTGTCTCCATTCACCATTTACGAATACATAGTGATTTGGAATGTCAATGTATAAAAATTGTCTGGCCTCAGTGTCCTGACAATTTAATTGAAACCAAACATTAAGCGTTGTTGCTCTATGTTCACTTTGTGCTAAAGCATTTGTTTCATTGCCGGCCGTGAAGCAAACAAATTGACTTTGTGGCAGATGGACAGCTAATAGATACACAGCATGTGACCGATCATGCATCTCAAATTTGAGAAGACGCCACATTGCTTCAGGAGCACTTACATAGCGAGCATCCAAATAAGAAGAAAGTTTGTCATGTAAAATGGGGTTGTCTTTTTCATTGTCTGCACCTTGCACAACAACAGTTGCTGCATCATATCCTTTATATATATATATATTGTGATCAGGATGGCCGCGTATAGCGGTGGTTTCTTGAAATGAGGGCTGATACGGCTTGGAAGTGCAGCAAATTGGTTTATTTACAGAAAAGAAAATAACGGCTGTAGCAGTAGCTCTGCTTAAATTAACGGAAAACAAACAATTATGTCTCCGTGAGGTGGGAGAATGCCACCTTGTGGCCAGGTATATACAGTCCTTTAAACTTGGGAGTAGTGCCACCTTGTGGTCAGGAAGTAAACAGTCTCTTTACTGGGGTAGTGCCACCTTGTGGCCAGGAATTAAACAGTCTCTTTACAGGTGAGGGTCCCAGCGAGATTAGGTCGCCCTCTTCAGCAACCTCTGGGACCCCGCTCCACTCTGGGTCACAGCTCCGCTCTGTGGGACACAGCTCTCCTCTCTAGCTCCTCGCTCTGTGGGACACAGCTCTCCTCTCAGGGACACAGCGCTCCTCTCTGGGACAGGGCGCTCCTCTCTCGGACACAGCGCTCCTCTCTCGGACACAGCGCTCCTCTCTCGGACACAGCGCTCCTCTCTCGGACACAGCGCTCCTCTCTTGGACACAGCGCTCCTCTCTCGGACACAGCGCTCCTCTCTGGGATACAGCGCTCCTCTCTGGGACACAGCGCTCCTCTCTGAAACACAGCGCTCCTCTCTGGGACACAGCTCTCTTCTCTGGGACACGGTTGCGGGTGAAGCATAGGGCCCGCCCGTCTCTCCCGTATGCTTCACCCCAGGGACCCTTGCATACACAAACTCAATTGTATTAACTACTCTTTATCTTCACTTCTTCCCTGGGGCATAATACTTCAGCAACAACCGTGCCTAGGCCTTTAAGGCAAACTCTGCCTGGGATTCCTCACTAATCCCCTTCACTTACGTGGCTTCCTTGTGACTTCACCTCCTGAGTCTGAAGTCAATCTTCCAGCTCACGCGACTTGCTGTAGTCCCCGTTCTCCCAGTACAGTCACTTGGCGATCCTTTACAGGGTAGTTCACAACTTCACTGTATTTCCACACCAGATCACCTTCCACTCTGTGCTTGTTCCTCTCAGCAGCAAAGCTGCCTAGGGCCTAGTCAGCCCCTCCTCCCCCTTTCCATGCCTGCTTTCCAGTCTTTTAAAGGGGAGTTGCTCCAATTAGGAGTTCTTTCAGAAGTGTTAACTCCTTCACTTCTGACAAGAACTCACACTCCACTTGCTTGTCATCACTTCCAAGGAGCAAACGATCACAATATATATATATTTATACACATATTTTATGGATTTGATGGAAGTGCAAGCTTCCACATTGATATGTGCATTGTACTTCATCAGCAAATGTGCATTATATGGAACCACATATCCATTATCGTCCTTTTGGCCACGGATAATAGCTGTTTGTCCTTCTCTTCTTTCATACAAAGGGTATCCATCACAATTAACATAAGTCTGCATTTGAAATTGTTTTGGAAACTCTATTATGCATTTCTTATTTTCCATACATGGGGAGTTTGGATTGCTCTCTCCACATGGGCCATGTATCATTCTGAGAGTTACAATCTCATAAAGTATTGAATGCTTTTCTGGATGTGGCAGTTCAGCACGAATCACTGAATCCATCTGCTGTATTTAATGTATCTTTTTCTTGCAAGATTAAAAGTATATGTGCATGTGGCAGGCCTCTTTTTTTAAATTCAATGGTATAAACAAAAGCCACACATTTTCCAAATAAGTCTGCTTTAGTGATATCATAAATTAAGGAATTAAGTTTGATTTTGAATACTCTTGCGACCAAATCTGGTAGGTCAGAAGTAGTTTGTCCAAGCATAACATTTTCTTTGATCTCTGGCCATTGTGGATTACATGTAAATGTAATAAATACATCTGGTTTGCCAAATTTAGTGACAATAGCCATGGCATCATTGTATCTCTCTCGCATATTGCGAGGAGATCCTTGGAAAGAGGATGGCAAAATCATTGCTCGTCCAGCAGGAATGTCTCTATTTGCAGCCAATTCAGCGACATAATCCATCAATCCACAATATTGTTCAACTCAAAGCTTGTTTTGTTGAAATTTGACAACATTTTGATTATTTGCTTCGACTTGTAGATAAGAATCAATAATCCATTGTTGTGTGAGTTTACCCCCACATAAAATAGGACTATAATGACCCCGGACAGCAGTTTGTGCCACTTTATATTCCAGCTTTGAGATATTGTTTCTAATACAAACTTTACTATTGGGATAACTTTGCAACTGCAATTTTGGTTGCCATCCTGGCTCCCCATTTGTAAAGAAAATGGGATATGTCATAGGATCCAAATTACTGCTTAAAATATTGATGTTTATAAAAGGTTGTTCTTGATTGCGTGGATATATTCTAATATCCTGCTCAAATGGTGGTTCCTTATCATCATTTTTAAATACCATGGCAACCTCATTTGCTGTTGGTAAATTATAGCTTCTTTGATCAGTATGGCGATCCCTTTTGAGAAACATATTTACTCTTGGCATTGGCAATTGATGTCTTTGCGCATGTGCCAGTTGTTCTTTTTCAACCTCTGCTAATTTTTTGTATGCTTTACTATAAAGGTTGTTCGCCATAATGTTATCAAGCTATTCAAAGACTATGGGTAAGCATTGTCTATTTTCCGGAAGCAGCATTCGTTGTTCCACAGCTTCCATTGTATCGAGTACATATAACTGTGCAAATTTCCTTTGTTCTCCTGTTTCTGGGTGTAAATGTGAAGTCCGGTGGTATATTTGTCCTAGGACTTTAAAACAATAAGGACCATGTCCTGGAACATTTTCGGCTAATGTTGCACCCATTGAAGCAAATGAAATTGCACTGTTATAAGAGCGAATATTTTTCTTAAAATTGGTGTAATTGGAAATGTAGGATCACTCATGATACTTTTTAAATATTCTGGGAATGTGTGTCTTTCTGGAAGTCTTACCTTTCCTTTCTGACAGCAACTAATAAACTCTCCATCAGTTGGTTGTTCTTTCTGAAAATGATAAGCCCCACAAAACTGACAAAGCACATTCATTAATCCACCGTAACGAGTGTCTACCGTTAGTGCTCTAATGAAAGGACTATCATGACCTTCGTCATTTGAACTTTGTACATCTACATTGGTGTTATCTCTATCAACATTGGTATCAGGAGGCAAAATAGGTTAATTTGAGACAGTTTTACAGACATTTTTTTTTTTTTTTTTTTTTTTCTTTGAAACTCCAGCGGACTTATTTTGTTGTTTTTTAGCCATTTTTCTTTTATTTAGAAGTCTCTGTCGATCTTCTTCTCTTAAACGTTGTGAAGTCTCAGGGGTCTGTGCATCTCTCTATCTCTGCTTCCTTTCCCTTGCCATTCTTATTTTATATTCTTTCTTATCTTTTGCATTGTCCGCCATTGTAATCCTCAATTGGAAATAGTTTGTTAGAATGACATTAATTTTATTACACATATTTTTTACCCTGTCATATATTTCTAAAAATGCAATAGTAATCTGTCTCTGTCTGTCTCTCTGGCTGTCTGCGTCTCTCTCCGGCTGTCTGTGTCTCTCTCTGGTTGTCTGCGTCTCTCTAGCTGTCTGCGTCTCCCTGTCTGTGTGTGTCTCCCTGTCGGTGTGTGTCTCTGGGTGTCTGTTTGTCTCTGGGTGTCTGGGTGTGTGTGTGTCTTTGGGTGTGTGTGTGTCTATGGGTGTCTGTGTCTATCTGGATGTATGTGTTTGGATGTCTTTCTGGATGTCTGTATTTCTGTGTCTATCTGTCTTGGTGTGAATAGGTTTCTAACTCAGGTGTCTGTCTCTCTACGTGTCTGTAGGTGTGTGTTTATCTGGGTGTGTGTCTGGATATCTGTGGGTATGTGTCTCTCTGGGTTTGTCCCTGGATGTGTGTGGGTGGGTGTGTGTCTGTGTCTCTGGCTGTCTGTGTCTCTGGCTGTCTGTGTCTCTGGCTGTCCGTGTCTCTGGCTGTCCGTGTCTCTGGCTGTCCGTGTGTGTGGGTATTTGTGTGTCTCTCTGGGTGTCTCTGTGTGTGTCTGTCTATCTGGGTGTCTGTGTTTGTGTGTCTATCTGGCTGTCTGTGTGTCTATCTGGGCCTATTTATTTCCGTGTCTGTCTGTCTTGGTGTGTATAGGATTCTATCTCTCTGATTGTCTGCAGGTATCTGTCTCTCTGCGTGTCTGTGGGTGTGTGTCTCTCTGGGTGTGTGTTTGGATATCTGTGGGTGTATGTCTCTCTGGGTTTCTCCCTGGATGTCGGTGGGTGTGTGTCTCTCTGGGTGTCTGTGTCTCTGGGTGTCTGTGTCTCTGGGTATCTGGCTGCATGGGTGTCTGGCTGCATGGGTGTCTGGCTGCGTGGGTGTCTCTGGGTGTCTGGCTGCGTCTCTTTCTGACTGTATGTATGTCTGTCTCTCTGTAGGTGTGTCTGTATCATGAATGGAAAAATAGAAACAGTTATAGTGTTCCTAAAGAAGAGCTACACAAAAGAGCAATTGACCTAATATAATACATGAAATAAAATATTTAACTGCTTCTAAGGTGCTATCCCTTTCAATGAGCAGTAACATAATGATGAATGAATGAATACAGGAATAAACATAAAATCTTTATTATAATTTTTTTTTCCTTCTGATATACCTGTTCTATATTTGAAAATGCTCCTGTTTTGAGGCAGGTGTAGACGTGAGAAATCTGTAAAAAGATGTAAAAATCATAATTAATTTTTTTATTGAATGAATGTATGAAATACCATTACTCAACGCAAATCAATAGTTCATATTATATTGTGTTAACAAATGTCATCACAAAATAATTTACCTGTCAATTTAATACTCTGTATTGTTATTTCTTGCAGAGGAGACTCCTGTATTGAGGCAGGTAGCGATGTCACAAATCTGTGAAAAGAAGTAAAAAACATATATTTTTTTCATAAATGCCTGAATCATTGATATTACTTAAAGTACTTGTTGTCCTTTCCATACATACATGCAGTAAAGTAAATATAAATATTTTAAAATGATATACCTGTGAAGATTATGTGATTGCAGATAAACCCTTCCTGTCATCCGATAAAGCAATGTAAACTGACTGATTTTTGAATATTTTATGTAATTTGTATGGTACCATATACATTCTATGAGTCAGTGTAATTTCTACAACTATTTATTTGAAAAGTTTTATACCAATCTCTATTGTCTATATAAGTGGTTCCCAAACCTCAGGGCTCCCCAGAGAGGTTGAGATTTAAATTTAACAGGTGAAAAAATTAGAGGCTCCATTGCCTGTTGAAAGATAATTGCTTCACCTGTGTTCACACACTGTTATATTGAAAACCCGACCTGTCTGGGGAGCCCCGAGGAGAGGTTTAGGAAACACTGGTCTATATGAATGTTCAAATAATTTATGGAAGGAATTTTCATCTGGTTTAGAAACACTGTACATCATGCACTTGGGATTCCTTGCATTTAAATTCCCTGCGGGCATTCCCTACCCCTTATCACTGCCTGAACGCTCCCTTTCCTGTTAAAACCCTATCCGCCTAGTCGATCACCCTATCTATATAACCATATTTGTATTTCAGAATATGGGGAACTTCTGACTAAAACTCCATATGACTACCGTTTATGTTTTTATGTTGATTGTCACCATGTGCTGGATAAAATAAGCAATCCGTATTGATACTAATTGAAATTGTGAATCTTGGACTGGAGGAATCACCCCTACCTTAGACTGAGAAAGAACTCTATGCCCATTGTGGGATTTATACCGTATATACTCGAGTATAATCCAACTTTTTCAGCACATTTTCTATGCTGAAAAAGCACCCCCTCTGCTTATACTCAAGTGACGGTCCCACTTACATGTTCTCTGGTGCAGTTCTCCAGTCTCCCGCTCATCTGCGAGCGCATGCAGCCTCTGTGGGTGGTCCTATGATGTCCTATCGCCTCTTTTACCACCTCCTTCCCATCCTCCTTCCTCCTCCCATCCCCCTCCTTTCCCCCCATCCTCCTCCTTCCCACCTCTCCAATAACATCCCTTTCTCCCCTCTTCTCTCTTACAAGCATCAGATCAGCTCCTGCTGCTGATACTTCCCCCGCAGCGTGTCTTATGCCATTCACCGGAACCGGTATATGCTAATGATGTGACTTCCCATCCTCCTCCTCCCAATTCTCCTCCTTCCCATTCTCCTCCTTCCCATCCTCCTTCCTCCTCACATCCCCCTCCTTCCCATCCTCCTCACATTCCCCTCCTTCCTGCCCCCCATCCTCCTCCTTCCCCCCCTCTGCAATAACATACCTTTCACCCCTCTTCTTTCTTACCAGCATCAGCTCCTGTTGCTGATACTTCCCCCACAGCGTGTCTTATGCCATTTACAGGAACCAGGAGAAGAGGCATCCTCCAAGAGTGACATCTACAGAGCCCTAGGAATATAACAACAAGACCCATCCAAGATCCCATAGAAATAGTGTGGAAATATACTAACATCCACATATTATCCACATCAACATATTATCTACAGAAACCGAGAGAGAATTATCTTGGACTGGCATTATCTGAGTAAACTAAGCGCTAAAGCCCAAATTGGGAATACAAAAAAGCCCAATACCATATCCATCTTTATGGGTACCAGTTAGAATTTCAGCATGTATGAAATGGTCCTTTAATTCTTGAACAATTAATCTGGTCCCATTACATGGCCATTTTTGGGGTTCATATTTTGCAGTAACATGACAATTGCACCTTTCTTTAGCTGCAAAATATGCAGTGGCATTCCAGAGGGAGTTAATGAATTAATGAATTCAGTTGAAAAGTTTGTCTGACTTTCTTTGTCATCACCAAGTACAGAATCAGCACTGTGATATTTTTTTTGTGGTGCATTTTTTATTTTCAATATTTCATTATTGAGAAGCAATGCATCCTTATTTTTGCATGTTTGTATTACTTTGTTTGCAAGCTCTGCATAGTCCTCGTTATTTATTGTGTTTTGGAATATAGCTGATATGAAATCCTATTTGCAAATTATATGAGATGGAATTTCCATGGTATCATCCAGTAAATTTTGTATTCGCTCTTTTTTTCCTACTCCAATTGTAATGAGCAGATCATTGAATTCATTTTCTCCTTCTGATCTCATATTTTGTTGTAATTGAAGATGGGTAAATAGTTTCCATAGTGTTCTGGACTTTATACATGTTTCGCCAAAGTCGGTTCGATTTCCATGTACAATGACACGTAATGTTTTTCTAAAATCTCCACCTAACAACATTACCTTTGCACCAAATGGCAAATCATTATCCATGACTTCACGTAGCAAATGGTCAATACATTGTAGGGCATAGCATAACATCATTGTAGCTTCATCTATTATCATTTATTTACTTTTTTTTATTATTTTTTTACTTGCAATGATGTAATTTGAATATCTGACACTGATTTTTCAAGAATGGGAACTGGCAGTTTAAATCCACTATGCACAGTTCTTCCACCTTCTAACAAAAGTGCGGCAATTCCAGTGGTTGCAAATGGCAGTGCGATTTCACCTTGCGCTCAAACAAAACTCATCAATAAATTATACAGATACGTTTTTCCTGATCAGCCAGGTCCATCTAGATAGAAATAACGCTCTTTGAGCATGTCATCATCTAGGGCATTTTTTATCGCATTAAATGCTTGCAATTGTAATGTATTTAAAGTAGCAAGTCTTTCTTTGTCTTTAAAGCTGAGTGTCATAGTCTTTAAAGTTTATGTCGTCTATGAGCCCTGGATCTGGCAGATTAAAACTTGCACAACTTAATCCAAGAGAAAGAAAGACCTTGAATTTCAAGTAATGCTTTTAATTCTGCAATAGGCTCATTGTATCATTACAAAAAGTCTTCAGACATATTTGTTTTAAATTTGTCCCACAAAGCTAATACATTTGGAGCATTTGAGATGATACAAATAAACGCAAATTGTTCTCTCATCTGTCGTGGCATTTGACATAGTGCTGCTTCTTCTAGACATCTTTCCCATTCTGTATGATCAGCTAGGAAGTTTCTGTGTCGCACAGCTAAATTAAATGTGTCATGAACTGTTTTATTAACAGTTCTGAACTGTTCAAAACTTTGCGCACCAGGAACATTTAGAAGGAGTAAACGTAAGCATAAACATTCAAGCACTCTTGGACTTACAGTGTAAATTCTTGGTGTTATTTTATTTCCGACGCTTTTTGGTTTTCGCCATAATCCATTAGGGTAAACATAATGGTAGGGAATGTCAATATATAACAATTCCCTTGCCTCCAAGTCGTTACAATTTAATTGAAACCACGCACTTAGTGTAGTTTGTCGATGCTCACTTTGTGCTAAAGCATTTGTTTAGTTTCCAACATGGAAATACACTAAGTGTCTTTGGGACAAATGTACAGCCATTCGATATACTGCATGTGAGCGATCATGCATTTTAAATTGAGAAGATGCCACATTGCTTTTAGCGCACTGACATATTTTCTGCACTTTCGACCAATACAGTAGTTACATCATAGCCTTTGTAAATATATTTGTAGACATATTTAATGGATTTTATAGTAGTGTAAGCTTCCACATTAATGTGTGCATTATACTTCATGAGTAAATGGGGATTGTATGGTACCACATATCTGTTATCTAACTTTTTTCTACGAATAATGGCATTTTGGCCTTCTCTTTTATATTCTCTTTCCATATTTAGTTGCAATAGCCATGGCATCATTGTATCTTGGAAAGAAGAAGGGAAAATTATGGCTTTGTCAGCTGACAGCTGGCTTTGTCATTGTTGTGTCAGTTTTCCTCCACATAAAATGAGATTGAATCCATCTTGAATGACAGTTTGAGCCACTTTAAATTCAAGCATGTAAATATTATTTCTCACACGTACTTTTGAATTTGGGTAACTGTCAAGGGTTAATTTGGGTTGCCAACCTGCTTCCCCATGTAGAAAAATGATGGGATATGTCATTGGATCCAAATTAGTACTTAATATACTTATATTAATAAAAGGTTGCTCATCATTTCTGGGATATATTCTAATATCCCTCTGAAATGGTGTTTCTCCCTCGTCATTTTGAAAGACCATTGCAACCTCATTTGATGTTGGCAAGTTATAGTGGCGTTTATCAGTATGGCGATCTCTTTTAAGAACCATATTGACTTTTGGGTTTGGTAATTGATGTATATCTGCATTAATTTATTGTTCCTTTTCTACTTCTGACAATTTTTTATAAGCTTGAGTGTATGGGTTTTGGGCCATAATTTTATCAAGCTCTATAAACACAATGGGTAAGCATTTTTTATTTTCTGGAAGCTGCATACATTGTTCAACAGCTTCCATTGTATCTAGGACATATAGTTGAGCAAATTTTCTTTGCTACCCTTCTGGATGTAAATGAGAAGTACAATGGTAAATTTGTACTTTAAAACAGCAAGTAAGAGCCATGTCCTGGCACATTACCAGCTAATGTTGCACCCATAGATGCAAAATATATGGCACTATTATATGATATTATGTTTGTTTTGAAATTTTGGTAATTAGGGAAAGAAGGCTCTTTCCTAATGCTTTCTAAATATGTTGGGAATTGTTGTCTTTGTGGAACTCTTACCTTGCCTTTTTGACAGCAAATAACTCACCATCTCTGGGTCTTTCCTGTTTGAAATGATAAGCCCCACAAAACTGACAGACAATATTTATCATACCACAAATATGAACCTCTACTGTTAAAGACTTAACTAAAGGACAATTGTGAGAATATATATCAATCTGACTCTGTAAATCAGCATTATAATTGTTATCAGATTGTTCCGATACATTTTCTAGATGTTTTTGTTTTTTGGTTGCCTTCTTGGGCTGTGATGTTACTTTCTCAGCTGCTTGTCTTTTGTTTGCGATTCTCTTGTGTTCTTTTTCACGTTGAATTTTCTTTTCCTCTGGCGTCTGTCGATCTTTCCATCTTTGTACACGTTCTCGCGTGTGACGTCTATTCTGTTCCTCTTTATTTTCATTATCCGCCATAGTAATCTGTAAATATAAATAGTACATTAGATTTGTATTTTTGTGTTTTTTAAATGCAACTTTCTTTATTTTGCTTATTTCTTCTGTTATCCTGTTTAGTGTTAGTTTTGTTGCAGTGCAATTTATTAAAGGTGCACAGAAAAGATGATACGTCCTTCTATGTTGTATGTGTTATTAGCATTTTTTGTGGTATTCTGTTTTGTGTGCACCAGTGTGCCCTGATGGAGTTAGGGTTATGGTGTTAGGCTAAGAGAGTTAGTTACATTTCAGTGGTGGGTTTCCACATTGGCGCACACCAAACAGAATAGACCCTTACATTTTGTATGAATAAGTATTTCTTGTCCTATCCTGTTTGTTGGATGCCACTGTTGTCATTATGGGCTTATGTTTATGGGTTTAGGTTTAGAAGATTAGTTAGACTACAGTGCATTTTGGCATTGGCACACACCAAATAGGATTGATGCTTCCATTTTGTATGTGTTAACAGCATTGGTTATCCTATCTTGTTTGGTGTGTGGTACTGTTTGCATTATGGTGTTATTCTTGAGGTTTAGTTATATTGTCGTGGTTTTCCACATTGGCTCACACCAAGCAAGATAAATCCTTCCATTTTGTTTATTTAAATAACATTTGCTCTGCTATCCTGTTTGGTGTGCACCACTGTTGGCACTAGGGGTTTAGGTTATGGGGATAGGCTTAGAGGGTTAGTTAGGTTGCAGTAGGTTTTGACATAGGCGCACACCAAACAGGATAGGTTATTTTCCTTTTTTGTTCTTCTTATACTTTACCTGTTGCGTTGAATTTGTTGTGTATAAATGACATAGAATCCCCTGCTGCCAATCTTCCTGCGACACTCTTCAGGCAGTGTTTGTTGAAAATGAGAAAATGGAAATGTTCAAGTAACTTTTCTTTCTTTGTTTTTTTTTTTTTCGATTAACAGCATAGTATTGTTGTTAAGCAAATGTTTTCTGTATGTTACCTGTTTGGTGTAGTTTGTTTTCTGTAAATTTCTGCAGAGTTTACAGGCTGTGTTGCAAATTATTTAGTGACACTCTTGATGGAGAGTCTTTTGGAAATTATAGAAATATGGAAATGTGGAAATCCAGTGTAAATATTAATGCTAATTTATTTTGCTAAGAGTATAGATTATTTTTTTAAATGTCCAACACTTTACCCCACAGAAACATTTATCTGTGTTTTAAATCTTCTCTTCTATGTGAATAAAGTTGATATTCGCAATATTATTATTTTTTTTTGGGGGGGGGTTATTTTATTAATTTTATTTATTTATATATGTTTTCCATCTTACTATACATGAATGATATATTCTAATTCTCTTTTTTTTGAATCTGCTCTAAGTCAGTGCAGTTTGTCTGCATTACTCAGTGTACAGGTGAGAGTGGGTGTGGCTTGGCCTGTGTAGTTATATCTGGGTGTATTTGTGTGAGTTTCTGTTTGAATCCACTCTAAGTCAGTGCACAGTTTGTCTGCATTAATCAGTGTAAAGGTGAGAGTGGGTGTGGCTTGGCCTGTGTAGTTATATCTGGGTGCATTTGTGTGAGGTCAGGTTTGAATCCGCTCTGTAAGTCAGTGCACAGTTTCTGTCTGCATGAATCAGTGTAAAGGTGAGAGTGGGTGTGGCTTAGCCTGTGTAGTTATATCTGGGTGCATTTGTGTGAGGTCAGGTTTGAATCCGCTCTAAGTCAGTGCACAGTTTCTGTCTGCATTAATCAGTGTACAGGTGAGAGTGGGTGTGGCTTGGCCTGTGTAGTTATATCTGGGTGCATTTGTGTGAGTTTCTGTTTGAATCTGCTCTAAGTCAGTGCAGAGTTTGTCTGCATTAATCAGTGTAAAGGTGAGAGTGGGTGTGGCTTGGCCTGTGTAGTTATATCTGGGTGCATTTGTGTTAGGTCAGGTTTGAATCCGCTCTAAGTCAGTGCACAGTTTGTCTGCATTAATCAGTGTACAGGTGAGAGTGGGTGTGGCTTGGTCTGTGTAGTTGTATCTGGGTGCATTTGTGTGAGGTCTGGTTTGAATCCGCTCTGTAAGTCAGTGCACAGTTTTCTGTCTGTTGCATTAATCAGAGTACAGGTGAGAGTGGGTGTGGCCTGGTCTGTGTAGTTATATCTGGGTGCATTTGTGTGAGTTTCTGTTTGAATCCGCTCTAAGTCAGTGCACAGTTTCTGTCTGTTGCATAAATCAGTGTACAGGTGAGAGTGGGTGTGGCTTGGCCTGTGTAGTTATATCTGGGTGCATTTGTGTGAGATTTGGTTTGAATCCGCTCTGTAAGTCAGTGCACAGTTTCTGTCTACATTAATCAGTGTACAGGTGAGTGGGTGTGGCTTGGCCTGTGTAGTTATATCTGGGTGAATTTGTGTGAGTTCTGTTTGAATCTGCTCTAAGTCAGTGCAGAGTTTTCTGTCTGTTGCATTAATCAGAGTACAGGTGAGTGTGGGTGTGGCTTGGGCTGTGTAAGTTATATCTGTGTGTATTTTGTTGTTTTCTGTTGAATCGGTTCTGTGGGGCAGCACTGTGTTTTCTATCCTGTGCTCTTTTATCATTGTACAGGCAAGTAGGCGGGGTCTATTTTAACAAGAGAAGGGAGAGCTTGGGAGCTTGCAATCATTTCTAGTGTAAGTGTAGTTGGTGTGTAGGAGATTAAATAAAAGGAGGAAATCCAAATAAGGGGTATTATAAGAAAAAACAGAAAACAAACATACATATTGTTTCTGTTTTGTTTGGTTTAAGGTGTGGAAAATAAATCTTTATACAAATACATTGATTTGTTTTCTCACTGTATTTTTGTAACTGATAATCATGAGTCAGTCCAGTGGAAACCTCACTCAGTGTACATCCTGCCAAAAGTATGCACAACTGGAACAGATGATCCAGGGTCCATACCTCTGTGACAGGTGTGAGCATGTTGCCTCTTTGGAAGCTCAAATTGAAGATCTGGAGAGGAGAATTGCAGCACTTAGTGATATTGCTCCATTGGAAAGGGAGTTGTTGCTCACGGAGCACAGTTTAGCTGGGCCTAGTATGGAGGGAGGAGCTGGGGCTAGTGAGGATGGCCAGGGAGGTAGTTGGGTTACAGTTAGAAGGGGAATCAGGGGGTACAGGAGGAGGCAGGCCAGTTCTGAGTTAGCAAACAACAACAGATTTGCCATATTGAGTGAAACTGTTGGGGATGTCCATTCAGGAATGGCAATGCCAGATAGAGCTGTTCCCTCTAACAGCCGGGAGAACAGTTCTACTGGAGGAGAGGGAGGGCAGAATAGGCAGAGCAACAGACATGTTTTGGTGGTAGGGGACTCTATTATTAGGAAGGTAGACAGGGTAATTTGTCACCCAGATCCCAGCAATCGAACAGTTTGCTGTCTCCCGGGTGCTCGGGTTCGGCATGTTGTGGATCGGGTGGATAAATTTTTGGGAGGGGCTGGTAATGAACCGGCGGTCTTGGTACACATTGGTACCAATGACAAAGTTAGTGGAAGATGGAGCGTCCTAAAGAATGATTTTAGAGAATTAGGGAATAAGCTTAAAGCAAGGACCTCCAAGGTAGTATTTTCTGAGATACTACCAGTGCCACGTGCTAGCCCAGGGAGGCAGAAGGAGCTTAGGGAGGTTAATGCGTTGCTAAAAAAGTGGTGCAGTGAAGAGGGTTTTGGGTTTTTAGAGCACTGGGCTGACTTCTCACTTGGGTACAATCTCTATAGCAGGGATGGATTGCACCTTAATGATGAGGGCGCTTTTGTGCTAGGGGATAGGATGGTAGAACGGCTGAGGGAGTTTTTAAACTTGTAGGTGGGGGGGAGGGACTATATAGAAGTATTGGGGTAAATAGGGTAGAGAGGGAAAGGGATGAGTTATTTACCCATGGGGGAGGAGAAAGGGGGAGGGTTACAATAGAAAGTAGGGAGATATTAATAGGGGCCTCAAATACAGTGGCAGGCACTTCACAACAGCAGAGCCATAGCAACATAAAGTGTATGATTGCAAACGCAAGAAGTTTGCCTGGGAAAATGGATGAGCTAGAAATATTAGCAGTACAAGAAAAATGGGGCTTAATAGGCATTACGGAAACATGGTGGGATGAATCTCATGACTGGACTGTTAATCTGGATGGTTATAACCTATTTAGGAAAGATAGGGGAAATGGTAAAAGAGGAGGAAGGATCTGTCTTTATTTTAAGCCTGAATTTAAGCCTATAGTTAGAGAAGATATTTATGCTGGCACTAACGGCATCATTGAATCCTTGTGGGTTGAGCTAAATAGTGGAGGAGCTAATTCTAAATGCATATAGGTGGGAGTATGCTATAAGCCCCCAAATATAGCTGAAAGTGAGGAAATACAATTATTGTTACAGATTGGAAATGCAGCTAAGCATGGGCAAGTTCTAATAATGGGAGACTTTAATTACCCTGATATAAACTGGATAAACGAGACCAGCAGCTCAGCTAAGGGGAGCAGGTTCTTGAGTACACTCAGGGATCATTATCTAGCCCAGGTAATACAAGAACCTACTAGAAATGGGGCCATCTTGGATTTAGTCATCACAAGTAATATTGATATAATATCAAATGTAAAAATAGGGGAACCCTTGGGGAACAGTGATCACAACACAGTCTCATTTGAGATTGAATACAAAAAACAGAGTTGTAAGGGGCCAACAAAAACTCTAAATTTTAAAAGGGCTAACTTTAATGGGCTACGGGCAGCAATACAACATATAGACTGGGACAAAGAACTTACAGGGAAGAATACTGAAAATAAATGGACAACATTCAAATCCTTACTAAATAAACATACTCATCAGCATGTACCATGTGGAAATAAAATGAATAGGAGTAAATCACATCCCATGTGGCTTAACAATGACTTAAAGATCATGATGAGGAAAAAGAAATATGCATTTAAATTATACAAGAAGGAGGGAAGAGAGGCAGCTTTGTGTGACTATAAGGAAATCAACAAGGCTTGCAAAAGGGCTATTAGACTGGCTAAAATAGAAAATGAGAAGTCAGTTGCAATGGAAAGTAAGACTAACCCTAAAATATTTTATAAATATATTAATGGGAAGAAGGCCAGGAAGGAATCGATAGGACCATTACAATGTGACACAGGCCATCTGATAATTAGTGACCAGGAAAAGGCAGATGAGCTAAATAAGTTATTTTCGTCGGTTTACACAAGGGAGGTACCAGTGGTTGGGACACTGCAACATAATGGGGCTACACTACCTTTACTAAATAATTGGTTAACGCAGGAAGAAATACAAAAGAGGTTGGAGAAAATAAATGTTAATAAAGCCCCAGGTCCTGATGGAATACATCCAAGGGTACTGAGGGAGCTGGGTTCTGTAATAGCCAAACCATTATATCTAATCTTTAAAGACTCACTCACTACAGGGTTTCTACCAGA
This sequence comes from Discoglossus pictus, assembly GCA_027410445.1. NCBI lineage: Eukaryota > Metazoa > Chordata > Amphibia > Anura > Alytidae > Discoglossus > Discoglossus pictus. The sequence goes on from CM050165.1 coordinate 156,471,179, forward strand.
TGACTGGAGAAAAGCAGAGGTGATACCTATATTTAAGAAGGGATCTAGAGCAAATCCGGGGAATTATAGACCAGTGAGCCTCACTTCTGTAGTTGGGAAGCTTTTAGAAGGGTTAATAAGGGACAGAATACAAGAATATGTCTATTTGAACAGGATCATAGGCAGGAGTCAACATGGATTTATGAAGGAAAGGTCGTGTCAGACCAATCTAATTAGTTTTTATGAAGAGGTTAGTAGGAACTTGGATCAGGGCAACTCAGTGGATGTAGTCTTTTTAGATTTTTCAAAGGCATTTGATACAGTGCCACATGGAAGACTAGTGAGCAAACTAAGGGATACAGGAATTACAGTAAATATCTGCTCATGGATCGAGATCTGGCTAAAAGACAGGAAGCAAAGGGTTGTTGTAAATGGAACATACTCCGATTGGTCTAATGTGATAAGTGGGGTTCCTCAGGGCTCAGTATTGGGTCCTCTCCTTTTTAACATATTTATTAATGACATTGAAGTAGGACTCGAATGTAGTGTCTCCATTTTTGCTGATGACACTAAGTTGTGCAAGGTAATAAAATCAGATAATGATGTACTTTCCCTACAAAAGGATTTGCATAAATTAGAGAAATGGGCGGCTAAATGGCAGATGAGATTTAATACAAATAAATGTAAGGTTATGCATTTGGGAAGGAACAATAGCCAAGCAATCTATAATCTTAATGGAGCAAATCTAGGGGTATCAGATATTGAAAGGGATTTGGGAGTACTAGTGGACAACCACCTAGGTAACAGCGCTCAAAGCCAAGCAGCGGCTGCAAAGGCAAATAAAATATTAGCATGTATTAGGAAGGGTATAGAAGCCAGGGAAGAAGATATAATTCTGCCACTATACAAATCTCTAGTACGCCCTCATTTGGAATATGGAGTACAATTTTGAGCACCACCTCATAAAAAATACATTTTAGAGCTGGAAAAAGTACAGAGAAGGGCTACAAAACTAATAAGGGGAATGGAGGGGCTAAGTTATGAAGAAAGACTAGCAAAATTAAACTTATTTTCGCTAGAAAAAAGGCGTCTAAGAGGAGATATGATTACGTTATATAAATACATCCAGGGTCAATATAAGGCTTTGTCAAGTGAACTTTTTGTAGCAAGAGATTTTCAACTGACAAGAGGACATCCGTTGAGGTTAGAGGAAAAAAGATTTCACTTTAAACAAAGAAAAGGGTTCTTCACAGTTAGGGTGGTTAAACTGTGGAATTCTCTACCAAAGGAGGTGGTGACAGCGAATTCGATAGACAACTTCAAAAAGGGGTTAGATATATTTCTGAATAAAGAGGGCATTCAAGGCTATCCTAGATAACTAGCAAGGAATATTGATCCAGGGAGAAATTTGATCGCCAGTTTCTGGGGTCAGGAAGGAATTTTGCTTTTTTTTCCCCTTATGAGACAATTGGCAAAGTTTCAATGGTTTTTTTTTTTTATGTTTGCCTTCCTCTGGATCAGTTAACAATAATAATAAATAGTCCAAATTAAAAAGATCAATAGAGATCTAAAAAGGTTGAACTTGATGGACTAACTCTTTATTCATCCTCCAATACTATACTATTAATAATTATTTAATCAATAATTTAATTAATAACTAATCCGCATATTGCAGATCAGAGGAGATCTTAACAGGTTGAACTTGATGGACTGAAAGTCTTTTTTAAACCTTAATTACTATGTAACTATGTAACTATGTAATTGCTTCTGTACATGAATAATGTTATTCTTCTCAATATTATGTATAATTATTTTTTTTTTTAATTATTAATTTATTAAGTTATTACTAATTAATTATAGTTTCCCTTTTTGGTGTAATTTGCAGTTTTTAAACTTTTGAAGTGATAGGCAAGTTGCTTCAGAAGTAACACCAGCAGTGAAATGTCCATAATAATTAAAAAAATGTCCAGTCACACTGTTCATCACCTGAGGAGAAAATGAGAAATTTCTAGAAAGTATCCAGTATTTATAGACTGTCAGCTCAAGCAGAGACCGTTAAAACGTAGTGCGTATGCTCAAGTTATGTGCTTGGTATTTGCAAAATGGTGTAAATGTTGTATGTGTTACGTGCCTCGCAATGTTTTAGTGGGTTTGTGTAAGCGTTGAGAGTTCGTTGATGATTTTTACACGCTTGGGCATCGTTTTAGTTTTTTTCGGACGCCATTTGGGTCGAATTAACTTGCAACCTCACTCACAGGCAAACTGACTGTGCCCCTGTGCTGTGTGTGAATTTTTACGTTAATTTGTGTGATATTTGTGTTTTTTTTTTGTGTTTTTGGAGTGCAGCGGTTTGTCCGGTAAATGTGTATTTTTGCGGAGTCCGTATTTTTAGCGAAGTTCGGATTTTGTGCAGGGTCCGGATTTTGGCAGTGTTACGGCTCGTATTTTTTTAAGGCATTTTTTCCAAACACCTACAAGTCTTGCAGTGGAAATTGTAAAATGGAGTTCCTGTTCATTTGTAGTCCCGCAGGTCATAGGGATGATGCGTATGTGGTGCGGGGTCGTAGAGATGAATGTTTTAAGATGGGGCTTGCATTGTAAATTGTATAATTGAGGTTTGTGTTCATGTGTAGTCCTGCGGGTCGTAGGGAGGTCATAGGGATGAGCGCCTATGGCGCTCATCTCCACCAGCGCAGTGAGAGCTTTCGGTGCTCCCTGCCTAAGTCGTACGGCGTTGTAAGTATGTGCGCCTATGGCGCTAATCTCCACCAGCGTAATGAGCGCCTATGGCACTCCTTGCCTGGCCGCAACCGCGGCCATCACTTTGCGAGGGCTGCAGTTGCTGAGGGCTCGCTATGGTTTTTGGCAAGCCTGCGCTGCTGAGAACTATATATGTAATACTAGCTACTTGCCCATCAAAAATGACGAAAATAAAATTGTAAGGCTGGCAATGCTGTTTGACAAACACAATGTGAGGTCTTTGCTTCTCTGAGCACCTTTGGTGCTCATCGCGAACCCTATGCTGAGCGCCTTTGGCGCTCATTGCGAGCCTCTCCACCCATATACTTCAACTTTCCTGCTTTGCAATGATTACCTTCGGCACTCATTGCAAGCTTTTTCTCCCGTGTAGTTCAACTTTCCTGCTTTGCAATGATTACCTTCATGGGGCTGACAATGAGCACCTTTGGTGCTCATTGCAAGCCTCTCCTGCTCACGGTGCTCATCACGAGCCCAGCGATGAGTGCCTTTGGCACTCATTGCAAGCCTTTACTCACGCCTACTATGCGGGCCGCTCATTGCAGGGTTCGTTAACCTGTAAGTTTTGTGCTTGTGAATGCCATGTGTCTCTTTCCACCATCTCCCCCCTGTCCCTTCCCTGTGTGTTTCTCCTCTGTGTGTTTGCTGATTATTTGCTGACTGCCGTTGGTTATTTTCAAAGTCCTGCATCCCTTGCGTTGTTCGTGTAAGTGTTACTGTCTTTGCCATTGTGAATTTTCTAAGTTCCGCGTGCCTGGCTTTGCTAAGTCTCATTTTCATCCTGTTTCAAATTTTTTACATTTTTGGTCCGCCATTTATTTCCTTGCTTGACGGAAATCCATGGAATCATGGATAATGGAATAACAATAAAATCCTTTATTGAATACACAGAGCCCAGTCATAAACATATACGACTGTGCATTAATATAATGGGTGTGGTGTCAGAGGATCCAAACGGAAAAAGAGGCTAGAAAAAATGGTAAGACCTAAAGGAGTCAACGTAATACTGTATAATAATAATTTTTGATTAGTACTTAACCCCTGTACAGCGATGCAGAATATATTGGTGCATTACAAATAAAGGTTAGTAATAATAATAATAATGATGCATCTACTAGGGTCACACATGGTCATTACACCACATTGACCACAATAAGATAAAAAAAAAACATTCATCTTTGAAATCTCCATATAATAGAAGTAGCCACTAATACACAGAGCACACATATCAAGGATTATGTAATCCAACTAAATGAAACACATACAATGTGTTAAAAAAGGTGGTCTTAAGCTAAAAAAAAAGGCGTAGGAGGAGAAAAAAAGCTATTTATAAACATCTGAATGTACAGTACGGTGGGAAATACTGTAACTGTAACAATAAACCAATTTACCTGTACTTCATCCACAAGCAGTGCAAAATGTTATCTCTCAATTGAAATCACTTGCCATCACCACGAGTAATGATGTGGGATCTCACAAGGAATGCTTAGCTGTGACCATAGTCTAGGTGATTTTAACGCATGTATTAATGCCGCCTTAGAATACATGGCCAGCTTTGGACTTTAACTGTTCGCGACATCTCTAAACTGAAGTTGTAAAAATAATTTGACTCCATCAAGTTCAACCTTTTTAGATCTCTTCTTATCTGCAATATGCAAATTATTTGTTAAAGGAAGGCAAACAGAGAAAAAATCCAGTGAAACTTTGCCAATTGTCTGAAAAGGGCATGGCTGTGGGAGGAGGTGGTGGTGGTCAAGTTGGGATTTGCTAAGGAGTGTTGGAAGGTGCTGGTGGGCCTGGTGTTGCTGGGAGGAGGACCTGATGGTGGCATGGCCTTGGCATCTGTCCAATATGAGGGCCTGGATAGGAAAATACATCTTTGGGAGGTGGGGACCAGTGGGGTCAAAAGACACCGGTGTGATGGAAGTCCCTGCCAGTTCCCCCACTGACCATAGCATTTGAGAGTCCTCCTCCTCTCCTGGAGCATGTTGGGCAGCACTGGCTGTAGCCTCAAGGCTCAGATTGATCAGATACCCCCGACTCATTCTTTGTGTTGGATCCATACCTCCAGCAAGCTGTAATGAGAGAAGAATGGTATATGGTTAACAACATTGTATGAACTCCTAATTGATGTGTGTTCCTATCTATTTGACATGCAGTTATCGTGAACCTGAATTGTTCACTGATCAGTTAATGTTTGAAGCTATCATTTGCTGGTAGCGATCATTTATTTATAAAATGAGCTTGTTTGTTATTGTCTCATAAAAAATATCTGAATTGTAAATAATGTGTGTCTGCAGCACATGCTTACAAATACTCTAGTAGTTGCTGCACATTGTGTCATACTAACCAATCAGTGAGCATATGTCAGAAATAGTTGTTAAGATGCTGCTGAGAGGTGTTTCCTGATGGGCTAGTACACTGCAATGAACAACCATTACTACTGAGTCTGTATCTGCAAATGGTGCAGTCGGTGCCAGATCTACTTTTTTGGAGCCCCATGGCAGTAAAGTGGGAGAGCCCCTGCAAGTGCATGCACAAAGTGTGAATGCAGCGATTTTCCCCCTTTTCTTTGTGTGAGCAAATCACAGACATTTCCCCATAACAGCCATTTTAACTACACAGCTACTCATACACACTATGAACATTACTGATTCCAATAACAACTACCTGCAGAAATGTGAAAACAAAACAAAAATAATCTTTATTTCTCTATAAATATTTGCCTTTATTAAGATAAGGTCAGAGCTGTATACAGAGAGTGACCCAGAGAATGTAAAGCTTCTGGACACATTAGTGTATTTATTGGGAATGCACAGTGACAGGGTCAGAGGGAAAATTTCAGCAGGAAAAAAACTATGAAATACATCTATCTAAGATGGTATATCCTGTTCCCATCTTATAATTACATGTCCTAGTATAGCCACTTCTTGACTCCCTCTTCACACCTTGATCCCATGGTGTGTGCTTTTGTGCTCCTTACTATTCTTAAGCACAATCACACACATTATTGCCAACCTTTCTGTATAATTCACATCTCTAATAGAGATCAATACACATCTACAATGATCCCTGGGCTGCTAGTTGGTGGATATCTACCTACCTTCTCTGGCCTCTCTCATTCTGACTATGGTTATTACTTTTGTCAGTATTATGTGCAGGGCCTCACTCATTACACACACATCATTACTATGTCAGTACAATCACTACACACAGGTAACATAGTGTATCCCCATCTCTTACACCCTGTCACCTTCAGGCAGCTTCACATGTGGGCTCTGCACAGGGCGAAGGTCACCACACCTAGTGACCTGTCTGTGAACTGCACTATTGCATATTTTTATGCCAGAATCAGATTTTAGTTTTTTAAGGGTAAAAAATGGGAGCCCCTTACAGGGAGGCAAACTTAGGCCTCTGCCTATTTGGCCTAATGGGTAATCTAGCTATCTGTTAATTGCTGTGTTTATTTGTCACATGTCTGATGCTGGCCACCAATGCCATTGATAGGCGAGGCTCCTGAATTTGACGAGGGATAGGCAATCCATCTATCTCTAGTGAAATCCAGGGAGATGACATGTCACTCTTATTGTTGTGCATTTGCATGTGATTAGAGTTATCTATGTGTGTGTGATGTAAATGTGGGTGTCTGTGATATTCACCTGGCAAGGAGACTGGATCCTGTGTAGCCACCAGGCCTGGAGCTCCAGGGATGGTCCAAGCTTCCATCATCTCCTTCAGCATTCTATCCCATTGCTTGTAATGGACAGTAACTCTGGGGCCACATTTGCTCTGGCCTCCTCCTCCATCACCCATCTAACCACAGAGCCACATCACTGTGTGCATAACCTACCTCTCTAACTGCGGCTGCTACCTTCTTCCAGGCCTTGCCTTTGGGGCTGTCCTTAACTACCCTACCCCACAGTAATAATATAGGTGTGGGTAATAATGTAATTGAGGAGTATCACCATTTCCTCTGGCCTGTGGTTAGGGGTCTTGTGTTTGGCTCTAGTCTCTTGTCCTCCTGACTATGGACTGGGATCTGGACCTCCCTGTTCTGAACCTGAGGCCAGTCCCTTCCCTCCACTACACCCCTGAGATCAGGCCGCTTCCCCTCTGACCTTGAGTTAGATGTGCACAGATCTATGAGCTCATCCCACCATGCCTGTACATCACCTCTCACCCTTCCCCCCAAACTACCACTCCTAGCCATCCCCTACACTGCCACCCTCCCTACATCTCCTTCCCTCATGCCTTCCCTCACCCCCACGGCCACCCTCCCTTTGTCTCCTTCCTTTACCCCCATTGCCACCCTTCCTCCCTCTACCTTCCTCATCCCCACTCTCTGCCTCCCTCTCTATTCCACCTCCCCACTTTTTCCCTCCCTCTACCTCCCTCAACACAACTTCCTTCCTTCCTCCCTTCCTCATTCTACCACACTCCCTTTACCTCCCACCTTCCCTCTACTCCCCAGGGCCAAATCTCTATTCTCTCCTCTTCCCCTCCTCTTTCCTTCTCACTCCTCCCTCCATCACTAATCAAAAACCAACAAATAAATAAATAAAAAATGTGTATGTGTATATGTTTTTGAATTTAAAAAATTGTAAGTTTTATGTATTTTTTATGTGTTGGGTATAGGGTGGGGGGATGGCTGTGTGTGGATGGTGTATCCTATGTGTATGTAAATTACATGATATCAGTATATATGTGTAATGTAAAATTAAATGTAAAGTAGCTATAATAATTCTGCACTCTCTCTATCTCTCTATTCAAAAACCACCAACTCCTGGGACCTACATGCTAATTTATGAAAATCTACAACAGAGAAAGCCTTTTGGTGGGAATATTGCAAATATATGCAGTATGCCTGTCAATCACTAATTTGTTTTCCATTAACAGTTAAGGTTGTGGTGCAGCAAAAAAAGCCGTAACTGTTAATTGATTGGAGAATATTTGTGCGTGTGCCGTAATACAGCCCCTTCAGTGCTACTTACCCAAGCATGTTTTACGTATGTGGCCCTAAAATTAACCCCATCACTCATGGGGCTCTATGCAGAGCCCCATGAACCCCTAATTAACCCCATCACTTATAGGGGTCTATAAAGACCCCCATAAGCATCAATGTAACCCCATCACTCATGGGGGTCTATACAGACCACCATAAGCCTCTATGCAACCGCATCATTTATGGGGGTGTATGTAGACCCCCATAAGCCTCTATGTAACCCCATCACCTAAAGGGCACTATTAACCCCTAGGTTAACCCAATAAGTGCCATGAGGGTCCTCCAGGAGCCTCATGACACCAAGTCTAAGCACTACACTATTAACACTAACCATACCCCATTAACCGTTAGCCCTACCTAAACCTCATTAACCCCAACTGTCTCCATTTAACCCTAACTGGGACCATTTAACCCCATAAAGGCCTATTTTAACCCATTAAGGCCTATTTAACCGCATCAGTCACACAAGGGTCTATAAAGACCCTCATGGGACAATTAGAATCCTAACAATAACCCCATAAGTGCCATGAGGGTCCTCTAGGACCCTAATGACACTACGTACAAACACTACACTACCCTACTCTCTTCAATAAACCACAAAATCCAAACTAACCCCCTCTAACTAATGAATCTCCCACCTTCCTATCTTATTAACTCTCCTATACCTTAGCCTACTAACCTATACCTACCTAACACCTATTCTAACCTATTAGCAATAATTAATGACCAATATAACTAATTACAAAAAAATAAAAAACCTAAATCACAGAAAATAAAAAAAACCTAAGTCACAGAAAATAAAAAAAGCTGAACACCATTAAATAATAAGAGAACACTACAAAAAATAAAAACACTCCACCACTACAGAAAAGAAAAAAAGAACTACACACCTGAAAAGAAAATACATGCACAAATATACATCACATTATAATACATCAATAAATACAGTTCAAAGATACCCCTAACTACATACTATTAACCCCCTAACTACAATAAATGTAACCCGTAACTACAAACAGTAATCCCTATCTACATACATTAACCCCTATCTACATACATTAACCCTATCTACAAACATTAAAAACCCTAAATCTAACCTAAAATAGAATAAATAAATCTACTTACCTTGCCCCAATGCCCCTTCAGCGACCCCTAGGAAAAAAAGAAACATAAAATTAGTACACAAATAAATATAAACATTCTAAATATTAAACGTACCTTTCCGCGATGTCCCCATCCTTCCTGCAGTCTTCTCCAGCTAGGCCCCTGGAACAAAAGAAACTTAACATTAGTCAAAAATAAACACAACATCAACATCTAAACATATTAAATATTAAACTTACCTCCACGTCCTTCTGGAAGTCTTCTCCAGCTGGGCCCTTGACAAAAAAAATATTTAAAAAAAATAATAAGAACTCCTCCATGGAGGAAGTCCCTGATGCTAATGAGGCTTCTATCGCTTCTTCCTTTAAAAAAATGACAATGGCGCCTTCTGATTGACAGTGACAACAGACAATCAGAAGATGCAGATTCTTGGAGCCAATCACAATGGGATACTCATTCTGATTGGCTGAAGGGAAAAGCGCCTTCTGATTGACTGTTGTCACTGTCAATCAGATTGTAGCCAATCAGAAGGCGCAGATTCCTTCAGCCAATCACAATGGGATATACCCCATGGAGTGTATCCCATTCTGATTGTCTAAAGGCAATAGTGCCCTCTGATTGGTTTAAAAAAGATTGAAAAGTCTATCTGCCAATGAGGATGGGATATAGGGGTGTATCCTATTCTGATTGGCTCACACCTTGGTGCCTTTTGATTGGCTGAAATTTGACAGCGTTTTTATCAAATCAGAAGGTTCCATTGGCCTTTTTTTTCCAGGAAGAAGTGCTAGAAGCCTCAGGTAGGAGCTACATTAGTTTTTTGGGGGTTTTTAGAGCGTGGATTTTTTGTTAAGGGCCCAGCTGGAGAATACTTCCAGAAGGACAGGGACATTGCAAAAAGATACGTTTAATATTTAATATGTTTAGATGTTGATGTTGGGTTTATTTCTGACTAATGTTATGTTTCTTTTGTTCCAGGGGCACAGCCGAAGAAGACTACAGAAAGGACGGGGACTTCGCGGAAAGCTAAGTTTAATATTTAGAATTTGACCCCTACAGCAAGGGGTTAATGTAGGGACACTGCAGGGGTCCCAATGCGGACCCCCAGCATTGGGTGGGGGGTTAATGTTAGGTGCCACGGTGGTACTTTCAGTACTTACCTTTTGTGGCTACTTATTCAAAAATGTTATCATTTGAATGAGGCCCATAACCTTCTGTGTTTTACCATGAACTCTCGTAATATAGAGATTACATTTGTCACATTTTTCCACTTCTATAGCAAGATTTTGAGTCTAACATAACTATTTTATTAACAGAAGCTGGGTACTATAACATACATAAAACATGAATATGTGTTTATTGCATGGCTGTAGATTTTGTATTACATGATTACATTAAATTATTAAACTGTTTGGTCTGTTTAGAGTTATTCCACAGATTATCAAAATTTGAGAGAGTTTTTAAAGGGATACATCAGATGTGCTATATTTAAGAATTATTTGTATAACAAATGCTTTATCAGTTAAATGTTATTGAAGGAATTAAACATTTCTTACAGTAAACAGATTGCAATTTGCATTTTTTACTTCTTAATCAGCCAAGAGAAGATAGTTATGCCTGGATCATTGTTAAAATGAATATTCAGTGATTTAAAAAAGCAATTGAATATTAAGCATAGTTTCAACAATCAGGGCCCTATGAAATTCTATCTATTGAAAATTGCAACAGTTACAGGTTGATTTAATTGAACAAGCCCGCAAGTACATGGCCAAAAGCCAAATCCGTAAATCATGATCATGATCCATTAAGCAAGCCCGTAAGTAACGATTTAGAAACAGACAATAGTAAATGAGACTGTCATCATGACATCAGTAAAACATGGTGTTTAAACGTCAATCAATTAGTGTTTAGACATCCGAATTGTAATCAGGCTCGCAATCTAGCAATTTAAAAATCAATAAAAATGAATTAAGAAACTGTTATATTCCATGTGAGTGGTCTGATATGTATTAACTAGCGACTTGCCTGTCAAAAATTAAGCAATACAATTTTAAGACTGGCAATGCTGTTTGCCACAAAATGTTAGGCCCTCTGATTTGCAGGCCTCACTCATCGCTGTCCTCACAATGAGCGTCTTCGGTGCTCATTGCGAGCCTCTCCTCCATCATTGCAGGCCTTGGCCAACCAGCCACTTTTATGCTTCGCACTGAGCACCTTTGGTGCTCATCGCGAGCCACGTAAAGTAGAGGGGGGAAAGGCTCGCAATGAGCACCTTTAGAGGTCATCACAAGCCCTGAAATGAGCGCCTTCAGTGCTCATTGAGAGCCTCTCTACTTTATGTCCTCCTTTCCAATATGTGGTATAAGAAGAATGGGGCTTCTTGGTATTATACACCTTTATATCCAATAGATGGCGCTGTAAGAATGCAACTTATATTTCCAACTGATGGCGCTCTAATAAGTTATTGTTATGATGACTCCATAGCACCAAGGATGGCAGTGTACCGATTCAGTAATGTATTATTATTTTGTTATTATTTTGTTATTATTTATTATTTTATTTATTATTAAATCCAATGTATCTAATGCATCCGGGGGTCTTTCTCCCACCGCCTAGTTAACATTAGGGAGAGTCATCGCAAGGCCTGCAATGAGCGCCTTTGGCGCTCATTGCAGCATAACTCCCTGCGGCGCTCATTGTGTAGAAGTTTTTGCTACATTTGTCATTTACGGGTTTGAAAGTAATTGCGGGCTTGTGGAATTGTTGCAATTAAATCTCGATTTGCGATTTTAGCAATTGTCTTGTGCCTGGCAATTTAGTATTTCCTGCAATCCAGAATCACCTTTGCCAAGTTTAATATTCAAAATGTATTTATAAATTCTGGAATATGGATTTTATTTATGATTCATGCCTAATTAAAAGACATTACTCTAAATTAAAATATCTAACTCCTGTTATTAGGGTATTTTTTTTTGGGGGGGGGGGGTTGTTTATTAAAGTAGACCTTTAATGTTACCCTTCACTGAGTCTTGTTCTAGATATCATTGTTTATGATTACCCCTTCTGAGGAAATTGAGCTCTAGACAAGTGCAGTCATCTACAAAGCGTTGTTAAATGTTTTTTTTTTATCTAATTCTCTCCTATTTTTTGTCTTTGCAGAGTAGCATTAATGCTGAAAAAGGTTTGGGCGTTGCTTCACTAAGTGTTAATTCTGGATGTGTTATCATATCTTCACTATTCCTCTCTCCTATTATTATTAAGAAAATTGGCTGCAAATGGACGATTGTTGTCTCAATGTGCTGCTACATCACATATACACTGGCAAATTTCAAACCTAACTGGTACTTTTTATTTGAAAATATTTTATTTAATCATTCAGCAGTTTATCTATGTACACTATCCCATATTTTCAATGCTCTATTTTTAAGAACTAGAATTAATAATAGGTTTTAGAATGGTAAAAAAAATAAAGCAACCTTTAATGTACCTCCTATTGTATATAATTTTGTGAAGTATTGGCAACTTCATTGTTGTCTACTAAAGACTTCCCTGTATCTGTATTGTCTCAATTCACTCAGTGGTAATGAGCTAATCTCAGCCCCCAAGATCCCCACCAATTTGTCAAAAAACATATAAATAAGAGCCAAATAATTAAAATGTTTAGAGGACCACTGTAGTCCAAGTAAAAAGACACTTGTTTATAAAGTTTGTAACAAACCAACATTAACAGCTAAGTTCGTCATGAACATAAAAGATTTTCTTGGGGAATTTTTTTTCCTTTTTTTTATGACAAATCTAATTTTTTAGGAGTAGATTAATCAATTTTGTCTTTTTTACATCACTTCCTAAGAGCTAGATCACGGGGGTGTTTATTTTTTTAATCTATGAGTATTAGAGTATTAGGAGGGGTAGGGGAAGATCGAACAGGGAGAGTTCAGAAGTCTTTGCAAGATAATTAGATCTACGATAATTAAAATTGACACAATACCCTTCCCCCTCACAGGTCCAGAAGCAGGCTGCTTGCATTAGAAAATGCAAGCATTGCTATCCAGAAATGTACACACCCCTCCATCACACACAACTTCCATCAAAGTATCATGGATGCCTCTAGCAAATTATTTTACTATTATACATAAAAACTAGCTTATTGACTTTTTCATACTTAATTATGCTCTTAGGCTCATTGTACAGCGGTCCTTTAAAAAGTTGCTTTTATTTGTTTATTTTTTTTCTCTTACTAAAAGTATTTGTCCATTATCAATACTAGTGATTCATATTATTCATACCATAAAAGCAAAAAAACTGTGGGAAATTCTGTACAGTCTCAATTAAGGAGGTTCTGCCAAGGTTATACATTTATGGAACACTTATCATTAATTCAGTAATCCCAACATTACCCTTATATATATAAACCCATGTAGGATGTGATTAAAAATGGAAAAAAAAATATTTTGGTGTTAAATGGAAAACTTAGTAAATGTATTCCCACACAATCTCAAAATGTATCAGTGTCCTTGTTTTTGGACAAAAACATTTGCCAATGTGGATGTAGATAGTTTGAATCAATATGACAATATATTCATTGTAGCTGTTTAAATTGCCAAAAATGTATAATCATTCACTATGCTTGTTTATTTATTGTGTTTGTCACTTGTCTGTAATATGTAAGGATCTATTTATTCTAAGCGTCTTCCTACATCCATTACTAAATGATCAAAACAAAATTAGGATTCCTTCCTCGGAAAGTAGATATTTAAAGAAAATATCAGAGGCAATAGTGATTTGCAGATATGCAAGTTTTCCAGAAAAGTCCCTAATGGAACCTTATATACCAAATCTATTGCTCATTTTGCATGCCTGCTTTTTCGAAGAGAACATACAACACTGAAGGGAAATCACCTCAATTTAAAGTCCACAGAATTACCACTAATCAGAGAGGTACAACCCTTTTTAGTCAGTGGGCATCATACGTTAATTTTGTAAATGAAAAATTATGTATAAATTATTTTCCTAATTATAACTCCTACTAACAACTTACTTTGAGATCACAGATCACTGATTAATAGCATCCATGACACTGCTACTGATTAAGGTTGTGATCTTAAAATACACACTTCACAGTAAATGAGTAGATGCCCAATGTTAATTTTATGAATGAAAGATAGTCAAGTGTAAATCCTTCATTACTACTGCCCATCAATGTTTAGATCACAAGACAGATTATTAATTTTCAGTTCAATTTTAAGTAAAAATTGTTACTGAATTAAATTAAACTACATCTGTGTGTTGTGTAATTCAGTCTTTTTCGACTCTCTGTGACCTTATGGAAGCAGCACACCAGGCACAGCTACTGTATATATGTCTCTGGTTGTACCTATCCATATGGTTTTCTTGGCAAAGATACTGGAGTGGGTTGCCAGTTCCATCTCCAGTGACCTCTCTGCTATGACCTGCCCATCTTGGGTGACCCTACATGGTATAGCTAACAACTTCATTGAGGTACACAAGCCCCTTCACAAGGAAGTGACTCAGAAACTACAAGTACATCTGTATAAATCTGTATACTGTGTATCCAAAATAAATGTAGCTATAGATAACATATGCACTTATCAAGGGAATTTTAAACAGTAGAACTTGTTTTACCACTTGTCAGGTGGTGTTCTATAGAGATATTCCTATGCACGATGGGTGCATATGACTAATATAAACAACTAGCGACTTGCCCGTCAAAAAATGACGGTCTAAAAGGAAGTGTTGAAATGCTGTTTGTCACACAATGTGAGTGTACTGTGTGCCTCAACTATATAGACCCCTCTAACACACTAATGAACGCATGTAATAACACTATTAGTGCCATGAGGGTCATCCAGGACCCTCATGACCCAAAGTGTAAGCACTACACCATTTTAACCCGGTCACTTATGGCGGTCTATCCAGACCCTCATAAGCCTCTTTTTAACTCCATCAGTCCCATAAGGGTATATTATGACCATTATGGCGCTGTTACAACGCAACATTAACCACATAAGTGCCATGAAGGTCCTCAAGGACCATCATGACACTAAGTATAAACACTACACTGCACTATACCCCCACAATAAAACATTAAATATCAACTAAACACCCTCTACACTAACCTATTAACACCTACACTACCTACCTACCCCCTAATAACCACCACCACTCTAATTACAGGAATCAAAAAAACAAAATTCATCAAAAAGCAGAAATCTACATTACATAAAATAAAAAAACCTAAATCACCAAAAATAAAAAAATGAACATTACAGAAAAAAAAAAAACCTAAGTCACAAAAAATAAAAAAAGGAACATTAGAGAAAAAAAAAATACATTGCAACCCCCCCACTACAGAAAAAAACAAATTACACACCTGAAAAGGATATACATATAGAGATGTCGCGAACAGTTCGCCCTCAGACTATTCGAGGCGATTTTGGCATGTTCACGTTCGCAGAGGAAACTTTGACCCTGCACCTCACAATCAGCAGACACAATCTAATTGCATATGCCTGCCTGCCAGCGTGTGTGTGTGACAGGCTAACACCTAACAGCTGATATTGTGCTTATTTTCACTACTCATACATGGTGGTGTACCATACATTGAAAACAACCATTTTTTTCCTGTAATCTAATTTCAGTTGCCTGCCTGTGTCAGGCTCACAGCTTTTTTTGTGCTCAGTGAAATAAAACAACACTTTTTTGACTGTAATAGATTGAATAGCAATTGCCTGCCTACAGGCGTGAGTGTGAAGCATATTCCATCTACTCTGCCAACTTTTGCCAGTGCACAGCGATACGTCATATCTGGTGCAACCGTAGTGTACAGTGACATAAAACAACAATTTTTTGACTGTAATCGATTGAATATCAGTTGCCTGCCTACAGGCGTGTGTGTGTGGCCTACAGCGCCTACTCTGCCAACTTTTGCCAGTGCACAGTGACACTCATATCTGGTGGCACGTTATATTGCACACGCAGTGCCCCAAATTTGAAGTGGGAGGACCCACCAAGCATCTTTTTCCATCTCCCTGTTCCAAAAATCAATGCCATATACACGTCCCCTAATAGTGGACGTAACAGGGATTAAACCGATAGGAATAGTACTACTTAACAGTACACACCTTAAAATAACGCAGACAGAGGCAATGCAGAGAGAGGAGTCTGAAGAAGAGGAGTCAGAGGAGGAAGGTGGCTTTGAGGAGGTGGAAGACCAAACACAGCAGGCGTCCCAGGGGGCTTGTTGTCACCTTTCGGGGACCCTTGGTGTCTGGGTGGAGGAAGAGACCTTCAATGACATCAGTGAGGACAAGGAACGGGACATGGCTAGCTTGGTATCCAACCTTGTGCAAATGGGGAGTTTGCGGTTGTGCAAAGGGACTGTTTGCGGTTGTTTGCGGTGCATTAAACGGGGAGATTGGTCTGTTACTGTGAAGCGGGTGTAACCCTTACACTACCTGATCGATACAACATCATCCCTGATTTTTTAAAGCATGTTATTCCAAACAATTTAGTAATGTAAGGTGATTTATGCTCTTTATGGCTTAAAACCAGACTCTGCATCAACTAATTAATTTTCCGTGGGAGTTTTGCCATGGATCCCCCTCCGGCATGCCACAGTCCTGGTGTTAGTCCCCTTGAAACAACTTTCCCATCACTATTGTGGCCAGAAAGAGTCCCTGTGGGTTTTGATATTCGCCTGCCAATTGAAGTCTATGGCGGTTCGCCGTGTTCGCCTGTTCGCGAACATTAGATGGAAGTTCGCGTCCGCTGTTCGCGAACCTAAATTTTGATGTTCTCGACATCACTATATACATATAATACATACAATACAATTAAATACAATACAATACAATTAAATACAATACAATACACCCCTATGTAATATACATCCCACTATGTAATATACATCCCACTATGTAATGTAATATACATCCCACTATCTAATATACAATACTATCTAATATACATGCCACTATCTATCTATCTATCTATCTATCTATCTATCTATCTATCTATCTATCTATCTATCTATCTATCTATCTATCTATCTATCTATCTATCTATCTATCTATCTATCTATCTATCTATCTATCTATCTATCTATCTATCTATCTATCTATCTATTATACAATAAATGCTATCTATATACTATACATCCCCCTATCTATCTAATATACAATACCTGCTATCTATATGTAGCAACCCTAATTCTAAGCTACAATAAAATAATTGAGACCACTTACCTTTGAGATGTTTCTTCAGATCACCAACCTAGGGTAAGAAAGATTAAAAAAATTAATACAACACGTTTACATGAAATAACTAAACATTCTAAACATTCTAAATATTCTAAATATTATACTCACCTTTCCAGCATGTCCCGTTCCAGCATGTCACGTCCTAGCATGTCACGTCCTCCATGTTTGCCTCTGCGGCGCTGCTCCTGTTAAAAAAAAACATTACATTAGCACAGATACATAAACCGAAACAAAGTGAAATAAACACAATCTACATTGTACTTACCTGCACGCAATGTCTCTGGCCTCCTGGTGTTCTGCTCCAGACAAACCAAAAAAAAAAAACGACACACATCCGCCCTGGCGGATGTCTCCGACGCTAATGAGCTTCCTACGGAGTGTTCCAGAATAAAATTGTCAATGGCGGCTTCTGATTGGCTGAAAAGGCTGTCTATCAAATTCAGCCAATGAGAAGACCCCAATTGTGAACCAATAAAAAAGGTATACACCCCAAAATACCACGCTGATTGGATAACACACCTGTCAATCTTTATTTGAACCAATCCTAAGGCTTTATTGCCATCAGCCAATCACAATGGAATATACCCCCACGTACTGATTGGTGAAGACATCTGCACCTTCCCATTGGCTGTAATATTGATTGATATTAACAATAGCAAATGAGAATGCTCAAATCCTTCAACAATCAGTACGTGGGGGTGTATTCCATTGTGATTGGCTATTGTCAGTGCAACCAATCAGAATGCGCAGATGCTCCAACCAATCCCCCTGTGGGGGTGTATTCCATTGTGTTTGGCAGAAGGCATCTGCGCCTTGTGATTGGTTTAAATAAAGATTGACAGGTGCATTATCCAATCAGAGTGGGATTTTAGGGTGTATCCCTTTCTGATTGGCTCACACATTGACGCCTCCTGATTGGGTGAATTTGATAGACAGCGTTTTCAACCAAACAGAAGGCGCCATTGCCTATTTTCTTCCGGAAAAGTCTCCGGGAGCCTCATTAGCGTCGGGGATGTCCGTGAGTGCGGATGTAAGTATATATATATTTTTTTGTTGCTACAATGTAGATTATGTTTATTTTGTTTTTATGTATGTGTATTAATGTTATGGTTTTTTTAACAGGTGCCCCCCCGAAGTAGGATTAAAAGAATAAGGACGGGACATGCCGGAAAGGTGAGTAGAATATTTAGAATGTATAGAATGTTTCTTTATGTACTGTAAATGTGTTGCACTAAATTTTAATTTTATTATTAGGTTATTAGGGGGTAGGTAGGTAGTGTAGTTGTTAACAGGTTAGTATATAGGGTGTTTAGTTGATATTTTATGTTTTATTGGGGGGGTATAGTGCAGTGTAGTGTTTATACTTAGTGTCATGATGGTCCTTGAGGACCATCATGGCACTTATGTGGTTAATGTAGTGTTGTAACAGGCCCATAATGGTGTTAATATATCCTTATGGGACTGATGTTGTTACATAGAGGCTTATGAGGGTCTGTATGGACCCCCATGAGTGAGGGGGTTAATGAAGTGCTTATGGGGGTCTGTATTGACCGCCATGAGTGACATGCTTAATGAAGGGCTTATGGGGTTCTGTATTGACCCCCATGAGTGACAGGGTTAATGAAGGGCTTATGGGGGTCTATATTGACCCCCATGAGTGACATGGTTAATTTGGGGTTTATGAGGTTCTGTATTGACCCCCATGATTGACAGGGTGATAGTGTATATTTGTTTTCTTTTATAACGGGTCCTTTAAGGATCTATAACGCAAGAATTTTGAATTTTCATTGCAGCGGGGGTCCCCGATCGCTTGCAATTGGGACCCCCACTGCAATGGTTAATGTGGGGTTAATGCAGGTCTCTGAGCTTATCTCGGATCCCTTCTTGGGTAAGTTGTACGTGGCTGGGCTGTGAGCCTCGTTTTCGTTTTTTTCTACGGCCATTTTCTCTCTTGCTTCAGGGATTTTCGTGTGTCTGAACTCGGAAATTTGTACTTAAATGGAGTTGTAACTTCACTTTCAGAGGTCCTGGGTGCCCCCCCTTGCTATGGGTAAGCTTTTTATGTAGTTTTTGTGAGTATTTGGTGTGTTTTGACTGATTTTAGTTGCGCACAGGTCGGCCTTATGGTCGTATTTTTAGTGCGTGTGGGTGTTTGTTACGTTAAGGTTGATTCCAAGGTGTTTTTTTTCCTAAGTCGTGCGTGTGACGTGTTTAACGGCTTGCCTCGCTATGTGAGGCTCGCCAGCAATGAGCGCCTTCGGCGCTCATTGCCTCTAATTGCCTAAGTGCTACGATTTAATGGCTCGCCTCGCTACGCGAGGCTTACGGGCAATGAGCGCCTTCAGCGTTCATTGCCTAAGTGCTACGGTTTAACAACACACCTCGCTATGCGAGGCTCGCCGGGCGATGAGGGCCGCAGGCTAAGTCGTACGTACTACGCAAACAGCGTGACGACGAATCGTAGTTGGACAATTATAATATGTGATAACTTAACAGTAGCAGCAATTTAAGAATCTTAATTCAATATTTGAACTCCATAGCCCAGATTCTAATTGGTACTACCTAAAGGAAAACATAATTGTTATATCCATTCACGCCATTAGTATATGTTGTATTCAGTAGGTATCTGCAACTAGTTTATCTTTGAAGTAATGATTTCCCTATATCAATGACCACCTCTGACGTTGTGCTTTTTTGTTTCAAATTAAATGTGGAGGGTTACCTGAGAGAAATTGTAGAAAAAGACTACCGCAGTTATGTTCTATCTATAACCTCTTTCAGCTAATATTCACTTTCTTAGATATATAGTGGTCATACCAACATAATATATACTGTATGATGTAGGCATTGATGAGAACACATATACATGGGGACCTGCGATGTAGAATCTTTATACACCAACATCATACATAATGAAGGTTGCAAAGCATTGAAATATTTCTTGAAGAATAAAACTACTTACAAACCCAAAGTAATAGATTTCCTTATATCTTTATGCACATTCATCCTAACCAATCATTTCTTTTTTTTTAAATGTGTTTTATTCTTCAGATTCAGGGTTCTACCATGGGCATGATCTGATGATGATCTGATGATCCAATTTAATTATGCCAACCGTTTCCTAGATAGGTGGGAGGAATTATTTGTCGTCTCAAATCATGAAAAAATTACAAACATATTAAAGGTGGGTTTAGATATATGCATGGTATATCATTTTTTTAGGGGGGATCAAATAACAGTTTGATTGGATTAATAAAATAACTCAATACAAAAGACTTGAACATCAGATTAACAAATATTATACAGAAGGATGAGATATAAAGATCAGTACAACCAGACTGCTATAAACAATATTCATATGACCGAAAGTTTCCTCCCTAAATTAACTATTAAAAGGCCACTGATTTCACTGTAAATGCTCTTCCTGGTTTGAAAGAGCACATGATTGTAAGTGCAGAGATATAGGCAATGCCCTTCAAACAGAAAATATAAACTGTCTGACAAAAATCTTACCATTGACTTAAATGGTAGACACCCCCTTGCCATCAGATTGGTTGAAGTAATAAAGCAGGACCAAGCCTTCATGTCTTAGTAGTAACCCAAAGTATTTCAACATGCTTTTAGAAGATTTTTAGATTGATGTGGTTCAAATTGTGCTGAATTAACAATATACCTACTGGGGAATACCTCAGGTTAAGAAAACAATTGTTCAAACCTGGAATTGTTTTAAAAAATGCAGACAAATTGTAAAGAAAGCTCAAATTGGAGATCTGGAGAGGAGAGTTGCAGCACTTAGTGATATTGTTCCACTGGAAAGGAGGTTGGTGCTCACTGAGCACAGTTTAGCTGGGCCTAGCATGGATGGTGGAGATGTGGCTAGTGAGGATGTCCAGGGAGGTAGCTGGGTTACAATTAGAAGGGGAATCAGGGGGAACAGGAGGAGGCAGGCCAGTTCTGAGTTGGCAAACACCAACAGATTTGCAGATTGAGTGATACTGTTGGGGATAGCCATTCAGGAATGGCAATGCCAGATAGAGCTATTCCCTCTAACAGCTGGGAGAACAGCTCTACTGGAGGAGAGGGAGGGCAGAATAGGCAGAGCAACAGACAGGTTTTGGATGTAGGGGACTCTATTATTAGGAAGGAAGAAGGATGATTTGTCACCCAGATCCCAGCAATTGAACAGTTTGCGGTCTCCCGGGTGCTCGGGTTAGTCATGTTGTGGATCGGGTAGACAAATTATTGGGAGGGGCTGGAAATGAATCTACGGTTTTGGTACATATTGGTACCAATGAAAAAGTTAGTGGAAGATGGAGTGTCCTAAAGAATGATTTTAGAGAACTAGGTAATAAGCTGAAGGCAAGGACCTCCAAGCCAGTATTTTCTGAGATACTACCAGTGCCACGTACTAGCCCAGGGAGGCAGAAGGAGCTTAGGGAGGTTAATGCGTGGCTAAAGATGTGGTGCACTAAGGAGGGGTTTGGGTTTTTAGAGCACTGGGCTGACTTGTCACTTCAGTACAATCTCTATTTTTGTTAAATTATTTTGTTTGCTTTTCGTGTTTTTAGAGATATTTGTAAAATTAAGAGAATAGTAGCGAAGTATTGGCATATACTTATGACACATGAGTTTTTAAAGGATATATATTACCACATAAACACCTCTTCAATTTTAGAAGGGGTCAAAAGCTGAAAGTTATTCTAGAAAAGAGTTATTTTAAAGAAGGAATGGACAGACCAGTATTATTCCAAGGATCTAGAAAAAAGGCGTCTAAGAGGAGATATGATTACGTTATTTAAATACATCCAGGGTCAATATAAGGCTTTGTCAAGTGAACTTTTTGTAGCAAGAGATTTTCAACTGACAAGAGGACATCCGTTGAGGTTAGAGGAAAAAAGATTTCACCTTAAACAAAGAAAAGGGTTCTTCACAGTTAGGGTGGTTAAACTGTGGAATTCTCTACCAAAGGAGGTGGTGACAGCGAATTCGATAGACAACTTCAAAAAGGGGTTAGATATATTTCTGAATAAAGAGGGCATTCAAGGCTATCCTAGATAACTAGCAAGGAATATTGATCCAGGGAGAAATTTGATCGCCAGTTTCTGGGGTCAGGAAGGAATTTTGCTTTTTTTTTCCCCTTATGAGACAATTGGCAAAGTTTCAATGGTTTTTTTTTTTATGTTTGCCTTCCTCTGGATCAATTAACAATAATTAACAATTAACAATAATAATAAATAGTCCAAATTAAAAAGATCAATAGAGATCTAAAAAGGTTGAACTTGATGGACTAACTCTTTATTCATTCTCCAATACTATACTATTAATAATTATTTAATCAATAATTTAATTTATAACTAATCCGCATATTGCAGATCAGAGGAGATCTTAACAGGTTGAACTTGATGGACTGAAAGTCTTTTTTCAACCTTAATTACTATGTAACTATGTACTATGTAACTATCTATAGCATGTGGAAGATGCAATATATGCACACACATGAGTCAATGACCGATTTAAGAAAAACAATATATTAAAGAATACATCAACTGTCAAAAAGAGGACATTATTTTCTGCATAACATGCCCATCACATATATAGTTGTCAGTTTCCAGAACGCTTACGATGTTGGTCACACTCTGCGATCCTCGTGAAGTGAGGCGAGCCGTCAACCACGCTGGACTTAGGCTGCAATGAGCGCCGAAGGTGCGCAGCGTGGCAAACAGCATTGCCAGCCTTACAATTTTAATCTCGTGATTTTTGAAGGGCAATTGACTAGTGTAATATATATTATGTAGGTATGTCCAGTAGATCTCTGTAATATATATTTTGTATATGTCCACTAAATTTCTAAGGATGTTAAAATTAGAATACAAAGGTTTAATTAGATTAGCTAAAAGAGATCATAGACAGAAAAAACAAATAACTACTTTAGCAAGTCCTTTTCTTCAATGTCATGGAGGAAACCCTAAACATTTATTTTGCTTGGGTTTAGAAACAAATTATCTACTTAATACAACATATCTTAATGGCATTAATGAATATAACAATTATAATGTACTCCTATAGGTAGTAATTAGTATCTGGGCTATGGAGTAGTATGAAAATGTATGATCCAAAATCGAATTAGGATTCTTAACAGTATAATATTATGAACTATGTACTACTTAACAATAATTAACATACTTTTTGAGTTAACAAATAATAACTTATAATTAATAAAGTCTATAATTAAGATTCTGCCATGATGTTACACCAATTGCTTCACCAATGCTTCTATTTATAATTGTCCCTTTCTGTGGTATCATACAAGCAACTAAGTTAATTATACATATAACAAATTGTTTCCCTGCTATAAGCATAAGAAACCAGAGTAATACATATACTAATAAAAACAAATATATTCTCTCAAGATAAGGTAATATCTATCATATAAGTTATATTTTGACAGTCAGTGTGAGTTACCATTTACATTACTCATATGTACCCTTCTTTCATCCTTAGGAAAATCACTGCATCACTTTCTTGACAAGCGTGGAATTTTTTTTCCACAGTTTAAAATTCCCTTGATAAGTGCATGTATTATCTGTAGCTAAATTTATTTTGTAAACAGAGTATACAGATGTACTGTGTCTCTAGTTTCATTTAATTCAGTAACAATTGTTACCTATTCATAGGAAAGGAATCATTCTGTTTGCAATGTAAATGTTGGTTGGCAGTAGTAATCAGGGATATTGTTCCATTTCTAAAATTAACAAAATAACTAAGTCAGAGGTGCTCATCAGAGAACGAACTAACCTTAATAGGTTAGTTCTATGGACATGATAATCCACTCTGAGAGAAACCTCTTTTAACTCACTTGTGCCTTTCACAGGGAGAAATATCCTGTAGTATATCAGTCTGAACCCACTCAAAAGAGTAACCCAGCCCCAAAATACCAGGCAATTCTACCCTGAACAGGAGTAACGGCAACCCTGATGCGTTTCGGCCTTTATGGGACTCATCAGTGAGGTGCAGCTGACGTCCCTTTACTACAGGATATTTCTTCCTGTGAAGGGCTCAACCTCTCGTAAAAGCAGAAAAAGCCTTACGAAAACCCTTGAGAGAAGCCTTACAAGTCACTTAAAGGGATATGTAAGTTTGCTGGATTATGAATGCAGCTGATAGGAAAGAATCAATAGTGTACGCAAAAAAAATTGCATGAAAAAATCCTAAAATATTAATTTAAACACTTAAATTGAAGTCAGTAAATCTCTTGTAATTTCTGACACTTGAACAATAGGGTTAACACCCTCCACACCCACGCTAAACTAGCAACAAATTTAAAATGATTTGTTTTGGACAATTAGTTACATAGTTACATAGTATTTAAGGTAGAAAAAAGACTTTCAGTCCTTCAAGTTCAACCTTTTAAGATCTCCTCTGATCTGCAATATCCTCTGATCTGCAATATGCGGATTAACTATTAATTAATTAGTTGTATAAAAAAAAATCAATTCCCTCCTGATCCCAGGCACCGGCGACCGGACTTCTCCCTGGATCAATACTGCCTCTCTAATTACCCATGATAACCCTGAATTCCCTTTTGAATTAGAAATAAATCGAGTCCCCTTTTAAAGTTATCTATTGAATGCGCTGTCGACTACCTCCTCTGGTAGAGAATTCCACTGATTAACCACCCTTACTGTGAAGAACCCTTTTCTTTCTTTAAGGTGGAATCTTTTTACTTCTAACCTCAAGGGATGTCCTCTTGTCAGTTGAAAACCTCTTGGCACATAAAGCTCCCTTGACAAATCTTTATACTGACCCTGAATGTATTTATATAAGGTAATCATATCTCCTCTTAGACGCCTCTTTTCTCGAGAAAATACGTTTAATTTGGTTAGTCTTTCTTCATAACTTAGCCCCTCCATTTCCCTTATTAGTTTTGTTGACATCCTCTGTACCTTTACCAGCTCTAAAATGTCCTTTTTATGAAGTGGTGCCCAAAATTGTACTCAATATTCCAAATGTGGGCATACTAGAGATTTTGTATAGTAGCAGAACTATATTTGCTTCCCTGGCTTCTATTCCCTTCTTAATACATGCTAATATTTGATTTGCCTTTGCAGCTGCTGCTTGGCTTTGAGCACTGTTACCCAGGTGGTTTTCCACAAGCACTCCCAAATCCCTTTCAATATCTGATACACCTAAATTTGCTCCATTAAGATTATAAATTGCATGGCTATTTTTCCTTCCCAGATGCATAACTTTACATTTATTCGTATTAAATCTCATCTGCCATTCTGTCCCCTCTTGTTTGTATAATTTAAATGCCTGTTTTTTACTCCATATCTTGATCTTTAAATCATTGTTAAGCCACATTGGATGGGATTTACTCCTTTTACTTTTATTCCCACATGGTATATCCCGATGTATATGTATATTTAGTAAGGATTTAAATGTTGTCCATTTATGTTCAGTATTTTTACCTGCCAGTTCTCTGTCCCAGTCTATACTTTGTATTGCTGCCCTTAGACCATTAAAATCTGCCCTTTTAAAATTAAGAGTTTTCGTTGTCCCATTAAAATTTTGTTTTTTCAATTCATTCTCAAATGAGACTGTGTTGTGATCACTGTTTCCCGAAGGTTGCCCTATTCCAACATTTGATACTATATGAATATTATTTTTGATGAGTAAATCTAAGATAGCTTCATTTCTAGTAGGCTCTTGTACAACCTGGGCCAGATAATGATCCCTGAGTGTACTCAAGAACCTGGTCCCCTTAGATGAACTGCTGGTCTCATTCATCCAGTTTATTTCAGGGTAATTAAAATCTCCCATTATTAGAACTTGACCATGCTTAGCTGCATTTTCAATCTGTAACATTAATTGTATTTCCTCACTTCCAGCTATATTTGGGGGTTTATAGCATACTCCTACTAATATTCTTTTGGAATTTGCTGCTCTGCTATTTAACTCTACCCACAAACATTCAGCTTTATCCCTAGGTCCACCATAAATATCTTCTCTGACTATAGGCTTAAATTCAGGCTTAACATACAGACAAATCCCTCCTCCTCGTTTACCATTGCCTCTATCTTTCCTAAATAGGTTATAACCATCCGGATTTTTCCTGGCATACTTCTGGCATTAGCAGGCATACACCTTATGTTATGAGTCTGTAGTTCTGAAGTGCCTGCCACTGTACTTTGTACTACCTCCCTATTGACTATGCTACCCCTCCCCATCTCCTCATCTATCAGTTGTTAATTCATCCCTTATACCCTCTACACTTTCTAACCCATTACATATATCTAGTCCCTCCCCCCACCTACTAGTTTAAAAACTCCTCCAGCCTTTCTACCATCCTATACCCTAGTACAAAAGCTCCCTCATCATTAAGGTACAAGTCATCCCTACTGTAGAGATTGTACCGAAGTGAGAAGTCAGCCCAGTGCTCAAAAACCCAAACCCCTCCTTAGGGCCTTCAGCTTATTACCTAGTTCTCTAAAATCATTCTTTAGGACACTCCATCTTCCACTAACTTTGTCATTGGTACCAATATGTACCAAGACCGCCGGTTCATTTCCAGCCCCTCCCAATAATTTGTCTACCCGATCCACAACATGATGAACCCGAGCACCCGGGAGACAGCAAACTGTTTGATTGCTGGGATCTGGGTGACAAATCACCCTGTCTACCTTCCTAATACCCAAAACCTGTCTGTTGCTCTGCCTATTCTGCCCTCCCTCTCCTCCAGTAGAGCTGTTCTCCCGGCTGTTGGAGGGAACAGCTCTATCTGGCATTGCCATTCCTGAATGGACATCCCCAACAGTTTCACTCAATCTGGCAAATCTGTTGGTGTTTGCCAACTCAGAACTGGCCTGTCTTCTCCTGTTCCCCCTGATTCCCCTTTTAACTGTAACCCAGCTACCTCCCTGGACATCCTCACTAGCCCCAGCTCCACCCTCCATGCTAGGCCCAGCTAAACTGTGCTGGACTGACTCATAATTATTATTATTGTCTACAAAATTTCAGTGGGAAAAATAAAGAATATAAAATTATATATTTGTATAAAGTTTTCTCTTTTGCACTATAAATCTGCCCTCCCTTTTCTTTGAAGTCCCTCCTTTTATTTAAACTCCTACACTTTTACTAGAATTGCACTTGATACTGAAAATGTTCGCAAGCTCACAAGTTCTCCCCTTCTCCTGTTTATATTTACTTCTGCCTTCTCACCTGGGCACAATTAGTGCACTCTGCAATTTATCAGCCTTTACTTGTAAGGAAAATCCACTTGCAAAAAGCCTCAAAACAGATCACAAACCTTTTATACTAGTTTTGCAGTCAAGTCACACCCCTCTCACCTAGGTTAGCTAAAACTTTTGAATTAACTCTGGGTTCCTGTTTGTTATGTAAAGCAGCCTGGGATATGTAGCGTATCACTGATATGTGCTATGCATTGCAGACAGGAAGCTACAAGCAGGTAAATAGTGGGTTAATATTGCTCCCCTGATGCTGCATGCTAATTGGGGCAGATGCCTGTGTAAAAAACAGCCTAAAGCATTTTCAGGACTATCACATATAATAGTTGTCAAACTACGAGACGTTGTCACGCTTTGCATGGTGAGTACGACTTAGGCACTCGAAAATTGGCTAAGCGAGAAAAGAAATGGCGAACGAAAAAAATGAAAATGAGGCTCCACGACCCCGGACCACTCAAAACACTGCCAACCACGTACAACTTTGCCAACCCCCCACATTAAGAGATGCGAGATAAGCTTGAAACACCACATTAACCCCTTGCTGCGGGGGTCCCCTTGGACCCACCATGTGTGCTCACATTAAGCCCCTGCTGGCAGTCCCCATGGGGGACCCCCGGCATTGTCCCAACATTAGTCCTTGCAGTGGGGGTCACGCTCATGTCCTCCACTGCATTTAAATGTGTAAATTCCCAGCATTGAGTCCTTAAATCGCCTGCAGCACACAAACGCTTAAAGCTGGCAGAGGGGGTACTGCAATCACCCCCACCGGCACCTAAGATTAACCCCCCAATGCTGGGGGTCCCCCTTGAGACCACGGAGGGTCCCCACATTAAACACACATTAACCCTTCCAGTCGGACCCCCACTGCAATCAAAATTCGAATTTCCTGCCTTGCGAGTCCTTAAAGGACCGTAAAAGTCCTTAAAGGAACCGCAATAAAAAAAAAAATAACCATATCACTCATGGCGCTCTATACAGATCCCCATGAGCCCCTAAATAACCCTGACACTCATGGGGACAATACAGACCCCATAATCCCTTAAATAAACCTGGAACTCATGGGGGTCAATACAGACCCCCATAATCCCTTAATTAACCCTGTCACTCATGGGGGTCAATACAGACCCCCATAATCCCTTAATTAACCCTGTCACTCATGGGGGTCAATACAGACCCCCATAAGCCCATAATTAACCCTGTCACTCATGGGTGTTAATACAGGCCCACATAAACCCTTAATTAACCCTTTCACTCACGGGGGTCAATTCATACCCCCATAAACCCTTTATTAACCCTGTCACTAATGTGGGTCAATACAGACCCCCATAAGCCACTAATTAACCCCATCAGTCCAATAGGGCTCTATATAGACCCCTTTAGGACACTAATTAACCCATGTAATAACACTATAAGTGCCATACATCCAGGACCTTCATGACACAAAGTGTAAGCACTACAGTATTAACCCTAACTATACACCATTAACTCAATCTTGGCCCTATTTAATGCTAACACTAACACATTTAACCCTAACAGTACCTATCTAACCCTAACTGGGCCTATTTAACCCTAACTGGCCCTTTTTAACCCCATTTAAGCCTATTTAACCCTGACTCTTATGGGGGTCTATACAGACAATCACAAGCCTCTATTTAACCCCATCAGTCCCATAAGGGTATATAAAGACCCTTTATGGGACAGTTAGAACCCTAGCATTAACCCCATAAGTGCCATGAGTGTCCTCAAGAACTCTCATGACACTAAGTACAAACACTACACTGCACTATACCCCACAAAAAAAACATTAAATCTAAAATAACCACCCTCTACACTAACCTATTAACACATACGCTAATTACCTACCCCCTAATAAACCCCCCACATCACTAATTACAGAAAATAATAAAACCTAACTCACAAAAAAATAATAAAACTTAAGTTACAGGAAATAAATAACCTACATTACAGAAAAAGCTACATAAAAAATAAAAAGCTACATTACAAAAAAAAAAGGTACGTTGCAAAAAATAAAAAAAAGCTACATTACAGCCCCCTCACTACAGAAAATAAAACAAAAATTACACACCTGAAAAGAAAATACATACAAAATATATACATTACAATACATTACAATACAAATACATACATACCCTCTTATCTAAATACACACATACCCCTCTATCTAAAATACATACATACCCCCCTATCAAAAATACATACATACCCGCTATCCACAATACATACATACCCCTCTATCTAAAATACAATAGCCCTCTATCTAAAATACATACCCCCTATCTAAAATACATACCCCCTATCTAATATACATTAAATCCTATCTACATACACAAACCCTAAGTCTAACCTAAAATAGAATAATTAAGACCACTTACCTTTACAGATGTCTCTTCAGATCGCCACCCTAGAAAACATTTTTTTTAAATTAGTACAACACAGTACATACTAAAAAATAAACATTCTAAATGTTCTAAATATTCAACTCACATTTCAAGCATGTCCCTGTCCTTCTTATTTTCTTCTCCGGCTCGGCCCCTGTTAAAAATAAACAGTAGATTAGTACAACCTATACACACAAAATCACATATAATAAACATAATATACATTCAACTTACCTTGGCGTGATGGCCTGTGCTCCTCCACTTCTGCCCCGGCTGGGCCCTTCAAGAATCCACTCTCTAAAAAAAAAACTAACTGCGCACTGCTCTCGCAGACCTCCCCAGCGCTAATGAGGCCCCTAGAGCCTTTTCCGCAAGAAAATTGGCAATGGCACCTTCTTATTGGCTGAAAACGCTGTCAATCAAATTTCAGCCAATCAGAAGGCACCAAGGTGTGAGCCAATCAGTATGGGATACATATCACATTCTGATTGGCTAATGTACCTGTCAATCTTTTTTAAACCAATCAGAAGGCGCATGTCCCTTCAGCTAATCACAATGGGAGATACCATCACCAGGTGATTGACTGAAGACATCTGCACCTTCTGATTGGCTGTAATCTGATAGATAGTGACAACAGCCAATCAGAAGGAGAAGATGCCTTCAGCCAATCATTTTTCCTAGGGGGGTGATCTAAAGGGACATCTGCAAAGGTAAATGGTCTTTATAATTATTATTTAGGTTAGATTTAGGGTTTGTGTATGTAGATAGGATGTAATGTATGTTAGATAAGGGTTATGTATTTTAGATAATGGGTATATATGTATTTTACATAGGGGGTATTGTATTTTAGAAGGGGGTATGTATGTATTTTAGATAGGGGCTATTGTATTTTATTTGTATTGTATTGAATTGTATTGTAATGTAATGTATTTTTTTGATTTTTGTTATTTTGCTGTAATGTAGCTTTTTATTTTCTGTAACAGGCTTTTTTATTTTCTGTGACTTAGGTTTTATTATTTTTTGTGAGTTAGGTTTTATTATTTTCTGTAATTAGTGGGGTGGGGGGTTTATTAGTGGGTAGGTGGGTAGTATAGGTAGGTAGTGTAGGTGTTAATAGATTAGTTTAGAGGGGGTTAGTTTAGATTTAATGGTTTATTGGGGGATATAGTACAGAGGAGGACTCTCATGGCACTTACGGGGTTAATGTAAGGCTTCTAACTGTCCCATGAGGGTCGGGTCTTTATATACCCTTATCGGACTAATGGGGTTAAATAGAGGCTTATGAGGATCTGTATAGACCCCCATACAAGACCGGGTTAAAATAGTGTAGTGCTTACACTTTGTGTCATGAGGGTCCTGGATGACCTTCATGGCACTTATAATGTTATTACATGGGTTCATTAGTGTGCCATGGGGGCCTATATAGTTGAGGCACTGAGTACACTCACATTGTGTGACAAACAGCATTTCAACACTTTTTTATTGCCCCAATATTTTTAATGGGCAAATCACTAGTAATAAATATATTTTTTTCTCCTTTTTTTTTTCCCTTTCCTTTTTAAACATTATTCAAATATTTTTATTTCATTACCAAAAAGGTAAAATTTAACATACAACACAAGAAAAAAAATAACCACTACATACATTACAGATACAAGAAAAAAAGAAAAAAAAATACATTAACAAATACAAAAAATTAAACAACATTCATTCCACCAATCCAACCAATATTATTATTTAATCTATATTAAGTATCTCAGAGAGAACAAAAAGGAGGAGATGGAGAAACCTTAACATAGAGCAACCCTATATATAAAATGCCATGGGAGAGGAATAGATTAGAAGCAACTATAAGAAAGAAGAACTTTTGTACTCATTTCAGCCGATGGTAATATAAGTAATCCCAGAGGAGAAAACAGGGATAAGTTGTTAGATCTTATTATCATCCCATTTTAACCATTTTTTGGATATATTTTCTTCTTTCTTGCTATATTGTTTCATTCCCCTTTCCAACTCCCTATCCCGATCGACTATCCTCTCAATATCAGACCATTTAGGGATTTCCTTGGAATTCTACCTTTTAAATATACACCATTTACTCACTAATAAAATATGGGAAATTAACCCCCTGATGGTACAAACTTTGGCTTTCAAAAATATGAAATAACAGTTGTCGGGCACATGGATATCCTTATACTTTTTATTACTTCAATCTGATCTATACAAATTTTTAAATATTGTTGTATCTGTGGCCAGTCCCACCATATATGTGAATGGGACCCCCTGCCACCAGATCCTTGCCAACACTTTTCTGAATTTGTTTTACTAAATCTTTTCATATTCGTGGGTACCATATACCCCCTCTGTATTAATTTAATATAAAGCTCTCTGTATAAAGTACATAAAGTAGTCTCTTTAACTAAAGAGCAGGCTCTAAACCAGTTTTCTCTTGTCAACATACAGTTTAGTTCTTGTTCCCATTTAGTCATTCTAATTGTTTTCGTACTTTCTTCTCTAGTTCTCAATATTTGATTACATTTAGATACAGTATGAATTTTTTGACCCCTAATTATAATAAGTCTCTAAACTTATTCAGGAGGATACCCTGGGATTATAATTCCTTTATGATGGTCATATACTCTAGCCAATTAATATCTAAAGTTTGATATTTTTGTAATAGTCTCGAGTGAGATAGACATATGATATTTTCAAATAGATTTCTCAATTTAGTGATTCACACTTTTTTAATTTTTGGAGAGCTATATTTTTATTGTTATAACGGAGAAGACTAAAAGGAGCAGTTGGTGAGGGATACTTAGCCAGATCCCATACATTCCTATTTATACCAAAATGTTAATAAAGAGCGAATTCCCCCAAATAGAGGAGTTAACTCTCTGGGGTCTGATTTAGGGAGCCATAAGAGTATTTCCGGAAAAAGGCTCCCCATAAGAACCTCTTCTAATTTAAGCCATTTTGTCTTTTTAGATGCTAAATTCCATCCAAGTAAATGATTTGTCATAATGGCATTATGGATATCTAGTAGAGAGGGGATGGCTAAGCCTCCCTTTTCAACAGATCTCTTTGTGATGTTCAATTTCAATCGTGGTTTCTTATTATTATTAATATACTAGCGAATTGCCCGTCAAAAAATGACGGCAATCAAATTGTAAGTGAGCTAATGCTGTTTGGTGTATAATAATAAAATATATAATACATTAATAAATGAATATACTTTACCTATTTTGAAGCATTGTGTTGAAGAGCTGCAATCTGTTTTGATGTTGCTGCAGCATTAGTGGTGTGGAGCTGCTGTGTAAGCGTGCTGAATGTGTGCAGTGTAACACTGTGCGTGCGTGAGACCAAACCGTTAGCGTAGTTGTGTACTTCCGCATTGTTCTAAAATGGTTGGTAATGTGTGGTATGCGTCTGTAGCGGAATATCCGTAGGTCTTTTGTGGTGTTTTGTGAGTTTCTTGTGGTGTTTTGTGAGTTTCTTGTGGTGTTTTGCGTCTTTAGAGTGCTGTAGCCTCGTTTTCGTTTTGTTCGGCGGTCATTATTTCTCTCGCTTAGAGAATTTTTTAGTGTCTAAACTCTTTTATTTTGAGTTAAATGAAGGTGTAAGTTGTTTTTTTGAGGTCCTGGATGCTCCCTCTTGCTGTAGGTAAGCTTTTTATGTAAGTGCTGTGTGTATTTCTTGTTTTTTTCATTTTTTCATGTCCGCGTGTTGCGGACGATTTTTGGGAGACCAGAATGTGTGTTAACATGTCTCGTATGTTGTTTGCGTTGCGATGTAAAGTTTGCGAGGGTTGCAGTTGCTTTGCGAGGGCCGCAGTTGCTGGCAAGGAGCGCCTTCGCCGCTCCATGCCAGCAACTGCGGCCCTCGCTTTGCCCGCAAGCATGAGCAACGACTCGAGTGGACTCGCATGCTCACAACTATATATGTGATACAAACACACGCATTATATATATACACACACACATTATATATATACACACACACAATATACACACACATTATATATATACACACACACAATATACACACACATTATATATACACACACACACACAATATACACACACATTATATACACACACACACACACAATATACACACACATTATGTACACACACACATTATATATACACACACAATATACACACACACAATATACACACACATTATGTACACACACACACACAATATACACACACATTATGTACACACACACATTATATATACACACACACACAATATACACACACATTATATATATACACACACACACAATATACACACACATTATATATACACACACACACACAATATACACACACATTATGTACACACACACATTATATATACACACACACACACAATATACACACACATTATATATACACACACACACACAATATACACACACATTATGTACAAACACACATTATATATACACACACACACAATATACACACACATTATGTACACACACACATTATATATACACACACACACACAATATACACACACATTATATATACACACACACACACAATATACACACACATTATGTACACACACACATTATATATACACACACACACACAATATACACACACACAATATACACACACATTATGTACACACACACACAATATACACACACATTATGTACACACACATTATATATACACACACACACAATATACACACACATTATATATATACACACACACACACAATATACACACACATTATATATACACACACACACACAAGATACACACACATTATGTACACACACACATTATATATACACACACACACAATATACACACACATTATATATACACACACACACACAATATACACACACATTATGTACAAACACACATTATATATACACACACACACACAATATACACACACATTATGTACACACACACATTATATATACACACACACACACAATATACACACACAATATACACACACATTATGTACACACACACATTATATATACACACACACACACAATATACACACACATTATGTACACACACACATTATATACACACACACACACACACAATATACACACACATTATATATACACACACACACACAATATACACACACATTATGTACAAACACACATTATATATACACACACACACACAATATACACACACATTATGTACACACACACATTATATACACACACACACACAATATACACACACATTATGTACACACACACATTATATATACACACACACACAATATACACACACATTATATATACACACACAATATACACACACATTATATATACACACACAATATACACACACATTATGTACACACACACATTATATATACACACACACACACAATATACACACACATTATATATACACACACACACACAATATACACACACATTATGTACAAACACACATTATATATACACACACACACACAATATACACACACATTATGTACACACACACATTATATATACACACACACACACAATATACACACACAATATACACACACATTATGTACACACACATTATATATACACACACACACACAATATACACACACATTATGTACACACACACATTATATATACACACACACACACACAATATACACACACATTATATATACACACACACACACACAATATACACACACATTATGTACAAACACACATTATATATACACACACACACACAATATACACACACATTATGTACACACACACATTATATATACACACACACACACAATATACACACACATTATGTACACACACACATTATATATACACACACACACAATATACACACACAATATACACACACATTATGTACACACACACATTATATATACACACACACACAATATACACACACATTATGTACACACACATTATATATACACACACACAATATACACACACATTATGTACACACACACATTATGTACACACAATATACACACACAATATACACACACACAATACACACACACAATATACACACACACAATATACACACACATTATGTACACACACACATTATATATACACACACACACAATATACACACACATTATGTACACACACACATTATATATACACACACACAATATACACACACATTATATATACACACACACACAATGTACACACACACATTATATATACACACACAATATAAACACACACAATATACACACACATTATATATATACACGCACATAATATATATACACACACAATATACACACACACACATTATTTATATATATATATATATATATATATATATATATATATATATATATATATATATATATATATATATATATATATCACATATATAGTTGTGAGCATACGGGCCGTTACACGCACATAATATATATACACACACAATATACACACACACACATTATTTATATATATATATATATATATATATATATATATATATATATATATATAAAAGTAATATTGAATATTGTTTTTATATATCACTGGATAAGAATGGTGTAAATGATCAGTGTATAAGTAAAACAATTAGTTTATCAATGGTAATTTTATAACTCTGTGTGTAATTAGTTTATCAATGGTAAGTGTAACTCTGCTAATCCACCTTAAATGGAAAGGTGGGCATGGTTATTCCAGAGGGGCGTGGCTTGTAGCCGTCTGCTGGTGCATGATTAATAGGCACTCTGACAGTACAGGCCTCTCTCCAGCCCCTTATACCTGCATCATGGGACCCCCAGAGGGCATGGAGCAATTTCAGAGGCAAGGGCAGCGCAGCTTCAGACTCGGGGAGCTGCTGTTCTCCTGCTTACACATATGTCACACTGGGGAATCACTGCAAGTACACGGACGGGGGGATAATCAGCCAGTGTGTGCCTCAGTTGCTGGCAGTAACTGAGGCCCTTGCCCTCACTATGCGAGGGCCACAGGCTCACCGTGTCATGGGGGCCGTGGATGTCGGGCTCGGCCCTGTCCCTGGGGCGGGGTTCCCAGCCTCCTCCGTGGGTGCCGGAGGCCTGTCCGGGTGGCTGGTGGACTCCTGTGTGGTGGGTTGTGGGCCTGGCGCGGGTCCCCGGGTCTAGATCACATCTCCCAGCAACTGAGGGCCGCGGGCTCGCTATGCGAGCCCGCAAGCGTGAGCAACGGCCCGTATGCTCACAACTATATATGTGATTTATTCAGAAAGTTTTGCATATTGTTAATTGACTAAATGGGTGCCACTTGGGGAATACATCTCCAAATATATGTTATTTTAGGAACAATCAACATTTTTGTCAAAGCAATCCTACTGGACCAAGACAATTGTTCAGGTTTCCATTCTAGGATTTCCTGTCTGATCTTTATCCATATTATTTTTCAGGGTAGATTTAATTGATGTCGTATAGTGTATCCCCAGATGGCAAATACCCTGGCTGTTCCAATTTAATGTAAAATTATTTTTTAAATAATCAGTATCTTCTCTACTAAGTCCAAAAATCAAAGTATCAGAAATCGTCTCATTAATTTTTCAATATGAAACGTTACAAAATTTTCCTATCTGATCCCATACTGCTGGTAGAGATCTAATAGGGTCTGTCAAAGTAAGTATCATGTCATCAGCGAACATCATTACCTTATGTCGGTTTTTCCCAATTGTTAAACCCGCAAGGGTCTCTGAAGTTCGTATTATTTTAGACAGCGGTTCTAGGGTCAAAACAAAAATTAACGGGGACAGGGGACACCCCTGTCTCGTCCCGTTATGAATATAAAATGTCTCGGTTTCAAAGTCAATGCCCGTCACCTTCGCTCTTGAATTTTTATAAAGTGACATGATTGCTTTATTGCCGAATTCCTCTAATCCCAATTTTTCTAGGACCGCCTCAATATAGAGCCAATTTACCCTATCGGAAGCCTTTTCGGCGTCCAGTGAGATAGTTAGCAAAGGTATACCCCTAACTTTAGCATGCCATAATAGATTAAGCAATCTTCTTGTATTCTCTGGACCTTGTCTTTTAGGCATGAATCCAACCTGGTCAAAATTGACCAGGCTGGAGAGGTACCTTTTAAGCCTATCAGCCAAAATCTTGGCATACATTTTCGTATCGATGTTTATTAAGGAAATATTTCTGGGTCTTTCCCGGGTTTAAGGATATTGACAATATTGGCTTCTGTCATTTTGGATGGGATCTGGCCTGATTTTTTTTATTTCATTAAACATAGTACACAGGATAGGGCTCAGTTCCTTAATAAATGTTTTGTAGTATATCCCAGTAAATCCATCTAAGCCTGGAGCTTTATTAACTTTTAGGTCTGCAATCGTTTGTTCTACTTCCTTCAATGAAATCTCTTTATTCAGTTCTAGTAATTCTTCCTTTATTCTAGGTAATTTTATTTGCTCTAAGAATTCTTCTATCCCCTTTTTAGAGGGTTTTGAGAGGTTTTCACTTGTTTCAAGATTATATAGGGATTGATAGTACGACTGGAAAACCTTTCTGATTTCCCTTGGATGGTTTTGTTTCCTATTATTTATGTCCCTAATACTTAGTATTCTTTGTTTGACCCGTTGTTTTCTAATTTTATTCAAAAGAAGCTTTCCTGCCTTATTGTCCAAAATGTAATGATCTTCTTGTAACCTAAGAATGGCTTTATCTGTTTTTTCCTGCTGAATTTTCTGAATTTGTTTTTTAACTTCCGTAATTTGTAGTATAATTTTAGAGTCTAGAAATTTTTTGTTCTTATTTTGCAGAGCATTCACTTCCATATATAACTCTCTCAATATTCTTCCTCTATCTTTATTAAGATATGCCCTTCTAGCAATACATAACCCTCTAACAAAGGCCTTATGTGTGCACCAAATAGTTGTTTCTAAGGGGACATCTTTTTCATTTAAATCAAAAAAGCTACTGATTTCCTTTTTTAATTTGTTCACAAATTCTTCTGATTTCAACTGAATATTATCCATTTTCCATTGATTAGGTTTATGTACATCTTGAGAGTCTTCCAATGTCAAACTTATTACTCTGTGATCTGACCACAAGATGTCACCTATTTTGGTGGACTTGACCTTTTCCAATGTTTAAATATCTGTCAAGAAAGGGTCAATACGAGTATAACAATGATGTCTTCCGGAAAAATATGTATAATCTTTTACATCCGGATTATAGGATCTCCATACATAATTAAAAAACAAAAGAAGTCCTTTTAATGGATAACACAGCCTATGACACAAACAAATGGACAACAAATGTCAATAACAAATACTACTGTCAGTCCAAGGGCACAGGCAAATGAATGGTTAGAAAAGCCAAATATCAGGGGCCAGGTGAAATCTAATGAGATCAGCAACAATCTAGGTAAACAGCAAAAGAACAGTCCAATAGGGACTTGTAATGCAACAGGAACTGTAGCAAAAGAGAGAAGGAAGACAGACACAGGAACATAAAGAAGTACCCCCAGTAACAGAAGCTTATGACAGGCACTAAGAGGAATAGTTTGAGATGAGGATTGGCTGTTAGAAAGACCGGGGCTTAACAACAACCAGTCAGGTGAAACAGCATCAAAAGGTAGGAGAGCTACTTCTGACTGATCTGTAAAAATACATAACTGTAGCTACAGTGTCACAAGACTGTTGTACGTGTAATGAGATCTGAAACAGTGCCATCCAAATAAATGCTAAGCCACACCTATCACCCTGCCACCTACATGTGTATGCCCTGCAATTAAATATATTGTCATTTTAGCAATTAACATATCATATGATGTGACAGAACTGCATTGTACATTTATATGAGTAAGAAACCATAGAAATGTGTCAGTGTTTGAGAGGTAAACATGTAGCTACATAGTCACATTGTTACATAGTTATATAATAATTGAGGTTGAAAAAAATACTTTTCGCCCATCAAGTTCAACCTTTTAAGATCTACTCTGATCTGCAATATTCTGATTAATTGTTAATTGACCCAGAGGAAGGCAAACAGAAAAAAAAAAAAACAAGTGAAATGTGCCAGTTGTGTCAAAACAGAAAAAAATATATATATATTTAAGGCGGAACCTTTTAACTTCTAACCTCAAAGAATATCAACTTGTCAGTTGAAAACCTCATGGCACAAAAAGTTCACTTGACAAAGCTTTATATTGAGCCTGGACATATGATAAGGTGATCATATCCCCTATTAGATGCCTTTTTTCTAGAGAAAATAAGTTTAAGT
Source organism: Discoglossus pictus (assembly GCA_027410445.1). Taxonomy (NCBI): domain Eukaryota; kingdom Metazoa; phylum Chordata; class Amphibia; order Anura; family Alytidae; genus Discoglossus; species Discoglossus pictus. The sequence continues at coordinate 156,511,191 of CM050165.1, forward strand.
TAGTCTTTCTTCATAACTTAGCGCCTCCATTCCCCTTATTAGTTTTGTTGCCATTCTCTGTACTTTTTCCAGCTCTAAAACTGTCCTTTTTATGAAGTGGTGCCCAAGGTTGTACTCCGAATTCCAAATGAGGGTGTACTAGGGATTTGATCATTGGCAGAATTATATTTGCCTGCCTTGCTTCTATACCCTTCTTAATACTTAACGTTCCATTTACCACAAACCTTTGCTTCCTGTCTTTTAGCCAGCTCTCAATCCATGTGCATATATTTACTGCAATTCCTGTATCCCTTAGTTTGCTCAATAGTTTCCCATGTGGCACTGTATCAAAATCCTTTGCAAAATCTAAGAAATCTACATCCACTCCTTTGCCTTGACCCAAGTTCCTACTAACCTCCTCAAAGTAACTAATTAGATTTGTTTGACATGACCTATCCCTAAAAAGCCATGTTGGCTCCTACTTATAATCCTGTTTGAATAGTTATATTATTGTATATTGTCCTTTATTAACCGTTCTAAAAGCTTCCCCACTGCAGAAGTGAGGCCTGCAGGTCTATAATTCCCTAGATTTGCTCTTGGTCCCTTCTTAAATGTAGGTATCACCTCTGCTTTTCTCCAGTCATTTGGTAGAGACCCAGTGTTGTGTGAATCTTGAAAATGTAGATATAATAGTCACAATGTTGCAATGCTTCCAGATGCTCATTAACTTTATAGCACTTGGTATGTGAAATTATAGAGGTAATTAGCTCTGAGCTAAATCTAACCTATGAGAAATAACATTTGGATGCTTGAAATGTCCCTAACATCTTAATCCAGAAGTACCTGTTCCATGACAAATTTAAAAATCGCTCAATCAAATGCCTCCTGTAACAATATTCGATCTCGCTGACGTTTGCTTAGTATTGCTTAGTATTTTCGAGAGCCCAAAATAAATAAAAAAAGCCTATAAATACTTTCAACCTCCTATAAAGGCCGGAAATGCCTCAGTGAAGCCTGGATGCATAAATCGGATCATAAAAATAAGCTAATACCTAAAGTGTGTTAGATTTGAGGCTTGATTACTCAAATCCAACATAATAACAGGGTTAATATGGCTACCTCGTATGAGCAGCGGATCCTTAGGATCCCCCCTCAATAGCATCTAACCCCTAGGAGCTGGGAATACCCTGAGGTTCTCCTTAATACCACCTAGCCCTGGGTTTCCTCAACTAAAGTATAAACATAATTCTCTGTATGGACTCCTATGGCACAAAATATTAACCCATTACCACGGGGGTCCATGTAAACCCATATGGTAATCAAAAGTATGACATTGGGCATCCCTATTTACCCTCATGGTAATTAGTATTAAACCCTATATCATTGAGGTTTCAACAGAAACCTATGGTATACAAAGCTATGACCATGGAGGTCCTCATGGACTCCCACGGCACACAAATGTAACCCCTACATATTCCTTAGCGCTACACATGGGGTACGATCAAGTCAAAAACAATAGCAATGTTAACACATTGCAAAGGATGCAGGGCCCTGTCTTTGAGACTTAAAACTCACAAACATACAAACTAAACCCTTATATTAACCATTATAGCTTGGGGTCTCAACAGAACCCCATGCTATACTAAGCTATAATCATGGAGGTCCATGGACCCTTACCCCCCCCCCCCCCATGGGGGTCTATAAGGTCTCCCATGGTCCCTAACACTAAATACATAAAAAAAACCACTACATAACATAAAAGTATTTGAATTACTACTGCTCCATATCTGATTGTTTAAAAGTCTAACCAATATTTTTTTACTGAGTGGTTAGCCTTTTAACCAATCAGATATGGAGCAGGAGTAATTCAAATGCTTGATTCTAATTGGCTGATCCGTTTAAACAGTATGTAAGGGGAAGTTGCAGTCAAAAAAGTGTTAGTTGGAGCAGGAGTTCCTCAAATTAATATAATTTTTTATAGAGCAGCTGGTTTTTAAGGCTGTAGCCCATTTCTGGGCAGAAGATGAGTAACTAAGGATTTAATCAAGAAAGAAGAGGATGAAAGTGCCCGCTTATCCAGGGTTGAATGATGATGTGATGATGATCGCTGGAGGGCATAAAAAGTATAAGGTATCGATTTTTTAGGTAGTGTTTTTCCTTTATTTTGTTTTAGGAACTATGGACTCCCATGGGGAGGCTAGGGCCACTTGATCCAATATGGATCCCTATATTGGAAGGAAGCGTGCTGTGGTATGGGGTTAACTTTAGGTGACATGGAGGTCCATAAGGATCCTCATGGTTATAGCTTAGTATAGTATGGGAGTTAATTGAGACCCTTTAGTATACAGGTTAATTTTAGGTGCATGGGGGTTCATAAGGATCAGATGGTTATACTTTAGATGGGGGATATCTAGCTCATATGGTGTAGCGGGTATTAATGTTAAATGCAGGGGAATACAAAGCTCATAGGAAAAATCCAGGGTAATACTATTAGGGTTGGTGTAGTGTGTTCACTTTAGTGGGTACTATTATGTAGTATTGCTTTGGAGACTACTGAGACTAAGGATAGAGAGTTCCAGGCAGGCAGTTTATGGGTGAGAGTCAGGATTTCTTTAGAGGTTCCATAGAATAGCTGCAGAAATTAGCATTTCAAAACTTCTGTAGCTATGAGTTCTTATGGGAGCCATGGAATGGTGGCCTTAGCTGCTACTATGTTTACTAATTTTCCTCACCTTTATTGGGGTTGCTATGGGAATTTCTGTGTTTCTGGACTCTGACTCACAACCTTACACCTGCATCTGCTTAAGTGTACTCTCAAAGAGACTTGTGAGTATTCATAAGCAATTTGCTTTAAGAGACAAACCCTCTGATTGCATTGCCTCCATTCCATTAGTCCAATAACGTCTGAGAAAATGCTTACTTGAAACTCTGACAGCCTTATTTACGTAACTTCAGGTTGGATCATATCAGTCTCCGTTTTACTTGAAAATATTTGATCGTTCTGATACAGGGTTTTCACTTAGGACAAATAGCTTGCACGGAATACACAGAAGGGCTTGGATTAATGAAATATCAAAACTCCCTGGCAAATCTAAAAATTTAAGAGGATTCTCCAGTGCCCTACATATTTCAGTATTACAGTCTTACAATTCCACTTGCAGCAGCTCTCACAGAAGTCAGATAAGCTATGACAGTGGTTTTAAGTGTGGATGGATTTTTATAGGGCATACATTATACCACCTTCTTATTTCCCTGTGGATTTAATGATTTCTATTAACCTCTTCTGTAATGGAGTCAATGTTACCATTGTAGTTTATATGTTTGATGATGACATGCATTAGATACAATAGTTCACATATGTATGCAGACTTCATACAGCATACTATTATATGTTTTGTAGTTGTTTACCAGTTCAGTTGTGTATATGACTCTTAGGGACCATAATGGACAGCAGCATGCCAGGCACATTTGTTAGCCACTGCTATTCTTAGCTCCATCAAGGTCATGTTCATTGCTTCAGTGACCTTGTCTATTCATCCCTGCCTCTGCCTTCCCCTTTTTCGTGTGCCTTCAATTATTATTTCCTTTATTTGTAACATGCCAACATATTCCGTAGCACTTCAATCTTTCCCAGCATCAGAGTCTTTTCTAGGGAATCCTGTCTTCTCATGATATGGCCAAAATATTTGAGCTTCAGCTTCATGATGATACCTTCCAGTGAAAAGTTTGGCTTTATTTCCTGAAGTATTGATTTATTGGATCTTCTTCCAGTCTATGGGACTATACTCAATTTTCTCCAACACCATAATTGAAATACATAAATTCTACCATGTTCAGCCTTCTTTATGGTCCAGCTCTCACATTCATTTGTTCATTGCTTACTTTTCAAGGGCCGATTTTAATTACCCTGAAATAAACTGGATAAAGGAGACCAGCAGTTCATCTAAGGGGAGCAGGTTATTGAGTACACTCAGGGATCATTATCTGGCCCAGGTTGTACAAGAGCCTACTAGAAATGAAGCTATCTTAGATTTACTCATCTCAAATAATATTGATATAGTATCAAATGTTGGAATAGGGCAACCTTTGGGAAACAGTGATCACAACACAGTCTCATTTAAGATTGAATTAAACAAACTACATTTTAAGGGGCCAACGAAAACGTTTAATTTTAAAAGGGCAGATTTTAATGGTCTAAGGGCAGCAATACAAAGTATAGACTGGGACAGAGAACTGGCAGGTAAAAATACTGAACATAAATGGACATACATACATACACATCGGCATATACCGTGTGGGAATAATAGTAAAAAGAGTCAATCCCATCCAATGTGGCTTAACAATGATCTAAAGATCAAGATACTGAGTAAAAAACAGGCATTTAAATTCTACAAACAAGAGGGGACAGAGGGTGCTTTACAGGAATACAAGGAAATCAACAAGGCTTGCAAAAGGGTGATTAGACTGGCTAAAATAGAAAATGAAAAATTAATTGCAAAAGAGAGTAGGACTAATCCTAAAATATTTTTTAAGTATATTAATGGGAAGAAAGCGAGGAAGGAAGCTATAGGAACATTACAATGTGACATATGCCATCTAATAATTAGTGACCAAGAAAAGGCAGATGAGCTAAATAGGTTATTTTCTTCGGTATACAGAAGGGAGGTACCAGTGGTTGGGACACTGCAACATAATGGGGCTACACTACCTTTGCCAAATAATTGGTTAACACAGGAAGTAATACAAAAGAGGTTGGAAAAAATAAATGTTAATAAAGCACCAGGTCCTGATGGAATACATCCAAGGGTACTAAGGGAACTGGGTTCTGTAATAGCCAAACCATTATATTTAATTTTTCAAGATTCATTCAACACAGGGTCTCTACCAGATGACTGGAGAAAAGATGATGTGATACCTATATTTAAAAAGGAAGCAAGAGCAAATCCGGGGAATTATAGAACAGTGAGCCTCACTTCTGTGCTGCGGAAGCTTTTAGAGGGGTTAATAAGGCATAATATACAAGAATATGTCTATTTGAACAGGATTATAAGTAGGAGTCAACATGGATTTATGAGGGATAGGTCATGTCAAATAAATCTAATTAGTTTCTATGGGGAGGTTAGTAGGAACCTGGATCAAGGCAACTCAGTGGATGTAGTCTTTTTGGATTTTGCAAAGGCTTATGATACAGTGCCACATGGGAGACTATTGTGCAAACTAAGAGATACAGGAGTTGCAGTAAATATCTGCTCATGGATTGAGAGCTGGCTAAAAGTCAGGAAGCAAAGGGTTGTTGTAAATGGAACATACTAATGTGGTAAGTGGGGTTCCTCAGGGTTCAATATTAGGTCCTCTTCTTTTTAACATTTGTATTAATGACTTAGAGGTAGGATTGGAGTGTGGTGTCTCCATTTTCGCTGATGACACGAAGTTGGGCAAGGTAATTAAATCAGATAGTGATGTGCTTTCCCTCCAAAGGGATTTACATAAAATTATGGAATGGGCATCTAAATGGCAGTTGAGATGTAATACGAATAAATGTAAAGTTATGCATCTGGGAAGGAAAAATAGACATGCAATTTATAATCTTAATGGAGCAAATCTAGGTGTATAAGATATTGAAAGGGATTTGGGAGTGCTTGTGGACAACCACCTAGGTAACAGTGCTCAAAGCCAAGCAGCAGCTGCAAAGGCAAATAAAATATTAGCATGTATTAAGAAGGGTATAGAAGCAAGGGAAGCAAATATAATTCTGCCACTATACAAATCTCTAGTACGCCCTCATTTGGAATATTGAGTACAATTTTGGACACCACTTCATAAAAAGGACATTTTAGAGCTGGAAAAGGTACAGAGGAGGGCAACAAAACTAATAAGGGGAATGGAGGGGCTGAGTTATGAAGAAAGACTAACCAAATTAAACGTATTTTCTCTAGAAAAAAGGCGTCTAAGAGGAGATATGATTACCTTATATAAATACATCCAGGGTCAGTATAAAGATTTGTCAAGGGAGCTTTTTGTGCCAAGAGGTTTTCAACTGACAAGAGGACATCCCTTGAGGTTAGAAATAAAAAGATTCCACCTTAAAGAAAGAAAAGGGTTCTTCACAGTAAGGGTGGTTAATCTGTGGAATTCTTTACCAGATGAGGTGGTGACAGCGGATTCGATAGATAACTTTAAAAGGGGACTGGATAATTAGAGAGGCAGTATTGATCCAGGGAGAAGTCCGGTCGGCAATGTCTGAGATCAGGAGGGAATTGATTTTTTTTATTTTTTTCAACTAATTAATTAATAGTTAATCCGCATATTGCAGAGCAGAGGATATCTTAAAAGATTGAACTTGATGGACTGAAAGTCTTTTTTTAACCTTAAATACTATGGGCCTCATTCAATTGTCATTTGGCCAATTGAATAGGGCTCTAAATAAGCACATAGCATATTTATTTTAAAAAAGTTTTTAGTTAGTGAAAACCTTGCTTTTGGATAGATGCTTACTAACTAAAAACTTCTTTAAAAAAATATGTTATGTGCTTATTTAGAGCCCTATTCAATTGGCAGAATTGCAATTGAATGAGGGCCTATGTAACTATGTAACCATAGTTGTAATGATGCAGACCTTTGTTGATGATAATATCTTTAATTTTTACTGGCTTATCCAGACTTTCCATAGCGTTCCTCCCCAGAAGCAAACATCTTTTAATTTCATGACTGCACTCACTATCTGCAGAGATCTTGGATCCAATGAAGTAAAATCTGTCACAGCCCCCACTTCTTCCCCATCAATTTGACAGAAATTGAGATTGTAGTTTTTTAAAGCTTGGCAGCAAGCCTACTTTTGCACTCTTCTTTCACTCTCATCAATAGGCTCTTTATATATAAACTAGCGACTTGCCCGTCAAAAATGACGGCAATAAAAATTGAAGCCTGGCAATGGTGTTTGTCATTGCAAGCCTCTCCCCCCCTCTACTTTTTTGGGCTCACAATGAGCGCCTTCGGCGCTCATTGCGAGCCTCTCTACCTCTCCAACCCTCTACTTGACGGGAGGGGCTCATTGCGAGCCTCTCCCCCCTCTACTTTACTGGCCTTGCGATGAGCTCCTTCAGTGCTCATCTCAGGCCTTGCAATGAGTGGCTTTGGTGCTCGTTGTTAGCCTCTCCCACCCTCTACTTTCTCTACCTCCCCTGTGTCTCCCCCCCGTGTCTCTTTCCCTGCTCTCCCTCCCTTGTTTCTTCTTCCCCTCTCCCTCGCCTGTGTCTCTTCCCCCTCTCCCTCCCCTGTGTCTCTTCCCCCTCTCCCTCCCCTGTGTCTCTTCCCACGTTCCCTCCCCTGTGTCTCTTACCCCCTCTCTCCCTCTCTTGTTTTTCCTTCCCCCTCCCCTGTGTCTCTTCCCCCTCTCCTGTGTCTTTCCCCCCCTCTTTTCCCTGTGTTTTTCCCCCATCCCTCCCCTGTGTCTCTTCACCCCGTCTCCCTCCCCTGTGTCTCTTCACCCCGTCTCCCTCCCCTGTGTCTCTTCCCCCCCTCCTCCTCGTCTCTTCCCCCCTCCGCTGTGTCTCCCCCATCCTGTCCCTCCCCTGTGTCTCTTCCTCCTCTCCCTCCTCTGTTTCTCTTCCTCACCTCCTCTCCCTCCCCTGTGTCTCTCTTCCCCCTCCCCTGTGTCTCTCCTTCCCCCTCCCCTGTGTCTTTCTTCCTCCTCCTCTCCTTCCCCTGTGTCTCTCTTTCCCCTCCTCTCCCTCCCAGTGTCTCTCTTCCCCCCCTCTCTTCCTTCTTCCCTGTGTCTCTCTTCCCCCTCCTCTCCCTCCCGTGTCTCTCTTCCCATCCCCTGTATGTCACTTCCCCTGTCCCCTGTCCCCCTCTTCCCCCTCCTCTCCCTCCCCTGTGTCTCTCTTTCCCCTCCTCTCCCTCCGCTGTGTCTCTCTTCCCAGTCCTCTCTCTCCCAGTGTCTCTATTCCCCCCTCTCTTCCTCCTTCCCTGTGTCTCTCTTCCCCCTCCTCTCCCTCCCGTGTCTCTCTTCCCCTCCCCTGTATCTCACTTCCCCTGTCCCCTCTCCCCCTCTTCCCCCCTCCTCTCGTGTCTCTATTCCCCTCCTCTCCCTCCCTCATGTATCTCTTCCCCCTCTTCTGTGTCTCTCTTCCCCACTTCTCTCTCTCCCAGTGTCTCTCTTCCCCCCTTCTCTCCCTCCCCTGTGTCTCTCTTCCCCTCATCCTCTCCCTCCCCTGTGCCTTTCTTGCCCTCCTCCTCTCCTTACCCTGTACCTCTCTTCCCCTCCTCCTCTCCCTCCCCTGTGCCTCTCTTCCTCCTTCCCCGTGTTTCTCTTCCCCCTCCTCTCCCTCCCATGTCTCTCTTCCCTTCCCCTGTATCTCACTTCCCCTCCCCTGTATCTCACTTCCCCTGTCCCCTGTGTCTCTCTTCCCCCCTCCTCTCGTGTCTCTATTCCCCTCCTCCTCTCCCTCCCTCATGTATCTCTTCCCCTCCTCTCCCCAACGTGTCTATCTTACCCTCTTCCCCCCGCCGTGTCTCTCTTCCCCCACTCCTCCCTCACCTCAGTGCTGCAGACGCGCACGCTTATGTGCCCGTCTTCGGCGCGCGCCACCAGAGCAGAGAGGCTGGCTGCAGGGCTTATTTTGGGGCTGATGTGGCGCGATGAGCGAGCATCAGTGGGGTAAAGGGAGCCGTGGCAGGGGTAGTTGTGAAACTGTGAGTTGTCGTCAGTTGCGGCCCTTGCTTAGCGTGCCGACAACTCGCAGTTTGACAATTATAATATGTGATATCATTTAGCTTAATTATATGTTTTAGAATTCAACAACACATACTTTACTTTCTTGCTCTTTAAAGTAGATTTCAGGCAGTAGTGGCTCTTTAAATAGCAATTCTGGCTTTTTTAGCCCTTTTTTTGCCTTTACAGCTTTTTGATACCTGAAGGCTTTTTACAGATTCTGAGCACTTGGAAAGACTCCTGAGTAAACCTCTGAGTGCTCGGATCACAATGCTGGATCCATGTGATAACAATTTTCACAATATCGATGGGACAGGTACTCGAGGCTTAAAATATTATGTAGATTACTAGCACTCATAAAGTCTATGGAGCACTGGAATGTAGTCCCATATAAGTAAGTACTTGTGAGAGCTTCACTGCAGGAGACATAGAATAACTCAGTAAATTCTTACAAAAGAATCCTACAGTAGCCATAAAATTGAGCCTTAACTATTGTTTCTATTGTCCAAGAAATAAATGTGAAAGAATTTCCCTTCTAAAACACTACTGAGCTGTCACATCACACACATAAATGCCATTCATGTATTCAAAATGTCCAAAATATTATATCTCATGAGGAGTGTATGCCCCATACCTTTTTAAAAAAATGCTATCACATCGCTTCTGTATCAATATCTGATCTGGCTGAGGTTTATAAAGAATTCTTACTGATTGACAGAAAGTAACAATCCCCCCCCCCCTTCCCCTCCCCCATCTAAATTATAACTATGGGGTTCTGATGAACCAGATAATAACTTGTTACCAATGTGTCTCCTATGGACCACCATGCTTTAGCAAATAAAAATCAAGAGATTTCCATATGGCCCTTTGTGGTAGCTAATAATAGTCCCTGTACCATGAGGATCCCTACTGATCCCCATGATATTCTAAACTATAACTATGTGGGTATCTAGGGTCCCTATTTCATATAAACCTAACCTCCTGAAATGTTAACTTCTAACTTCTACCACGGGGGTCCTTATGGACTCTTCCCCCTCCTGGGGTCCACAAGGAGACGCCTAAGGCTGTTACACTACCCCTAAAATAATTAAATACAACAAGGCTCATACAATAAAAAGTCATTACATAAAATAAAAAATAAAAGAATTACAGCTTAAAAAAAAAAAAAAAAAAAAAAAAAAAAAACAGCACAACCCCCCCCCCCCCAAAGAAACCACTCCTATACTCCATCGCAGGTGTGGTTTCCTGTTATAATTACTATCTTCCACCTAGACAACCCTTCAGCATTGATCCTCGACCCCACATGGTCCTCTCTCTTTAGCCTTGTAAAAGCAAGCACTTCCACATTGATTGATGAATCTGTCCTCTTCCTGATTGATTGAAGCATTTGATTCTCATCTTCAGCCTGCACTCCATTAAAAAACGTAACAGAGCTCCACCTCTGAAGAGCTCTGCACAATTGATGTTTATTTTTTAAAAGCCACTGCATGTTTTTGTGGGTTATGTGTCAATCATATTTGAGCCTATCAGAATTGAGTATTTGAAATACTCCTGCCACATTTATGATTGGTTAAAAAAAATCTAACAAATCCGCATGCACTGAAAAAAAAAGAAGCTTTTTTAATCATAATAAAAAAGTTGTTAATGCTGAACTTTACTATTTTAAAGTCATGTAAGCTGGACCATTACAGAGACTCTTTAATGACTTGTAGAGTTAATCAAATAGTGCAAACATTCTGAACAGGAGAATTTTATTAAATAAGGAAATAATTATCCAAGTATGTCTTCATTAAGTTTTTATTTAAAATCTTGTTATTGATTACATTTTTTTAAAGCTATAGCTTTGCTGGATATTAGCGCTTTAGCAGCGTTTAGGCATTGTGCCACATTTTTTTGGAATATGCACTCTAACAAACCAAAATGGTTAATTTCGATTTTAATACAAACATAACTATACATATTTTTTACAGGTATGGTTTGATTATCACCTCTGCAATTCTGGGATTTGGAGCTGGGCCACTTTGGGCTGCACAATCTACTTATGTCACAACGGCTGGAATTAAATATGCAAATAAGACAGGAAAAGAAAAAACAAATATTGTGAACCAGTACTTTGGGATCTTTTATCTGATATACCAGTTATCAGGTGTCTTTGGAAATATTATCTCATCCCTGGTATTTCAAAGTCATGTTTCAAACGGTAAGCATTGTTACAGTTATAGAAGAGTGATCAAATACAAAGTATAGTTATTTTATACCTTAAAGCAACACCAGCTGATTTTTTTAAAACTGTAATTAAACCTTTTGAATGATCAAGCACGTTTTTAGTGCTGTATATTGGCATACAACAACCCCTTGCAGTATATATATTAACACTGCAGCTAATGATGGGATCCCTAAATAAGGTGGTGAACTGGAATGGTGGAGATACAAGGTGAGAAGTTGAGTCTTAGCTTTTTCCATACAGGATGCTAGAAAATGTGCCACTCTTCATAAAGAATAAATATAAAACTGTATTTGGAGGATTATTTAGATGTAAGGTAATTCAAATTTTGAGAAATGTGTGTGTGTTTGTCTGCGAGGGGGGTGCAGGGCAATATATGTTGCACTAAAGAAGTCATATAGGTCTCCATTCCATGACTCTTGTAGGCAAAAATCTGAGTAAAGTTTACCAGTAAATCAGTTGCTAGCTATCAGTTCATGCCTTCTGAGAGAGCATAATAATATTGTAAGCCCTGATTACCTGTCCCATTGATAATTTGGAAATTACTATATTTACTTCAAAGTCTTTCCAGGTGCTCAAAGTTTGCAGAAAGCCTGCATGTACTGGCAAACACCTGTAAAGGCATAAGAAATGCCTCAGAGAAGCCTGATTTTTTTTTTAAAAGCCACTATTGTCATATAGTCGATTTTATAGAGAAAGAAAATAAAGTATGGATAACATATAAAACATATATAACATATATAATGTTGAATTCTAAAACATAATAGGTGAGTATGATATGTGAACTCTGCATACATTTGTTAACATCATCTATTGTCAATAATATACTCAATATAACAATATAAACTGCAATGGTAATCCTGACTCCATTACACAATAGGTTAATAGAAATCATTAAAGCCACATATAAATAAGCAGGTGGAGTAATGCATGGCCTATAAAAGCACATCCACCCTCAAAACCACAGGCATTGCATATGTAAGTGCCGTAAAAGCTGCTGCAAGTGGAATTGTAAGACTAAGGTATTAAAGGTGTCTAGAATGCTAGTAAAAAATGGGGCATTTTTGAAAAACATCCTAGATTTGGCCAGGACTTCAGGGGCCTCATTCTATTACCGGCCGTAGGAGATGCGGGGCCGCAAGGACCGGCCGCAAGCTATTCTGCTATTCGATTCCCCTCCGGCCGGGGATTCCGGCAGGCTTGCGGCCAACGACTTGCTATCCCTTGCGGCCGCACGCGCCGCAGGAAAGCCTTTCATCTAAAACGGCCGCAAGAGTTTCGGCTGCAAGAAAAGCCTGGTTGCTATTCTATTGCTCCGGGTACCATCTCTGCAAGGCTAAAAGCGAGCCGCAGCTTACTTGCAGGAAAAAGGTCCCGCTAGCACCAATTAAGCACATTATAAAGCCAAAATAAAGCCATCCTGCACTCTGAGGAGACTAAAAAGTGATTGTAGGTGTTAGCAAAAATAGCACAACATTCCCCTACACTCAAATCCGTAAAAAACATATTTTTTAATTTATGTCAAAAATCCATGTAAAAAGTCCAGAGTGCTTGGAGCACCTCAGACCCGGCCACGCTGCGGCCGGAAAATAAACAGTTAATGTAAACTCGGATTTGGGCTGATGTGCAAGCTTGAGAGTGGGTTACTATTAATCCTCATGTCCCCCAATATGATCCCTAGCATTTACAGAGCTTTACAGTGCTATCTTGAATTTATTTGTGACTTTAAAGTTTTCTGAGCTTACGGCCGGTTGCAAGATATACGGCCGGCCGTAAGAGGAGATCTGTTTAATAGAATTGCGAGGTAACGGAACCCCCGCAAGGAATTGCGGCCATTTTACGGCCGATAATAGAATGAGGCCCCAGGTGTTTAACTAAACTCAATCCTTCCATGTACTCGTAAGCCATTTGTTCTAAGAGTGAATGCCGATGTAACCGAACTGTCAAATATTTGTAGCCTGAAGTTACAAATTCCCACAGTTAATAGTGAGGGTTTTCTCTGAACAAGTGTAATGGAGGTCATAAACAGGTGAGCTTGCAGGAAATGCTAAAGATGCAAGGCTTAGTTCACGAGTGAGATCATTTACTTGTCTGCTGCTGCTCCTCCACTTATATTAGAGAAACAACAGTTAAAAGACAATTTAAGGCATATTTTTCAGTTTTGCATTGCCTTTCTGCAAAGTTGTTTAAAAAGGGGAGTCCTGCTAATCCCAAAAGTGTGCTGATGATGATATGATAAGTGTGCATATAATATTATTTGTTGATCAATGTCATCAGAGCGTGTATCTTTTATATGCACCTACACTTCATAATAATTAATGAATAACTTAAGTTAAAGGACGGGTTGCATGTCAATAATAATTTGCCAAACCTGCTAAACCTATTATAAATGTATAAATGCAAGATATTATGTATGTGTGTGTAATAGTAATGATGATGAAATAAATGTTCTCTTTATTTGTTAACCAGTGTAAAATATAATGGATTGTTTGGTTTCTAGAAACTTTAGGAAACACAAGTTATTCTCACTGTGGTGCAAATAGCTGTCCAGTTGCATCTCTTGGTTCCAACAATTCTACAGCAACACCAATAGTATCAGAGAATTTACTCTACATTTTATTGGGCATTTATACTGGTAAGTGTATTAATTATATTACAATTATAATTATTCTAAATATTATTCTATACATGAATATTTTTCCCACTTGGTTCTTAGGAGTGCACCACTACAAAGGGATTTCTTTCCTTTTCTTTACCATTATGTAGTTCATGTGTAGCAAGACAGGTCAAAAAGACAGACAGATGAAGTTACATAGTAAAAGAGTAATTGAGGTTGAAAAAAGACTTTTAGCCCATCAAGTTCAATCTTTTAAGATCTCCTCTGATCTGCAATATGCAGATTAGTTGTTAATTGATCCAGAGGAAGGCAAAAAAAAAAACTTCAGTGAAACTTGACCAATTGTCTCAAAAGGAAAAAAAAAATTCCTAACTGACCCCAGATACTGGCGTTCGGATTCCTCCCTGAAACAATACTCCCTCTCTAATTAACCAGGATAACCCTGAATGCCCTTTTTAATTAAAAATATATCCAATCCATTTTTTAATGTTATCTATTGAATCCACTGTCACCACCTCCCTTGGTAGATAATTCCACAGATTAACCACCCTTACTGTGAAAAAACATTTTCTTTCTTTAAGGTGAAATCTTTTTAGTACTAACCTCAAAGGATGTCCTCTAGTCAGTTGAAAACCTCTTGGCACAAAAAGTTCACTTGACAAAGCTTTATATTGAGCCTGGGTGTATTTATATATGGTAATCATATCCCTTTTTAGATGCCTTTTTTCTAGAGAAAATAAGTTTAATTTGGTTAGTCTTTCTTCATAACTTAGCCCCTCCATTCACCTTATTAGTTTTGTAGCCCTTCACTGTACATTTTCCAGTTCTAAAATGTCCTTTTTAGGAATTGGTGCCCAACATTGTACTCCATATTTCTAATGAGGGCAGACTAGGGATTTGTATAGTGGTAGAATTATATCTGCTTACCTCACTTCTATACTCTTCTTAATACATGCTAATAGTTTATTTGCCTTTGCAGCTGCTGCTTGGCATTGAGAACTGATACGTAGGTGGTTGTCCACAAGCACTCCCAAATCCCCAGATACCCCTAGATTTACTTTATTAAGTTCATAGATTGCATGGTTATTTTTCCGTCCGAGATGCATAACCTTACGTTTATTCGTATTAAATCTCATCTGCCATTTAATTGCCCATTTCTATAATTTATGCAAATCTCTTTGGAGGGAAAGTACATCATTTTCTGATTTAATTACCTTGCACAACTTCGTGTCATCAGTAAAAATGGACACACTACTTTCCAATCCTACTTCTAAGTTGTTAATAAATATATTAAAATGGAGAGGACCTAATACTTAGCCCTGAGGAACCCCACATACCACATTATTCCATATTGTAGTAAAATAATTTAGTCCAGGAACACAAATCAGATGGAGTTGATGAGAAATGAAAGACAAGTGAGGACTTGTAGCTGACTAGACAGGTACAGAAGATTTCAGCCGGCATATAGTAAAAGAAAATTTGCACTTGATCACAGAATTATTTGAATCAGGGATTTAAAGCTGGTAACTAGCCAAATTTAAGCACACCTGAGAAAACTGAGAGCAAAAATAAGCAAAAAGATGGAAACCAGGAGTGAATACTAAGGTGAAGTACTAAACTTGCATGGGGGCTTAGAAAATGTGGTTGCTAATCAAGAACTGCTAAAGTAATTTTTTAGTTGCAGCTTTCTCAACACAGTCAACACAGACCCCCTACTTGGCATGATCAGGATTCCTTACGCTATGCCAACATTGTCTCCTTCTGCTATATCTGTCCAGTTTTGTGTTACACATTTTGATTAATGCTTCATCATGGATTTCTTATAAGAATACATTATAGAATGATGTTGTAAACAAGTTAAGCATGAATAAATATGCACTCCCAACCTACAACGCGTGTCAAGTGAGCATCTGATGCTACAGCGAGAAACTTTGCAGACCAGATAGCTGTTATTGTAACATTTAAAGCTACTTTGTTGCTAATATGTATATCTTAGCAATGATTTATAGCAGATTGATATGTAATTCTTAAATTAGCAAGCAGGAGCGACTAAATCAGAAAATAATGCAGAAAAGGATTATTTTTTTAACTTTTTCTAATGTAACACCTACTGCTTATATCAGAAACACACATTACATTGATTCATTCTATATCCATACAGACTTTTTTTTTTTTAATTGTTTCCACACACCCACAGAGCTGCTTACATAGAGCCCTAAACTAATCTGATGACCTAAATTGGGGAACTGCAGTAAAAAGGCTGTGGGAGCTAAAACCCTATGCTATACTTTAGCTCCCCTACATTAGGGCACTTAGTTCTCATCCATAAATCCTTGCATTGTCAGTAAGAGATTTCAGTGTTGGAGGCACCCAATCCAAGTTTTACGGAGGAAAAATGGATCTAGGAACCAATAAAATAGAGAATGCTGTGCCCTGGGGATTACTTCAATTAAAATCCTTGCTGGAAAGAACCCTGCTTGGCTTCCCCTACCCCCACTCACTGCTCTATCGCCCAATCTATATAACCATGGAAAATAAAGTCAACCCCTGCAAGGATTTTTTTTTAAAGAATTAGCCCCCATGCTGCAGGGGGTGCTGATCAAGACCTTTCTGCCACCTATTAACTACCCATATGCCAGATAGTCCCAATCGGGATCCCTGCCACCTATTAACCCCCATAAGCCAGATAGTCCCAATCAGGATCCCTGCCACCTAATAATCCTCAATAAGCCATGCTCCCTACCTGCGGCATGAGTCCATTAATTAACCCCTGCCGCAGGTCTTTAAATGACCTGCAGCATCTAAAATCCCCCCCCCCCCCCCATGCTGCGGGGTCCCAATTGGGATCCCTGCAGAGCCCCAACTATTAACCCTTTACCGCGGTGCTCCCGATCAGGACCACCACTACATTTATGAGGGATAGGTCATGTCAAATAAATCCAATTAGTTTCTATGGGGAGTTTAGTAGGAACCTGGATCAAGGCAACTCAGTGGATGTAGTCTTTTTGGATTTTGCAAAGGCTTTTGATACAGTGCCACATGGGAGACTATTGTGAAAACTAAGAGATAAAGGAATTGCTGTAAATATCTGCTCATGGATTGAGAGCTGGCTAAAAGACAGGAAGCAAAGGGTTGTTGTAAATGGAACATCATCCGATTGGACTAATGTGGTAAGTGGGGTTCCTCAGGGTTCAGTATTAGGCCCTCTCCTTTTTAACATATTTATTAACGACTTGGTGGGACTGGAAGGTAATGTCTCCATTTTCGCTGATGACACGAAGTTATGCAAGGTAATTAAATCAGAAAATGATGTGCTTTCACTCCAAAGGGATTTACATACAATTGAGGAATGGGCATCTAAATGGCAGGTGAGATTTAATATGAATAAATGTAAAGTTATGCATCTGGGAAGGAAAAATAGACATGCAATTTATAATCTTAATAGAGCAAATCTAGGTGTATCAGATATTTAAAGGAATTTGGGAGTGCTTGTGGACAACTACCTAGGTAACAGTGCTCAAAGCTGAGCAGCAGCTGCAAAGGCAAATAATATATTAGCATGTATTAAGAAGGGTATAGAAGCAAGGGAAGCAAATATAATTCTGACACTATACAAATCTCTAGTACGCCCTCATTTGGAATATGCAGTACAATTTTGGGCACCACTTCATAAAAAAGGCATTTTAGAGCTGGAAAAGGTACAGAGGAGGGCAACAAAACTAATTAGGGGAATGGAGGGGCTAAGTTATGAAGAAAGACTAACAAAATGAAGCTTATTTTCTCTAGAAAAAAGGCATCTAAGAGGAGATATGATTACCTTATATAAATACATCCAGGTTCAGTATAAAGTATTGTCAAGGGAGATTTTTGTACCAAGAGGTTTTCAACTGACAAGAGGACACCCCTTGAGGTTAGAAGTAAAAAGATTCCACCTTAAAGAAAGAAAAGGGTTCTTCACAGTAAGGGTGGTTAATCAGTGGAATTCTCTACCAGAGGAGCTAGTCGACAGCGCATTCAATAGATAACTTTAAATGGGACTCGATTTATTTATAATTCAAAATGGAATTCAGGGTTATCATGGGTAATTAGAGAGACAGTATTGATCCAGGGAGAAATCCGATCGCCAGTATCTGAGGTCAGGAGGGATTTTTTTTTTCTTTGAGACGATCAGCTAAGTCTCACTTGGTTTATTTTTTATGTTTGCCTTCCTCTGGAATAATTATTAATTAAAAGTAAAATAAATAAAAAAAAAAATTAAATAATTAACTAATAATTAATTAGAAACTAATTCTTTAATATTTAATCTGCATATTGCAGATCAGAGGAGATCTTAAGAGGTTGTACTTGATGTACAGAAAGTCTTTTATCAACCTTAATTACTATGTAACTATGTAACTATTCAACCGCCTTTAACTAACCCCCCTCTAATTAATTAACCCCCTCCAATTAAATTACCTACCCCCCTAATTAACTATGTAACCCCTTCTAATTAAATTATGTATCCCCCCTAACTACCTATCTTAATCTCCAATTAAACTAACTATGCCCCTTAATTATCCCCCTAACTAAACTATCCACCCCAATTAAACTACCTACCCCCTAATTAAACTAACCCCCTAACTAAATAACTTACCTCCCCTAATTAAATAAATTTAACCCACTAAATTAAAAAAATAAAAAAGACTTACTGAAAATTAAAAAAAAAACATTACATTCAAAAAGAGAAATACTACATGAAAAATATATCATTATATATAAATCACTCCAAAAAAAAAAAAACCTTTAAAAAAAAGAAAGGGTTAATAATGCCACTTACCTGGCCAAAATGACCCTCCAGTGTTGGTCACCGATGCCCTGGTCCTTAGTCTTCTGCCCAGGACTAGTCGGGCTATCTATGTTGATGGTAGTGTCCAGTCCTCCTTTTTATTGATTGAAGCCCATGTCCTCATCTTCTGGGCCAGGAAAGGGCTTTCCCAAAAAATCACCCTGATGCTTTATAAAAAATATTTTTTTTAAACTATCCCACCCTTGCTCCGGGATAAAAAATGCATTAAAGCATTCTGATTGACTGAAATATATGTCAATCATATTTCAGACAATTAGAATGGGTTACAGGCTGGGGGACAATTTTAGGTGCAGCAGGGAGTACTTGTAGTACTTCCGCGGCAGGGGTTAACCATTTAGGTGCTGCTGGTAATTTAAAGACCTGAGGCAGGGTTTAATTAATGGCGTGGGTTCTTTAAGGACACACTGCGGGTGAGGGTTAATTGTTCTCCCTGGCTTATGAGGGGATTAATGGGTAGCATGGGAGACACGTTGTAGCATGGGGGTTAATTGTAGGAGAAAGGGGAGTCCTGTAAGGACCCCCTTTGCAGAGTTTGTTTTTTAGGGGACGGGGTAGTTGGGCAGAGACAGTGTCATGTCTCTTTAAGTACTGCTGCAGCCCCCAGCAAAGGCTTTTCAAGCCTTTACAAGTGGTCTTTAGTACCGATAAGGATTTATTCAGTTTTGGTGAGTTAGGGGAGTGCTCTAGTTTCATTAGCATAGGGTTTGGGAGTCAGAGTGTCAGTGAGTAATTAATAGTTTACTGTCAGGGCAAAACTCAATGGAGATGTATGCCTTGCTTTTTGGCTGTGTCATGAATTTCACTTGGAGCAGTAACCAGTAGCAGTTTGCTGGCAATGTTTTAGGCAAGGGGGATTAACATAGCTAGGTAGGGTTTACTCTGTAGTTAGGCCACTAGTAAGTGTTTTTTCTCAGGAATTAGCATAGAGTCCATAGTCACCTGGTACCTACCAGAAGAAACACTGTGTTTGGGTACATTTTTAACCCTATATTAACATTCAAGCCAACAGCAGCACAATACACAGATCCATATAGCAATGTCTGAGCTGTGCAGGTAAAACCAAAACTACACATTCCTTGATGCTTTGCTGCACAAACTGGCTTCACAGATTGAAGCAATGGCCTGTGATTGGCCAAAAGCAAATCATCAATTTTAGCAGGGATTTTCAAGGGTGTTAAAGCTCAAAATCAACTGCTAGCAGACTCAAGGTTTTATTTTTAAACTTTAGGGTTTAAGTTTAATAATGTTTTTTGCGGTATTTTTTCATGTACAAAAAGGTTTTCATATATTACTGAGTCTCCTCTATCAAATGCATTCAGAATCCAGTAAACTTAGAGATGCCTTTATACTGCAAGTAAAAGACAGCATATGCAGTAAGGTAATATATATGGAGTCCAAGGTATGTCAATACATTGTATTTCTTTGGACAAAGACATATATATTTTTGAAACACTGGATCAATAGCAAATTAATATTCAAGACTTTTGGATATTAAAAATACTTCCTGTGTTGGACTATTATATGCTAGAATTTAATATTTTTGACAATGAATCCCATCACTATCTAATTGTGAAGCTATCCCAACTCTTTGGGACTCTCATACTGTCTAAGATATATTTTTTGTCACATAGTACTTATATCCCATGTAGCCTTGGCACAATTTATTTAGAGATGTGCCAATACTATAGAAATATTTTGTTAATGTCAATGTCTTATGCATACAATGAAAAGTTATATTTTACGCATTATCTACCATTCTTAATTTGTAAGTGCACTCTCCCAAAGGATGAATTTCCTTCTTTGTCGTTTTTTATATTTATGAATTATCTATATTAATTCTAGTGCACCAGTATTACACATATACCAGGTTTCAAGACAGTGTAACCTTACCTAAAATGTGTTTAAAGACTGTTACATACCCCAGTATCATGGGTGTAGGAACTGGGGGTAACTAATCTGTGTGTGTTTATGTGTAGAGAAGCAGTTGAGTGGTATTTTTATACTGTATGCGGTATTCCCCCACAGATTTTACTTTGGCCCAGTATTGACAAGTAGTAGCTATTGAGAAAAGGATTACAAGCAATCTAGGATTCAGAAAATGATTACAAGTTATCTATTTGAAAAGTAGCACTGTATAGAGCTCCTTAGACCAAGAATTGTTGTTACTATTAGAGTATGGTATCTACAACACTAAAGCATGGTTTTGTAAATTGACAATATGTCTGTTTACATTATTTAAACATTTGAAATTCGGTCAGTTAAAGCATAGGGATCAGTCAGATTTTGTGTGTTAGTTCCATAGAATAACTGAGACTATTATCTCTATTCATTATTTTCTAACAACAGGTGAATGTTTTTTTTAAGAAAGTTTTAAGTGTTATCTTGTATATTAATAATGCTTTATTATTTTCCCTACTATTCCAATAATATTAATCAATATGTGTGCAAAAAATTAAACACCTTACAAATATCAATAACATAGGGAAATTAAAAGTTGTGAAATCAGAATTAATATTTTATTATTTCTGAGTATGAATTTTGGATTGGATATGTTATTCTCTTTCTGAAGATCAGATCATTAATCTTTCAGGAAGAGTAAACTATATAATATTAATATTGATTGTGTGACAAATTATTTAAGAAGCTGGTAAATGTTTAATTTTTATGTTATATTTCAACAGTGTGTGAGATTTTAGCTGTACTTTTTATTGCTACATTGCTGAATAAGATTGATATCAATGAAGAAGAGCAAGAAAATATATCAGTCTGTAAGTCACTTTTCACTACTGTGCGTCAGCTCAAGGATATACGACAATGCCTTCTTATTCCTTTGACAATATTTGGAGGATTTCAGCAAGCATTTATTGCAACAGAATATACCAAGGTATGCTGTAGACATGGATTTTCTTTTATGATTGTGATAAAGGACTACTGTGGTCATATTTTTATAACTGGCTGGTTTGAAGAACTACTCTTGAGATCAGGAAATGTTTTGGGCAAGGGGAAAAAAAATAGTCTTTATTACATTGGATATGTAATTATGCTGTAGTGGAATCTGTCTTTTTAATTGTAGCAGGGCAACTAGAAAAGTAAAGTTTGTGTCTTATATACATGTATATTTGAAGTACTAATATCACTCAAGGAAAACTTTATCACAAATGTATTTTCTTCATTAAATCCCATTTTGTTTCTAACACTGAAATTTGCTCGTTTATGTGAACTGCTGAATGCAACATGGCAATGCATTAGCCAGATACTTGAAAAGCTTTCAGTATATATTTTTCTCTTAGCATAATGTGTAGATGGCATCTTATAAATGCCTTCAAGTGAAAACTTAAACTTTTATAGAATATCCTTTATCAAAATTGCCAATTTTGCTTGTATGTCCTGTAGGGAAATTGGATTACGTTTACCCCAGTATTGCAAGTTGTAGATTATTAATTTATTAACAATACTTCACTTTTCTATCTTTTTTTTTAAATTTGTGCTGGCATAAAATGACAAATTTAATTGTAATGTATGCAACAAAACTCTAAAAATTGGGAAAAGTAGATACAAGTTTTTTCCGGTGTCATTTGAATACTAGATATATTGTTCTTGTACTGTACATTTTACTCTGTCATAACTTGTATTCCCATTATTAAACAAATGATTAACCATACCACCTTGCTAAATACTCAATACCTGAAATGCCAGGCATACACATGTTTTAGGTTTTTATGTTTTCAGCCAGAACTATAGACGGTTTCAAAAGTATCAAAATATACATAGGTCGGCTGCATTGGTTTTCTTATAGAAATGAACAGTTCCTGAATACAAATTTTCTGCATTTATATGCTAAACATGATTTCAAAAACAATGCCACCTAAGTTTATAATGATGTTAAATCACCCATCCTTATCAAGTATTCTGATCTGAATTGTCTAAATTGTAACTTACATCCTTAATTGATCATGATCATGTCCTGAATTGCAACTTACGGGTTCATGGTTTGCAATTTTAGGCTTTAGCCCTGTAATTGCGGGCTTATGTCACTTGAATATAGCCGAAATTGTAACTAATTTCTAACCCGCAGACATGCGATTTGTATGAAGGTAATTACGGGCTTGCAATTAAAAGAGGGCCGATGTCTACAACTCAAACAACTTAAAGAGAGCAGTTGTGCTGTTGGCTCATGTTTCAAACCATGATACAAAGACTCCAACTCCTCTTTCTTCTTTGTTGTTAGTAATAACACAGATAGTATTACACATATTATGCGGATAGGAGTGACATTTGCTCTATCATTTTTCTAGGCATATGCAACTTGTACATTAGGAATCCAGTTTGTTGGATATGTAATGATTTGCTTTGCTGTTACCAACTCAGTGCTGTCAGCGATTTTTGGAAAGGTTTCAGAGTATACAGGACGGATTGCACTTTTTATGCTAGGTAAGAATTCATGCCTTATCTATTTGTACTAAAACTAAGTTGATGTATAAATAAAGTATTTTTCATTTTTTCTAAAAATGTAATGTGATTCTAGGTGGTTGTTTGTTATACAGATAACAACCTTAATTTACTGCTTGGTCCTTGGAATAATTTGAATAATTATTGCATTTTCAAATACATAGTTACATAGTTACATAGTAATTAAGGTTGAAAAAAGACTTTCAGTCCATCAAGTTCAACCTGTTAAGATCTCCTCTGATCTGCAATATGCGGATTAGTTATTAATTAAATTATTGATTAAATAATTATTAATAGTATAGTATTGGAGAATGAATAAAGAGTTAGTCCATCAAGTTCAACCTTTTTAGATCTCTATTGATCTTTTTAATTTGGACTATTTATTATTATTGTTAATTGTTAATTATTGTTAATTGTTAATTGATCCAGAGGAAGGCAAACATAAAAAAAAAACCCCATTGAAACTTTGCCAATTGTCTCATAAGGGGAAAAAAAAGCAAAATTCCTTCCTGACCCCAGAAACTGGCGATCAAATTTCTCCCTGGATCAATATTCCTTGCTAGTTATCTAGGATAGCCTTGAATGCCCTCTTTATTCAGAAATATATCTAACCCCTTTTTGAAGTTGTCTATCGAATTCGCTGTCACCACCTCCTTTGGTAGAGAATTCCACAGTTTAACCACCCTAACTGTGAAGAACCCTTTTCTTTGTTTAAGGTGAAATCTTTTTTCCTCTAACCTCAACGGATGTCCTCTTGTCAGTTGAAAATCTCTTGCTACAAAAAGTTCACTTGACAAAGCCTTATATTGACCCTGGATGTATTTAAATAACGTAATCATATCTCCTCTTAGACACCTTTTTTCTAGCGAAAATAAGTTTAATTTTGCTAGTCTTTCTTCATAACTTAGCCCCTCCATTCCCCTTATTAGTTTTGTAGCCCTTCTCTGTACTTTTTCCAGCTCTAAAATGTCTTTTTTGTGAGGTGGTGCCCAAAATTGTACTCCATATTCCAAATGAGGGCGTACTAGAGATTTGTATAGTGGCAGAATTATATCTTCTTCCCTGGCTTCTATACCCTTCCTAATACATGCTAATATTTTATTTGCCTTTGCAGCCGCTGCTTGGCTTTGAGCGCTGTTACCTAGGTGGTTGTCCACTAGTACTCCCAAATCCCTTTCAATATCTGATACCCCTAGATTTGCTCCATTAAGATTATAGCTTGCTTGGCTATTGTTCCTTCCCAAATGCATAACCTTACATTTATTTGTATTAAATCTCATCTGCCATTTAGCCGCCCATTTCTCTAATTTATGCAAATCCTTTTGTAGGGAAAGTACATCATTATCTGATTTTATTACCTTGCACAACTTAGTGTCATCAGCAAAAATGGAGACACTACATTCGAGTCCTACTTCAATGTCATTAATAAATATGTTAAAAAGGAGAGGACCCAATACTGAGCCCTGAGGAACCCCACTTATCACATTAGACCAATCGGAGTATGTTCCATTTACAACAACCCTTTGCTTCCTGTCTTTTAGCCAGCTCTCGATCCATGAGCAGATATTTACTGCAATTCCTGTATCCCTTAGTTTGCTCACTAGTCTTCCATGTGGCACTGTATCAAATGCCTTTGAAAATTCTAAAAAGACTACATCCACTGAGTTGCCCTGATCCAAGTTCCTACTAACCTCCTCATAAAAACTAATTAGATTGGTCTGACACGACCTTTCCTTCATAAATCCATGTTGACTGCTACCTATGATCCTGTTCAAATAGACATATTCTTGTATTCTGTCCCTTATTAACCCTTCTAAAAGCTTCCCAACTATAGAAGTGAGGCTCACTGGTCTATAATTCCCCGGATTTGCTCTAGATCCCTTCTTAAATATAGGTATCACCTCTGCTTTTCTCCAGTCATCTGGTAGAGACCCTGTAGTGAGCGAGTCTTTAAAGATTAGATATAATGGTTTGGCTATTACAGAACCCAGCTCCCTCAGTACCCTTGGATGTATTCCATCAGGACCTGGGGCTTTATTAACATTTATTTTCTCCAACCTCTTCTGGATTTTTTCCTGCATTAACCAATGATTTGTCCCAGTCTATATGTTGTATTGCTGCCCGTAGCCCATTAAAGTTAGCTCTTTTAAAATTTAGAGTTTTTGTTGGCCCCTTACAACTCTGTTTTTTGTATTCAATCTCAAATGAGACTGTGTTGTGATCACTGTTCCCCAAGGGTTCCCCTATTTTTACATTTGATATTATATCAATATTACTTGTGATCACTAAATCCAAGATGGCCCCATTTCTAGTAGGTTCTTGTATTACCTGGGCTAGATAATGATCCCTGATTGTACTCAAGAACCTGCTCCCCTTAGCTGAGCTGCTGGTCTCGTTTATCCAGTTTATATCAGGGTAATTAAAGTCTCCCGTTATTAGAACTTGCCCATGCTTAGCTGCATTTCCAATCTGTAACAATAATTGTATTTCCTCACTTTCAGCTATATTTGGGGGTTTATAGCATACTCCCACCAATATGCATTTAGAATTAGCTCCTCCACTATTTAGCTCAACCCACAAGGATTCAATGATGCCGTTAGTGCCAGCATAAATATCTTCTCTAACTATAGGCTTAAATTCAGGCTTAACATAAAGACAGATCCCTCCTCCTCTTTTACCATTTTCCTATCTTTCCTAAATAGGTTATAACATCCAGATTAACAGTCCAGTCATGAGATTCATCCCACCATGTTTCCGTAATGCCTATTAAGCCCCATTTTTCTTGTACTGCTAATATTTCTAGCTCATCTATTTTCCCAGGCAAACTTCTTGCGTTTGCAATCATACACTTTATGTTGCTATGGCTCTGCTGATGTGAAGTGCCTGCCACTGTATTTGAGGCCCCTATTAATATCTCCCTACTTTCTATTGTAACCCTCCCCCTTCTCCTCCCCCATGGGTAAATAATTCATCCCTTTCCCTCTCTACCCTATTTACCCCAATACTTCTATATAGTCCCTCCCCCCCACCTACAAGTTTAAAAACTCCCCCAGCCGTTCTACCATCCTATTCCCTAGCACAAAAGCGCCCTCATCATTAAGGTGCAATCCATCCCTGCTATAGAGATTGTACCCAAGTGAGAAGTCAGCCCAGTGCTCTAAAAACCCAAAACCCTCTGCACTGCACCACTTTTTTAGCCACGCATTAACCTCCCTAAGCTCCTTCTGCCTCCCTGGGCTAGCACGTGGCACTGGTAGTATCTCAGAAAATACTACCTTGGAGGTCCTTGCTTTAAGCTTATTCCCTAATTCTCTAAAATCATTCTTTAGGACGCTCCATCTTCCACTAACTTTGTCATTGGTACCAATGTGTACCAAGACCGCCTGTTCATTACCAGCCCCTCCCAATAATTTATCCACCCGATCCACAACATGCCGAACCCGAGCACCCGGGAGACAGCAAACTGTTCGATTGCTGGGATCTGGGTGACAAATTACCCTGTCTACCTTCCTAATAATAGAGTCCCCTACCACCAAAACATGTCTGTTGCTCTGCCTATTTTGCCCTCCCTCTCCTCCAGTAGAACTGTTCTCCCGGCTGTTAGAGGGAACAGCTCTATCTGGCATTGCCATTCCTGAATGAACATCGCCAACAGTTTCACTCAATCTGTCAAATCTGTTGTTGTTTGCCAACTCAGAACTGGCCTGCCTCCTCCTGTACCCTCTGATTCCCCTTCTAACTGTAACCCAGCTACCTCCCTGGCCATCCTCACTAGCCCCAGCTCCTCCCTCCATACTAGGCCCAGCTAAACTGTGCTCCGTGAGCACCAACTCCCTTTCCAGTGGAGCAATATCACTAAGTGCTGCAATTCTCCTCTCCAGATCTTCAATTTGAGCTTCCAAAGAGGCAACATGCTCACACCTGTCACAGAGGTATGGACCCTGGATCATCTGTTCCAGTAGTGCATACATTTGGCAGGATGTACACTGAATAAGGTTGCCACTGGACTGACTCATAATTATTATTATTGTCTACAAAATTTCAGTGGGAAAAATAAAGAATATAATATAATATATTTATATAAAGTTTTCCTCCTTTGCACTATAAATCTGCCCTCCCTTTTCTTTGAAGGCCCTCCTTTTATTTAAACTCCTAGGCTTTTACTAGAATTGCACTTGAAACTGAAAATGTTCGCAAGCTCACAAGTTCCCCTTCTCCGGTTTCTATTAACTTCTGCCTTCTCGCCTGGGCACAATTAGTGCACTCTGCAATTTATCAGCCTTTACTTGTAAGGTAAATCCACTTGTAAACAGGCCCCAAACCAGCTCACAAATCCTTTATCCTAGTTTAACAGTCAAGCCACACCCCTCTCACCTGGGCACACTTAGTGCACTCTGCAATTTATCAACCTTTACTTTTTAAGGTAAATCCACTTGTAAACAGACCCCAAACCAGCTCACAAACCTTTTATACAAGTTTAAAAGTCAAGCCACACCCCTCTCACCTGGGCACAATTAGTGCACTCTGCAGTTTATCAGCCTTTACTTTTTAATTTAAATCCACTTGTAAACAGACCCTAAACCAGCTCACAAACCTTTTATACAAGTTTAAAAGTCAAGCCACACCCCTCTCACCTGGGCACAATTAGTGCACTCTGCAGTTTATCAGCCTTTACTTTTTAATTTAAATCCACTTGTAAACAGACCCTAAACCAGCTCACAAACCTTTTATACAAGTTTAACAGTCAAGCCACACCCCTCTCACCTGAGCACAATTAGTGCACTCTGCAGTTTATCAGCCTTTACTTTTTAAGGTAAATCCAATACATTTTTTAACTAAATATTTTTTTCCATTCAATTTTGTTATTCAGTTGCTAAGGTTCAAATATATACTTTTAAATTATTGTCCATTCCATTTGTGCAGTAACATCTGAGATAACCCATTCTCAATGTTAGGTGCCATGGGTAATCCTCATAACTACACTTTAGATGGAAGAACCCTAGTTCATAGGTGCTAGCGAGTAGGAAGGGGGAATCTCCTGGTTCATTGCAAGTGGGACGGTGGAATTACAGGGGATCTCCTAGCTCATGGATTGTTGGAAGAAGGAAACACATGGGAGCCCTGGCCTCATAGCATGTAGTGGATAAGAAGGATGAATCCTGGGATCCTTCCCAAACTTCCCACTATCAAGGGGGATACCTAGGGTGAAGGGTTGTAGGTCATAAGTAGCTCCTTAATCATGTTGTATTTGAGCAATCAAGCCTTGTATTGCACACAATTAAGGTATTTAATTAAGGTTTACTTTACAAAAACCATGGTGCCCCATAATCTACACCTATGTTAATCTATAATTTAGATTAACATGGGTGGTCCATAAGGTCCCCCATGGTAGTGGGTTAATATTTGGTGCTATGGGGGTCCATAGGAATCTTCCTGGTTATAGTTAGATATCCCATATGGGTCCATAGGGATCTCCATGGGGCTAATGGTCACCTCACCCTAAAGCACAAGGAGTGGGTGATAAAAGTCAAATAGCCCCTAGATGTTGAAAAGTTTCTGAATTCCTAGTACACCCTTATGTGCTATATGGAGTACAATTTTGGGCACCATTTCATAAAAAGGACATTTTAGAGCTGTAAAAAGTACAGAGAAGGACAACAAAACTAATAAGGGAAATGGAGGGGCTAAGTTGTGAGGAAAGACTAACCAAATTAAACTTATTTTCTCTAGAAAAAAGGTATCTAAGATGGGATTTCATTACCTTATATAAATATACCCTGGGTCAATATAAGGCTTTGTCAAGTGAACTTTTTGTGCCAAGAGATTTTCAACTGACAAGAGGACATCCTTTGAGGGTAGAAATAAAAAAGATTACACCTTAAAGAAAGAAAAGGTTTTTTTACAGTAAGGGTGGTTAATCTCTGAAGTTCTCTACCAAAGGAGGTGGTGACAGTGGATTCAAAAGATAACTTTAAAAAGGGATTGGATATCATTTTAAATAAAAAGGGCACACAGCATTATCCTGGTTAATTAGAGAGGAAATTTGTTTTTCCTTTTTGAGACAATTGGCAAAGTTTCACTTAGGTTTTTTTTTTTGTGTTTGCCTTCCTCTGGATCAGTGATCAACTAACAATTACTCTGCATACTGCAGATCAGAGGAGATCTTAAATGGACTAAAAGTATTTTTTAAAACTCAATTACAATGTAAAAATTACTATGTATTTTCTGGTTGGTACCGTGACTCATAGCAGGTAGCAGGAATGGAAAAAGGTTTAGAAAGGTAGGTAGGTAGATAGGGGTACACGAGGATGTTAGGCCCAGTAGAATGTTCACAATAGATCCCAGGGGGGAGGTAGTGGGATAAGGCACCGGCCCCAGGGAGTGAAAAGGGAGGCAGGAAACCCAGGCACAGTTGGGAGGGCAAGAGGCTGTGTCAAAGTACAGGGCCCCCAAATATAGCCCAGAGGAGACGGACATCCTCCTCAGGGAAATCCATGCCAGCAGTAGAAGTGGGCCTTCGAGGACAGCTGGACGCGGGTTTTCAGGCAACTCTGCAATGTGAGTATCATATACACCATCACACCCTCATATGCACACACCCAACACACATAGATACCTGACAAACAATAGCACTGTAATTTCTCTGGTTATGACTACAGATATATGGGACAGCAAGAACCATGTAAATCCAATAAGCAAACATATTATTATCACAATTGTTTTAAACAAAATGTCTGTCCAATACCTGCAGTCAAAACTGATTCTGAGTAGCACTCACCAAATAGATCAGAATTGATTTGACATCCAAAAGAGAGTACATGTTTGGGTGTGCACACTGCAGCATATGCTGATACAGACTCTGTAGGACTGCGTGTGTGTGTCATGTACTAGCCTAACCTGGACCATGTCTCAGAAGCTTGTAGACAACCATTGCTGAGAAATGGTCATAGATTGGTCAGTCTCACACACTGCACAGCAGATTCAGCTGAGTATGTGTCCTAATGAACTGCAGATGCCACATCGCACCAGCATTACATATATTTATATGAGCCATGATTCACAATGCTCATGATGCAGGTCAATGTTTATCTGTGTAAAATAATCACCACAGCCAATTACAAGTGACCATGATGTCAGGGATATAGAAACACACAGCAATTATTTATAGAACCAATACTCAAATACTATTGTCATTTCATTTCAGTACCCAGGAGGAGTACCCCACCCACAGAGACACAGAGGAGGCTCCACAGGAGGAGGAACCACATTCACCCACGCAAGTGGTGGTGGAGGAAGCTGAGAACATTCCAGAGGGCCCGGGACCATCACACGAAGCTGGCCCATCAGCAGCAAGACGACCACCCACACAACGATTGTGGTGAAAAAAACAACTCCCTCAAACGCATCATAGGCACGTTCTCAGACGTTTCATTCACCTCCACCTCACATGTCATGGAGCCAGCAACCACCTCCATAGATGTCCTGGTACTGGAGACCACTATCAGCAGGCCCACTACTGCCACCTGGTCATATGACATGGATGCCTTGGCCGGACCCCACAACTCCTCCATTCCTAACCTGCCCTCAACAAACCTGGCCTTAACAAACCTGGGCCACACCACCGCCATGGCTAAGTGTGCTGCAGTCCATAGGGTCACAGAGAGTCGAATATCACCGAAGGACTTAACAACCAAAAATAAAATGTTCACCTGGTACTTGATATATGTCATGTGGCTGTGTAATTTGGCCACTATTTATTTTCCCAATGTAGATCTGTTGAGTGAGATGTATATATGATTATCTTTGTATTTTTAGGGTCCACATTAGAGCCTATAGAAAAATATGGTAGGCAGTTTCATGTTTTTGTGTTGAAATGTAATCAGGTAGTGTCTCATTAATTGCTTTCAGCATCTTGCAGCAAGACTTTTCATATAGGCATGACAATTCCAATGTATGATTAAAAATAAAAAAAAATGTTAAGGCCTATTTGTTCCTTGGGAATTGTGAAATGAATTATAATGCCTTCCATTGCTTTTAATTGTCTTTTGCAGTGTTACAAACTAGTCTGTAAACCGTTTGTGGGTCCGATTTGGAACCCGTAATATATTTGGCTACATTTGCCGTTTGCAGGGTTGAAAATAATTGCTGCCTTGGGGGATTGTGGTAATTGAATAGCGAATGTAACATTTGGGATATTGACAGACCAAAGGCTTAGATGGGTTGTAAGTTACGATTTTGGCAACCGCAGTGATTTTCAGCCTGTAACCCGTAGATCGTTGGCGGCTCGCTAAAAGATGCCAATTAACGAGCAATTTTTTTTACGGGCTACATTACCGGCTTCAGTAACCAACAATTGCTTAATTGATTCGACAGGCTGCAGGAACATGTTAAAGCTAGGCAGCTATGGAAAAATAATCCTAGTACGATTCAATACATTTCATGGAATTCTTTTTTATGTGAGCTATGGAAAAGCTCTGCAAATTTGCTTATCAACTATAATAATTCTGGTAAGTATGTAATGCTCCATGGGAACGTACACACTTACCACTACTTCCTAAGTCCGTACAGAGCTGTGCGCATGGACAGCCCTTTACGGACGATGCAAGCGTGAGCACATACTGGCGACAGCCGTAAGCTGCAGAGGAAGAAACAGGGGAGAGGGGATGGGGTAGGAAGACACAGGGGAATGGATAGGGGAGAAGAGACACAGAGGAGGAGAGAGGGGGGAGAGACACGGAGGAGGGGAGAGGGGAGAAGAGACAGGGGGGGAAGTGATGGGGAAAAATCATACTCACAGACCAACTTCTCACTCCGAAACTCAGGCATGACACCAAGATAAACAGAGTCTTCTTTATTTCTCATTATTGGATTTTATTAGAAAAGAAATGTGAATTAGTAACAATTACACCCAAAATGACTGGAAAATCAGCATACATTTTTATACTTTTTTTATATCTGTTTACATAAGAATGAACTAATCCATATTTTTCCCCCATATACCAACATGGCATTTCCCACCAAAAACCAGTCCCATTTTATTTACATATGACAATCAATAGCTATTCTGCATGTGCAGATCATGCAGTTAGTACATGCCCCTAGATGCGCGCAATACATGATGTCAGATCTGACATCATGATCATCTTGGAATCATGGCCTTGTATATGAAAGAGAAAACATATTTGCTTTGTCTAAGAACTTGTGTACTGTTTCTAAATTAAATTGCTATGTCATGGGTCAGATGCATTTAACTATTTCATACTTAATATCTTATGAAATTGGAAAATAGTGGTTTAATGCTTCTATCCCAGCCAAAAATCACGCTAACTGGAGTGCTAATTGTATATATATGCTAAAAAGTAAGGATATTATTATTATTATTATTTCTCCAACTGAAGAGAAACAGGGGAGGAGAAAAGACACAGGGGAGGGGGAAGAAACACAGGGGAAGGAAGATGGGAGAGACACAGGGGAGGAGAGAGGGAGAAAGAGACACAGGGAAGGGAAGGGGGGAGAGACACAAGGGAGGAAAGGAGGGAAGAAACACATGGGAGGGGGTAGACACTGGGGAGGGAAGGGATGGAGAGACACAGGGAAGGGGGGGCACAAGGGAGGGAGAGGCGGAGGGAGAGAAAAATAAAAAAATATACTGTCATTTTTCATGGGCAATTTACTAGTAAATTATAAAATAGCTACATAGTTACATAGTTACATAGTAATTAAGGTTGAAAAAAGACTTTCAGTCCATCAAGTTCAACCTGTTAAGATCTCCTCTGATCTGCAATATGCGGATTAGTTATTAATTAAATTATTGATTAAATAATTATTAATAGTATAGTATTGGAGGATGAATAAAGAGTTAGTCCATCAAGTTCAACCTTTTTAGATCTCTATTGATCTTTTTAATTTGGACTATTTATTATTATTGTTAATTGATCCAGAGGAAGGCAAACATAAAAAAAAAACCCCATTGAAACTTTGCCAATTGTCTCATAAGGGGAAAAAAAAGCAAAATTCCTTCCTGACCCCAGAAACTGGCGATCAAATTTCTCCCTGGATCAATATTCCTTGCTAGTTATCTAGGATAGCCTTGAATGCCCTCTTTATTCAGAAATATATCTAACCCCTTTTTGAAGTTGTCTATCGAATTCGCTGTCACCACCTCCTTTGGTAGAGAATTCCACAGTTTAACCACCCTAACTGTGAAGAACCCTTTTCTTTGTTTAAGGTGAAATCTTTTTTCCTCTAACCTCAACGGATGTCCTCTTGTCAGTTGAAAATCTCTTGCTACAAAAAGTTCACTTGACAAAGCCTTATATTGACCCTGGATGTATTTAAATAACGTAATCATATCTCCTCTTAGACGCCTTTTTTCTAGCGAAAATAAGTTTAATTTTGCTAGTCTTTCTTCATAACTTAGCCCCTCCATTCCCCTTATTAGTTTTGTAGCCCTTCTCTGTACTTTTTCCAGCTCTAAAATGTCTTTTTTGTGAGGTGGTGCCCAAAATTGTACTCCATATTCCAAATGAGGGCGTACTAGAGATTTGTATAGTGGCAGAATTATATCTTCTTCCCTGGCTTCTATACCCTTCCTAATACATGCTAATATTTTATTTGCCTTTGCAGCCGCTGCTTGGCTTTGAGCGCTGTTACCTAGGTGGTTGTCCACTAGTACTCCCAAATCCCTTTCAATATCTGATACCCCTAGATTTGCTCCATTAAGATTATAGCTTGCTTGGCTATTGTTCCTTCCCAAATGCATAACCTTACATTTATTTGTATTAAATCTCATCTGCCATTTAGCCGCCCATTTCTCTAATTTATGCAAATCCTTTTGTAGGGAAAGTACATCATTATCTGATTTTATTACCTTGCACAACTTAGTGTCATCAGCAAAAATGGAGACACTACATTCGAGTCCTACTTCAATGTCATTAATAAATATGTTAAAAAGGAGAGGACCCAATACTGAGCCCTGAGGAACCCCACTTATCACATTAGACCAATCGGAGTATGTTCCATTTACAACAACCCTTTGCTTCCTGTCTTTTAGCCAGCTCTCGATCCATGAGCAGATATTTACTGCAATTCCTGTATCCCTTAGTTTGCTCACTAGTCTTCCATGTGGCACTGTATCAAATGCCTTTGAAAAATCTAAAAAGACTACATCCACTGAGTTGCCCTGATCCAAGTTCCTACTAACTTCCTCATAAAAACTAATTAGATTGGTCTGACACGACCTTTCCTTCATAAATCCATGTTGACTGCTACCTATGATCCTGTTCAAATAGACATATTCTTGTATTCTGTCCCTTATTAACCCTTCTAAAAGCTTCCCAACTATAGAAGTGAGGCTCACTGGTCTATAATTCCCTGGATTTGCTCTAGATCCCTTCTTAAATATAGGTATCACCTCTGCTTTTCTCCAGTCATCTGGTAGAGACCCTGTAGTGAGTGAGTCTTTAAAGATTAGATATAATGGTTTGGCTATTACAGAACCCAGCTCCCTCAGTACCCTTGGATGTATTCCATCAGGACCTGGGGCTTTATTAACATTTATTTTCTCCAACCTCTTCTGGATTTTTTCCTGCATTAACCAATGATTTGTCCCAGTCTATATGTTGTATTGCTGCCCGTAGCCCATTAAAGTTAGCTCTTTTAAAATTTAGAGTTTTTGTTGGCCCCTTACAACTCTGTTTTTTGTATTCAATCTCAAATGAGACTGTGTTGTGATCACTGTTCCCCAAGGGTTCCCCTATTTTTACATTTGATATTATATCAATATTACTTGTGATCACTAAATCCAAGATGGCCCCATTTCTAGTAGGTTCTTGTATTACCTGGGCTAGATAATGATCCCTGAGTGTACTCAAGAACCTGCTCCCCTTAGCTGAGCTGCTGGTCTCGTTTATCCAGTTTATATCAGGGTAATTAAAGTCTCCCGTTATTAGAACTTGCCCATGCTTAGCTGCATTTCCAATCTGTAACAATAATTGTATTTCCTCACTTTCAGCTATATTTGGGGGTTTATAGCATACTCCCACCAATATGCATTTAGAATTAGCTCCTCCACTATTTAGCTCAACCCACAAGGATTCAATGATGCCGTTAGTGCCAGCATAAATATCTTCTCTAACTATAGGCTTAAATTCAGGCTTAACATAAAGACAGATCCCTCCTCCTCTTTTACCATTTTCCTATCTTTCCTAAATAGGTTATAACCATCCAGATTAACAGTCCAGTCATGAGATTCATCCCACCATGTTTCCGTAATGCCTATTAAGCCCCATTTTTCTTGTACTGCTAATATTTCTAGCTCATCTATTTTCCCAGGCAAACTTCTTGCGTTTGCAATCATACACTTTATGTTGCTATGGCTCTGCTGATGTGAAGTGCCTGCCACTGTATTTGAGGCCCCTATTAATATCTCCCTACTTTCTATTGTAACCCTCCCCCCTTCTCCTCCCCCATGGGTAAATAATTCATCCCTTTCCCTCTCTACCCTATTTACCCCAATACTTCTATATAGTCCCTCCCCCCCACCTACAAGTTTAAAAACTCCCCCAGCCGTTCTACCATCCTATTCCCTAGCACAAAAGCGCCCTCATCATTAAGGTGCAATCCATCCCTGCTATAGAGATTGTACCCAAGTGAGAAGTCAGCCCAGTGCTCTAAAAACCCAAAAACCCTCTGCACTGCACCACTTTTTTAGCCACGCATTAACCTCCCTAAGCTCCTTCTGCCTCCCTGGGCTAGCACGTGGCACTGGTAGTATCTCAGAAAATACTACCTTGGAGGTCCTTGCTTTAAGCTTATTCCCTAATTCTCTAAAATCATTCTTTAGGACGCTCCATCTTCCACTAACTTTGTCATTGGTACCAATGTGTACCAAGACCGCCTGTTCATTACCAGCCCCTCCCAATAATTTATCCACCCGATCCACAACATGCCGAACCCGAGCACCCGGGAGACAGCAAACTGTTCGATTGCTGGGATCTGGGTGACAAATTACCCTGTCTACCTTCCTAATAATAGAGTCCCCTACCACCAAAACATGTCTGTTGCTCTGCCTATTTTGCCCTCCCTCTCCTCC
Organism: Discoglossus pictus; assembly: GCA_027410445.1. Lineage (NCBI taxonomy): Eukaryota > Metazoa > Chordata > Amphibia > Anura > Alytidae > Discoglossus > Discoglossus pictus. Next base: position 156,547,112 of record CM050165.1, read on the forward strand.
AGTAGAACTGTTCTCCCGGCTGTTAGAGGGAACAGCTCTATCTGGCATTGCCATTCCTGAATGAACATCGCCAACAGTTTCACTCAATCTGTCAAATCTGTTGTTGTTTGCCAACTCAGAACTGGCCTGCCTCCTCCTGTACCCTCTGATTCCCCTTCTAACTGTAACCCAGCTTCCTCCCTGGCCATCCTCACTAGCCCCAGCTCCTCCCTCCATACTAGGCCCAGCTAAACTGTGCTCCGTGAGCACCAACTCCCTTTCCAGTGGAGCAATATCACTAAGTGCTGCAATTCTCCTCTCCAGATCTTCAATTTGAGCTTCCAAAGAGGCAACATGCTCACACCTGTCACAGAGGTATGGACCCTGGATCATCTGTTCCAGTAGTGCATACATTTGGCAGGATGTACACTGAATAAGGTTGCCACTGGACTGACTCATAATTATTATTATTGTCTACAAAATTTCAGTGGGAAAAATAAAGAATATAATATAATATATTTATATAAAGTTTTCCTCCTTTGCACTATAAATCTGCCCTCCCTTTTCTTTGAAGGCCCTCCTTTTATTTAAACTCCTAGGCTTTTACTAGAATTGCACTTGAAACTGAAAATGTTCGCAAGCTCACAAGTTCCCCTTCTCCGGTTTCTATTAACTTCTGCCTTCTCGCCTGGGCACAATTAGTGCACTCTGCAATTTATCAGCCTTTACTTGTAAGGTAAATCCACTTGTAAACAGGCCCCAAACCAGCTCACAAATCCTTTATCCTAGTTTAACAGTCAAGCCACACCCCTCTCACCTGGGCACACTTAGTGCACTCTGCAATTTATCAACCTTTACTTTTTAAGGTAAATCCACTTGTAAACAGACCCCAAACCAGCTCACAAACCTTTTATACAAGTTTAAAAGTCAAGCCACACCCCTCTCACCTGGGCACAATTAGTGCACTCTGCAGTTTATCAGCCTTTACTTTTTAATTTAAATCCACTTGTAAACAGACCCTAAACCAGCTCACAAACCTTTTATACAAGTTTAACAGTCAAGCCACACCCCTCTCACCTGGGCACAATTAGTGCACTCTGCAGTTTATTAGCCTTTACTTTTTAAGGTAAATCCACTTGTAAACAGAACCCAAACCAGCTCACAAACCTTTTATACAAGTTTAACAGTCAAGCCACACCCCTCTCACCTGAGCACAATTAGTGCACTCTGCAGTTTATCAGCCTTTACTTTTTAAGGTAAATCCAATACATTTTTTAACTAAATATTTTTTTCCATTCAATTTTGTTATTCAGTTGCTAAGGTTCAAATATATACTTTTAAATTATTGTCCATTCCATTTGTGCAGTAACATCTGAGATAACCCATTCTCAATGTTAGGTGCCATGGGTAATCCTCATAACTACACTTTAGATGGAAGAACCCTAGTTCATAGGTGCTAGCGAGTAGGAAGGGGGAATCTCCTGGTTCATTGCAAGTGGGACGGTGGAATTACAGGGGATCTCCTAGCTCATGGATTGTTGGAAGAAGGAAACACATGGGAGCCCTGGCCTCATAGCATGTAGTGGATAAGAAGGATGAATCCTGGGATCCTTCCCAAACTTCCCACTATCAAGGGGGATACCTAGGGTGAAGGGTTGTAGGTCATAAGTAGCTCCTTAATCATGTTGTATTTGAGCAATCAAGCCTTGTATTGCACACAATTAAGGTATTTAATTAAGGTTTACTTTACAAAAACCATGGTGCCCCATAATCTACACCTATGTTAATCTATAATTTAGATTAACATGGGTGGTCCATAAGGTCCCCCATGGTAGTGGGTTAATATTTGGTGCTATGGGGGTCCATAGGAATCTTCCTGGTTATAGTTAGATATCCCATATGGGTCCATAGGGATCTCCATGGGGCTAATGGTCACCTCACCCTAAAGCACAAGGAGTGGGTGATAAAAGTCAAATAGCCCCTAGATGTTGAAAAGTTTCTGAATTCCTAGTACACCCTTATGTGCTATATGGAGTACAATTTTGGGCACCATTTCATAAAAAGGACATTTTAGAGCTGTAAAAAGTACAGAGAAGGACAACAAAACTAATAAGGGAAATGGAGGGGCTAAGTTGTGAGGAAAGACTAACCAAATTAAACTTATTTTCTCTAGAAAAAAGGTATCTAAGATGGGATTTCATTACCTTATATAAATATACCCTGGGTCAATATAAGGCTTTGTCAAGTGAACTTTTTGTGCCAAGAGATTTTCAACTGACAAGAGGACATCCTTTGAGGGTAGAAATAAAAAAGATTACACCTTAAAGAAAGAAAAGGTTTTTTTACAGTAAGGGTGGTTAATCTCTGAAGTTCTCTACCAAAGGAGGTGGTGACAGTGGATTCAAAAGATAACTTTAAAAAGGGATTGGATATCATTTTAAATAAAAAGGGCACACAGCATTATCCTGGTTAATTAGAGAGGAAATTTGTTTTTCCTTTTTGAGACAATTGGCAAAGTTTCACTTAGGTTTTTTTTTTTGTGTTTGCCTTCCTCTGGATCAGTGATCAACTAACAATTACTCTGCATACTGCAGATCAGAGGAGATCTTAAATGGACTAAAAGTATTTTTTCAAACTCAATTACTATGTAAAAATTACTATGTATTTTCTGGTTGGTACCGTGACTCATAGCAGGTAGCAGGAATGGAAAAAGGTTTAGAAAGGTAGGTAGGTAGATAGGGGTACACGAGGATGTTAGGCCTAGTAGAATGTTCACAATAGATCCCAGGGGGGAGGTAGTGGGATAAGGCACCGGCCCCAGGGAGTGAAAAGGGAGGCAGGAAACCCAGGCACAGTTGGGAGGGCAAGAGGCTGTGTCAAAGTACAGGGCCCCCAAATATAGCCCAGAGGAGACGGACATCCTCCTCAGGGAAATCCATGCCAGCAGTAGAAGTGGGCCTTCGAGGACAGCTGGACGCGGGTTTTCAGGCAACTCTGCAATGTGAGTATCATATACACCATCACACCCTCATATGCACACACCCAACACACATAGATACCTGACAAACAATAGCACTGTAATTTCTCTGGTTATGACTACAGATATATGGGACAGCAAGAACCATGTAAATCCAATAAGCAAACATATTATTATCACAATTGTTTTAAACAAAATGTCTGTCCAATACCTGCAGTCAAAACTGATTCTGAGTAGCACTCACCAAATAGATCAGAATTGATTTGACATCCAAAAGAGAGTACATGTTTGGGTGTGCACACTGCAGCATATGCTGATACAGACTCTGTAGGACTGCGTGTGTGTGTCATGTACTAGCCTAACCTGGACCATGTCTCAGAAGCTTGTAGACAACCATTGCTGAGAAATGGTCATAGATTGGTCAGTCTCACACACTGCACAGCAGATTCAGCTGAGTATGTGTCCTAATGAACTGCAGATGCCACATCGCACCAGCATTACATATATTTATATGAGCCATGATTCACAATGCTCATGATGCAGGTCAATGTTTATCTGTGTAAAATAATCACCACAGCCAATTACAAGTGACCATGATGTCAGGGATATAGAAACACACAGCAATTATTTATAGAACCAATACTCAAATACTATTGTCATTTCATTTCAGTACCCAGGAGGAGTACCCCACCCACAGAGACACAGAGGAGGCTCCACAGGAGGAGGAACCACATTCACCCACGCAAGTGGTGGTGGAGGAAGCTGAGAACATTCCAGAGGGCCCGGGACCATCACACGAAGCTGGCCCATCAGCAGCAAGACGACCACCCACACAACGATTGTGGTGAAAAAAACAACTCCCTCAAACGCATCATAGGCACGTTCTCAGACGTTTCATTCACCTCCACCTCACATGTCATGGAGCCAGCAACCACCTCCATAGATGTCCTGGTACTGGAGACCACTATCAGCAGGCCCACTACTGCCACCTGGTCATATGACATGGATGCCTTGGCCGGACCCCACAACTCCTCCATTCCTAACCTGCCCTCAACAAACCTGGCCTTAACAAACCTGGGCCACACCACCGCCATGGCTAAGTGTGCTGCAGTCCATAGGGTCACAGAGAGTCGAATATCACCGAAGGACTTAACAACCAAAAATAAAATGTTCACCTGGTACTTGATATATGTCATGTGGCTGTGTAATTTGGCCACTATTTATTTTCCCAATGTAGATCTGTTGAGTGAGATGTATATATGATTATCTTTGTATTTTTAGGGTCCACATTAGAGCCTATAGAAAAATATGGTAGGCAGTTTCATGTTTTTGTGTTGAAATGTAATCAGGTAGTGTCTCATTAATTGCTTTCAGCATCTTGCAGCAAGACTTTTCATATAGGCATGACAATTCCAATGTATGATTAAAAATAAAAAAAAATGTTAAGGCCTATTTGTTCCTTGGGAATTGTGAAATGAATTATAATGCCTTCCATTGCTTTTAATTGTCTTTTGCAGTGTTACAAACTAGTCTGTAAACCGTTTGTGGGTCCGATTTGGAACCCGTAATATATTTGGCTACATTTGCCGTTTGCAGGGTTGAAAATAATTGCTGCCTTGGGGGATTGTGGTAATTGAATAGCGAATGTAACATTTGGGATATTGACAGACCAAAGGCTTAGATGGGTTGTAAGTTACGATTTTGGCAACCGCAGTGATTTTCAGCCTGTAACCCGTAGATCGTTGGCGGCTCGCTAAAAGATGCCAATTAACGAGCAATTTTTTTTACGGGCTACATTACCGGCTTCAGTAACCAACAATTGCTTAATTGATTCGACAGGCTGCAGGAACATGTTAAAGCTAGGCAGCTATGGAAAAATAATCCTAGTACGATTCAATACATTTCATGGAATTCTTTTTTATGTGAGCTATGGAAAAGCTCTGCAAATTTGCTTATCAACTATAATAATTCTGGTAAGTATGTAATGCTCCATGGGAACGTACACACTTACCACTACTTCCTAAGTCCGTACAGAGCTGTGCGCATGGACAGCCCTTTACGGACGATGCAAGCGTGAGCACATACTGGCGACAGCCGTAAGCTGCAGAGGAAGAAACAGGGGAGAGGGGATGGGGTAGGAAGACACAGGGGAATGGATAGGGGAGAAGAGACACAGAGGAGGAGAGAGGGGGGAGAGACACGGAGGAGGGGAGAGGGGAGAAGAGACAGGGGGGGAAGTGATGGGGAAAAATCATACTCACAGACCAACTTCTCACTCCGAAACTCAGGCATGACACCAAGATAAACAGAGTCTTCTTTATTTCTCATTATTGGATTTTATTAGAAAAGAAATGTGAATTAGTAACAATTACACCCAAAATGACTGGAAAATCAGCATACATTTTTATACTTTTTTTATATCTGTTTACATAAGAATGAACTAATCCATATTTTTCCCCCATATACCAACATGGCATTTCCCACCAAAAACCAGTCCCATTTTATTTACATATGACAATCAATAGCTATTCTGCATGTGCAGATCATGCAGTTAGTACATGCCCCTAGATGCGCGCAATACATGATGTCAGATCTGACATCATGATCATCTTGGAATCATGGCCTTGTATATGAAAGAGAAAACATATTTGCTTTGTCTAAGAACTTGTGTACTGTTTCTAAATTAAATTGCTATGTCATGGGTCAGATGCATTTAACTATTTCATACTTAATATCTTATGAAATTGGAAAATAGTGGTTTAATGCTTCTATCCCAGCCAAAAATCACGCTAACTGGAGTGCTAATTGTATATATATGCTAAAAAGTAAGGATATTATTATTATTATTATTTCTCCAACTGAAGAGAAACAGGGGAGGAGAAAAGACACAGGGGAGGGGGAAGAAACACAGGGGAAGGAAGATGGGAGAGACACAGGGGAGGAGAGAGGGAGAAAGAGACACAGGGAAGGGAAGGGGGGAGAGACACAAGGGAGGAAAGGAGGGAAGAAACACATGGGAGGGGGTAGACACTGGGGAGGGAAGGGATGGAGAGACACAGGGAAGGGGGGGCACAAGGGAGGGAGAGGCGGAGGGAGAGAAAAATAAAAAAATATACTGTCATTTTTCATGGGCAATTTACTAGTAAATTATAAAATAGCTACATAGTTACATAGTTACATAGTAATTAAGGTTGAAAAAAGACTTTCAGTCCATCAAGTTCAACCTGTTAAGATCTCCTCTGATCTGCAATATGCGGATTAGTTATTAATTAAATTATTGATTAAATAATTATTAATAGTATAGTATTGGAGGATGAATAAAGAGTTAGTCCATCAAGTTCAACCTTTTTAGATCTCTATTGATCTTTTTAATTTGGACTATTTATTATTATTGTTAATTGATCCAGAGGAAGGCAAACATAAAAAAAAAACCCCATTGAAACTTTGCCAATTGTCTCATAAGGGGAAAAAAAAGCAAAATTCCTTCCTGACCCCAGAAACTGGCGATCAAATTTCTCCCTGGATCAATATTCCTTGCTAGTTATCTAGGATAGCCTTGAATGCCCTCTTTATTCAGAAATATATCTAACCCCTTTTTGAAGTTGTCTATCGAATTCGCTGTCACCACCTCCTTTGGTAGAGAATTCCACAGTTTAACCACCCTAACTGTGAAGAACCCTTTTCTTTGTTTAAGGTGAAATCTTTTTTCCTCTAACCTCAACGGATGTCCTCTTGTCAGTTGAAAATCTCTTGCTACAAAAAGTTCACTTGACAAAGCCTTATATTGACCCTGGATGTATTTAAATAACGTAATCATATCTCCTCTTAGACGCCTTTTTTCTAGCGAAAATAAGTTTAATTTTGCTAGTCTTTCTTCATAACTTAGCCCCTCCATTCCCCTTATTAGTTTTGTAGCCCTTCTCTGTACTTTTTCCAGCTCTAAAATGTCTTTTTTGTGAGGTGGTGCCCAAAATTGTACTCCATATTCCAAATGAGGGCGTACTAGAGATTTGTATAGTGGCAGAATTATATCTTCTTCCCTGGCTTCTATACCCTTCCTAATACATGCTAATATTTTATTTGCCTTTGCAGCCGCTGCTTGGCTTTGAGCGCTGTTACCTAGGTGGTTGTCCACTAGTACTCCCAAATCCCTTTCAATATCTGATACCCCTAGATTTGCTCCATTAAGATTATAGATTGCTTGGCTATTGTTCCTTCCCAAATGCATAACCTTACATTTATTTGTATTAAATCTCATCTGCCATTTAGCCGCCCATTTCTCTAATTTATGCAAATCCTTTTGTAGGGAAAGTACATCATTATCTGATTTTATTACCTTGCACAACTTAGTGTCATCAGCAAAAATGGAGACACTACATTCGAGTCCTACTTCAATGTCATTAATAAATATGTTAAAAAGGAGAGGACCCAATACTGAGCCCTGAGGAACCCCACTTATCACATTAGACCAATCGGAGTATGTTCCATTTACAACAACCCTTTGCTTCCTGTCTTTTAGCCAGCTCTCGATCCATGAGCAGATATTTACTGCAATTCCTGTATCCCTTAGTTTGCTCACTAGTCTTCCATGTGGCACTGTATCAAATGCCTTTGAAAAATCTAAAAAGACTACATCCACTGAGTTGCCCTGATCCAAGTTCCTACTAACTTCCTCATAAAAACTAATTAGATTGGTCTGACATGACCTTTCCTTCATAAATCCATGTTGACTGCTACCTATGATCCTGTTCAAATAGACATATTCTTGTATTCTGTCCCTTATTAACCCTTCTAAAAGCTTCCCAACTATAGAAGTGAGGCTCACTGGTCTATAATTCCCTGGATTTGCTCTAGATCCCTTCTTAAATATAGGTATCACCTCTGCTTTTCTCCAGTCATCTGGTAGAGACCCTGTAGTGAGTGAGTCTTTAAAGATTAGATATAATGGTTTGGCTATTACAGAACCTAGCTCCCTCAGTACCCTTGGATGTATTCCATCAGGACCTGGGGCTTTATTAACATTTATTTTCTCCAACCTCTTTTGTATTTCTTCCTGCGTTAACCAATTATTTAGTAAAGGTAGTGTAGCCCCATTATGTTGCAGTGTCCCAACCACTGGTACCTCCCTTGTGTAAACCGACGAAAAGAACCTATTTAGCTCATCTGCCTTTTCCTGGTCACTAATTATCAGATGGCCTGTGTCACATTGTAATGGTCCTATCGATTCCTTCCTGGCCTTCTTCCCATTAATATATTTATAAAATATTTTAGGGTTAGTCTTACTTTCCATTGCAACTGACTTCTCATTTTCTATTTTAGCCAGTCTAATAGCCCTTTTGCAAGCCTTGTTGATTTCCTTATAGTCACATAAAGCTGCCTCTGTTCCCTCCTTCTTGTATAATTTAAATGCATATTTATTTTTCCTCATCATGATCTTTAAGTCATTGTTAAGCCACATGGGATGTGATTTACTCCTATTCATTTTATTTCCACATGGTACATGCTGATGAGTATGTTTATTTAGTAAGGATTTGAATGTTGTCCATTTATTTTCAGTATTCTTCCCTGTAAGTTCTTTGTCCCAGTCTATATGTTGTATTGCTGCCTGTAGACCATTAAAGTTAGCCCTTTTAAAATTTAGAGTTTTTGCTGGCCCCTTACAACTCTGTTTTTTGTATTCAATCTCAAATGAGACTGTGTTGTGATCACTGTTCCCCAAGGGTTCCCCTATTTTTACATTTGATATTATATCAATATTACTTGTGATGACTAAATCCAAGATGGCCCCATTTCTAGTAGGTTCTTGTATTACCTGGGCTAGATAATGATCCCTGAGTGTACTCAAGAACCTGCTCCCCTTAGCTAACCTGCTGGTCTCGTTTATCCAGTTTATATCAGGGTAATTAAAGTCTCCCATTATTAGAACTTGCCCATGCTTAGCTGCATTTCCAATCTGTAACAATAATTGTATTTCCTCACTTTCAGCTATATTTGGGGGTTTATAGCATACTCCCACCAATATGCATTTAGAATTAGCTCCTCCACTATTTAGCTCAACCCACAAGGATTCAATGATGCCGTTAGTGCCAGCATAAATATCTTCTCTAACTATAGGCTTAAATTCAGGCTTAACATAAAGACAGATCCCTCCTCCTCTTTTACCATTTCCCCTATCTTTCCTAAATAGGTTATAACCATCCAGATTAACAGTCCAGTCATGAGATTCATCCCACCATGTTTCCGTAATGCCTATTAAGCCCCATTTTTCTTGCACTGCTAATATTTCTAGCTCATCCATTTTCCCAGGCAAACTTCTTGCGTTTGCATTCATACACTTTATGGTGCTATGGCTCTGCTGTTGTGAAGTGCCTGCCACTGTATTTGAGGCCCCTATTAATATCTCCCTACTTTCTATTGTAACCCTCCCCCCTTCTCCTCCCCCATGGGTAAATAATTCATCCCTTTCCCTCTCTACCCTATTTACCCCAATACTTCTATATAGTCCCTCCCCCCCACCTACAAGATTAAAAACTCCCCCAGCCGTTCTACCATCCTATCCCCTAGCACAAAAGCGCCCTCATCATTAAGGTGCAATCCATCCCTGCTATAGAGATTGTACCCAAGTGAGAAGTCAGCCCAGTGCTCTAAAAACCCAAAACCCTCTGCACTGCACCACTTTTTTAGCCACGCATTAACCTCCCTAAGCTCCTTCTGCCTCCCTGGGCTAGCACGTGGCACTGGTAGTATCTCAGAAAATACTACCTTGGAGGTCCTTGCTTTAAGCTTATTCCCTAATTCTCTAAAATCATTCTTTAGGACGCTCCATCTTCCACTAACTTTGTCATTGGTACCAATATGTACCAAGACCGCCGGTTCATTACCAGCCCCTCCCAATAATTTATCCACCCGATCCACAATATGCTGAACCCGAGCACCCGGGAGACAGCAAACTGTTCGATTGCTGGGATCTGGGTGACAAATTATCCTGTCTACCTTCCTAATAATAGAGTCCCCTACCACCAAAACATGTCTGTTGCTCTGCCTATTCTGCCCTCTCTCTCCTCCAGTAGAACTGTTCTCCCGGCTGTTAGAGGGAACAGCTCTATCTGGCATTGCCATTCCTGAATGGACATCCCCAACAGTTTCACTCAATCTCGCAAATCTGTAGGTGTTTGCCAACTCAGAACTGGCCTGCCTCCTCCTGTACCCCCTGATTCCCCTTCTAACTGTAACCCAGCTACCTCCCTGGCCATCCTCACTAGCCCCAGCTCCTCCCTCCATACTAGGCCCAGCTAAACTGTGCTCCGTGAGCACCAACTCCCTTTCCAGTGGAGCAATATCACTAAGTGCTGCAATTCTACTCTCCAGATCTTCAATTTGAACTTCCAAAGAGGCAACATGCTCACACCTGTCACAGAGGTATGGACCCTGGATCATCTGTTCCAGTAGTGCATACATTTGGCAGGATGTACACTGAGTGAGGTTTCCACTGGACTGACTCATGATTATCAGTTACAAAAATACAGTGAGAAAACAAATCAATGTATTTGTATAAAGATCTATTTTCCACACCTTAAACCAAACAAAACAGAAACAATATGTATGTTTGTTTTCTGTTTTTTCTTATAATACCCCTTATTTGGATTTCCTCCTTTTATTTAATCTCCTACACACCAACTACACTTACACTAAAAATGATTGCAAGCTCCCTAGCTCTCCCTTCCCTTGTTAAAATAGACCCCGCCTACTTGCCTGTACAATGATAAAAGAGCACAGGATAGAAAACACGGTCCTGCCCCACAGAACCGATTCAACAGAAAACAACAAAATACACACAGATATAACTTACACAGCCCAAGCCACACCCACACTCACCTGTACTCTGATTAATGCAACAGACAGAAAACTCTGCACTGACTTAGAGCAGATTCAAACAGAACTCACTCAATTTCACCCAGATATAACTTACACAGCCCAAGCCACACCCACTCTCACCTGTACTCTGACTAATGCAACAGACAGAAACTGTGCACTGACTTAGAGCAGATTCATACCTGACCTCACACAAATGCACCCAGATATAACTACACAGGCCAAGCCACACCCACTCTCACCTGTACTCTGATTAATGCAACAGACAGAAACTGTGCACTGACTTAGAGCAGATTCAAACCTGACCTCACACAAATGCACCCAGATATAACTACACAGGCCAAGCCACACCCACTCTCACCTGTACACTGATTAATGCAGACAGAAACTGTGCACTGACTTAGAGCAGATTCAAACCAGACCTCACACAAATGCACCCAGATATAACTACACAGACTAAGCCACACCCACCTGTACACTGATTACTGCAACAGGACAGAAAACTCTGCACTGACTAACAGAGCGGATTCAAACCTGACCTCACACAAATGCACCCAGATATAACTACACAGGCCAAGCCACACCCACTCTCACCTGTACACTGATTAATGCAGACAGAAACTGTGCACTGACTTAGAGCAGATTCAAACCTGACCTCACACAAATTCACCCAGATATAACTACACAGGCCACGGAATAAATGGAATAAATTATAAAATAGCCTTGAAATTGAGACCTATAATAGAAATTTCTTAAAATGGCTAGTTGGTTAAACATACCCCAAACTTGCCTGAAGTCAAAATAAATTATGCTGATCATTTTCAGGAGTATTTAATAAACAGTCAATGCAGATCTGCCATTTAAAACATGCAATAATAAAACATGAAAATTACCCCAAACACACGTCCAAGACTAACACAGCCTTGCTAAAGAAGCTGAAGGTAAAGGTGATGGACTGGCCAAGCATGTCTCCAGACCTAAACCTTATTGAGCATTTGTGGGGCAACCTCAAACGGAAGGTGGGGGAGTGCAAGGTATCTAGAATCCACCAGCTATGTGATGTCATCATGGAGGAGTGGAAGAGCACTCCAGTGGCAATCTGTGAAGCTCTGGTGAACTGCATGCCCATGAGGGTTAAGGCAGTACTGAAAAATAATGGTGGCCACACAAAATATTGACACTTTCAGCACAATTTGGACATTTCCACTTAGGGGTATACTCACTTTTGTTGCCAATGGTTTAGACATTAATGGCTGTGTGTTGAGTTATTTTGATGGGACAGCAAATGTATTACTTTAAATTGTAGCGGAGTGTCATCTCTTAAGTGTTGTCACATGAAAAGATATAATAAAATATTTACAAAAAAAAAAAAAAAAAAAATATATATATATATATATATATATATATATATATATATATATATATATATATATATATATTACAAAGTTACATAGTAATTTAGGTTGAAAAAATTATTTTAGCCCATCAAGTTCAACCTTTTAAGATCTCCTCTGATCTGCAAAACGCAGATTAGTTGTTAATTGATCCAGAGGAAGGCAAACAGAAAAAAAACCTAAGTGAAACTTTGCAAATTTTCTCAAAAGGGAAAAAAAAAATAATTCCTTTCTGACTCCAGATACTGGTGATCGGATTCCTCCCTAGATTAATATTCCCTTTTTAATTAACCAGAATAACCCTGAATACCCTTTTTAATTAGAAATAAATCCAGTCCCCTTTTAAAGTTATCTATCGAATCCGCTGTCACCACCTCCTCTGGTAGAGAATTCCACAGATTAACCACCCTTACTGTGAAGGACCATTTTCTTTCTTTAAGGTGGAATATTTTTACTTCTAACATCAAAGGATGTCCTCTTGTCAATTGAAAACCTCTTGGCCCAAAAAGCTCCCTTGATAAATCTTTATACTGACCCTGGATGTATTTATATAAGGTTATCATATCTCCTCTTAGACAACTTTTTTTCTAGAGAAAATAAGTTTAATTTGGTAAGGTTTTCTTAATAACTTAGCCCCTCCATTCCCCTTATTAGTTTTGTTGCCCTTCGGTGTACCTTTTCCAGTTCTAAAATGTCCTTTTTATGAAGTGGTGCCCAAAACTGTACTCCATATTCCAAATGAGGGCATACTGGGGATTTGTATAGTGGTAGAATTATATTTGCTTCCCTTGCTTCTATACACTTCTTAATACATGCTAATAGTTTATTTGCCTTCCCAGCTGCTGCTTGGCATTGAGAACTGTTACATAGGTGTTTGTCCACAAGCACTCCCAAATCCCTTTAAATATCAGATACCCCTAGATTTTTTTAATTCAGTTGATTGCATGGTTCTATTTCCTTCCCAGATGCATAACCTTACATTTATTCATATTAAATATAATTTGCAGTTTCTCTAATTTATGCAAATCCTCTTGGAGGAAAAGAATATTATTTTCTGATTTAATTACCTTGCACAACTTCGTGTCATCATCAAAAATGGAGACAATACTTTCCAGTCCTACTTCTAAGTCATTCATAAATATGTTAAAAATGAGAGGATCTAATACTGAGCGCTGAGAAAACCCACTTACCACATTAGTCCAATCTGAGTATGTTCCATTTACTGTACAAAATAGTGGGACTATTATAATCAAATGTAAAGATAATTTTATTAAATGACAGCGGCGTATTAAAAACAGGGAAATACTAAAAAAAGAGACAAGGGAAATTTTAAAAAGGGCAGATGTAAAGAATAGCAGAAAACCCTAAAGCACTGGTATTGTGCAGTGTCCTCCAGAAATCCAGAGCGTTCATTAACAAAGCAATGTACGTACTTGCATGAAAAGGTAGTATAAGTCACTGTTTATCGTGCTACAAAGCCTATAACCTGTTTATAGAGGTACATAAATGTAGTACCTATCACATATATAGTTGTGAGCGTACGGGTCGTTGCTCACGCTTGCGGGCTCGCGTAGCGAGCCCGCGGCCCTCGCGAAGGCGCTCATTGCAGGCGAGCCTCGCGTAGCGAGGCAAGCCGTTAAACCGTAGCACTTTTTTAAACAAGACGCAGGACTTAGAAAAAAATACAAGCTGAAAAAAAATTACAAGATAAGCGGCGGAACCAAAACAATAAAAAAACACTAAATACACACTAAAAAATAAAAAAAAAGGTCACTTACAGCATAGGGAACCAAGCAGGACGTCTGGGAGTGAGTTGGAACTCCAATTTACATTGATTTAGACAAGTTACAAAGATCGAAAATCGGCTAAGCGAGAAAAAAATGGCCGCAAATGAAAACAAAGCTATGGTACTACGAACTTCGTAAAACACAGCCACAGACGTATGTGCTCGAAAAACAACGAGACAAAGGATGCGCAATAACCGCACAATGAGTAAAAAAAGACAGTAGTGAGTACATTTTACGAAACGCAATTACAGATTTACGCATTAACACAGATTTCCCGCCTTTGTTATTGTTTGCCTTCCTCTGGATTCAATGCGAATTTAGTTTAAAAAGAGTTTAACAAAAAAGTTACAAATGACAAAAAGCATGTTGTTGTTCAAAAAATGTACTTACTCTGTATATCTTACCCTCCTCATCTTTTGTTATCAACAAGTCTAAGAATGTAATCAAGGATAGGCTTAACTCATAGGTGAATTTAAGGCCCAAACTATTGGTGTTTAGATCGAATATGAATTGTTCAAATTCAGACTTAGTGCCTGTCCAAACTACTAGCTCATCATCAATATAGCGCCGCCATATTAATGCATGCTCAGAGAGTGAGGATACAGATTCTTGGAAGATTCTTGGAAGACAAATTTCTCCTCCCACCAACCTAAGAACAGATTGGCGTAACCAGGGGCACACGGTGTCCCCATGGCTGTCCCTTTTTGCTAGTGGTACCATTTTTTGTTGTGCATGAAATAATTATGTTTCAACACAAATTCCAGCAGTTCCAGTAAAAGCCCATTAAATTTGGTGTGAGTAGCACCTTTCATACTTAAAAAGTAACCTAGGGCCTCTATACCGCATTCATGGGGTATACTGCTGTATAAGGCCTCTACATCAATAGAAGCTAACCATGAGGAGTTAGGTATATAGAGATCCTCCAACTGCTTTAAGATGTCATTAGTGTCTTTGACATAAGATGGTAGGCTCGCAACCAACTCTCTCATATAGTAGTCAATACATATACTGACATTATGGGACAGGTTATTGGTGCCCGATACAATAGGCCTGCCTGGAATAGGTCATTTCTTTTTGTGTATTTTAGGGAGGGAATAGAAAATCGAGATAGTAGGAAATTTGGGGTACAAAAACCTATAGGTTTTCTCATCAATAGGGTTCTCTTTTGTTGCATTATCCAAAATAGTTTTCAAGAGTATTCTATACTCATTGGTTGGATTATTTTGGACAACCTTATATGTGCTAGTGTCACCCAGAATTCTATTACACATATCTCTATATTCATCATTATTCATAATAACAATGTTGCCTCCCTTATCGGCAGGCTTGATTTATATCTCCTTGCACTGCTCCAATTCTTTTAATGCTATAAATTCATTTTTTGTCAAATTGAATTCCCTTTTCAATTTATAATAGTCCATATTCTCAATCTCTATTGTGGTCTGCTGCAAAAAGACCCAGATATTGGCATAATCTTTCATTCCTGGTGTGAAAGTGCTCTTATTTCTCCAGGTTTTAGATTTAAGCTTATTCATAGATTCAACTGGATCATTTTCCTTAAGTAAGGACAACAGAGATTGTAAAGTCTCTATGTCTTCCTTTCCCACAACCAGATTCCTACATTCCCTCTCCCCCTTCAATTTGTAAAATGTATGCAATGCTAGCTTACGAGCGAGGAGGTTTAAATCTTTTATATGTGTGAATATATCTGATCTGGATGTTGGGACAAATGTTAAACCTTTTTGTAACACTGAGATGTGGTGTATATTTAGGGGAAAATTGGACAAATTGACTATCTGTGAATTCATAGCTAGAGAGTTGGGGGGATTGATTGTTAGGAATTCCTGTTTCCTTTGGATCTGAGTGTCCTCTCTGGCCCCTTCACTGGGATCCTGCCTCTCTCTAAAAAATGTTGTTGTTGTTCATTAGGTCTAGGATTCTCTCTAGTTTGTAAATTTGCTCTTTGTTCGTAATTCTCTCTTTTCTGAGGATAATTTCCTCGTCTGGTCCTGGTGTTATATGGATGAAAATCATCATTATCAGAATTCTCAAATTCTGAGGAGCTGATATCAGAACTTCTTTGTTTATCATTCAATTTTGGGAATTTCCTAAACATCCTGCCAGTTTTGAAACCAGTTTGATCCCTCCAGAATTTCTTTTGTTTGCGTTCTTTAATCTCTTTCTTGAATCTGTCTATATTTTCAATTAACCTTGTGCAGAACACATTATATTCAGATGTTTCACTAAATTTACCAATCTCTTGTTGGTATAATGCCAACTTTGGTTTGATAATTTCTAAATTCTGCTGTTCAGTCTCAATTATAAGGGACATAAGCTCAGATGAGCACTTCAGCAGTATTTCTTGCCACTTGTTTGTAACTACAAAAAAGGAGAGTAAATTATCACGCTGCATAATGACTTTTGGCTATGACTCTGAGGCTGTCAGAGACATTTTATCAAAACATTGGCACCTTTTGAGGAGTGACGAAGATTTAAAAGATGTTCTAACACCTAAGGCCTCTATTACATATCGCAGAGGCAAAAACCTGAGAGACAGATTGGTCCCTAGCTCTTTTAAAGAACAGAAATCTGGGACCTGGTTAAATACTTTAACAGGATGCTTTAAATGCAGTAAATGGAAATTCCGCAGATATATTACACCTTTAAAAATATATGAACATCCCATTACTGGGAAAAAATTTAAAATCAAAGACTTCTTGAATTGTTGTTCCACGGCGGTAATCTATGTGGCCACCTGTGTTTGCAGGAAGATCTATGTAGGAAAAACGAGACGCCAGTTGCGCCGAAGGATTGGCGAACATATATACAGTATTGAGAATGCATTGGATACACCTATTGCCCGCCATGTGAAGTATTGTCACAACAATAAAAGTGAAGTCTTATCTTTCTGTGCAATTGACCAGGTCCAAATAGGACCAACACAGGGAGATTTAGAGAAAAAATTACTACAATGTGAGGCACGTTGGATATACAAATTGAAGGCCCAAGTACCAAATGGTCTTAATGAAGGGTTCACTTTTACCCCTTTCATTTAGTACTCTCTCTTTTTCTCTTGCGATTGAGATATATATATATATATATATATATATATATATATATATATACATATGGCATCTTAGCCCATCTGTGTAAGGTCTTTCCTGTGATAGAGATATATATAACATATATCACCTTATCCCACACTTTAGTCATATCTGTTTATTTTCAGATTTTGTCTAATATTGACCTTCACTTATTCTTCATATTTACATATTGATTCACCTAAGTGAGAATAGGAGTCTTATTATAGGCACCTCACTTTTTTGTCCATCTTATTTGGTTGGACAATATTTGTATTCACATTCCCCTTTTTTGATTCTATGGTGAATGGGTAGCCTGTTATAGGCCCTTGTTACCTTCATCTTTTATTCACACATGAATTTTATTTATACCTGAGTCCATTAGCACTCTCCTATTATTAATGATCTGAGCATTGTTTCTTATATTTATAAGAGCATGATATTTATAGATCACTGCCCTATATATACTTTTGCCACTTTGTTCACACCTTTTAGTTGTATAATAGGTCTTGTTCCCTCTTATATCACAGTATTTTGTATATGGCACTTCATGCTAATTTCTGTTCACATTATTCTATAATCCTGCCTTATTTGGCATTTTCTCATTATTTATCCGTAGTAGTTCCTATTTTATCTTACACACTTATGTATCTCTCTTATAGCCTATCATTTGATATATCAGGCCTTCTATATGGATATGGCTTCAATTATATATATACATCATTGACCAGTATATATGTATATATATATATATATATATATGTCTTATATATATCTTGCACATATTTTAGAGGTTTTTGCCCCTTGTATATACCATACAGATCATCTCTATTATCTCTGTTATTCTTTCTGCCCTTTACGGGTAATACATATGCTTATTCCATGTTGCCTTGGCGACAGCTCCCTATAAATAGCTCCTTGAGACAGCGTTATACAATTCCCCTTTGACAAAGACGTTGTACGTCGAAACACGTCAGGCTCCTAGCAACGACGCTGCGTACATCATCATGTTGGACGTGCGCATGCGCATTGCAACCTGGCGGTCGAGCCCTTTTGGAACCGCGAACTTGCTATAGTTACGGCCTAGTTTAAAGCCCCTTGCATCCCATTTGTAGTATACCTTGTCTGCAAGTACTCTCTATTGCCTATGATAACCGTAAATATCTGGGTGACTGATTCTACCTCTACTGTAAACCTTAGGCACATAATGTGCTATACCTGAGTCAGATGCTAACAAGTGGATAGAGACACAGCCTGGATTCCATGTTGTGTAACCAATAGCTGTGATTACGACTCTTTTACACTTTAGGTAGAGCTCCCTTGAGATTTATATGATATAGGTACTACATTTATGTACCTCTATAAACGGGTTATAGGCTTTGTAGCACGATAAACAGTGACGTATACTACCTTTTCATGCAAGTACATTGCTTTGTTAATGAACCCTCTGGATTTCTGGAGGATACTTTATTTAGGCATTAGGGTGCTTTATATACATCCGCTCTGTAAGTCAGTGCACAGTTTTCTGTCCTGTTGCAGTAATCAGTGTACAGGTGAGAGTGGGTGTGGCTTGGTCTGTGTAGTTATATCTGGGTGCATTTGTGTGAGGTCTGGTTTGAATCCGCTCTGTTAGTCAGTGCAGAGTTTTCTGTCTGTTGCATTAATCAGTGTACAGGTGAGAGTGGGTGTGGCTTGGCCTGTGTAGGTATATCTGGGTGCATTTGTGTGAGGTCTGGTTTGAATCCGCTCTGTTAGTCAGTGCAGAGTTTTCTGTCTGTTGCATTAATCAGTGTACAGGTGAGAGTGGGTGTGGCTTGGCCTGTGTAGTTATATCTGGGTGCATTTGTGTGAGGTCTGGTTTGAATCCGCTCTGTTAGTCAGTGCACAGTTTTCTGTCTGTTGCATTAATCGGTGTACAGGTGAGAGTGGGTGTGGCTTGGTCTGTGTAGTTATATCTGGGTGCATTTGTGTGAGGTCTGGTTTGAATCCGCTCTGTTAGTCAGTGCAGAGTTTTCTGTCTGTTGCATTAATCAGTGTACAGGTGAGAGTGGGTGTGGCATGGTCTGTGTAGTTATATCTGGGTGCATTTGTATGAGGTCTGGTTTGAATCCGCTCTGTTAGTCAGTGCAGAGTTTTCTGTCCTGTTGCAGTAATCAGTGTACAGGTGGGTGTGGCTTAGTCTGTGTAGTTATATCTGGGTGCATTTGTGTGAGGTCTGGTTTGAATCCGCTCTGTTAGTCAGTGCAGAGTTTTCTGTCTGTTGCATTAATCAGTGTACAGGTGAGAGTGGGTGTGGCTTGGCCTGTGTAAGTTATATCTGGGTGCATTTGTGTGAGGTCTGGTTTGAATTCGCTCTGTAAGTCAGTGCAGAGTTTTCTGTCTGTTGCATTAATCAGTGTACAGGTGAGAGTGGGTGTGGCTTGGTCTGTGTAGTTATATCTGGGTGCATTTGTGTGAGGTCTGGTTTGAATCCGCTCTGTTAGTCAGTGCAGAGTTTTCTGTCCTGTTGCAGTAATCAGTGTACAGGTGAGAGTGGGTGTGGCTTGGTCTGTGTAGTTATATCTGGGTGCATTTGTGTGAGGTCTGGTTTGAATCCGCTCTGTTAGTCAGTGCAGAGTTTTCTGTCTGTTGCATTAATCAGTGTACAGGTGAGAGTGGGTGTGGCTTGGCCTGTGTAGGTATATCTGGGTGCATTTGTGTGAGGTCTGGTTTGAATCCGCTCTGTTAGTCAGTGCAGAGTTTTCTGTCTGTTGCATTAATCAGTGTACAGGTGAGAGTGGGTGTGGCTTGGCCTGTGTAGTTATATCTGGGTGCATTTGTGTGAGGTCTGGTTTGAATCCGCTCTGTTAGTCAGTGCACAGTTTTCTGTCTGTTGCATTAATCGGTGTACAGGTGAGAGTGGGTGTGGCTTGGTCTGTGTAGTTATATCTGGGTGCATTTGTGTGAGGTCTGGTTTGAATCCGCTCTGTTAGTCAGTGCAGAGTTTTCTGTCTGTTGCATTAATCAGTGTACAGGTGAGAGTGGGTGTGGCATGGTCTGTGTAGTTATATCTGGGTGCATTTGTATGAGGTCTGGTTTGAATCCGCTCTGTTAGTCAGTGCAGAGTTTTCTGTCCTGTTGCAGTAATCAGTGTACAGGTGGGTGTGGCTTAGTCTGTGTAGTTATATCTGGGTGCATTTGTGTGAGGTCTGGTTTGAATCCGCTCTGTTAGTCAGTGCAGAGTTTTCTGTCTGTTGCATTAATCAGTGTACAGGTGAGAGTGGGTGTGGCTTGGCCTGTGTAAGTTATATCTGGGTGCATTTGTGTGAGGTCTGGTTTGAATTCGCTCTGTTAGTCAGTGCAGAGTTTTCTGTCTGTTGCATTAATCAGTGTACAGGTGAGAGTGGGTGTGGCTTGGTCTGTGTAGTTATATCTGGGTGCATTTGTGTGAGGTCTGGTTTGAATCCGCTCTGTTAGTCAGTGCAGAGTTTTCTGTCCTGTTGCAGTAATCAGTGTACAGGTGAGAGTGGGTGTGGCTTGGTCTGTGTAGTTATATCTGGGTGCATTTGTGTGAGGTCTGGTTTGAATCCGCTCTGTTAGTCAGTGCCGAGTTTTCTGTCTGTTGCATTAATCAGTGTACAGGTGAGAGTGGGTGTGGCTTGGCCTGTGTAGGTATATCTGGGTGCATTTGTGTGAGGTCTGGTTTGAATCCGCTCTGTTAGTCAGTGCAGAGTTTTCTGTCTGTTGCATTAATCAGTGTACAGGTGAGAGTGGGTGTGGCTTGGCCTGTGTAGTTATATCTGGGTGCATTTGTGTGAGGTCTGGTTTGAATCCGCTCTGTTAGTCAGTGCACAGTTTTCTGTCTGTTGCATTAATCGGTGTACAGGTGAGAGTGGGTGTGGCTTGGTCTGTGTAGTTATATCTGGGTGCATTTGTGTGAGGTCTGGTTTGAATCCGCTCTGTTAGTCAGTGCAGAGTTTTCTGTCTGTTGCATTAATCAGTGTACAGGTGAGAGTGGGTGTGGCATGGTCTGTGTAGTTATATCTGGGTGCATTTGTATGAGGTCTGGTTTGAATCCGCTCTGTTAGTCAGTGCAGAGTTTTCTGTCCTGTTGCAGTAATCAGTGTACAGGTGGGTGTGGCTTAGTCTGTGTAGTTATATCTGGGTGCATTTGTGTGAGGTCTGGTTTGAATCCGCTCTGTTAGTCAGTGCAGAGTTTTCTGTCTGTTGCATTAATCAGTGTACAGGTGAGAGTGGGTGTGGCTTGGCCTGTGTAAGTTATATCTGGGTGCATTTGTGTGAGGTCTGGTTTGAATTCGCTCTGTTAGTCAGTGCAGAGTTTTCTGTCTGTTGCATTAATCAGTGTACAGGTGAGAGTGGGTGTGGCTTGGTCTGTGTAGTTATATCTGGGTGCATTTGTGTGAGGTCTGGTTTGAATCCGCTCTGTTAGTCAGTACAGAGTTTTCTGTCTGTTGCATTAATCAGTGTACAGGTGAGAGTGGGTGTGGCTTGGCCTGTGTAGTTATATCTGGGTGCATTTGTGTGAGGTCTGGTTTGAATCCGCTCTGTTAGTCAGTGCACAGTTTTCTGTCTGTTGCATTAATCGGTGTACAGGTGAGAGTGGGTGTGGCTTGGTCTGTGTAGTTATATCTGGGTGCATTTGTGTGAGGTCTGGTTTGAATCCGCTCTGTTAGTCAGTGCAGAGTTTTCTGTCTGTTGCATTAATCAGTGTACAGGTGAGAGTGGGTGTGGCATGGTCTGTGTAGTTATATCTGGGTGCATTTGTATGAGGTCTGGTTTGAATCCGCTCTGTTAGTCAGTGCAGAGTTTTCTGTCCTGTTGCAGTAATCAGTGTACAGGTGGGTGTGGCTTAGTCTGTGTAGTTATATCTGGGTGCATTTGTGTGAGGTCTGGTTTGAATCCGCTCTGTTAGTCAGTGCAGAGTTTTCTGTCTGTTGCATTAATCAGTGTACAGGTGAGAGTGGGTGTGGCTTGGCCTGTGTAAGTTATATCTGGGTGCATTTGTGTGAGGTCTGGTTTGAATTCGCTCTGTTAGTCAGTGCAGAGTTTTCTGTCTGTTGCATTAATCAGTGTACAGGTGAGAGTGGGTGTGGCTTGGTCTGTGTAGTTATATCTGGGTGCATTTGTGTGAGGTCTGGTTTGAATCCGCTCTGTTAGTCAGTGCACAGTTTTCTGTCTGTTGCATTAATCAGTGTACAGGTGAGAGTGCGTGTGGCGTGGTCTGTGTAGTTATATCTGGGTGCATTTGTGTGAGGTCTGGTTTGAATCTGCTCTAAGTCAGTGCACAGTTTTCTGTCTGTTGCATTAATCAGTGTACAGGTGAGAGTGGGTGTGGCTTGACCTGTGTAGTTATATCTGGGTGCATTGTGTGAGGTCTGGTTTGAATCCGCTCTAAGTCAGTGCACAGTTTTCTGTATGTTGCAATAATCAGTGTACAGGTGAGAGTGGGTGTGGCTTGGCCTGTGTAAGTTATATCTGGGTGAATTTGTGTGAGGTCAGGTTTGAATCTGCTCTAAGTCAGTGCACAGTTTCTGTCTGCATTAATCAGTGTACAGGTGAGAGTGGGTGTGGCTTGGCCTGTGTAGTTATATCTGGGTGCATTTGTGTGAGGTCAGGTTTGAATCTGCTCCAAGTCAGTGCACAGTTTCTGTCTGTTGCATTAATCAGAGTACAGGTGAGAGTGGGTGTGGCTTGGCCTGTGTAGTTATATCTGGGTGCATTTGTGTGAGGTCAGGTTTGAATCTGCTCTAAGTCAGTGCACAGTTTCTGTCTGTTGCATTAATCAGAGTACAGGTGAGAGTGGGTGTGGCTTGGGCTGTGTAAGTTATATCTGGGTGAAATTGTGTGAGTTCTGTTTAAATCTGCTCTAAGTCAGTGCAGAGTTTTCTGTCTGTTGCATTAATCAGAGTACAGGTGAGTGTGGGTGTGGCTTGGGCTGTGTAAGTTATATCTGTGTGTATTTTGTTGTTTTCTGTTGAATCGGTTCTGTGGGGCAGGACCGTGTTTTCTATCCTGTGCTCTTTTATCATTGTACAGGCAAGTAGGCGGGGTCTATTTTAACAAGGGAAGGGAGAGCTTGGGAGCTTGCAATCATTTCTAGTGTAAGTGTAGTTGGTGTGTAGGAGATTAAATAAAAGGAGGAAATCCAAATAAGGGGTATTATAAGAAAAAACAGAAAACAAACATACATATTGTTTCTGTTTTGTTTGGTTTAAGGTGTGGAAAATAAATCTTTATACAAATACATTGATTTGTTTTCTCACTGTATTTTTGTAACTGATAATCATGAGTCAGTCCAGTGGAAACCTCACTCAGTGTACATCCTGCTAAATGTATGCACTACTGGAACAGATGATCCAGGGTCCATACCTCTGTGACAGGTGTGAGCATGTTGCCTCTTTGGAAGCTCAAATTGAAGATCTGGAGAGGAGAATTGCAGCACTTAGTGATATTGCTCCACTGGAAAGGGAGTTGGTGCTCACGGAGCACAGTTTAGCTGGGCCTAGTATGGAGGGAGGAGCTGGGGCTAGTGAGGATGGCTAGGGAGGTAGTTGGGTTACAGTTAGAAGGGGAATCAGGGGGTACAGGAGGAGGCAGGCCAGTTCTGAGTTGGCAAACACCAACAGATTTGCCAGATTGAGTGAAACTGTTGGGGATGTCCATTCAGGAATGGCAATGCCAGATAGAGCTGTTCCCTCTAACAGCCGGGAGAACAGTTCTACTGGAGGAGAGGGAGGGCAGAATAGGCAGAGCAACAGACATGTTTTGGTGGTAGGGGACTCTATTATTAGGAAGGTAGACAGGGTAATTTGTCACCCAGATCCCAGCAATCGAACAGTTTGCTGTCTCCCGGGTGCTCGGGTTCAGCATGTTGTGGATCGGGTGGATAAATTATTGGGAGGGGCTGGTAATGAACCGGCGGTCTTGGTACACATTGGTACCAATGACAAAGTTAGTGGAAGATGGAGCGTCCTAAAGAATGATTTTAGAGGATTAGGGAATAAGCTTAAACCAAGGACCTCCAAGGTAGTATTTTCTGAGATACTACCAGTGCCACGTGCTAGCCCAGGGAGGCAGAAGGAGCTTAGGGAGGTTAATGCGTGGCTAAAAAAGTGGTGCAGTGCAGAGGGTTTTGGGTTTTTAGAGCACTGGGCTGACTTCTCACTTGGGTACAATCTCTATAGCAGGGATGGATTGCACCTTAATGATGAAGGCGCTTTTGTGCTAGGGGATAGGATGGTAGAACGGCTGGGAGAGTATTTAAACTTGTAGGTGGGGGGGAGGGACTATATAGAAGTATTGGAGTAAATAGGGTAGAGAGGGAAAGGGATGAATTAGTTACCCATGTGGGAGGAGATGTGGGGAGGGTTACAATAGAAAGTAGGGAGGTTTTAATAGGGGCCTCAAATACAGTGGCAGGCACTTCACAACAGAAGAGCCATAGCAACATAAAGTGTATGATTGCTAACGCAAGAAGTTTGCCTGGGAAAATGGATGAGCTAGAAATATTAGCAGTGCAAGAAAAATGGGGCTTAATAGGCATTACGGAAACATGGTGGGATGAATCTCATGACTGGACTGTTAATCTGGATGGTTATAACCTATTTAGGAAAGATAGGGGAAATGGTAAAAGAGGAGGAGGGATCTGTCTTTATGTTAAGCCTGAATTTAAGCCTATAGTCAGAGAAGATATTTATGCTGGCACTAACGGCATCATTGAATCCTTGTGGGTTGAGCTAAATAGTGGAGGAGCTAATTCGAAACGCATATTGGTGGGAGTATGCTATAAACCCCCAAATATAGCTGAAAGTGAGGAAATACAATTATTGTTACAGATTGGAAATGCAGCTAAGCATGGGCAAGTTCTAATAATGGGAGACTTTAATTACCCTGATATAAACTGGATAAACGAGACCAGCAGCTCAGCTAAGGGGAGCAGGTTCTTGAGTACACTCAGGGATTATTATCTGGCCCAGGTAATACAAGAACCTACTAGAAATGGGGCCATCTTGGATTTAGTCATCACAAGTAATATTGATATAATATCAAATGCAAAAATAGGGGAAACCTTGGGGAACAGTGATCACAACACAGTCTTATTTGAGATTGAATACAAAAAACAGAGTTGTAAGGGACCAACAAAAACTCTAAATTTTAAAAGGGCTAACTTTAATGGGCTACGGGCAGCAATACAACATATAGACTGGGACAAAGAACTTACAGGGAAGAATACTGAAAATAAATGGACAACATTCAAATCCTTACTAAATAAACATACTCATCAGCATGTACCATGTGGAAATAAAATGAATAGGAGTAAATCACATTCCATGTGGCTTAACAATGACTTAAAGATCATGAAGAGGAAAAAGAAATATGCATTTAAATTATACAAGAAGGAGGGAACAGAGGCAGCTTTATGTGACTATAAGGAAATCAACAAGTCTTGCAAAAGGGCTATTAGACTGGCTAAAATAGAAAATGAGAAGTCAGTTGCAATGGAAAGTAAGACTAACCCTAAAATATTTTATAAATATATTAATGGGAAGAAGGCCAGGAAGGAATTGATAGGACCATTACAATGTGACACAGGCCATCTGATAATTAGTGACCAGGAAAAGGCAGATGAGCTAAATAGGTTCTTTTCGTCGGTTTACACAAGGGAGGTACCAGTGGTTGGGACACCGCAACATAATGGGGCTACACTACCTTTACTAAATAATTGGTTAACGCAGGAAGAAATACAAAAGAGGTTGGAGAAAATAAACGTTAATAAAGCCCCAGGTTCTGATGGAATACATCCAAGGGTACTGAGGGAGCTGGGGTCTGTAATAGCCAAACTATTATATCTAATCTTTCAAGACTCACTCACTACAGGGTCTCTACCAGATGACTGGAGAAAAGCAGAGGTGATACCTATATTTAAGAAGGGATCTAGAGCAAATCCGGGGAATTATAGACCAGTGAGCCTCACTTCTGTAGTTGGGAAGCTTTTAGAAGAGTTAATAAGGGACAGAATACAAGAATATGTCTATTTGAACAGGATCATAGGTAGCAGTCAACATGGATTTATGAAGGAAAGGTTGTGTCAGACCAATCTAATTAGTTTTTATGAGGAGGTTAGTAGGAACTTGGATCAGGGCAACTCAGTGGATGTAGTCTTTTTAGATTTTTCAAAGGCATTTGATACAGTGCCACATGGAAGACTAGTGAGCAAACTAAGGGATACAGGAATTGCAGTAAATATCTGCTCATGGATCGAGAGCTGGCTAAAAGACAGGAAGCAAAGGGTTGTTGTAAATGGAACATACTCCGATTGGTCTAATGTGATAAGTGGGGTTCCTCAAGGTTCAGTATTAGGTCCTCTCCTTTTTAACATATTTATTAATGACGTTGAGGTAGGACTCGAATGTAGTGTCTCCATTTTTCCTGATGACACTAAGTTGTGCAAGGTAATAAAATCAGATAATGATGTACTTTCCCTACAAAAGTATTTGCATAAATTAGAGAAATAGGCGGCTAAATGGCAGATGAGATTTAATACAAATAAATGTAAGGTTATGCATTTGGGAAGGAACAATAGCCAAGCAATCTATAATCTTAATGGAGCAAATCTAGGGGTATCAGATATTGAAAGGGATTTGGGAGTACTAGTGGACAACCACCTAGGTAACAGCGCTCAAAGCCAAGCAGCGGCTGCAAAGGCAAATAAAATATTAGCATGTATTAGGAAGGGTATAGAAGCCAGGGAAGAAGATATAATTCTGCCACTATACAAATCTCTAGTACGCCCTCATTTGGAATATGGAGTACAATTTTGGGCACCACCTCATAAAAAAGACATTTTAGAGCTGGAAAAAGTACAGAGAAGGTGCTACAAAACTAATAAGGGGAATGGAGGGGCTAAGTTATGAAGAAAGACTAACAAAATTAAACTTATTTTCGCTAGAAAAAAGGCGTCTAAGAGGAGATATGATTATGTTATATAAATACATCCAGGGTCAATATAAGGCTTTGTCGAGTGAACTTTTTGTAGCAAGAGATTATCAACTGACAAGAGGACATCCTTTGAGGTTAGAGGAAAAAAGATTTCACCTTAAACAAAGAAAAGGGTTCTTCACAGTTAGGGTGGTTAAACTGTGGAATTCTCTACCAAAGGAGGTGGTGACAGCGAATTTCGATAGACAACTTCAAAAAGGGGTTAGATATATTTTTGAATAAAGAGGGCATTCAAGGCTATCCTAGATAACTAGCAAGGAATATTGATCCAGGGAGAAATTTGATCGCCAGTTTCTGGGGTCAGGAAGGAATTTTGCTTTTTTTTTCCCCTAATGAGACAATTGGCAAAGTTTCAATGTTTTTTTTTTTCTGTTTGCTTTCCTCTGGATCAATTAACAATAATAATAAATAGTCAACATTAAAAAGATCAATAGAGATCTAAAAAGGTTGAACTTGATGGACTAACTCTTTATTCATCCTCCAATACTATACTATTAATAATTATTTAATCAATAATTTAATTAATAACTAATCCGCATATTGCAGATCAGAGGAGATCTTAACAGGTTGAACTTGATGGACTGAAAGTCTTTTTTCAACCTTAATTACTATGTAAGATTTGGTCATTTTGCCTTGGTATCTCATTATAAAATTTTGGCTCGCCCGTAAGGTGTGAATAGTAATACCAATTCACTTAAGAGTTATACACTGTACAATACCAGTGCTTTAGGGTTTTCTGCTATTCTTTACATCTGCCCTTTTTCAAATTGCCCTTGTCTCTTTTTTTAGCATTTCCCTGTTTTTAATACGCCGCTGTCATTTAATAAAATTATCTTTACATTTGATTATAATAGTCCCACTATTTTGTACACTGAATATTGGGGTGGGAAACACCCAGGGAAATTACAAATCCTTACTTTTCTTCTATATATGTTCCATTTACCACAACCCTTTGCTTTCTGTCTTTTAGCCACTCTGAATCCATGTGCAAATATTTATTGCAATTCCTATATCCCTTAGTTTGCACAATAGTCTCCCATGTGGCACTGTATCAAAATCCTTTGAAAAATCCAAAAAGCCTACATCCACTGAGTTTCCTTGATCAGGATTCCTACTAACCTCCTCATAGAAACTAATTAGATTTGTTTGACATGACCTATCCCTCATAAATCCATGTTGACTCCTACTTATAATCCTGTTCAAATAGACATATTCTTGTATATTATCCCTTATCAACTCTTCTAAAATCTTTCCCACTACCAAAGTGAGGCTTACAGGTCTATAATTCTCCAGATTTGCTCTTGCTCCCTTCCTAAATATAGGTATCACCTCTGCTTTTCTCCAGTCATCTGGTAGCGACCCAGTGCTGAGTAAATCTTGAAAAATTAGATATAATGGTTTGGCTATTATAGAACCCTGTTCCCTCAGTATCCTTGGATGTATTCCATCAGGACCTGGGGCTTTATTAACATTTATTTTTTCCAATCTCTTCTGGATTTTTTCTGCATTAACCAATGATTTGGTAAATCTAGTGTAGCCCCATTATGATGCACTGGTACAACCCTTGTATATACCGAAGAAAATAACCTATTTAGCTCATCTGCCTTTTCATGGTCACTAATTGTTAGACGGCCTGTTTCACACTGTAATGCTCCGATAGCTTCCTTCCTGGCTTTCATCCCATTTATATACTTAAAAAAATATTTTAGGGTTAGTCTTACTCTCCTTTGCAACTCATTTTTCATTTTCTATTTTAGCCAGTCTAATAGCCCTTTTGCAAGCCTTGTTGATTTCTGTGTACTTACTTAAAGCAATCTTACACCGTATCTTGATCTGTAAATCATTGCTAAGCTACGTTGGATGTAATTTACTCATTTTAATTTTATTCTCACATCGTATATGCCAATGTATATGTATATTTAGTACAGATTTAAATGTTGTCCATTTATGTTCAGTATTTTTACCTGTCAGTTCTTTGTCTCAGTCTATACTTTGTATTACTGCCCTTAGACCATTAAATCTACCCTTTTAAAATTTAGAGTTTTTGTGGGCCCCTCCCAGTTTTGTTATTTTAATACAATCTCAAATGAGACTGTGTTGCGATCACTGTTTCCCCAAAATTGCCCAATTTCAACATTTGATACAATATCATTATTATTTGTGATTACTAAATCCAAGATAGCTTCATTTTTAGTAGGCTCTTGTAGAACCTGGGCAAGATAATGATGCCTGAATATATTCAAGAACCAGATCCCTTTACCCGTACTGCTGTTTTCACTCATCCAGTTTATTTCAGGGTAGTTTAAATCTCTCATTGTTAGAGCTTGCCCATGCTTAGCTGCATTTTCAATCTGTAATAATAATTGCCTTTCCTCACTTTCAGTTATATTCAGGGGTTTATAGCATACTCCTACCAATATCCTTTTGGAATTTGCTGCTCCACTATTTAACTCTACCCACAAACATTCAATATTATTACTGGTTCCAGCATAAATATCTTCTCTGACTATAGGCTTAAATTCAGGCTTAACATACAGACAAATCCCTCCTCCCCCTTTACCAATGCCCCTATCTTTCCTAAATAGGTTATAACCATCTAGATTACCTGTCCAGTCATGAGAGTCACTCCACCATGTTTCAGTAATGCCTATTAAATCCAATTTCTCATTTACCTCTAATAATTCTAACTCTCCCATTTTTCCTGGCAAGCTTCTGGAATTAGCAAGTATACACCTTATGTTATGAGTCTGTACTTCTGGAGTGACTGCCACTGTACTTGAGTTACTTAGCAGTACCTCCCTATTGACTATACTAAGCCTCCCCCATCTACCCCACATGACTAGTTCATTACTTACCCCCTCCACACTTATGACCCCATTACTTCTAGCTAGTCCCCACCCCAACCTATTAGTTTAAAACGCACCCAGCGATTCTGCCATTCTACCATCCTTTCCGCCAGCACAACAGCTCCCTCGTCATTAAGGTGCAATCCATTCCTGCTATAGAGATTGTACCCAAGTGAGAAGTCAGCCCAGTGCTCTAAAAAAAAAAAAACACCTCCTTAGTGCACCTCCCTAAGATCCATCTGTCTCCCTGGGCTAGCACGTGGCACTGGTAGTATCTCAGAAAATACTACCTTAGAGGTCCTCCCCTAAGCTTATTGCCTAATTCTCTAAAATAATTATTTAGGAAATTCTATATATATATATATATATATATATATATATATATTTATATATATATATATATATATATATATATTTATGGATAGATGGATATACAGTATAGATGGATATATAGTTTATATAGTTTAATGGATGGATTGATATTTGGATAAATAATGGGTAGATGGATGGCTATATATAGATGGATAGATGGATATATAAATGGATGGATGAATGGATTGATGGATTGATATATAGATGAATGGATGAATTTATAGATATGTGGATGGATACATAGATAGATGGATTGATATATGGATGGATATATATATAGATGGATGGATATATAGATGGATGGATATATAGATGGATAGATGGAAATATAGATGGATAGATATGATGAGCTAAATGGGTTATTTTCTTTAGAAAACACAAGTACCAGTGGTTGGGACACTGCAACAAAATGGGGCTACACTACCTTCACCTAATAATTGGTTAATGCAGGAAGAAATCCAAAAGAGGTTGGAAAAAATAAATGTTAATAAAGACCCAGGTGCTGATGGAATTTTTCAAGTTTCACTCAACGCATGGTCTCTACCAGATGACTGGAGAAAGGTAGAAGTGATACCTATATTTAAGAAGGGAGCAAGAACAAATCCAGGAAGCCTCACTTTTGTAGTTTGAAAGCTTTTAGAAGGGTTAATAAGGGATAGTATACAAGAACTGGATTTTACTTCTTGCAAGTAAAGTGTAATTATTTGCTGAGTGCACTAATTATGTCCAGGCGAGTGGGGTGTGGTTTGACTGTGTTAAACTTGCATAAAGCTTTGTGAGTTGTCTGGGGCTGTTTGTAACTGGAATTTACTTCTTGCAAGTAAAGTGTGATTATTTGCTGAGTGCACTAATTATGTCCAGGTAAGTGGGAAGAAGTTAATATAAACATTAGAAGGGGAGAACTTGTGAGCTTGCGAACACTTCTAGCATAAGTGCAGTTCTGATAAAAGTGTAGGAGTTTGAATAAAAGGAGGGAGTTCAAAGAACAGGGGGGCAAATAAGGGAAATATATTTTTAACAAAGCTTTATACAATGTATTATAGCTTGCTTATTTCTCCCACCAAAATTTTGGAGACAATAATTATGTGTCAGTCCAGTGGCAACCTCACTCAGTGTACATCCTGGCATATGTATGCACTACTGGAACAGATGATCCAGGGTCCAAACCGCTGTGAGAGGTGTGAGCATATTGCCTCTCTGGAAGCTCAAATTGGAGAACTGGAGAGGAGAATTGAAGCACTTACTGAGATTCCACCGGAGAGGGAGTTGATGCTCACTGAGATCAGTTTAACTGAGCCTAGCATGGAAGAGAACTAGGGAATAAGCTTAAAGCAAGTGCCTCCAAGGTAGTATTTTCTGAGATCCTGCCTGTGCCACGTGCTGATGCATTTCAACGTCCTAGAAGCTTTCCCCTTTGACAAAGACGTCTAGGACGTAGAAACGCATCAGACGTAGGTTAGAACGTGCATCATTACGTAAGACGCATGCCCGAGTCACAAGTGTGAATCACGAAGTGGAGTTGAGACAGGGAAAGTAGCGTTCTGAGCATTGCAGACTGAAATAGGCTATTTGGAACTGATATTTTGAGTGGGTCTAAAGATATTCTGAAGGGTTAATAAGGAATAATATACAAGAATATGTCTATTTGAACAGGATTATACGTAGGAGTCAGCATGGATTTATGAGGGATAGGTCATGCCAAACAATTTGTTTTGATGAGGAGGTTAGTAGGAACCTCGATCAAGGCAACTCAGTGGATGTAGTCTAAGGGTTACAGGAATTGCAGTAAATATCTGCTCATGGATCAAGAGCTGGCTAAAGGACAGAAAGCAAAGGTTCTTGGTAAATGGAACATACTCCGATTGGACTAATGGTTCTGTTTCTCACAATCTGTGTAATCTCTGTGAGCCCACCAATCTCTGTGAGCCCACCATTTCACAGGGTTCTGTATTAGGTCCTCTCCTTTTTAACATATTTATTAATGACTTAGTGGTGGGATTGGAAAGTAGTGTCTCTATTTTTGCTGATGACACAAAGTTGTGAAAGGTAATAAAATCAGATAATGATGTACTTTCCCTCCAAAGAGATTTACACAAAATAGAGGAATGGGCATAACATGGCAGATTATATTTAATATGAATAAATGTAGAGTTAGGCATCTGGGAAGGAAAAATAGCCATGCAATTTATAATTTTAATGGAGCAAATCTAGGGTTATCAGATATTGAAAGGGATTTGGGAGTACTAGTGGACAACTACACAGGCAACAGTGCTCAAAGCCAAGCAGCAGCTGCAAAGGCAAATGCAATATTAACATGTGTTAAGAAGGGTATAGAAGCAAGGGAAGCAAATATAATTCTGCCACTATACAAATCCCTAGTACGCCCTCATTTGGAATATGGAGTACAATTCTGGGCAGCACTTCATAAAAAATAAATTTTACAGCTGGAAAAGGCACAGAGAAGGGCTACAAAACTAATAAGGGCCATGGAGGGGCTAAGTTATGAAGAAAGACTAACCAAATTAAACTAATTTTCTATCGAAAAAAGGCGTCTAAGAGGAGATATGATTACCTTATATAAATACATGCAGGGTCAATACACAGCTTTGTCAAGTGAACTTTTTGTGCCAAGAGGTTTTCAACTGACAAGAGGACATCCTTTGAGATTAGAAATAAAAAGATTTCACCTTAAAGAAAGAAAAGGGTTCTTCACAGTAAGGGTGGTTAATATGTTGAATTCTCTACCAAAGGAGGTGGTGACAGTGGATTTGATACATAACTTTAAAAAGGGACTGGATATATTTTTAAATAAAAATGGCATTCAGGGCTATCCTGGATAATTAGAAAGGGATTATTGATCCAGAGAGGAATCTGATCGCCAGTATCTGGGGTCAGGAAGGACTTTTATATTTGTTTCGCCTTTTAAGACAATTGGCAAAGCTTCACTGGTTTTTTTTTCTGTTTGCCTTCCTCTGGATCAATTAGCAATTAACAATTAATCCGCATTTTGCAGATCAGAGGAGATCAAAAAAGGTTGAACTTGATGGACTAAAAGTCTTTTTTCCACCTCAATTACTATGTAACTATGTAACTATATATAGATGGATGGATTGATATGTAGATGGATGGGGAGGTAGGTACTATTGTAAATATATAAATATAAAGACTTCTAATAATATAATCTGTTTTTTTTTGTCTCCTTAGTTCCTACGCCTATGCCATTGAGTGTAGGTTTTAACGCTTCTATGCATACATATCTATGATTTAATCAGGCAACTTTTACTTTATCATAAATACATATATTGAGATGTATAATTTTATAATGAGACTAAGCTAATCACAACCTTTCACATTTTTTAATATGTTAGTAAAAATATAAAGTTTTAACATAAACACAGATAACCTAAATTAATTTAGCTTCTTAATGGGAAAGTTATTTTAGACCATTGTTTTGTATATATTGTTATCTTATTAAGATATATCCATTTATCTTTATTACTATCTTTTTTCAGCAACAGCCACAAGTATTTCCTGCATTATTGGACTTTTACTATGGAGTCCTAATCCAAACCAACTTGCCCTCTTCTTCATATTTCCTTCACTGTGGAGTTTGTCTGATGCTATCTGCCAGACACTCCTGACTGGTAAGATTGTTTAACTGTGGCTTAACTGTTGTATTGATACTGTCATGTAAATATTTTAGTCTACAGTATTTTGTATCTAAGAGTTGTACTGTTGGTAGTAGTGGAGCTAGTGATTAGAGGGCCTTGGTGCAAAATAATTTGTGGCCCCTATATCTACAAGTTAGGTGCTGCATGGGGTTTATAAAAGGCAAACAAAAATATCTAGGTGGCCTTATTATTCCAAGATGATCAGGCCACCTTATTATATTAAACCTTTGATCCAAAGTTGCTGCTGGTAGTTGCCCCCCTACACTGTAGATGATGCCAGTGCTTTGCCCCTGCTGCACCAGGTACTGGTTATTATAGGGTATTAATAAAAACAGATACCCTCTGTAAAAGACAACTTCTAAGAATAAAACCCTGCAATAGTTTTATGTTTATTTTAAAATAGGATTATTACAATATGCAGCAAGAAGTGGACCCAAAAAAACTCAGGAAGAATCATAAGGGTAAACAAGATTAGAGGTCAAGGTCAAGAAGGATAACATGAGAATTAGTTGGTACAAGCAGCAGACTAGAGAGAAGTTAGTGGCACAAACTAGGGTCATACACAGAAGATCAAAGATAATCACAAATCGAAAGGAACGGAAACCCAATAACTAAAGTATTACTTGGGTATCTGTGCTTTGTCTGATTACTCTAGATAGGAGAAGAATGCAAATAACAGGCTTTCTTTTTATTCAAAATCAAATGTGTCCATGTGTCCATGGAGGCAAAAAAAAGTATAGTATCATTCTGGAAGCATAGTCTTCGACTGTTATGCATTGGCAATGCAACATTTGTTTCGACCAAGGGGTGTTGATGACGTCACTTTGGTGCCAAAAAAACTGTGGAAACAAAAGCTGCTAATATGCTATAGCTTCTTAACAAAAAGCTTCTATACAGATGTCCCATGAAGATCTTACATGCTTATACTGTCCCATATAAGGTATATGTAGTGGCCCAGATATAGAGGGACCACAAGGTATAATATATCTAGTACATATAAATGTCCAATTGCATTAAGAACTTTGGGGTATAGTAGTGGTGTCTAAAAAAGAACCATGAGGTATAACCTACTTAGTCCTATAATGATACAGAAGGTGTAGTGGTCTCTCATAGCAGAACCACGAAGTAAACAGCATAGATTGCCAATTTCCAACTTGTAGTGTTTATCATTGTAGAACCAAGAGATATATTAACAGCTTGCCCTTAAGTTTGCAGAAAATATAGTTGGTATAGTAGTGGCATTTTTTTGCCACAAGTTAATTATTGCTGAAGTCGCTGCTTGTGAAATGGTGGGCTCACAGAGATTACACAGATTGTGAGAAACATAAATACAAAGTTTATTTCAGCAACATAAATATACAAAGTTTATTTCAGCAACATAAATATCTTTATAATGCAATTGAACAATAGTAGGACGTAGTAGTAAGTGTCTGACGATAATCACAGTCAGACTGATTAACATTTGTGAGAATAGCAGTAAAACTTACTCATGGAAATATATGCTTGTAATCCAATATACATGACTGATTGAATTCTAAAACTTTATTGTTCATAATAGTATCGGCAACATACTGACAGATACTCTTAATCTCAAGACATCTTGATAAGACCAACAGTATAAACAAAGAAATTATTCATAGAAGTTATATATTCAGCTAAGTGGTTAAATTCCACCACCTTTGAATAGAATGTATAGCACCTTTGTATAGAATGTATAGCACTTTTTTCATTCTTTCACCTTTTTTATTTTTTCATTTGAATTTTATCACATTTAATTAGTTTATGTAAAAATAAATCACAAATATATATGTCAATACACTTTGGGAATAGTAAATCATTATTTACACAGCTATCAATGTTGTTTTATTAACAAGCAACATTTAAAGTCTCACTAGTCACTTATTCTAATATAGTTAGTGTTGCATTTTATAGAGCAATATATTAGTTGTGGGAAGTGTAACTACTTTCTCTTGGTGCTTAACACCTGTTTCACATATATTCAATAGAGAATTGGAGAAAACAAAAATAATAAAGTTTTATTTACATTCTTAGGAGACAACGTCGATTAAAAACTCTTTAAAATCAAGGGAAGTAGGAAGTAATTCCTTAAAAACATTTTAATATTGAATCCCTTATTTTCCACACTTTTGATAAGTAAACTATTAATATTTGAGGGATCAATACATGATCTTATTTCCTCTTGTCTTATCTTACTAAGTGTGTGATTTTATTAGGTTTGGCTTCCAGACCTTTTTAAGTATATATCTCTTTTTATCAGTGTTAGAGATATTGTGTTTATATCTTGGTGTTCTGTCACCTTCAAATTCTTTTAGTTATGTATTCCACTTTATATAATTTTGAAGTTGGCATATCTAATGTTCTAAGTATTGTTATATAATCCAAATGCCCTTTGAATCTCTATATCAGTTTTATATTATACTGTTATATTTTTCCAGTTATTATAGTGACTCACTGTTGGAGATTATTTACAATATAGAGGTTTTAGCTGGTAAAAGGGTCTTTTAACAAGATTCGCCACATTTCTGTGACTATGAACTCGCAATTCACGGAGCTTAGCTGGAAGCACTACCTATTCTCAGTGTAAGTGTCTGACGACAGACGCAACCCTGACGCACTTTTCATCACTCGGGCGTGACTTTTTCAAAGGGAGGGCCTACCAGCTAAGCTCCGTGAATTGGGAGTTCATAGTCACCTTCTTGTGCCCTAACTTACAGTACACGGTAGAGCCTGGTACTACATAGGTGGAATCTGTGTATCTATGCAATAACAAACGCATTTAATAAACCTGGAATTTTTAAGACCTGACATTAATGCGACACCCGGAATTAGGGGTTACAAGAAATGCTATAGATACAATAGAGGGATGGAAATGTGGGGAATCTTGTTAAAAGACCCTTTTACCAGCTAAAACCTCTATATTGTAAATAATCTCCAACAGTGAGTCACTATAATAACTGGAAAAATATACCAGTATAATCTAAAACTGATATAGAGATTCAAAGGGCATTTGGATTATATAACAATACTTAGAACATTAGATATGCCAACTTCAAAATTATATAAAGTGGAATACATATCTAAAAGAATTTGAAGGTGACAGAACACCAAGATATAAACACAATATCTCTAACACTGATAAAAAGAGATATATACTTAAAAAGGTCTGGAAGCCAAACCTAATAAAATCACACACTTAGTAAGATAAGACAAGAGGAAATAAGATCATGTATTGATCCCTCAAATATTAATAGTTTACTTATCAAAAGTGTGGAAAATAAGGGATTCAATATTAAAATGTTTTTAAGGAATTACTTACTACTTCCCTTGATTTTAAAGAGTTTTTAATCGACGTTGTCTCCTAAGAATGTAAATAAAACTTTATTATTTTTGTTTTCTCCAATTCTCTATTGAATTTATAGAGCAACTCTAACCAATATTTGTAAAACACTAATATCACTTGCTATATTCACTTAGCAGATATAGAGAAATTGTAAAAATCTTAAGGGACAAAAATATATTGGTTATAAGCCATTTTTTAAAACAAAAAAAATATATCACATTATATCTAAACCAATTACTGTAGTGACATCCTTGTATCTCTGGAGAATAAATTCAGAGATCTGTTTGTAAATATTCTTTGTTTTAAACAATCAGATTTTAATTATAAAAATTATTTTAAATAGTTTTCATTAAAGATTGTTTTTTAAAATTTAGTATGAGGCAATTCATAACATATTCAGCCACATAAAAGTGTTCCCCCCTTTTGTTGTTATTTCTCTCTGTGCCCATCTTCAGGGCAAAAAGATCTATTATCTAAGTGTTCACACTTTGGCTATAACCAAACAAAGGATCAACTCTAAGAGAATTCTATGATGATACTCGCTTAAAAGGGCCACTTAGTTCAGCACAGTTTGGATGTAATCAGTGTAAAGATCTCATATAGTCATGTTGAAAATATTTTCAAATATTTAAAATACTTGCATTTTTTACTGAGGAACCATATAATATAAAATATGTGTTTACATGTATAACAGACTGCCCACAGGCAGCTACATCACTGCAGGGGTGTGTCCCACATTCAAGTCATTGGTAAGGTTTTTGTCAGACTGCTTACATTTCCAGTTTGAAGGGAACAGGTCCTATTTTTTCTTACAGCAGAAAAATCAGGTTTCTGCTCTCTTGCTTCTCTGGAATTTAAGCAATGCAAAGCAGTGCTCTGCCCCGATACTTCATGCAGTTCTGTGTAGTGATCTAAACAAAAATTAACCCTTAACAAATCTATATGTGCAGGCATGGTATGCTGGACTCACCTAAAACAGGACAACTATGGGTTATCTGGTGCAGAGTCCAGGGAAAAGCTGTGCCTATCAATCACAGCCTTCCCCAGTAGAGACTCACACAGCATGCACATGCACTCTGCAATCTGTTATTACTCATGCAACAGCCAATGGGCAGGATAGACTTGCATTTAAAGAGATTTAAAAGTTTAAAGGGGTTATTATTGTAATTATATAATATATATATATTACTTTTTACATAGAATCTTGTGCACCATGAATAGCACTTACAATGAGCTAAGTGGCCCTTTAAGGTTCATGATTTGCTCTGGGTTGTCTCACACCTTTAGTTGATGAGCTGACATGTAACACCCAACCTAGCATAACTACCAATATCATGTATGTTATACACAAATATGGTAGTATCTACAGTTGTTCTCAAAAGTTTGCATACACTGGCAGAAATTGTGAAATGTTGGCATTTATTTTGCAAATATGACTGATCATGCAAAAAATTTTTATTTTATTGAATGATAGTAATAATATGAAGCCATTTATTTTCACATAGTTGTTTGGCTCCTTTTTAAACATAATAATAACAAAAATCCCCCAAATGGCCCTGATCAAAAGCTTGCATATCCTTAGTACTTAATACTGTGTATTGCCCCCTTTAGCATCAATAACAGCATGCTGTCTTTTGTAATAGTTGTCCATAAGGCCCCTAATTCTTGCAGGTGATATAGCTGCCCATTCATCTTGGCAAAATGCCTCCAGGTCATGCAAAGTCTTTGGTCGTCTTACATGAACTGCATGTTTGAGATCTCCCCAAAGTGGGTGGATGATATTAAGGTCAGGACACTATGATGGCCACTCCCAAACCATCACCTTTTTTCTGCTGTAACAACTGGAGGGTCAACTTAGCCTTGTGCTTAGGGTCATTGTCATCCTGGAAAGTCTAAGAGTGTCCCATGCACACCATAAGTGCAGAAGAATGCAAACTGTCTGCCAGTATTTTCTGATAACATGCTGCATAATTTTGCCATCAATTTTCTAAAGTTCCGAACATCAGTGAGCCACCATAATAGCAGTACAAGAAAAATGGGGCTTAATAGGCATTACTGAAAAATGGTGGGATGAATCTCAAGAATGGACTGTTAATCTGGATGGTTATAACCTATTTAGGAAAGATAGGGAAAATGGTAAAAGAGGAGGAGGGATCTGTCTGTATGTTAAGCCTGAATTTAAGCCTATATTCAGAGAAGATATATATGGCAGAATTAGTGATAAAGTTGTATGTTTGTGGGTAGAGTTAAATAGCAGCAAATTCCAAAACAATATTGTAGGAGTATGCTATAAACCCCCAAATATAGCTGAAAGTGAGGAAATGCAATTATTGTTACAGATTGGAAATGCAGCTAAGCATGGGCAAGTTCTAATAATGGGATACTTTAATTACCCTGAAATAAACTGGATAAATGAGACCAGCAGCTCAGCTAAGGGGAGCAGGTTCTTGAGTACACTCAGGGATCATTATCTGGCCCAGGAAATACAAGAACCTACTAGAAATGGGGCCATCGTGGATTTAGTCATCACAAGTAATATTGATATAATATCAAATGTTAAAATAGGGGAACCCTTGGGAACAGTGATCACAAAACAGTATCATTTGATATTGAATTCAAAAAACTGAGTTGTAAGGGGCCAACAAAAACTCTAAATTTTAAAAGGGCTAACTTTAATGGGCTAAGGGCGGCAATACTACATATAGACTGGGACAAAGAACTTACAGGGAAAAACACTGAAAATAAATGGACAACATTCAAATCCTTACTAAATATACATACTCATCAGCATGTACCATGTGGAAATACAATGAATAGGAGTAAATCATATGTGGCTTAACAATGACTTAAAGATCATGATGAGGAAAAAGAAACATGCATTTAAATTATACAAGAAGGAGGGAACAGAGGCAGCTTTATGTGACTATAAGGAAATCAACAAGGCTTGCAAAAGGGCTATTAGACTGGCTAAAATAGAAAATGAGAAGTCAGTTGCAAAGGAAAGTAAGACTAACCCTAAAATATTTTTTAAATATATTAATGGGAAGAAGGCCAGGAAGGAAGCTATAGGAACATTACAATGTGACACAGGCCATCTGATAATTAGTGACCAGGAAAAGGCAGATGAGCTAAATAGGTTATTTTCATCGGTATAGATAAGGGAGGTACCAGTGGTTGGTACACCGCAACTTAATGGGGCTACACTACCATCACTAAATAATTGGTTAACACAAGAAGAAATCCAAAAGAGATTGGAGAAAATAAATGTTAATAAAGCCCCAGGTCCTGATGGAATACATCCAAGGGTACTGAGGGAGCTGGGTTCTGTAATAGCCAAACCATTATATCTAATCTTTCAAGACTCACTCACTACAGGGTCTCTACTGGATGACTGGAGAAAAGCAGAGGTGATACCTATATTTAAGAAGGGATCAAGAGCAAATCCAGGGAATTATAGACCAGTGAGCCTCACATCTGTAGTTGGGAAGCTTTTAGAAGTGTTAATAAGGGACAGAATACAAGAATATGTCTATTTGAACAAAAGCATAGGTAGCAGTCAACACAGATTTATGAAGGATAGGTTGTGTCAGACCAATCTAATTAGTTTCTATGAGGAGGTTAGTAGGAACTTGGATCAGGGCAACTCAGTGGATGTAGTCTTTTTGGATTTTTCAAAGGCGTTTGATACAGTGCCACATGGAAGACTAGTGAGCAAACTAAGGGATACAGGAATTGCAGTAAATATCTGCTCATGGATCGAGAGCTGGCTAAAAGACAGGAAGCAAAGGGTTGTTGTAAATGGAACATACTCCGTTTGGACTAATGTGATAAGTGGGGTTCCTCAAGGTTCAGTATTAGGTCCTCTCCTTTTTAACATATTTATTAATGACGTAGAAGTAGAACTCGAAAGTAGTGTCTCCATTTTTGCTGATGACACAAGGTTGTGCAAGGAAATAAAATCAGATAATGATGTACTAATTAACAATTAAGAATAAATAGTGCACTTTAAATAGAGCAATAGGGCTCTAAAAAGGTTGAACTTGAGGGACTAACTCTTTATTCATCCTCCAATACTATACTATTAATAATTATTTAATCAACAAATTAATTAATAACTAATCTGCATATTGCAGATCAGAGGAGATCTTAACAGGTTGAACTTGATGGACTGAAAGTCTTTTTTCAACCTTAATTACTATGTAACTACTATGTATACTATGTAACTATGTACTTTCCCTACAAAGGGATTTGCATAAATTAGAGAAATGGGCGGCTAAATGGCAGATGAGATTTAATACAAATAAATGTAAGCTTATGCATTTGGGAAGGAAAAATAGCCAAGCAATCTATAATCTTAATGGAGCAAATCTAGGGGTATCAGATATTGAAAGGGATTTGTGAGTACTAGTGGACAACCACCTAGGTAGCAGTGCTCAATGCCAAGCAGCAGCTGCAAAGGCAAGTAAAATATTAGCATGTATTAGGAAGGGTATAGAAGCAAGGGACGCAAATATAATTCTACCACTATACAAATCCCTAGTACGCTCTCATTTGGAAAATGGAGTACAATTTTGGGCACCACTTCATAAAAAGGAAATTTTAGAGCTGGAAAAAGTACAGAGAAGGGCTACAAAACTAATAAGGTGAATGGAGGTGCTAAGTTATGAAGAAAGACTAACCAAATTAAACATATTTTCTCTAGAAAAAAGCATCTACGAGGGGATATGATTACCTTATTTAAATACATCCAGGGTCAATATAAGGCTTTGTCAAGTGAACTTTTTGTAGCAAGAGATTTTCAACTGACAAGAGGACATCCTTTGAGGTTAGAGGAAAAAAGATTTCACCTTAAACAAAGAAACGGGTTCTTCACAGTTAGGGTGGTTAAACTGTGGAATTTTCTACCAAAGGAGGTGGTGACAGTAAATTCGATAGACAACTTCAAAAAGGGGTTAGATATATTTTTGAATAAAGAGGGCATTCAAGGCTATCCTAGATAACTAGCAAAGGATTATTGATCC
This sequence comes from Discoglossus pictus, assembly GCA_027410445.1. Lineage (NCBI taxonomy): Eukaryota > Metazoa > Chordata > Amphibia > Anura > Alytidae > Discoglossus > Discoglossus pictus. The sequence goes on from CM050165.1 coordinate 156,589,471, forward strand.
AGGGAGAAATTTGATTGCCAGTTTCTGTGGTCATGAAGGAATTTTAATTTTTTCCCCTTATGAGACAAATTTGCAAAGTTTTAATGTTTTTTTTTTTTCTGTTTGCCTTCCTCTGGATAAATTAACAATTAATAATAAATAGTCCACATATAAAAAAAGATCAATAGAGATCTAAAAAGTTTGAACTTGATGGACTAATTCTTTATTTATCCTTCAATACAATACTGTTAATAATTATTTAACAACTAATTAATTAATAACGAATCCGCATATTGCAGATCAGAGGAGATCTTGACAGGTTGAACTTGATGGACTGAAAGTCTTTTTTCAACCTTAATTACTATGGCCCTCATTCTATTAGTGGCCGTAAATCGGCCGTAAGGCTGCGATTCCTTGCGGGGGTTCTGTTAACTCGCGATTCTATTATACGGCCCCGCAAGGATCTCATCTTAAGGCCGGCCGCATATCTTGGAACCGGCCGTAAGCGCAGAAATCTAAAAACGCAAAAATAAATTCAAGCCTGCACTGTACAGCTCTGTAAATGCTAGGGATCATATTGGGGGACATGAGGATTAAAAGTAACCCACTCTCAAGCTTGCACATCAGCCCAAACCCGAGTTCAAATTAACTGTTTATTTTCCGGCTGCGGCGTGGGCGGGTCTGAGGTGCTCCAAGCACTCTGGACTTTTTACATGGATATTTTACGGATATTAAAAATAAAATATTTTACGGATTTGAGTATCGGATAATTATGTGCTATTTTTTCTAACACCTAAAATCCCTTTATAGTCTTCTCAAAGTGCAGGATGGCTTTATTTGAGCTATTTTATGTGCTTAATTGGTGCTAGCGGGACCTCTTTCCTGCAAGTAAGCAGCGGCTCGTTTTTAGCCTTGCAGAGAAACTCTTGCGGCCGTTTTAGATCAAAGGCTTTCCTCTGGCGCGAGCGGCCGCAAGAGATAGCAAGGCACCGGCCGCAAGCCTGCCGGAGCCTCCGGCCGTAAGGGAATGAAATAGCCGAATAGCTTGCGGCCGGTCCTTGCGGCCCCGCAACGGCTGCGGCCGCTAATAGAATGAGGCCCTATGTAACTATGTAACCACCATTCTTCACAGTAGAGATGGTATTCTTTTCACTATAAGCCTTGTTGACCCCTCTCCAAACATGTGTTTTGACCATAAAGTTCTATTTTGGTCTCATCACTCCAAATTACAGTGTGCCAGAAGCTGTGAGGCATTCAAGGTGTTGGCTGGCATATTTTAATCAGGCTTTTTTGTGGCATTGGTGAGTTGTAAGGGGATTGGTGCAGGATTAATTCTGGCATCTCGACCATGCAGCTCATTTTTGTTCAAGTATCGTCATATTGTGTTTCTTGAAACAACCACAAAGTCTTTTTCCAGAGCAGCCTGTATTTCTACTGAGGTTACGTGTGGATTTTTCTTTGTATTCCAAACAATTCTTCTGGCTGTTGTGGCTGAAATCTTTCTTGGTCTACCTGACCGTGGCTTGGTATCAAGAGATCCCCAAATTTTTCACTTCTTAATAAGTGATTGAACAGTACTGACTGGCTTTCAATATCTTTTTATATCCTTTTCCACCTTTATGAAGTTCCCTTACCTTGTTACACAGTTCTTTTGACAGACCTTTTCTGCTCCCCATGGCTCAGTATCTCGCCTGCGCAGTGCATCCACGTGAGAGCTAACAAACTTATTGACTATTTATACACAGACACTAATTATAATTTAAAACTTAACATTTAATTGCCATTTTAACCTGTGTGTATCACCTTGTGTGTCTGTAACAAGGCCAAACATTCAAGGGTATGTAAACTTTTGATCAGGGCCATTTGGGTGATTTCTGTTATTATTATGATTTAAAAAGAAGCCAAACAACTATGTGATAATAAGTGGCTTCATACAATCACTATCCTTCAATAAAATGCATATCACAATTTCTGCCAGGGTATGCAACCTTTTGAGCACAACTGTATATGTGGGAATGGGCACAGATCAATTGCCATAAGATCACTGTGTAACATTACCTGTGTCTCAAATGTATTAAAACTATATAACATGCATATCAAACACTCATACATATATAACACTCATTAACAACTAATCCGCATATTGCAGATCAGAGGAGATCTTAAAAGGTTGAACTTGATGGGCTAAAAGTATTTTTTCAACCTCAATTACTATGTAACTATATGTAACTATATGTAACTGACTGAAAACCTTGTACAAAGAACTAAACATAAAGAATTTCACCATATTATTTAAACATGAAGCTTACTTTCCATGATGTGTCTCATTTGAAAGTTGAAACCAATTTCTTACCATTCAAGAGATTAATCAGCTTTCTTGTTCTTATGCATATCACAAAAGTGTAATCTATTGTAGCTGTGATTTTGACCTAATTTGATATCAATGCACCCAGGGCGCAATTGTATGGTTTATTTATGAAAAGTGTAGAGTGGAGATGCATGTGGTTTAGTTAATTTCTGGTTATGTGGATTTCTCATTCTGTTAGTTTCCTGGTGAACGTGCTAGCTGATTGTTGAACAGCTGAGGAAGCTGAGGAAAGACACACAGCGATTTCTTTTCAAGTCAGTGTAATTGTCTATGGCTTTGAAACATCACAATGCAGAAAAAAACAAAAGCAGTAAGCTTTAAATCATGTGCTCTGAACTTGCAGGATTCTCATCATCATTCTTTGTGTGTAATTGTACTAAAAAACACATCGCATTTGTGCAGTGAGCTCTGTTGTTATATACTGTGATGTAGAAAACTGCAGAAACATTGATAGAAAAACTGAAAAAGTAGCATAACTCCTCTTAAATAACTGCCCACCTATTATAAACTCATAAAACGTCTGGGGACCACCTCTATATGACTGTCACTGGGGCATACTAATCTTAATCAGTAAACTCCACTCTTTGGTCTCAATGAAAACTACTTCCAAAATGTTTTCTCTTTAGAGATTCTAGTATCAAAAACCTATGTGTCACAGCTAGGCCGGGCCACTTCTGTAATGTTCTGGCATAGCTTGGTTCCAAGGTAAAACACTTTTTAACTATTTTATAGGCATAGGTATAGTATTTTAAATACAATGTAATTGTTGCAATTGTATTAATTGCTTTTTGGTAATAATGTGATATTATGAATACTTGTGTGAGATATTTGATTTTTCTCTCTCTTCAACAGCTTTTTATGGCATACTGTTTGCTGAAAACAAGGAAGCTGCATTTGCCAATTATAAAGTTTGGGAGTCTGTTGGATTTGTCATTGCCTTTTCTTACAGCAATTATTTTTGTGTCCATGTAAAGCTGTACGTAGTACTATCAATCATGTTACTTGGAATGCTGCTCTATTTAGTAGTAGAATACTTGGAAGCTAGAAATAAGTCTGCAAATGTTCAAATCAGCAGTATAACAAATGTGCAATAAATGCCACAGAATGCATTTGGATAATTCCATCTCCTTTCTGAGTGTACAATAAAACAAAGCTCAAAATACATCATTAAAAAATCTTGCATTATTTAAATGTTTATTATTTTATTTCAACACAGAGTTTTAACATAAAATAAAGTTATATGTCATAAGTTGTCTAAATGTCATGAATAGTTCGGCAGATAACAATTCCTTTAAATGTTTTATATGATTGTTTTCATCTTATAATTATAAAAGTATTTTACAATTTGCAAATAAAAAATGTGACACAAATAAACAGTACTTTAAAACAAGTCTACAGTAAGTTTAGTATATAAATATAATTCAATGAAACATAAATAAATTATTAAATGTATTGTTTCCACTCTCACTATTAATTTACAATGCAAATGTTATCTGGTGTATATATTGAAAAAGTTGAATACTTTTAGTCAAAAGTCTGATTAAATGATACATAAATAAATTATTCAACAACAAAATAGAAGTGCTCAATCAGAGAATGGACAATACCTGAAGTAGGTTTTTCCTATAGGTCTAGTTACCAACTCAGAGAGCAACCTCTTCTAGCTCACTTGTGCCCTTCACAGGGGTTAGGGCTTTTTCTGATCCTACGGGTGAGAGGGGAAACCAGTCATGGACTCCTTGCTCACTGTGTCTTAAGGAGTACAGCTGCCCCTCACTGACAAGGCCCAGAGAGGCCGAAACGCTTCTGGGGTTTGCTGTTTCTCCTGTTCGCGCTAGAATTGCTTGGTATTTTGGGGCTGGGTCACTCTTCTGAGTGAGACCAGATTGATGTACTACATGATATTTCTCACTGTGAAAGGCACAAGTGAGCTAAAAGAGGTTTCTCTCTGTGTAGGTAACCAGACCTAGAGAACAAACCTGGAGCTTCTTAGATCTTTCACAATTTGTAGCAGAGTATTGCGCAAATTTCCTTACACTATGTAACTAAAGCTGTTCTGCAATGATGTAGATGCAAGGAAATACTTTGCCATATTTTGTAAAAGATGGAGGGAGCTTCAAACTAAATATGGTGACATTACTTGCTATTTACAGTATGCTTTTTCTCACAAAAGTTCAATAAAAAAATATTTTTATATATCACAAGAAAATTAATTGTTGCTATACTGATCTTTCATACTTAAAGGTCCACTGAGTGAGGGAAAAACTTTTAAGTATTTAACATTAGCAACTTTCAGCAACATTAAATTGCTACTATTTTTAAATCGTTGCTCGTAGCATAACTGGCGAGACTACAAGCTATGAAATTGGCCTCTTAAATTTACCCGCAGATGACTTGCGGGGTAAGTGCGAGAAAAGCCTACGCAATGTGAGAATTCGACTTGCAGGTTTGGAAATCCTTTAATCTGTCAAGCCCGTAACCACTACTTGTTCAATTCATCTATTAAATTGCAACAAAATCACTCGCAAGCAAGCCCGTAAAATGCAATTGGAGCCCAAAGCCTAACATGTGCTCGAGAGGACCCGCAAGGGGGGTAAAGTCTAATACGTAGCACTTGTAATGCAAATAAAAATACACTACTTTACATCTATTAAAAGTGAAAGTGATGTTAGGTCTTAGAATTAATAGCACAACATTCTCAAGCCCGCAAATTGGCCCTGAAAAATACTTTATTTCATGTTTATATTACATGTTATATCGATCCCCACAATCAATGTGTTAATACATATACTGTAACTCGCATGTAATAGAATATCATATTTACGGCTTTATCAATATTGCAATAATTGAGGAATATGAGTCCAATCGTAACTCTTAATTGAAATTCTGTAGGACTTTGAAATCTCACCTCCATTTTTCAATGACGTAATCCTGATGATCTCTTTTACCATCATATAGTTACATAGTTACATAGTTAATAAGGTTGGAAAAAGACTTTCAGTCCATCAAGTTCAACCTTTTAAGAACTCCTCTGATCTGCAATATGCATATTAAATATTAATTATTAGTTGTTAATTTATTATTAAACAATTATTTTTTTATTTTATTTTTTAATCCAGAGGAAGGCGAATACAATGACGTCACTACAGTAAATGGTTTAGATATAATGTGATATATTTTTTTTTATTTTTAAAAAGGGGACTATTATTAGGAAGGTTGACAGAGTAATTTGTCACCCAGATCCCAGCAATCGAACAGTTTGCTGTCTCCCTGGTGCTTGGGTTCGGCATGTTGTGGATCGGGTGGATAAATTATTGGGAGGGGCTGGTAATGAACCAGCAGTCTTGGTACACATTGGTACCAATGACAAAATTAGTGGAAGATGGAGCGTGCTAAAGAATGATTTTAGAGAACTAGGGAATAAGCTTAAAGGAAGGACCTCCAAGGTAGTATTTTCTGAGATACTACCAGTGCCACGTGCTAGCCCAGGGAGGCAGAAGGAGCTTAGGGAGGTTAATGTGTGGCTAAAAAAGTGGTGCAGTGCAGATGGTTTTGGGTTTTTAGAGCACTGGGCTAATTTCTCACTTGGGTACAATCTCTATAGCAGGGATGGATTGCACCTTAGTGATGAGGGAGCTTTTGTGCTAGGGGATAGGATGATAGAACTGCTGGGGGAGTTTTTAAACTTGTAGGTGGTGGGGAGGGACTATATAGAAGTATTGGGGTAAATAGGGTAGAGAGGGAAAGGGATGAATTAGTTACCCATGGGGGAGGAGAAGGGGGGAGGGTTACAATAGAAAGTAGGGAGGTATTCATTTTTATGAGGAGGTTAGTAGGAACTTGGATGAGGGCAACTCAGTGGATGTAGTCTTCTTAGATTTTTCAAAGGCATTTGATACAGTGCCACATGGAAGACTAGTGAGCAAACTAAGGGATACAGGAATTGCAGTAAATATCTGCTCATGGATCGAGAGCTGGCTAAAAGACAGGAAGCAAAGGGTTGTTGTGAATGGAACATACTCCGATTGGTCTAATGTGATAAGTGGGGTTCCTCAAGGTTAAGTATTAGGTCCTCTCCTTTTTAATATATTTATTAATGACATAGAAGTAGGTCTCGAAAGTAGTGTCTCCATTTTTGCTGATGACACTAAGTTGTGCAAGGTAGTAAAATCAGATAATGATGTACTTTCCCTACAAAGGGATTTGCATAAATTAGAGAAATGGGCGGCTAAATGGCAGATGAGATTTAATTCAAATAAATGCAAGGTTATGCATTTGGGAGATTGAAAAATAGCCATGCAATCTATAATCTTAATGGTGCAAATCTAGGGGTATCAGATATTGAAAGGGATTTGGGAGTACTAGTGGACAACCACCTAGGTAACAGCGCTCAAAGCCAAGCAGCAGCTGCAAAGGCAAGTAAAATATTAGCATGTATTAGGAAGGGTATAGAAGCAAGGGAAGCAAATATAATTCTACCAATATACAAGCCCTAGAACGCCCTCATTTGGAATATGGAGTAAATTTTGGGCACCACTTCATAAAAAAGACATTTTAAAGCTAGAACAAGTACAGAGAAGGGCTACAAAACTAATAAGGGGAATGGAGGGGCTAAGTTATGAAGAAAGACTAACCAAATTAAACGTATTTTCGCTAGAAAAAATGCGTCTATGAGGGGATATGATTACCTTATTTAAACACATCCAGGGTAAATATAAGGCTTTGTCAAGTGAACTTTTTGTAGCAAGAGATTTTCAACTGACAAGAGGACACCCTTTGAGGTTAGAGGAAAAAAGATTTCACCTTAAACAAAGAAAAGGGTTCTTCACAGTTAGGGTGGTTAAACTGTGGAATTCTCTTCCAAAGGAGGTTGTAATAGCGAATTCGATAGACAACTTCAAAAAGGGGTTAGATATATTTTTGAATAAAGAGGGCATTCAAGGCTATCCTAGATAACTAGCAAAGGAATATTGATCCAGGGAGAAATTTCATCGCCAGTTTCTGGGGTCAGGAAGGAATTTTGCTTTTTTTTTTTTTTCTTATGAGACAATTTGCAAAGTTTCAATGTTTTTTTTTTTCTGTTTGCCTTCCTCTGGATCAATTAACAATTAATAATTAATAGTCCACATTAAAAAGATCAATAGAGATCTAAAAAGGTTGAATTTGATGGACTAACTCTTTATTCATCCTCCAATACTATACTATTAATAATTATGTAATCAACAAATTAATTAATAACTAATCCGCATATTGCAGATCAGGGGAGATCTTAACAGGTTGAACTTGATGGACTGAAAGTATTTTTTCAACTTTAATTACTATGGGCCTCATTCTATTATTGGCCGTAGGAGATGCGGGGCCGCAAGGACCGGCCGCAAGCTATTTGCCTATTCTATTCCCTTCCGGCCGGGGACTCCGGCAGGCTTGCAGCCGGTGCCTTGTTATCCCTTGCGGCCGCACGCGCCGGAGGAAAGCCTCTGATCTTAAACGGCCGCAAGAGTTTCGGCTGCAAGCAAATCCCAGTTGCTATTCAATTGCTCTGGGAACCCTCTCTGCAAGGCTAAAACCGAGCCGCAGCTTACTTGCAGCAAAAAGGTCCCGCAGGCACACAATTAAACACAAAATAAAGCCATAATAAATCCATCCTGCACACTGAGGAGACTATAAAGTGATTGTAGGTGTTAGCATTCATAGCACAACATTCCCCTACACTCAAATCCGTAAATAATTTTTTAAAAATTTATGTCAAATATCCATGTAAAAAGTCCAGAGGGCTTGGAGCACCTCAGACCCGCCCACGCTGCGGACGGAAAATAAACAGTTAATGAAATCTCGTATTTGGGCTGATGTGCAAGCTTGAGAGGGGGTTGCTATTAATCCTCATGTCCCCCATTATGATCCCTAGCATTTACAGAGCTTTACAGTGCTGTCTTGAATATTTATTTGCATTTAAAGATTTCTGAGCTTACGGCCGGTTGCAGGATATACGGCCGGCCGTAAGGGGATATCCTTGCGGCGCCGTCTATTTGAATTGCAAGGTAACGGGAGCCTCGCAAGGAATTGCAGCTTTGCGGCCGATTTACGGCCGATAATAGAATGAGGCCCCATGTAACTATGTAACTATGTAAAAATGGCTTATAACCAATATATTTTTGTCCCTTAAGATTTTTACCATTTCTCTATAGCTGCTAAGTGAATATAGCAGGTGATATTAGTGTTTTACAAATATTGGTTAGAGTTGCTCTATAAATTGCAACACTAACTATATTAGAATAAGTGACTACTGAGACTTTAAATGTTGTTTTTAATATAGAAACATTGATATCTGTGTAAATAATGATTTACTATTTCCAAAGTATATTGACATATATACTTGTGATTTATTTTTACATAAACTAATTAAATGTGAAAAAATTCAAATGAAAAAATAAAATAGTTAAAGAATGAAAAAAGTGCTATACATTCTATTCAAAGGTGGTGGAATTAATTTGGAAACTGGGTACCTAGAGAAGGTGGGTTTGAAAAATCTATCCCCACCACAACTCTGGAAACCAGAAGACTCTATTTTATAAATATGTAGCAACTGAAGAAAAAATAATGATATACAAAACTAAAAAACTTTATTAAGGAAAAACAGAAAAATATAGAAAAATAAGTTTTAAAAGAAAAAAAGGATATGCTAAAAAAGTATGTCTAAAGCAGGCCGGCTCTAGTTTACAAGGGGGGTAAGCTTTTAAGTACCATAAGGTAACAGAAATAGCCACCACCTGTCTAATTTATAGGACAGATGACAGCTTACAGTTGCTGTAATTGCTTTCAAAATAAAGGAGGGAAATAGAGAGGAAAGATCTCTCTGTATTCAGTGCCCAAAAGTAAATCTCATCACCCACTGTTACAATTTATTTAGGAGGTGTGAAAAATTGGCAGGGACAATTCCTCCTTGATGTTGTGACCCACAGCACTAAGCTGCTGTCTACAAAAAATAAGAGGGTAGATAGTCTAATGATGTACTATCTGTACCAATGAAAGACTATAATAATTACTGTCTTACCCTCATGGTAGAAAAAAAGTGTGAGTAGCGTTTTTACTTGCTGTTACTCTTATACCTAATTATTGTTGAGAATGTACTTCTATAAGTGTGATACTCCACATTGGGAGCGCTTACCCCCGCCGCCTGGTGTATTGGTATTATTCCCGACGCGCGTTTCCCCGCTGTTAGGTTTTCGGATTCATCAGGGGACTGTTTCTCTATGGGATCGCGGTCTTTTTAAAGGGTGCCGCGATTTCGCGGGTCGCTATTACGTCACCGCGTTCACGCTGTCGCCGCGACGCAATCGCGGGCCGCGTAATCACGTTTCTCGCGAGATTAGTTGTCTCTGATCGCGAACTCACGTTAATCGCGAGATTTGGGATGTAAGTTGCTTGTCACACGTGTTAGTGTGTTAATGTGTTCGCTATAAGTCAGGCACTTACTCAGTATGTTAAAAAATTAAACATTTGTGTTGTAATGTTTTACTCTTGTAATGAGTAAGGTATAGCTTTGAAAATGCTAAAAGATGTTGATAATTTTATGTTCTATGATTGAATACAAATATGATTATAATAATAAGTCTAATGCTACTGAAAAAAAGGCCAATGGGGTAGAAAAGGAGGGCTGTCCACTTGCACCTAAAACTCAGTCACAGGCCCCAACCAAAAAAGTGGGACACTACTGGGTACTGTGGTATTACTAAAATACTCTTAGATATCTTTTGTGGCTAATCAGTTTCTATATTTGTTTTAGAGGGCTCACATTGGAAGGGTCAAAAGATCATTATGTGATTGGTGAGGAGAAAGTGAGGAAGAGATGCCTAAATTATGGAAATGGATATGGCCTAATGACTAAAATAATACTGATGTATGTATCTAACTGTCTAAGAATTGAAAGAGAGCAAAAACAAAGAGTGGTGGGGACCCTAGGGGCGAAAAGATGTGGTATCTATATAGGTGGTGGAATGTATCCACTTAGCTGAATATATAACTTCTATGAATAGTTTCTTTGTTTATACTGTTGGTCTTATCAAGATGTCTTGAGATTAAGAGTATCGATCAGTATGTTGCCGATACTATTATGAACAATAAAGTTTTAGAATTCAATCAATTATGTATATACTGTATAGAATCTTTTTGTTAAGAAGCTATAGCATATTATCAGCTTTTGCTTCAGCTGTTTTTTTGGCGCCAAAGTGACGTCATCCATCTCAAGACATCTTGATAAGACCAACAGTATAAACAAAGAAACTATTCATAGAAGTTATATATTTAGGTAAGTCGATACATTTCACCACCTTTGAATAGAATGCATGGCACCTTTGTATAGCACTTTTTTCATTCTTTCACTATATTTTTTTTCATTTGAATTTTATCACATTTAATTAGTTTATGTAAAAATAAATCACAAATATATATGTCAATATACTTTGGGAATAGTAAATCATTATTTACACAGATATCAATGTTGCTATATTAAAAGCAACATTTAAAGTCTCACTAGTCACTTATTCTAATATAGTTAGTGTTGCAATTTATAGAGCAACTCTAACCAATATTTGTAATAACAATAATATCACCTGCTATATTCACTTAGCAGCTATAAAGACATTTTAAAAATCTTAAGGGACAAAAATATATTGGTTATAAGCCATTTTTTAAAATACAAAATATATCATATTATATCTAAACCAATTACTGTAGTGACGTCATTGTATTCTCTGGAGAATAAATTCAGAGATCTGTTTGTATATATTCTTTGTTTTAAACGATCGGATTTTAATTATAAAAATTATTTTAAATAATTTTCACTAAAGATTGTTTTTTCTTATTTAGTATGAGTCAATTCATAACATATTTAGCCACATAAAAGTGTTCCCCCTTTTTTTGTTATTTCTCTCTGTGCCCATCTTCAGGGACACAGATAACATAAAGATCTATTATCTAAGTGTTCACACTTTGGCTATAACCAAACAAAGGATCAACTCCAAGAGAATTGTAGAATTTCGAACTTGCAGCCGTTGCGTTTCACATTTAATGTGGAGATATTTAAGCCATGAGCTTAAAAGTATTTTTTGAAAAATCTTAGCTCTGGAAGATTCTGCTTGTATGTTAAGACTTGGAGTTTAGAGACTTTTTCTTGGCCTAGAGAATGGGGTGGTGAGTTACAGTACGTTTTATTCATATTGTTTAATTTCACAGCAATGTGATAACAGTTTATAAAATAAAGACTATATTTTGTATTATTAAAAAAAAAACTATTTGCCCACGGTCTATTTCAGTTATTGCATTGTGCATATTCTAAATACAGAACAACAGTGTTATTTTAACCTTACAGGTTCACCTCTTATAGTAACATCAATACTCTCCTCTTTATCCCCTTGTGTGGCCACCAACTAGATCTCCACACTGATTGTCCTTGTACTGTGAACTAACAGCAAGGATGACTCTTTGAGAAGCAGGAGAGAATGGATGCATGATAGATATGGCTTCCACTTCTTCAATTAAAAACTATAACACTTTCAGTGATACAGTTATAATAATTATGTCTGAATTATGTGGTTACTAGTTTCCCATGAGTGGTCCTCTTCAAGCTACCACTAACAAAGAACCGATGTACCAAGGAAGCTCAGGGGATCCACAAATTGCTCTCTTCATTCCATTTCCCCTTAGACCAGAATAACTGGTGCCTCAATCAGTGGGTAAGTAACTTTTTTTTTTTTAATACTTTATTTTTTCTCGTTTTTCTTTAACAAACATCAAAAACATAACAAAACAAAACAATCATACATTCCAGAGGTATCAATAATTCAACAGTTTAGCAATTGCATATGTATAAATACACTGTTAAAATCTCCTCCCTCCCATCTCTTTGAATACCAATTTTTATGTAATATCTTGTACTCCTGATGGGAAGGCAATTCCCTAATAGCAAGGTCACTTAACTTGATACCTCCAACAAGCATACAAAGGAACCGGCACTGCTCTCAATATAGTTAACAGTTTAGCACAGAAATCATGTACTTCTGGGGAGAATCGGGTGAAGAAGGAAAACAAAAAAACAAAAAACAAAAAATCTTTCCTCTTCAATTTATCTCTATTTGTCACCCAGAATTTTAACAATGTTATTACTCCTCTGGGTAGCTGTTCACTCTTGACATCATTTAACCCATCAATCCACAGCAACGTATTAGGAGTGTCTATTTTTAATATATCATATTCTAAGGACTTCCAACCTGGATTAATGGCAGGAGTACTCCATATCATAATTTGAGAGAGGACAATAGCAATATATTTATCTCTTATAGAGGGTGATGCCAATCCATCCTAAAGCATGGGTCTTTTGGTAATTGAGAGAGGGATTCTAGTTCTTTTACCACCCAAAATAAATGCATCTATACTTCTTTGCAGTTTAACAACCCAATATTTTAGCAGAACTTCCGGAATTGTTCTAAGGATATAAGTGATTTTAGGGATCAATATCATCTTACTAATTGCGATTCTAGCTGACCATGAAAATTTTACATCTTTCCACTCTAAGAGGATTTTCTGAATCTGTTTCCATATCTTTTCTAGATTAGCTTTCAAAATCTTATTAACCTTGAATGATGGGTCTATACCCAGATGACTTATTTTATTAGAGTTCCATTTAAAATTAAATGAGCTTTTTAAACTTGTAATTTCTCCAAACGAGAGATCTCTCCATATAATATCTGATTTCTCATGATTGACCTTATAATAAGAAAGTCTTCCAAATTCTTTAAAGATGATATCAAGAGCTCCCAAAGATTGGATAGGGTTCTTCAAAATAAGATCATCTGCATATATAGCAATTTTATACTCTTTAAGACCAACTTTTACTCCCCCAACATCCTTTGCTTCCCTTATTTTCAATAAAAGAGGCTCCACATAAAGATTAAATAATATGGGAGACAAGGGCCAGCCCTGCCTAGTTCCATTTTTTATGGGGAAAAAAAGATGTTTCATAATTAGGCCAACTAATCTTAGCTGTAGGGTTAATATAAAGAGCCATAATTGCTTCAGAAGCAAATTCCTCTAGTCCATAACTTTCCAAGGCAATTTTAAGAAAGCCCCAGCTGACTCTGTCGAAGGCTTTCTCTGCATCTATCGACAGAGCCAAACTGGGGCCCCCATCACTCCTCCCTATAGAGAGAATATCTATCAATGTTCTTATATTATCCCCTCCTTGTCGGGACTTAACAAATCCTGTCTGCTCTGAATTAATCAACTGCGGTATTAAAGTTATTAAACAATTAGTTAACACCTTAGAATATATTTTTAGATCATAATTAATAAGAGAGATAGGTCTATAGCTCTTCCTATCTTCTGGGTCTTTTCCTTCTTTTAGTATATTTATAATTTTTGCTTCAGTTAACTCCTCTCTAATAATGCTGCTGTTCTTAATCTCATTAAACATACTGGCCAATAAAGGGGACAGCTGGTCTTTAAACGTTGTATAGAATAGTTTATCTAGGCCATCAATACCAGGGGCCTTATTGTTTTTTGTTTAATTAATAACCTTTATTATCTCTTTCTCCGTTATTGGTTCATTTAGATATATTAGTTCTTCCTCTAATATCTTAGGGAATTTAATATCCTTCAAAAAGTTCTGTATCTCACTCAAACTAGGTTTCTGAAAATCTTTTTGCTTCTCAATATTGTATAATTCTGAGTAGTATTGAAAAAATATGTTGCCAATTTTTTCTGGATGGTTATATAGCTGATTATCTTCTCCCCTGAGTCCCTGGATATGGTTTTGAATTTTTTGATTCTTAACTTTATTGGCCAAATATTTCCCCATTTTTCCTCCCATGAGGTAATTGCTTTGTTGTGCTTTCCAAACCATTCTATCTTGAATTAACTGAAAGATCTTTTTAATTTGTAAATTAATATCTTTAATTTTTTCCATCTTTTGCATGGATGGAAGATTTGTATTGCTATTCTGTAATATATCTAACTGAATATAAAGATTTCTTAGGGTTGTTCCCCTAGCTCTCTTCATTCTCACTTCTTTTTCTATTAGAATGCCTCTAACAAATGCTTTTAGTGTACACCATATGAGTGAAGGAGATGATACTGAATCTATATTTAAGTGCATACATTCTCTGATAGCTGTTCTTATTTATTCTATATATATCTTATCTTTTAAAATCAGAGGTTCTATTCTCCAATTTCTTATTTTACCATATGTTTCAACCCCTTTTAGTTCCAACATCAGTGGAAAGTGATCTGATAATGCAGTAGATAAGATAGTTATTTTTTTTGTATCATATACCACTGAAGGATCCCCCAAATAATCTATTCTAGAGTATACATTATATTTCTTTGAGTGATATGTAAACTCTATCTTTTCTGGATTAAATGTTCTCCAAATATCAAAGAGGTCAAGCTCTATCATTAGTTTTTTAATTCTTAATCTTAAATAACTCGAAGTATTATTATTTTTCTTATATTTAGATTTTGATCTATCCTGAACTGGATCCATAGCTAAATTTAAGTCTCCACATATAATAACTTTTCCTTTTTTATATTTATGTACTAACTTCAATATTTTTATAAGAAATCACTCTTGATTCTTATTTGGGGCATATAAATTTACAATTGTATAGATGCTTTTATTTATTTCTCCTACCCACAATATATATCTTCCCTCTATATCAATCTTTTTAAACTCTTCCTCCACCACTAAGTTAGCTTTAAATAATATCGAGACTCCCCTCGTTTTACTAGTATAATTAGCATCTACTCTCTTCAAAAAAGATGTATTATTTAATAGATGGTTATACTTCATTTTCAGATGTGTTTCTTGTAGGCAGATTATTTCTGCACCTGATTTATTATATTCTGAAAATGCAATTTTTCTTTTAATGGGCATATTCAATCCATTGGTGTTATGTGATGTTATCCTTAATAACATAGTTTCTTTATTGACTTAATTCCTCTTAACCTATGTTTCCCCTTCCTATCCTCACTATTTAAATTTGTGCTTCTCTGTTCTTTTAAACATACATACTGACTACAAGCATACCGAATATGACCCATCCTATCTCTCATGTTGGGTCGAATTCCTACGGGCTAATTAGCCAATGTTTAGAAGTGGTATGTGAACCTTTCTAATGGAGGCAGCTACCTCCCAGTCTCTCAAAAACCTATAAGCATCTATCTATGCAGAATTATTAAAGCATTTCTGACAGAATCTTTACCTCAGAATTTGAGGGAACAAACATAAAAAAAAGAAAGAAAAAAAAAGACACAAACCCAAAAACGGAAAAGGGCAATGTATTAACAAGCCCTTCTCATCCTATATATATATATATATATATATATATATATATATATATAGAGAGAGAGAGAGAGAGAGAGAGAGAGAGAGAGAGAGACGGCCTCTATTGCCCAATTTCAACTCTGTGTAAATTTCCTATAGTCAGGTGCCAACGCTTCATTTATTGAGATTTCTTAAGTTATATTTATTACCTGTGTCATCCTTATAACTACATTTTTATCAAATCCTTATCTATAAACATAGCTATGTAACTTTTAACCTCCTAATTAAAGTGACCTGTGCTAACATTGTACCTAAGACCTTATATTATCCTCTATGTATATTTCCCTTCTTTAATAGAAGGCTATTTCTCTACCACCAATGTAAATAAAAGAAAAAGGGAGAAAAAAAAAAAAAAAAGGACAGATCCAATATATGCACATTCCAATCCCCTCTTTCACCTTTTTCTCAGTTTTCTCTCCCCCAACCTCCCCATCTCCTATCCGCCCTCCATATGTCACTACTTAATATCATATCCATTCTAACCCCCATCCTTTAAGGCTATATGTGAAATTGTATGACCCCTACCTATTGTAAAGGCAGGAGATTTATTTAAATCTTTAGAGGTTAATTAATCTAAAAAGTGCATAGATTTTTATCATTATTATAAAATTACCTAAGCTCTCATCAGAGAGATCTACTTCTCTTCCCTCCTTATATTTTTATGACATATTGGAGGGGCGGAGGGGACGGATGTAGGGGGAAAGAACATCATATAAAGGAAAGACGAAAAAGGAGTGATCTAAAAAAAAAAAAAAAAAAGAAACATTTTAGAATCCAATTATCAGAAGCTGCAATTATCCTCTGTATAGATCTTCCAATTCCTCAGGCAATCTGTTCCCTCTTTGACTGAGTGAATTCTATACCATCTGGAGTCTTTAATTATTGCAAGACCCTGTGGAAATATCCATTTATAGCATATACTTTCTTTTCTCAGCGCCAAAGTTATTCTAGAATATTCTTTACGTTTATTTAGTGTGTATGCTGATATATCCCCAAATATTTGGATATTCTGGTATGGTGGTTTCAAGATCTGGGTAAGTAACTGACTAGGCATATATTCTTCAGATTGGAAACAAGTGCCTAACCATCGAGATTTCCTCAACAGCTAGTCTACCTGGCACTGTTCCATGACACCTTGCTTCACCGCTGTTGGAATAGTTTTTCATTGTTTCCTTTATGCACTTAATCTTAATGTTTCCATTACTTCAATTATTGACAACATTAACATTCTTTAGGTAACTTTATAGTGCACAGTGTTTACCTGTATCAAACGGCAACATTTTTTAAATACAAGCATAATTTATTGCACACTATCTCTAAAAATGTGAGTACTCTAAGCAAATTTGGGTACCCCTTAGTTGTTTAATAAACAGTGATAGCACCTTTATTTATACATGCAGTTTCAAAACTGGGTACCCCTTAGTTATTATACAAGCAGTCATTTCACCTGTTATTTATAGATGATCTCCAAGCGTCTGTCTTTGAGAAAGCTAGCATACACAATCACAATGCACATGGGCTTAGTTCAGAGTGCCCAAAAAGGACCCCTCAAACAGTGGATTTCACCTAATACCAAACAGCAATTAAAGGTTTATGAATTATCTTTAAAGTATCAATATACTGGTATTGCTTTAATTCTAACAGACTTTAAAGTATCAATATACTGGTATTGCTTTAATTTCAATAGATGGCAGTAACTACACAAGCCTGAATATGGCAGTGACTCACAAGATGTAGTGAGATGATGCAAGTGTTGGGGTTACAACACATTAGAACTTGCAGTTGAGAGCAGCCAGGTGACTGTTAGCTACTGTCGGTAGCTGAGTGTTCAAGACTTTCAAACACTGGGAGGAAATCCAGTTATCCACAAGTGGAGAAGAGGGCATTATGTAAATTTAGATGTCAGGAAGAGTACCTGGTCTGGTCATCCACAGGGGTGAACACAGTGGCATCCTGAACTTGGGCCTGTAGAGCATGGGCCTAGCCTGATACGCATGCTAATTAGGTTGTGAGGCAGGGCTAGACTGTATGCTCCAATTCTGGCAGGACTGCTTCTGCTGCATGTTTGGTGCTGAGAAACCCTCACTTCCTGGAGTTTGCACCATGTGTCACTGTTGTGATTAGTCATCCAGTAATGTCTCCATAACTCCATGGATCACATTAATCCAGGCATAGAGCTACTGCTCCTCTGAGCTCCCTCAAGCTCATGTTCATTGTTTCAATGACCTCATCTATCCATCTCTGGCTCTGCCATGTGCCTTCAATCTTTCCAAGCATTAGAGTCTTCCCTTACGAATCTTCTCATCATGTGGCCAAAATATTTAAGCTTTTACCTCATGATAATACCTCCCAGTGAAGAGTTTAGCTTCATTTCCTGAAGTGCTGAATGATTGGATATTCTTGCAGTCCAAGGGACACTAACAGTTTTCTCCAAAACCACAATTCAAAGGTGTCCATTAGCCTTCTTTATGGTCCAGCTCTCCCATCCATATGTTACTACTGGGAATACCAAAGTAGGCAGACTTTTGTTGATAGTGTAATATCTTAACTTTTTAACAACTTGTCCAGACTTGCCATAGCTTTCCACCCCAGAAGCAAACATATTTTAATTTCATGGCTGCAATCACCATCTGCAGAGATCTTGGAGCTCAGAAAATTAAAATCTGTCACAGCCTTCACTTCTTCCCAACATATTTGACAGGAAATGAACATGCTGTTTGCCCTGATCTTTGTCTTTTTAGCACTGAGGAGCAGGAGCAGCTTTTGTACTCTCTTCTTTCACTCTCATCAACAGGCCCTTTAGTTCCTCCTCACTTTCAGCTACCAGAGTAGTATCATCAATCTATGAGGTTGTTGATATTTCTCCTAGCAATATTGATTCCAGCCTAGCCTTAAGCATGATGTATTCCGCATATACGTTAAATAAAAAAGTTGGCAATATGCAACCTTGTGACATTCATCCCCCAATCTTAGTTACATAATTACATAGTAATTGAGGTTGAAAAATACTTTTTTCCTCCTAAGGATATTTTCTGTTGTCTTAAGATCTTTTTTTTTCCAAACACAAGCACCCTCCATCACCCATCCCAGGAAATATTTAAAGGAGATCTAATCATACAAAGAAAAAACATTTTTTTTTTCTTTTTCCTTTCACAGTTTGTTGTCTTTAATGTATGTTTCCCAAATCTGCCATTTCATCATGAGGTTTCTACCAATCGTATTACCATAACTATTTATTATTTCTAATTCTCTGTTTCTCATCATTATAAGGTAAACCTCCTTCAAAGTAGGAACCTTTGTCTATTTTCATTTTTTAACTATTAACCATTTGGCTACTAATAGACTGTGTGAGATTATCAGTTTTTTATGTAGGGGGGTTTTATCTTCTAACATATGGAACAGGGCTAACATCAAATCAAATTTTAATGTCACATCAATCAATATATTCAACTGTATAAAACATTGCTCCCAGAAGGCTTTAATGTATTTACAGTCCCACAATATATATGCATGTGGGTACCCTTATTGTTACACCCTCTGCAACAAAAATCTGAACAATCAATATTGAGTTTGTTTAATTCCGCCGGAAAGCAAAACCATCTTTGAACTAGTTTGAAAAAAAGTTCCCTAAAGGAAGTACTGTATATAATCGAGTTTAAGCCGAACCGAGTATAAGCCGAGGCACCTTTTTTACCACAAAATACTAAGTGACTCGAGTATAAGCAGAGGGTGGGAAATGTGCTGCCCCCTGTGTCCCTCTTGTGCCCTCTGTGTCACCCTCTTGTGTTCCCTCTGTGCCCCTTTCTTGTGTCCCCCCTCTCCCTCTTCTGTGTCTCTTACCCCTCTCCCTCCCCTGTGTCTCTCCCCTCTCTTCCTTCCGTGTGTCTCGTTCCCCCCTCTCCCTTATGTCTCTTTCCTTCCCCCTCCCTTATCACCCACCTAAACCCCCCTCCTCAACAGCCCTTCTCATCCTCCCTTCTCATCCTCAACCCCCTCCTCATCCTCCCTCCTTATCCTCTCTCCTAAACCCCCTCCTCATCCTCCCTCCTCATCCTCTCTCCTCATCTTCTCTCCTCAACCCCCCTCCTCAACCCCCCTCCTCTCTGCTCAACCCCACTCAAACCCCTCCTCAACCACCCTCCTCATCCTCCCTCCTCAACTCCCCTCCTCAACCCCCTCCTCAACCCCTCTCCTAAACCCCCCTGCTCATCCTCTCTCACTACTAGTGGCAGAATTATATTTGCTTCCCTTGCTTCTATACCCTTCTTAATACATGCTAATATTTTATTTGCATTTGCAGCTGCTGCTTGGCTTTGAGCACTGTTACCTAGATGGTTGTCCACAAGCACTCCCATATCCCTTTCATTATCTGATACACCTAGATTTTCTCTATCAAGATTATACATTGAATGGCTATTTTTCATTCCCCGATGCATATCTTTACATTTATTCATATTAAATCTCATCTGCCATTAAGATGCTCGTTCCTCAATTTTATGTAAATCCCTTTGGAGGGAAAGCACATCATTATCTGATTTAATTACCTTGCACAACTTCGTGTCATCAGCGAAAATGGAGACACCACACTCCAATCTTACCTCTAAGTCATGAATAAATATGTTAAAAAGGAGAGGACCTAATACTGAACCCTGAGGAACCCCACTTACCACATTAGTCCAATCGGAGTATGTTCCATTTACAACAAACCTTTGCTTCCTGTCTTTTAGCCAGCTCTCAATCCATGAGCAGATATTTATTGCAATTCCTGTATTTCTTAGTTTGCACAAGAGTCTCCCATTTGGCACTGTATCAAAAGCCTTTGCAAAATCCAAAAAGACTAAATCCACTGAGTTGCCTTGATCCAGGTTCCTACTTACCTCTGCATAGAAACTAATTCGATTTGTTTGAAATGACCTATTCCTCATAAATGTTGACTCCTACTTATAATCCTGTTCAAATAGATATATTCTTCTATATTATCCCTTATTAACCCTTCTAAAAGCTTCCCCACTACAGAAGTGAGGCTCACTGGTCTATAATTCCCCAGATTTGCTCTTGCTCCCTTTTTAAATATAGGTAACACATCTGCTTTTCTCCAGTCATCTGGTAGGAACCCTGTGTTGAGTGAATCTTGAAAAATTAAATATAATGGTTTGACTATTACAGAACCCAGTTCCCTCAGTACCAGTGGATGTATTCCATCAGGACCGGGGCTTTATTAACATTTATTTTTTCCAAACTCTTTTGGATTACTTCCTGTGTTAACCAATTATTTGGCAAAGGTAGTGTAGCCCCATTATGTTGCAGTGTCCCAACCACTGGTACCTCCCTTGTGTATACCGAAGAAAAGAATCTATTTAGCTCATCTGCCTTTTCTTCGTCACTAATTTTCAGATGGTCTGTTTCACATTCTAATGTTCCTATAGCTTCCTTCCTCACCTTCTTCCCATTAATATACTTAAAAATATTTTAGGGTTAGTCTTACTCTCTTTTGCAATTAATTTTTCATTTTCTATTTTAGCCAGTCTAATCACCCTTTTGCAAGCCTTGTTGATATCCTTGTACTCCCGTAAAGCAGTCTCGGCCCCCTCTTGTTTGTATTATTTAAATGCCTTCTTTTTATTCCTTATCTCGATCTTTAAATCATTGTTAAGCCACATTGGATGGGATTTACTCCTTTAACTTTTATTCCCACATAGTATATGCTGATGTGTATGTATATTTAGTAAGGATTTAAATGTTGTCCATTTATGTTCAGTGTTTTTACCTATCAGTTCTCTGTCCCAGTCTATACTTTGTATTGCTGCCCTTAGACCATTAAAATGTGCCCTTTAAAAAAATAGTTTTTGTTGGCCCCTTAAAATTTAGTTTTTTTAATTCAATCTCAAATGAGACTGTGTTGTGATCACTGTTTCCCAAAGTTTGCCCTGTTCCAACATTTGATATTATATCAATATTATTTGTGATGACTAAATCTAAGATAGCTGCATTTCTAGTAGGCTCTTGTATAACCTGGGCCAGATAATGATCCCTGAGTGAACTCAAGAACCTGCTCCCCTTAGCTGAACTGCTGGTCTCATTTATCCAGTTTATTTCAGGGTAACTAAAATCTTCCATTATTAGAACTTGCCCATGCTTAGCTGCATGTCCAATCTGTAACAATAATTGTATTTCCTCACTTTCAGCTATATTTGGGGGTTTATAGCATACGCCTACTAATATTCTTTTGTAATTTGCATTTCCGCTATTTAACTCTACCCACAAACATTCAACTTTATCACTAGGTCCACCATATATCTCTTCTCTGACTATAGGCTTAAATTCAGGCTTAACACACAGAATAATCCCTCCTCCTCTTTTACCATTGCCTCTATCTTTTTTAAATAGGTTATAACCATCCAGATTAACAGTCCAGTCATGAGATACATCCCACCACATTTCGGTAATGCCTAATAAATCCCATTTTTCCTTAATTGCTAATAATTCTAACTCTCCCATTTTTCCAGGCAAGCTTCTGGCTTTAGCAAGCATACATCCTAGGTTATTAGTCTGTAGTTCTGAAGTGCATGCCACTGTACTTGAGTTACTTAGTACTACCTCCATATCGACTATACTACCCCTCCCCTGATCTCCTCCTCTAGGAGTTGTGAATTCATCCCTTATACCCTCTACAATTTCTACCCAGTTACTTATATCTAGTCCCTCCCCCCTACCTACTAGTTTAAAAACTCCTCCAGCCTTTCTACCATCCTATCCCCTAGTACAAAAGCTCCCTCATCCTTAAGGTTCATCCATCCCTGCTGTAGAGATTGTACCGAAGTGAGAAGTCAGCTCAGTGCTCTAAAAACCCAAACCCCTCCTTAGTCCACATCTTTAGCCATGCATTAACCCCCCTAAGCTCCTTCTGCCTCCCTGGACTAGCACATGGCACTGGTAGTATCTCAGAAAATACTACCTTGGAGGTCCTTGCCTTCAGCTTCTTACCTAGTTCTCGAAAATCATTCTTTAGGACACTCCATCTTCCACTAACTTTGTCATTTGGTACCAATATGTACCAAGACCGCCTGTTCATTTCCAGCCCCTCCCGATCCACAACATGGCGAATCCGAGCACCCGGGAGACAGCAAACTGTTCGATTGTGAATCTCGGTGACAAATCACCCTGTCTACCTTCCTAATAATAGAGTCCCCTACAACCAAAACCTGTCTGTTGCTCTGCCTATTCTGCCCTCCCACTCCTCCAGTAGAACTGTTCTCCCGGCTGTTAGAGGGAACAGCTCTATCTGGCATTGCCATTCCTTAATGGACATCCCCAACAGTTTCACTCAATCTGGCAAATCTGTTGGTTTTTGCCAACTCAGGACTGGCCTGCCTCCTCCTGTTTCCCCCCTGCTTCCCCTTCTAACTGTAACCCAGCTACCTCCCTGGACATCCTCACTAGCCCCAGCTCCACCCTCCATGCTAGGCCCACCTAAACTGTGCTCAGTGAGCACCAACCCTCTTTCCAGTGGAGCAATATCACTAAGTGCTGCAATTCTCATCTCCAGATCTCCAATTTGAGATTACAGAGAGGCAACATGCTCCCACCTCTCACAGAGGTATGGACCCTGGATCATCAATTCCAGTATTGCATACATATGACAGGATGTACACTGAGTGAGGTTGTCACTGGACTGACTCATAATTATTATTATTTTCTTAAAAATTTCAGTGGGAAAAATAAGGAATATAAAATAATATATTTGTAAAAAGTTTTCCTTTTTTGCACTATAAATCTGCCCTCCCTTTTCTTTGAAGTGTCTACTTTTATTTAAACTCCTACGCTTTTACTAGAATTGCACTTGATATTGAAAATGTTCACAAGCTCACAAGTTTGCCCCTTCTCCTTTTTATAATAACTTCTGCCTTCTCACCTGGACACAATTAGTGCACTCTGCAATTTATCAGCCTTTACTTGCAAGGAAAATCCACTTGCAACATTCATCATGCATTCTCTCTAGCATGTCTAGTCTTTTAAATGTATTCTTTACCTCCATTGCATAATCGCTGGGGATATTATTGGTTTCGTATCTGTTTGGTCTGATAATTTTCCATAGTTTCCTCAGTTTAATTTTGAAGCTCATTATGTGAGCCGCAGTTAGCTCCAGGTCTTGTTTTTGCTGACTGTATTGAGCTCCTCCAGCCTGGGCAACAAATTATATAGTCAAACTGATTTCAATATTGTCCATTTGATGATGTTCATGTGTAGATGTGTCTGTGATGCTGAGGGTGTTGCTATGACCAGAGATTTTTTTGGCAGAATTCTACTGATCTCTTACCTGCTTCACTTTGTATTCCAAGGCCAAACTTGCCCATTATTCAAGGTATCTTTTGGTTCCCTACTTTACCATTTTAATGTCCCATGATGAGGGAAACATCTTTTCTTGCTATTATATCTAGGAGGTATTGAGTATCCTTATAGGATTGGACAAATTCAGCCTCTTCAGCCTTAATGGTTGGAGCATAGCCTTGGATCACTGTAATGTTAAATGTCTTGCCTTGAAGTAAAATGTAAACCATTCTTTCATGTATTGGGTTGCAACCAAAACACTGTTTTGGCCACTCTTTAATTGATTATGGTTGTCTATTGGTTGTCTGATATAAAATGTCCCATTCTAGTCTATTTTGAGTTCACTAATTCCCAGGATATCAATGTTTAGTCTTGAAATTTCATGTTTGCCCCCATCCAGATTGCCTTCATAGTTCTAATGTTCCAGTTTCTTATACTGAATTTTTCTTTGCAGCAGCAGACTTTACTTTCCCCTCCAGACAAATACGCAGCAGGATGTCTTCTTGACTTAGGCCCAAACACTTAATTTGATCTACTGCTACTTATATTTGCCCTCTGCACTTACCCAATATTGTTGTAGGTACCTTCTGACCTGAAATGCTCATATTCCAATGCCATATTTGTGACAATCTGCATCTTAATTGGGCTTAGCAAGAACTTAGTTCAAGCTTACCCAGCAGCATTGTACAGTCCTTACCATCTCTGTTAGCAGTATATAGACTAATGGTTCTAGGAGAGTCTAGGAGTGCACTCTACTTGCATATATAAATCCCTTTAATGTGAAATCTATCAGGACAGAGCAGTCAAACAACAGACTTGGCAAAATAATAAATGGACAGAAACACCTTGTTTTATGTCTCCTATAGTAAAAGCAGAACTGTTTAATAACTGCCTCTCAACATCAGTTACAGTTTTCCTCACAACATTCTAAATTAGTTAACTTTTATAAACTGGCTACAACTGAAATGTAATATAGTGTTTAAACACATAACATCAAATATTGTCAATTCTATAATATAAATTGGTCCTAAGAGTCTGTTCTTTACAACTGTTCCCCCCAGCAGCTAGTATTGCCAGGACAGTAATCTTGATCAGGTGACTGGCCAGCTACACTCTTTCACTTATCCTCTTTTCTGGAAAGTTTATCAGAATTCTGATGTACGTTTCCTCTCTGGTGTTGTACTTTAAAATTAAATATCTGAAGAGCTAAGCTCCAGCGCAGCAGTCGTCATTGTTTCAAGGTAATGCTGAAATTTCTTTAGGGTCCAGACTACAGCCAAGCACTTCTTCTTGATCGCTGGATAGGCAACCTCCATAGGCAGCAAATTTCGGCTGATATAAGCAATTGGGATGTTCTATCCCCTGCTCGTCCTTTTGGCTCAGCAAAGCCCATAGTCCAAAAGTGGAAGTGCCTGTCTACTACTAAAAAGGGGTGATTATAATCAGTAAAAGCCAAAATAGGTGAGCAGGTGAGGGCATCCTTAAGGGCCTGAAATACCATGTCACAAGCAGGGGTCCACTGTATCAGACAAGGAATCTTCTTCTGTGTGAGGTCCGTCAATGGCTTGAGGAATAAACTTTTGGTAATACTCTGTGGTACCTAGGAAAGCCGTTACCTGCTTTTTTGTTTGGGGTATAGGCCAAGCCACTATTCCTTCTATCTTGGCTGGTTCTGGTTTGAGCTGCCCACTGCCTACCCAGTGACCCAAATACTGCACTTCAGCCTTAGTCCATTGGCATTTATCTGGTCTGATGGAAAGCCCTGCCTGTTCAATTGTGCGTAAAATGTGGCTAAAGTGGTGTAGGTGTTCCTCCCATGTATTGCTAAAAATAGCAATATCATCCAGTTAGGCCTGTACAAAATCTTGATGCCCTTGGAACAACTTATCCACCAATCTTTGGAAGGTAGAAGGAGCATTTTGCATCCCAAAAGGCATCACCTTGAACTGGTACAGTCTAAAAGGAGTGATAGATGCTGACTTCTCCCTGGCAGTCTCCTCAAGGGGAAATTGCTAATACCCCTTGGAGGGGACCAGAGTGATCAAGTACTTAGCAGTGCCCAGACGATCCAACAACTTGCCCATGCGTGGAATAGGTTATGCATCGGTTTTGGTCTGATCATTCAGTCTCCAATAATCCACACAGAACCGAGTGGTTCCATCCTTCTTAGGTACCACAGGTGAGGCCCTGGGGCTACTGGATGGCTCAATAACTCTGAACTGTAATTCCTGCCAAATACTAGCTCTTACCTCCTCAGGAACCCTTTATGAAGCTTGATTTAAGGGGGCACACCCATCTGTAAGAACCTGATTAGTGGTTAAAGGAGTGCACCCTGAGGTAGTTGAAATCAGGGGACGATAAGGAGCTAAAGTAACCACTAACTGCTGCTTATGTGGGTTAGTTAAACTATGGTTTTGTTCTATGCCAGTGTCCATAGGTCTCTGCCTAGATGGAAACAACATGTCAGATAATACCCCCTCCTCTGGGTCACTCCCTGTTGGTAAACAAATGGCCAATAGTTGTGGGGGTCGTCTCTGATAACTCTTTAACCTATTGATGTGGGGCACCCTGGTCACATTTCTGCCAGTTTCCACTATTACTACATATATCTGAGGTTTCAGTTTCTTGATGATTATATATGGTCCCTCCCATTTAGCTTATAATTTTTCCTATAGTTAGGCACTAGCATTAATACTTCCTGACTGATGTTTAATTCTCTCGGGTGCCTCTATCATAATACTTCTTAGCTTTACCTTGGGCTGCCTGCACATGCTCCCTGACCAGTCCAGTTAACCCAGCCAGCTTTTCTCTAAATGCTACCACAGAGGAGTCCACTGATACTGGATGTTGACTATAATCCCCCTCCCAGGCCTCCCTGATCACATTCAATGGACCTCGATCTTGGCGACCATACAAGAGTCCAAAGGGGGAGAACCCAGTGGACTCTTGTGGCCTCTCCCTGTAAGAGAACCGCAAGCAAGGGAGCAGCCATTCCCAATCTTTCTCCTTTTGCATAAAAGCACTCAACATATGTTTTAGGGTTTTATTGAAGAGCTCACACATACTACTAGTTTGAGGATGATACAGAGAGGCGGTCAGGTGTTTAATCCCACACAACTTTCAAAACTGCTGTACTACACTATCCATAAAATGTGGGACCCTCTCTGACAAAATTTCCTGGGGAAAACCCATACAGGAAAATACCCCTATTAAAGCTTCAGCTATATTTGGAGGACTGCTTCAGGATAACGGGTAGCATAATTCACTACAGTGAGAATGAACTGCCCACAATGTCTATTGCTGCTCTTTGAAAAGGAACTTCTATGCTAGGGGCTGCAAAGGCACCCGCGCAACTTTCCCCTGGAGTCCCCTGGCATTGGCATGTGTCACAGGAAGTGCAGTAGGTAATCACATCCCGATTCCCGATTTTTTTTATTGTGAAACAAACAACAAATATTTTGTAGAGCCACCTTTTGCGGCAATCACAGATCCAAGTCGATTTGGATAAGTCTCTATGAGCTTGCCACATCTTACCACTGGGATTTTTGCCATTCCTCCTTGTAAAACTGCTCCAGCTCCTTCAAGTTCGATAGTTTGCGCTTGTGGGCATCAAGCTTTAAGTATGACCACAGAATTTCTTTTGGATTGAGGTTTGGGCTTTGACTAGGCCATTCCAACACATTTACATGTTTCCCCTTAAACCACTCAAGTGTTGCTTTTGCAGTGTGTTTGGGGTCATTGTCCTGCTGGAAGGTGAACATCCATCCTAGCCACAAGTCACGCACAGAGTGGTACAGGTTTTGCTCAAGAATATCCCTGGATTTAGCACCATACATCTTTCCCTCAACTCTGACCAGTTTCTCAGTCCCGGCTTCTGAAAAACATCCCCACAGCATGATGCTGCCTCCACGATGTTTCACTGTGGAGATGGTGTTCTTTGGGTGATATGATGTATTGGGTTTCCACCAGACAAAGCCTTTTCTTTCATGGCCAAAAAGTTCAATTTTAGTCTCATCAGACCAGAGTACCTTCCTTCAAAAATTTTTGGAGTCTCCCACATGCCTTTTCGCAAACTCAAAACGTGCCATTTTGTTTTTTGCTGAAAGTAATGGCTTTCTTCTGGCCACTCTGCCATAAAGCCCAACTATATGGAGCGTACGGCTTATTGTCGTCCTATGTACAGATACTACAGTCTCTGCTTTGGAACTCTGCAGCTCCTCCAGGGTTATCTTAGGTCTCTGTGCTGCCTCTCTAATTAATGCCCTCTTTGCCTGGTTCATGAGTTTTGGTGGGCAGCCGTCGATTGGCAGGTTTGCTGTTATGCCATGTTCTTTCCATTTGGTTATGATAGATTTGATGGTGCTCCTGGGGATCATCAAAGATTTTTTTTTTTTTTTTTATAACCTAGCCCTGACTTGTACTTTTAAACAACATTGTCCCTTACTTGTTTGTGGGTTCCTTGGCCTTAATGGCAGTGTTTGGTTAGTGGTGCCTCTTGCTTAGGTGTTGCAGCCTCTGGGGCCTTTCACAAAGGTGTATAAATGTAATGACAGATCATGTGACACGTAGATTGCACACAGGTGGACATCATTTCACTAATTATGTGACTTCTGAAGGTAATTGGTTGCACCAGAGCTTTTTATGGGCTTCATAACAAAGGGGGTCAATACATACGAACATGGCAATTTTCTGTTTTCTATTTCTAAATAATAGTTTTATGTATATATTTTTCTCATTTCACTTCACCAACTTATACTATTGTGGGCATGATTGGAACTAATCAATGGCATGAGCCATTGTAAGTTGGAGGGGAAAAGACAGCTACTAGCTACAAGCAAGCAAAAGCTAAGAGCAGCTGAATGAGAATGACCAAAGCAAATATTATTGAATTCATAGCAGCAACCTAGTAGCAGCACCCCGTTTTACATCATGAGAGTATAAGAAAGAGAAAAGAAAAAGAAAAAGAAAACACAGAGGTACCAGAGAAATTGGTGCAAGGAAAGAGCTTGTCTGGAGTTTGGCTGGTGGGGAATAGACCTTGCTATATGGAGGAAGGGTCTTAAAGAGACAGAGGCCCGCTTAGGAGTGGAGATTTGAGATACAAAATTGAGGCTCTGCAGGAGGGTGCTCGGACAAGTGAGGCGAGGGAGACGTGTACAGAAACGACGCAAGCAACTTCCCACTACATCCCGCAAGATCAACGAGGAGATTAAACAAGACTAACCATAGTAAGCTGGAGAGAAGCGCAAAGTCTCAGTGGAGAAAGAGACGGAGGAGAACCCGAACGAGCCACTCTTCCACCAGGTAGAAGGAGCGTGACAGTCGCAAAAGTAAGCACCAAAGAGGGAAGTGGATGTAATGCAGTGTAGCAGACTCCCAGCAGAGGTGTGTTAACGGTGCTAACGGGAGTGCAGCTCAAAACATAGAGAGAAGAAAAATAGATGGGATGCTGTCTGTGGAAAGGTGAGAGGAGTACTAAGTACTAAGCTGGAGAAGAGGTATATCGGAAAGGAACCATAAAAGACCCAGCATAGCTGAATAAAGATAAGTACCTCTCCTTATATTAAAGTATTAAATATACTGGATATAATACTACCAGCAGTACAAACACCATACCACACAATTGATTTGAATAGATTGGGAAATTATTGAATTGAAATCCTATAAACCTCTGGGAGCATAAAGTATAAAGTACAGGCACAGAGGTAAAAGAAAGAGAAAAGTACTGAAATCTCAAAGGGATAGTTGGCTTCTTTATAGAAAAGGTGAATTAATAATACAAAAAAGCCAAATATGCCTCCTAAAATAAAGGGTAAAGAGAAAAAGAATATGCCACAAACATTAACTTTCTTCTCTCCAAAAAATAAAGGGGACTTATCAAATACATCAGGTTTAACACTCCCTATAAGATTAATACATAGAAAAAATATTTTAAGAGATGAAGATCCTTTAAGGAATTGTTGATGGAATTTCAAATAAACCTAACCCGAGATTTCAAAGATCAAATGTTTGAAAATTCAAAGACTATAAAATAGACTCATATAAAAATGGAGGATATTGCAGTAAAGATGGATAAGCTTATAATAGATCACAAAGCATTACTTACATATGCAAAATCTCTAGAGGGGAAAATTAAAGAAACAAACTATAAAAACTTTAGAAGACCGCATAAGGAGATATAATCTCAGAATAAGAGGGATATCAGAAGAGGTCAAAGATCTGGATCTGCACAATTATTTTTTTCCATTATGGTACCAGAAGCCCCTAAAGAAGATAATAAAATTGAAGACTGGATATGAGATGTTTTTTTATTTATTTATTTTTGCTTTTTTTTTGTGGTAGATATTTATCCCCCCCAAAAAAGGAAGGAAAGGGAAGTAGATAAATTATAAAATAGCATCATATATATATATCACGGGGAATATAATTTATATTGCACATGGAATTGAAACAGAGAATAAATTAAGGGAAGTAAACCCTTATCACAAAGGAATTAGAGAATGAGTTACCACTAATTTTTTGTGTTTCTATTTTTAATTAAAAGAAAATGAGTAAAGAAGAAAAGAGGGATGAAAAGGGGAAAGAAAAGGCAAAAGTAATGCATAAAGCACTATAGTTGTAATTAATTTGTCACAACATTTTGGAATGGTAATTGATTATATGTATGGGAAAATGTGTATCACAAAATGTATATTATGATGTGTGATATCTATGTATATAAATAGCACAAAGAGAAAGAAGGCAGAAGGCATGATTTAAAGGTATGATCACAAAAACACCGGAACAAAGGGAGGAGTATGGAAATATATCACTAATGATAGATACACAAGTTTAAATATCACAAATATATGGAAATATAGAAGGTGTAAATTAGTAAGTAGAAACTAAATAAAAAGAAATAGACATTGCAAGTGAAAATTTTAATATAGATTAAAATATCCGGTCTAGTAAAAGTGAAAGGGGAAAGAGAAGAGAAAAAGAGAAGAGAAAACCCCTCTGAGATATATAGCAATATACCCCTGGTGATACATCCTTTGGAGGCTCTTAGATCAACAACAAAAAAAAGGATTTATTCAAGTTAAGAATTTGTCTTAAAATAGATAAATTAAGAAACAGGAGGCAATGAAAATAGAGCTGTCTTTCCATAACAATATGTCTTAGGACATTTAACAATTAGTTTGAAACATCAGCTTAAAAGCCCTAATATTATGACCGAAATGAGTAATAAAGGTCATAGGCGAATGGTATGTATGAATGTTAGGATGAGTAGATGAGTAGAATGTTAATTGCAGGACAGACATAGAGGTATAACAAATCAGAAATAATGTCTAAAGCCCCCAAAAGAAAGATAAAAGATATAAAAGATAAAATAGAATTTACCACACCCAACACACATATAATAATAAGATTGGAACGAGAGAAATAATACAATTATGAATTGATAAGGTCACTTGAGAAGTTACATCAGGAAAATAAAGAAATAGCTCAGAAAATAAGAAATCTTAACTAACAAATCAAAAAGATACATCAAGAACAATTAGATAGAATAATATGTAAATACCAACAAACAAAATTCCTATTCGGAGATAAGACTGGAAAATATTTAGCTAATAAATTAAAGAAACAGATAATTCAAAATACAATAACAAACGTGAAAGGGCAGGATAAGGAATTACTTACCCATCCTAAGGATATAGGAAATAGATTTTTACAATACTATAATAAGTTATATAATCTGGAAGAGGAGGTTAATTTTTCTAAGCCGGAGATGTTAGAAATAGATGAATTTCTAAAAGATATTAATCTCTCCAGAATATCAGGGGAAGATTTATTAAAACTAAATAGAGAAATAACGATCAATGAAATAGAAGAGGTAATAAAAAAGTAAAAAAATAATAAAGCCCCAGGAGTGGATGGGTTAGACAAATTATATTACAAAACTTTTAGAAACCAGTTAAAAATACATCTTGCAAATATGTTTAATGAGATAAAAGCTATTGGTAATATAAGGCCCGAACTGACAGAAGTAAAAATGTTAAATATATTAAAACAAGATAAAGATCCGACAGAGTGTAGTAGTCATCGCCACAATCTCACTGATTAATTATGATCTTAAAATATATTCTAAAATATTGGCTAACCGATTGAGTCCATTAGTTCCAAAATGTATACATCCAGATCAATCGGGATTCGTTAAAAATAGACAAGGATCAGATAACACCAGAAGTGTCACGACCGCCAGCTTTGGGGGACCACGCTCACCCCAAATCTCTCTCTCTCTAAGGTCGCAACTTTTTGTTCAGATCTCGACTCCAGATGACAGCATCATTACTGCAGAGATAGGCACCATCAGACCCCTATTCTTAGGATCTAAGAATCACACACCATGTACCTTGGTGTACACAACCTTTTGTTAGTGTGTCCAAGGTCAGACTGCCCACTTCTTTATTGTTACAGAGATCACATATATAGTTGTGAGCATACGAGCCGTTGCTCACGCTTGCGTGCGAGGGCCGCAGTTGCCGAAGGCGCTCCTTGCCAGCAACTGAGGCCCTCACGAAGCAAGGGCCTCCGTTGCTGGCATGGAGCGCCGAAGCGAGAAGACGCTCCTTGCCAGCAACTGCGGCCGAAGCCAAAGGCTCTCCTTGCCAGCAACTGTGACCCCTTTGCAAACTTTACGTCGTAACGCAAACAACATACAAGACACGTTAGTACCCATTACGACCTCGCAAAAATCGTCCGCAACCCGCGGACATGAAAAAATAAAAAACACAATAAATACACACAACACATACATAAAAAGCTTACCTACAGCAAGAGGGAGCATCCAGGACCGTAAAAAAATGAAGTTACACCTTCATTTAACTCAAAATAAAAGAGTTTAGACATTAAAGAATTCTCTAAGCGAGAGAAAAAATGGCCGCCGAACAAAATGAAAACGAGGCTACAGCACTCTAAACACGCAAAACACCACAAGAAACACGCAAAACACCACAAAAGACCTTACGGATATTCCGCTACAGATGCATACCACACATTAGCCGCCATTTTAGAACAATGCGGAAGTACACAACTACGCTAACGGTTTGGTCTCGCGCACGCACACTATTACACTGCACACATTCATCACGCTTACACAGCAGCTCCACACCACTAATGCTCCAGCAACATCAAAACAGATTGTCAGCTCTTCAACAGAATGCTTCCTGCATATATTACTTCAAAATAGGTAAAGTACATTAATGTATTAATGTATTATTATACACCAAACAGCATTAGCTCACTTACAATTTCATTGCCATCATTTTTTGACGGGCAATTCGCTAGTATATATATAAACACAGAAAAATTATACAAAACACCAGACCTTCTCCCAGTTCTAGCCCATCCTCCTAGGCTAATAGCTTGCTATCCCCCCTCACCCACATGATTTCCAGATGTATAGAGGCATCTGGATTTCTTCTAATTACACCTTTTTTCTCCTCTTACAGAGCCATAAAACTAGTTCCCCCTTTCATCAATAAAGCCAGAGTCTTCACACGTGGCCGTTTGCAGGGCCATAAAGATTCTTTAGAAGATTAATCCTTTGTCACATAAGTGACTGCAGTATTTTTTAGATAATTCTAGCATCCTAGGGCCTACTTCTATCACAGATGCATTATTACAGTGCATATAACATGATCTAGTAACCACCAAATGAATTATTGTGGTCCATACTACACACAAAAACAATCAAGTCAGTCCCCACAACAAGTTTCAGGTCCATTGTAATAGTTCTTGACATTAACACCCAGTGTGCCAGCATTCCAAATAGCAGAGTTACTTGTGGGTTGCAAGGGGTCCCATCATGGCCCCAAATCGTTCATGACAAGAAGATTGATAGATACATTAGTATATGCAGATAAGGGAGAGAGACCCCACTTGCCCCTGTCATTTGATGCTGAAAAAGCATTTGACAGGGTCAACTGGGGATTTCTCAGAGCTATATTGAAGAGATATGGATTTCCCCTAATAATTTGTTTGCCACCAAAGCTATTAACTCTTTATATATCAACCCAAAAGCAAAATCGGTAAATTAAAATTTTGAGACAGAGTACTTTTCTATAAGCAATGGGACTAGACAGGGATGTCCCCTGGCTCCCATTGTATTCATTTTATATATAGAACCATTAGCACAAAGGATTAGAGAAGAAAAAGATATAAAAGGAGTGCAGATCGGTACTAAGGAATATAAGATTCTTCTATATGCAGATGACTTAGTATTGACTTTGATAGAACCGGAAAAATCATTAGCCAACTGGAAGAAATATTAGAGAAATTTGGCAAAATATCTTATTTTTAATATAAATGACATCAAAACTGACATAATCACTAAGAAAATAAATCAGGAGATAAAAGTTAGATTGAAAAATCATTATAAATGTAATTGGGAAGCGAAAAGCATTGTACATCTGGGAATTAGATTCCTTATTCAAATAAAGGAAATATTAAATGAAAATTTAGAAAGAATATATAGACATATAAGAATAATAATAAAAGTGTTGCCATAATTAAAATGGTAATAGTACCTAAATTAACATATATATTTAGATCCACTCCAGAAATGGTTTCTAAATATATGCTGGTAAAAATACAGAGATGTATTAATGAATATATTTTGAATAATAAGATCAAGAATATCCTTAGAAATTACTAAAATGAAATATGAACTGGGAGGATTGGCTTCTACTTGTGTAAGAGAGATTCATGAATCCATAGCTGTATCTCAAATGATAATCTGGAGTTCTCCTAATTTAAATCCGGTATGGAAGGAAATAGAAGACCATATGTTGGGAAGAAACCCTATTAATTTAATGTTATGTCTTTCTGACTCGGAAATATTGAGTCATAAAGAGGTGCCAAGAGGAATTAGATATCTATTGAAGTTCTGGGTGGATAAAATAAATAGATTAAAATTGTCCTCATTTCCTTCCTTAGGTACACCTATGGATTTAATCTCTCTACACCAGGAGAAATTAGAGATAGAACAATGGGGAAAAAGAGGTATAAATTTTATTGACGATTTATATGAAGAAGGAAATTTAATGAATTGGTCAGCATTGAAACAGGTATATAAGTTGGATAAGGGTATGTGGCTACAATATATCTCCATTAAAAATATACTGAAGCAGAAAGGTTTTAAAGGTAAAAATATGCCCAACCTAACATTATATGAACAAACCATTTATGGTAGGGATTTAACACACTTAGGGCCCTATTAAATTATCCCTCGTAGTTCTTTCGGTGCTCGCAAAAGGCAGTTTTTTTTGCTGTCTGCGAGGCCCGAATCTCTCGCAGCCTGCTTTGCGATATGACTACGAAAAATGGCAGAGAATAGGCTCCGAGAGAGCTACGTAGTCACACGCAGCCTTAATTCTATGCAGGATAATCGCATTTCGTAAGAATCCCTACAGGCACAAAAAGTGCCCGCATGGGATCCTAAAGCCTCTACGTGCTGCCTCTGAGCAGCCCGAGACAGACGTGTGAGGCTTCCCCCTGCTCCCTATACACATCCCGATGCTGCAGGGGTCTCTATCGGGACCCTTGCAGCACACCCACATTAACCCCTTGCAGCGGGGGTCCCCGAACGGCACCGATCAGGCCCCCGCTGCATTTAAAAGTTTTAAATTCTCCGCCGCGGCTCCTTAAAGAGGCACACTAATTGCCAATCCTTGCCACGGCCCAAAAAATTAACCCCCCCTCTATGCTGGGGGTCCCCATCGGGACCCCCAAAGTGTCCCCACATAAACCCCTTGCTGCAGGGGTCCATAGGGAACCCAGCAGCCCCCCCACATTAACCCCCTGCAGCGGGGGTCCCCAATCTGCACCGAGCGGGACCTTGCTGCATTTCAATTTTAAATTTCCCCCATAAGCACTTAATTAACCCTGTCACTCATGAAGGTCAATACAGACCCCCATTAGGCCTTAATTAACCCTATAATTCATGGGGGTCAATACAGACCCCCATAAGGCCTTAATTAACCCTATAACTCATGAAGGTCAATACAGACCCCCATAATGCCTTAATTAACCCTATGACTCATGAAGGTCAATACAGACCACCATAAGCACTTAATTAACTCCGTCACTCATGAAGGTCAATACAGACCCCCATAAGGCCTTAATTTACCCTATAACTCATGAAGGTCAATACAGACCCCCATAAGCCTCTATTTAACCCCATCAGTCCCATAAGGGTATATTATGACCATTATGGACCTGTTACAACCCAACATTAACCACATAAGTGCCATGATGGGGTTAAATAGAGGCTTATGGGGGTCTGTATTGACCTTCATGAGTTATAGGGTTAATTAAGGCCTTATGGGGGTCTGTATTGACCTTCATGAGTTATAGGGTTAATTAAGTGCTTATGGGGGTCTGTATTGACCTTCATGAGTTATAGGGTTAATTAAGGCCTTATGGGGTCTGTAGCAAGGTGTTAATGTGAGGACACTTCGGGGGTCCCGATGGGGACCCCCGCATACAGGGGGGTTAATTTTAGGTGCCGGGGGGGTAGTTGGAGTACCCCCCACGGCAGGGCTTATGTGGGGGACTGCCGCAGAGGTCCCATTTAGGACCCCTGCACTACTTGTTGAGGTGCGGGAGCCTGCGATATCATATTGCAGACTGTCACTCCTCATGTACATTTACGCAGTGTTGATACGTACGGCACTGCTGTGTAGCTCATACGTTGCTCGCAGCAGGGCGATTGTAATAGCATTGGAATTTAGAGAAACTTTGCAGTATGTAGGGATTAAGTAGAAACCTCTTATTTACGAGGCTGGAATTTAATTGGGCCCTTAATTTCTAAATGTCATAAAATTACCTTTCAAAATAAACCCTTTAAAAAAACAAAAGCTATAATATTGTGGGAAAAAGATTTAAATAAGAATTATATTGAAGATAATTGGTTAGGTACTAAATTGATAATATAATCTACACAGGCAATCCCATATCTAGAATTATACTTTAAGATAATTCAACGTTGGTATCTTACATCTGAAAAAAAAAACAGATTTATGTCCAATGATAAGATTAAATGTTGGAAGGAATGTGGTCAACTTAGTGACACATATCATGTATCGTGGAAATGCGAAATATTGAAGGATTTGTGGAGGAGAATGATCTGTTGGATTTCGGATGTAGTGTATATAATATGAAGTTACAGTACATATGTATTGCAAATTAGAATGTGTTTGTTAAATGGGTGAGAATGTGAGTGTATCTTTTTTTTTATGTTTGTATTTTTGTAATAAAAATAAATAAAAATTTGAAAAAAAAACAAAAAAAAATTATACTATTGTGCTCTGATCCATCACTTAAAATTCAGATTAACAAAACATTACATTTAAGGCTGTAATGTAACAAAATAGGTAAAAGGTCAAGGAGGGTGAATACCCTGTCACTCATTGGGGTCAATACAGACCCTTAATTAACCCTGTCACTCATGAGGCTCTATACAGTGCCCCATGAGAACTTAAATTAACCCTATAACTCATGGTGTTCTATACAGAGCCCCATGAGCACTTAAGGTAAGTATGGGTTAATAGGTTCGGGTAGAGGGGGGTTGACAACAGCCAATCAGAAGGTGCTATTGCTTTCAGACAATCACAATGGGATACACCCCCACATGGTGATTGGCTGAAGGCATCGGAGCCATCTGAATGGCTGTTGTCACGGTCAATCAGACTGCAGCCATTCAGAAGGCTCAGATGCCTTCAGCCAATCACCCCATCAGGGGTCTATCCCATTGTGATTGGCTGAAAGCAATAGTGCCTTCTGATTGGTTTAAAAAAGATTGACAGTTCCTTCAGCAAATCAGAATGAGATATAGGGGTGTATCCCATCCTGATTGGCTCACACCTTGGCGCCTTCTGAATGGCTTAAATGTGAAGAGCCTTTTCAGCAAATTGGAAGACGCCATTGCCAATTTCATACCGGAAGAGGCTATGGAAGCCTCATTAGCATTGGGGACCTCTGCGAGTGCGGAGCTCCATTATTTTTTTATTTTTTTTTAGAGAGTGGATTTATCAAGGGCTCAGCAGGGGCAGAAGAGGTGAAGGCCGGGGACATCAGGGACAGGTACATTTTCAATCTATGATGTTTATATTTTATTTATTTGTTGTGTTTGATGTATGTGTTATACTAATGTGATGTATCTTTTTTCCAGGGGCCGAGCCGGAGAGCAGAAGAAGATGGATGGGGCGTGCTGGAAAGGTAAGTTTAATACTGTATTTGTACTATTTAATTATTCTATGTAATGTTTAATTTTTTAATAATCTGATGTTTCTTTTTTTCCTAGGGGGCTCGATCAGAAGGGACATCTCATGGCACTTTTAGGGATAACCTACGGGTCCTATTGGACTGAGGGGGTAATTATAGTCTCACTAGCGACTTGCCTGTCAAAAAATGATGGTCAATAAAATGTTAATGCTGTGAAAATTGTTTGTCACACAATATGAGACTCTTATATTTTTTTCACCTTTTTTTTATATACAAATAAATCCCAAATTTTGAATGTAACTTTCTATTTTTTTAACTTTCAACTTATATTTAACCAACATGTTTCATTTTTTTAAAATCTTTAGTCTTTTAATTGTGATATATATATAATAACAATATAACAATGTGTGAATTTAAAGTATAACATCAAAGTTTTTAACATGCAACTTGTATATTAAACAATCTTTAAACTTTTTTTTAACAATACTAACACTTTTAAATTAATAATTATCAATGAGTAACTGCAGACTATTTTAACTTTGAGTAGCTAAATCGTTTTAACAATGACATGCTTTGTAACATTCATTACATTTTTGTTAAACTCTTGTTAAACTAAATTGGCATTGAATCCAGAGGAAGGCAAACAATAAAAACCCCCATTTCAACTTTTCCAATTGTATCAAAGAGGGAAAAAAATTAATTCCTTCCTGACCCCATTAACTGGCGACCGGATTACTCCCTGAATCAATACTCAGGCTTTAAATTATACAGTTCAAAGTATTATGAAATGCTGCAATTTGCAGTAATATACATCTTTGACTATATCACATGTATATTGAAATAACTTTCCTTTGAAAATACACAGTTAACATGTGAAATAGTAACATAAAACAATAACATTTAGCAAGTCAATAAAATGTCAGATAATTGTTTTGTGGGGCCAATCATGTGAAAAGGTAACTTTTAACCCATTCCAATATGTTTAAGGATGTTTTACTGTTGTTTTTCTTGTAGTTTCCTTTTGTTTTTTGTTCTGTTTGTTCTTTGTGCAAATGGCACATAGAGTTTTCTAAGTGAAATAGTGGTCCCCTATTTAAAGAGTCTCAGAGTACTTAAATTTTGTAGTGGAAGTAAAACCACTGTTCTCTATGTTTTTTTTTTTGCCATTCTCTAGAGTGTCTTATTGAAATAGTGGTTTTCTGCAATCAAATGTTGTCATGGAAATGAAACCACTCTCCTCTATATTTACAGCACCTCATGGTACAGAATGTTTTTGTATAAACGCATCCATCTTCCAATAAATGACCCTGACTTTGGTTTTCTTCAACATGCACTTTAATTTCCTTTGGATTCGTGCACCTTGAAAAAGAAACATAGAGTTGTCCATGTGCAAAAACTGGTTCTTTAAAAAAAATACCAACAGACTTAAAAGTTTGTGCTTGGGATTTATTGATGGTCATGGCAAATGCCATGATAACTGGAAATTGTCTCCTTTGAAGGACAAAAGGCAAACCACTCTCACTTGGAGCTAAATCAATTCTTGGTATAAAAACTCGTTCACCTTTATGGGTCCCAGTTATAATTTCTGCATGTATAAAATGATCTTTTAACTCATGCACAATTAATCTGGCCCCATTACAAAGTCTTTTTTTGGATTCATATTTCTCAATAACATGACAATTGCCCCTTTTTTCAATTGTAAAATATGTGGTGGCTTTCCTGATGGTGTTAAAGAATGAATACATTCGGTACTAATATTTGATTCACTGTCTTTATCATCAGCCAGAACTGAATCTGCTCTGTAATAATTCTTTTGTGGTGCATTTATGTATTTTAAAATTTTGTTATTTACATTCAAGGCATCAATATTTTTTTTATGTTAATATCACTTTGTTTGCAATGTCTGAGTAATCCTCGTTATTAAGAGTGTTTAGAAATATGGCTGATATGAGTGATTCATTGCTAACCATTTCTGATGGAATTTCAATGGTATCATTTGGTAAATCCTGTATTTCTGGATGTTTTCCTTCTCCAATTTTAATGAGCCAATCATTGAATTCATTTTGGCCTTCAGATCTCATATTTAATTCTAATTTCAGATGTGTAAATATTTTCCACAGTTTACTGGTCTTGATACATGTTTCAATGATCTCCGTTCTATTTCCATGTGGCACAACAGGTAATGTTTGCCTAAAATCTCCTCCTAACAACATCACCTTTCCACCAAATGGCAACTTATTATCCATCACTTTTTTTAAGAATCTGTCAATACATTGCAGTGCATGACATGACATCATTGTTGCCTCGTCTATGATAATTAGTTTTGTTTGTTTACATTTTTTTGCTTGTAAAGAATTCAGTCGAATATCTGACACTGATGTTTCCAAAATGGGAACTGGCAGCTTAAATCATCTATACACAGTTTTACCACCGTCTAACAAAAGTGCAGCAATTCCAGTTGTTGCAAATGGCATAGCTATCTGACCCTGTGCTCGAATATAACTCATCAAACAATTGTACAGATAAGTTTTTCCTGATCCACCTGGGCCGTCTAGATAGAAATACCGGTCTTTGACCATTCCATCATCTGTAGCATTTGTGATGGCATGAAATGCTTGTAACTGTAAAGTATTTAAAGTTGCCAATTTTTCTTCAGTTTTTTTTTTTGTAGCTCAGTGTCATAATCATCAAAGTTGATGTCATCTATAAGTCATGGATCTGGCAAATTAAAACTTGCACAATTTAATCCATGAGCAAACAATATTTCTTGTATTTCCATCAAGGTTTTTAACAGTGCTATTGGTTCCTTGTAACGTTTCAAGAAGTCTTCTGACATATGTAATTTAAATGTTTCCCACAAAGTAAAAGCATCAGGTACATTGCAAAAGATGCAAATGAATGCAAATTGTTGTCTCATTTGCTTTGGCATTTGACATAGTGCTGCTTCTTCCAGACACCTCTCCCATTCTTAATCTTAAGCTATGAAGTTTTGATATCTTGCAGCTAATAGGAAAGTATCATAAACTATGTAATTCACTGTACGTAAATACTCAAAACTCTGTGCACCGGGAACATGTAAAAGAAGTAATCTTAAACTAAACCGTTCAATGTACTGACGGTATAAATGCGTGGTATAATTTTATGTGCATCTCTTCTTCGTTGTCGCCATAGACCATTTACAAATACATAGTGATATGGTATCTCTATGTATAAAAATTGTCTGGCCTGCATATCCTGGCAGTTTAATTTAAATCATGCAGTAAGTGTGGTATCTCTGTGTTCACTTTGATCTAATGCAGTTCTTTCATTTCCTGCAGTAAAGCAAACAAACTGACTTTGAGGCAAATGTACAGCTAAATGATAGATAGCATGTGACCGATCATGCATCTCAAATTTCAGAAGCCTCCACATTGCTTCAGGAGCACTCACATAGCGAGCATCTAAATCATTTGATAGTTCGTCATGTAAAATTGGATTTTCGTTTGCAGCACCTTGCACCACAACAGTTGCTGCGTCATATCCTTTGTATATATATTTATACAC
Organism: Discoglossus pictus; assembly: GCA_027410445.1. Classification (NCBI taxonomy): domain Eukaryota; kingdom Metazoa; phylum Chordata; class Amphibia; order Anura; family Alytidae; genus Discoglossus; species Discoglossus pictus. Next base: position 156,631,329 of record CM050165.1, read on the forward strand.
ATACTTGATTGATTTAATAGAAGTTCAAGCTTCCACATTGATGTGTGCATTGTACTTGATGAGCAAATGTGGATTGTATGGAATGACAAATCTATTATCAACCTTTTACCCACGGATAATAGCTGTTTGTCCTTGTGTTCTTTATACAAAGGGTATCCATCACAAATTGCATAAGTTTGCATTTGAAATTGTTTTGGAAATTCTTTAGTACATTTTTTATTTTCCATACATGGTGAATTAGGATTCATCTCTCCACATGGGCCATGAATCATTCTGTGTGTAACAATCTCCCAAAGTTTGTTATATTTTTCTTGCTCTGTCAATTCAGCCAAAATTACTGAATCCACTCTCTCTGCAGTATTCAACTTATCTTTTTCCTGCAGTATTAAAAGTATGTGAGCATTTGGCAGACCTCTTTTTTGAAATTTAATGGTATAAACAAAAGCCCATCATTGTCCAAATAAGTGTGCTTTAGTGATATCATGTATTAATGAATTGAGTTTGATCTTGAATACTCTTGCCACTAAATCTGGTCGGTCAGAAGTAGTTTGTCCCAGATTCAAATTTTGCTTGATCTCTGGCCATTGAGGATTACATGTGAATGTAATAAATAAATCTGGTTTTCCAAATTTTGTGCTAATAGCCATGGCATCATTATACCTTTCTCGCATATTGCGAGAAGATCCTTGGAAACTGGATGGCAAAATAATTGCTCTTCCAGCTGGAATGTCTCTGTTTAAAGCCAATTCTGCAACATTATCCATCAATCCACAATACTGTTCTACTCGTAACTTATTTTGTTGAAATTTAATGAAATTTAGATTATTGGCTTCAACTTGTAGATATGAATCAATAATCCATTGTTGAGTGAGTTTGCCCCCATTTAAAATTTGATTAAAAGAATCCCAAAAAGCAGTTTGTGCCACTTTATATTCCAGCATGGAAATATTAGATCTAACAAGAACTTTACTATTGGGATAACTTTGCAATTGTAATTTTGGTTCCCATCCAGGTTCCCCATTTGGAAAGAAAATGGGATATATCATTGGATCTAAATTACAACTTAATATATTTATGTTGATAAATGGTTGTTCTTCATTGCGTGGATATATTCTAATATCCCACTGAAAAGATGGTTCACCATCTTCATTTTAAAACACCATGGCAAACTCATTTACTGTTGGTAAATTATATCGTCTTTGATCAGTGTTGCGATCTCTTTTTAACACCATATTTACTCTTGGCGTAGGCAATTGATGTCTTTGAGCATGTTCCTGTTGTTCTTTTTCAAGCTGTGCTAATTGTTTGTATGCTTGACTGTGTGGGTTTTTTGCCATAATTTTATCCAGCTGTTCTAGGACTATGCGCAAACACTGTTTATTTTCTGGAAGCGTCATTCTTTGTTCCACAGCTTCCATTGTATCTAAGACATATAACTGTGCAAATTTCATTTGCTCTCCTTCTTGTGGGTGTAAATGTGAAGTTCGGTGGTAAATTTGACATTGAACTCTAAAACAGTAAGGACCATGTCCTGGTACATTTTCTGCTAATGTTGCACCTATTGAAGCAAATTAAATTACACTGTTATAAGACCTTATGTTTTTTTTTTTATTAGTATAATTTGGAAATGTTGGATCGCTCATGATACTTTCCAAATAATCTGGAAATGGGTGTCTTAGTGGAAGTCTTACCTTTCCTTTCTGACAGCAACTAATGAAATCTCCATCAGTAGGTCTTTCCTTTAGAAAATGATAGGCCTCACAAAACTGACAAACAACATTAAGTAATCACAATAATGAGTGTCTACTTGTAGTGCTCTACTAAACACATTGTCATGCATTTTCTCAACATACAGATCAGAACAACTTTCTATATTTACATTGGTGTCATGTGTCTCTACATTGGAGTCAGTAGGCAATATAGTATCATTGGGCAATGGTTCACAGACATGTTTTTGTTTACTTTTTCTTTTCTTGGAAGCCACAGCACACTTACTTGCTGCTTTCTTACTCATTTTTCTTTTATTTAAAAGTCTCTGTCGATCATCTTCTCTCAAGCGTTGGGAAGTTTTCGGTGACTGTGCATCTCTCCAACTTTGCTTCCTTTCCCTTGCCAATCTTCTTTTGCGTTCAGTTTTGTCTTCTACATTATCCGCCATTTTAATCTGTAATTGTAAATAGAGATGTAATTATTCTTTGTTGTTTGTTTTCTGTACATATTGTTTTTACCTGTTTCCAATGTTACATTAAATTGGATAAATGAACTAATCAACCATTTTAAAATCTTGTACTTGTTTACAATAAAATAAATGAAACCATTTCAATACTTTTTTATTGACATATATTAAATAGCAAAGGCCTGCACATATATATATTTTTCAAAGGTAATTATAAATTTATTAGTAAAGAAATATGAATGTCCGTTATTGGTTGATTTAAAAAATGGGATAAATGTTGAACTTTCCAAGTTACTTATATTCTCCTAAAGAAGCTGAAACATAAATAGCTATTAAGAAAGTATACATGTATTGTAACAGACTCTTAATTTTTTTTAAATCTTGTACTTTTTTACTATGAAATAAATCAAACCATTTAAAAAAAATGTATTGACATATATTAAATAGCAAAGGGCTGCACATATATATATATGTATATATTTCTAATGTAATTATTAATCCTTTAATTCCATTCATTCTTGATTGACATGACTGCATACATATAATTACTTTTTTTTGCAAGTCTTCTAACCTTATTGTTGTTTTTTTTAATATTATTATTATTATTCTCTTTCCAAATTTACATAAGTGCATGTTAATAATTGTTCTTATATTATAACATTTTTTTTTAAGTGATGACTAATTATTACTGAATGAAAATATTTTTACAAGTTAATTAATCAATAAGTGCTATCCATTTTATCAAAATGTAATGTAGCCTTTTTTTCCCCATCACTTCAGAATTAAATGTTATACCTGTGAAGGTGATCTTTATGGTGTTCAAAGGCTGCAAACGTCACACTGTGTGTTGATTCAGTTGCAGATCCGATGAAACTGTGAAATAAGAATGAAATCCTTTTTAATATTTATCTTCATCCGTATTATTCAATCATTAGCAACAGACATATCTTTGGATAGATTAAAAACCTAAAAGCATATTCCTGAATGTATTTTAAAAACATTTTTTGTTCATTCAGCTGCAGGTCCGCTGAAAGTGTGCAAAAATGTAAAATGAATGTATAATATGTTGCTTCATCCGTATCAATCAATCAGCATGAACACAGATATGTTAGCATAGATTAAAAACATGAAATCAATATTCATCAATGTATTTTTTAGGTCCTGCTTACTAATATTAATACACCTTAATAATGTAACTGTCATCAATTACAACTATGAAGATTTATAAAAAATGTTCCCCCCAAGTACATAATTGAATGATATACTTGTAAAGATGCTGTTAAAAAGGCTGCAAAGGTCACTGTTTGTGTTGATTCAGCTGCAGCGTCACTGAAAGTGTTAAAAAGAAATGAATTTTTTTTAATCTTTTCATTAATCCCAATTATTCAATCCACGTCATAATTTTGTTTTTTTTCTTTGACCTTTTTTTATTGTTAGTCTTTACAGAAGAATCAATTAATGTCCATTAATATTAAATTAATGTCTGACTAAATATAACGTGATAACGTCATAAAGATGACTATTTTCCATATTTATTTTTTTGGCGGGGGGGGTATTTTATAATGAATATCTTACAACTGAATTACTAAAATAATGTACATTAATAATTAATGAATCAATGTGTTCATTTTTTTAATGCACATTCTTAAACGTTAACCTTTTTTGATACTAATGAGTTACTAATGAGTAATTAATTAATTAAAGTACATTATTAATTATTTTTTCAATTCTTTCAAACAGGTAAGCACGATATTATTTTTAAATTAAATAAATTTCAATTTCTTGTTTCCTCTCATTTATTTTATTATTTAAAAATAATTAAATAATTAATCATTAATGATTATTAATGTAATTGACCTTTTTTTAGTGTAATATTCATGAAGCAGTATCCTGAAGAGCTAACAATCTCTTGAGATTTTCCAGCATCAGAAAATGTCCAGTCAGACTGTCATCACCTGAGTGGAAAGTGTCAGTTATGTGTCAAGTGTGCCCTATATATAGGCTTTGTGCCAAGACAAATCCAATTTTTTCGGCGGGAAATCTGCGCTGCCGTGAGACAAATGCATTATTTTAGGCGGGAAATCCGCCATTTCACCCTGTTAATGCGTAAATGTGTAAGTTTGTGTCATAAAATGGTATCGTTAGTGTCTGTTTTACGCATTGCGCGGTTATTTAGCATCCTTCCTATCGTTATTTCTCGACCACATACGTCTCTGGCTGTGTTTTACGCACTTCGTAGTAGTGTAGCCTTGTTTTCATTTTTTTCGCCGGCCATTTTTTTCTTGCTTAAGCGTTTTTCGATGTTTCTAAATCGTCTAAATCGAGTTTAATTAGAGTTCCACCTCACTCACAGACGTCCTGCCGGTTTCCCCATGCTGTAACTGATATATATATATATTTTTTGTATGTGTATTTAGTGTTTTTTTATTGTTTTTGTTCCACCGCTAATCTCGTAATTTTTTTCATCTCATATTTTTTTTTCTAAGTCCCGCGTCTTGTGTAAGTGCTACTGGTTTAACGGCTCGCCTCGCTACCTGAGGCTCGCCGCCAATGCCTAAGTGCTACTGGTTTAACGGCTCGCCTCGCTATGCGCCGAAGTCGCTCATTGCCGGCGAGCCTCGCATAGCGAGGCAAGTTGTTAAACCCGTAGCACCTTCGGCGCTCATTGCCTAAGTGCTACGGGTTTAACGGCGAGCCTCGCGGCAATGAGCGACTTCGGCGCTCATTGCCTAAGTGCTACGGGTTTAACAGCTCGCTGGCAATGAGCGCTTTTGTTGCTCATTGCCTAAGTGCTGCAGCGCTCATCGCTAAGTTGTACGTACTGCGCAAACAGTGTGATGACAACTCGTAGTTGGACAATTATAATATGTGATGGGGCTCTGTATAGAGCCCCATGAGTTATAGGGTTAATTTAAGTGCTCATGTGGCTCTGTTTAGAGCACTATGAGTGATGGGGTTAATTTTAGATGCCTGGGAGGGTACTTATAGTACCCCTAGCGGCAGGGGTTAATATTTTTTAGCGTGGGTCCTTTCAGGACCTTTACAGTCCTTTAAGGACCCGCATGGCAGGAACTTTGAATTTGTGAATGCAGAGAGGTCACAATTGGATGCTGATCAGGGACCCCCGCTGCAAGTGGGTAATGTGGGGCCTGCAGGTGTCCCTATGGACCCCTGAAAAGGGGCTAATGTGGGGACACTTTGGAGGTCCTGATGGGCACCTGAGGGGAGTTAATTTTAGGTGCCGTGGCCAGGATTGGTTAATAGTGTGCCGCGGGCCCTTTAAGGGCCCGCGGTGGGAAGTGTTTTAATGCAGCGTGGGCCTGATCTATGCATGGGGATGTCTTTATGGAGCGCGGGGGAACATCAGACGGCTGTGTCGGGCTGCTCCGAGGCAGCAAGTAGAGGCTTTAGGAGCACTTGCTGGCACTTTTTTGTGTCCCTAGGGATTCCTCCAAGGTGCGAGGTTCCCCTCTTAGATTTATGGCTGCGTGTTACTATGTATCTCTCTCGCAGCCTATTCTTGGCCGCTTTTCTGTGTCATCGCGAAAAGCAGGCTGCAAGGGACGTATTGAGGAATTGGTTCTCGCAAACAGCAAAAACTGTCTTTTGCGAGGACCAAGGGAACTACGAGGGCTAATTTAATGAGGGCCATAATGTCCTGCTATTACTAGTCCCAGTCAGACTGATGTGGAACAACCAAGTAATAGAGATACTTGCTTTTCTTGACTCGGGTTTGGCAAAGAAATTCATCAACAAAAGAATAGTGAGACAGTTCAAAATACCCACCAAGTCAAGATAAAATAACCACACATCAATATCATTGATTGTACCCCCTTGGGTACTGGAAAATTTCTCACAAAACCTGTGACCTCATTATGGATATTGTCCCACTCTGAAACACTAAAGCCGGTACCAGCCGGAAAGTCTGATACCACCTCAGTTCTCATGAATCCAAGAATCCATCTGATGTTCCTGCTGCTTACTCGGAATATATGTATTTTCTAAATTTAAGGAATAAACATTAACACCTTATCGCCATATGATTGATCCACTGAGTTCCTTCGTGGAACCATGCCGCCTTGAGGTGCACTATACCTTTTGTCAGAACCAGAAATGAAAGCTATGTCTGACAACATCAAGGATAATCTCAACCAAGAGTTTATCCTGGAATTTATTTCTCGTGCAGGAGCTGTTTTTTTTTCCTTTGTTGCCAAAAGGTATGGAGTACATATAGGGCCTAGTGTAAAGATTACAGACATTAAGACTCTGTAATATTCTGGCTCTGTTCCAAATGTATTTGAACAACATCTTCAGGAATATAATGTATCCTTGAAGATGTTTTCATCGGATATTGCACCCACAGACACCATGTCAAGGAAATGTTGCAACATCTTAGGTCCCATTCCATTTGTCCAGTATCATCTGGGAAGACCCTTTATCTGAAATCTGGGAGCTTTAAAAACCTTTTTACCAGAGCTATTCCATGACTTCTGAAAAAAAGAAGCTTGTAAGAAGAACTGACTTGCACTCGGGAGGGTTTGGCTAGAGCTCTCTAGCTCTAATTTGTGCTAACAGCCTATGACCATCTATCCCCTGTGAGCTCAGGTATCCCCAGGAATCCCATCCTACCTATGAAGGGATCCTCATGGACCCTCATGGCACCTACCATTAACCTCTGTACCTGTACCATAGAGGTCCTCATGGACCCTCCATGGCACCTAACGTTAACCCCTGTGACATGGGAGGTCCCATTGCACCCTTTCTAACACAACAGGTATTGTTGGAGATTCTAACCCCTGAAGGGGGTCCATAAGGACCCCCATAGTCCCTAATACTACATAGATAAAAAAAAAAAAATAAGAAAAAGACATGGCCTCTGTTGAAGTAATAGGCTAGTAAGTAGAAGTGGTGTGTGTCGCTCTAGGCTGACACCAGATACAACACAATCAGTAAAGTGGGGTAAACAAATACTGATCCTATATTGAGATATGGGTTGAATGGGGTTCAATTCTAGACAGATGATTTATCCAGAGTACTGTTCTATATAAGAGCTACAAGTGCTTTAGATTAAATATTTATCCACAGACCAACTAAAAGAACTATTTGTTCCATTTTAGACCGAGGATTTATCCACAGTGCTATTCTATTCCAGAGCTATAAGTGCTTCAGATTAAATCTCACTTAATAGACTAGCTAGAAGAGTTACTAGTTGGAATGGCTACCGTGATATTGCTAGGATGATGTAGTGATTATAAGCATAATTAGTAGTAATGGGAAGAGAACTATCAGCTCAGCATGACATTCAGAGACTGTCTGTGGCTGCTGTGAGCCCAGGTATATAAATATGAAGGCAATTTGTAATAAAGGAGCTCAGTGAATTATAGCAGATTACAGTGATTTTAAAAGACAGCATGGATGTTTGAGGGTATCTGTCTACTTGGTTTAAAACATTTGGTCCTAAGGGAAACTTATCAGCAGCATATTTTACAGGAACACTGAGTGTAACTCAACGCTTTTAGTATATTTGCGGTTGGGTTCCCCTCATGTGGTAGCTGACAGGGAGCTTATGAAAGCTAAAGGCAAAAATGCTGCTTAGTGGCTATAGTGGCTATGGGCCAAATATGAAGGAAAGCCTTTTGGAAAGCTGCATATTTTAGTAAATATGAGCCGTAAAATGCATGAAGGACTTATGGGAAGAAGTACAGGGATCATTCTCTGGCCCAGCTTATAAAATAACCTACTAGAAATGTAATAATAGCCAAACCATTATATGTAATTTTTCAAGATTCACTCAACACAGGGTCTCTACCAGATGACTGGAGAAAAGCAGAGTTGATACCTATATTTAAGAAGGGAGCAAGAGCAAATCCAGGAAAGTACAGACCTGTGATCCTCACCTCTGTAGTGGGAAAGCTTTTAGAAGGGATAATAAGGGATAGTATACAATAACCTTTCTAATTAAACAAGATTATAAGTAGGAGACAACATGGATTTATGAGGGATAGGTAATGTCAAACAAACTTAGTTTCTATAAAGAAGTTAGTAGGAACTTGGATCAAGGCAACTCAGTGGATGTAGCCTTTTTGGATTTTGCAAAGGCTTTTGATACAGTGCCACATGGGAGACAATTGAGCAAACTAAAGGATATAGGAATTGCAGTAAATATCTGCTCATGGATTGGGAGCTGGCTTAAAGACAGGAAGTAAAGGGTTGTTGTGAATGGAACATACCCAGATTGGACTAATGTGGTAAGTGGGGTTCCTCAATATTAGGTCCATTACGTAACCGCTACTTGTTTAATTCAGCTATTAAATTGCAACGTGGTCACTCGTGAGCAAGCACGTAACACGCAAATGGAGCCCAAAGGCCAACGTGTGCTCGAAAGGACCCACAAGGGGGGTAAAGTCCAATACGTAGCACTTGTAATGCAAATAAAAACACACTACTGTACTTTCATTAAAAGTTATAGTGATGTTAAGTATTAGAATTAATATCACAACATTCTCAAGCCTGCAAATCGGACCCGAAAAATACTTTATTTCATGATTATATTTTGTGTTATATCGATCCCTGCAATCAATGTCTTACGACTAGAGATGTCGCGGACAGTTCGCCTGCGGACTATTCGCAGCGATTTTGGCATGTTCGCGTTCGCAGCAGACGGCGAACACATGCGCTGTTCGCCCCCTATTCTTTATCATTGAGGAAACTTTGACCCTGCACCTCACAGTCAGCAGACACATTCCAGACAATCAGCAGCATACACTCAATTCCAGAGCCTTCCATCTGAAGGACAGCATACATTTTAGAATCATTCTAAAGCTGCATTCATTGTGAGAGGACAGATAGTGTAGCTGCTGGAGATTTAATAGGGAAATAGATAGCCAGGCTGTGTATTTAGCTTCCATTACAGACCTGAAGGACTCATCTGATATCTGCTGCAAGAACAGCAACCCAAAAAGGCCTTTTTAGTGCTAGAACATCATTTATTTTATTTTATAATTTTTTTCTGTGTAATCTAATTTCATATGCCTGCCTGCCAGCGTGTGTGTGTAACACCTAACAGCTTATATTGTGCTTATTTTCACTACTCATACTTGGTGGTGTACCATACATTGAAAACAACCATTTTTTTCCTGTAATCTAATTTCAGTTGCCTGCCTGTGTCAGACTCACAGCTTATATTGTGCTCAGTGAAATAAAACAACACTTTTTTTACTGTAATCGATTGAATATCAGTTGCCTGCCTACAGGCGTGTGTGTGAAGCCTATTGCATCTACTCTGCCAACTTTTGACAGTGCACAGTGATACGTCATATCTGGTGCAACCGTAGTGTACAGTGACATAAAACAACACTTTTTTGACTGTAAAAGATTGAATAGCAATTGCCTACCTACAGGCGTGTGTGTGAAGCCTATTGCATCTACTCTGCCAACTTTTGCCAGTGCACAGTGACACTCACATCTGGTGGCACCTTAGATTACACGCGCAGTGCCCCAAATTTGAAGTGGGAGGACCGACCAAGCATCTTTTTCCATCTCCCGCTTCCATAAATCCATGCCATATACACGTCCCCTAATAGTGGACGTAACAGGGATTAAACCGATAGGAATAGTACTACTTAACAGTACACACCTTATAATAACACAGACAGTGGCAATGAAGAGAGAGGAGTCTGAAGAATAGGAGTCAGAGGAGGAAGGTGGCTTTGAGGAGGTGGAAGACCGGACACAGCAGGCGTCCCAGGGGGCTTGTTGTCACCTTTCGGGGACCCTTGTTGGCTGAGTGGAGGAAGAGACCTTCAATGACATTAGTGAGGACAAGGAACAGGACATGGCTAGCTTGGTATCCAACCTTGTGCAAATGGGGAGTTTGCGGTTGTGCAAAGGGACTGTTTGCGGTTCTTTGCGGTGCATTAAACAGGGAGATTGGTCTGTTACTGTGAAGCGGGTGTAACCCTTACACTACCTGATCGATACAACTTCATACCTGATGTTTTAAAGCATGTTATTCCAAACAATTTAGGAATGTTAGATGATTTATGCCCTTTATGGCTTAAAACCAGACTCTGCATCAACTATGTAATTTTCCGTGGGAGTTTTGCCATGGATCCCCCTCCGGCATGCCACAGTCCAGGTGTTCGTCCCCTTGAAACAACTTTCCCATCACTATTGTGGCCAGAAAGAGTCCCTGTGGGTTTTGAAATTCGCCTGCCCATTGAAGTCTATGGCGGTTCGCCGGGTTCGCCCGTTCGCGAACATTTGATTGAAGTTCGTGTCCGCTGTTCGCGAACCGAAAATTTGATGTTTGCAACATCACTACTTACGACATATACTGTAACTCTCATGTAATAGAATATCATATTCACAGCTTTATTCATATTGCATTATATCTGGACTGTGGATCCGATCGCAAACTGTAATTGAGGCTCGTAGGACTTCGAAATCTACCCTTCGCTTTTTCAGTGACGTAACGCTAATGATCTCTTTTTCCATTGGCTCCATCTGAACCTGTAACTCTGAACCTGTAACTACGTGAGTGCTTAATTGTTTGCGTTCGAGCACGCAACACCCGACAGCCGAGAACTGATTTACAAAATAGTGTCTCTCGCTCATAGCTCGCAGCCCTTTCTAATTTAATAGCAATGTAAAACGGCCAAATTTGAAGAACGCAGCTCTTATGTGCTACACTTTAGGAATTTAACAGGGTTCATTGTCTCCATTTTTTGCTAATGATACTAAGTTGTGCAAGTTAATTAAATCAGAAAATTATGTACTTTCCATCAAAATGGATTTACATAAATGAAATAAATGGAAAACGTAATGGCAGATGAGATTTAATACAAATAAATGTAAAGTTATGCATCTGGGAAGGAAAAATAAGCATGCAATTTTTAATCTTAATAGAGCAAATCTAGGGGTATAAGAGATAGAAAGTGATTTAGGAGTGCATATGGAAAATCCCCTATATAACAGTGCTCGATGCCAAGCAGCATCTGCAAAGGCAAGGAAATTATTAGCATACATTAAGAAGGCTATAGAAGCAAGGTAAGCAAATATAATTCTGCCACTATACAAATCCCTAGTATGCCCTTATTTGGAATATGTACAATTTTGGGCACCACTTCATAAATAGGACATTTTGGAACTGGAAAAAGTACAGAGAAGGGCAACAAAACTAACCAAATTAAGCTTAGGCATCTCAGAGGAGTTATGATTACCTTATATAAATACATCCAGGGTCAGTATAAAGATTTGTCAAGTGAGCTTTTTGTGCCAAAACGTTTTCATCTGACAAGAGGACATTCCTTGAGCTTAGAAGTAAAGAGATTCCACCTTAAATAAAGAAAAGGGTTCATCACAGTAAGGGTGGATAATCTGTGGAATTATCTACCAAAGGAGGTTGTGACAGTGGATTCGATAGATAACTTTAAAAGGGGACTGGATTTATTGCTCATTGAAAAGGGCATCAGGGTTTTCCTGGATAATTAGAGAGAGAGTATTAATCCAGGGAGGCATGCGATCGGCAGTATCAGGGGTCATGAAGGATTTTTTTTCCTTTGAGATGATTGGCTAAGCTTTACTTTTTTTTCTTCTTTGGATCAATTAATTAATGATTAATTAATAATTAACAATTAATTAACAACGAATTAATTAGCAACTAATACGCATATTGCAGATCAGAGGAGATCTTAAAAGTTTGAACTAGATGGATTGAAAGTCTTTTTTCATCCTCAATTACTATGTAACTATTTAACTATGTAATTTAATAGCTGTAAGTCTTGCGGGCTCCGTTACGGGCTATGGTTTTACACTTTGGGGGAATTTTATAGGGCTGCTTGTGTGGAGGGAGGCTTAAGGTGGGTATGTGAACGTGTTGTTTGTTTCATGTTTAATGTCTAACTGGCCTTTTGTTCAGTTCCCTATAAAAATGCTTACCCATCCCCAATAAACAAAATTCTGGTCAACAACTACAAGCATGTGAGTAGTACATTGTTAGTTCAGGGAAGCTATTTAATAAAGCATTTACACTATTTTCAAAAGAGAATCTTCGTACTCTGCCTGCATTAATTGAGGATAGGCCTACCCATCTGATATGAGGACCTAACCTGTGGGAGTTCCAGAGCATGCCAGACCCACTGGTTTCTTATCATGATAGGTTCAATTATTTGTTTGTAACCAGAAGGAATTACAAAGGTCAATCTGTAATTGTGGACTATTCCTTTTTATATTGCAATTGTTTAATTAATTATTAGGTGTTAAATATATTTGCACATTTTTGGCATAGTTTTAAGCTGTAGTAAGAAACAATTTCGATATTTTGGGACTGGATCACTCTTCTGGTATACTTCAGGATATTTCTCCCTGTGAAGGTCACAAGTGAGCTAAAAGAGGTTGCTCTCTGAGTAGGTAACCAGACTTAGAGAAAAAACCCACTGAGGTATTTTTCATTCTCAGATGAGCACCTCTACTCTTTTTGTTAAAATGTTCTCATCTTATGGGTGATAGTGGGAACCAGACGAGGACTCCTTGCTCAATTTACCTTAGGGAGTACAGCTGCACCTCACTGATGAGGCCCATAGAGGCTATTTCTCCTGTTCAGGGAGAATTGTTTGTATTTCGGGACTGGATCACTCTTCTGAATGAGACCAGACTGGTATACTTCAGGATATTTCTCCCAGTGAAGAGCACAAGAGAGCTAAAAGAGATTCCTCTCTCGGTAGGTAACCAGACCAATAGGACAAACCCATTGAGCTATTTTTCATTCTCAGATGAGCACCTTTACTCTTTTTGTAGTAAGAAACAATTCCCATATCTCAGAATACACTGTCTAGCTTTGCTCAGGGTATATGTGGTCTGTTTTTCTTATCCAACAAATGACATGCTGTTGTGTTATAGGTTGTGTTAGAAACATGCATTTATGTATAAATATCATAAATACTTACAGCCTTATACATTTACTGAATCACAATTTAATAAGGGCTCTATTTAAGAACATAGCATATTTTATTTACAGAAGTTTTTAGTGAGTGAGGACCTTGCTTTTGGATAGAAGTTCACTAACTAAAAACTTCTGTAAAAAAAATATGCTGTGTGCTTAAATAGAGCCCTTTTAAATTTACCGAATTGCAATTTAATAAGGCTGTTACTGTCTCTTAATAAATAAAAATTAAGGTAGTCTAGTAACTAAGAATAATCTAAACCAAAAATAGGCTACATCTTCTTCTTATTATTATTATTATTATTATTATTATTATTATTATTATTATTATTATTATCTTATATTTGTAACACACCAACATATTTTATATGTTTACAAGTGGATTTACCTTACAAGTAAAGGCTGATAAACTTCAGAGTGCACTAATTGTGCCCAGGTGAAAGGGGTGTGGCTTGACTGTTAAACTAGGAAAAGGGTTTGTGTGCTGGTTTGGGGTCTGCTTACAAGTGGATTTACCTTACAAGTAAAGGCTGATAAACTGCAGAGTGCACTAATTGTGCCTAGGTGAGAGGGGTGTGGCTTGACTGTTTAACTTGTATAAAAGGTTTGTGAGCTGGTTTGGGGCCTGTTTACAAGTGGATTGACCTTACAAGTAAAGGCTGATAAACTGCAGAGTGCACTAAATGTGCCCAGGTGAGAGGGGCGTGGCCTGACTGTTTAACTTGTATAAAAGGTTTGTGAGCTGGTTTGGGGCCTGTTTACAAGTGGATTTACCTTACAAGTAAAGGCTGATAAACTTCAGAGTGCACTAATTGTGCCCAGGTGAGAGGGGTGTGGCTTGACTGTTAAACTAGGAAAAAGGTTTGTGTGCTGGTTTGGGACCTGTGTACAAGTGGATTTACCTTACAAGTAAAGGCTGATAAACTGCAGAGTGCACTAATTGTGCCTAGGTGAGAGGGGTCTGGCATGACTGTTTAACTTGTATAAAAGGTTTGTGAGCTGGTTTGGGGCCTGTTTACAAGTGGATTTACCTTACAAGTAAAGGCTGATAAACAGCAGAGTGCACTAATTGTGCCCAGGTGAGAGGGGTGTGGCTTGACTGTTAAACTAGGGAAAAAGGTTTGTGAGCTGGTTTGGGGCCTGTTTACGAGTGGATTTACCTTACAAGTAAAGGCTGATTAATTGCAGAGTGCACTAATTGTGCCCAGTTGAGAAGGCAGAAGTTAATATAAACAGGAGAAGGGAAACTTCTGAGCTAGCAAACATTTTCAGTATCAAGTGCAATTCTAGTAAAAGCCTAGGGCCCTCATTCAATTGCAATTTGCACAATTGAATAGGGCCCTAAATAACCACATTACATATATTTTTGAAAGAAGTTTTTTGTTTGCAAGCATCTATCCAAAAGAAAGGTTTTCACTAACTTAAAACTTCCTTAAAAAATATATGTTATGTGCTTATTTAGGGTCCAATTCAATTGGGCAAATTGCAATTGAATGAGGCCCTAGGAGTTTAAATAAAAGGAGGGACTTTCGGTTTACAAGTGGATTTACCTTACAAGTAAAGGCTGATAAACTGCAGAGTGCACTAATTGTGCCCAGGTGAGAGGGGTGTGGCTTGACTGTTAAACTTGTATAAAAGATTTGTGAGCTGGTTTGGGGCCTGTTTACAAGTGGATTTACCTTACAAGTAAAGGCTGATAAATTGCAGAGTGCACTAATTGTGCCCAGGCGAGAAGGCAGAAGTTAATATAAACTGGAGAAGGGGAACTTGTGAGCTTGCAAACATTTTCAGTATCAAGTGCAATTTTAGTAAAAGCCTAGGAATTTAAATAAAAGGAGGGCCTTCAAGGAAAAGGGAGGGCAGATTTATAGTGCAAAGGAGGAAAACTTTATATAAATATATTATTTTATATTCTTTATTTTTCCCACTGAAATTTTGTAGACAATAATAATAATTATGAGTCAGTCCAGTGGCAACCTTATTCAGTGTACATCCTGTCATATGTATGCAATACTGGAACAGATGATCCAGGGTCCATACCTCTGTGACAGGTGTGAGCATTTTGCCTCTCTGGAAGCTCAAATTGGAGATCTGGAGAGGAGAATTGCAGGACTTAGTGATATTGCTCCACTGGAAAAGGGGTTGGTGCTCACTGAGCATAGTTTAGCTAGGCCTAGCATGGAGGGTGGAGCTGGGGCTAGTGAGGATGTCCAGGGAGGCAGCTTGGTTACAGTTACAAGGGGAAGCAGGGGAACAGGAGGAGGCAGGCCAGTTCTGAGTTGGCAAACACCAACAGATTTGCTGGATTGAGTGAAACTGTTGGGGATGTCCATTTAGGAATGGCAATGCCAGATAGAGCTGTTACCTCTAACAGCCGGGCGAACAGCTCTACTGGAGGAGAGGGAGGGCAGAATAGGCAGAACAACAGACAGGTTTTGGTTGTAGGGGACTTTATTATTAGGAAGGTAGACAGGGTGATTTGTCACCCAGATCCCAGCAATCGAACAGTTTGCTGTCTCCCTGGTGCTCGGGTTCGTCATGTTGTGGATCGGGTAGACAAATTATTGGGAGGGGCTGGAAATGAACCGGCGGTCTTGGTACATATTGGTACCAATGACAAAGTTAGTGGAAGATGGAGTGTCCTAAAGAATGATTTTAGAGAACTAGGTAGTAAGCTGAAGGCAAGGATCTCCAAGGTAGTTTTTTCTGAGATACTACCAGTGCCATGTGCTAGCCCAGGGAGGCAGAAGGAAATTAGGGAGGTTAATGCGTGGCTAAAGATGTGGTGCACTAAGGAGGGGTTTGGCTTTTTAGAGCACTGGGCTGACTTCTTACGTTGGTACAATCTCTACAGTAGGGATGGATTGCACCTTAATGATGAGGGAGCTTTTGTACTAGGGGATAGGATGGTTGAAAGGCTGGAGGAGTTTTTAAACTAGTAGGTGGGGGGAGGGACTAGATATAAGTATTGGGGTAGAAAGTGTAGAAGATATAAGGGATGAATTAACAACTCATAAGGGAGGAGATGTGGGGAGGGGTAGTATAGTCAATAGGGAGGTAGTACTAAGTAACTCAAGTACAGTGGCAGGCACTTCAGAGCTACAGACTCATAACATAAGGTTTATGCTTGCTAATGCCAGAAGCTTGCCAGGAAAAATGGGAGAGTTAGAATTATTAGCAATTAATGAAAAATGGGATTTAATAGACATTACCGAAACGTGGTGGGATGAATCTCATGACTGGACTGTAAATCTGGATGGTTATAACCTATTTAGGAAAGATAGAGGCAATGGTAAATGAGGAGGAGGGATTTGTCTGTATGTTAAGCCTGAATTTAAGGCTATAGTCAGAGAAGATATTTATGGTGGACCTAGTGATAAAGTTAAATGTTTGTGGGTAGAGTTAAATAGCGGAGCAGCAAATTCCAAATATAGCTGAAAGTGAGGAAATGCAATTGTTGTTACAGATTGGAAATGCAGCTAAGCACGGGCAAGTTCTAATAATGGGAGACTTTAATTACCCTGAAATAAACTGGATAAATGAGACCAGCCGTTCAGCTAAGGGGAGCAGGTTCTTGAGCACACTCAGGGATCATTATCTGGCCCAGGTTATACAGGAGCCTACTAGAAATGAAGCTATCTTAGATTTAGTCATCACAAATAATATTGATATAGTATCAAATGTTAAAATAGGGCAACCTTTGGGAAACAGTGATCACAACACAGTCTCATTTGAGATTGAATTAAAAAAACAACATTTTAAGGGGCCAACAAAAACTCTTAATTTTAAAAGGGCAGATTTTAACAGTCTAAGGGCAGCAATACAAAGTATAGACTGGGACAGAGAACTGATAGTTAAAAACACTGAACATAAATGGACAACATTTAAATCCTTACTAAATATCCATACACATTGGCATATAACGTGTGGGAATAAAAGTAAAAGGAGTAAATCACAACCCATGTGGCTTAACAATGATTTAAAGATCAAGATACGGAGTAAAAAACAGGCATTTAAATTTTACAAACAAGAGGGGACAGAGACTGCTTTACGGGAGTACAAGGAAATCAACAAGGCTTGCAAAAGCGCGATTAGACTGGCTAAAATAGAAAATGAAAAATGTATTCCAAAAGAGAGTAAGACTAACCCTAAAATATTTTTTAAGTATATTAATGGGAAGAAGGCGAGGAAGGAAGCTATAGGAACATTAGAATGTGAAACAGGCTGTCTGAAAATTAGTGACCAGGAAAAGGCAGATGAGCTAAATAGTTTCTTTTCTTCGGTATACACAAGGGAGGTACAAGTGGTTGGGACACTGCAACATAATGGGGCTACACTACCTTTGCCAAATAATTGGTTAACACAAGAAGTAATCCAAAAGAGGTTGGAAAAAATAAATGTTAATAAAGCCCCGGGTCCTGATGGAATACATCCAAGGGTACTAAGGGAACTGGGTTCTGTAATAGTTAAACTATTATATTTAATTTTTCAAGATTCACTCAACACAGGGTCTCTACCAGATGACTAGAGAAAAGCTGATGTGATACCTATATTTAAAAAGGGAGCAAGAGCAAATCCGGGGAATTATAGACCAGTGAGCCTCACTTCTGTAGTGGGGAAGCATTTAGAAGGGTTAATAAGGGATAATATACAAGAATATGTCTATTTGAACAGGATTATAAGTAGGAGTCAACATGGATTTATGAGGGATAGGTCATGTCAAACAAATCTAATTAGTTTCTATGAGGAGGTTAGTAGGAACCTGGATCAAGGCAACTCAGTGGATGTAGTCTTTTTGGATTTTGCAAAGGCTTTTGATACAGTGCCACATGGGAGACTATTGTGCAAACTAAGAGATACAGGAATTGCAGTAAATATCTGCTCATGGATTGAGAGCTGGCTAAAAGACAGTAAGCAAAGGGTTGTTGTAAATGGAACATACTCCAATTGGACTAATGTGGTAAGTGGGGTTCCTCAGGGTTCAGTATTAGGTCCTCTCCTTTTTAACATATTTATTAGTGACTTAGAGGTAGGATTGGAGTGTGGGGTCTCCATTTTCGCTGATGACACAAAGTTGTGCAAGGTAATTAAATCAGATAATGATGTGCTTTCCCTCCAAGGGGATTTACATAAAATTGAGGAATGGGCATCTAAATGGCAGATGAGATTTAATACGAATAAATGTAAGGTTATGCATCTGGGAAGGAAAAATAGCCATGCAATTTATAATCTTAATGGAGCAAATCTAGGTGTATCAGATATTGAAAGGGATTTTAGTAGTGCTGGTGGACAACCACCTAGGTAACAGTGCTCAAAGTCAAGCAGCAGCTGCAAAGGCAAATAAAATATGAGCATGTATTAAGAAGGGTATAGAAGCAAAGGAAGCAAATATAATTCTGCCACTATACAAATCTCTAGTACGCCCTCATTTGGAATATGGAGTACAATTTTGGGCACCACTTCTTAAAAAGGACATTTTAGAGCTGGAAAAGGTACAGAGAAGGGAAACAAAACTAATAAGGGGAATGGAGGGGCTAAGTTATGAAGAAAGACTAACCAAATTAAACTTTTACTTAGAAAAAAGGCCTCTAAAAGGAGATATGATTACCTTATATAAATACATCCAGGGTCAGTATAAAGATTTGTCAGGGGAGCTTTTTGTGCCAAGAGGTTTTCAACTGACAAGAGGACATCCCTTGAGGTTAGAAGTAAAAAGATTCCACCTCAAAGAAAGAAAAGGGTTCTTCACAGTAAGGGTGGTTAATCTGTGGAATTCTCTACCAGAGTAGGTGGTGACAGCGGATTCGATATGGGACTAGATTTATTTCTAATTAAAAAGGTATTGATACAAATTTTTTACATTTCCCTTTGAGACAATTGGCTAAGTCTCGCTTGTGTTTTTTTTTTGTTTTTTTTTCTATTTGCCTTCCTTTGGACTAATTAATAATTTAAAAAAAACATTAAATAATTGATTTACAATTAATTAACAACTAATGAATTAATAGTTAATCCGCATATTGCAGATCAGAGGAGATCTTAAAAGGTTGAACTTGATGGACTGAAAGTCTTTTTTGTAACCTTAAATACTATTTAACTATGTAACTATAATATTTTGTAGCGCTGTACAGGGGATAAGAAGAGGAAGTATACATTATACACTATTAACAACTGCAGAAAATGGAGGGCCCTCTTTTGAGCTTCAAGTCTTGTACAAGAATGGAAACTCGCTACTTACATCTATACATACTCATTTTTTTGTCAATGTTATGTTGAGTTTATTTGCAGTACGATCAGAATAAGGAGACATTACAGAAGTAAGGGCCAAATTTTTTCTGTATGGTCATGGTGACTTGGACACGACTGAAAGACTAAACAACAATTTGAAATAACTAAGCTTGGGAAAATTGTTTTTAGAAAGAAAATAAACACACCCTCTACATTTTTATATTCTTATAATTAATATTTACTGAATGGTTTTGTTTGCTTTTTCTAGCTGATTCTATCCATCCTTGCAAACTAATAAGCCTTCTCGTATGGCTGTTGAATGCACTGAGAGTTTTTGGATACCAAAATAGATTCTTCTTGTACATTCAAAGTATCCTCCCAGATTATCAAAAGAAATCAAAACGGTAGATTCCACAACGGCAGAAATGCTAATAAAATGTAAAAGAATATTGTCTGTAATACTGTATACACTGTATTATTGTCTGTTGCATGCTAAAGCCTATTTTAAGTATATTTCAAAACAGTATATTTTGAAAAAAAATATACCACAATGGTCCCTTAATGCATTGTATTGTGCTATATTTTCTTCTTAGTTTTTTTGAGTAAATGAAAGAATGTGTAAAATGGTTGACTTTTATGGGAAAAATAATTAAAAGTCTAATTTGTAGTTTATAGTGATATGATATTTTCTTAGATTTGATTATGGCTTGAATGCTGACATTATTATTATTATTATTATTATTATTACAGGACATTATGTAACATTGTTTACGTAAGAGATATTCTTAACCACATCCTGGAAACAGTTTCCTTGTGATTTAACTTCTACAATAGGATATGCAGATAGTTTGCAAGCTTTCAGAAATCATCTGTTTAAGTAAAGCTTTCAGAAATCATCTGTGGTAAGTAAATAACGATGACTTAAATACATTTTCCTTTTTTTTGTGTTACAACTTGTGAGTTGCATTTTACTGCTTAAATAACTGTAATACTATGGTATGTAAGTTAGTGAAAACTGATATGGTTAAAAAAAATATTTTCATATAATAATGAAGATGAGCTTATGTGTGATTTATGTTTATGTTGCTAGTAAGTATTGTCTAATTTCATTGCAATTCTTGGTATTATACCATATTATCTGAACTGTTTCTATTAAATGTTACATTACATCTGTTAGAAGCTGTTTCATTTTTTTACTTGGCACTTTCGTTATAACAATTTTCATTCATGTGAACTTTCATGTACAGTGTATTAAAAATATATACATCATTTTAAAGTTTTTAGGCCATAGAGTACCTTTGTGTGTATATTTGCATATCTAAAACCAGTCAGAAAACTTGTTTACCACTGACAATTCGCCAAAATAAAATTGTTCTACTATATTCTGAATGAGTGGATGGGGACTTATAAATGAGCTCACAATATGTTTCACTCTTAAAATGCCCAAAACATTTAACATATCCCTTTTATAGCATATGCTTGCTTTTACAACACAGCTTATGTGCACAGCACAGGATGAACATGCATGAGTTAGATAGCCTACACTTTTTTTAAGAAACTGGAATTTTAAATAGTAATCACATGATGGAAAGCATGTGATGCAAATGTCTTGTTTGTGATGGGTCTTATTTCATAACCTGCGACTTGCCTGTCAAAAATAACGGGGCAATGAAATTTTAAGCCATGGCAATGCTGTTTGACACACAATGTAAAGCTTTTTCTACTCTAAGGACCTTGGGTGTTCATTGCGAGACTCGCGTTGAGCGCCTTCAGCGCTCATTGTGAACCTCTCCTCTCGTTTACTTTTGCTCCTCTGAGCGCCTTTGGTGCTCATAATTAAATAATTAATTAGTTACTTTTACTATTTGCAATTGATATATACAGCAATGAATAGCCTGAAGAGCTAAGTATCTCTTTTTATTTTCCTGCAGCATACAATGCTGGCCTGTTGCTGCCCTGAGGAGAAAGTCATCAATGTCTCAACTGTGCATATGCTGTGTGCATGAGGGCAAACCGTTGGTTTAGTTGTGTAAAGCGCCATTTTAGATTCGTAATGTTATTAGTTGCAAGTTAATGTTGTCAAATGGCATCGTTTGTCTATGTGCTATGCGGCTCACAAGCATTTTCCATGCTTCCTAACTGTGTATTTTTGTACCTCGTACGTCCCTGGCAAAAGTTCTATGTGCCTGGAGGTGTTGTGTCCATTTTGGGGTCGTGTAGCCTTGTTTTCATTTTTTTTCGGACACCATTTTTTTCTCTTGCTTAGCCAATTTTCAAGTTCCCGAAACTTCTTAAATTCAACTTTAATTAGCAGGCAACCTCACTGGCAGATGTCGTGGCAGTCCCCCCATGCTGTGTGTGATTTTTTTTTTATGTTTTGTTTGTATTTTGTATTGATTTTGTTGTTTTTGGATGTAAGCGTTTCTGCTGTTAACTTCATATTTTTGCGACCTCATATTTTTTCTTTATAAGTTCCACGGGTCGTAATTAAAAGTCGTACGTCCTTGTGAGTGTTTTCTGTATTTCAGGGTCGTGTAGCCTTGTTTTCATTTTTTTCGGGGGCCATTTCTTTCTTGCTTAGCCGATTTTCAAGTTGCGAAACTCCTTAAATTCAACTTTAATTCACCTGTAACCTCACCCCAAACGTCCTGGCTGTCCCCCTGTGCTTGGTGTGATGGTTTTTTTTTCATGTTTTTTGGTGTTTTTGATGTACGCGTTTCGGCTGTGAAGTTTGTATTTTTGGGACCTCGTATTTTTTTTTTTTTTCTAAGTCCCGTGGGTCGTAATTTTTTTTGTCTATGTCCGTAAGTCCCACAACATGGTTTTTGTTTTCAAAGTCCTGCTTTTCTGGGTTGTTTTTTACCTCGAGTGAGGCGCCGTAGAGGCTCCACCTCCGCGAGGTCCGCATTTACGGACAGAACTGCGTCCCTTGCTTTGCGAGGGACGCAGTTCTACAAGCTCGCAAAGCATGACGACGACTCGCAGTTTGACAACTATTATATGCAATAAGCACCAAAACACACGGTTATTTCTAAATGGAAATGTGATATTGTTAAATATTTCACAGCACAAATTGTCACAAGAGTAGTTGTTCTTTTTACTGACAAAGTTAAAAAATATTTTCTAAACATTGTGCTATCATTTCTAATGTATTCATTCCACTCTCAACTCAATGTCAGTTCCGACATTAGATTTTTAACATTTCCTTTACAAAGATGTGCTTTTCTTAAAATTATTACAAATAGTTTAAGAATTCAAAATACTTAACAGGCCTTGTAAGTTATAAGGCTGAAGGACATTAAAGGGCCATTGTCATTCCAAATTTACATTATGCTCTTTTGAAGAACCAATTTTGATAATGGGCAAAATATTTAGAAAGTAAAAATAAATAAACATATTTGTTAAATACAAATATTGTATAGGCAACCTCGATGATTCTTTATTGTGCTTTTTTCCAGTGTTCTTTTCGAGCTGTATGCTTCCTTAGCAGGATTTGTCCTTGTAACAAATGTTTTCTTTTATGTTTTATGTTGCCAAGGGCCCTTTCAGATTTGTGTGACTCTCAATCCACAAGTTAGTACTCCTGTTTTCAGCCGTGTTATGTCTCCATCCTAAAATTATGATTCACATACAAAAATCTATAGAAGTTTAAAAAGAATGTGTGTTTATGTATACATATATTTAATGTGTCAGGAAAAGTAACATATACTTACAGACATAAATATATTTCTTCATGTAGACATATCTATGCATATGGGCTTATTTTACAGTGTCACTGGAGTGGCAACTTAAGGCAGCCTGCTGTCCCATGAAAATTGCGGGGCTTCTTAGCCTAGGCAGAAATGCATCACTGCCTACAGATGCATATTTAGCATTTCTGCTGCCCTAGGCTATTCCTATTAACATCCTGCAATGATCAAAGTACCTTTTTCCATATTCTTTTAATTTTGCGTATACAGAAACTTTATTACCTACAGTTCAACACACATCTGAGGCAGGGCTCCATTTCTATACGTGTGTGTCATAAATGACCATGACAGCCCTTTTTACATACACTATTATTATTATTATTATTTTTATTGTTATATTATTATTTCATTTATTTATAATACATAAACATATTGCATAGAGCAATACAGGGGGCACAGTTAAAGGCAATATAACACTTTGACACATAAAAGAGTAAAGGACCTGGTTCCTAACTCATACTTTAGATTTTAGATTAAAGAGTGAAAATGCATTGCAGAAACATTTGCATGTCTCTGCACAGTTTCCCAGGCCTCCTAACTCATGCATAATCCATATTATGCTATAATATGATTTAAAGCTGTGTAATACAGAGATAAAATGCTTAATAGGAGCCATGCATAAAGTGGTATTGAATTACGCAATGCATTGAGGACTCATTTGCATGCCCCTGCCCAGTTTCCTAGTGCAGAGCAATAACTGTATTTTTGGGGATTATGAGCTGGAAATAAGTTTCCTAATATATTATTAGACACTCAAATGTGAACACAAATGTACTATTTATTTACTATGTACATATGTCTGTAAGTGTATACAAATCCTACACTTTAAGATCATTTCTCATAAAAGGTTAGGCAGGCATGTGGAGGACTGGGTTGATGGAAGACTGGTTGTATGCTCTCCTGTTTCTGTGTTTAGCTCATGGATAGCTGTTTAGTCTTGCAACCATGATTCCCAAGGCAGAGGGGAGAAACTAGGGGAAAGTGAAACTGTCAGCCCACAGGGTGAGCAGTGATTTACTGTACTAAGCCAAAAGATTAACATTGGTATTCTAGCACATATCCTGTGCAATCACACAGCTGACATACAGAATAATTAAAGCTTGAAATAATATTTTAAATAGATACAAATAAAAGGAATTGCATAATTTAGTTAAAATGTGCAGACCTGTAACCCTAGGCCTAGGACTCTAGACTTAAACACTCATATAACTGCCTCACAAACAAATCAAGTTGCCATTAGTCCTACTGAAAGCATTTGCATTTTGAATTGTCACATTTAAATTGTAGCAGATAGTAAATCACTCTCCATTAAAGTTCTCCTTCCACATGCACAATCAAAACATCAGAAACACAAATGGAAGCTTTGCAGTATAATGTAAATAACAGGAAAT
This sequence comes from Discoglossus pictus, assembly GCA_027410445.1. Taxonomy (NCBI): domain Eukaryota; kingdom Metazoa; phylum Chordata; class Amphibia; order Anura; family Alytidae; genus Discoglossus; species Discoglossus pictus. Next base: position 156,655,812 of record CM050165.1, read on the forward strand.
AAAATATGTATACATGTTGTCTTACTTTTTAAAAACACTTTTAGTTGATCAAGTTCATTTCTTCAAAAGTGTATCAGTCTTATTAAATTGAGATTTGGCCAATTGAATAGGGCTCTATATAAGCTTTTAGGTTATAAGTTTTTAGTAACCAAGGGCCTCATTAAATTCCAGCCTCGTAAATAAGAGGCTTCTACTTAAGCCCTACGTACTGCAAAGTTTCTCCAACTTACAATGCTATTAAATTAGCCCTGCTGCGAGCAACGTATGAGCTACGCAGCAGGGCCGTACGTATCAACACTGCGTGTAGGGGGTAGGTAGTGTAGGTAGGTAGTGTAAGTGTTAATAGATTAGTGTAGAGGGGGGTTAGTTTTAGATTAAATGGTTTATTGGGGGTTATAGTGTAGTGTTTGTAGTTAGTGTCATGATGGTCCTTGAGGACCATCAAGGCACTTATGTGGTTAATGTTGGGTTGTAACAGGCCCATAATGGTAATAATATACCCTTATGGGACTGATGGGGTTAAATAGAGCCTTATGGTGGTCTCATCATGAGTTAATGGGTTAATTTAGGCCTTATGGTTGTCTGTATTGACCATCATGAGTTAATGGGTTAATTTAGGCCTTATGGTGGTCTGTATTGACCATCATGAGTTAATGGGTTAATTTAAGCCTTATGGTGGTCTGTATTGACCATCATGAGTTAATGGGTTAATTTAGGCCTTATGGTGGTCTGTATTGACCATCATGAGTTAATGGGTTAATTTAGGCCTTATGGTGGTCTGTATTGACCACCATGAGTTAATGGGGTAATTATAGTTGCCTGGGGTTAATATTTTTAGTGCAAGTCCTTTCAAGACCTTTACGGTCCTTTGAGGACCAGCGAGGCGGGAAATTTAAAATTGAATTGCAGCAGGGTCACGATCGTTGCCGATCGGGGCCCCCGGCTGCAGGGGGTTTATGTGGGGACACTTCGGGGGTCCCGATGGGGACCCCCAGCATAGAGGGGGTTAATTTTAAGTGCCGCGGCCGTGATTGGGTAATAGTGTGCCGCAGCCCCTTTAAGGAGCCGCGGCGGGGAATTTAAACGTTTGAAATGCAGCAGGGTGCCTGGTCTATGCAGATCGGGGACCCCCCCTGCAATGGGTTCATGTGGGGACACTTCGGGGGTCCTGATAGAGACCCCTGCAGCATGGGGATGTGTATAGGGTGCAGGGGGGAGCCTCACACGGCTGTCTCGGGCTGTTCCGAGGCAGCACGTAGAGGCTTTCGGATCCCTTGCGTTGACTTTTTGTCCACGTAGGGATTCTTACAATATGCGATACTCATGCATAGATTTAAGGCTACGTAGCTCTCTCGGAGCCTATTCTCAGCCATTTTCTCGCAGTCATATCGCAAAGCAGACTGCGAGAGATTCGGTACTCGCAAACAGCAGTAAAACTGCCTTTGCGAGATACGATTTCATCCGCAGCTCGAATTTAATAGGGCCCCAAGTTTTTAGTACTAACTAAAAATGTTTGTAAAAAAAAAATGCTATGTGCTTATATAGAGCCCTATTCAATTGGCCAAATCGCTATTTAATAAGGCCCTCATTCAATTGCGATTTGGCTAATTGAATAGGGCTCTAAATAAGCACATAGCATATTTTTTTTAAAGAAGTTTTTAGTTAGTAAAAATCTTGCTTTTGGATAGATGCTTGCTAACTAAAAACTTCTTTAAAAAATATATGTTATGTGCTTATTTAGAGCCCTATTCAATTGGCCAAACTGCAATTGAATGAGGGCCTAAGGCTATAAATTCTTAATACATGATTAAGTTATTAGATTTTTACAACTGAGTATATAATTAAACTACGTCTGCCAAGTTATTTTATAATGATTTACTGCCCAATAAAGAATGCAATGCTATTAACACGTAAACTTTAATCTTTGCACTCAAAAAATAGAAATTCTTGTATCTATTTTAGAAGTTTGTGTTCTATTTGTGGTATGTTTATCTAAACAGAAACCAAAGAAGCCAAGCTGACACTCGCCAGGACGTGAAACATGAATATAAAACATCTTAAGAATATTTTCATTGTTTCATTTGGATTTCTTCTCCTTTTCACCGCATATGGTGGACTTCAGAGTTTGCAGGTAAACTAGCACAACTATAACATACTTTTAATTGCAGAGGTATTTATCTACTGTAGCACCATAGTCACTTGCAAGGGGTGTCATGAGACATAAGATACATAAAACTACTTTCAGAGGCAAAGAAAAATTGTTAACGGAACTACATTTAAAGGCTGTTAATTAAGTAGAATGTTGGATTCATTAAAGGGACATGGAACACAACTTTTTTCGAACAATTAGAAGAGCACATTTTAAACGTTACAATTGTTTGCATGAAAAAATATTAAGTAAAACTAATTGAAACTTTATTGAAACTAACAGGAAGTGCAAAGATCATACTTTTGTCTGTAGATTTCATTGGAAGGCAGAGGATACTCAGCTAAATCGGTTAAACTTCTAAATAAGTTGTTGTGCTCCTAAAAGAAAAAAAGATCACACATGGTGACATATTATCATATACCCTCTTTCTAACAAAACAAAGAAAAAAAATGATGTGTTTTGTATCATGTTACTACTCCATTGTTGCCTGTTTGTTATTGACATAATTGTATGTAAAAAAGTTATTACAGTTGTTGTTGTTGTTTAGTTCTCTCTGAATTTCTGTGAACCTATGGACAGCAACACGCCATGTACATCTGTCAGCCACCACCTATCTGAGCTCCTTCAAGCTCATGCTCATTACTTAAATGACCTCATCTATCCATCTCTGCCTCTGTTGTTCCCTTTTTTGCATATTCTCAATCTTTCCCAGCACCAGGGTATTCCCTAAGGGAACTTAACAAATAAAAAGACAACCTTTGTTCTCAGTACATTTCCCCCCTCAAAGAGATTATTAAATAACGGCAGTATATAATTAAAATAATTTTTCTTTAGCAAATTAAAAAATAAAACAAAAACACGTTGATTAATAACATAAAAACAGCATTGTCATTAAATCAATACAATAATATACAGTAAAGATAGACTGTTAATCCATTTGGATTATACATTTTTAGAGTCATATTATTTAAATAATCCGTTACACAGTATAGTTACAATTTCTTAAAGGAATATCCCAAGTTTCCAGTGTATTGAAATAGATAATTGACTATTACACATATAGTACAAAGAAATCCATAATAAATACTACTAATACAAAAATAGTGCAAGTTCAAAAGATATGCAGGAGAATATTTATTATATGAATATATTACCAAACATATAAAGTGACATGCGCATATCATAATTTTATAAACAAAATTAGAGTTGCTAATATAACTAATTCATGATCTATATATAAAGTGATAAGTGCCAAAAAATGCCATCTGTATGAATGAATAATTTCTAAAACACATCTGCGCGCCAGAAAAGAGTGAGCCCAACAACTGCAAGCCAACCTGCATCCCATCTGCCAGAGACTGTGACTGCAGGTTAAGAGGCAGAAGGGCAGATAGGGAGTGGAGTGTAGGGGAAAGAGAGTGGGGATGAGTGCAGGGGACAAAGAGAAAGGATGGGTGCAGGGAAGAGAGGGGATCGGGTGAGGAGAGAGGTAGAGGATGGGTGCAGAAGAGAGGATGGTTGCAGGGGAGAGAGGGGATGGGTGAGAAGACAGAGTGAGGGTTTGGGGTGCAGAAGAGGAGAGTTGATGCCTTCTAACCTTCAGTCTCTCACGCAGATAAGATGCAGGGTGAAGCGCAGTTGTTGGGCGCTCTCTTTTCTGACGTGCTTTTGTCGGCACCCTACTGAGGACGCGTTTCAATTCCCCTTACTAGTTTTGTTGCCCTCCTCTGTACCTTTTCCAGCTCTAAAATGTCCTTTTTATGAAGTGGTGCCCAAAATTGTACTCCATATTCCAAATGAGGGCGTACTAGGGATTTGTATAGTGGCAGAATTATATTTGCTTCCTTTGCTTCTATACCCTTCTTAATACATGCTAATATTTTATTCGCCTTTGCAGCTGCTGCTTGGCATTGAGAACTGTTATGTAGGTGGTTGTCCACAAGCACTCCAAAATCCCTTTCAATATCTGATACCCCTAGATTTGCTCCATTAGGATTATAAATTGCATTGCTATTTTTCCTTCCCAGATGCATAACTTTACATTTATTCATATTAAATCTCATCTGCCATTTAGATACCCATTCCTCAATTTTATGTAAATCCCTTTGGAGGGAAAGCACATCATTATCTGATTTAATTTCCTTGCACAACTTCGTGTCATCAGCGAAAATGGAGACACTAATTTCCAGACCCACCTCTAAGTCATTAATAAATATGTTAAAAAGGAGAGGACATAATCCTGAACCCTGAGAAACCCCACTTGCCACATTAGTATAATTGGAGTATGTTCCATTTACAACAACCCTTTGCTTCCTGTTTTTTAGCCATCTCTTAATCCATGAGCAGATATTTACTGCAATTCCTGTATCTCTTAGTTTGCACAATAGTCTACCATGTGGCACTGTATCAAAAGCATGGAACAATTCAATGATACTACATCCACTGAGTTGCCTTGATCCAGGTTCCTACTAACCTCCTAATAGAAACTAATTAGATTTGTTTGACATCACCCATCCCTCATAAATCTATGTTGACTCCTACTTATAATCCTGTTCAAATAGACATATTCTTGTATATTACCTCTTATTAACCCTTCTAAAAGCTTCTCCACTACAGAAGTAAGGCTCACTGGTCTATAATTCCCTGGATTTGCTCTTGCTCCCTTTTTAAATATAGGTATCACATCAGCTTTTCTCCAGTCATCTGGTAGAGACCCTATGTTGAGTGAATCTTGAAAAAATAAATATAATGGTTTGGATATTAGAGAACCTAGTTCCCTCAGTACCCCTGCATGTCTTCCATCAGGACCTGGGGCTTTATAACCATTTATTTTTTCCAACCTCTTTTGGATTATTTCTTGCGTTAACCAATTATTTAGCAAAGGTAGTGAAGCCCCATTATGTTGCAGTGTCCCTTGTGTGTACTGAAGAAAATAACCTATTTAGCTCATCTGCCTTTTTCTGGTCACTAATTTTCAGATGGCATGTGTCACATTGTAATGTCACTATAGCTTCCTTCCTCGCCTTCTTCCCATTAATATACTTAAAAAATATTTTAGGGTTAGTCTTACTCTCTTTTGCAATTAATTTTTCATTTTCTATTTTAGCCAGTCTAATAGCCCATTTGCAAGCCTTGTTGATTTCCTTGTACTCCCGTAAAGCAGTCTCTGTCCCCTCTTGTTTGTATAATTTAAATGCCTGTTTTTTACTCTGTATCTTGATCCTTAAATCATCATTAAGCCACATTGGATTTGATTTACTACTTTTACTTTTAATCCCACCTGGTATATGGTGATAAGCATGTATATTTAGTATGGATTTAAATGTTGTCCATTTATGTCCGGTGTTTTTACCTATCAGTTCTCTGTCCCAGTTTATACTGCGTATTGCTGTCCTTAGACCGTTAACATCTGCCCTTTTAAAATTAAGAGTTTTTGTTGGCCCCATAAAATTTTGTTTTTTTAATTCAATCTCAAATAAGACTGTGTTGTGATTACTGTTTTCCAAAGGTTGCCCTATTTCAACATTTGATACTATATCAATATTATTTGTGATGACTAAATCTAAGATAGCCTCATTTCTAGTCGGTTCTTGTATAACCTGGGCCAGATAATGATCCCTGCATGTACTCAAGAACCTGTTCCCCTTACCTGAACTGCTGGTCTCATTTACCCAGTTTATTTCAGGGTAATTAAAATCTCCCATTATTAGAACTTGTACATGATTAGCTGCATTTCCAATCTGTAACAACAATTGCATTTCCTCACTTTCAGCTATATTTGGGGGTTTATAGCATACTCCTACTAATATTCTTTTGGAATTTGCTGCTCCGCTATTTAACTCTACCCCGCGAACATTCAACTTTATCACTATGTCCACCATAAATATCTTCTCTAACTATAGGCTTACATTCAGGCTTAACATACAGACAAATACCTCCTCCTCTTATACCATTGCCTCTATCTTTCCTAAATAGGTAATAACTATCCAGATTAACAGTCCAGTCAGGAAATTCATCCCACCACATTTCGGTAATCCCTGCTGTAGAGATTGTACCGAAGAGAGAAGTCAGCTCAGTGCTCTAAAAATCCAAACCCCTCCTTAGTGCACCACATCTTTAGCCACGCATTAACCTCCCTAAGCTCCTTCTGCCTCCCTGGGCTAGCAGGTGGCACTGGTAGTATCTCAGAAAAAACTACCTTGAAGGTCCTTGCCTTCAGCTTATTACCTAGTTCTGTAAAATCATTCTTTAGGACACTCCATCTTCCACTAACTTTGTCATTGGTACCAATATGTACCAAGACCGCTGGTTAATTTCCAGCCCCTCCCAATAATTTGTCTACCCGATCCATAACATGACGAACCCAAGCACCCGGGAGACAGCAAACTGTTCGATTGCTGGGATCTGGGTGATAAATCACCCTGTCTACCTTCCTAATAATAGAGTCCCCTTCCACCAAAACCTGTCTGTTGCTCTGCCTATTCTGCCCTCCCACTCCTCTAGTAGAACTGTTCTCCCTGCTGTTAGAGGGGACAGCAAAATCTGGCATTGCCATTCCTGAATGGCCATCCCCAACAGTTTCACTCAATCTGGCAAATCTGTTGGTGTTTGACAACTCAGAACTGGCCTACCTCCTCCTGTTCCCCCTGCTTCCCCTTGTAACTGTAACCCAGCTACCTCCCTGGACATCCTCACTAGCCCCAGCTCCACACCCTATGATAGGCCCAGCTAAACTGTGCTTAGTGAGCACCAACCCCCTTTCCAGTGGAGCAATATCACAAAGTGCTGCCATTCTCCTCTCCAGTTCTCCAATTTGAGCTTCCAGAGAGGCAACATGCTCACACCTCTCACAGAGGTATGTACCCTGGATCATCTGTTCTAGTATTGCATACATATGACAGGATGTACACTGGGTGAGGTTGCCACTGGACTGATTCAAAATTATTATTATTGGCTACAAAAATGCAGTGGGAAAAATAAAGTATGTAAAATAATATATTTGCATAAAGTTTTGTAAAAAATAAAAATAAAATTATATATATACATATATATATAAATATATATATATATATATATATATATATATATATATATATATTTTATTCTTCCTCCTTTGCATTATAAATCTGCCCTCCCTTTTCTTTGAACTCCCTCCTTTTCTTTGTACTCCTACACTTTTACAAGAATTGCACTTGACACTAGAAATGTTCGCAAGCTCACAAGTTCCTTTACTTGCATTGGAAAATCCACTTGCAAACAGCCCCAAACAGTTCACAAATTTTTTATAGTAGTTTAACACAGTCAAGCCACACCCCTCTCACCTGGGCACAATTAGTGCACTCTGCAATTTATCTGCCTTTACCTGCAAGGAAAATCCACTTGCAAAATAGTGTTTTTGGCATGCCCAGCGAATGGTATTCAGGAATTAATGGTATTCAGGACTTTCCTAATATTATCTCCTTCCTGCTTGCCTGAAGGGGACAAAGCCTACTTGGGGGATTAAAAGATTTGCATATTTTTTATAGTATAGGTTAGAAAATCCATCTGCGCCCGGGGCCTTACCCACTCTCAGGTTCTGCATAAACCTAAGAACTTCCTGACTGGAAACTTTTGAATTAAGTGTCTCATTTTCAAGATTTGATAGGGAAGGGAGGTCACAAGATTGAAGAAAGGAGGCCAGTTTAATATACAAATTATGTGGAGAGAATGAATCATTTTTTTAAGAAATTGAAAAATGTTTTCTGTGTTTAACTGGGGCTAGTAGTAATATCTCCTGATGGGATTTTAATCCTAAAGATTTTAGATTGGGACAATTTGCCTTTCAGTTTTCTAGCTAGGAGCATGTCTGGTTTATTAGCCTTGTAATATAATTTGTGATGTGTCCACCTTATAGCTTTTTCTATATGGGCTGATAATAGTAATAGTTACATAGTTACATAGTAATTAAGGTTGAAAAAAGACTTTCAGTCCATCTAGTTCAACCTGTTAAGATCTCCTCTGATCTGCAATATGCGGAATCGTTATTAATTAAATTATTGATTAAATAATTATTAATAGTATAGTATTGGAGGATGAATAAAAAGTTAGTCCATCAAGTTCAACCTTTTTAGATGTCTATTGATCTTTTTAATGTGGACTATTTATTATTATTTGTTAATTGTTATTTGATCCAGAGGAAGGCAAACAGAAAAAAAAAAACATTGAAACTTTGCCAATTGTCTCATAAGGAAAAAAAAAAAGCAAAATTCCTTCCTGACCCCAGAAACTGGCGATCAAATTTCTCCCTGGATCAATATTCCTTTGCTAGTTATCTAGGATAGCCTTGAATGCCCTCTTTATTCAAAAATATATCTAACCCCTTTTTGAAGTTGTCTATCGAATTCGCTGTCACACCTCCTTTGGTAGAGAATTCCACAGTTTAACCACCCTAACTGTGAAGAACCCTTTTCTTTGTTTAAGGTGAAATCTTTTTTCCTCTAACCTCAAAGGATGTCCTCTTGTCAGTTGAAAATCTCTTGCTACAAAAAGTTCACTTGACAAAGCCTTATATTGACCCTGAATGTATTTATATAATGTAATCATATCTCCTCTTAGACGCCTTTTTTCTAGCGAAAATAAGTTTAATTTTGTTAGTCTTTCTTCATAACTTCGCCCCTCCATTCCCCTTATTAGTTTTGTAGCCCTTCTCTGTACTTTTTCCAGCTCTAAAATGTCTTTTTTATGAGGTGGTGCCCAAAATTGTACTCCATATTCCAAATGAGGACGTACTAGAGATTTGTATAGTGGCAGAATTATATCTTCTTCCCTGGCTTCTATACCCTTCCTAATACATGCTAATATTTTATTTGCCTTTGCAGCCGCTGCTTGGCTTGGAGGTTAGGGGTGGGCTTTATTTGATTATGTTTTTCTGACTTTTTCTAGTCTTTTCTCAATGTTTCTTCTCTGGAGCATTGTTGTTCCTTATATAAAGAGACTAATTTTATGCATGAACATATTATATATGCCTTATGGGCCACCCACACCCAGCCTATATCGGAATCTTGGTTACTATTGTTAGAAAATAATAGTTCTATGTCTTTAGCAATTTTATCCCTAAGTGATGGATTGGAAATAAGCATATCGTTATGTCTCTAGGAATAGGGTGGTTTAGCACTACTGCCTAATTCTATGGACATACAGACCAGAGAGTGATCAGAGTTCTATTTTCAGTTCTGACTGTGACTTCTTGAATCACATACAGATTCCGCAGGAGGTGGATGAGATGGTCTGGAATCCATTCTCTTCAAGAACTTGTCACATATTATTGTTATCCATACAGTCAAAATAGTTAGAATAGTCTATGAAGCGGAGGTTAATGTTTTTTCTAGAACTCTCTTGATTTCTCTATTATCCAGTGGACATTTGCATTATGGTCTATTGTGCTCTGCCTCTGAAAAACCCAGCTTGCACATCTACTTGTCCTCGGTCCATATATAGTTGGAGCCTAGCTTGCTGGGTCCTAAGCATTACCTGGCTGAAATGTGTATTGAGTGCAATTGTTTGTTAATTTGAGAACTCTTTGCACTGCCTTTTTTGGAATTATGATGTAGAATGAACTAAACCAGTCTGATGGTCACTGATGAATTTACCAAATGTGTTGGCATAATGCAAATAGCTTATTCACAGCATCATCTTTCAGGATTTTGAACAGTTTATCTGGGATTCCATCAACCATTGTGCAAGCCTATTATCAGCAAAGCTTTCTACCACCCATCTTACTTTACACTCCAAGATTTATGACTCAAGCTCATTGACCAAACTATTGAGGTTATCAATGTTAAGATTCTTTCTGCATAGACCTTCTTTGTATGCCTGCCACCTCTTCTTTTTCTGATATGATTTTGTTAAGTTCCTACCATTTTGTCTTGTTTGTCAAATATATTTTTACATTGCTGATTATAGAATGTGTCCTTGTCTCTTTTTACTATGCTCTTGAATTCCGCATTCAGTTGGATAAATCTTTTCCTTTCTTCACTACTTTTTGACTTCCTTATTTCCTGGACAACTTTCAAAACCAGTTTGCCTTCTTAGGGCATATTCTATTAGAAGCCTGCAAATTAATTTGGCTGCTGGTATTTTTTCTCTAAATGTTTAGATGTATTCTATTGACTCACTATTGACTCTTAAGCCTAAACTCGTAAACCTTTCCTTTTTTAAGTAGGATTTCACGGGTCATGATCATTTGATCTGACAATATTTAAGCAAGCCGTGATTTACTTTTTAGACACAGGCAATAGTAAATGAGACCGTTATCATGATGTCAGTAAAACATGGAAGTTACACATAATTGCAATCAGAGGATAAGTATAAATAAGTGCCAAAAAGCAATAATTGTAGACCATGCTCGCAATCTAGCAGTCTAGCACACTATAAAGTTCATTAGATCATCTGTTTTAGTCCATGCGGATTTCATGATGTGTATAAACCCTTTGAGTCCCAGGATCGATTTTACTCAGAAATAACAGTCAAAAAATATTTTTTTATTGCATATTTGTGGGTTTGAGACTGTTGTGCAAATCATCCTAATGTATTTCCAGGCTTCAAAGTACAGTAATTGCTGTTACAGCTCTAATAAGTTTTTGAAAGAATGCTTTGTGAGTCCTATTTAGTTGTAGTAACATGATACTTTTTTCCGTTCTGGGTTAGACTTTATTTGCGATCTAGTGCTATAGGTCTAAAAGAATATCGATTTTGTGTAACTTTAATTAGTTATGGCTCATATTATTCGAGCTGTGCTAAAACCAGTGGAGTTCTAAGGCTAATTTTGCGTGTTTGCCTGGCCTTGCTTGTTTGCCGTGTTTTGGGCTGGTAACACATAATCGGATTGCGAGTAGCTAATAGAATCTGTGGCAATTTTAAGAGCAGTTTTAAGGGTGTATAATTTTAGGAATTGGCCAATAGAATAGGACCCTATTGTTGCTGTTTTCTGGATAGTGTAAAAAAATTCTGTCCAAAGTTCTCTAGCCATTTTATCTATCATGTCTAGTGCCTTATATATATTATTTACCTCCACTGCATATTTACTGGGTTTATTATTTATTTCATATCTGCTTGGCCTGATAATTTTTCCTCTTTTCCTCAGTTTAATTCTGAACTTTGCACTAAGAAGCTTATGATTTTACTTTTGCTGACTGTATAGAGCACCTCCATCTTTGGATACAAAGTATATAGTCAATCTGATTTTTATACTATCCATCTGATGATGTCCATGTGTAGACATTTCTCTGAGGCTGCTGGAAAAGGATGTTTTCTACTATCAGAGAATTATCTTGACAGAATTCTACTAATCTCTGACCAGCTTCATTTTGTACTTCAAGTCCAAATTTGCCCAGTATTCCAGATATCTTTTGGATCCATCATTTAACATTTTAATCTCCTATGATTAGAGTAACATCTTTTCTTGTTATTATATCTATGATGTGCTGAATATCCTTGTACAGTCGGTCAACGTCAGCATCATCAGCATTCATGGTTGGAGCATAGACTTGAATCACTATGATGTTTAAGAGTTGCCTTTGGGTTATAACCAAGCTCTGCTTTGGCCACCTTTTGATTGATTATGAGGACTACTCCATTTCTTCATGACCACAGTAGAATATTTGGTGTTTGTCTTATATGAAATGTCCCATTCCAGTCTACGTGAGTTCACTAATTCCCAGGATATCAATGTTTAATCTTGTCATCTCATGCTTGACCACATTAATTTTGCCTTGGTTCATAGCTGTAATGTTCCAGGTTCCTATGCTGAATTATTCTTTGAAGCACCAGATGTTTCTTTACGTACCAAGTACATCAACAGCAGGGTGTGTTCTCAACTTTAGCCAAACCACTTTATTAGATCTGTGCTACTTAAACTTGCGCTCTGCATTTTCCTGTGGTAGGCACCTTCTGACCCATGGGGCTCATCTTCCTGTGCCATCACATATTATAATTGTCTAACTACGATTCGTTGTCACGCTGCGTTGCGTAGTGCGTACGACTTAGCGATGAGCGCCGAGCCTCGCACAGCGAGGCGAGCCGTTAAATTGTAGCACTTTGGCAATGAGCGCCGCAGGCGCTCATTGCAGGCGAGCCTCGTATAGCGAGGCGAGCCGTTAAACCGTAAATACGAGGTGAAAAAAATTACGAGATAAGCGGCGGAACAAAAACAGTAAAAAAAACACTAAATACACACTAAAAAATAAAACAAAGGTCACACAGCATGGGGAACCAGTCAGGACATCTGGAACTGAGTTGGAACTGCAATTTAGATCGATTTAGCCGAGTTAGAAAGATCGAAAATCGGCTAAGCGAGAAAAAAATGGCCGCCGAAAAAAATGAAAACGAGGCTATACTACTACGAACTGCGTAAAACACAGTCACAGACGTATGTCTTTGAAAAACAACGAGATAAAGGATGCGGATTAACCGCGCAATGAGTAAAAAGACAGTAGCGAGTATAATTTACGAAACACAATTACAGATTTACGCATTAACACAGATTTAACGACTTTGTCTCGCGCAACATCGGATTTCCCGCCTAAACCAACGCATTTGATGTGAAAGATGTTGCAAGTTACAAAAAAAAAAAAAAAAATTGTATTTATTTTAAGAAAAAAAAAAGGGACAAATGTAGCGTCATGTTGTGTGGCAAACAAATTTCACTACATTTAATTTTTAGTGACCGTCATTTGACCTTCTGACCATATTTACTGTTAAACCGTAGTACTTTAGCGGGCTGAGCGATGAGCGCCACAGGCGATCATTGTCCGGCGAGCCTCGCGCAGCGAGGCGAGCCGGTAAACCGTAGTACTTTGGCAATGAGCGCGGCAGAAAAAATGCCGCACGAACAAAACGAAAACCAGGCGACAGCACTATAACCACGGAAAACATGTACCGATAATCCGCTAAGACGCATACCACACATTACCCACCATTAAACGACGGACGGATCATCCGCTAAGACGCATACCACACATTATCCACCATTTTAGGATAATGCGGAAGTACACAGCTACGTTAACGGTTTCGGATTGCGCACGCACACTATTACACTGCACACGTTCATCACGCTTACACAGTACCTCCACACCACTAATGCTTCTGCAACATCAACACAGATTGCCAGCTCTTCAACACAATGTATAAAAATACGTAAATTCATTTATTAATTTGATTTCTATATTTCAGTAGTACACAGAAAACAACATTAGCTACCTTACAATTCCATATGAATATTAATAACTAAACAACTTTTAAAACTAACACATCGGATTGCCGTCATTTTTTGACGGGCAATACGCTAGTATCATTATATTTCTGGTTGTGCTTATGCATAAAGTTATCTTGTCAAGCGAGTTGCCAGTTCCTTCCAGTTATGACAGTACCTGAGCAGTATTGTCTTAACAGAGAAGGGAAAGCAAAACCAATTTATATATAGTTTTACATAGTACTACTGATGATGGTTCTTAGTAAGGCACTTTAAAAGAAGTAGAAATACAATGACTGTGATAGAAACCTAAAATCTTAAGTCAATAAAAAAATGCAATCAATACAATTTCATATAAAGCCTTTGGTGTCTCAAAACTAGTAAAGCTGCACTAGGGAAAATCAAATTCCTTACACACTATAAAACACTTCTATTAAAAATCACAAAGGCAAAACTTAATGAAGAATGTTTTTTATTATGTTTATTTACACAGTAAATTACAGCAGTTTATTATTATTAATAAATCATTTAATTTATTGTGAGAAAAAGAGTGATAGAAGCCCTCCACCGTACAGTAGTACAGTAAATAAATAGTACATTTGTATTCACATTTGAATGTGTTAAGTTAAAAAACTTGTTTCCTGCTCAGATTCAGGGAAATACAGTTCTTACGCTGCATTCTGGGAACCTGGGAAGGGAACGTGCAAATGTTCCCACAAAGGGTTCACTTTTATAATCCAACTAGCGACTTGCCCGTCAAAAAATGACGATCAATAAAAGAAAGTGTTGAAATACTGTTTGTCACACAATGTGAGTGTACTTTGTGCCTCAAGTAACTAAATTCATCAAAAAGCAGAAATGCACATTACATAAAATAAGAAAAACTAAAGTCACAAAAAATAAAAAAAGGAACATTACAGAAAATTAAAAAAATACATTACAACCCCACCCCCCACTATAAAAATTTTTTTTTTTACATATAATAATACATATAATAAATACATATAATACAATACAACTCAATTAAATAAAATACAATACAATACAATTAAATAAAATACAATACAATACACCCCTATCTAATATACATGCCACATCTAATATACATGCCGCTATGTAATATACATGCCACTATCTAGTATACATGCCACTATCTAATATACATGCCACTATGTAATATACCTGCCACTATCTAATGTAATATACATTCCACTATCTAATGTAATAACAATTCAGTTAAATACAATACACCCCTATCTAATATACATGCCACTATCTAATATACATGAAACTATGTAATATACATGCCACTATATAATGTAATATACATCCCACTATCTAATATACAATACTATCTAATAATACATCCCCCTATCTATCTATCTAATATACAGTACATGCTATCTGTATATATATATAGCTACCCTAACTGTAAGCTACAATAAAATAATTAAGACCACTTACCTTTGAGATGTTTCTTCAGATGAGCAACCTACGGTAAAAATGATAAAAAAAATGAATAGAACACGTTTACATGAAATACCTAAACATTCTAAACATTCTAAATATTCTAAATATTATTCTCACCTTTCCAGCATGTCCCGTTCCAGCATGTCCCGTTCCAGCATGTCCCGTCCTCCATGTCACGTCCTCCATGTTCCGTCGTCCATCTTTGCGTCTTGTCCGGCGATACTCCTGTAAAAAAAAACATTACATTAGTAAACATAAACCACATTTAAATAAACCCAATCTACATTATACTTACCTTTCCGCAATGTCTCTAGCCTCCTCGTCTCCTCGCACAGAAAAAAAAAAAAAACGACACACATCCGCCCTGGCGGATGTCTCCGACGCTAATGACCTTCCTATGGAGTATTCCAGAATAAAATTGGCAATGGCGGCTTCTGATTGGCTGAAAAGGCTGTCTATCAAATCTAGCCAATGAGAAGACCCGATTTGTGAACCAAAGAAAAAAGTATACACCCCAAAATACAACGGTGATTGGATAACAGACCTGTCAATCTTTATTTGAACCAATCCTAAGGCTTTATTGACATCAGCCAATCACAATGGAATATACCCCCACGTACTGATTGGTGAAGACATCTGCGCCTTCCCATTGGCTGCCATATTGATTGATATTAACAGTAGCCAATGAGAATGCGCAAATCCTTCACCAATCAGTATGTGAGGGTGTATTCCATTGTGATTGGCTATTGTCAGTGCAACCAATCAGAATGCGCAGAGGCTCCAACCAATCACCCTGTAGGGGTGTATTCCATTGTGATTGGCTGAAGGCATCTGCGCCTTGTGATTGGTTTAAATAAAGATTGACAGGTGCCTTATCCAATCAGAGTGGGATTTTAGGGTGTATCCCTTTCTGATTGACTCACACATTAGCGTCTCCTGAGTGACAGCGTTTTCAACCAATCAGAAGGCGCCATTGCTCATGTCCTGGAGTGTGGATGTAAGTATATATATTTATTTTTACAGGACGTGGCAGAAGAGGATCCGAAGGAGGCCGGAGACATCGCGGGGAGGTAAGTAGAATGTAGATTATGTTTATTTTATTTTGATGTATGTGTATTCATGTTGTGTTTTTTTTAACAGGTGCCGCGCCGGAGAAGGGACATGCCGGAAGGGTGAGTATAATATTTAGAATGTATAGAATGTATAGAATGTTTATTTTAGAACTGTTAACGTGTTGCACTAATTTTTTTTTCATTTTTTTCGTAGGTGGATGATCCCAATGGACATCTGCAAAGTATTATTTTATTTTAGCTTAGACTTAGATTAGTTAACAACTCGTCACCTCCTCTCACTCTCGCCTTTAGGACTTTTCTTGTGCTGCCCCTATTCTCTGGAACTCCTTGCCTCGCTCCACCAGATTATCCTCCAGCCTCAAAACATTCAAATCCTCTCTAGAAACACATCTCTTTAAAGAAGCATATCACCATCCACCCTAACACACTCTCAAATCTCTCTCCCTCCTTTTCCTCACACAATACCTTTAGGATGTAAGTCTGCGAGTTTCAATCCCACAAGGTGTTTTGGGGAAAGCACCATGGACACTGGATTCCAAACTCAAAGACAGGGCCCTCCTTGTTTTACTATGTGTTCATTTGTATGTATCTTTGTCTTGAACGTATCTTATGTACAGCGCTACGGAATATGTTGGCGCGTTAGAAATAAACGATAATAATAATAATAATAATAGATAGCATTTATTGTATGTTAGCTAGGGGTATGTGTTTTATATAGATAGCATAGGATGTATTGTATATTAAATTGTGTTATTTATTTAGATAGATTGGGGATGTATTATTATATAGATAGGATGTATATTAGATTATGCTATTTATTTAGATAGATTGTGTGATGTATATTAGATGTGTATTGTATTGCATGTAATTGTATTGTATTGTAATTGTATGCATTTGTATTGTATGTATTTGTATTATATGTATTTCCTTTTCAGGTGCGTATTTTTATTTTTTTCTGTAGTGAGGGGGGGGTTGTAATGTTTTTTTTTTCTGTAATGTTCCTTTTCTATTTTTTGTGACTTAGGTTTTTTTATTTTCTGTAATGTAGTTTATTTATTTTTTGTGTGACTTTAGGCTTTATTATTTTCTGTAATTAGAGTGGTGGAGGTTAATAGTGTAGATGTTAATAGGTTAGTGTAGAGGGTGTTTAGTTGATATTTAATGTTTTATTGGGGGTGGTATAGTGCAGTATAGGGCAGTATAGTGTTTATACTTAGTGTCATGATGGTCCTAGAGGACTATCATGGCACTTATGTGGTTAATGTAGTGTTGTAACAGGCCCATAATGGTGTTAATATACCCTTATGGGACTGATGGGTTAAATAGAGGCTTATGGGGGTCTGTATTGACCCCCATGAGTGACAGGGTTAATGAAGGGCTTATGGGGGTCTGTATTGACCCCCATGAGTGACAGGCTTAATGAAGGGCTTATGGGGGTCTCTATTGACCCCCATGGGTGACAGGGTTAATGATGGGTTTATGGGGGTCTGTATTGACCCCCATGAGTGACAGGCTTAATGAAGGGCTGATGGGGGTCTCTATTGACCCCCATGAGTGACAGGGTTAATGAGGGTTTTATGGAGGTCTGTATTGACCTCCATGATTGACAGGGTGACAGTGTATATATTTTTTTCTTTTACAACGGGTCCTTTAAGGACCTTTACAGTCCTTTAAGGACCTATAACGCAGTAATTTTGAATTTTGATTGCAGCCGGGGCCCCCGATCGCTAGCAATCGGGACCCCCACTGCGATGTTAAATGTGGGGTAATGCAGGGCTCGGTGCTTATCTCCGATCCCCTGCGGTTAATCTGGGTTTCCGAGCTTATCTCGGATCCCTTCTTGGGTAAGTTGTAGGTGGCTGGGCGGTCCTGGGTCTTTGAGCCTCGTTTTCATTTTTTCGGCGTCCATTTTTTCTCTCGCTTAGGGGATTTTCGTGTGTCTGAACACGGGAATTTGGACTTAAATGGAGGTGTAACTTCACTTTCAGAGGTCCTGGGTGCCCCCCCTTGCTATGGGTAAGCTTTTTATGTATTTTGTGTGAGTATTTGGTGTGTTTTCACTGTTTTTAGTTGCGCGCTCGTCGGCCGTTATATTGGGATTCTTAGTGCGTGTGGGTGTTTGTTACGTCAAGGCTGCCTCATTCCCTAAGTGCTTCGCGAAGATCCGCATTTGCGGGGACGTTGGGATGCTCCACCACCGCAAATGTGGCCCCTCGCTTCGCCGTGAATGTCCAGTAATCTTGTTGAATAATCAGAGTATTGCAGTGAATAATGATACCTTTTTTATTGGACAAACGTATTCATAATAAAGCAACGAGCTTTCGAGAGATAATGCCTCTCTTTATCAAGTCAAAAAAGCAATACTGATACAAGTATGAACTAAAAACAGTAAACAGAAAGATATATATATATATATATATATATATATATATATATATATTTTATTTTTTACATGTGGCTGCCAGTTTAATATAGTTATATAATCATATATAATCATACATATGATCATAATTGAAAAGGGAGTTAGTTAATGAGCTACAGTAAGAAGCGAATTCTCTACAGCAGGAGTCATTGTATTATTTACAAAATTCACCAAGATCCAAGGCACAGGATGACCGATTACATAGTCAAAGGTATTTAGAAAAAGACAACAACATGAAACTAATAACTAATTTTAGTATTTGGAAGTTTCAGTTTAGATGAATGATAAATGTAATGATGCAATACAGGTCTGAAAGAAAAGACCTAGAGGTCCTAGTCTGAACCCAGGCCAACCTGTTGACTACCACTGTTCTATAGTATGTTGTAATCAACATTAAGAGAATGCAGTATAATGCAGTATAATATGTTTTTAATAAAAATAAAAAAAGTTATGAGAGTACAAGCCATCCTCTATGTGAATATCATTGATTGCATAGTGCTATCAAATTCATATAGGCCTGCTAGCCTATGAAGAAAAGCAGAAAAAAACAACACAGATATTACAGACTTGTGAAATATTATATGTTAAATTTTGCTATATGGGTTTCATGGGACTATGCCCTTCTTAAAGATACTGGGGGAGTTTACCAACCACCTCAAGTGCACCTTAAGTCATCTTTGATTTACTATGCTCTATTTCATATGGGAAAAATAGGTCAGCTATTCTCACCTTATCTCAGGTGAGAAAGTGCTTAGTAAATGCACCTCACTGTTTCCTTGATGAAACAAGCATGCACTCTGGAAATATGCCTTTGATCAGCGGTTCAAATAAGCAATTTTACAAGTGCATTTTACTTATGTATACAGAGTATACTTTGTATACTTTGTAGACATATGGTAGTCTATAACATACAATATATGGCAGTCTACAATATACTTTTCATAGGACACTTTCCACTATACCCTGACCATCACATATATAGTTGTCCCTGTTGGTGACGTTTGCAATGTCCTTCACACGCAAACATTCAGCGGACATACAGAGGGGAAACAAACAGGTAAGGGACAGGGGGGAGATGGTAGAAAGATACATATGGCATTCCCAAGCACAAAACTTGGAGGTTAACAAAACCTGCAATGAGCGGCCTGTACAGTAGGCAGGAGGAAAGGCTCTCAATGAGCATCGAGAGTGGAAGAGGCTTGCAATGACTTTGGCGCTCATCGATTTGCTCGCAGTGCAAAGCAGGAAAGTTGAAGTACAATGGGGAGAGGCTTGCAATGAGTGCCTTTGGTGCTCATTGGGAGCCACACAATGAGCACCAAAGGCGCTCAGCGCGGGGCTTGCGATGAGCGCCAACAGTGCTCAGAAAAAGAAAAAGCCTCACATTGTGTGGCAAACAGCATTGCCGGCCTTACTATTTTAATCCCGTAATTTTTGACGGGCAAGTAGCTAGTCATTTAATAAACATGGTACTATATTTATAAGAAAATCAAAGTATTACTACTACTTAAAATAAAATAAAAACATTTTATATACAAGATAAAATATGTTTATAGCCACGTGTAAATACATTTTGTATATATATTAAAAATATACATTTTGAGAGATGGTTCTTGTTGAAAAATTCACAATATATGCTTTGAAATTCATAGGAATTATTAGTCAGTACAAGACATGAAGCACTAGAAGTAAAAATATTCAAACTTTGCATGCCTGTGTTTGAGACATTTGTGCTTGGGTCCCTCTCTTGCCCTGCCTTTTCTGTGGGTGGGGCCCTTGGCTGCTTCATACACGGTCAGTCCCTCTCTTGCTCTGCCTCTTCCTTTAGAGAGGTGGGGCTCTCTGCAGCTTTTTTTGGCGTTTCCTGTTTGCACCTCAGCTCATTTTGCTGTGTCCTGCAGGCTACTGCTGCTCCTGTCTGCTGCGCCATTCATATTATGGCCTTTTCGGATCTCTCACTTGAGTTGTTTGCACCTCTGCTCATTCTGACTCTACGTTCTGCAGCATGCTTCTCAGCTCTGTCATCTAACTATGCCTGTACATTGTTTATTTGCTTCTTTCCGCCATTTTCAGCTCTCATTTCAGTATCTGTGCATATCTCCTCATAACTTCTTTGCTTTGCAGCTTCTATATTTCCTGCCTTCAGCATCTGTGCTTATCTCCATTGCTGGAGAGTGATGGTTCCTCTCAAGGTAAGTTATCCTGACTTCCTTATGCTTTCCTACTATAGATCTGGGCCTGAATCTACTTATCTATGCCCTTCTCCACATCCAAGGTAGCAGTTTGGCTTCCCTACGCCACATTCACATGGTTTCTGGCCCAGATCTACTAAACTTCTACCCTGCTTATGCTCTTCTATCGGCCTACTCCGGGCATCACTTCTGTCACCTACATACTATGCAGAGACTCCAGCAGTGCAGTTTCTGGCATCTTTTCTTGCCCGAAAGGGCACTCTCATTGCTGGAGAGCGATGGTTTCTCTTGAAGTAACTTGCCTTTGCTAGGCTTCATCATACTCGCAAGCCCCACATCAGCCTTCGCTAGGCATCACAGCACCACTCCTTCTCCTAAAACCTACACTAGCCCTCTCGTCTATTGCAGCTAATGTCTTTTTCATGTATCGGCTGCTAATACAGTTTCCCTCCAGTAGCATCCTCCACAGTCGCTGCTGTTCCCGGGCGAATCAGCAGTCCTTGCTTTCACACAAGGACTCATCTGGCACTCTGAGCAGGCTGGATGTCCGGTTGAACCCGGCACTTCTCGGCTACCCCTCACCACCTTATTCTACTTGTCCAAAAGGGCATTCCATAGCTGGAGGCCCATAGATCTTATTGCTACTCTGATCGTTTGAATGTCCGAATTTTGAAAAAAGCAGTTATTACACTGCATTCTGGGAAGCTGAGCTAGGACATGCAAATATATATATGTATAAGAGATCGAGAGAGATTTTTTTACCTATAGTACAGTACAATCCCATATTGTGCAATATATTTCTACTTACAATTTAGTGGAATCAATTTGAAAAAAAAAAAAAAAAAAAAAAATATATATATATATATATATATATATATATATATATATATATATACAGTATCTCACAAAATTTCAGTTGAAATTTAAACATTTTTGGTTTAATATGAACTTGAAAGAAACAGCAAACATAACACTACCACAAACTGAACATTAGCAGAAATATAAACTTAACATTATTGATATTGAAGCTTCTGGCTCATCCTGGATTCTGTTTTCTTATAGCGAATCAGAGCGTTCAAAGGGGTCCAGCAGGAAAAAACAGCGTTATAGTAAGGCAATGCTATAGAAAATCAGAGCGTTAAATGGCATATGGCAGGCAAAAACAGCATTTTAGTGGGGTTTAGCATTAAAAGGGGTCTGGCAGGAAAAACTGCTCTATAGTGAATCAGCTCTAAATGGGGTCGCTTTAAGCGGGATATAACTGTACATTAAACTTAAATCCTCTTCTGGATTGCAAACTTGTCGTGGTGAATCGACTTGTGTACCTCAATAAAGCTGTGAGTGTATACCATGTAGGGTCGCGATCCACTGGAGAAGGAACTGGCAACCCACTTCAGTATCTTTCCCATGAAAACCTTATGGCTTGGAACAACAGGACACAAGATTTGCTTGGCGTGCTGCTGGCCAGATGATCACAGAGTGTAGGAATCGACTGAACGACTAAACGACAACATAAATATAATAGAAACAGTATGTCAACACAACTCATGCTTACAGTAGACTAAATGAATCCCAGTTTATGGAAATATGAAATATTACTAAATATATATGTTATTATTTAACTTTTTATCAGTTTAATTATATGGCTGACAGACTGACATTATAATCAAAGTTATTAATGTTTTTGGTGCTGATGTTATTATTTTGCTGGGTTAGTTGTTATCGTACATCAATAAAGAGGTTATGACAACCATTGAATGTTTGACAAATACTATTGTGCCTTTGATGGCTCATGAACAGAATCAAAACACTTCTGCACCTGCACCAACAGAAGGAGCTGCAATACTGCACACTTTTTAACCCTTTAGTACATATGTGCTGCTCTGTTTTGTAAAGACGCATGCAGACCTGAGTAGCATTAATGCAGAATCTGCCGCGGTACACTGTGGCTTAATCTGCCTCCTCTTATTAAATCCCCCCTTAGTGAGGCTTTCATTTTTACTCTAAAACAACTACATGATATTTTTTTATATATGGTATTTTAAATAACTAGCTTGATAATGGGCAGATGATTTCATGAAGCAAAAAATAAATAATCACAACCTGTAGATTTGTATGTGCATGTATTTTTCCAGGCTTTCAATTTCCTTTCCCTACTAAATTAGCCTCTTACACTGTAAGGATAGTGTGTCCTTATAATATATTGTGCTTTCCATTCCTGCTAATTGAGAATATTCTAAAAATCTCAAGTGCCTGACATGAGGTGTGAAGAGCTGTGAGCTATTTTTTCCCCCAGAAAACATAGTACATAGTAAATACATGGATGCACTCATACGCTTTAGAACTTTAAATTCCCCCCTATGAGAGCACTGGCAGTTATAGATGCAAAATTCCGATTGCACAGATAGAAGTTTCCTGTAAATTCAGTCTTCTCAGTCTACTCAGGAACTAGCCACATTAAATTGGAAGCCCGTAAGTGCAACATGAGACCCGCAATGGCTGCAAGCTCGAAATTCTGTCAACTTTCGTTGCTATTATATTAGAACCTGCTGCGAGTTACAATCGGAGAGGCAAACTCGGAAATCATCTGTCGGACATTGGATGTGGGGTCGGGAATGTAATCAATTAGTCAAACCCGTAGTTATGGGTTTAGATGAGCCAATAGCAAAAGAGATCGTCAGAATTAAGTCACTGAAAAAAGGGGGTGGGATTCCAAAGTCTTATGGAATTTCAATTATGAGTTACAATCGGACCCACATTCCTCAGTTATTACAATATTGATAAAGCTGTAAATATGATATTCTATTACATGCGAGTTATAGTATATGTATTAACACACTGATTGCGGGGGTCGATATCACACGGAATATAAACATGAAATAAAGTATTTTTCGGGGGGCAATTTGCGAGCTTGAGAATGTTGTGCTATTAATTCTAAGACCTAACATCACTTTGCCTTTTAATAAATGTACTGTAGTCCGTGTATATGGGCATTTATAGTGCTACGAGTTGGACTCTACCCTCTTTGCACACGTAGGCTTCTTGGCTCCATTTGCTAGTTACAGGTTTGATTTTGATGCAATTTAATAGTGCAATTGGAACATAGTGGTTACGGGCTTGACAGATCAAAGGATTTCCGAGCTTGCAAGTTGAATTCTCACGTCGCATAGGGTTTTCTTGCAACTACCCCGCAAGTCGTCTGCGGGTATCGTTGAGGCCAATTTAATAGCTCTAAGTTTTGCGATCTACGCTGCAATCTACGATTCTTAAAATCGTAGCAATTTAATGTTGCTGTAGGTCCCTGGAAACCAAAAGGGTAGATTACCCAGCAGAAGGACTCATTGAAAAGGATCAAATATATTTTTACATTCTAAAAACATTTTGCTGTTTTTAAATGTAATTCTGATAATTTTAAATATCTGACTACAGTGGTCATTTAAGACATTTTATTTACTACTTATGTTATGACTTATGTACTTTATTGTCTTATCTGCCCTGAAAGAAACCTATGTAGGAAACACACAGTTCTGAGAGAAACCTGATTTGGCTTAATCAAAGTAAGTAAATTAAAAATGTACTATCAGTAGTAACATTACAATGATATCAATGATTAAACAACATAATAAAAAAATGTAAAACAAAATATGAACACTCAGGAATACATCTAAAGAGAACACCATTTTTTTACTATAAAAAAACAAACATTAGAAATGTGAACTTAAGCATTACTTAAGGCTTTTTTCATCCAAATTCATTTCTTGATGTACAAAAATCACATGTGCATTCTGGAGAGAACCACATTATGTATGACAGTATTGTTCGTTAGTCAGAAATGTGTGCTTCCTGCCTTTTACAAGGGCAGAACTAGCTTTAGTGGGGAAGATGCAATGAACCGTGACCCTGCTCTGGGTGGAGGGCTTCTTAGGTACTGTAGAAAAGATGAGCTGTCACATGACGGATAGCAGTATTGCTGATCCCCTAATGAATTCCACATGGATTCCCCATAAGAAGCCCACATTAAAGTAGGAAGTTGTTGCTGCGGAGGCCGCAGAGGGCCGAGGTGGCCGGGGGGGGGGGGGCTTACTACACTACACCACAGAAATAAAAAAAAATCAATGCATATCATATTATATTTATATATATGTATGTATATATATATATATATATATATATATATATTTTTTTTTTTTTTTTTGTGATCGGGTCCCTCTCCTACGGCGAGGGGTAGAAACAAAGGAAACCATGGCTCTCCAGCAATGTACCCATATTATTCGCTGTATAAGACGTTCCAGAATATAAAATGCACCCAATTTTAAAGGTGGAAAATCTAGAAGAAAAAAAAGATTCTGAACCAAATACTGTAGTTTAATATTTTATATCAACTGTATAAAGTTAACAGCAGTTTAAGAACAATTTTATGTCAACCATGTAACATATTAAGAACTATCTTTACTCTCATTAACAGTCAGTAAAGTCAGTAAACAGTGAAAGTAACAAAAATAAGGCTGTAATGTTTTTATTCGAACCCCAAGAATTCCTCTTCTTCGCTGCTATCAGAAATGAGGAAGGACAGATCCACGCAGTCATTGTCATCACTTTCTTCCTCACTGATGTCAAATAAGACGTTGTCTTCTGTTCCATTCAAAGCATTACTAATGCCACACTTCTTGAAGGATTTTACAACAATGTCCTCCTTCACGGCTCCTTTGTTATCTACGGTTCTGTTAGATGGCACATCAAACGTTAGTGGGACTTCATCCATGTTCCCAATCTGGCTAATTGCAAAGTTATTCAATAACACACTTATGAAAAGACAGAATCTTTGATTCGTATTCCTTTGGCATTTTTTGGGCAATTCTTGTTTTGGTGCGCATAGAAAGACCAGATCTCTTCATAAATCTATAGCACCACGATGGTGATCCGGTGAAATCCTGAATGCCTTTCTCCACAGCAATGTGTTTGGCATCATAGATTATCATTTTTGTTGAGACAGAAAGTCCATTTTGCCGGTGACGTGTGATCCACTCCTTCACTTCTAACATCTAACTCTGGCCACTTTGCAGTTGGTCCACGTAAGGTGTGCTTGCTTTTATCCAACTTTTGGAACTAATCCTCCTGTTTCCTCCACTCTCTTATCATTTTCTCAGTTGGAGGTGACCCGAAGTGTCTTTCCACTGCTCTGTTTCCATGTTCCTTAGCAAATGTGATTACTTCCAGCTTGAAAGCAACTTTATATGCCAGTCTCTTCTGCTTAGACATTTTTAAAAGGAGGTAACGGTAATTAACTGTCAATATTACCAATATGTTCTTCATTTCCCCTCCGCAGAGCATTGACATGGTGCCCGGGCAGCACGTGGTTAGAGTGTTGGCAGGGGGGGACAAGGCGCGCTATAAGAGGGAGAGGGAAGCCCGAACACACACAGCCTGGCCGTGCAGGGAGGGTCAGAGAAATCTCCACAGCCCGCAGTACATGCCACAAATCCAGCCTGCAGCACACACAGCAAAAAAAGAGGACTGCGAGCAAGCACCACACAAAGTTAGGGGCAGTTTTAATGCAGGCAAAATGCAAAAAATACGGTAAGTGCCTCACAAACATATGGCACAAAAAGGCACCAATAGCTGCAAAAGGCCTGATATGAGCACTGGATGAGTCCTTTAGCATGGGCAGGGATGGCTGATGGAGGTGGAAATCAGCAATGAGGTGCTTAGCGAAAGCCGAAAGCATTACCTTGAAACATGGGCAAGGACGCTGTTTAGTAGATATGGGCCAATCTACAATGCAGGTTTGTTGTGGAAAGCCACGGGACGATGAAAGAAGGTGTGTGCTTGGCAAGGACATTCAAGAAAGGCAGGCAAAAAGCTGCAAAAAATACAAAATCTCCAAGTGAAGGCTGAGTTAGGACGTACAGTGCCTTGCAAAAGTAATCAGTCACCTTGGCATTTTTCGTGTTTTGTTGCCTCACAGCCTGGAATTAACATGGATTGTTTGAGGATTTGCATCATTTAATTTACATAACATGCCCACAACTTTGAAGATGTTTTTTTTTTTCTTTTACTATAAAGCAAACAACAATTAGGACACAATAACAGAAAAAGTAAATGGGCAGAACAATTCAACCCCTAAAGTCAATACTTTGTAGAGCCACCTTTTGTGGTAATCACAGATCCAAGTTGCTTTGGATGAGTCTCTATGAGCTTGCCACATATTACCACTGGGATTTTTGCCCATTCCTCCTTCTAAAACTGCTCCAGCTCCTTCAAGTTGGATGGTCTGGGCTTTGACTAGGCCATTCCGCATTTACATGTTTCCCCTTAAACCACTTAAGTGCTGCTTTAGCAGTTTGTTTGGACTCATTGTCCTGCTGGAAGGTGAACCTCCATCCTAGCCTCAAGTCACGCACAGAGTGGTACAGGTTTTGCTCGAGAATATCCCTGTATTTATCACCATGCATCTTTCCCTCAACTATAGCCAGTTTCCAGTGCCGGCTGCTAAAAATCATCCCCACAGCATGATGCTGCCACCACAACGGTGATGGTGTTCTTTGTGTGATGTGATGTGTTGATTTTGAGCCAGACATAGTGTTTTCTTTAAAGGTACCATTTTGTTTTTTGCTGAAAGTAATGGCTTTCTTCTGTCCACTCTGCCATAAATCCCAACACTATGGAGCGTACAGCTTATTGTCGTCCTTTGTACAGATACTCCAGTCACTGCTGTGGAACTCTGCCGCTCCTCCAGGGTTACCTTATGTCTCTTTGCTGTTCTCTGATTAATTCTCTGATTAATGCCCTCCTTGCCCGGTCCGTGAGTTTTGGTGAGCGGCCGTCTCTTCTCAGGTTTGCTGTTGTGTCATGTCCTTTCCATTTGGTTATGATAGACTTGATGGTGCTCCTGGGGATCATCAAATATTTGGATATTTTTTTATAACCTAACCCTGACTTGTACTTCTCAACAACATTGTCCCTTACTTATTTGGAGAGTTCCTTCATGGCAGTGTTTTGTTAGTGGTGCCTCTTGCTTAGGTGTTGCAGCCTCTGGGGCCTTTCAAAAAAGGTGTGTATATGTAATGACAGATCATGTGACACTTAGCTTGCACACAGGTGGACATCATTCACTAATTATGTGACTTCTGAAGGTAATTAGTTGCACCAGAGCTTTTATGGGCTTCATAACAAAGGGGGTTAATACATACGCACATGTCAATTTTCTGTTTTCTATTTCTAAAAAATAGTTTTATGTATATATTTTTCTCATTTCATTTCACTTAGAGTATTGTGTTCTGATCCATCACATAGAATTCAGGTTAACAAAACATTGAACTTAAAGCTGTAATGTAACAAAATATTTAAAAAGTCAAGGGGGGTGAATACTTTTGCAAGACACTGTATGAAAAGCCTGAGGGCTTCTGGAAAGACATGTGACAATGAAACAGGCGTGTCCTTGGACATAGAAAAGGACACTGATGGGCCAAAATTATTGAGGTACTGCCTAGCGAGGGGCGGTTTAGGACTTATGGAAAGCTGGGGGCTTGATGAAGCCACGTGACGATGAAAAAGGGACAATAGCCTTTTGAGCATCGATTTGGATTTGTTACGACCCGGCTAAAACAGTGCTTTTTCAAGACCCAAAGGGAAAAATCACCAAGCAATGGGCTTGGTGAAGTCTGCAAAAAGGGGTCCAAAAGCTCCAACAAAAAGGGAAATATCTAAGCAAGGTGAAAAGGTGCTGCAAAAACGGACTAAAAGCTGCAACAAAAATGGGAAATCTCCAAGCAAGGGCTTGGTGAGGCCTGCAAAAAGGCCAAAAAGCTGCAATAAAGACAAAATGCTCCTTGCAAAAGGCTCGGTGAAGCCCACAGAAAGGGGCTAAAACCTGCAACAAAAGGGGAAATCTCCAATCAAGGGCTTGGCGTGGCCTGCAAAAATGGCCATAATGCTGCAATAAGAGTAAAAGCTACAGCCAAAAAACAAGGGAGCTCTGAGGTACACCCTCCAGGCACAGATTAAAAAATGAAATGAGGTGTACAAGGAGGGCCACAAGTGCTTATGAAGGCTGAAAGTTAAAAAAAACTGTATCATGCCCAGAATTCTGAGAAATACAGTTATTAAACTGCATTCTGAGAACCTTGACAGGGACATGTAAATGTGCCATTTTAAACATGGCTTCCCTTAAGCATATGCCTGCTGTATCACATACCTTTGAGCAAAGCTATAGTTGGATTATATATACACAAGCTAGGAATATATAGTATACATAATACATAGTACATAGTAATTGAGGTTGAAAAAATATTTTTAGCCCATCAAGTTCAACCTTTTAAGATCTCCTCTGATCTGCAATATGCGGATTAGTTGTTAATTGATCCAGAGGAAGTCGAACCAAAAAACCCCAGTGAAACTTTGACAATTGTCTCAAAAGGGAAAAAAATGAATTCCTTCCTGACCCCAGATACTGCTGATCAGATTCCTCCCTGGATCAATACTCCCTCTATAATTAACCAGGATAACCCTGAATGCCCTTTTTAATAAAAAATATATCCAATCCCTTTTTTAAATTATCTATCGAATCTGCTGTCACCACCTCCCTTGGTAGAGAATTGCACAGATTAACCACCCTTACTGTGAAGAACCCTTTTCTTTCTTTAAGGTGGAATCTTTTTACTTCTAACCTAAAGGGGTGTCCTCTTGTTAGTTGAAAACCTCTTGGCACAAAAAGCTCACTTGACAAATCTTTATACTGAACCTGGATGTATTTATATAAGGTAATCATATCTCCTCTTTTCTAGAGAAAATAAGCTTAATTTGGTTAGTCTTTCTTCATAACTTTGCCCCTCCATTCCCCTTATTAGTTTTGTTGCCCTTCTCTGTACCTTTTCCAGTTCTAAAATGTCCTTTTTATGAAGTGGTGCCCAAAATTGCACACCATATTCCAAATGAGGGCGTACTAGGGATTTGTATAGTGGTAGCATTATATCTGCCTCACTTGCTTCTATACCCTTCTTAATACATGCTAATAGTTTATTTGCCTTTGCAGCTGCTGCTTGGCATTGAGCACTCCCAAATCCCTTTCAATATCAGATACCTCTAGATTTGCTTCAATAAGTTTATAGACTGCATGGTTATTTTTCCTTCCCAGATGCATAATCTTACATTCATATTAAATCTCATCTGCCATTGAATTGCCCATTTCTCTAATTTATGCAAATCCCTTTGGAGGGAACGTACATCATTTTCTGATTTAATTACCTTACACAACTTCGTGTCATCAGCAAACATGGAGAAACTACTTTCCAGTACTACTTCTGAGTCATTAATAAATATGTTAAAAAGGAGAGGACCTAATACTGAGCCCCGAGGAACCCCACTTACCACATTAGCCCAATGGTACTAATAGATAGACCAATAGAGTATGTTCCATTTCCAACAACCCTTTGTTTCCTGTCTTTTAGCCAGCACTCAATCCATGTGCATATTTTTACTGCAATTTCTGTATCCCTTAGTTTGCACAATAGTCTCCCATGTGGCACTGTATCAAAAGCCTTTGCGAAATCTAAAAAGACTACATCCACAGAGTTGCCTTGATCCAGGTTCGTACTAACCTCCTCATAGAAACTAATTTGATTTGTTTGACACAACCTATCCCTCATAAATCCATGTTGGCTTCTACTTATAATGCTGTTTGAATAGACATATTCTTGCATATTATCCCTTTTTAACTCTTCTAAAAGCTTTCCAACTACAGAAGTGATGCTTACAGGTCCTTAACTTCCCAGATTTGCTCTTTCGCCTTCTTAAATATAGGTATCACCTATTACAGAACCCAGTTCCCTCAGTACCTCTGGATGTATTCCATCAGGACCCAGGGCTTTATTGACATTTATTTTTTCCAACCTCTTTTGGATTTCTTCCTGCGTTAACCAATTATTTGGTGAAGGTAGTGTAGCCCCATTATGGTGCAGTGTATATATACAGTATATATTTATTTATATATATATATCACATATAATAGTTGTTAAACTGCAAAGCGAGGGATGCAGTTTGGTCCGCAAATGCGGACCCTCGCGAAGCAAGGGGCCACATTTGCGGAAGGTGGAGGCTTTAAGGCGCATGAGTTGCAAACAACACAACCCCCCACACCTCTAAACTCACAGCACTTAGTCCTATGGCGCCCCAAACCACCCACACAACCTTTAACTCGCAGCACTTAGTCCTCTTCTTACCCTCTCCCTCCCCTGTGTCTCGCAAAACACTGCACTAACACCCAAACCGCGCAAACACAAAAACACTAAAACACACTAAAAAACCCAATAATGAAAAAAAAAAAACACTCACCCACATCACAGGGGAACAGCCAAGACATCTGGAAGTGAGGTTAAACTCGATTTTAACCCCAAATTCCACAGTTTCGGCACTCAAAAACGGCTATGCGAGGAAAAAAATGTCCGCCGCAAAAAATGAAAACGAGGCTCCATGATCCCAGACCACCCAGCCACGTACAACTTACCCAAGAAGGGATCCGAGATGAGCTCGGAAACCCGCATTAACCACACATTAACCCTCGCACTGGGGGTCCCCGATTAACCCCACATTAACCCTCGCAGTGAGGGACACCGATCGCACGCAATTGGGAACCCCCGCTGCAATCAAAATTCAAATTTCCTGCCTTACAGGTCCTTAAAGGACCGTAATGGTCCTTAAAGGACCCGTAATAGAAAACATTTTTACCCTATCTCTTATGGGGCTCTATAGATAGCCACATCAACCCCTAAATAACCCTGTCACTCATGGGGGTCAATCAAGACCCCCATAAACCCTTAATTAACCCTGTCACTCATGGGTGTTAATACAGACCCCCATAAGCCCTTCATTAACCCTGTCACTCATGGGGGACAATACAGACCCCCATAAGCACTTAATTAACCCCCTCACTCATGGGGGTCAATACAGACACCCATAAACCCCTAATTAACCCTGTCACTCATGGGGGTCAATACAGACCCCCATAATACATATAATTAACCCTGTCACTCATGGGGGTCAATACAGACACCCATAAGCAGTTAATTAACCCCCGTCACTCATGGGGTCAAAACAGACACCCATAAACCTATAATTAACCCTGTCACTCATGGGGGTCAACACAGACCCCCATAAGCACTTAATTAACCTCATCACTCATGGGGGTCAATACAGACCCCCATAAACCCATAATTAACCCTGTCACTCATGGGGGTCAATACAGACCCTCATAAACCCATAATTAACCCTGTCACTCATGGGGGTCAATACAGACCCCCATAAGCCAATAAATAACCCTGGCACTCATGGGGGTCAATACAGACCCCCATAAACCCTTAATTAACCCTGTCACTCATGGGGGTCAATACAGACCCCCATAAGCATTTAATTAACCCCGTCACTCATGAGGGTCAATACAGACCTCCATAAACCTATAATTAACCTTGTCACTCATGGTGTCAATAAGGACCCCCATGAGCACTTAATTAACCCCGTCACTCATGAGGGTAAATACAAACACCCATAAACCCATAATTAACCCTAACATTCATGGGGGTCAATACAGACCCCCACAAGCCAATAAATAACCCTGTCACTCATGGGGGTCAATACAGACCCTCATAAGCCTCTTTTTAACCCCATCAGTCCCATAACGGTATATTATGACCCTTATGGCGCTGTTACAGCCCAACATTAACCACATAAGTGCCATGACGGTCCTCAAGGACCATCATAACACTAAGTATAAACACTACACTGCACTATACCCAATACTACCCAATAAACCATTAGATCTAAACTAACCACCCTTTACACTAACCTATTAACACCTACACTACCTACCTACACTACCTACCTAGCTCCTAATAACCCCCCATCACTCCAA
Organism: Discoglossus pictus; assembly: GCA_027410445.1. Classification (NCBI taxonomy): domain Eukaryota; kingdom Metazoa; phylum Chordata; class Amphibia; order Anura; family Alytidae; genus Discoglossus; species Discoglossus pictus. Next base: position 156,688,247 of record CM050165.1, read on the forward strand.
TGACAGAAGAAAAAAAACTAGTCACCAAAAATAAAAAATCTACATTACATAAAATAAAAAACCTAAATCACAAAAAAAAAAAATCTACATTACAGAAAATAAAAAACTTAAGTCACTAAAAATAAAAAAGGGAACATTACAGAAAATAAAAAAAACACATTACAACCCCCCCCCCCCTCCCACCAAGGGGGAAAAAATGACACACCTGAAAAGGAAATTCATAGAATACATACAATACAATACAAAGAAAAGAAAATACAGCCTGCGGATCATTGCAGCCGACATGGGAGCCTCCACCTCCGCAAATGCATTTGCGGCCCGAAAATTATGGGGGTCGTAGGGATGAGCGCCTACCAGCGCAAGAAGCGCCTTTGCTGACAACTATATATGTGACTGTATGTATGTTAGGGGTACGTATTTTAGATAGATAGGATGTATTGTATATTAAATAGATTGGGTGATGTATTTTAGATAGATATTATTGATTGTATGTTAGATAGGGGGGTATTGTATTTTATTTTATTGTATGTATTTCCTTTACAGGTGTGTAATTATTTTTTTTCTGTAGGGGTGGGGGGGGGGATTGTAATGTATTTTTTTATTTCCTGTAATGTTCCTTTTTTTTTTTTTGTGACTTAGGTTTTTTTATTTTATGTAATGTAGATTTTCTTTTTGTGATTTCGTTTTTTTTAATTTTATGTAATGTAGATTTTTCTATTTTTGGTGACTTTATTTTTTTATTTTATGTAATTAGTGTGGTGGGGGGTTATTAGGGGGTAGGTAGGTAGTGTAGGTAGGTAGTGTAGGCGTTAATAGGTTAGTGTAGAGGGGGGTTAGTTTAGATTTCATGGTTTATTGCGGGGCTATAGTGCAGTGTAGTGCTTATACTTAGTGTCATGAGGGTACTGGAGTAATGTTAGGCTTCTAACTGTCCCATGAGGGTCTTTAAATACCCTTATGGGACTGATGGGGTTAAATAGAGGCATATGAGGCTCTGTATAGACCCCCCATAAGAGACCGGGTTAAAATGGTGTAGTGCTTACACTTTGTGTCATGAGGGTCCTGATGACCCTCATGGCACTTATAGTGTCATTACATGCGTTCATTTGTGTGTTATAGGGGTCTATATAGTTGAGGCACACAGTACACTTACGTGTGACAAACAGAATTTCAACACTTTTTTTTATTGACCCGTCATTTTTGACGGGCAAGTCGCTAGTATATATATAGTCACTAGCTCCGCCACTGCTTCTACTGTATAGTAATTTATGCTGTGTGAAAGTTTTGCCATTTCTAATTACATTTTATATTGCACAATATTCTCTTCAATGTTTTTGTCAATTTCTAGAAGTGCTATTTAAAATCTCTCTGTATGTTTTATGTATTAAAATCATATAAATTCCTATTTAGTGACTCTTCTGTTTTGTCTTTACAGAGTAGTCTAAATCCTGAAAAAGGACTGGGTGTTGCTTCACTGAGTGTTGTCTATGGATGCCTTATCATCTCGTCACTGTTTCTACCTCCTATAATTATCAGGAAAATTGGCTGCAAATGGACAATTGTGGCAGCAATGTGCTGTTATATCTCATATTCAGTGGGAAATTTCAAACCTAAATGGTATAGTTTATTTAATGTAGTTTTTTTTTCAAAATGTTAAATGATGAAAACTAGTGGTTCCCAAACCTCTTCTCAAGACTCACCAGGCAGGCAATCATTTAGGAAAAACATTGTGGCCCTCATTCAATTGTGATTTGGCCAATTGAATAGGGCTCTAAATAAGCACATAGCATATATTTTTTAAATAAGTTTTTAGTTAGTGAAAACTTTGCTTTTGGATAGATGCTAACTAACTAAAAACTTTAAAAAAAAATGTTATGTGCTTTTTTAGAGCCCTATTCAATTGGCCAAATTGCAATTGAATGAGGGCCTGTGTGAATACCATGGTGAAGCAATGTGAGGTTCCACTGACTGTATGTTAAATACTAGGGCCCTCATTCAATTGCAATTTGGCCAATTGAATAAGGGTCTAAATAAGCACATAACATATTTTTTTTAAAGAAGTTTTTAGTTAGTAAGCATCTATCCAAAAGCAAGGTTTTCAGTAACTAAAAACTTCTTTAAAAAAAATATGCTATGTGCTTATTTAGAGCCCTATTCAATTGGCCAAATAGCAATTGAATGAGGGCCTAGGGGCCTCATTCAATTGCAATTTGCCCAATTGAATCGGACCCTAAATAAGCACATAACATATATTTTTTAAAGAAGTTTTTAGTTAGTGAAAACCTTTCTTTTGGATAGATTATTTGCTAACAAAAAACTTCTTTCAAAAATATATGTAATGTGGTTATTTAGGGCCCTATTCAATTGGGCAAATTGCAATTGAATGAGGGACTAGTTGCCTCACCTTTGTTCACACAGGACCTTATTCAATTGTAAGCCCGCAGATTACGTTATACAGGCCAAAACCATACACCATGCAATTGTAAATATCATTTCAGAGCATGATCATGATCAATTAAGCAAGGCCGTAACTACCGATTTCGAAACATACAATAGTAAATGAGACCGCCATCATTACGTCAGGTTAAATGTCAATCAATTAGCGTTTAGATGTCCCATATGTACCAGACTCGCAATCCGGCAATGTACAAAATAACAAAACTGAATGGCGATACTCTTTTAGTCCATGTGGATGGCCTGATATGTATTAACTCATTGATTCCTGAGATTGATATGACACGGAAATGAAACATGAAAAACATTAATTTTTGATTGCAGATATGCGAGCTTGAGACTATTGTGCAATTAATTTTACTGTCTTTTAAAGTGCAGTACTGATTTTTTTATTTGCATTTACAGTGCTACAAACCGGTGTTTAACCCCCTTGCAAGTCCTATCTGGTACTCATAGGATTTTCTTCTACATTTACCATTTAAGGGTATGAAATCATATGCAGGCTTGAGGAATTGTAGGAATGGAATAGCGATTTGCAATTGTAACAATTACAGGCTTGACAGATCAAAGGCTTATATGGGTTGGAAGTTACGATTTTGGCAACCACAGTGATTTTCAGCCTGTAACCTGCAGATTGTTTGCGGCTCGCTAAAAGACGCCAATTGAATAGCAAATTAGTTTATGGGCTACATTACGGGCTCCAGTAACCAACAATTGCTCAACTGAATAAGGACCACAGTGTTTTTCCTAAATCATGGCCTGTCTGGTGGGTCTTGAGGAGAGGTTTGGTGATCATTATTTTGAATGTTCCCATCCCCACTTCAAAGCAGCTCCAGTTTGGACAAATAGTATGAATAGCTTCTACTGGCCATTAGCCACTAGGAATACAATATTCATATGAATCTATTTACTTTTATGTACTTTGTTTTTAAAAGCTGTTTTTCTGCCTAAAATCATTCAATGTGTATCTGTTTAGGATTACCTTTTATAGCCCTTGCAGCTCATGAATACACAGACTGTAATGTAAACTGGACGGGGACATTTAACTGCGCGCCCGCAAATCCTTTCATCTGTCAAGCCCGTAACTGTTATATTCCAATCACGCTATTAAATTTCAATAAATTCACTGGCGTTAAAGCCCGTAACCCGCAAATGGAGCCAAAAAGCCTACGGGTACTAGAGAGAACCTGCAAGGGGGTTAAAGTCCTATCCGGAGCCCTGTAAATGCAAATACACACACACTACTGTACGGAAAGTGATGTTAGATATTTAGATATTCAAATTTAATAGCACAACATTCTCAAGCTCACAAATCGGCAATATAAAATACTTTATTTTCTGTTTAATTTCCAAGTTATATCGATCCCGGCAATCATTGTGTTAGTACATATAATGGAACTTGCACAGCCTTGAATATCATATTTATGAATTTATTAATATTGCATTATTTCTGAAATGCAGGTCCAATTGTAACTAGTAATTGAAACGTAAGAGATTGAAATCTAATCTCCATTTTTCAGTGACGTAATGATGATGATCGCTATTGCCACTGGCTCCGTCTAAACCGGTAACTACAGGTTTGACTAATTGATCATGTTCAGGGTTGAACATCCAACGTTCGAAAAATGGTTTACGGGTTTGGGTCTGCGGGTTTGCACGTGGCCTGGTTTAATGTAATAGCTCTGTAACGCAGCCAAAGTTCAAGCCCCCAGCAGTTGCGGGTCTCACATTTCACTTATTGGCTTGGAATTTCATGTGGCTGTATGTGTATTACATAGTAATTGAGTATGAAAAAAGACATTCAATGCATTAAATTCAACATTTTTTTTATCTTGTCTGATCCTTGTAATTAGTGAATTCATTGTTATTTGATCCAGAGGAAGGCAAACAAAACAATTGAAACATTACCACTTGTCTCATAAAAGGAAGAATATTTCTAAAAACATTATGCCTATCATTCTTCAAAATAATTTATTTTATATATATTATCACAGTGGTCCTTTAAATGTGTCCAAACTAACAGCCTTATTAAATTCTAGCCTCGTATATACAAGGTTTCTACGTGCTGCAAATTTTGAAAAGTTATGACGATATTAAATTAGCCCTGCTGAGAGCAACGTGAGAGCTACACAGCAGGACCATCCGCATCAACACAGAGAAAATCTACATGAGGAGTGGGAGCCTGCGAGATGTTCTCGCAGGCTCCCCCAACTCATAAAATGCTGCTGGGGTGCTGAACACCCCCCCCCCCGGCACCTAAAATTAACCCCCCTCTATGCTGGGGGTCCCGAAGTGACCCACATTAACCCCTTGCTGCCAGGGGTCCCCGATGGGGATAGATCAGGCCCCTGCTGCATTTAAAAATGTTTAATTATCCGGCGTGGCTTCTTAAAGGGCCCACGGCACACTATTAGCCAATCCTGGCCGCGGCACCTAAAATTAACCCCCATCGGCACCCTCAAAGTGTCCCCACATTACCTCCTTGCTGTAGCGGGCCATAGGGACCCCCACAGCCCGCCCACATTACCCCTTTGCAGCGAGAGTCTCTGATCGGCACCAATCGGGACCTCGCTGCATTTCCAATTTCAAATTTCCCACCTTGCAGGTCCTTAAAGGACCGTAAAGGTCCCGAAAGGACCGGCTCTAAAAAATATTAACCCCTGCCGCGGGGGGTACTATAAGTACTCCCCCAGGCAAATAAATTACCCCATCACTCATGGGGCTCTAAAAAGAGCCCCATGAGCACTTAAATTAACCCTATAACCCATGGGGCTCTATGCAGAGTCCCATTAGATTATAATTACCCCCCTAAGTCAAATAGGGGTCTCTATAGACCCCTATTGGGCACTATTAACCCCTAGGTAAACCCTAGGTGCTCCAGAACCCTCATGACAAAGTCTAAGCACTACACTACACTATTAAAACTAACTATAGCCCATTAACCCATACTAAACCCTATCTAATCCTAACTGGGCCAATCTAACCCTAATTGGGCCTATTTAAACCTATCTGGACCTAATAACCCTAGCTGGGCCTATTTAACCCCATCTAGCCCTGTTTAATCCCATCACTTCTGAGAGTCTATACAGAGCACCATAAGCCTCCATCTAACCCCATCCCATATGGGGGTCTATACAGACCCCAATAAGCCTACATCTAACCTCATCCCTTATGGGGGTCCCTACAGACCCCCGTAGGCTTCTAGTTAACCCAATCAGTCCCATAAGGGTCTATGAAGACCCTCATAGGGTCTTAACCCTATCAACTTAAAACTACCTACCTAACCCCCTATTAAACCCCCACCCTACTAATTAGATAAAATAATAAAACCTAAGGTACATAAAATAAATAAACCTAAGGTACATAAAATAAAAAGCCTAAGGTACATAAAATAAAAAATGACATTACAAACACCCCTCACTACAAATAATAAAAAACATCACAAACCCCCTGCCACTTTATAAAATAAAATAAAAATATTAAACGCCTGCAAAGGAAAAGACATACACAAATTAACATAACATTACAGTCATAAATACATACAGCCTTATTAAATTGTGATTCAGTAAATTCAAAAGGTCTCTATTTAAGCACACAGCATATTTTATTTACAGAATTTTTTAGTTAGTGAAGACCTTGATTTTGGATAGAAGTTCTCTATCTAAAAACTTCTGTAAAAAAAATATGCTTTGTGCTTAAATGGAGCTCTTTTAAATTTACCGGAACGCAATTTAATAAGGCTGATAATAAATATACACCTTACTACAATACATTTCCCCCTATCTATACCAAAACCCAATCTAAACATCACCCCCTTTCTATACCTAACCCCCAATCTAAATATCACCCCCTATCTATACAATACCCCCTAAATCTAAGCTAAAATAGAATAAATAAGACCACTTACCTTTGCAGATGTCCCTTCTGATTGCACCCCCTAGAAAAAAAAAGAAACATCAGATTATTAAAAAAATAAACATTACATAGAATAAATAAATATTACAAATACAGTATTAAACTCACCTTTTCAGCATGTCCCTGTTCATCTTCTTCTGTTCTCTGGCTTGGCCCTTGGAAAAAGGATGCATAACATTAGTCACAGATACATCAAACACAACTAATAAATAAAATATAAACATTATAAATTAAAAACTTACCTGTCCCCGTCTTTCTCCTCTTCTGCCCCGGCTGGGCCCTTGCTGAATCCGAGCTCTAAAAAAAATAATAATAACGGAGCTCCTCACTCGCGGAGCTCCCTGACGCTAATGAGGCCTCCAGAGCCTCTTCCCGGAGGAAATTGGCTATGGAGCCTACTGATTGGCTGAAAAGACTGTCAATCACATTTCAGCCAATCAGAAGGTGCCAAGGTGTGAGCCAATAAGGATGGGATATACCCCTATATACCATTCTGATTGGCTGATGGATTATAGGGTTATTTTAAGTGCTCATGGGGCTCTGTACAGAGCCCCATGAGTTATAGGGCTAATTAAGGGATTATGGGGGTCTGTATTGACCCCCATGAGTTATAGGGTAATTAAGTGATTATGAGGGTCTGTATTTCCCCCCATGAGTTATAGGGTTAAATAAGGCTTTTAGGGGTCTGTATTTACCCCCATGAGTTATAGGGTTAAATAAGGCATTTAGGGGTCTGTATTGACCCCCATGAGTTATAGGGTTAATTAAGGGATTATGGGGCTCTGTATTAACCCCCATGAGTGACAGGGTTAATTAAGGCTTATAGGGGTCTGTTTAGAGCTCCATGAATGATAGGGGTTAATTTTAGTTGCCTGGGGGGTAGTTATAGTACCCCCTGCGGCAGGGGTTAGTGTGGGGTTATATTTTAGTGATGGTCCTTTAAGGACGCGCGAGGCAGGAAATTTGAGTTTGGAAATATAGCAGAGTCACAATCGATGCAGATCGGGGACCCCCGCTGCAAGGGGTTAATGTGGGGGGGGGTCTGCGAGGGTCCTTATGGACCCCTGCAACAAGGGGTTAATGTGGGGACACATTTGGGGTCCCGAAGGGGACTCTCAGCATAGAGGTGGGTTAATTTTAGGTGCCGCCGCCGATATTGGTTAATGGTGTGCCGCGGGCCCTTTAAGAACCCGTGGCGGGCAATTTAAAATGTTTAAATGCAGCGGTGGCCTGATCTATGCCGATTGGGGAGCCCACAATGCAAGGGGTTAATGTGGGGGGGCTGCTGGGGCCCCTATGGACCCCTACAGCAAGGGGTTAATATTGGGGAGACTTTGTGGGTCCAGATGGGAACCAACAGCATAAAGGGGCTTCATTTTTGGGTTAATAGCCCTTTAAGGACCCGCAGCGGGTAATTAAAAATTTTTAAATGCAGTGGGGGCCTGATCAATGCCGATCGGGGACCCCCACTGCAAGGGATTATTGTTGGGAGGCTGCAGGGGTCTCTATAGGGACCCCTGCAGCATGGGGATGTGTTTACATAGAAGGGGGGAGCACAGCGGTGTCGGGCTGCTCCAAGGCAGCACGTATAGGCTTTAGGAGCCCTTGCTGGCACTTTTTTGTGCCTGTAGTGATTCTTCCGAGGTGCAAGGTTCACCTCATAGTTTTATGGCTGCGTTTTACGACGTAGCTCTCTCTGAGACTTTTCTCAGCCATTTTTCGGTGTCATCTCGCAAAGTTGGCTGCGAGGGACGTATTGGGGAATCCCTCCTCTCAAACAGCGAAAAACAGGTCTTTTGCAAGGACTGAGGGAACTACAAGGGCTAATTTAATAAGGCCCTATATGTCCAGGAGTTCATAAATATTCTTTCAGGTCCAAAATCATTTTTCTTCCTATATCACTGCCTATGACGTTTCAAAATGTTGTCGTTAAAATTGAAATAAGACAATTTGTGATTTTATTAGAATCCTAGGGCCTCATTCTATTTAGGGGCCATAACTCGATCACAAATCTCTGATTTACTAAGATCGGGTAACGTCCTCGCGTTGCCCTGCGCTTACGTTGCTATTTAATTGGTTGAGTGCAAGTCAGCCTTCCTTCCAGCTGATCGCAAACCATGCTATTGGCTATAAGCATTTTCGGGCTTGAACATGATCAGGGCCGCAAGGCCGTAACTCATATTTCAAGCCGGTAAACTCTGAGAACTGTAAATGCAAAAATAAATTCAAGACAACATTGTAAAGCACTGTAAATGGTGGAAAACACAATGGGTGACCATAGAATTAAAAGAACAACATTCTGAATCTTGCACAAATCGCTAAAATCAAATATTTTATTTCATGTTTAATTTCTGTCCAAAGTCCCACAGGCTTTAATGACCTCCAAGCCCGTAACCCGTTATTCAAGCCTGTGAGACTTAGAATAAAAATGGAGGTTGGATTCCAAAGTTCTACGGGCTTGGAGGTTGAAGCCCGTAGTACTTCTGATGGAAAGTAAACATGAAATAAAGTATTTGATTTTGGTGATGTGCGAGCTTTACAGTGCTGGATTGCTTTTTCATTTGCTTAATAAATGCTACGATTTGTAAGTAAGCCCTAAGTCCTAACTTCCGATCACCACTTGCGGCCACGTTTCTCAAAAACGTAGCAATAGAATGAGGCCCCTAGTGTTTACTATTAGTTTTAAAATGACATTATTCATTAAGATACTGTAGTAACCACATATTAATAGTCATTTTTTGTAGATTAAAAATTCAGCACAATTGAATGAGTCATACCACCAGTATAACGTAATACTACTGTATATAATCAACATTTTTTGTATCTATGTTTATATTAAAATCACATATATATATATATATATATATATTTTACAGGTATAGTTTGATCATCACCTCTGCAATTCTGGGGTTTGGAGGTGGACCCCTTTGGGCTGCAAAATGTACCTATCTCACAACTAGTGGAATTAAGTATGCAAAACAGACCGGAAAAAAGGAAATGGACATTGTGAACCAGTATTTTGGAGTATTTTTTCTCATATACCAGTCATCAGGTGTTTGGGGGAATCTTATCTCTTCCTTAGTACTTGTACAAAATCCTCCAAAAGGTAAGACATGTTACTTTACAAATAAAAAAAAAAACTGAAAATAAGAAAATACAGTAAATTGCTGTGGGATACTGCAAGTTATTACTTTATTGTTGCTGCCCTGTAAAGACTATTGTGGTTCAATATATTTCAATATATTACTTCCATCTTTTAACCTCAATTTCTGAAGTTGTTTGTTGGACAGTGAGTGACTGGAGTGTCAGTTAGGAGCATGTTACAGTTAAAATGTAATACAGTTAAACTTCATCACCTCCAAAAAAGTAGGTATCAGCTTAAAAATATTTAAAATCCTTTATGCTGCTAAGTATGTAGATTTGCATTAAATAGTATTTGATAATGGGGGGTGGGGTTGGATATAACTGTCTTTGTCACCACAGAGACAGATAAGAAGACGGTGATCCTAATTATCTCATAAAAACAGAAGATTAGTATTTGGAATCCGCTCATTTTCATAATACTACAGCACTAACAATTTTAAACATATCAGTAATTACTAACTTTAAAATATGTCTGGTGCAATTCTATACAATTTTTTATTCTATTAAAAAATATTGTGACAGAATCCCTTTAATCTAGTGTTGGCAAGTCGAGTGAGTTTGGTTTGTAACTATAAATTCTATAGGTGAATATGGCACATTATAAGGGATTCATTTAATTTGAAAGGTTTACTAAGAGTCTGCACTGGATGCTTTTAGAGCTCCTAGTCCTATTGATAGCCTATTAAATATTTACTTTTGGTAAAGGATATTCAACAATAAAATAAAGGACTTTTGTTTTTGAAATTCTTACTCAATTGTCTGTTATGAAAAAATTTCAGTAAAGACATATACGTTGCACAATGAGGGTTTAGTATAATATCAGCTTTCAATAGTGGGATTTAGGCATTAAAAAGCTATGTAAACACTTTTCATGTTAAATTTATTTTTAGTTCACCATTAATTGGAATAAAAAAAATATCTGTCCAAAAAACAATAAATCAAATCTTTAGCCAGAAAATATAATTTAAAAAGCACAATTTACATTAGCGGCCACCCATAAAAAGACCATTAGGCAAAAAGAGGTAGATTTAACAACTACACTGGGCCATATAGAGCTTCAGAATCAACAAAATCCTTCCAGGGCAACCTGCAGACAAATTGATAAAGTTAGGGGAGACCTCATAGTTACATAGTTACATAGTATTTGAGGTTGAATAAAGAATGTTAGTCCATCAAGTTCAACCTTTTTAGATATCTTCTGAACCTTTTAATATGTGGATTATTTGATAATAATTGTAAATTGATGCAGATGAAGGCAAACAGAAAAAAAAAAACAATTGAAACGTTGCCAATTGTCTCATAAGAGGGGAAAAAAGCAAAATTCCTTCCTTACCTCAGAGACTGGCGATCACATTTCTCCCTGGATCAATATTCCTTCGCTAGGGGAGGAGGAGGGAGAGGGAGCTGGGAGGAGGAGGGAGAGGGACTCGGACTAGAAGGCAGAATTAAGACACGTTAAATGACATTGAGAATAATAAGCCAAAATGTGAAAGGATTGAACACTCAGGGAAAAAGATCTCTATTCTTTAATGCTTTTTGTAAAAAAAATGCAGATATAGTCTGCCTTCAAGAGACCCATTGGCAGATAAGAAAAGGGACGGAGTACAACAACAACAAATATGTTTCGGTTAGCAATGCAAGGTATGGGAAAAAATCAAGAGGGACAGCAATCTTTTTCAACAAAAAACTAAATTGGAAGGAAGACATCACGATTTCAGACCCAGAAGGTCGTTTTTCTCTCTGGTCAGGTCTAGTTAATAATACTAAAATTACTATTCTAAACATTTACGCCCCAAATAAAGATCAGACAAAATTTGTAAACAAAACATTTAACTCTTTGAAGAAATACTTCTCTGGTCTATTGATTTGTTGTGGGGATTATAATGAGGTTCTTAATCCCAGTTTAGATAGAAAAAAGAAAACACAAAGGACAGACACTCAAGATATAACACAAGTAACAAGTAAGCTTAATAAAATTCTTCATAAATATGGTCTTTTCGATTCTTGGAGGTGTTTAAATCCTATGGTACAGAATTTCACCTTCTACTCAGCGCGACATACGTCATACTCAAGAATAGATTATATATTGGTTAATGATCTAGCACTAAAAAAGCTAATTAAAGCCGAAATTGACCATATAAACTTTTCAGACCATAGTCTAATAACTGCCATTTTTAAAATAGGATCCACTGAATATGATCCTCCATCGTGGAAAATGAAAAACATCCTGTTGAAAGATCACTCATGCAAAGCAAAATTGAAACAAGAAATTGAGGAGTTTTTTCAGGTTAATAGACACTCAGTTGTATCCAATAATATAATTTGGCTGGCCCATAAGGCATATATACGTGGAACCTGCATTAAAATGCAAGCCCAAATGAAAAAAAAGAACGGTATGCCACTTAGAGATTTGTATATTAATTTAATCAAAGCTGATAGAGAAAATAAAAATAATCCAAATTCAATAAATAAGGAACAGGTTAAGATGCTGCAAAAACAGATAAGAACTATAGAGCAAATGAAAGTAGATAATTCTAGATGGGCCCTACAGAAACGTATACATCACCTAGGAAATAAAGCAGATAAATTCTTGGCAAATAAATATAAAGTCACTTCTTCTCAAAGGAGAATAGATCAAATAAGACACAACGGAGAAATTATTATAAACCCCGCTAAAATAGCAGAGGCATTTGCAACATATTACTCAGATCTATATAATCTAGCAGAAAAATCGGATACCAAAATTAAAGAAATAGAAATTAAAAACTTTCTGGATCATATACATATGCCAAGAATTTCCCCGGAAGGTCTGTCAACCTTGAATGAACCACTGTCGGAAAAAGAAATATCAGATGTAATAACTAAATTAAAGATTGCATCGGCCCCAGGCCCAGATAGATTCATTAATTCTTACTATAAGATATTTCATAAAGAAATTATAACTGATCTTACTAGATCACTTAATGAAATCAAAATGACGGGCTTTATCCCAAAAGAAATGCTTCAGACTTATATAATAACTATTCCCAAGAAAGAGAAAGAATGTTGTGAATGTAAAGATTTCCGCCCAATCTCACTAATTAATACAGACATTAAAATATATGCAAAAGTGCTAGCAAACAGACTAAATAAGGTTATTCAATCCTTGGTAGATAAAGACCAAAATGGATTCATAGTAAATAGATAGGGTACCGACAATGTGAGAAGATTAATTAATCTAGTATCTTTTGCTAAAAGAAGGAAGAGATCAGCGGTCTTTATATCCTTAGACGCAGAAAAGGCCTTTGACAGAGTAGGATGGAAATATATGGACTTAGTTCTGTCTAAGCTAGGTCTAGGTGAATTTGGCTCTAGAGCAATCAAGGCCCTGTATGGCTCTCCTTCCGCCTCTGTCGTAGGTCTGGGATTTAAATCAGAAAGCTTTAAAATCTCTAATGGTACCAGGCAGGGATGTCCTTTGTCCCCGCTGATTTTCGCCCTTATTATGGAACCGTTAGCAACATTGATTAGAGAAAATAATGATATTCAAGGTATAAAAGTGGGAGAAATAGAACACAAGGTAACTATGTTTGCAGATGATATTGTACTCTCTCTGGAGGACCCGTCCAAATCTATAGAAAATCTCCAACAGAGCATACGTGAATTTAGTAAAATCTCTAACTATAAACTAAACGTACTTAAATCAGAAGCTTTGATGATAAACCAGAAGGAAGAGGAAATTCTATATCTAAAGTCTCATTTCTCATTTATCTGGCAAAATAGTATAAAACACATGGGCATAGTAATACATCCAGAGTTCAAACAGATGATGGATATTAATGTTAAGCAGACTATTCTAAATCTGAAAGTTCCCATAGAAAGATGGAGAAACACATATGACTCATGGTCGGGAAGGATTATAGCAGCAAAGATGTTTCTGGTTCCTAAAATAACGTATTTAATGAGAAGTATACCCTTTCATTTATCAAATTCAAATATTAAAATATTTCAAAACATTTTAAATAAGTTTATTCATAAAGGTAAAAAAATGAGAATCAAAATAATAAATTTAACTAAAAAATGTCAAAAGGGAGGCATGGCATACCCCTCTATTCAGACGTTTCAAGAAGCTATCACTATAGCACATATTATTAGATGGATAGATCACTGGTTCCAAATTGAAAAAGAAATTTCGCCAAATATAGATTTGCAAAGGATAATATTACAAAAAAATAAAATAAAGAACTTAATAAGGGTAGAATGCATGGGAGAAACATTAAGAAATAACTTTAAATATTGGGATAAATTGAATGAAAAATATACCCTAATTCCATTTCCAAGTCTGATAATTTCGCTAGATAATCTAGCTAGAGATATGAATATCCCTCTCTTGGAAATCTTAGCCAAAAAAGGGGCAGTGTAACTAAGAGATCTTTTTTCAAAATGGTTCCATTATCTCCTTTGAGGAGTTAGTGGGTAAATTTAAATTACATGGCTCATTATGGCTAGAATATTTGTGTATGTGTGAAAAGCTGAAGCTACAAGGGTATATTTTAGAAAGAAGAAGTCTGACCGACTGTGAAAAATTAATCCTAGATGGTAATAAATCTCACTTAATGGCTAAATGCCACAATCTAAAAACAAGTAGATCCCAATTAAAACATCTAGTATAAAAATATGGGAAACAGAAGTAAGAGAAGAATGGCCACTAGAGACATGGGTCTCGGCCTTCTCTATTACAGATAAGTTCCTTCAAAATGCATCCCATAAAGAAACTTATTTTAAAATAATAAATAGATGGTATTTTGTTCCCCTTAAAGTTTCCCAAATTACCAAAAATAAGGAAAGTCAACTATGTTGGCGTAAATGTGGACAAAAAGGTACACATATCCACATTTGGTGGGATTGTCCGATTATACAAAAATGGTGGATAGAATGTTTTTCTAAAATAAAAACCACATTTGACCTAGATCTCCCCCTCAAGAAGGAAATGCAGCTATTTTACATCTTTCCCAAGGAAATAACGATGGACTATAAAGCTCTTTTGATACAGATCTTTATGGCAGCTAAAAACTCCATAGCTTTATATTGGAAACAAGAAAAAGTTCCATCCTGGTCTAAAATTTTGACAAAAATAAATAAAACGCGTTATCTAGAAAGATAGAAAGAGATACAGAGGAAATCGGGATATCCCATCTTCCACTTAGCAAATGGAAAGTATGTTATCAGAATTATAAAGGATAGGAGAGGTTCTTTTTTCCATAGGGTGTTATAATAATACCCCTACTTCTGGACACCACCCCTACCTCTGATTCACTTCCTGGCCATATTTTTCTTTTTCTTCTCTCTTTTTTTTTTTTTTTTCCTTTTTTTTTTTTTTCTCTCTGTTCTCTTTTTTTCTGTTTTTATTCCTTTTACTTCAATATTTCTTAAAACATGCATAAAGTAAACGTACCAAAAAAGATATGGTTGGAAAATTGAATTAATGGATATTTGGTATCCATTTGTGATACTAATGTTTATGATATTTCTTCTTTTTTTTTCTCTTTTTTTTTCTTTTTTCTTATATAAGTGAAACATTCTTAAAAAATAGATTAGGTTACCATTATTGAAGAAAGAATGAATTGTCTATTTAAAATTACAATTTATCAGGTGATCTTATATATTATGGTGCTGTGATTAAAAAGTTTAACCATGTATTTTGCATTTTTATGTAATGTTTTGAAATTTTGAAATAAAATTTATTAAAATTTAAAAAAATATATATATCTTTTATCCCCCCCCAAAAAAAAAAAATATTCCTTCGCTAGTTATCTAGGATAACGTTACATGCCCTCTTTATTCAAAAACATATCTAACTCTTTTTTAAAGTTATCTATCAAATTCACTGTCACCACCACCTTTGGTAGAGAATTCCACAGTTTAACCACCCTAACTGTGAAGAACCCTTTTCTTTCTTTAAGATGAAATATTTTTTCCTCAAACCTCAAGGGATGTTCTCTTGTCAGTTGAAAACCACTTGGCACAAAAAGTTCACTTGACAAAGCCTTATATTGACCCTGGATGTATTTAAATAAGGTAATCATATGCCCTCGTAGACGCCTTTTTTCTAGGGAAGTCTTTCTTCATAACTTAGCCCCTCCATTCCCCTTATTAGTCTTGTTGCAATTCTCTGTACTTTTTCCAGCTCTAAGATGTCCTTTTTATGAAGTGGTGCCTAAAATTGTACTCCATATTCCAAATGAGGGCGTACTAGGGATTTGTACAGTGACATAATTATATCTGCTCCCCTTGCTTCTATACCCTTCTTAATACATGCTAATATTTGACTTGCCTTTGCAGCTGCTGCTTGGCATTGAGCACTACTACCTAGGTAGTTGTCCACAAGTAATCGCAAATCCCTTTGAATATCTGATACCCCTAGATTTGCTCCATTAAGATTATAATTTGCATGGCTATTTTTCCTTACCAAATGCATAACCTTACATTTATTTGTATTAAATGTCATAAGCCATTTAGCTGCCCATTTCTCTAATTTATGCAAATGCCTTTGTAGGCAAAGTACAGCATTATCTAATTTAATTACCTTGCACAACTTGGTGTCATCTCAGCAATAATGGAGACACTACTTTGAGTCCAACTTCTATGTCATTAATAAATATGTTAAAAAGGAGAGGACCTAATACTGAACCTTGAGGAACCCCACTTACCACATTAGTCTAATAGGAGCATGTTCCATTTACAACAACCCTTTGCTTCCTGTCTTTGAGCCAGCTCTCCATCCTTGAGCAGATATTTACTGCAATTCCTGTATCCCTTAGTTTGTTCAATAGTCTCCCATGTGGCACTGTATCAAAAGCCTTTGCAAAATCCTAAAAGGCTACACCCACTGAGTTGCCCTGATCCAAGTTCCTACTTACCTCCTGATAGTATCTGGGGTCAGAAAGGAATTAAAAATATCTTCTTTGAGAAAATTGGCTAAGTTTCACGTGGGTTTTTTCTGTTTGCCTTCCTCTGGATTCAATTAATTAACAACTAATCCATATATCGCAGATTAGAGAAGATCTTAAAAGGTTTGATGGACTGAAATTATTTTTTCAACCTCAATTAATATGTAATTACTATGTAAGAAAATAATAGATTGGTCTGACATGACCCATCATTCATAAATCCTTGTTCAGTTCCACTTATGATCTTGTTCAAATAGACATATTCTTGTATACTGTCCCTTATTAACCCTTCTAAAAGCTTCCCAACTAGAGATGTGAGGCTTACAGGTCTATAATTCCATGGATATGCTCTGGTTCCCTTCTTAAATATAGGTATCATGTCAGCTTTTCTCCAGTCATCTGGTAGCGACCCTGTGGTGAGTAAGTCTTGAAGAATTAGATATAATGGTTTGGCTATTACAGAACTCAATTCCCTCAGTACCCCTGGATATATTCCATCAGGACCTGGGGCTTTATTGACATTTATTTTCTCCAATCTCTTTTGGATTTATTCCTGTGTTAACCAATTATTTAGTGATGGTAGTGTAGCCCCATTTTGTTGCAACCACTGGTACCTCCCTTGTATATACTGAAGAAAAGAACCTATTTAGCTCATCTGCCTTTTCCTGGTCACTAATTTTCAGATGGCCTGTGTCACATTGTAACGTTCCTATAGCTTCCTTCCTTGCCTTCTTCCCATTAATATATTTAAAAAATATTTTAGGATTAGTCTTACTTTCCTTTGCAACTGGCTTCTCATTTTCTATTTTAGCCAGACTAATAGCCCTTTTGCAAGCCTTGTTGATTTCCTTATGTTCACATGAAGCTGCCTCTGTTCCCTCCTTCTTGCATAATTTAAATACATGTTTTTTTTTTTCCTTATGATCTTTAAGTCATTGTTAAGCCACATGGGATGTGGTTTACTCCTATTCATTTTATTTCTACATGGTACATGCCAATGTGTATGTATATTTAGTAAGGATTTGAATGTTGTCCATTTCTTTTCAGTATTTGTCCCTTTAAGCTATTTATCCCAGTCTATATATTGTATTGCTGCCCTTAGCCCATTAAAGTTAGCCCTTTTAAAATTTAGAGTTTTTGTTGGCCCCTTACAACTCTGTTTTTTGTTTTCAATCTCAAATGAGACTGTGTTGTGATCACTGTTCCCCAAGGGTTTCCCTATTTTAACATTTGATATTATATCAATATTACTTGTGATGACTAAATCCAAGATAACCTAATTTCTAGTAGGTTCTTGAATAACGTGGGTCAGATAACCTGGAAAACATTTTTTTCATATTGTACTGAAAATGCACTAAGAAAGACTAAATACCTCTTTTACTGGAAAGCCAACAAACCAGATACCCTGCTAGTGAGGAGGCTAAACTCTAAATATACTCAAACTAGAGTAAATCAGAAAAGATCTCCTAGAAGACTGACCACTTTTAGCCCAAATACAATTCAATGGATATTCCAGAATTTTTATCAACAAATTTACTCTTCCCAACCTTGATGCATCGAATCAGACCTACAATCATTTTTGGATATGTATGACCTTCCCTCTGTGTCTGAACAGCAATTGTCTGATCTAAATTCAGATATATCCCAAGAGGAAGTTAAAGCTACTATTAAAAGCCTTAAAATTGGCAAGTCGCCAGGGCTAGACGGTTATACAAATCTATGTTACAAAAAATGTGAATCTCTCCTCCTTAGTCAGCACCTCACGTATGTAATGCAATTCTAAATGGGGATCATATGCCTCCAGAGATTAACCATACATTTTATTAATCTTCTTAAATGCTATTATGAAGCTCCAACAGCCAATATCAAACTGGCAAGAGAACATAAGGACTTGATCTCCATCCAGAGAGGTACTAGACAGGGTTGCCCCCTTCTATTTGCACTCGTGGTAGAACCACGGGCATAGGCTACTAGGTTGACCCCAGACATTCAGGGCCTTAGAGTGGGTTTGCAACAGTTCAAATGCTCGCTTTTCACTGACGTTCTACTATGTACTTTAGCCAACTCCCTTTGTTCTTTCCCTGCACTCATAACCATAATTGATCGTTTTAGTAAAAACATCTGGTCTTCGACTAAATTAATAAAAAACTGAGGCTCTAGGAGTAGGAATCCCTCAAAATGATTTAGAGGATTTAAAATCCACTTATACATTTATTTGGTCTTAAATATCTTAAATCAATTATTTAGGAGTCAATATCACTGTGAAAATATCAGATCTGTATAAAGCTTATTAGCCCCCCATTTATAAAACACTGGCAGCTGATATGCGGAAATGGGACAGATATCGTATTTCATGGACAGGACGTATAGTAGCTAATTAAATGAACTTAAAGTTAATGTATTTATTCAGATCCTTACCTATACCACTTAACTTAAAATAACTAGATAGATTTCAAAATAATATTTCCAGATTTATATGGAGTAACAAACAGCCCCGTATAGCTAAAGAAAATAATGTATAGGCACAAAGACATAGGATGACTTTCTAGCCCAAATGTTAGACTATTCTTTAAATTCTCCAAGTGGCAGTATTACCTTTAGTCCATTCTCCCAATCAGCTTGGGTTTTATTAGAGGACCAACAATTGAAACCACATTCTTGAGATAAACTCCCCTGGATACCTAAAGGATTAATATCCACTTCAACTTACCCTAACCCGATAATTCAGCTAACGTTAACTTCCTGGAATTGTGCTAAATCCAGATGTCAACTTGCCCCTTGTTTAACTGCTCTATTATCGGTATTATCTTTTCCACATATATTAGTGTAGCCTCGAGGCATTTGTGGGTCTCTAGGAACCTAGATAGAATAGCAACCTAGATAGAATAGGATATTGGTATCTTAATGGAACCCTTTTGACACACTATGCATAATACTCCAAGCTCAGGATTTTGTAATTATCTAGAAATCAGGAACTGGGTCACTAAAATGTCTAGAGATATGGGAGTTCCAAAGACATCCATTAAGCTCCATTAATGAAAGGGATCATAGGATTACTCTATGATACTTTCAATAGATCTAAGATGATTGAAAAACCCAAAGTCATGGTGCAATGGCAAGTGGATTTTACTTTTTACAAGTAAAGGCTGATAAACTGCAAAGTGCACTAAGTGTGCCCAGGTGAGAAGGCAGAAGTTAATATAAACAGAAGAAAGGGCGAACTTGTGAGCTTGCGAACATTTCTAGTAAAAGTGCAATTCTAGTAAACGTGTAGGATTTCAAAGAAAAGGAGGGGGCAGATTTATAGTGCAAAGGGAGAAGAATAAAAAATATATATATATATATATTTTTTTTTTCAAAACTTTATACAAAATATTATTTTATATTCTTTATTTTTCCCACTGAACTTTTGTAGACGATAAGAATAATTATGAGTCAGTCCAGTGACAACCTCTCTCAGTGTACATCCTGTCATATGTATGCAATGGAACAGATGATCCAGGCTCCGTACCTCTGTGAGAGGTGTGAGCATGTTGCCTCTCTGGAAGCTCAAATTGGAGAACTGGAGAGGAGAATTGCAGCACTTTGTGATATTGCTCCACTGGAAAGGGAGTTGGTGCTCACTGAGCACAGTTTAGCTGGGCCTAGCATGGAGGGTGGAGCTGGGGCTAGTGAGGATGTCCATAGAGGTAGCTGGGTTACAGTTAGAAGGGGAATCAGGGGGAACAGGAGAAGGCAGGTCAATTCTGAGTTCGCAAACACCAACAGATTTGCCAGATTGAGTGAAACTGTTGGGGATGTCCATTCAGGAATGGCAATGCCAGATAGAGCTGTTCCCTCTAACAGCCAGGAGAACAGTTCTACTGGAGTAGTGGGAGGAAAGAATAGGCAGAGCAACAGACAGATTTTGGTGGTAGGGGACTCTATTATTAGGAAGGCAGACAGGGTGATTTGTCACCCAGATGCCAGAAGTCGAACAGTTTGCTGTCTCCCAGGTGCTCGGGTTCGGCATGTTGTTGATCGGGTAGACAAATTATAGGGAGGGGCTGGAAACGAACCGGTGGTCTTGGTACACATTGGTACCAATGACAAAGTTAGTGGAAGATGGAGTGTCCTAAAGAATAATTTTAGAGAACTTGGTAAAAAGCTGAAGGCAAGGACCTCCAAGGTAGTATATTCTTAGATACTTAGATACAAGTGCCACGTGCGGAGGTTAAGGCATGGCTAAAGATGTGGTGCACTAAGGAGGGATTTGGATTTTTAGAGCACTGGGCTGACTTCTCACTTAGGTACAATCTCTACAGCAGGGATGGAATGCACCTTAATGATGAACTAGTAGGTGAGGGGGAGGGACTAGATATAAGTAATGGGGTAGAAAGTGTAGAGGGTATAAGGGATGAATTAACTACTCATAGGGAGGAGATGGGGGAGGGGTAGTATAGTCAATAGGGAGGTATTACTAAGTAACTCAAGTATAGTGGCAGGCACCACCAAACTACAAGCTCATAACATAAGGTGTATGCTTGCTAATGCCAGAAGCTTGCCAAAAAAATGGGAGAGTTAGAATTATTAGCAATTAATGAAAAATGGGATTTTATTAGGTATTACCGGAACGTGGTGGATTGAATCTCATGACTGGACTGTTAATCTGGATATTTAGGAAAGATAGGGGTAATTGTGAAAGAGGAGTAGGGATTTGTCTGTATGTTAAGCCTGAATTTAAGCCTATAGTCAGAAAAGATATTTATGGTGAAACTAGCGGTAATGTGGGTAGAGTTAAATATTAGTAGGAGTATGCTATAAACCCACAAATATAGCTGAACGTGAGGCAATACAATTATTGTTACAGATTGGAAATGCAGCTAAGCACGGGCAAGGGTAGCAGGTTCTTGAGTACAATCAGGGATCATTATCTGGCCCAGGTTATACAAGAGCCTACTAGAAACTAGGCTATCTTGGATTTAGTTATCACAAATAATATCGATATAGTATCAAATGTTGAAATAAGGCAACCTTTGGGAAACAGGGATCACAACACAGTCTCATTTGAGATTGAATTAATAAAACAAAAATTTAAGGGGCCAACAAAAGCTCTTAATTTTAAAAGGGCAGATTTTAATTGGTCTAGAGGCAGCAATACAAAGTATAGACTGGGACAAAGAACTGTCAGGTAAAAATATTAAACATAAATGGACAACATTTAAACCTTTACTAAATATACATACTTATCAGCATGTATCAAGTGGGAATAAAAGTAAAAGGAGTAAATCACCTCCAATGTGGCTTAACAATGACTTAAAGATCAAGATACAGAGTAAAAAACAGGCATTTAAATTATACAAACAAGAGGGGACAGAGACTGCTTTACAGGAGTACAAGGAAATCAACGAAGCTTGCAAAAGGGCTATTAGACTGGCTAAAATAGAAAATGAAAAATGAATTGCAAAGGAGAGTAAGACTAACCCTAAAATATTTTTTTAAGTATATTAATGGGAAGAAGGCGAGGAAGGAAGCTATAGGAACATTACAATGTGACACAGGCCATCTGAAATAGGTAAATAGGTTATTTTCTTCAGTATACACAAGAGAGCTACCAGTGGTAAAACTGCAACCTAATGGGGCTACACTACCTTTGCAAAATAATTGGTTTACGCAGGCAGTAATCCAAAAAGAGGTTGGAAAAAATAAATGTTAATAAAGCCCCGGGTCCTGATGGAATACATCCAAGGGCACTGAGGGGAACTGGTTTCTGTAATAGCCAAACCAATACATTTATTTTTTTTAAATTCACTCAACACAGAGTCTCTACCAGATGACTGGAGAAAAGCGGATGTGATACCTATATTTTGAAAGAGCGTAAGAGAAAATTATAGACCAGTGAGCCTCACTTCTGTAGTGGGAAAGCTTTTAGAAGGGTTAATAAGGCATAATATTCAAGAATATGTCTATTTGAACAGGATTATAAGTAGGAGTCAACATGGATTTATGAGGGATAGGTCATGTCAAACATATCTAATTCGTTTCTATGAGGAGGTTAGTAGGAACCTGGATTAAGGCAACTCAGTGGGTGTAGTCTTTTTGGATTTTGCAAAGGATTTTTATACAGTGCCACATGGCAAACTATTGTGCAAACTAAGGGATATAGGAATTGCAGTAAATATCTGCTCATGGACTGAGAGCTGGCTAAAAGACAGGAAACAAAGGGTTGTTGTAAATGGAACATCCTCCAATTGGACTAATCTGGTAAGTGGGGTTCCTCAGGGTTCAGTATTAGGTCCTCTGCTTTTTAACATATTGTCTCCATTTTCGCTGATTACAGAAAGTTGTGCAAGGTAATTCAATCAGATAATAATGTGCTTTACCTTCAAATGGATTTACATAAAATTGAAGAATGGGCATCTAAATGGCAGATGAGATTTAATACGAATAAATGTAAAGTTATGCATCTGGGAAGGAAAAATAGCCATGCAATTTATAATCTTAATGGAGCAAATATAGGGGTATCAGATATTGAAAGGGATTTGGGAGTACTTGTGGACAACCACCTAGGTAACAGTGCTCAAAGCCAAGCAGCAGCTGCAAAGGCAAATAAAACATTAGCATGTATTGGGAAGGGTATAGATGCAAGGGAAGCAAATATATTTCTGCCACTATCTCTATTACGCCCTCATTTGGAATATTGAGTACAATTTTGGGCACCACTTCATAAAAAGGACATTTTAGAGCTTAAAGGGTACAGAGGAGGGCAACAAAACTAATAAGGGGAATGGAGGGGCTAAGTTATGAAGAAAGACTAACCAAATTAAGCTTATTTTCTCTAGAAAAAAGGCGTCTAAGAGGAGATATGATTACATTATATAAATACAACCAAGGTCAGTATAAAAATTTATCAAGGGAGCTTTTTCTGCCGAGAGGTTTTCAACTGACAATAGGACACCTCTTGACGTTAGAAGTAAAAAAATCCACCTTAAAGAAAGAAAAGAATTCTTCACAGGAAGGGTGGTTAATCTGTACCTACCAGAGGAGGTGGTGATAGCTAATTCGATAGATAACTTTAAAAGGGGACTGGATTTATTTCTAATTAAGAAGGGAATTCAGGGTTATCCTGGATTATGCATCAATACGTATATGGTTTTTCTCTGTTTACCTTCCTCTGGATTAATTAACAATGAAAAAATAAATAAATAAATAGTTGATTAATAATTAATTAACAATTCACAACTAATTAATTAATAAGTAATCCACATATTGCAGATCAGATGAGATCTTAAAAGGTTGAACATGATGGATTAATACTCTTTTTTCAACCAAAATTACTAACTATGAAACTATGAAATAGAAGGAAGACCTGGGACATGAATGGGAAATAACTAGGTGGTCAGAAGCCTGCTCAAACTTAAATAGGGGATCATTGAATTATAGCATGTTGAATACTTCGATCAAAGTCTTACATAGGTACCTATTGTACGCTGGATAAACTACACAAAATGAATCCCTTAGAGAGTAACCTATGTTTTAGGGGTTGTCAAACCATAGGGGGTCATATACATACATGGTGGTTTTGCCCAGTAGTTCAAAATACTTGGGGATAATTCATTCAAATCACTTCTACACGTTTTAAAATCTTGATACCATTGGCAATAGAATCATGTCTATTGGGGATACACATTGATAGCTTAACCTCTTCCCAAAACAAGTTACTCCAACTTATGTCATTGGCTACCAAAACTCATATAGCTGGCAGCTGGAAGCTGCCAACCTTAAACTTTTCAGAAATTATCCAAAAAATGAACCATATACAGTGCTAAAAAATGAAAGCTTAACCCATAGTTATTCAGGTAATTTCCCCTAGTTTCTAAAAACATGGGAACCCTGGATAATGAATCCAATTATTATATCCCTCATATAACTTTTTACTTGCTAAAATCCATATTCATAATCTGGCATGTGAGGTGTAGAGGATCCGAGTCGGGATTTTACCCGGAGGTACAGAAAGGCAAGTTAAGGTAAAAAGATAGCAGATTTTTCTTTTCTATTTTATTTATTTTAACACATTTTTCTTTCTCTTTTATCTCCATTACCCTCCTTGTTTCTTTTCCCCTACTGGGAGGATGTTTTTCACATCAGAAACATGAAAAAAGGCAAGGCGTAGAAAGTATACATATACATAATGTTTTATTTGCATAGTACAATATGACTTAGCAAGTACATTTAAAATGTATACTGTACCATTTACAGATGCATGTGTAACTTATGTATGTGAAATGCAATAATGCACTATCATATGCCTTTAATAAATATGTATTTAAAAAAAAAGAAGCACAATTTACCTCATTAATAGCCATTACTGTAGACTCCACCATTTTCATGGTCGTAAGCTCTTCTGAAAGGAAGGGGAGGATTTAAACTTTGTTAACATTAATTACGCTATCTTGATAAGGCTTATATGTGATCACAGTTGAAATGATCCACTTCCTTTCAGTAGTGCTCAACACAATGAGAGAGGTACGGAGGGTCCAACAGTTATATGTTTTGGCTAAATAGTAGAGTGGAACAGATCTGGTGAGGATCTTGGTAACTTGACCATGACAATGTGTATCATTATCTATCTACAGTTATCTCTATCTATCTATCTATCTATCTATCTATCTATCTATCTATCTATCTATATTTCAGCAGTAGTCTTTTCCTATATGATTAAACAACTTTTATAAAGGAATCTAATTTAATTTCTAATAACCTTAAGTAAATTGAGATTCAAATGTAAATATTACAATTTAATGTGATTTTTTTTACTGGAATTTCTCTTTTGAGCTTTCCACATACATTGTGTATTTGATTACTTTAAACTGCACACACATATCCTATTTTACTGAATCACCGACATTGTATCCCAATTTTATCAAATCACTACATTACATTTCATTTAATCATACAGTTGACTTTATCACATAATATATTGCCCCATTACTCAAATTACGGAAAAAAAAAACCCCCACATATTATCAAAATCTAATCAACTTTATCATGTGTCCACCATCTCATGCAACCATATTTTACTTGTCTTTTAAACCTAATCTCATCAGATTACCAACATTAGATTCCCATCTCTTTAAATACAACCCCATCATCCAATATGCAGGCCTGCATTCCATGAGTTCCGTAACCTGAAAGAAAAGCCTCCATTCTAACTGGAATTCCCTCTGGCCTGGGATCCTTGGGGATGACGCCTTTAAACACACTAGCCCCTATTACCCAGGTGATCTCCTATGTACATTAACACCATGAGGGTCTCTTTAAACCTCCATGGCACATAACATTAAACCTTATACCATGAGGTTCTCCACAGACCCCTATGGCATATCACATATATAGTTGTGAGCAATATGGGTTGTTGCTAACGCTTACGGGCTTGCAAAGCGAGGGCTGCAGTTGCTGGCATGGAGCGCCAAAGGCGCTCCTTGCACTGGTGGAGATGAGCGCCATAGCCGCTCATCCCTACAACCCCAGACGACTTAGGCAGGACACGCCGAAGGCGCTCACTGCACTAATGGAGATGAGTGCTGAAAAGCAAATTGACAGCTGGAACGCAAATAGCGCATGCGTATTGCATTCTAATGGTTTATACTTCAGCTAAAAAAGCCTATAAATACTGGACACTTTCCAGAAATGTCTGCATTTCTCCTCAGACGATGAACAGTGTGACTGGACATTTCACTGGTGGTGTTACTTCTGAAGCAACTTCATTATCACTTTAGAAGTTTAAAATCTGCAAATTACAGAAAATAGGTAAGCTATAATGAATGAATTCATTAATAAATTAATAATAAAAAAAACATATATGGTTTCAAATATTGCCAATAACAACGTTATTCATGTACAGTAACATTTAAAACATATCTAAAGTTTGAGCATTCAATGATATAAATTAATAATTTAGATGTGACTTTCAAATATTGACCCAAAAAAATATTAATGTGCAGAAGCAAATTGAAGACATTATTCATGTATAGTAAGATTTCAAAGACAGATACATGTGTAAATTACGTGGGGTAAAATGCTGTATATTTCAAAAGAAGTAAAAAGACATTTCAACAAAAACATAGCTTTTATTGAGATATATTTTACAACATAATTTATGCTTTTAGCAAAAAAAAACATGTAGATATATATTTACACTGCATTTCAACATTTCCATTTTTTTGTAGTTTTCAACAGACTCTGCCTGAACAGTGTTACTGATTAATTTGCAGCACTGCACGGTTTAACACAGACTGTCAAATCTGTAGCAATTTACAGTCAACAAATTAAAACCAACAGGTAATGTATAAAAATACATTTCATAAAAAAAAAATACTATGGTTTTAGTCCAAAAAATAAATAAATAAATAAATATAATATTTCAACATATGCATTTCTGTCTATCTTTTTCAACAGCCTGAAGAGTGTCGCAGGAAGATTGGCAGCAGGGGACTCCCTGTCATTTATACCAAACTAATAATTCAACACAACAGGTACAGCATAATAAGTAAAAAACAAACATCTATCCTTTTTGGTGTGCGCCAATGTCAAAATGCCCTGCAACATAACTAATCCTCTAAGCCTAACTCCATAACCCACAATCCTAATGCGAACAGTGACACATACAAAAGAGAATATCACAAAACAAAAAAAATCATAAGTCCCTAATGGAAATAGTGGCACATACAAAACAGGATACTACAACAAATGTTGTCAACAGATATAAAATGGAAAAATATATTCTGTTTTCTGTGCCACAACCTATAAGACTAACCACATAATCAAAACAGATCATGTCAACAGTGGCGTACACAAAACAGGATACTACAACAAATATTGTTAACACATATAAAATGGAAGAATATATCCTGTTTTCTGTACCCCAACCTTTAAGCCTAACCCCATAACCTAAACATATAATGGCAACAGTGCCGTACACAAAACAGGATACTACTACAAATGTCCTTAACACATATAAAATGGAAGAATGAATCCTGTTTTGGGTGCATCAAGCTCTAAGCCTAACCCCATAACCTAAACCTCTAATGCTCAACTATATGTCCTAGATACTATGGAGGCTGATTCAGCTTCCAGAAAATAAAATAAATGCTTACCTATTGTTTTTATAGAGCTTGATAAAATGATGGCAAAAAAACATACACTCAAGCCTTTAAAGAATCGTCAGAAATAGAAAAAGAACAAATCATTCATGCATAATTACATCAGTTACCAATCGCAAAAGTCGATATGATTCTTAAAAGAGATTGCCATACTGATAAACGCTGTTACAACTTACCAACATCAAATGAGGTTGCAATGGTCTTTCAAAATGATGAGGGAGAACCACCATTTTAAAGGCATATTAGAATATATCCCAGAAATGAGGAGCAACCTTACATCAACATAAGTATCTTAAGTACAAATTTAGATCCAATGACATATCCATGTTTTTTTACAAATGGGGAAGCTGGATGGCAAACCAAATTAACACTTGACAGTTACCCAAATTCAAAAGTACGTGTCAGAAATAATATTTCTATGCTTGAATTTAAAGTGGCTCAAACTGCCATTCGAGATGGATTTAATCCCATTTTATGTGGTGGAAAACTGACACAACAATGGATCATTGATTCATATTTGCAAGTTGAGGCAAATAATTTAAATTTCATGAAATATCAATAAGATAAACTACGTGTAGAACAGTATTCTGGACTGATTGATTATGTCGCTGAGGCAGCTACAAACAGAGAGCTTGCAGCTGGCAAAGCCATAATTTTACCTTCTTCTTTCCAAGGATCTCCTCGCAATATGCGAGAAAGATACAAAGATGGTATGGCTATTGTAACTAAATTTGGAAAACCAGTTTTATTTATTACATTTATGTAATCCACAATATCCAGAGATTGTACAGAACCTGCTAATTGGACAAACTGCTTCCGATAGACCAGATTTGGTGACAAGGGTCTTCAAAATCAAATTACCTGAATTAATACGTGACATAACCATAACTCAATTATTTGGAAAATGTCTGGCTTATGTTTATACCATAGAATAAAAAAAAAAATAGACCTTCTACATGCACATATGCTTATAATCCTTCAAGAAAAATATAAATTGGATACTGGGGATAAAGTGGATTCAGTCATCATTGCTGAACTACCAGATCCAGAAAAACATGGTAGACTACATGAGATTGTAACTCATCGCATGATTCATGGACCATGTGGAGATATTAATCCACAATCACCATGTGTGGAAAATAAAAAATGCACTAAAGAATTTTCAAAAGATCATAGAGACAAAACTTATGCTAATTGTGATGGCTATTCATTATATAGACGAAGAGAAGTCCAAAATGCCTTTATTCATGGAAAAAAGTTGATAACAGATATGTGGTGCCATACAATCCACATTTGCTCATGAAGAATAATGCACACATTAATGTGGAAGCTTGCACTTCTATAAAATCCATTAATATGTCTACAAATATATTTATAAAGGCTATAATGCAGCTACTGTAGTGGTAAAAAGTGCAGAAACTCCAGAACAAACTAAGTTATTACATGATGAACGTGTTTCTCATGTAGATGCTCGCTATGTAAGTGCGCCAGAAGCAATATGGCATCTTCTCAAATTTGAAATGCATGATCGCTCACATGCAGTATATCGATTAGCTGTACATTTGCCCCAAAGACACTTAGTTTATTACAATGTTGGAAATGAAAGAAATGCTTTGGCACAAAGTGAGCATCGACAAACTACACTAACTGCATGATTTCAATTAAATTGTACTGACTTGGAGGCAAGGGAATTGTTGTATATTGACATTCCCTACCATTATGTTTTTGTTAATTTATTATGGCGAAAAAGAAAAAGCTGTGGAAATAAAATTATAACTAGAATATACACTGTAAGTCCAAGAGACCTTGAATGTTTCTGCTTATGTTTACTCCTTTTAAATGTTCCTGGTGCACAAAGTTTTGAACAGTTGAGAATTGTTAATGACAAAGTTTATGACACATTTAATTAAGCTGTGCAACACAGAAACTTCCTGGCTGATGATTCAGAATGGGAAAGATGTATAGAAGAAGCAGCACTGTGTCAAATGCCATGGCAGATGAGAGAACAATTTGCATTAATTTGCATCTTCTCAAATGCTCCAAATTCATTAGATTTGTGGGACAAATTTGAAACAAATATGTCTGAAGACTTTTTGCAACGATACAATGAGCCTATTGCAGAATTAAAAGCGTTAATTGAAATTCAAGAGGTTTATCTCTCTCATAGATTCAATTGTGCACATTTTAATCTGCCAGATCCAGGACTCATAGAACAAATAAACTTTGAAGACTTTTATTCAGCTTCAAAACCAAATAACACAGGAAAAACTTGCAACTTTAAATACCTTACAATTGCAAGCATTTAACACCATCAAAAGTGCACTAGAGGATGACTTGCTCAAAGAGCGTTATGTCTATTTAGATGGACCTGGTGGATCAGGAAATACTTATCTATATAATTTATTGATGAGTTTTGTTCTTGCACAAGGTGAAATAGCACTGCCATATTCAACAACTGGAATTGCCGCACTTTTGTTTTGAGGTGGAAGAACTGTGCATAGTGGATGTAAACTGCCAGTTCCAGTAAACATCAGTGTCGGATATAAGAATGACATCTTTACAAGAAAAGAAAAAAAAGAAAAGTAAATTAATTATCATTGATGAAGCTACAATGATGTCATGCCATGCTCTACAATGCATTGACCATTTGTTGAGTGAAGTCATGGATAATGATTTGCCTTTTGGTGGAAAGGTGATGTTGTTGGGTGGAGATTTTAGACAAACATTACCTGTTGTTGTCCATGGAAATTGCACAGACATTGTAGAAACATGTATTAAGTCAAGTACCATATGGAAACTCTTTATTCACCTAAAATTAGAACAAAATATGAGATCACAAGGACAAAATTAATTCAATGAGTGGCTCATCAAAATTGGAGAAGGAAAAACAGAACAAATTCAGAATTTACCGATGATACCGTGGAAATTCCATCTCATATAATTTGCGAAACAGGACATTATATCAGCTGTATTCCAAAATACAATAAGTAACGACGATTATGCAGAACATGCAACCAAAGTAATATTAACGCCCAAAAATAAAGATGCATTGCTTCTGAATAATGAAATATTAAAATTAATAGATGCACCACAACAACAAAAAATGATTACAGTGCAGATTGTGTACTTGGTGATGACAAAGAAACTCAGATAAACTTTTCAACTGAATTTATTAATTCTTTAACTCCATCTGGAATGCCACCACATATTTTGCAGCTAAAAAAAGGTGCAATTGTCATATTACTGCGAAATATGAACCCTAAAAAAGGACTATGTAATGGGACCAGATTCATTGTTCAAGAATTAAAAGATCATTTCATAAATGCAGACATTTTCAATGGTACCCGTAAAGGTGAAAGAGTTTTCATACCAAGAATAGATATGGCACCAAGTGAAAGTAGCTTGCCTTTTGTACTTCAGAGAAGACAATTTCCCATCACCATGGCATTTGCCATGACCATTAATAAATCCAAAGGACAAACTTTTCAATCCATTGGAATCTTTTTAGAAGAACCAGTAATTGCCCATGGCCAACTGTATGTTGCATTTTCAAGATTCAAGAATCCAGAGGAAATAACAGTTTATATTGAAAACAACCAAAGTAAGGGTGATTTATTAGATGATGGACGAATTTTTACAAAAAACATTGTCTACTATGAAATACTGCAAATTAAACTACAAGCAAAAAAAAAATTACAACTAAGCCACAAATAACCCAATTCAATAACCAACAGTGCTCTTATATTTATGCCAAAGTCACAAAAAATACAGAGAACAGTGGTTTTATTTCGAGGACGCAATTTTATTCACTTGGGCTCTTGTTAGAGGACCACTATTTCGCTAACGAAACTCTATAAAATTGCAAAAAACATAGAGAACAGTGGTTATACCCCGCAAATGAACTTTGATGTCTGGCGATCTCTTTTTAGAGGACCACTATTTCACTTAGGAAACTCTATGTGTCATTTTCAACAACTACACGAATGGAAAAAAAAAGAAGAAAAAAACAACAAGAATAAACAGTGGTTATATCCCATAGACAAAATTACAAGTCTGCTTGGCTCCTTTGAAGGGAACCACTTTGACAGACAAAACAAACAAAAAAATGGACAGTTTTGGAAGTGACTTTTGCCAGGATTTTTCCCCACAAAAGTTACCTTGCATTTTCTTACCTTTACTGTTTCCATTTGAAATTTTAGAATTCTGTTTTCAAAGGACTGAAAAGCTTTTTCTTTCTATGTAATTAAGGTTTAATGTTAGTAGCAGGATCATCATTTCTTGCAAAATTTAAATGTTTAATGATATAGATAGTATTGATCCAGTGAGCAATCCAATTTCCAGTTAATGGGGTCAGGAAGGAATAAAAAATGTTCGCTTTGAAACAATTGACCAAGTTTCACTGGGTTTTTTTTGGGTTTGCCTTCCTCTGGATTCAATATTTAAGATCACTATATTTTTAACTAATTTAATTTTAAATGTTATTACCTTACGTTAATGTTTGCATTGTTAACATTGTATTTTACAAGGTTTGAAAAGTTGATTTATTGAATGTTATTAAGGATTTATGTCAGTAGCAGCATAATCATTTGTTACAAATTTAAATGTATAATTAAATAGGCAGGATTCATCCAGGGAGTAATCCGATCGCCAGTTACTGGCGTCAGGAAGGAATTATTTTTGTCCCCCCTTTGATACAATTGGCTAAGTTTCAATGTTTTTTTACTGTTTGTCTTCCTCTGAATTCAATACCTATGTGCTTTACCAGTAGTTCAACTACAAGTTGCATGTTAAGAAGCATTCTGTAATGGTTTAAAATACTCATTTATACAAAGTTGACCTATTGATGTTAGTATTGTTAAAAATAATTAATTCACCACTGTTTACAATATAACTTGCATGTTAGAAACCTTTATGTCATGGTTCACAATACCTATTTATAAAAATGTGATGTAAACTGCCAGTTCCTGGAAACATCAGTGTCGGATATAAGAATGACTATTACTATATTACTATACTCCGACAACAGATTATTACTGCATACATGACAATTAAAAAGTTTAATATGGTTTAACAGTTCATTGTTACAAAAATAAAAAAACTTTGTTATAAATTTGTGTACTTCTTTGTAGATAAAAAAGAGTTTAAGAGTCTCAGAGAATCACATTGTGTCACAAACAGCATTTCCAGCTTTAAAATGTTATTGACCGTCATTTATTGACGGGCAAGTCGCTAGTTGGACTATAACCATGGGGTCCCTAAGGACCCCTATGGCATGTAATATTAACCTCAATATCACTGGATTCATATCAGACCCCCATGACATCTAAAAAAAAACATATCACAGAGGTCCATAACAAACCCTGCAAAACTCTATATTTGAGCCCATGCTACAGAGGTCCATACCACACCCTGTAACATCAATAATTAACTCCATACATAACTCCTTAACGGACCTAATGGCATCCAAAGTGTATTCAGAATTTTTCCAACATGAGACATGGAATGGAGGCCTTATTTATCAGCTTTTGTCTCTCACCAGAGTACCAAACAAAATCACTTTGGGTGCAGCTTCTGGCAGCAGTGCCATAGGATGACCACCTCTGATCTACAGTATTTTATCACCAGTCATATATGTTACTTATATTTCCTACTTTTAGACTTTGTTCAAAATATGTAATTTTGGTTGTGTTCTAAAAGCATAATTGATCTTATCTTTTATTTTATCACTTTAAGAAATATTTCTTTGTCGCTTATAAACCGTTAGCCCAAACTGGATAGTAGCCATAAAAAAATAGCTATGAAAATATAAAATGCAAGGAGTCAGAATATACCATAAAACATTATAATACATAAGTGACAGCTTGTAACATAGTTTATCCCTGAATCTTTCAAACTCATTAAAAGAATGCCTGTTAAAAGTAATAAAGCAAAAATAGTTTGACACAAATATTCAGTATATTGTCATTTACATCTCATTGCATCAATGCACCTAGTAGCAGCCTGCTTTAGTTGTTTTTTAATTTCACATGGATTATTTGGTTATAAACTTATCAGTTGGGTTTTCAAGAAACATTGAGATCGAGACCCCTGCAGTGTGCACACATTAACCCTATAATGCAGGGGTCCAAACGGGACACCTACAGGGTGCACACATTAGCCCTCATTCAATTGCGAATTGGCCAATTGAATAGGGCTCTAAATAAGCACATAGCATATTTTTTTTAAATAAGTTTTTAGTTAGTGAAAACCTTGCTTTTGGATAGATGCTTACTAGCTAAAAACTTCTTTAAAAAAATATGTTATGTGCTTATTTAGAGCACTATTCAATTGGCCAAATCGCAATTGAATGAGGGCCATTAACCCAATAATGCAGGGGTCCCCATTGTGACCAGTGCAATATGCACATATTAACGATTGCTGCAGGGGTGTGATCAGGACCCCTGCAGGCTCCCCACATTAACCCCTTGCCTTGCTGCAGAGGGTCCAGATCGTCACTGAGCGAGACCCCCGCAGCATCTACAAGATTTAAATTTCCTGCCGCGGGCTTGAATTCAAAATTCCAGGGTTTACATTTCTCGCAGCGGGACCATAATGGGCACGCGGCAAACTAATGGTTACCCCCAAGCCGCGGGGGGTACTATAAGTATGAGCTCCATCACTCACGAAAAAGAGGCTAAGGATGCAAAACTACTACACTTACTCGCAAAACGGAACGAACGCTCCAGACCAGTTCACGAGGCACGTAACACACACTATGCGGCATGTAACTGCTATTACCCAACATTTCACATGAAATACACAACTATTAGCCGCAAAATGTCGGCTGGAACGCAAATTTGAGGCTGGAACGCAAATAGCGCATGGGTATTGCGTTCTAACAGTTTCAACCACCTCAAAGTTTATAAATACTGCCCACTTTCCAGAAAATTCTACATTTCTCCTCAGGTGATGAACAGTGTGACTGGACAGTTCACTGCTGCCATTACTTCAGAAGAGAATTACTTACCAATTTACAACTTCACAATCTACAAATTCCAACTGAGAGGTAAGCTATAATACATTTCATTTATTAAGAAAGACCCCAAACAATACAAATACAAAAAAAAACATTTCAAAGATTGACACCAAAGACGTCATTCATGTATAGTGACATTTGAAATACACACATATGTGTACTACTCTGAACTCAAACAAAGCAAAGAAGTATATTCAAGTGACATTAATTCACAGCAAATAATGCCACAAAAAATAAATGACACCTATACATATTTAACCTGCAGCTCAATCTTTCCCATTTTTTTTACAATTCAAACAGACTCTGCATCAACAGCGTCACTCAAGAATTTGCAGAGTGGACTGTGAAAGTGGATTACTTTAAGAAGACAAAGAAAGAAGAAGTGGTAAGATACAAAAATACATTACATGCAGAAAAAGACCATGCTTTTCCAAAACCAAAACAATATACAATTAACCATTTACCTTTCTCTTTCAAACAGACACTACACTGGCAGTAGGGGACACTCTGTCATTCATACAGCAAAAAGACTTCAATCAAGGTAAAGTATAACAAGTAAAAAACAAAACATAAATCCCATTTTTCCTGCCCGCCAATATCAAAAGTCCCCCCAAAAAATAGAAGCCTCAATACAAATTAAAGCAAAACCAAAACACCACACTTCAAGAAATATTGCTAACACATATGCAATTCCAAAATAAACACACTTGCGTAAGAGAAAACCTTTTAACACAACCCATAACAAAAATACAAGTGGCGGACACAAAACAGGATAGTACAGCAAAAATTAGCAACATGTAGAAAAGAAACTTATTCTTCCTGTTTACTCTACAAAAACCTCTAACCATCACCCATAAGCCAAATGTAGCATCCTAAAAGTGGGGGACACAAAACAGGATAGTACAGAAAAGATTACCAACATATAGAAAACAAACTCAACATTTCTGTTTACTCTACAACTACCTCTAACCATCACCCATAAGCCAAATGGAGCATCCCAAAAGTGGTGGACACAAAACAGGATAGTACAAAAAATGTTAACAACATGTCAAAAACTAACTTAACATTCCTGTTTACTCTACAACAACCTCTAACCCTCACACAGAAGCCAAAAGAAGCATCCCAGAAGTGGCGGACACAAAACAGGATAGTAGTGCAAATATTCCCAACATATAGAAAATAACATTGACATTCATCTTTAGTCTACAACAACCTTTAACTCTCGGCCACAAGTGAAATACAGCATCCCAAAAGTGGTGGACACAGAACAGGATAGTACAACAAACATTGCTAACATATACAAAATGGAACTAACATTACTGTTTAGTCTACAACAAACTCGAACTGTAACCCAGAACAAAAATCCATCAATTTTAAAGCAGCATAGCATAACAAATCATGAGAACAGATACACTATTCAAAAATAAACAATACTGTTTTATGGCCAACAAACTACTACTGTAAAACAATAATACAATTACACCAGTGGTCTACACAAAACACCCTACTAATAATAATAATAAATCAATAGTATTTTACACACAAGAAAGAAACCAAAAATGCTAACACATTGCTTTGGAAAAAAATAAAACATGCTGTTGCTCAACAATAAATTCAAAGCAAATAACATTTGTCTTTCTCTTTTACAACAGACACTGCGTGAAGACTGTCACACGAAGATTCCCAGCAAAAGAGAAAACAAAATAAACATGTTTGCTGTGCACCAATGTCAACATAAAAAATTAAATAAAACAACAACAAACCAACAACAAAAAGCCCCACAAATCACGATCCTTCAAGAAATATTGGTGACACATTTCAAATTGATCAACTAATTAGCTTTTACTGTACCTACAGCAACCTTTAACAGTAAACCCTAACTTCAATCTATCAACCAAAATGTGCCCAAGATAAAACAGGATAGTAGAACAAATAGTGCTAACACATAAAAAATTCAACAATAAATTCTCTGTTTAGGGCCCTAACCTACAACATTAAGCACAAAACCGAAACAGACACAGAAAATAGGATACTACAACAAATATTATTAACACCTACGAAAGAACACTACAAAGCTTCTTTTCAGACCCACACCATATAAGCCTAAAAGTAAAATATAAGATTACTATTAGAACAATCACCTACCGTAACATTTTAAAATATCAATATATTACTACCATTGACATCATCAACTCCACAATTCCTTTGCCTCTCCTATGCCTCTAAGCCAACCCTACAAACCTACAAGATAAAAAGGAGCGACCAACAAAAAGCCCACAAAAAATAACACATACTCATTTAACACTATAAAGCTACTACATCTACAATGACCTATAATGCAATTCTCTTGGCTCTGCTATGCCTCTAAGCCAAAACTACAAACTTACAAGATAAAAAGGAACACCGAAAAAATAACACATACTAATTTAACACTATAAAGCAACTTCATCTACAATGACCTATAATCACATACAAACAACGGAAATCTATAATCACAACAATGTTGCACCAAAAACATTGTAGTAACAAAAAACACAAACAAGCACTTCCAAAACAAACTAAACTAATGATACATTCTTTTGATTTACAGATTAGGATGGCTGATAACGAGAACAAACAGGAAAAGATAAGACGTCAAGCTAGAGAACGACAATAAAGATGGGCAAACCAGCAGACGCCGGAGCAGAAGGAAATTCGATGAGAAAAAGAACGGAAAAGACTTGCAAGCAAAAGACTATCAGCTGAAAAAATAAAAGCTACACCTAAGAAAGCAACAAACAAACAAAAGCATTTAGAACCTGTTCCTGAACCATCACATAACATTTCCAATGATGAATTACAAACTGAAACTGATATGTGCTCTTCAAATTTTCCTTTACTTAAGTCTTTAGCAGTAGAGGTTCATAATTGTGGTGACATGAATATTCTCTGACAGTTTTGTGAGGCTTATCATTTTAAACAGGAAAGACCCAGAGATGGACAGTTCATTAGTTGCTGTTAAAAAGGCAAGGTCAAACTTCCAGAAAGACAATTCCCAACATATTTACAAAACATTATGACTGAACCTACTTTTCCAAACTACATAAATGTCAAAATAAACATAAGATCATACAATAGTGCCATATCCTTTGCATCTATGGGGCCAAAATTAGCTGCTAATGTACCAAGACATGGCCCTTACTGCTTTAAAGACCAAGGCAAAATTTGCCAACGTACTTCACATTTACATCCAGAGGACTGAGAGCAAAGAAAATGCCTAGATACAATGGAAGCTGTTGACCAACGTATTCAGCTTCAAGAAAATAAAAAATGCTTACCCAGTGTTTTTATAGAGCTAGAACAAATTATGGCCAATAACCCCTACACTCAAGCTTATAAAAAATTGGCAGAAGTAGAAAGG
Source organism: Discoglossus pictus (assembly GCA_027410445.1). NCBI lineage: Eukaryota > Metazoa > Chordata > Amphibia > Anura > Alytidae > Discoglossus > Discoglossus pictus. The sequence continues at coordinate 156,726,245 of CM050165.1, forward strand.
GAACAACAACTTTATGCAGAAATACATCAATTACCAATCCCTACGGTCAATATGATGCTTTAAAGAGATCCACATACGTCGTTATAATTTGCCAATATCAAATGAGGTTGCAATGGTGTTTCAAAATGATGAAGGAGAACCACTGTTTCAAAGAGAAATTAGAAAATATCCCAGAAATGAGGAGCAATCTTTCATTAAGATCAGTATCTTAAGTACTAATTTAGATCCAATGACATATCCCATTATTTTTCCACACAGAGAAACAGGTTGGAAACCAAAATTAACCCTTCCAAGTTACCCAAATTCTAAAGTACGAGTGCGAAATAATATTTCCATGCTTGAATTTAAAGTAGCTTAAATTGTCAATCGAAATACATTCAATCCAATTTTATGTGGTGGAAAACTAACACAACAATGAATTATTGATTCCTATTTGCAAGTTGAGGCCAATAATTTAAACTTCATAAAATATTAACAAGAAAAACCACGTGTAGAACAGTATTGTGGTTTAATGGATTATGTTGCTGAGGTGGCTACAAGCAGGGACATGACAGCTGGCAAAGCCATAATTTTATCATCTTCTTTCCAGGGATCTCCTCGCAATATGCGAGAAAGATACAATGATGCCATTGCTATTGTCACCAAATTAGGGAAACCAGATGGATTTATTATATTTACATGTAATCCCCAGTGGCCAGAGATTACACAAAATTTACTTCCTGGCCAAACTGCTTCCGATAGACCAGATTTAGTAGCCAGAGTGTTCAAAATTAAATTTAATTAATTAATACGTGACATCACTATAACTCAGTTATTTGGAAAATGTCTTGCTTATGTTTATACAATTGAATTTAAAAAAAGAGGGCTTCCACATGCACATCTTCTTATAATCCTTCAAGAAAAGATACCGTATATACTCAAGTATAAACAGAGTTTTTCAGCCCTTTTTTTAAGGCTAAAAAGGGCCCCCTCGGCTTATACTTAAGTCACTCCCCCCGTGTCTCTCTAACCCCCCCTGTGTCTCTCTAACCCCCCTGTGTGTCTCTACCCCCGTGTCTCTTTCCCTCCCCCCTACTCAACCTCAACCCCCCTCAACCTCCCCCTCAATCCCAACCCCCCTCCTCAACCCCCCTCCTCAACCTAAACCCCCCTAAATACCTCCTCCTCTCCCCTCACTTACCTGCTTGTGGGAAAGATGTATAGTAGAATCAGCACTATGTCAAATGCCATGGCAGATGAGGGAACAACTTGCATTAATTTGTATCTTCTCAAATGCTCCAAATGCATTAACTTTGTGGGACGTGTTTAAAAGTAATATGGCTGAAAACTTTATGCAATGATACAATGAGCCCATTGCCCCCTTAAAAGCATTAATGGAAATCCAAGAAGTATTTTTTACTCATGGATTAAGTTGTGCAAGTTTTAATCTGCCAGATCCAGGTTTCATAGACGACATACACTTTGAAGACTATGACATTCAACTACAAACAGAAAGGACACAAGAAAGACTTGCAACTTTAAATACATTTACGTTATTTCTATCTCGATGGACCTGGCGGATCAGGAAAAACCTATCTATATAATTTATTGATGAGTTTTGTACGAGCACAAGGTCAAATAGCACTCGCATTTGCGACCACTGGAATTGCTGCACTTTTGTTAGAAGGTGAAAGAACTGTGCATAGTGGATTTAAACTGCCAGTGCCTATTTTAGAAACATCAGTGTCAGATATTCGGATGACATCATTACAAGCCAATAAACTAAAAAAAAGTAAATTAATTATAATAGATGAGGCTACAATGATGTCATGCTATGCCATACAATGTATTGGCCATTTGCTTCATGAAGTCATGGATAATACTTTGCTATTTGGTGGAAAGGTCATGTTGTTAGGTGGGGATTTTAGACAAACATTACCTGTTCATGAAAATCGAACCGACATTATCGAAATTTGTATAAAGTCAAGTACACTATGGAAACATTTTACCCATCTTCAATTACAACAAAATATGAGATCAGAAGGACAACATGATTTCAATGATTGGCTTATTAAAATTGGAAAAGGAAAAACAGAACGAATACATCCCACCTCATATGATTTGTAAACAAGATCGAAAATTGGCTATATTCGAGACTACAATAAATAACCAGGACTATTCTGAACTTGCCAACAAAGTCATACTAACATGCAAAAATAAGGATGCATTGATCCTCAATAATGAAATATAAAAAAAAATGAATGCACCAGAAAAATTATCACAGTGCTGATTCTGTACTTGCTGATGACAAATAAAGTGAGGCAAACTTTTCCACTGAATTCATAAACTCATTAACTCCTTCTGGAATGCCACCACATATTTTGCAGCTAAAGAAAGGTGCAATTGTCCTGTTAATGTGAAATATGAACCCAAAAAAAGGCCTATGCAATGGGACAAGATTAATTGTTCAACAATTAAAGGACCATTTCATTGAAAATCCTAACTGGTACCCATAAAGGAGAGAGAGTTTTTTATACCAAGGATAGATTTAGCACCAAGTGAAAGTAGCCTCCCTTTTATACTTCAAAGAAGACAATTTCACATCATCATGGCGTTTGCTGGTGTTGGTATACTAATACGAAATTGCACTGTGGCTCTGTATAACTAGTGTGTGATGGTGCAAGCAGGACCCACCAAAGATCCTCTATGAGACTGAGATCTAAGAACTCCTGTCTCTGAAAAATGGAAGTACAGAAGCAAAATCTTGCTTAACTGCCACTAGGACTAATTCCCACTTACCTTTAAAGTGCTGTCTAAATTAAGACAAGATGAGAGTCTTGAATGTATCAGCAAGTAAGATCAAAATGCGAGTGTCAGGAATTTGCGGGAGAGTCAGGCATGACTCATCTGCTTCCTCTTGTGGAGCTTCTGACATCATCAGACTGCGCAGCTACTGGATAGGTCTGACGTGCACGTTTTGCGTCACTGGCTTACATAGGCCCAGTTAGGGTTAGATAGGCCCAGTTAGGGCTAAATAGATCTAGAAGGGGTTACATGGGCCCAGTTATGGTTAGATAGGCCCACTGAGGGTTAGATAGGGTCAGTTAGGGTTAGATAGATCTAGAGGGGGATACATAAGTCCATTTAAATAGGCCCATTTAGGGTTATTATGTTCAGATAGGGTTAGGTAAGCCCAGTTTGAGTTAGAAAGATCTAGAAGGGGTTAAATAGGACCAGTTAGGGTTAAATATGGTTTACATAGTTACATAGAAATTAAGGTTGAAAAAAGACTGTCAGTCCATCAAGTTCAACCTTAAGATCCCCTCTGGTCTGCAATATGCAGATTAGTTAATAATTAATTTGTTGTTAATTAATTGTTAATTAATTATTAACCAACTATGTATTTATGTATTTATGTATTTTTAATTATTAATTAATCCATAGGAAGGCAAACAGAAAAAAAAAAAAAACAAGTGAAACTTAGCCAAAGCCTTTGCAAAATCCAAAAAGACTACATCCACTGAGTTGCCTTGATCCAAGTTCCTACTAACCTCCTCATAGAAACTAATTTGTTTGACATGACCTATCCCTCATAAATCCATGTTGACTCCTAAGTATAATCCTGTTCAAATAGACATATTCTTGTATATTATCCCTTATTAACCCTCACTGGTCTATAATTCCACTAATTTGCTCTTGCTCCCTTTTTAAATATAGGTGTCACCTCTGCTTTTCTCCAGTCATCTGGTAGAGACCCTGTGTTGAGTCAATCTTTAAAAAAATTAATATAATGGTTTGGCTATTACAGAACCCAGTTTCCTCATTACCCTTGGATGTATTCCTTCAGGACCCGGGACTTTATTAACATTTGTTTTTTCCAACCCCTTTTGGATTACTTCCTGTGTAAACCAATTATTCGACAAAGGTAGTGTAGCCCCATTATGTTGCAGTGTCCCAACCACTGGTACCCCCCTTGTGTATACCAAAGAAAAGAACATATTTAGCTCATCTGCCTTTTTCTGGTCTCTCATTTTCAGACGGCCTGTGTCACATTGTAAAGTTCCTATAGCTTCCTTCCTCGCCATTAATATACTTAAAAAATATTTTAGGGTTAGTCTTACTCTCTTTTGCAATTATTTTTTTCATTTTCTATTTTACCTGACTAATAGCTTTTTTGCAAGCCTTGTTGATTTCCTTGTACTCCCGTAAAGCAGTCTCTGTCCCCTCTTGTTTGTATAATTTAAATGCCTGTTTTTTTACTCTGCATCTTGATCTTAAATTCATTGTTAAGCAACATTGGATGTGTTTTACTCCTTTAAATCTATTCCCACTTCGTATATGGTGGGAAGTATGTATATTTAGTAAGGATTTAAATGTTGTCCATTTATGTTCAGTATTTTTACTTATCAGTTCCCTGTCCCAGTCTATACTTTGTATTGCTGCCCTTAGACCGTTAAAATCTGCCCTTTTAAAATTAAGAGTTTTTTTTTTAAATGTAGTTTTTTTAATTCAATCTTAAATGAGACTATGTTGTGATCACTTTTTCCCAAAGGTTGCCCTATTTCGTATTTGATACTATATCAGTATTATTTGTGATGACTAAATCTAAGATAGCCTCATTTCTATTAGGCTCTTGTATAAACTGGACCAGATAATGATCCCTGAGTGTACTCAAGAACCTGCTCCCCTTAGTTGAACTGCTGGTCTCATTTATCCAGTTTTTAAGGGAAATTAAAATCTCCCATTATTAGAACTTGCCCATGCTTAGCTGCATTTCCCATCTGTAACAATAATCGTATTTCCTCACTTTCAGCTATATTTGGAGTTTATAGCATACTCCTACTAATATTCTTTTGGAATTTGCTGGATTAAATTTGGGCTTAACATACAGACAAATCCCTCCACCTCTTTTACCATTGCCCGTATTTTTCCTAAATAGGTTATAACCATCCAGATTAACAGTCCAGTCATGAGATTCATCCCACCATGTAAGGCCTATTAAATCCAATTTTTCATTAATTGCTAATAATTCTAACTCTCCTATTTTTCCTGGCAAGCTTCTGGCATTAGCAAGCATACATCTTATGTTATGAGTTTGTAGTTTTGAGGTGCCTGCCACTATACTTGAATTACTTTTCCATATTGACTATACTACCCCTCCACCCATCTCCTCCCCTATGAGTTGTTTATTCATCCCTTATAGCTTCTACACTTTCTACCCTATTATTTATATCTAGTCCCTCCCCCCACCTACTAGTTTGAAACCCCCTCCAGCCTTTCTACCATCCATCCCCTAGCACAAAAGCTCCCTCATCATTATATTTTAGTGTGGTTTAATGAGGTTTAGTTAGGGTTAAGGGGTTAATGGGGTATAGTTAGGGTTAATAGTGTAGTGTAGTGCTAAGACTTTGTCATGAGGGTCCTAGTGGACCGTCATGGCACTTATATGGTTAACCTAGGGGTTAATAGTGTCCTATAGGAGTCTATATAAACCCCTATTGGACTGAGGGGGTTAATTGTAGTCTCATCGGGGTCTATATTGACTCCCATGAGTGATGGGGTTAATTTTAGGTGCTGGGGGGTACTTATAGTACCCTTGCGGCAGGGGTTAACAGTTTTATTGATCGCGAGTCCTTTAAGGACCTATAAGGTCCTTTAAGGACCCGCAAGGGCCAGGAAATTAGAATTTTTAATGCAGCAGGACCCCAATCGGGACCCCGCTGCAAGGGTTAATGTGGGGACCCTCCAGGGGGTTAATGTTAGTTGCCACGGGGGTTCTTACAGTACCCCCGCGGCTTGGGGTAACCATTAGTGTGCCGTGGTCCCTTTAAGGAGCTGCGGCGGATCTTTAGGGGAAAATATATATTTAATGCAGCACTGTACAGCACTGTAATTGATAGGGGGCATTAGGGGGGACATGAGAATGACATGTAATACATTGGCTAGCTGGCACATCGCCGCTAGCCAATACTGTCATTTGTGGCAACAAGTCCCCCGGGCTTGAAGAACGGGTTACTGCCTTGGGGGTTATCCAAGCCCAGCGGACTACGGCCACAAATGACAGTATTGGCTAGCGGCAATGTGCCAGCTAGCCAATGTGGTACATTTCATCCTCGTGTCCCCCAATGTGTCCCCCATCATTTATAGTGCCGTACAGTGCTTCCTTTCATTTATTTTTAACTTTTTTAGTTTGGCGGGCATTTCACTCTGATCGGCTAACGCCCGCGATCAGGTCCAAGCCAGCCAAAGATAACGGCCGATTGCCTGTCTTGTGATCGGCCGTAGGAAGGGGTGTGTTGTGGCCCCTTTCATTTGAATAGCCAAGTATAAGTAGGGCTACCAGGGGCCGAAACACCCTAGCATAGAATCGCAGCTTTGTGGCCATCATTTGAATGAGGCCCAAAGAGTATTAAGGGATTTGGATTGTTTCAAAATCTGAATTTCAATATAATACAAAAACATTTGGCTGGGTGGAAATTCTACAAGAGATATTTATGTATATTCTCTAATATATTATAAAATAACATAGTTTTTATTTATACTGCAGTTAATGCAGTTGGGCAGGCAAAACAGCTTTGATTATTCTTTGCTTATTTTATGAAATGTAATTATTCCACAAATAGTGTGCTACAATAGTATCTGCAATACTACAACATGAGATCCACTTGTCTACCAGCTAGCCAATGTAATACATGTCATTCTCATGTCCCCCCTAAAGAATATTACTTCCAAAAATGCATTCACTCTTAAAAAAGGTGAACTGATGCACCCTAGTAACCAATTATATTCTACCATTGATACAGAGTGTTTAACTAATCAGGGGCTTTAAACATGAAATTATACTCTAACCAAAATCCACTCTACTAAAGTGCAGAGATTTAAATATATACTGAAATGTTCAATAATGCTGACTATTTTTAAGAAATATTTTAAAATAAATGCTGAATTAAAAGTTTCTTTGGAAAGAGAGTTACACCTTGTAATTTTAGAAATATTCTAAATTAAAATACAAACTAGCACAGGGCCTCATTCTATTATCGACCGTAAATCGGCCGCAAAGCTGCGATTCCTTGCGGGGCTCCCGTTACCTTGCAATTCAAATAGACTGCGCCGCAAGGATATCCCCTTACGGCCGGCCGCATATCTTGCAACCGGCCGTAAGCTCAGAAATCTTTAAAAGCAAATATAAATTCAAGACGGCACTGTAAAGCCCTGTAAATGCTAGGGATCATAATGGGGGACATGAGGATTAATAGCAACCCTCTCTCAAGCTTGCACATCAGCCCAAATCCGAGATTTCATTAACGGTTTATTTTCCGGCCGCAGCGTGGGCGGGTCTGAGGTGCTCCAAGCCCTCTGGACTTTTTCCATGGATATTTGACATCAATTAAAATAAAAAATATTTACGGATTTGAGTGTAGGGGAATGTTGTGCTATGAATGCTAACACCTACAATCACTTTATAGTCTCCTCAGAGTGCAGGATGGCTTTATTATGGCTTTATTATGTGCTTAATTGTGTGCCTGCGGGACCTTTTTACTGCAAGTTAGCTGCGGCTCGGTTTTAGCCTTGCAGAGAGGGTTCCCGGAGCAATTGATTAGCAACTCTTGCGGCCATTTAAGATCAAAGGCTTTCCTCCGGCGCGTGCGGCCGCAAGGGATAACAAGGCGCAGGCCGCAAGCCTGCCGGAGCCCCCGGCCAGAAGGGAATAGAATAGGCAAATAGCCTGCGGCCGGTCCTTGCGGCCCCGCATCTCCTACGGCCGATAATAGAATGAGGCCCACAGTGTTTTAAACATTTTTATTCTACCCAAAGCAAAATACTTTGGGTAGAAGAAGCATTTAGGAGTACAACTGGGTATTAATTGCTAGTCTTAAACATATGTAATGGACTGTATATTGCTGAAGAATGGCATGCTCTCCCACTCCAAAGAACAGCCTGCGACACATAGGAAATTCTTAAGCCCCCCTGGCCACCTTTTGTCCACCAATGTTTTAACTGTATATCCCTACTTATTATCACTGTTAAAGTCTCTTGATAAATGTGCCCCATTATTTCTTTTTCTTTTTTATAATTCTGTTTAGTATTTTGTAAATCCCCCCAAAACAAAACAGAACCATTATTAAAATAGCTATTTTAAAGATTTGCAAACCAGCGTAATATATACTTTTTTGTGTTTCTAGATGTGTTAACAAATGCAAGTTACATTGATTGTGGTTCAAATAGCTGTCCAATCGCATCTTTGATTTCCAACGATACTACAACACAATCTTCTGGTGTATCAGACACTCTTCGCTATACTCTAATGGGCATTTACACGGGTATGTGTTTATTTATAATCTTAAAACCATATCTGATATTAAAATTTGATGATTAATAAAATAAAAAATAGCAGCTATGCAACACAGGAGTATAAAAGCATTTGAAAGAAAATCTGTTATTTAGCTGACTGCTTGTGTAATGGGGGATTCCATCATATACTACTGGTCTGTTGGTAGCTTTAGAATGAGGGTTATCCTATGGGAGCCTTATGGGATGTCAATAAAAATAGGTTATTAATTGGCCAAAGTGAAAAGAATAGATAAATTCAAACATAATGACTAATGAAATATTACCACTTAAGCTTAAGATTAAGAAAACACACCATATATTTGTGAAGTATGTAACAAACTTACAACATTAGCAGCTATGTAACCCGCAGCATAAAAGCATTTATACATTAAGAGCCATATTAAATTCCAGCCACGTAAGTCCAACGTTTAGGAAGTATGGGCTGCATGCTTTAAATTTGGCTGAGTTATGCCGCTATCACATATATAGTTGTGAGCATGCGAGTTGTTGCTAACTCTTGCAGGCTCGCACATGCTTTCCGTATATCATTTATTTTTCCATTGCATAGAGAATTGCATAAAATGTTTGCAATAAATAAAGCATAATAATAATAATAATAATAATAATTTGCTCAGAAGCAGGTGCTCAGAGTTCTGAATGCCCTGTGTAGATAATGATCACAGCTCACACATTCTTGTTATCTATTATTCTTAATTATCTATTACTGAAGAAGAGGATTATTATAGTTCAGTTGCAGAGTGAAAGCGGGCTGGGATTTACCCAAACCTACATAACTAAATGCAACGTACATAATTAGTACATAGATTGTCATAGGAGGTCATAGCAGAAAGGTCAGACAGATTGTGCTCCACTGGAGAAGAAACTGGCAACTTACTCCAGTATCTTTGCTCAGAAAACCTAATAGATAAGTACAACCAGAGACCTAACCTTATGGCACAGAAGATGATCCCGTGCCTACCATGTTACTTAGGACGAGTAAAGGATGAGTAAAGGATGAGTATGAGTATGAGCATAGCAACCTCGAACTTTAAAACTATGAACCAAGGCAAACTGGACCTGGCCAAACATAACATGATTATATTAAACACTAGCGACTTGCCCGTCAAAAATGACGGCAATAAAATTGTAAGGCAGGTAATGCTGTTTGGTCCAGACATAAATTTTGTTGTTGTTCCGAGATCCTTCGCCGCTCTTTGCGAGCCTCGCCCTGAGCGCCTTCAGTGCTCATTGCAAGGCTGTTGGTGGTTGTATTTTTTTTTCTGATAGGCGCTTTTGCTGTTATTGGTTGGTCGGCAGTGATCTTCTTTTTACGCTTATTACACGGCTTTTTGTGCTATGAGCTGCATTGGCGCTCGTTGTTAGTGGCACGGTGAATGTCTTTTGTGTTTATTGTGAGTGTTTGTTTTTTTGTGTAAATTAAATATTAATAAATTAATAAATGAATATACTTTACCTATTTGGAAGTAATATATGCAGGAAGCATTGTGATGGATAGCGGACAATCTGTTTTGATGTTCCTGCAGCATACAATGTAGTTTTGCCGTGTTTTGGAGCTGATGTGTGTCAGCATGTGTAGTGTAAATATGCTGCATGCGCGAGGGAAAGCAGTTAGGGTATCTGTGTACTTCCGCATTGTGTAAGTTAGTGTTGTAAAATGTCGATGGATGTGTGTGGTACGCGGCTGTGGAGAGTGTATCTTGTACCTCGTATGGCTTTTTTGAAAATCCATATGTGCTTGGTGGTGTTTTGCGTCTTTGGGGTCCTGTATCCTCGTTTTCATTTTTTTCGGCGGCCTAAACTCGGGAATTTGGACTTAAATTGAGGTGTAACTTCAGTTGCAGAGGTCCTGGGTGCTCCCCCCTTGCTGTGGGTAAGCTTTTTATGTATTTTTTGTGTGTATTTGTTGTGTTTTTAATGATTTCAGGTGCGGTTCGGCCGTTAAGGTCATATTTTTGCAAGGTCGTAATAGTTTTTTTTCTAAGTCCCGCAAAAAGTGCTCCGGGTTTAACTGCTTGCCTCGCTATGCGAGGCTCGCCAGTAATAAGCACCTTCGGCGCTCATTGCCTAAGTGCTCCGGGTTTAACGGCTCGCCTCGCTACGCGAGGCTCACCGGCAATGAGCACCTGTGGCGGTCATCGCTAAGTCGTACTGACTCCGCAAACAGCGTGACGACGACTCAAAGTCGGACAATTATAATATGTAATTGATTAGTGAACTCATATGGACTGAAAAGTAATATTTCACATAAGACAACCACCAGATCTTCTGCTGTGGCTGAGAATTCTGCAGAAGAAAGTGGCCAGTAGATTGGAAAAGATAAGTCTGCATCCCAATCTCAAAAAAGGCATTGCCAAAGAGTGCTTTAATTATCAGACAATTGCACTAATTTCATATTCCAGCAAGGTAATGCTTAAAATCTTGCAATTTCTGCTTAGACTTGTCTAAAGCCTTTGACTGTGCGGAAAACAACATGTTCTTAAGATAAGATCTGGGAGGTACCAGTGGTTGGGGCACTGCAGCATAACGGAGCTACACTACCTTCACCAAATAATTAGATAACAAAGGAAGAAATCCAGAAGAGGTTTGAAAAATAAAATGTTAATAAAGCCCCAGGTTCTGATGGAATACATCCAATGGTACTGAGGGAACTGGGTTCTGCAATAGCCAAACCATTATATCTATTTTTTTAAGATTAACTCAACACAGGGTCGTTGCCAGATGACTGGCGAAAAGCAGAGGTGACACCTATATTTAAGAAAGGAGAAGAGCAAATCCGGGGAATTATATACCAGTGAGCCTTACTTCTGTGGTTGGGAAGCTTTTAGAAGGGTTAAGAAGGGATAATATACAAGAATATGTCTATTCGAACGGGATAAGTAAGACTCTTCATGGATTTATGAGGGATAGGTCATATCAAACAAATATAATTAGTTTCTATGAGGAGATTAGTAGGAACCTGGATCAAGGCAAATCAGTGGATGTAGTATTTTGGGATTTTGCAAAGGCTTTTGATACAGTGCCACATGGAATACTATTGTGCAAACTAAGGGATACAGGAATTGCAGTAAATATCTGCTAATTATTATTATTATTTATTATTATCTTTTATTTGTATTGCGCCAACATATTCCGTAGCGCTGTACAGGGGATAAGAACAAGGGAAATACACGTTTAACAAAATTAAAAAAAGTTGAAGAGCCCTGTTTTGAGCTTAGAATCTTAGCAGAAAGTGCTTTATCCCAAAGCACCCTACAAGACTAGAAACTCGCTACTTACAATCTAAAGCTGTTTACAAGTGGATTTACCTTAAAAAGTAAAGGCTAATAAACTGCAGAGTGCACTAATTGTGCCCAGGTGAGAGGGGTGTGGCTTGACTGTTAAACTTGTGTAAAAGGTTTGTGAGCTGGTTTGGGGTCTGTTTACAAGTGGATTTACCTTAAAAAGTAAAGGCTAATAAACTGCAGAGTGCACTAATTGTGCCCAGGTGAGAGGGGTGTGGCTTGACTGTTAAACTTGTATAAAAGGTTTGTGAGCTGGTTTGGGGTCTGTTTACAAGTGGATTTACCTTAAAAAGTAAAGGCTAATAAACTGCAGAGTGCACTAATTGTGCCCAGGTGAGAGGGGTGTGGCTTGACTGTTAAACTTGTATAAAAGGTTTGTGAGCTGGTTTGGGGCCTGTTTACAAGTGGATTTACCTTAAAAAGTAAAGGCTAATAAACTGCAGAGTGCACTAATTGTGCCCAGGTGAGAGGGGTGTGGCTTGACTGTTAAACTTGTATAAAAGGTTTGTGAGCTGGTTTGGGGCCTGTTTACAAGTGGATTTACCTTACAAGTAAAGGCTGATAAATTGCAGAGTGCACTAATTGTGCCCAGGCGAGAAGGCAGAAGTTAATAGAAACCGGAGAAGGGGAACTTGTGAGCTTGCGAACATTTTCAGTATCAAGTGCAATTCTAGTAAAAGCCTAGGAGTTTAAATAAAAGGAGGGCCTTCAAAGAAAAGGGAGGGCAGATTTATAGTGCAAAGGAGGAAAACTTTATATAAATATATTATATTATATTCTTTATTTTTCCCACTGAAATTTCGTAGACAATAATAATAATTATGAGTCAGTCCAGTGGCAACCTTATTCAGTGTACATCCTGTCAAATGTATGCACTACTGGAACATATGATCCAGGGTCCATACCTCTGTGACAGGTGTGAGCATGTTGCCTCTTTGGAAGCTCAAATTGAAGATCTGGAGAGGAGAATTGCAGCACTTAGTGATATTGCTCCACTGGAAAGGGAATTGGTGCTCACGGAGCACAGTTTAGCTGGGCCTAGTATGGAGGGAGGAGCTGGGGCTAGGGAGGATGGCCAGGGAGGTAGCTGGGTTACAGTTACAAGGGGAAGCAGGGGGAACAGGAGGAGGCAGGCCAGTTCTGAGTTGTCAAACACCAACAGATTTGCCAGATTGAGTGAAACTGTTGGCGATGTCCATTCAGGAATGGCAATGCCAGATAGAGCTGTTCCCTCTAACAGCCGGGCGAACAGCTCTACTGGAGAAGAGGGAGGGCAGAATAGGCAGAGCAACAGACATGTTTTGGTGGTAGGGGACTCTATTATTAGGAAGGTAGACAGGGTAATTTGTCACCCAGATCCCAGCAATCGAACAGTTTGCTGTCTCCCGGGTGCTCGGGTTCGGCATGTTGTGGATCGGGTGGATAAATTATTGGGAGGGGCTGGTAATGAACCGGCGGTCTTGGTACACATTGGTACCAATGACAAAGTTAGTGGAAGATGGAGCGTCCTAAAGAATGATTTTAGAGAATTAGGGAATAAGCTTAAAGCAAGGACCTCCAAGGTAGTATTTTCTGAGATACTACCAGTGCCACGTGCTAGCCCAGGGAGGCAGAAGGAGCTTAGGGAGGTTAATGCGTGGCTAAAAAAGTGGTGCAGTGCAGAGGGTTTTGGGTTTTTAGAGCACTGGGCTGACTTCTCACTTGGGTACAATCTCTATAGCAGGGATGGATTGCACCTTAATGATGAGGGCGCTTTTGTGCTAGGGAATAGGATGGTAGAACGGCTGGGGGAGTTTTTAAACTTGTAGGTGGGGGGGAGGGACTATATAGAAGTATTGGGGTAAATAGGGTAGAGAGGGAAAGGGATGAATTATTTACCCATGGGGGAGGAGAAGGGGGGAGGGTTACAATAGAAAGTAGGGAGATATTAATAGGGGCCTCAAATACAGTGGCAGGCACTTCACATCAGCAGAGCCATAGCAACATAAAGTGTATGATTGCAAACGCAAGAAGTTTGCCTGGGAAAATGGATGAGCTAGAAATATTAGCAGTACAAGAAAAATGGGGCTTAATAGGCATTACGGAAACATGGTGGGATGAATCTCATGACTGGACTGTTAATCTGGATGGTTACAACCTATTTAGGAAAGATAGGGGCAATGGTAAAAGAGGAGGAGGGATCTGTCTTTATGTTAAGCCTGAATTTAAGCCTATAGTTAGAGAAGATATTTATGCTGGCACTAACGGCATCATTGAATCCTTGTGGGTTGAGCTAAATAGTGGAGGAGCTAATTCTAAATGCATATTGGTGGGAGTATGCTATAAACCCCCAAATATAGCTGAAAGTGAGGAAATACAATTATTGTTACAGATTGGAAATGCAGCTAAGCATGGGCAAGTTCTAATAATGGGAGATTGTAATTACCCTGATATAAACTGGATAAACGAGACCAGCAGCTCAGCTAAGGGGAGCAGGTTCTTGAGTACACTCAGGGATCATTATCTAGCCCAGGTAATACAAGAACCTACTAGAAATGGGGCCATCTTGGATTTAGTCATCACAAGTAATATTGATATAATATCAAATGTAAAAATAGGGGAACCCTTGGGGAACAGTGATCACAACACAGTCTCATTTGAGATTGAATACAAAAAACAGAGTTGTAAGGGGCCAACAAAAACTCTAAATTTTAAAAGGGCTAACTTTAATGGGCTACGGGCAGCAATACAACATATAGACTGGGACAAAGAACTTACAGGGAAGAATACTGAAAATAAATGGACAACATTCAAATCCTTACTAAATAAACATACTCATCAGCATGTACCATGTGGAAATAAAATGAATAGGAGTAAATCACATCCCATGTGGCTTAACAATGACTTAAAGATCATGATGAGGAAAAAGAAGTATGCATTTAAATTATACAAGAAGGAGGGAACAGAGGCATCTTTATGTGACTATAAGGAAATCAACAAGGCTTGCAAAAGGGCTATTAGACTGGCTAAAATAGAAAATGAGAAGTCAGTTGCAATGGAAAGTAAGACTAACCCTAAAATATTTTATAAATATATTAATGGGAAGAAGGCCAGGAAGGAATCGATAGGACCATTACAATGTGACACAGGCCATCTGATAATTAGTGACCAGGAAAAGGCAGATGAGCTAAATAGGTTCTTTTCTTCGGTTTACACAAGGGAGGTACCAGTGGTTGGGACACTGCAACATAATGGGGCTACACTACCTTCACTAAATAATTGGTTAACGCAGGAAGAAATACAAAAGAGGTTGGAGAAAATAAATGTTAATAAAGCCCCAGGTCCTGATGGAATACATCCAAGGGTACTGAGGGAGCTGGGTTCTGTAATAGCCAAACCATTATATCTAATCTTTAAAGACTCGCTCACTACAGGGTCTCTACCAGATGACTGGAGAAAAGCAGAGGTGATACCTATATTTAAGAAGGGATCTAGAGCAAATCCGGGGAATTATAGACCAGTGAGCCTCACTTCTGTAGTTGGGAAGCTTTTAGAAGGGTTAATAAGGGACAGAATACAAGAATATGTCTATTTGAACAGGATCATAGGTAGCAGTCAACATGGATTTATGAAGGAAAGGTCGTGTCAGACCAATCTAATTAGTTTTTATGAGGAGGTTAGTAGGAACTTGGATCAGGGCAACTCAGTGGATGTAGTCTTTTTAGATTTTTCAAAGGCATTTGATACAGTGCCACATGGAAGACTAGTGAGCAAACTAAGGGATACAGGAATTGCAGTAAATATCTGCTCATGGATCGAGAGCTGGCTAAAAGACAGGAAGCAAAGGGTTGTTGTAAATGGAACATACTCCGATTGGTCTAATGTGATAAGTGGGGTTCCTCAGGGCTCAGTATTGGGTCCTCTCCTTTTTAACATATTTATTAATGACATTGAAGTAGGACTCGAATGTAGTGTCTCCATTTTTGCTGATGACACTAAGTTGTGCAAGGTAATAAAATCAGATAATGATGTACTTTCCCTACAAAAGGATTTGCATAAATTAGAGAAATGGGCGGCTAAATGGCAGATGAGATTTAATACAAATAAATGTAAGATTATGCATTTGGGAAGGAAAAATAGCCAAGCAATCTATAATCTTAATGGAGAAAATCTAGGGGTATCAGATATTGAAAGGGATTTGGGAGTACTGGTGGACAACCACCTAGGTAACAGCGCTCAAAGCCAAGCAGCGGCTGCAAAGGCAAATAAAATATTAGCATGTATTAGGAAGGGTATAGAAGCCAGGGAAGAAGATATAATTCTGCCACTATACAAATCTCTAGTACGCCCTCATTTGGAATATGGAGTACAATTTTGGGCACCACCTCACAAAAAAGACATCTTAGAGCTGGAAAAAGTACAGAGAAGGGCTACAAAACTAATAAGGGGAATGGAGGGGCTAAGTTATGAAGAAAGACTAGCAAAATTAAACTTATTTTCGCTAGAATAAAGGCGTCTAAGAGGAGATATGATTACGGTTTTTAAATACATCCAGGGTCCATATAAGGCTTTGTCAAGTGAGCTTTTTGTAGCAAGAGATTTTCAACTGACAAGAGGACATCCGTTGAGGTTAGAGGAAAAAAGATTTCACCTTAAACAAAGAAAAGGGTTCTTCACAGTTAGGGTGGTTAAACTGTGGAATTCTCTACCAAAGGAGGTGGTGACAGCGAATTCGATAGACAACTTCAAAAAGGGGTTAGATATATTTCTGAATAAAGAGGGCATTCAAGGCTATCCTAGATAACTAGCGAAGGAATATTGATCCAGGGAGAAATTTGATCGCCAGTTTCTGGGGTCAGGAAGGAATTTTGCTTTTTTTCCCCCTTATGAGACAATTGGCAAAGTTTCAATGGGGTTTTTTTTATGTTTGCCTTCCTCTGGATCAATTAACAATAATTAACAATTAACAATAATAATAAATAGTCCAAATTAAAAAGATCAATAGAGATCTAAAAAGGTTGAACTTGATGGACTAACTCTTTATTCATTCTCCAATACTATACTATTAATAATTATTTAATCAATAATTTAATTAATAACTAATCCGCATATTGCAGATCAGAGGAGATCTTAACAGGTTGAACTTGATGGACTGAAAGTCTTTTTTCAACCTTAATTACTATGTAACTATGTAACTATGTAACTATGTAAAGGGAATTAAAGGGCAGAGAACTGGGGAAGAGTAACAAATAAGGAATAGCAAGGGCAAGGAAGTAAGTGAAAGATAGAAAGAGTTTTATTTAGAGGGAGAGGGGATGGATCTGAGGTGAAAGAGTAGTATGTTGGCTGACCCCTAGTGTTGAGATGATATATCTGCAAGTAGGAAGTCAGGTGTTTTCTATGGCTCTATAAATTTAATCTGAGTTGAGTTGGGGTGGGGTGGAAGGAGGGAGGGCAGTTCTGAGTGTGTCACAGATGAAGTAGGCCTTAAAACCAGAGTAAATTTGCACTGAAAGAAAGAGAGAGAGAGAATGGATTGGGGTCAGACAGTACAGGAAGATAGGAGAGTTAGGAAGGAATGAGAGAGAGACCATAGAATAAAGATATTTGAGGAGGGGGGAGGAGATTTGAGGTATTTATGCCAGCCATAAATGGGGGAGGATGGGGGGGAAGGTGGGGACAGCAGAGCAGGGTATAGGAAACAGTTAAAAATTGAAAACAAAAAGTCAGAATATTTCTATCTGCCAAGATATAATAACATGCATACAGTAGTGATATTAATAAACATATTGGCTCCAGGGATGGCCCAGTTTCCATAGTCTTCTCCATACCTGCTGAGGTGTTCTGAATGCAGTTCTGAGTGTGTCACAGATGAAGTAGGCCTTAAAACCAGAGTAAATTTGCACTGAAAGAAAGAGAGAGAGAGAATGGATTGGGGTCAGACAGTACAGGAAGATAGGAGAGTTAGGAAGGAATGAGAGAGAGACCATAGAATAAAGATATTTGAGGAGGGGGGAGGAGATTTGAGGTATTTATGCCAGCCATAAATGGGGGAGGATGGGGGGGAAGGTGGGGACAGCAGAGCAGGGTATAGGAAACAGTTAAAAATTGAAAACAAAAAGTCAGAATATTTCTATCTGCCAAGATATAATAACATGCATACAGTAGTGATATTAATAAACATATTGGCTTCAGGGATGGCCCAGTTTCCATAGTCTTCTCCATACCTGCTGAGGTGTTCTGAATGCAGTTCTGAGTGTGTCACAGATGAAGTAGGCCTTAAAACCAGAGTAAATTTGCACTGAAAGAAAGAGAGAGAGAGAATGGATTGGGGTCAGACAGTACAGGAAGATAGGAGAGTTAGGAAGGAATGAGAGAGAGACCATAGAATAAAGATATTTGAGGAGGGGGGAGGAGATTTGAGGTATTTATGCCAGCCATAAATGGGGGAGGATGGGAAAGGTGGGGAAGGTGGGGACAGCAGAGCAGGGTATAGGAAACAGTTAAAAATTGAAAACAAAAAGTCAGAATATTTCTATCTGCCAAGATATAATAACATGCATACAGTAGTGATATTAATAAACATATTGGCTCCAGGGATGGCCCAGTTTCCATAGTCTTCTCCATACCTGCTGAGGTGTTCTGAATGCAGTTCTGAGTGTGTCACAGATGAAGTAGGCCTTAAAACCAGAGTAAATTTGCACTGCTGAGGTGTTCTGAATGCAGTTCTGAGTGTGTCACAGATGAAGTAGGCCTTAAAACCAGAGTAAATTTGCACTGAAAGAAAGAGAGAGAGAGAATGGATTGGGGTCAGACAGTACAGGAAGATAGGAGAGTTAGGAAGGAATGAGAGAGAGACCATAGAATAAATATATTTGAGGAGGGGGGAGGAGATTTGAGGTATTTATGCCAGCCATAAATGGGGGAGGATGGGGACAGCAGAGCAGGGTATAGGAAACAGTTAAACATTGAAAACAAAAAGTCAGAATATTTCTATCTGCCAAGATATAATAACATGCATACAGTAGTGATATTAATAAACATATTGGCTCCAGGGATGGCCCAGTTTCCATAGTCTTCTCCATACCTGCTGAGGTGTTCTGAATGCAGTTCTGAGTGTGTCACAGATGAAGTAGGCCTTAAAACCAGAGTAAATTTGCACTGCTAAGGTGTTCTGAATGCAGTTCTGAGTGTGTCACAGATGAAGTAGGCCTTAAAACCAGAGTAAATTTGCACTGCTGAGGTGTTCTGAATGCAGTTCTGAGTGTGTCACAGATGAAGTAGGCCTTAAAACCAGAGTACATTTGCACTGCTGAGGTGTTCTGAATGCAGTTCTGAGTGTGTCACAGATGAAGTAGGCCTTAAAACCAGAGTAAATTTGCACTGCTGAGGTGTTCTGAATGCAGTTCTGAGTGTGTCACAGATGAAGTAGGCCTTAAAACTAGAGTACATTTGCACTGCTGAGGTGTTCTGAATGCAGTTCTGAGTGTGTCACAGATGAAGTAGGCCTTAAAACCAGAGTAAATTTGCACTGCTGAGGTGTTCTGAATGCAGTTCTGAGTGTGTCACAGATGAAGTAGGCCTTAAAACCAGAGTAAATTTGCACTGCTGAGGTGTTCTGAATGCAGTTCTGAGTGTGTCACAGATGAAGTTGGCCTTAAAACCAGAGTAAATTTGCACTGCTGAGGTGTTCTGAATGCAGTTCTGAGTGTGTCACAGATGAAGTAGGCCTTAAAACCAGAGTACATTTGCACTGCTGAAGTGTTCTGAATGCAGTTCTGAGTGTGTCACAGATGAAGTAGGCCTTAAAACCAGAGTACATTTGCACTGCTGAGGTGTTCTGAATGCAGTTCTGAGTGTGTCACAGATGAAGTAGGCCTTAAAACCAGAGTACATTTGCACTGATGAGGTGTTCTGAATGCAGTTCTGAGTGTGTCACAGATGAAGTAGGCCTTAAAACCAGAGTACATTTGCACTGCTGAGGTGTTCTGAATGCAGTTCTGAGTGTGTCACAGATGAAGTAGGCCTTAAAACCAGAGTAAATTTGCACTGCTGAGGTGTTCTGAATGCAGTTCTGAGTGTGTCACAGATGAAGTAGGCCTTAAAACCAGAGTAAATTTGCACTGCTGAGGTGTTCTGAATGCAGTTCTGAGTGTGTCACAGATGAAGTAGGCCTTAAAACCAGAGTAAATTTGCACTGCTGAGGTGTTCTGAATGCAGTTCTGAGTGTGTCACAGATGAAGTAGGCCTTAAAACCAGAGTAAATTTGCACTGCTGAGGTGTTCTGAATGCAGTTCTGAGTGTGTCACAGATGAAGTAGGCCTTAAAACCAGAGTAAATTTGCACTGCTGAGGTGTTCTGAATGCAGTTCTGAGTGTGTCACAGATGAAGTAGGCCTTAAAACCAGAGTAAATTTGCACTGCTGAGGTGTTCTGAATGCAGTTCTGAGTGTGTCACAGATGAAGTAGGCCTTAAAACCAGAGTAAATTTGCACTGCTGAGGTGTTCTGAATGCAGTTCTGAGTGTGTCACAGATGAAGTAGGCCTTAAAACCAGAGTAAATTTGCACTGAAAGAAAGAGAGAGAGAGAATGGATTGGGGTCAGACAGTACAGGAAGATAGGAGAGTTAGGAAGGAATGAGAGAGAGACCATAGAATAAAGATATATATTTTTTTGATTGAGAGCTGGCTAAAAGACAGGAAGCAAAGGGTTGTGGTAAATGGAACATACTCAGATTGGACTAATGTGGCAAGTGGGGTTCCTCAGGGGTCAGTATTAGGCCCTCTCCTTTTTAACATTTTTATATTAATGACTTAGAAGCAGAACTGGAAAGTAGTGACTCCATTTTTGCTGATGACACACAGTTGTGCAAAGTAATTAAATCAGATATTGATGTACTTCCCTCCAAAGGGATGTGCACAAATTAGAGGAATGGACATCTAAATGGCCAATGAGATTTAATACGAATAAATGTAAAGTTGGAAAGTAGAAAAAATTGCCATGCAATTTTTAAACTTAATGAAGCAAATCTAGGGGTATCAGATATTGAAAGGAATTTGGGAGTGCATGTGGACAACCACATAGTTAACAGTGCTCAATGCCGAGCAGCAGCTGGAAAGGCAAATAAAACATTAGCATGTATTGGGAAGGGTATAGATGCAAGGGAAGCAAATATAATTCTGCCACTATACAAATCTCTATTACGCCCTCATTTGGAATATAGAGTACAATTTTGGGCACCACTTCATTAAAAGAACATTTTAAAGTTGGAAAAGGTACAGAGAAGGGCAACAAAACTAATAAGGGGAATGGAGGGGCTAAGTTATGAAGAAAGACTAACCAAACTAAACGTATTTTCTCTAGAAATGCGTCTGGAGGGGATATGATTACCCTATATACATATATCCAGGGTCAGTATAAAGATTTGTCAAGGGAGCTTTTTGTACCAAGAGGTTTTCAACTGATAAGTGGACATCCTTTGAGGTTAGAAGTAAAAAGATTCCACCTTAAAGAAAGAAAATGGTTCTTCACAGTAAGGGTGATTAATCTGTGGAATTCTCTACCAAAGGAGGTGGTGACAGAAGATTCAATAGATAACAATAAAAAGGGACTGGATATATTTCCATATAAAAAGGGCATACAGGGTTATCCTGGTTAGTTAGAGAGGGGGTATTGATCCAGGGAGGAATCCAATATTTTTTTCCCTTTTGAGACAACTGGCAAATTTTCTGTGTTTTTTTTTTAATTTGCCTTCATTTGTATCAATTAACAACTAATACGCAAATTGAAGATCAGAAGAGATCTTAAAAGGTTGAACTTGATGGACTATGTCTTATTTCAACCTCAAATACTATGAAACTATGTAACTTTGTAGGTAAGATGGAGTTACCTGTCCATCTCATCTGCCTCTTGAGGAATCTGTATGTGAACCAAGAAGCCACTGTCAGAACTGAACATGGAATAACCCAATATTTCAAGATCAGGAAAGAAGTGTGACAAGTGAGTATATTGTCACCTTATTTATATAAGCAGGGGTGAATAGATGATGGTATTGAAGCAATGAACACGAGCTTGAGGGAGCTCAGAGGGGCAGTGGCTAACAGATGTGCCTGGCATGCTGTGGTCCATAGGGTCACTGAGAGTTGGACATTACTGAATGATTAAACAACAACAAATATATTCCTGCATGACATCCACTTTGCATCTAATCAAAGCTAACACATTCTGTGGAGAATTTAGTAAAGGTTTGTTCCATGGTAACAGCAAGCTATATGTGAGTATTCACGTTTTTTTTGTGAACAGGGTGTGTAATGGGATTGTTATGGCATGTTATGAGTGTGTTACATTTGATATTGATCTTCAGCTGCACTTGTTTCAACTTCACGATAGCAGTATATTATATTATATAGTATATATATAAATAATATTATATTACCAGTATTCAGCCATTAACATGAAACATAAAAAACTACATATAACAGGAAAATTCCTTTAACACAACTTTTCCATCAATACAATTCTTTTGTTGTTGTTCAGTCATGTCTTCAGCCTCATGATTATACCTTCCAGTGAACAGTTTGGCTTGATTTCAAGTACAGATGCATTATATATTCTTGCAGTCCAAGGGACTCTAAGTAGTTTTCTCCAATAAAACAATCAAAGGCATCACACAGCATTCTTTATGGTGCAACTATCATATTCCTATGTTACTAATGGTGATACTAATAACTGATAATGTAATATCTTTACTTTTTACTAGCTAGCCCTGACTTGCCTTGAGCTTTCCTCCCCAGAAGCAAATATTTTTTTTAAATCCCAGAAGAATAAAATCGGTCACTGCCTCCACTTTTTCCCCACCTATATGCCAGGAACTAAGATTGTGATTTGCCAAAATACTCATCTTTTTGACATTGAGCAGCAGGCCAACTTTTGTACTCTCTTCTTTCACACAAATCAATAGGCCATTTAATTGATCTTCAGTTTCACCCATCAGAGTTGTTCCGTGTAACTGAGCTTGTTGATATTTCTTACAGCAATATTGATTCCTGCTTTGGATTCATCCAGCTAGGCCTTACCCATGATGTACTCTGCATATAAGTTGAATAAATAAGGTGACAATATACAACCTTGTTGCACACCGTTCCTGATCTTGAACCATTTAGTTTTAAGTTTGGTTCTGACTGTAGCTTCTTGGTCCACATGCAGATTCTTCAAGAGGCAAGAAAGATGATCTGGTACTCACATCTCTTTAAGAACTTGCCACATTTTGTTGTGAGGCAGAATTATATTTTCCTATGATTTCATTACATAACTTGGACTTTTCAGTATATACATGATAGTGGAATTATGGTATCCATAATTTTAGCTACAAATTATTTAAGCCCTGTTATGGTTATTTCAATGACATATATAATTGTCGTAATTGCGGGGTTGGCAAAAATTGTTCGTAACACAATGTTAAAATTTCGGGCCTTGAGCAGCAAGCCGGAAAACTGCGGCCCTCACAAAGGCGCTCATTGCGCTGGTGGAGATGAGTGCCACAGGCTCATCTGCGCCACAGTCGCTCATCCCGACCACCTGCAAAACTTAGGCAATGAGCGCCAAAGGAGCTCATTGCGCTGGTGTAGATGAACGCCATAGGCGCTCATCCCAATGACCCGCGGGACTTAGGCAATGATCGCTAAAGGCGCTCATTTCACTGGTGGAGATGAGCGCCACAGGTGCTAATCCCGACGACCCGCGGGATGGATGGAAAATTACGGCCTGTACTACTTAGTACCCAAAGTAGGCAGATGGACTGCAGGGCTCCCAAAAATACGACTTTAACTGCTGAACCGCTGAACTGGAAAGACCGGCAAAAATACACATATGACTCAAATTAACTTACACACTCAAACACAGCAAGTTCATTTGAGGCATATTTTGCCTTTTTTTATGGTCGCAAATCGCCAAAGGGAAAAAACGAAATGGAGGGCGGAAAAAAATTAAACAAGACGTAAACGAGGCCGAAAGACGTAAAACATGGTCGAAGGACGTATAAATAGGACGAAGGATGTAAATACGAGCCCTAAGCACTAAGACTTAACGCAAACCAGTAACACTTAATACAAGGCAGTAACATTTAACTCAAGGCAGTAGGCCCCTAAACTACACAGGCCTATAAAGTACACAGGGGTAGAGCCACACAATGAGAGCTAGTACCAATATAATAAAATAACTAAGTCAGTTGTTTTTGTTTTATTTTACCAATATAATACCTTTATTTGTATAAAGAAGTCACGTTATGGCATTTGTGTTGCGCTCTTGATATAATGTGATACTTTGCCTATATATCTCCAAGAGATCTATATAATTACACTTATATTCTATCCTCGTACCCGATTTCTAACACCTTGTCTCATATTCTATATTTCTATATTTTTAATCGTCATTTTATATTTTTAATCATCATTTTTTAGGTTTTTTATTATTCCAGTAATGTTTACATTTTAATATGGGTCTATGTCGAGTTTGGTCCACATTGATTTAAGAATATTTTTCCTAATCCATTTTGCCATTGTATATATTAAGATTCGTGAACCTAGGTTTTGCGGTCATCCTCATCCCCCATATATATAGTGATCAGCCTATTTTTTTTCTATATGTTGGAAGAGGGAGTTTGCAGTGGCCAGAGAATTATCTTAACAGAATTCTACTAATCTCTGACCTGCTTAATTTTGTATTGGGCCAAACATGCCCATTATTCCAGCTAGCTTTTGTTTCCCTACTTTGCATTACAATCTCCTATAATGAGAGAAATATATTTTTTTGGTGTTATATCTATGAGGTTTTGAATATCTATGTAGAATTGGACAACTTCAGCCTTCTCAGCACCCATGACTGGAGCATAGACTTGAATCATTGTGATATTAATTGGCTTATCTTGAAATGTAATCATTCTGTCATTTATTGGGTTGTAACCAAGCACTGCTTTGGCAACCCTTTTATTGACTTGGGGGGCTACTCGATTTCCTCTGTGGGATTCTTGACCTGGTGGTTTTCTGATATAAAATATTCCATTCCAGCTCATTTCAATTCAGAAATTCCAAAGATATCAATGCTTAACCTTGTCATCTTATGTCTGAACAAGTCCAGTTTGTTTTGGTTCATAGTTCTAACATTCCAGGTTCCTATGCTGAATTGTTCTTTGCAGCTGCAGACTTTACGTTCCCCTCTAGACACATCCTCTGTAGGGCATCCTTGTGACTTTGACCCAACCACTTCATTAAATATAGTGTGGTCTTCCTTAGTAATCTGTTATGCACTTTCTGACCTGAAGGGCTCATCTTCCGGTGCCATATTGTTATGTCTCTGGTTGTGTTTTTTCTTAAGGTTTTCTTGGCAAAGATACTAGAGTGGGTTGCCATTTTTTTCTCAGTGGACCACAATTTGTCTGACCTCTCTGCTATGACCTGACCTTCTTGGGTGAACATGTTATAGCTCATAGCTTCATGGAAGTTCACAAGCCTCTTCACCACAACAAGATAGCGATCCAGAAATTGATCGACATTAGCATAAATTAATCCCATGTTTATGTAAATATAAGATTATCCCTATAAATTAAATTTTTATTTTTATATTTTTATATTTTGTGACAAGCTATCAGTCACCACTGGGTTTGTGCTCTTGTTTCTGACACTTTTGATATGCCACTTTAGATTGTGGTTTAACTCGCATCCCGTTAGTAAGTCTCCCCCCAACCATGTGTCTCATTATAACTAACCTTTGGCTGAACATACCAATCCTATTACAGTCTGCCAGGATCTCTGTTATCAGTAGCAGTCTCCATTATGTCTGTCTGGGTTCCATGTTATTTGTTTACACAATTCCACACAATGCCATATGCAGAAATGCTCTGGATCTCAAAGGTGGTCCCCATAAGCATTTGGTCCCCAGGTAAAATAAATGTTGAGAACCACTGCTCTAAGTCACATTCCATCAGATTCTCTATGCTTTACAGGGACTATGAAGTAGATCACTGGAGATTGTGGTGTCTATTTCCTATGGGGAAAATTGCCATTATAGCATTATTGGTACTTAATTATATACAGTATATAAGGATGAATGCACAATGATTCTATATAACTATCAACTATAGTTTTCCTGCAACTTTCATGGTGTATTTCCACAGGGTGTGGGGTGTTAGCTGTGACTCTTGTTGCTGCATTGTTGGATCCGATTGATCTCACAGAAGGAGAACAAAAAGAAGAGGATGACAAAATATCCTTCTGCCAATCACTACTCACTACAATAAAACAGCTCAAAGATAAACGCCAGTGTCTTCTTATCCCTTTGACTATGTTTAGCGGATTTCAGCAAGGTTTTCTTTCCAGTGACTACACAAAAGTGAGTACGGTAGATCAAAATAAACATTGTAAATTCTAAGGCCTCATGTTGATAAAGCATATGTTAATAGTGTCATTTAAAAAGGGATATCTCCAGATTCCTCCAGAACATTATTGTAACATTTTTTATATATGTCTCCATTAAAGAAACACTGTAGTAGCAAATTCAATATATACTATGTTAAAAGCTACACTTAAAAATATTTATAAAACAAAAAACTAATACATCCTCAATTTTTTTACCTTGCAAATGCAATTGTATTCCAATGCGCCATGTTGGTTTCTACTGATGAACTTCTTGAGGTGTGACTAGACAATAAGAAATATTTGTCTAAATATTTATCTGAAAATGGAAATGTGTCAGTTACAATTGCCAGTGCTTTCAACATGAATAACTCAATCTAATGAGAAAGTAGCTGAGGAATCATCTGAGAGGAGAAGATTTGATTTCAACAGTAAAGAATAACTGATTATGAAAGACACAAAATACAAGTACTGCATTTATTAAGTTATTTTGGTTATTTATAAAAACAAGTATAGTCATTTGAACTAACACACAGAAATAATGTTTAGTGCAAACATTTCAATTACACAGTAAAGCTGAGAGTTATGGTTATGATTAAGTTTATGTGCACAAAGCTGTCAAACCTTCAATTAATATTACCAGATACAACAAAATACATATATTACAGTAAAATCAATATTCATTTGTTTTCTGATTTTAAGACTTAAAGGACCACTGTAGTGTCTTATAAAGGGCTATATAAAGAATAGTTAGGTAATGCCTGATGTCACAATACTCTACGTCCAATCCACACCTCACCAACTGGTGGAGACAGCAGAATTTTGGTAGCCTTTCATCAGATCAGACAGCCACAAACAGAGCATGAAAATCCCAACACCTTGAAAAAACATCGTTCTACCACCTATGTCTCAACCAGAAGATTACTTTTTGAACAGGGTACAACATATTTATAGTAAAAATACAATGACAACTAAACACATTAACATAAATAAATGAAAGGGATATATATGTCTGGATATGTAATTTACCTATGTATTTATTTACTTTATTATAATAAGAAGCAATTAAAAGCTCTGTTTTTACTGCCTAAAATCATTCAAATTGTGTTTGCATGGGTCTGCCCACTGCAGCATATTCAGAAACAGACTCTGTAGAACCTATCAGGCTAGTACACTACACTATATCTAAGTCTGTGCATTCTGATTGGTTAGACTTTTAAGAAATCAGATATGGTTTGGAAATTATTCAAATTCTCAGTTCTGATTAGCTGAAACATGATTGACACATATTTTAGCCACTCAGAATCCGCAAAAAATAGTATACAAGGCAAAAGAGATGTTTAAAAAACTTTAATCATCACAGGAGCTTCTGAAAGGAGGAGCTCCGTTAGATGAAGTTTTTCTTTTTATATAGCTGTGGTTTTTTTGGTGGAGGCTTATTTCCACAAGCCAAAGATGAGGAACAAGGGCTTAAATCAAGAAAGAAGAGGACTGATTTTTCAATCAAAGTGCCCACTTATTCAGTGATTAGCTAACGTATATTTACATTATTTATAGGTTTATTTTTTCGGGTGGTTAGGGTCCATGGGAGTCCAACACAGTGTTGGGAAGAAGGTTGCCATGGGAGTCCTTGATGACACCCATGGTATAAGGGTAAACTAAGGACCCACATTTTCATAGCTTAGTATACCATGGAGGTCCGTTGGACCCCCATTGTATAGGGGTTCATATTAGGAGCCATGGGGGCCCATAGAAACCCTCCAGACACACTACTTTCAGGGGGATAGAAAGATCAGAAGCGTACACAATTGAAAATTAGTTATTCATTGTTTAAATGCAAAGTCAAAGTTTCATAAAGGTTTTTGATTCTTATCAAGCCCTACTAACTATTATTTAGAGAGCCCTTTATAATAGCACTAAAGTTAATTGTTGCTGATGCTTCTTATTGTCTGTTTTCTGTTGTTCGTCATTTTTTTTTTCTTGTGTTTTGATCATTTTGACTAACTTGTCTGAGACATAGTTTAATTTGGACATGAATGTATATTCAACATTTTTGATTTGGCCATTTGGCTTTGGACTTTTTCAGTAAAGGTGTGGAAATTCATGAGAATGTAACAATGATTTCTTGATGTTTATATCAGTACAACTGCTAATAAATGTAATAATCACTTTATGCATTGTATTTTGTCAGCATGCTTATAACTATGGTAATTTTATGAAAAACATTTTAGTTTGGTTTATTTTTCAATTCTAAAGGCATTTGTGACATGCACATTGGGGATACACTTTGTGGGATACGTAATGATTTGCTTTGGTGCAACCAACTCAATATGTTCCCTCCTGTTTGGAAAGCTTTCACAATATACTGGAAGGATTTCACTTTTCATGCTAGGTAAGTATTGTGTGTTACACGAATGCCATATCATTTTGTACTACAAATGTGTTTGCAATAACAACAAGTAGGTAAAAAATAGGTAAAGAATAGGTAACAAAATGAACAAGGGGAATTAAGCTAAGAGGAAAGAGTGAGTAAATTATACTAATGTATCTATATCCCCTCCAATCCATAATGAATACCTGTGCCACACTCATATATCTTACTCAACTGTTCTTCTCTATAAATAATCTATATCAGTGCTGATTCCACTATCTCCCCATAAAGTTAAACAAAGTTAAAATCCTGATTTTAGCATATAAAGCCCTTATTACAATATTGCATTCCCTTATATCTCTAACCTCTATATCTTTTAATGATACAGTAAGGTTCACCTCACATAAAACTTACCTGGCAATTAGGGCTAATTAACTGCAATTTAATCAGGCTATTATAATCTTTCCAGCAAAGAGGTTGGGTACCACCAGTGGCGGCTGGTGAACTTTCAAGTTGGAGGGGTGCCAGAACAAGACTTGGCTCCTCCCCTTACACAGACCCCACCCATTTTAAACTTCTCCCCTGTTATAATATTGACATATATATGTCTCACCCAATGACCTTATACTTGCCCCACCCATTGAAATAGACTCCACCTACTGATTTTTTAATACTGTTCAAAAATTCTAGAGACCTGGGATTCAGGCAAATAATAATATTTCTCTTCTGCATGAATGCAATGACACTCACCAACAGTTGACTCTCCTTCTCGGGTTGTCTTCAAGTGTAGTAGTCCAAAATAGTCTGCAGCCGCAGAGTGTTTGGACCTGGGGGTGATGTAAAACGAGCAAATAAATCAGAGCGTGCAAGACCCCAACCGTACTTAAAAACACTTATGAAACCAAGCGAGACCATCTAGGCACCAACCATACCTAAAAAAAAACATATTATATAAAGCAGGACTATATAGGCCACAAACAGACCTTACAAACCCACATTATACCAATCAGGACTATATAGGCCCAAACCGCACCTAAAATAACATAAAATACCAAGCCGGACTATATAGGCCACAACCAGACCTTAAAAACCCACATTACACCAATCAGGACTAAACAGGCCCAAACCATACCTAAAGAAACATAAAATACCAAGCAGGACTATAAAGGCCACAACCAATCAGGACTATATAGGCCCAAACCTACCTAAACAACCTTAAAATACCAAGCTGGACTTTATAGGCCACAACCGGACCTTAAAAACCCACATTACTCCAAGCAGGACTACATAGGCCCAAACCATACCTAAAAAATCTTAAAATACCAAGCAAATCTATAAGGGCCCAAACCGGACCTTAAAAACCCACATTATACCAAGTGGGACTATATAGACCCCAACTGGACCTTTAAAACACACATTACACAAAGCGGTACCATATAGGCCCCAACCAGACCTTAAAAATGCACATTAAACCAAGTGGGACCATATAGACCCAACCGTACCTTTAAAACCTTAAAATACCAAGCGGGTCCATATAGGCCCCAACCGGACCTTAAAAACACACATTACACAAAGCAGTACCATATAGGCCTTAACCAGACCTTAAAACCCCGCATTACACAAAGCTGTACAATATAGGCTCCAATCGGACCTTAAAAACCCACATTAAACCAAGCAGGAACATATAGGCCCCAACCAGACCTTAAAAACCTACATTACACCAAACGGGACCATATAGGCCCCAACCGTACGTTTAAAACCTTAAAATACCATGCGGGACGATATAGGCCCCAACCGGACTTTAAATCCTTAAAATACCAAGCAGTGCTATATAAGCCGAAATCGAACTTTTAAAACCCACATTACACCAAACAGGACCATATAGGCCCCAACCGGACCTTAAAAAAACACATTACACCAAACGGGACTATATAGACCCAAACCGGACCTTAAATACCCACATTACATCAAGCAGGAGCATTGCAAGCCTCTCCACCCCTCCCCCCCTTTAAATTTACTGGCCTTGTAATGAGCACCTTTGGCGCTCATCACGTGTCTCACAATGAGTGCCTTTGGCACTCATTGCGCGCCTCCTTCCCTCTGCCTCTCCCCCCTCTACTTTACTGGCCTTGTGAGAAACGCCTTGGGCGCTCATAACGCTCCTCGCAATGTGCGCCAAAGGCACTCATTGCAAGCTTCTCCCCACTCTACCTCTCCCCCCTCTGCTTTACTAGCCTTGCGATGACCGCCTTTGGAGCACATCACGTGCCTCACAATAAGCGCCTTTCCCCCCTCTACTTCCTCTCACTCCCCTGTGCCTCTTCCCCCCTCCCACCTCCTCTGTGTCTCTTCCCCCTCCTCTGTGTCTCTTCACCCCCTCTCCGCTGTATTTTTTCCCACCTCTCCTGTGTCTCTTCCCCCCTCCTCTGTGTCTCTCTACCCTCTCCCCCTCCTCTGTGCCTCTTCCCCCCTCTCGCCCCCTCCCCTGTGTTTCTTCCCCCCTCGTCTGTGTCTCTTTCCCCCTCTTCCCCAACCTCCTTTGTGTATCTCCCCTCCCTCCCCTATGTTTCTTCCCCCCTCCTCTGTGTCTCTTTCCCCCTCCCCCCCACCTCTTCTGTGTCTCTACCCCCCACCCCTCCTCTGTATCTATAGGAATACCATTTATTGTATGGTGAGGAACATGAGAAGCACCCACCATACAGAGTACAGAGAGAGATAATACATACACAGATATAGATATAAGGATTGGGGTGTTTCTGTTGGTGCAGTGGGTTAGGGCTCTGTGCTTCCACAACTATTAACCTGTATTCTCATCTGAGTCAGTTCCACTGGAGAAGGAACTGGCAACCCACTCCAGTGAGTTAAAAGAGCAGGAACAGAGTGGGGAGTGTTTGAGATAATAATTGGCTTTTAAAGCCTTCCTGATGTCATATCATAGCAATGCGTCTCTTAAGGCTTGGGAGTGCTGAGAGGGGGTGTTCATAGCAACCAGATAGCCTGCAACACTGATTGGTTGATGCTGCATGCTGCCAGTCAGGAAAGTTGATACATTTCCTTGGAGTGAATATTTATATTCACCCAAGTTGAGCGTTTAACAAAATCATATGAAAGAAATAAGACATGAAAGCAGATATACAGATATAATTAAATTGTATTATCTATATAAATTAAAAATACTATAATAAAGTAATTGATAACTTTTTTGGGGGGGCACTTGCCCATTTGCCCCTATGCACCAGCCGCCCCTGGGTACCACTGTTTTAAAGTAGAAGAAAGAAGATTTTGAGCATTTCTTTATAACAAAGATAAAGTGTTCAATTCTATTTATGGTCAGGACATTTTTTTACTCACATAGAAATGTTTAACAACATGAAGTTGAACAACATGAAGATGAAATTGAATCTCATAGGTGAACATAGTGGGTCACAAAATCATGTTTTATTTATGGAAATCATTGAGCTTGGAACCAAAATGTTCTTAGTTTAATAAATCAAAAAGGTAGTAAGATTTAGGGAATAATATGTGAAACTTGCAATGTTTTATAAAATACTTTCATCGTGATAATTAGCACTAACATTAATTGATGTTATAATAACCACATCATTCTGACATTTTAATGCACATAATTCATTATTTCAAATATTTGATATGTTTTCTAAATTTAAAAGTAGTTGCTTACAATATGTTTCATGAACATCTGGAAAAAAACTTGCAGTCACTTGCATCTAAAATTTATGAGCTAATTAGTAGGAAATGTCTTGCAACATACGATTTCTGAGCCCTAAACAACATCTGATATTTTTATTATCCTAAATTAAATCTACTTATCAGAATTACTGTTTTTCTCATTCCCAGCTGCAGTCACAAGTGCCTCCTGTATAATTGCACTTTTGTTATGGCGCCCCAACCCAAACCAGTTTGCTGTTTTTTTCATATTTCCTGTATTGTGGAGCATGTCCGATGCCATCTGCCAGACACTCCTGAGTGGTAAGATTATTTAAAGGACCACTGCACAATAAAAAAAAAATGTTTAAGTGCTTGAGTCTGACTAAGAGCATAATTAAGCAGAAAAAAGTAATTACGCTAGTTTTTAAATAGGAAAAAAATGTTGATACCTTCTCTGTACCATGGAGGCATTCACTGAACATGTTTACATGTCTGGAGAGCAATGCTTGCATTTCCTGATCTAAGAACCACCTTCCAGTCCTGTGAGTGAGAAGGTGTTTGGTGTCAATTTCAGTCAGGTTCATTTATCTGACAAAGTCAACTGATCTCTGCTTATTCCCTCCTCCATTCCCTTCCACTCAATGACAAATAGATACAAAGGCACACTCATGATCCAGCTTTCAGAAATTGATCTAACAAAGACAATATGTATTCCTCTTCTCATAAACAGAGTGTTCAGAAATTCAAATTTCCCCCAAAACGTTTTTGTCTATTACTTACACAACTGTTATTAATGTTAGTCTGTTACATACTTCACAAATAATTGCAATTTGTCTTGAATTGCAGTGGCCCTTTAAGTAGTAATGATGTATGTATCCTGATGCCTGGGCATATTTTGTAATGTCACCTATGTTTAATATAATGGTTGGTCCCTTAATGGTATTAGCAGCTATATAGAATCAATACTATTATTAATAGCAACAGGCTTAAAGCATATTACCAGGGACTGGGACTGCTACAGAAACATGAAGAGTACTTCACCTCTTTCATCTTTAGGGCCCCTTAGTTCCTCACTTTCTGCTCATTTGGATAGCTTGTACTAGCCACTATAAGTGTAATATAAGAGGCTGTGTGCATGTAAATCAGTTGTTTGGTTGAAGAAGTGTAAGAAATGTATCTGCAAATAAAATGGTTTACAATGAATATTACCTATCTGGGATGACAGTGTCTCCACTGTCTTCACCTCACCCACTGCATGTAACCAGGGCCATATCTACCTTTTTGGAGCCTCTAGGCAGTGTAGTGGAAGAGCCCTTGTGAGTGAGTATGCAAGGTATGCACTGACCCATTTTTGCCTTTTCTGTACATGTAAGTTCCCTTTCCTGTTGTAACTTGTCTTGTTCTAGGTGGTTACCCCCTAGTAGCCAGTCTAGGAACTGCAACATTTATTTTTTTTAATGCCAGGAACCATTTTTTTAAGAAGTGGCGTCCCTCACAGGGAAGCTCCCCTGAATGGCTACCTAGTTGGCTTAACAGGTAATCCGGCCATGAATTTAACTCCCATTGTTTGCCTGAAAGCCAAGTTTGTTACTTTACCATTATTTGGAAAATCATGCACCAAAAAAGAAAATTATATAATTAATGAGATAATCGGCTGCCAGAAGACTTCCATGGCCCCAGGGAAACAATATAAGACATTTAAAGGGAGGTAGGTGGAGCTTGACGCACCTCATTTTATTTACAAGTGATTTTATTTTTGATTTCATAAACACATATTTCTTGAACTAAGAAGTGGTGAACTAAATAACCAGATTCCTATATCTGGTGCCTATACTGGCCCTTTAATTTTCACATAACTATTGCTTAAAAAGTTTGCTACTGAACCAATCAGAACTGCTTTTGTACTTTTATTTACCTAATATGCTATACCCCATTCCCTAGTATACTTTGAAAGAGTAGGATTACATGCACGATATGACCTTGCAATGCCAGGCTGTAGAAATCATAAAACATTGATATTCATAGATGTGGAGAAGACCAAATGAACATTGTAATATATGAAAAACATAAAACACCATTTGCTTTTGGAAGTTATATGAATAAGTGAAATAAATTATGAAGATAATGTTTTTTTTCTTCAACAGCCTTGTATGGAGTGGTATTTCATGAGCACAAAGAAGCTGCCTTTGCCAATTATCGATTATGGGAGTCCCTTGGATTTGTTATAGCTTTTGCCTATAGCAATTATTTGTGTATCTTTGTGAAGCTCTATATAGTACTAACCATCATGATAGTTGGGATGTGCCTTTACTTAGTTGTAGAATTCTTGGAACACAGAAAATCACATGCAAATGATGAAAATGGGAGTACAACTTCAATGACAGCAACATCAGGAACAACATAATAATGTGAATTGCATTGTATTCATTTTTCACAAAATAATGTTTTTTCTGTGTATAGAAATGTCCTGGAATTCCCTCATTACAAAATGTTGTTCACCTTATTTTGTTCATATTTTATATTTAGACTCTGGATTCTAATGAGAAAAATTATGTTCAGACTAGGTAGGAACAGTACAAACACTTGACAGGCCTCTGTCACCCCAAAATGGGTTATTCTTAAAGAGCATGAAAAACTGGTTGTGAATTATGGGCCCTATTAAATTCCAGCCTCGTAAATAAGAGGCTTCTACTTAAGCCCTACGTACTGCAAAGTTTCTCTAACTTACAATGCTATTAAATTATCCCTGCTGCGAGCAACGTATGATCTACGCAGCAGGGCCGTACGTATCTACACTGCGTAAATGTACATGAGGAGTGACAGCCTGCGAGATGATATCGCAGGCTCCCACTCCTCATCAATTGCTGCGGGGGTCCTAAAAGGGACCTCCGCGGCAGTCCCCCACATAAGCCCTGCCGTGGGGGTACTCCGAATACCCCCCCCCCCCGGCACCTAAAATTAACCCCCCCTCAATGCGGGGGTCCCCGTCGGGACCCCCGAAGTGTCCTCACATGAACACCTTGCTGCAGGGGTCCATAGGAACCCCCGCAGCCCCCACACATTAACCCCTTGCAGCGGGGGTCCTCATCTGCATAGATCAGGCCCCCCGCTGCATTTAAACTTTTAAATTCCCCGCCGCGGCTCCTTAAAGGGGCCGCGGCACACTATTACCCAATCCCGGGACTTAAAATTAACCCCCCTCTATGCTGGGGGTCCCCATCGGGACCCCCGAAGTGTCCCCATATAAACCCCCTGCTGCGGGGGGCCCCGATCGGCACCGATCGTGACCCTGCTGCAATTCAATTTTAAATTTCCCGCCTCGCGGGTCCTCAAAGGACCGTAAAGGTCCTGAAAGGACTTGCACTAAAAATATTAACCCCAGGCAACTATAATTACCCCATTAACTCATGATTGTCAATCCAGACCACCATAAGGCCTAAATTAACCCATTAACTCATGATGGTCAATCCAGACCACCATAAGGCCTAAATTAACCCATTAACTCATGATGGTCAATCCAGACCACCATAAGGCCTAAATTAACCCATTAACTCATGATGGTCAATCCAGACCACCATAAGGCCTAAATTAACCCATTAACTCATGATGGTCAATCCAGACCACCATAAGGCTCTATTTAACACCATCAGTCCCATATTATTACCATTATGGGCCTGTTACAACCCAACATTAACCACATAAGTGCCATGATGGTCCTCAAGGACCATCATGACACTAACTACAAACACTACACTATAACCCCCAATAAACCATTTAATCTAAACTAACCCCCCTCTACACTAATCTATTAACACTTACACTACCTACCTACACTACCTACCCCCTAATAAACCTCCCCTACACTCTAATTACAAAAAACAAAAAACCTACAGTACAGTCCCCGCGATGTCCCCGGCCTTCTCTCCTTCAGCCCCGGCTGGGTCGCGGAACCATCCGCGCTCTAAAAAAAAAAAAAGAAAAAAAACTAACGAAGGTCTGCACTGGCAGACCTCCCCGATGCTAATGAAGCCAATCAAAAGTCGTCAATGTGTGAGCCAATCAGGATGGGATACACCCCAATATCCCACCCTGATTGGCTAAAACACTTGTCTATCTTTCTGGGAACCAATCACAACGCTCAGATGCCTTCAGCCAATCACTATGGGATACACCCCCACGGAGTGATTGGTAGAAGACATCTGCGCATCCTGATTGGCTCCTACATTGACGACTTTTGATTGGCTGACAGCTTTTTCAGCCAATCACAAGCCGCCAATGCCAATTTCCTCCCGGAAACTACTCTGGGAGGTTCATTAGCGTCGGGGACGTCTGCCAGTGCAGACCTCCGTTAGTTTTTTTTCTTTTTTTTTTTTTAGAGCGCGGATGGTTCCGCGGCCCAGCCGGGGCTGAAGGAGAGAAGGCCGGGGACATCGCGGGGAGGTAAGTTAAATGTATATTTAGATGTTTATTTGTGTATTTTATTTATTGTTTATATATTGTATTAATGTATTCATGTATTGTGTTTTTTTTTTTAACAGGGCCGCGCCGGAAGAGCTAAACAGTGACGGGACATGCTGTAAAGGTGAGTTGAATATGTAGAATGTATATAATGTTTATTTATTTGATGTTAATGTTTTGTACTAATTTTTCTTTTTGTTTGACCCATAGGTTAGTGATCTGAAGCAACATCTTAAAGGTAAGTGGTCTTAATTTATTGATTTTAGCTTAGAATTAGGGTCTGTGTATGTAGTTAGGACTGTAATTATTTTATTTTATTTTAGAATAAGGGTCTGTGTATGTAGTTAGGATTTTTTGTATATTAGATAGATAGAGGGATGTATTTGATATAGTTAGGATTTATTTTAAATTAAATAGATTGTATGTTAGATAGATAGGGGGTATTTGATTAGGACTATATGTAATATATTATATGTAATATATTATATGTAATGTATGTAATGTCATGTATTGTATGTAATGCATGTAATGTATTATATGTAATATATTATATGTAATATATTATATGTAATGTCATGTATTGTATGTAATGTATGTAATGTATTATATGTAATATATTATATGTAATATATTATATGTAATATATTATATGTAATGTCATGTATTGTATGTAATGTATGTAATGTATTATATGTATGTATTGTATTGTGTTTATCTGTCTTTCCTTTTCAGGTGTGTAATTTTTTTATTTTCTGTAGTGGGGGGTGGGGTTGTAATGTATTTTTTTGTTTTCTGTAGTGGGGGGTGGGGTTTTAATTGTTTTTTTTTTCTGTACTGTAGGTTTTTTTGTTTTTTGTACTGTAGGTTTTTTGTTTTCTGTGCTGTAGGTTTTTTGTTTTTTGTAATTAGAGTGTTGGGGAGGTTTATTAGGGGGTAGGTAGTGTAGGTAGTGTAAGTGTTAATAGATTAGTGTAGAGGGGGGTTAGTTTAGATTAAATGGTTTATTGGGGGTTATAGTGTAGTGTTTGTAGTTAGTGTCATGATGGTCCTTGAGGACCGTCATGGCACTTATGTAGTTAATGTTGGGTTGTAACAGGCCCATAATGGTAATAATATACCCTTATGGGACTGATGGGGTTAAATAGAGCCTTATGGTGGTCTGTATTGACCATCATGAGTTAATGGGTTAATTTAGGCCTTATGGTGGTCTGTATTGACCACCATGAGTTAATGGGTTAAATAGAGCCTTATGGTGGTCTGTATTGACCATCATGAGTTAATGGGTTAATTTTGGCCTTATGGTGGTCTGTATTGACCACCATGAATTAATGGGTTAATTTAGGCCTTATGGTGGTCTGTATTGACCACCATGAGTTAATGGGTTAATTTAGGCCTTATGGTGGTCTGTATTGACCACCATGAGTTAATGGGTTATTTTATGCCTTATGGTGGTCTGTATTGACCATGATGAGTTAATGGGTTAAATAGAACTTATGGTGGTCTGTATTGACCATCATGAGTTTATGGGGTAATTATAGTTGCCTGGGGTTAATATTTTTAGTGCGAGTCATTTCAGGACCTTTACGGTACTTTGAGGACCCGCGAGGCGGGAAATTTAAAATTGAATTGCAGCAGGGTCACGATCGGTGCCGATCGGGGGGCCCCCCGCTGCAGGGGGTTTATGTGGGGACACTTCGGGGGTCCCGATGGGGACCCCCAGCATAGAGGGGGGTTAATTTTAAGTGCTGCGGCCGGGATTGGGTAATAGTGTGCCGCGGTCCCTTTAAGGAGCCGCGGCGGGGAATTTAAAAGTTTTAAATGCAGCGGGGGGCCTGATCTATGCAGATCGGGCCCCCCCCCCTGCAATGGGTTTATGTGGGGACACTTCGGGGGTCCCGATGGGGACCCCCAGCATAGAGGGGGGTTAATTTTAAGTGCCGCGGCCGGGATTGGGTAATAGTGTGCCGCGGTCCCTTTAAGGAGCCGCGGCGGGGAATTTAAAAGTTTTAAATGCAGCGGGGGGCCTGATCTATGCAGATCGGGGCCCCCCCCTTGCAAGGGGTTAATGTGGGGGTGCTGCAGGGGTCCTGATAGAGACCCCTGCAGCATAAGGGTGTGTATAGGGTGCAGGGGGGAGCCACACACTGCTGTCTCGGGCTGTTCCAAGGCAGCACGTAGAGGCTTTCGGATCCCTTGCGTGGACTATTTGTCCACGTAGGGATTCTTACGATATGCGAGACTCGTGCATAGATTTAAGGCTACGTAGCTCTCTCGGAGCCTATTCTCTGCCATTTTCTCGCAGTCATATCGTAAAGCAGGCTGCGAGAGATTCGGTTCTCGCAAACAGCAGGAAAACTGCCTTTTGCGAGCACCGAGAGAACTACGAGGGAGAATTTAATAGGGCCCTATATTAGCAGTATTGTTTGTGCAGTATTTTCCGCAAATTATCAAATCTAAATGTGAATTAGCTCTTTTAACGTCATAATAATCAAAGTCTGTGTGTCTCTCCCTGTGGTGGCCAAAACAATGCCATCAAATATTATCAAGCAGATCAATTCTTTCCCCATCCATACTTTGAGCTGCAAATTAGCATACTAAGCCACATATATGCATCAAATTGCAGCACAAAACATAATGTATTTATCTGGAATGATTCACTGTAAAACAACATGGCTAGTGCAATATATTTTTCAAGCTCTTTTAGATTAAACCAACTTACTGTTGTGGTGACTGTCACAAAATTACTTGGATTCATGGAAATTTGGAAGACACACAGCTTTACCTTCCAGTGGATCAGATCGTAGTGGGTTCAGAATCCCCTTCTCTAGGACAGTAGGACAAGGCTTAAAAGAAGAACACAGCAACACAGTCCCCTATAAAATAAAAAACCACGAAAAACAAGAAAAATAATAAAAAAAACAACATAAAAATACACTCACACACAGCACAGGGGGAGAGCCAGGAAACATAGGAGTGAGGTTGCAAGAGATTTTGAGCCTTATTTGACGTGTTTCGTCACCCGAAAATCGGCTAAGGGAGAAAAAAAACGGACAAAAAACAGGAATAATTCTGAAACTGGATGGAAACGGGGCTGAAAAACGTAGAAAATACACGATGGCAAAGATAGTAACACTTACACGAACAACGCCAGGCACGCAGGACTTACAAAATACACGACGGCAAAGACAGTAACACTTACATGAACAACGAGAGGCACACGGGACTTTGAAAGTAAAACAAATGACAGTCAGCGCCCCCGACACAAACAGTCAGCAAACACATAGAAGAGAAACACACAGGGAAGGCACAGGGTGGAGATGCTGGAAAGAGACACATGGCATTCCCAAGCACAAAACGTGCAGGTTAATGAACCCTGCAATGATCGGCCCATACAGTAGGCTGGAGTAAAGGTTCACAATGAGCGCCAAAGGAGCTCATCATGGAGCTTGCGATGAGCGCTGAAGATGCTCAGAGAAGCAAAAGCCTCACATTGTGTGGCAAACAGCATTGCCTGGCTTACGATTTTATGGGCGTCATTTTTGGACGGGCAATTCACTAGTATATATATATTTATATATTATTGTTAGCACTAGTGTTGGGCCCGGAGGGCCCAACCTAAAAGAGCTATTTGGAACACTCGTGCCTGGGATGGGGGGGAATGTTATTGTGTTGCACGGGGCCCTCCATTCACTAGCTCCGCAATTGATTTGCAGCGTCATGGATCTGTATCAATATTTTGTTTAAAAATTCCACTTAGCATTTTCATAATTCAGCTACTTAATAAAATGCTAAAACCTGTCTCATACCATGAAAGAGTGTAAACACATTAAAAAAGACTTGAGCCTCTAGGCTATCGTCAAAACATTCTCAATAATTAGTTAATATATGTGTGGAAATTTGAACAGTCTACTCCGAATGTGACTCTTGGAGACCACCCTATCATTTATGTTTTTTACCCCTGACTTCCTTGAAAATTATTATCTGTACTATAAACCAAGTACTGAGAACATGTCAGCTCAAGCTTTAGAAACATTTGTAGGAACTCTTAATCTCTTGTTTTATTTTCTCTGTGTCCTTTCTTATTAAAAAGTTTTGGTCAAAACTCAGTCTGAAACTGTCTTGCTTGTATAAAAATTCAGTAGAAATAGTCTGTGAAGCTAAAATTTTATGTGAAAAAATGCAGCCTACAT
The DNA here is from genome assembly GCA_027410445.1 of Discoglossus pictus. Lineage (NCBI taxonomy): Eukaryota > Metazoa > Chordata > Amphibia > Anura > Alytidae > Discoglossus > Discoglossus pictus. The sequence continues at coordinate 156,766,929 of CM050165.1, forward strand.
AACAGAAGATGCATCTGAAGGAATTCCAATTGTTGGTTCAGTGTAATGGTAATGTAACATATTCTTTGAGGAGATGGACATCAAATGAGGGGGATTTGAAGATATGTGGGTGTGAGGAGAAAGGATAAATGTGACTTGACCTACTGTAAGTCAATATAAGGCCCACTGTGTGAACACACTGCATTAGCCCTATCATCCTCCCTGATCCTTATCTGTCTATATAAACCCTTTCTTATGGCATGGAAGGGGTTAAAAAATAATACAAATGAATGCAGGAGGTTTATGACTTCTCTGCTTATGACACACCATCCCTACAAGCCCAGGGATCCCCAGGATTCCCCCCAATACATGCTATGAGAAGGGGTTCCCGGGCAATCTCCCTGTCTGTGCACCATGAGGGGGTACTCCAGGGATTCTCCCTTTCTATGTGATATGAGTCGCGGATTCCTCTGTGATTTACACCTCCCAGGTGCTATCCCCTAAGAACCCAGGGCACCTAAAAATGAACCCCCTGCCAAGTTGGTCTTTAAAGGATCTCTGCGGCAGGTAATTATTAAGCCTTACCATGGGCTTCACAGAGTAGGTAAGTGTACTTTTTACTCCCTTACCGGTTTATTCATTTTTTATTTTCTGTAAGTACTTTTCTGATGTAATGTAGTTATAGGAACTATGGGGATCCTTATGGACCCCAATTGGGTGTTAGTTTACTTGGGGGACCAATACAGAGTCCTGTGGCGGTAAGTATGGTGCAATGGGGGTCCCTGAGGAGCCCCATGGCTAATGGCATAGGGGATAATGTTAGGTGCCATTGGTGTTAAGGACGCTGGTCATTTATGATTAACTTTCCACACTGTCCATATAGATGCCTGTAGGGTCCTCCATGGTGGGGACTCATGCTAGTTGTTAAATGTTAATGTTAGGCTAAGGGGAGAATTTTAGGTGCCATGTGCCATATGGGTTCATTTTAGGTGCTGCAAATAGAAAAGAGAATGGTAGTTTACTTACGCTTTAAGAGGTGGATGGATTTGTGGACTCTGGAGGCTTTGTATCATATTGAGTAATCACTGGATTAATACTCAATTCTAACTTTGGTTGTCCTAGAGCAGTGTTTATGTCTATAGTTATGACAGTATAACTCAAACAGCAATATGTGAATACTGTTTCTAGCAGTACTTTGAGGAAGTTGATTAAAGTGACTGCAGATACTGTCTAGGAACTTTAACCTTCAGACTTGAAGATGCTCAATATTCAATCATCTATTACTTAGTTTTACAAGTTTTTAAAATAAGCAGCTTTTTGTAATCAGTGGTACATGTTTTGTACTGTCTTTATTTATTGTGAGCACCCATTCATATACTTCATGAACATTTTGTTAATTAGGTGACTTTTTTAATTTGCGGCAATGTTTTGAGTGCAATAAAGTTTAAATTTGTATCTGCTGGTCGCACTGGCAGATGCAGCTGCCACATTCACATTGCTGAATCACATACTTCTGTCTCCTCTCACATTTATCTGCTAAGACCCAAAATTGTAGCTATCTCAGCAACATAATTTCATATGAAAGGTGATACATTAGATACTGCATTATTTATTTTACATTCAAAAACATGTAACATATTTTAAGTCATTTATTCTCCACTATTGCCTTTGACCTTGGCCTGTCTATTATACTACTCATTCAGGAATCTGTCTAAACCGAATTCAACCAAATAATTAATTCCATCTTTAATCACTAGCAACCAGATATATTGTATAAAATAACATGAAATCTACAAAGGTAAAGAAGATCAAACTGTTTCAAAGCTTGCTCACAAGATCAGAGTTTGGGTTTCACTGCAACCCCCTGCATGTTATAAAAAGTAATCTAAACAAATTGTAAACAGTCCGCCACAGTCTCAATACTTATTTTCAGAGACACTTTACCAGTCATAGCACACACTAGCTCTCAAGCTCCCATTCAACAATGCAATATTTAAACATGGCTGAGTCATAGCTGGTAAATCTCAGTATCCTTCCAGTAATCTAATCCATTCTGTCTCCCACACCAGTGTATCATATATCATCTCACCACTAAGATGGAGTACAGTCCTGATCATCATCATATGACTGAGCGATCAACCCTTTTCTGAATACCTCTTCATCAGTGTTCCTCTTTCTAACAGATAGAACCAGAGAGCAAGGTGACGGAATACATTGTTGCAAAATCCACTAAAGGATCCATCCAGATTCATTCAGTCATTTTGCATGAGGTTAGCCAGATTTTACTGTGTTGAAGGGATCTATGAAAAACTCTCCACAGTGCATTTGTACATTTTTAAGAAAAACTGTTTCCTTTCCCCTGCCAACCTTCACTATGCATGATAGGTATAATTTGTATACAATTATGAGTTTCAGGTGCCATAATGCCTGTTCCGTGGTTCAACGTTCATATATCCCTTTTGATATAGCTCTTGTCGAGCACAGTACAGTACTAAAGAAAATAATGTTCCCCAAAGCTTGCATCAAAATAAACTTTATTTGAAACTAGAAAAGTACAGTTTTAAAAGATCAAACACTCCCTTTCTGGAATGCATCATCTCTGCTTGTATTCAAAAAAATCTTGTAACAAATTGGTCTTAATCTTTCAAAAGACTGCTGAAGACACTTTCATCTGCATTCATTTTTTTGCATCCAGAGTTTTCATAGTCATTTGTGCTTGATGTTATTGCTTCTGATTTTCTTTTGGTACTACTAACTCATTTTGAGATCCATTTCTGCATATGTTGTCAATCAAACTTTCCCACCTTGATCACAAGGCTTTTTTTCTCTATTTAGAAACCAGAAATATTCTAATGCTAGCGACTTGCCCGTCAAAAATGACGGGGCAATAAAATTGTAAAGCAGGTAATGCTGTTTGCCACAGACAGTAAGTGTTTTGGTCATATGAGATCCTTTGGCGCTCATTGCGAGCCTCTTGGTTGGTGTATTTTTTCTTATCAGAGTCACTTTTGTGCTCAATGTAAGGTCCGCCCTAATCTTTTTTTGGTGCTTATTGCAAGCCTCTCCCCTGGTGTACTTTCTGTCCTATGAGCACAGTTGGCGCTCCTTGTAAGGCGCGCAGTGAAGGCCTTTGTCGTTTATTGCAATACTGTGGTGTTTTTTTTGTTTTCTGTATATATATTTGTTCATGATAATTAATTAATTAATAAAATCATAAATTAATATACTTTACCTATTTGTAATTAATATAAGCAGCATGCAATGTGCTGAAGAGCTAACAATCTGTTTTGATGTTCCTGCAGCATACAATGCAGCTTTGCACTGTTGTGGAGCTAAGGTGTAAGTATCAGAAATGTGTGCAGTGTGTAGTGTAAATATGCTGCATGCGCGAGGGGAAACCGTTTGTGGAGCTGTGTAATTCCGCATTCTGTAGTTAGTGTTGTAAAATGACGGTGATTATGTATGTGGTACGCGGGTATGGATGATTTTATGTCCTAGCTAATAGTGAATTTTGTACCTCATACGGGTTTGTGTAAAAGTCGTATGTGCTTGGCGGTGTTTTGAAGGTTTAGGGGTCGTGTAGCCTCGTTTTCGTTTTTTTTCGGCAGCCATTTTTTCTCTCGCTTAGGGGATCTTTGAGTGTCTAAACTCTGTAAATTGGACTTAAATTTGTGCGCAACCTGACTCCCAGATGTCCTGGCTGTCCCCTCTTGCTGTGTGTAATGTTTTTTTTTAAATTTGTGTGTGTATTTTGTCTTTTTTTAAGGTTTTCCTCTGTTTGCGGTTCGGCCGTTAAGTTTGAGTATTTTCTTTCTTTCTAAGTCTTGCAGCTTGTATTTTTTTGTGTAAGTCTGTATTTAGTCATTACGTGTTATAGTTTTTTTTTCAAAGTCCCACTTCTGTGGCTGTTTGTAACCACTTGTGAGGCGCGGTAGAGCCGACGTTGGAGGGTCCACATTTGTGGCCCGAACTGCGTCCCTCGCATAGGGTTTCGTAGTTTGACAACTATTATATGTGATGTATATGTTTCACACACTGCATTTGAAAGCATTTAATTTCAAATTCATCTGAATTTGGTAAGGAAAATTCTCCATGTGGATATTTTAAATGTATATGTATTTACAGTTGGTATGGTTTACATTGAGCTTCAAACTTTAAACATAACAAGGAAATAAAAGAAAATGTTTTAATATTTTGGAACATTTGTAACAGATACATTGTACCATGTATTCATAACTTGATTTAGTGAATGAACTTCTTTAGTCCTCGCACCTCGCAATGAGTGCCTTTGCGCTCATTGTGAGACTCTCCCCCCTCTACCTCCCCCCCTCTACGCCTTTGGCGCTCATCATGCGCCTTGCTCATTGGGAGCCTCTCCCCCCTTCCTCTGCATCTCGTCCCCCCTCTCTCCCCTCCTCTGTGTCTCTTCCCCCCTCATCTGTGTCTCTTCGAGCCTCTCCCCCTCCTCTGTTTCTCTTTGCCCCCTCTCCCCCCTCCTCTGTGTCTCTTCCACCCCTCCTGTTTCCCTTTTCCCCTCTGTGTCTCTTCAACCCCTCCTCTGTATCTCTTCCCCCTCTGCCCCTCCTATGTATCTCTCCCCCCTCTCCCCCTCCTCTGTGCCTCTCCCACCGTGTCTATCCCCCATTCTCTATGACACTTAGCCCCCTCTCCCATCCTCTGTGTCTCTTTGCCCCCTCTCCTCCATCCTCTGAGTCTCTTCCCTCCCTCCTGTTTCTCTTCCCCCCTCTGTTTCTCTTCCCCCTCCTCTGTATCTCTTTTCCCTCCCCCCCTCCTCTGTGTCTCTTCCCCCTCTCTCCCTTGTGTTTCCATCCCCCATCTCCCCCCTGTGTCTCTTTCCTCCTATCCCCCTTCCTCTGTGTCTCTCCCCCCTCATCTGCGTCTCTTCCCCTCCTCCTTTGTGTCTCTCCCCCCTCTCCCTCCCCTGTGTCTATTCCCCCTCTTTGTTTCTTTCCCCTCTCCCTCCCCTGTGTCTCTTCTCCCTTCTGTGTCTCTCCCCATCCCCCTCCCCTGTGTCTCTCCCCATCTACCTCCCCTGTGTCTCTTCCCCCGTGTCTCTCTGCGTAACCCTCCCATGTGTATCTCCCCCACCCTTTGTGTCTCTTCTCCCATATCCCTCCCCTGTGTCTCTTCCCCCTCTGTGCCTCTCCCCCCTCTCCCTCCCCTGTGTCTCTTACCCCTCTTTGTCTCTTTCCCCTCTCCCAGAAGCTGCACTGGATAGAAGGAAAATTGGTTTTGGACAGCAAGAAACGTCTTTTTTTTATGAACTGTTATATATACAAATGACTTTTCTTGGTTCTAATTTGCCTTAAATCAATGTTTTTGTGTGACCATTGCACCTTTTAATAAACTCTGATGCTTCAAACATCTGAAAAACATGGGATTATAGAAGAGACGTTCATGTCTAAAGTGAAATATAGCCACGTCATGTCCCATGGTGCAACATATTTTAATACCATCAGATTTAAAACTAGACAAGCTAATAATACATACAAATATAAATAAATAGACAGATAGATAAATAGATTTTAATTTCTTACTACTTATAAATTATACTGCATTGGAAGGTATTCTTATTCTGATTTCTTCAGGTGAGAGGAAGGAGACAATTTATATCCTGTGACCATTCCCTAGGATTTCACTGTACTCAATTATAAGTCCAGAAGAACCAATGGTCCTAGAAACTTGCGTGTAACACATGCAGTCTTTTCCTTGAAATTAAGCAAGCTTCTCCCTGGCTGGTGCCTGGATGGGAGACCTTGTATGCGCTTAGTCTTCATTTCAGTATACTAGGCCTAAATGCAATTCTCATCTATAAAATAAGAAAATATTTTTAATCCACATGCTGACATTTTCTTTAAGTAAAATGTGATTTGGTTGTTCATTCATGTCTGAATCTCTGTGACCGTATGGACCTCAGCACGCCAGGCACATCTTGTGTCTGTTTGTGCTCATCCATACAATTTTTATGGTGGGTTGCCAGTTCCTTCTCCAGTGAAACATGATTTGTCTGACCTCTTTGCTATGGCCTGCCCATCTTGGATGACCCTACATGGTATGGCTCACAGCTTCATTGAGGTCCCCAAGTGCCTTCACCATGACAAGGTAATGATCCAGTAGAGGATAATATAATTGACTTGTAATAACTTACAAAAAATAAAAGTGATATCCTCTCTAATTGTCTGTATTTCTTTCTGTGGCCATGTGCAGTATATACATCTTCTCAGACCTTCCCACTTTAATTAACATGCACACATCGACCCTTCTATCTATCTATCTATCTATCTATCTATCTATCTATCTATCTATCGATCTATCTATGTAGGAATTTGTCTCTTTAGGTGAAATGAGGGGTGAGTGAGTACAGCTTGAAAATGAGACCCACTCTATTTTTCTAACCATCATGTATCAGGGATGCTGTGCAGATCTTGCTGTGATGTACTGTATGAAAGATAAGGTTTTATGTGTTTCGCAATGCCTTGCAGCTAGAGGGTGCATTTTTATGCCAGATCTGTGTGAATCTTCCTGTCAGTCAGTCACATCCAGGCTTCACCCAGATGCTCTGATGTGTGCACTTTGCCAGCTCACTCACTAGTTCATGTGAAGACACAGACTGAGGTCATAGGCATTATGAAGTCATCCACAGGTTACTTTCTCCATAGCAGGTATCTAAGGGGATGCCATTAGTTGGTCTGCATTGGGTCAGTAGTTATCAGTGACTGCTGCTTCTCATGGTTCTGCAAGAGAAAAAAGGGAGTTCTTTGGCTTCTGGGAAAGGGGTGAGAAACCTTCGGCCTTTCGGTAAACTTGAAGGCTAAAAGGAACTTTCTTGGCCCTTATGTTTACGCTGCACATTGCAGAAGCTGCACTGGATAGAAGGTAAATTGTTTTTGGACAGCAAGAAAAGTATTTTATGAACTGTTATATATACAAATTACTTCTCTTTGTTCTAATTTGCCTTCAATCTATGTTTTTGTGTGACCATTGCACCTTTTAATAAACTCTGATGCTTCAAACATCTGAAAAACATGGGATTACAGAAGAGAAATTCATGTCTAAAGTGAAATATAGGCACATGTGTGTATGGACAGTGGTGGTGCGCCTGCGGCTGCCCCTTGTGGTAGTTTGTCTCTCTTTGGGTGAAATGAGGGGTGAGTGAGTACAGCTTGGAAATGAGATACACTCTATTTTTCTAACTAACCTGTATCAGGGATGCTGTTCAACACTATCGCTGTTACGCTGGATTGAAGAAGAACTACATCGAGATGGCGGAGAGAGGAGAGATGCCTGGAACGGCGCATCTTAAAGACAGCTTTCGGCTTTACGTTGAGGAGGAGCGGAGACCGGAAGTTTAAGTTTGTTACATCGTAGAGAACATCTTGAAATAACTTTTGGACTTCACACCGAAATCTTTGTTGTGCATGCAAGACTCGCAGTTCCGGGGGTTGTACGACCTGACTTTTTACAACAGCAGTGCCTGTTACAACTTCTACCAACGATTCCAAGAAAATAAAGGTAACCCTGTGCTAGAAGGTATTAGTATGGAGTTGCTGTATGCCAGGGAAGAGGTATCGCTCAGACTACATATGTACAACCCCTTTGTGGATGATACAACAATCGAGTGCTTCCTGAGTAGGTACTGCAAGACAGTCCGCATGGTTCGTAAGTTCCAGAACGCCTTTGGCATCTGGAATGGCAATAGACAGTTTCTTGTGACAGTCAAGGAAGATCCGGAAAGTCCAGGGGGAATGAAAACTCCCCCTGCTTCCTTTACACTTGGCAGTGACAGAGGATATTTAAAGTTTACAGGCCAGCCTACCTTCTGTAGGAAGTGTTATACCTATGGACACATCTGCGACGACTGTCCGGGTCCGAGGTGCAGATATTGCAGGAGCCCGGAACATCAGGCTTTAAACTGTAACAGGAGATGCGATCTGTGCGGAGACGCATCTCATCTGTTTCGGAAATGTCTAATGAAGCATTTGTACCGCTCAGGAGGCATGCATGCACAGCGTCCGAAGTTCCATTCCAAGGAAGCTAAAGAAGACAGTGCTGTGCCCGGACCAACTAATGGGTTGTCTAGTGATGGTGAGAGGGACCACAAGAGACAAAGTCTCCAGTAATTCAGCTTTGGATACAGCAGGCAAAGAAAGGGCCACAAGAATGTCCAAAAGCTGTGGAGACAATGGCCCCAACCCCTGGGGCCATGGAAAGGAGTGATGGAATTCACCGCTTTGTGAAGCCACAGGGATCAAGGATGTCCATGAGGTGCTCAGACCCTGTGGTAGAGGATTCCAGTGGAGAGCCCTCTAGAAGGAGGAAGTCTGGCGGCGGACTCCCAGTTTTAAGGAGGGAAACAACTGGAAGTCCCAAAGACGTCCCGGCAAGATCTCTTGCTGGAATAGAGGGAAAAGAGCGTGTTTGGTACCAAGAGGGCGTAAAACAGAAGATAGGTTCCGGTGGAGCACAAAATCCATTACATACGGATCCAAATCAAGGATCACAGTCTGGAGTCTTTGCAGGCAGCAGGCTTAGCTACAAACAAGTCTTATGCAAAAATGTGCCAAAGATGCGACAAGTTGCATCGTCGAGTCTATACCGGACCGTTGATTATGTGCCGGTTGACCCACGTATCAGAGCACGGTCTGCATCTGTAACAACTCTGGTTCCCGTGCAGAGTACAGACCATCCAGTCCAATATATAGAACAACCCCCTTTCAGTGTTTAAGTTCCATTTGCGTAACTGAGTCAGAAACAGACGCCGGGTCTCCGGGATACTCAGACGGGGAAACCCTGATGAGATTCTCGAAGGATGCCTGGAAAGAACTCCATCATAAGAATAAAAAAAGTAAAAAAGAGACGATAGAATTGATGGACACAGAGTGTAAGAAAAAAAGAGGTGCATCTGAGAGGCCGAGAGGGGAAAGTGTACAGGCGAAAAGAAGAACCCAGGAATGCCTGTCTGGTACCCCCTCTTTACCTTTGTCAGAGACACCTAAGAGTTTTGGAGACCCGTCAGAGACTGATTTATCTGAGGACTTAATGGAGGAAGGGGAAGTATCAGTCAGCGGACTGGCTGATATGAATAAGTTTGAAAATTTGCCCCGTGATGTTGGAGATTAATGGCCTCCATAAAGTGTTTATCTATAAATTGTAGAATGTTAAAAACAAAGGCACGGAGGGTGGCCTTTTTAGATTATTTGAAAACTTTTAATTGTGATGTTTTATGCTTACAAGAGTGTGCAATAGAAAATGAACTAAGTTATGAGGAATATAAAAAAGATTGGGATGGCCTTTCTGTCTGGTCAGGGGGGGCAGACAATCGATCCTCAGGGGTTGCTGTCCTTCTCAGACCAGGATGGTATATTGAAAATGTTATCGAGATCATTCCAGGTAGAATTTTAATGGTCAAAGTTAAGTATAATATGTTATCTGTACGTTTTATAAATGTTTATGCACCCAAAAACAAAAATGAAAGATTTAATGTTTTAGAAACCTTGAAACTGTTTTTACCGGGTGCTGATCATACTATTTTATTGGGTGATTTTAATTGCATTTTAGAAGTCAGTGGGAGGAAAAGAAAAAGAGATGAAGCTATTTTAGATAAAACCTCAAAGCTTTTAATTAACATAACATCTGACTTTTTTGTAAAGGATACCTGGAAGGAGCTTAATCCAAGAGACCCTGGATTTAGCTGGAAAAGTCAAGAGGTATGCTCCAGGATAGATTTTATATTTCATTCCCGTTCTTTTAAAGCAATTAATATGTTTTTAACACCCAATGTATTTTCAGACAACAAAGTTTTAAAGGCAAATTTTACATGTCCTGAAATATAGCCTGAAGGGAAAGGTTTATGGAAACTGAATGTGTCTATGTTGGAGGATGAGGAGGTTTTAAAGCATTTTAGTTTCTTTTATAAATCTTCACAAAGGAAACAGTTTTATTTAAAAAATATTGTATTATGGTGGGAAATGATCAAAGTAAAATGTAAGTCCTTTTTTATTAATTGGGGGAAAAAAATAGCAAGACATAAATGAGAAAAGTATGATCTTTTACAATCTAATTAAAGAAGATGTTATTTTAGTTTGAAAGGAATGTTTAAACAATCATCATTTATCAGATTCCATGCGAAAGGGGGTAGTGGTTTTATTATATAAAAAAAGGAGACCCCAAAGATCTAAAGAATTGGAGGCCCATCACACTTTTAAATGTTGACTATAAGATTTTAGCAAAAGTTTTAGCCAATCATTTTAAAAAAATTAATCCATCTTTTAATAAAAGAAGACCAAACAGTACCAGGAAGACATATTACAGACAGTCTGTTTTTAATGAGGGATGTTTTAACATATACAAAAGAAAGAAATATAGCAACAGCCGTGGTAAGTCTGGACTTCGAGAAAGCTTTTGATTCCGTGTCCCATGCCTTCCTGTTCCAGGTTCTGCAGAGGATGGGTCTTCCGGAGGCCTTCTGAAGTCAGATTGCCAGTTTTTATAACCAAACTTTTAGTAAAATTGCTTTTAAAGGACAGAGTGGGAAATCTTTTAAAATGTATTCTGGAGTGAGACAAGGGTGTCCTTTATCTCCCATTCTTTTTATTTGTGCTATGGAACCCTTTCTAGAAAAACTAAGAACAGATAAGATTATAAGGGTAATCCATGTACCCGGAGGAGGTGGTAAAGTAGTAAAATGTATAGGGTACATACATGGATGACCTAAGTGTGATATGCAACTCCAACGCCTCAATTTGTCGTATTATTTTGTGGGCAAAAATATTTGCACAAGCGTCAGCACTAATTTTAAATATAAATAAAAGTGTCTGCATGTTGTCGGAAAATTGGAAAGCGGAATTAACAAGTCAAATAAAAATTACTAGAACACATTTTAAAATGTTATGTATTGTTTTTAATAGCTCTTTATCAGGTATTGAAAATTGGACCTCAGTTTTAAAGAAAATACAAGATAAAGTACATTTTTGGTTATTAAGAAACCTGTATTTAGAAGGAAAAATTCTAATTATCAAAGCATGTTTATTTTCATATTTACTGTTTTAAGGTTTTTTTTTTCCTCCCAACATTTAATGGTTTAAAAAAATTAAAAAACTTTTTTTTTACTTTTTATGGTCTTCTAAAATGGAGAAACTTGCAAGGGATAAAATATGCAGAAAACATGAACTAGGGGAGAACAATCTTCCAGATATTGACAGGTTTTTAATGTTGAAAATCATAGCGTATTGTGTGAAAAAAACTGAAGGAAATGATAATACTGCTGCCTTTATTAAATTTTATACAGGACGATTTTTTTCAAGATATAAATCGATGTCTATGTCTTTATCAAAACCATATGCTTTTAACCCGCCGAAATTTTATTGTGATATTAATCGTTTTATAAAGAAGTATGAAATTAATGTATTATGTACAGATATTGTCAAACATCAAAAAGAGTTGACTCAGTCAATTGAAGAAAAAATAATAGTTTTACTGATTGATCGTTTCTCTGAATATATATGCAGAAAGATATGGACACAGGTCTCAAGTAAAGTTTTAACAAACACCCAAAGAGATTTAGCTTGGGCAGCAGTGCATGACTGTATCCCAACTAGAGTATTTCAACATAGAAGGAGATTAGTATTAAGTGAAATATGTCCCAGAGAAAACTGTGTTGGAAGCGAGACCATGCTACATTTATTTTGAGGTTGTTCTTTTGCTCAGATGATATGGAAAAAAATTACACCTATTTTATTAAAAATTGGAGGGGTTAATATAACATACGATTTCATCTTATATGCTTCTTTTAATATAGAAAATAAAAGACAAGCACAAATTACATGGCAGATTATAAATACAGTCAAAGAAACTTTATGGAAGCTGTGAAATCTGATTTTATTTAACAGGGAAATAACTGTACAGCAAAGTATTAATATGATTTTTATTCAAATGTATATTTATTATTTACTTGATAAAAAAAGACATAATGATACTGAACATTTATGCAAACAAAAACAATGGAATAAAATGCTAGAACAGAATAATTAAAAGTTTTATCATAAACTAAATAAATAAATAAATAAACTGTATGAAAGATATGGTTTGATGTGTTTCTCCATACCTCGCTGCTAGAGGGTGCACTTTTATGCCAGATCTGTGTGAATCTGCCAGTCAGTCAGTCACATCCAGGCCTATGTCAGAGGCTCTGATGTGTGCTCTTTGCCAGCTCACTCACTAGTTCATCTAAGGACACAGACTGAGGTCATAGGCATTATGATGTCATCCACAGGTTACTTTATCCATAGCAGGTATCTAAGGGGATGCCATTAGTTGGTCTGCATTGGGTCAGTTGTTATCAGTGACTGCTGCTTCTCATGGTTCTGCAAGAGAAAAAAGGGAGTTCTTTGGCTTCTGGGAAAGGGGTGAGAAACCTGCGGCCTTTCGGTGAGCTTATAGGCTAAAAGGAACTTTCTTGGCCCGTATGTTTACGCTGCACATCGCAGAAGCTGCACTGGATAGAATGTAAATTGCTTTTGGACAGCAAGAAAATTGTTATATATACAAATGACTTTTCTTGGTTCTAATTTGCCATCAATCTATGTTTTTGTGTGACCATTGCACCTTTTAATAAACTCTATTGCTCCAAACATCAGAAAAACATGGGATTACAGAAGAGAAATTCATGTCTAAAGTGAAATATAGGAACATCAGGGCTAGGTTTGTAATTGAGTCCATTTCCCATGATGCAACATATTTTAATACCATCAGATTTAAAACTAGACTAGATAATAATAATACATAAAAATATAAATAAATAGACAGATAGATAGATAAATATATTTTAATTACTTACTACTTATAAATTATACTGCATTGGAAGGTACTCTTTTTCTGATTTCTTCAGGTGAGAGGAAGGAGACAATTTATATCCTGTGACCATTCCCTAGGATTTCACTGTAGTCAATTATAAGTCCAGAAGAACCAATGGTCCTAGAAACTTGCGTGTAACACATGCAGTCTTTTCCTTGAAGTTAAGCAATCTTTCCCCTGGCTGGTGCCTGGATGGAGACCTTGGATGCGCTTAGTCTTCATTTCTGTAAATCCCGAAGAAATGGCATACTAGGCCTCAATGCACTCCTCATCTATAAGAATAGAAACTATTTTTAATCCACATACTGACATTTTCTTTAAGTAAAATGTGATTTGGTTGTTCAGTCATATCTGAATCTCTGTGACCGTATGGACCTCAGCATGCCAGGCACATCTTTTGTCTGTTTGAGCTCATCCATAACATTTTTATGGTGGGTTGCCAGTTCCTTCTCCAGTGAAACACGATTTGTTTGACCTCTTTGCTATGCCTGCCCATCTTGGGTGACCCTACATGGTATTGCTCACAGCTTCATTGAGGTGCCCAAGTGCCTTCACCATGACAAGGTAATGATCCAGTAGAGGAAAATATAATTGACTTGTAATAACTTACAAAAAATAAAAGTGATATCTTCTCTAATTGTCTGTGTTTTTGTCTAAGTCTGTTTTTTTTTTTCTGTGGCCATGTGTAGTATATACATTTTCTCCGACCTTCCCACTTTAATTAACATGCACACATTGACCCTTCTATCTATCTATCTATCTATCTATCTATCTATCTATCTATCTATCTATCTATCTATCTATCTATCTATCTATCTATCTCTCTATCTATCTAGTTTCTTCTGCATATAAAGAGTTTTAGCAGCATGATTCATGGGGTGGTGGGTCTTTTGGACATATGAATGTACAGCTAGAGGGAGGTAAAGCGCATGGGACAGTTGTTGTTCGGCTGCCCCTTGTGGGAGTTTGTCTCTAGGTGAAATGAGGGGTGAGTGAGTACAGTTTGGAAATGAGATAGACTCTATTTTTCTAACCATCATGTATCATGGATACTGTTCAGCTCTTGCTGTGATACACCGTGTGAAAGATAAGTTTTGATGTGTTTCTCCATGCCTTGCTGCTAGAGGGTGCACTTTTGTTATAGATCTGTGTGCATCCTCCAGTCAGTCACATCCAGGCTTCACCCAGAGGCTCTGATGTGTGCACTTTGCCAGCTCACTCACTAGTTCATGTGAAGACACAGGCTGAGGTCATAGGCATTATGAAGTCATCCAGAGGTTACTTTCTCCATAGCAGGTATCTAAGGGGATGCCATTAGTTGGTCTGCATTGAGTCAGTAAGTAACAGTGACTGCTGCTTCTCCTGGTTCTGCAAGAGAAAACGGACAGTTCTTTGGCTTCTGGGAAACGGGTGAGAAACCTGTAGGCTTTCGGTGAGCTTGCAGGCTAAAATGAACTTTCTTGGCCCATATGTTTACCCTACACATTGCAGAAGCTGCACTGGATAGAAGGTAAATTGTTTTTGGACAGCAAGAAAGTCTTTATTTTATGAACTGTTATACTATATACAAATGACTTTTCTTCATTCTAATTTGCCTTAAATCTATGTTATTGTGTGACCATTGCACCTTTTACCAAGTCTATTGCTTCAAACATCTGAAACACATGGGATTACAGAAGAGACGTTCATGTCTAAAGTGAAATATAGGCACGTCAGGGCTAGGGTTGTAATATGTGTCCATTTCCCATGGTGCAACATATTTTAATACCATCAGATTTAAAACTAGAATAGATAATAATACATAAAAATATAAATAGATAGACAGATAGATAGCTAGATAAATAGATTTTAATTTCTTACTACTTAGAAATTATACTGCATTGGAAAGTCCTTTTATTCTCATTTTTTCAGGTGACAGGAAGGAGACAATTTATATCCTGTGACCATTCCCTAGGATTTCACTGTAGTCAATTATAAGTCTAGAAGAACCAATGGCCCTATATACTTGCGTGTAACACATGCTGTCTTTTCCTTGAACGTTAGCAAGCTTCTCCCTGGCTGGTGCCTGGATGCGAGACCTCATATGCGCTTAGTCTTAATTTCTGTATATTCCCCAAAAATGGCATACTAGGCTTTAATGCAGTCCTCATCCATAAGAATAGAAAATATTTTGAATCCACATGCTGACATTTTCTTTAAGTAAAATGTGATTTGGTTGTTCAGTCATGTCCGAATCTCTGTGACTGTATGAACCTCAGCACGCCAGGCACATCTTGTGTCTGGTTGTGCTGATCCATAATAATTTTATGGCAAAGATACTGTAGTGGATTGCCAATTCCTTCTCCAGTGGAACACAATTTGTCTGACCTCTTTGCTATGGCCTGACCATTTTGGGTGACCCTACATGGTACTGCTCACAGTTTCATTGAGGTTCACAAGTGCCTTCACCATGACAAGGTAATGATCCAGTAGAGGAAAATATAATTGACTGGTAGTTACTTACAAAAAATAAAAGTAATATCCTCTCTAATTGTCTGTGTTTCTTTCTGTGGCCATGTGCAGTATATGCATCTTCTCAGACCTTCCCACTTTAATTAACATGCACACACCGACCCTTCTATCTATCTATCTATCTATCTATCTATCTATCTATCTATCTATCTATCTATCTATCTAGTTTCTTCTGCATGTAAAAAGTTTTAGCAGCATGACTCATGGGGTGGTGGGTCTTTAGGACTTATGAATGTACAGCTAGAGGGAGGTAAAGCGCATGGGACAGTTGTTGTGCAGCTGCCCCTTGTGGGAGTTTGCCTCTTTAGGTGAAATGAGCGGTGAGTAAGTAGAGTACAGCTTGGAAATGAGACCCACTCTATTTTTCTAACTAACATGTATCAGGAATGCTGTCCAACACTATCGCTGATACGCTGGATTGAAGAAGAACTACATCGAGATGAAAAAGTTAAGTATAATATGTTATCTGTACGTTTTATAAATGTTTATGCACACCCAAACAAAAATGAAAGATTTAATGTTTTAGAAACCTTGAAAATGTTTTTACTGGGTGCTTATCATACTATTTTATTGGGTGATTTTAATTGCATTTTTGTAGTAAGTGGGAGGAAAAGAAAAAGAGATGAAGCTATTTTAGATAAAACCTCAAAGCTTTTAATTAACATAATATCTGACTTTTTTTTAAAGGATACCTGGAAGGAGCTTAATCCAAGAGACCCTGGATTTAGCTGGAAAAGTCAAGAGGTATGCTCCAGGATAGATTTTATATTTCATTCCCATTCTTTTAAAGCAATTAATATGTTTTTAACACCCAATGTATTTTCAGACAACAAGGTTTTAAAGGCAGATTTTACATATCCTGAAATAGAGCCTGAAGGAAAAATGGTTTATGGAAACTGAATATGTCTATGTTGGAGGATGAGGAGGTTTTAAAGCATTTTAGTTTCTTTTATAAATCTTCACAAAGGAAACGGTTTTATTTAAAAAATATTGTATTATGGTGGGAAATGGTCAAAGTAAAATGTAAGTCCTTTTTTATAAATAGGGGGAAAAAAATAGCAAGACATAAACGAGAAAAGTATGATCTTTTACAAAAAAAGACAACAATGGCTTTTTAAGTTGAGAGAAATTGGTGTGGAGGTTGATAAAGAGATAGAAGTAGTAAAAAATGACATTAATTTATTCTTGAAAGAAAAAGGAAAAACAATAATCTTTGAAGCTAAGATACAACATATGGAGTATGGAGAGAAATGCAGGAGATATTTTTTTAAGAAAGCTTTTAAGAAATCAAAGATGAATGAGCTAGATAGAACAAGAGGGTAAAATATATCCTAAGACAACAGACATTTTAAATATTACAACACATTTTTATTCAAATTTATATGGTAAAAAAGATATTGATGTAAGGTGCAAAAGAGATATTTTAGAAAGTATTAATATGGTTTTAAGTAAGGAAGATGGAGAGATTTTACTGCAAGATTTAAACAATGGTGAGCTTTTTAATGTAGTTAATATTTTTTAAAAAGGGAAAACACTAGGAGAGGATGGGCTTCCCTGTGAATTTTATGTAAAATTCCGGGATCTAATTAAAGAAGATTTTATTTTAGTTTGAAAGGAATGTTTAAACAATCATCATTTATCAGATTCCATGCGAAAGGGGGTAGTGGTTTTATTATATAAAAAAAGGAGACCCCAAAGATCTAAAGAATTGGAGGCCCATCACACTTTTAAATGTTGACTATAAGATTTTAGAAAAAGTTTTAGCCAATCGTTTTAAAAAAGTAATCCATCTTTTAATAAAAGAAGACCAAACATGCGCAGTACCAGGAAGACGTATTACAGACAGTCTGTTTTTAATGAGGGATGTTTTAACATATACAAAAGAAAGAAATATAGCAACAGCGGTGGTAAGTCTGGACTTCGAGAAGGCTTTGGATTCCGTGTCCCATGCCTTCCTGTTCCAGGTTCTGGAGAGGATGGGGCTTCCGGAGGCCTTCCGAAGTCAGATTGCCAGTTTTTATAACCAAGCTTTTAGTAAAGTTGCTTTTAAAGGACACAGTGGGAAATCTTTTAAAATGTATTCTGGAGTGAGACAAGGGTGTCCTTTATCCCCCATTCTTTTTATTTGCGCTATGGAACGCTTTCTAGAAAAACTAAGAACAGATAAGATTATAAGGGGAATCCATGTACCCGGAGGAGGTGGTAAAGTAGTAAAATGTATAAAGTACATGGATGACCTAAGTGTGATATGCACCTCCAACGCCTCAATTTGTCGTATTATTTTGTGGGCAAAAATATTTGCACAAGCGTCAGCACTAATTTTAAATATAAATAAAAGTGTCTGCATGTTGTCGGAAAATTGAAAAGAGGAAATAACAAGTCAAATAAAAATTACTAGAACACATTTTAAAATGTTAGGTATTGTTTTTAATAGCTCTTTATCAGGTATTGAAAATTGGACCTCAGTTTTAAAGAAAATACAAGATAAAGTACATTTTTGGTTATTAAGAAACCTGTCTTTAGAAGGAAAAATTCTAATTATCAAAGCAGTTTTATTTCCAATTTTACTGTTTTACCTTTTTTTTTTTTTCTCTCAACATTTTATGGTTTAAAAAAATTAAAAAAACATTTTTTTACTTTTTATGGTCTTCTAAAATGGAGAAACTTGCAAGGGATAAAATATGCAGAAAACATGAACTAGGGGAGAACAATCTTCCAGATATTGACAAGTTTTTATTGTTGAAAATCATAGCGTATTGTGTGAAAAAAACTGAAGGAAATGATAATACTGCTGCTTTTATTAAATTTTATACAGGACGATTTTTTTCAAGATATAAATGGATGTCTATGTCTTTATCAAAACCATATGCTTTTAACCCGCTGAAATTTTGTTGTGATATTAATCGTTTTATAAAGAAGTATGAAATTAATGTATTATGTACAGATATTGTCAAACATCAAAAAGAGTTGACTCAGTCAATTGAAGAAAAAATAGTAGTTTTACTGATTGATCGTTTCTCTGAATATATATGCAGAAAGATATGGACACAGGTCTCAAGTAAAGTTTTAACAAACACCCAAAGAGATTTAGCTTGGGCAGCAGTGCATGACTGTATCCCAACTAGAGTATTTCAACATAGAAGGAGATTAGTATTAAGTGAAATATGTCCCAGAGAAAACTGTGTTGGAAGCGAGACCATGCTACATTTATTTTGAGGTTGTTCTTTTGCTCAGATGATATGGAAAAAAATTACACCTATTTTATTAAAAATTGGAGGGGTTAATATAACATACGATTTCATCTTATATGCTTCTTTTAATATAGAAAATAAAAGACAAGCACAAATTACATGGCAGATTATAAATACAGTCAAAGAAACTTTATGGAAGCTGCGAAATCTGGTTTTATTTAACAGGGAAATTTTAACTGTACAGCAAAGTATTAATATGATTTTTAGTCAAATGTATATTTATTATTTACTTGATAAAAAAAGACATAATGATACTGAACATTTATGGAAACAAAAACAATGGAATAAAATGCTAGTACAGAATAATTAAAAGTTTTATCATATTTTAAATGTATTTTTTTTTTTTTTTCCCTCATAGTTAATTATGTATAAAAAATTCAGAGATATGGCAAGGGACAGAAGAGGAAGGGAAAGATACAGAGTATTATAAGGACAGCAGGGGATGAAGGGACAGCATAGACTAGAAGTTAAGGGACAGTTAGAAGGGAAAGTTTTTAGAAAAGTTTATTTTAGTATTTATTTAAAAAAAAGGATTTGTTTATAAGTTAGATGATTTTACGTATTAGTAAGCAAATCTTTTTTTATGAAAACTTTTCTTTTTATGGAAATATTTTTTCCTTTTATGAGAAAAATCTCTCTTTTATTAGAAAATGTCCTTGTTTTTTATATGCTGTGTTTTAAAATCTTTATTTTAGCCAATATATATAAAATATGATGTATTGAACATGTTATTTCCCTGTGAGGATTTTGTGTAGTTTTTCCTATGATGAGGAAAACATTTTACATTTTTGATTGTTATTTACAAAAAATTGACTTTTTATTTTCTGTCATGTTTATGAAAGCCTGAAATAAAAAATAAAAAGATATACTGTATGAAAGATAAGGTTTGATGTGTTTCTCCATGCCTTGCAGCTAGAGGTTGCACTTTATTCCAGATCTGTGTGAATCTTCCTGTCAGTCAGTCACTTCCAGGCTTAACTCAGAGGCTCTGATGTGTGCACTTTGCCAGCTCACTCACTAGTTCATGTGCAGACACAGACTGAGGTCATAGGCATTATGAAGTCATCCACAGGTTACTTTCTCCATAGCAGGTATCTACGGGGATGCCATTAGTTGGTCTGCATTGAGTCAGTAAGTAACAGTGACTGCTGCTTCTCCTGGTTCTGCAAGAGAAAAAGGGCAGTTCTTTGGCTTCTGGGAAAGGGGTGAGAAACCTGCGGCCTTTTGGTGAGCTTGCAGGCTAAAAGGAACTTTCTTGGGCCGCATGTTTACGCTGTACCTTGCAAAAGCTGCACTGGATAGAAGGTAAATTGGTTTTGGACTATATACAAATGACTTTTCTTGGTTCTAATTTGCCTTAAATCTATGTTTTTGTGTGACCATTGCACCTTTTAATAAACTCTATTGCTTCAAACATCTGAAAAACATGGGATTCCAGAAGAGACGTTCATGTCTAAAGTGAAATATAGGCACGTCAGGGCTAGGGTTGTAATATGTGTCCATATCCCATGGTGCAACATACCATCAGATTTAAAACTAGACTAGATAATAATACATACAAATATAAATAAATAGACAGATAGATAAATAGATTTTCATTTCTTACTACTTAGAAATTTTACTGCATTGGAAGGTACTTTTATTCTGATTTCGTCAGGTGAGAGGAAGGAGACAATTTATATCCTGTGACCATTCCCTAGGATTTCACTGTAGTCAATTATAAGTCCAGAAGAACCAATGGTCCTATAAACCTGCGTGTAACACATGCTGTCTTTTCCTTGAAGTTAAGCAATCTTCTCCCTGGCTGGTGCCTGGATGGGAGACCTTGTATGTGCTTAGTCTTAATTTTTGTAAATCCCGAAGAAATGGCATACTACGCCTCAATGCACTCCTCATCTATAAGAATATAAACTATTTTTAATCTATATGCTGACATTTTCTTTAAGTAAAATGGGATTTGGTTGTTCAGTTATGTCCGAATCTCTGTGACCGTATGGACCTCAGCACGCCAGGCACATATTGTGTCTGTTTGTGCTCATCCATAACATTTTTATGGTGGGTTGCCAGTTCCTTCTCCAGTTAAACATGATTTTTCTGACCTCTTTGCTATGGCCTGCCCATCTTGGGTGACCCTACATGGTATGGCTCAAAGCTTCATTGAGGTGCCCAAGTGCCTTCACCATGACAAGGTAATGATCCAGTAGAGGAAAATATATTTGACTTGTAATAGCTTACAAAAAATAAAAGTGATATCCTCTCTAATTGTCTGTGTTTCTTTCTGTGGCCATGTGTAGTATATACATCTTCTCAGACCTTCCCACTTTAATTAACATGCACACATCGACCCTTCTATCTATCTATCTATCTATCTATCTATCTATCTATCTAGTTTCTTCTGCATGTAAAGAGTTTTAGCAGCATGACACATGGGGTGGCAGGTCTCTTGGACATATGAATGTACAGCTAGAGGGAGGTAAAGCGCATGGGACAGTTGTGGTGCGGCTGCCCCTTGTGGGAGTTTGTCTCTCTTTAGGTGAAATGAGTGGTGAGTGAATACAACTTGGAAATTAGATAAACTCTATTTTTCTAACTAACATGTTTCAGGGATGCTGTGCAGCTCTTGCTGTGATATACTGTATGAAAGATATGGTTTGATGTGTTTCACTATGCCTTGCAGCTAGAGGGTGCACTTTTATGCCAGATCTGTCTGAATTTTCCAGTCAGTCAGTCAGTCACATCCAGGCTTAACTCAGAGGCTCTGATGTGTGAACTTTTCCAGCTCACTCACTAGTTCATGTGAAGACACAGACTAAGGTCATAGGCATTATGAAGTCATCCATAGGTTACTTTCTCCATAGCAGATATCTAAGGGGATGCCATTAGTTGGTCTGCATTGGGTCAGTAGTTATCAGTGACTGCTGCTTCTCATGTTTCTGCAAGAGCAAAAGGGCAGTTCTTTGGCTTCTGGTAAAGCCTCCCCTGTGTCTCTTCTCCCATATGTGTCTCTCCTCCCATCTTCCTCCCCTTTGTCTCTTCCCCCTCCTCTCTGTGTCTCTCTCCATCCCCCTCCCCCGTGTCTTTTCCCATCTCCCTCCCCTGAGTCTCTTCCCCCCTTTTTGTCCCTCCTCTCATATCTCTCCCCTGTGTCTCTTTCCCCCTCTGTGTCTCTCCCTCATCTCCATCCTCTGTGTCTCTTCCCCCCTCTGTGTCTCTTCCCCATCTCTCTCCTGTGTGTTTCTTCTCCCCTCTGTGTCTCTCTCCCATCTCCCTCCCGTGTCTCTTCCACCCTCTGTGTCTCTTCCCCATCTCCCTCACCTGTGTCTCATCCCCCCTCTGTGTCTCTCCCCCATCTCCCTCCCCTGTATCTCTTTCCTCTCCTTTCCCTTTTCTGTATCTATAGGAATAGCATTTAGTGAACAAGAGAAGCTTCCACTATTCAGAGTACAGAGACCCATCATACATACACACATATATTGCTGGTAGTTCAGTGGCTTTGAGCTCCCACGGATACTGGCCTGGGTTCTAATCTGAGTAAGATCCACTGGAGAAGGAACTGACAACCCACTCCAGTATCAGTAGTCTGTGCAAACTAACTTGGTTGATGATATCAGCAGTGGACAGAAAACAGTCAGTAAAAAGAGCAGGAGCAGAGTGGGGAGTGTTTGAGATAATTGGCTTTATATAAAGCCTTCCTGATGTTATATTATAACAATAACCTCTATAGGCTTGGGGGTGGTCAGAGGGGAGGTTCATAGCAACCAGACAGCCTGCAGCCCTAATCTTCTTTTGGCGCTTATTGCAAGACTCTCCCCTGGTGTACTTTCTGTCCTATGAGCACCCTTGGCGCTCCTTGTAGGGCGCGCAGTGAAGGCCTTTGTCGTTTATTGCAATACTGTGGTGTTTTTTGTTTTTTATGTATATGTATTTGTTCATGATAATTAATTAATTAATAAAATCATAAATTAATATACTTTACCTATTTGTAATTAATATATGCAGCAAGCAATGTGCTGAATAGCTAACAATCTGTTTTGATGTTCCTGCAGCATACAATGTAGGTTTGCACTGTTGTGGAGCTGAGGTGTGTCAGCAATGTGTGCAGCGTGTAGTGTAAATAGGCTGATGGCGCGAGGGGAAACCGTTTGTGTAGCTGTGTAGTTCCGCATTATGTTGTAAAATAGTGGCGATTGTGTATGTGGTACGCGGGTATGGATGATTTTACGTCCTTGCTGATAGTGAATTTTGTACCTCGTACGGGTTTGTGTAAAAGTTGTATGTGCTTGGCGGTGTTTTGAAAGTTTATGGGTCGTGTAGCCTCGTTTTCATTTTTTTCGGCAGCTATTTTTTCTCTCGCTTAGGGGATCTTCAAGTGTCTAAACTCTGTAAATTGGACTTAAATTTGTGTGCAACCTGACTCCCAGACGTCCTGGCTGTCCCCTCTTGCTGTGTGTGTAATGTTTTTTTTAATTGTGTGTGTATTTTGTCTTTTTTTAAGGTTTTCCGCTGTTAGATGTTCGGCCGTTAAGTTTGTATTTTTGCGAGTAAGTAATTTTTTTTTTAGAAGTACCGCGGCTCATATTTTTTTTTGTAAGTCTGTATTTAGTCATTACGTGTTATAGTTTTTTTTCAAAGTCCCGCTTCTGTGGCTGTTTGTAACCACATGTGAGGAGCGGTAGAGCCTCCACCTCCGCAAAGGGAGTGTCCGCATTTGCAGCCTGCAATGTGCCTTCGGCTCGTTGCATCCGACGTTGGAGGGTCCACATTTGTGGCCCGAACTGCGTCCCTCACATAGCGTTTCGTAGTATGACAACTATTATATGTGATGTATATGTTTCACACACTGCATTTGAAAGCATTTAATTTCAAATTTATCTGAATTTGGTAAGGAAAATTCTCGATGTGACTATTTTAAATGTATATGTAGGAAATAAAGGAAAATGTTTTAATGCTTTAATATTTTGGAACATTTGTAACAGATACATTGTACCATGTATTCATTACTTGATTTAGTGAATAAAATTCTGGAGTGTTGAACACAGACACATTTTTATTTCTCTCATTACCAGTGGCGGCTGGTGAACTTTCAAGTTAGAGGGGCCCCTGACCAAGACTTGGCTCCTCCCCTTGCACAGACCCCACCGATTTTTTTAACTCCTCCCCTGTTGTCATAGTAACCTTTATATGCCCCACCCAATTACCATATACTTGCCCCGCCAATTGAAATAGACTCCACTTACAGATTGTTTAATACTGTTTAAAAATTCTAGAATCTTGGGATTCAGGCAAATAATAACATTTCTATTCTGCATGAATGCAATGACACTCAACAACAGTTCACTCCTCGGGGTGTCTTCAAGTGTAGTAGTCCAAAATAGTCTGCAGCCACAGAGTGTTTGGACCTGGGTGTGATATAAAACAAGCAAACAAATCAGAGAGTGCAAGACCCTAACCATACTTAAAAACACTTATGAAACCAAGTGAGACTAGGCCCCAACCATACCTAAAAAACCCATATTATACATAGTGGGACTATATAGGCCATAACCAGACCTTAAAAACCCACATTACACCAACGAGGACTATGTAGGCCCAAACCATACCTAAAAAAACATAAAATACCAAGCAGGACTAAATAGGGCACAACCGTACCTTAAAAACCCACATTACACTAAGTGGGACTAAATAGGCCTAAACCGTACCTAAAAAAACATAAAATACCAAGCAGGACTATATAAGCCCAAACAGGACCTTAAAGACCCACATTATACCAATCAGGACCATATAGGCCCCAACCGGATCTTAAAAAAACACATTACACCAAGCGGGACCATTTAGGCCCCAACTGGACCTTTAAAACCTTAAAATACCAAGCAGGACTATAAGGGCCCAAACAGGTCCTCAAAAACCCACATTACACCAAACTGGACCATATGGGTCCCAACCGGACCTTAAAAACCCACATTACACCAAACGGTACCAAATAGTCCCAAACCAGAGCTTCAAAACCCACATTACACCAAGAGGGACCACTGGTGAAGGAACTGACAACCAGTAAGTATCAGTAGCCTGTGCAAACTTACTTCTGAAAAGCAGAGGTGATACCTATATTTAAGAAGGGATCTAGAGCATTTGATACAGTGCCACATGGAAGACTAGTGAGCAAACTAAGGGATACCGGAATTGCAGTAAATATCTGCTCATGGATCGAGAGCTGGCTAAAAGACAGGAAGCAAAAGGTTGTTGTGAATGGAACATACTCCGATTGGTCTAATGTGATAAGTGGGGTTCCTCAAGGTTCAGTATTAGGTCCTCTCCTTTTTAACATATTTATTAATGATATAGAAGTAGGACTCGAAAGTAGTGTCTCCATTTTTGCTGATGACACTAAGTTGTGCAAGGTAATAAAATCAGATAATGGTTCTTCAAAGTTAGGGTGGTTAAACTGTGGAATTCTCTACCAAAGGAGGTGGTAACAGCGAATTCGATAGACAACTTAAAAAAGGGGTTAGATATATTTTTGAATAAAGAGGGCATCCAAGGCTATCCTAGATAACTAGAGAAGGAATATTGATCCAGGGAGAAATTTGATCGCCAGTTTCTGGGATCAGGAAGGAATTTTGCTTTTTTTTCCCTTATGAGACAATTGGCAAAGTTTCAATGTTTTTTTTTTCTGTTTGCCTTCCTCTGGATCAATTAACAATTAATAATAAATAGTGCACATTAAAAAGATCAATAGAGATATAAAAAGGTTTAACTTGAGGGACTAACTCTTTATTCATCCTCCAATACTATACTATTAATAATTATTTAATCAACAAATTAATTAATAACTAATCCGCATATTGCAGATCAGAGGAGATCTTAACAGGTTGAACTTGATGGACTGAAACTCTTTTTTCAACCTTAATTACTATGTAACTATGTAACTATGGTTGATGATATCAGCAGGGGGAAATACAGTCTATAGACTTGGGGGCGGTCAGAGGGGAGATTCATAGCAACCAGACAGCCTGCAGCTCTGATTGGCTGATGCTGCGAGCTGCCAGTCAGCCAAATTGATACAATTGTAGCAGAGTCAATTAAAATTCACTCGGCTCGGAGCGTTACAGCCTGACTCTCACACAGTAATATGATCTAGCAGTGCAGCCCTAACTAGAGAGACCAGGCAATGGGGAAGGCACGCAAAGGGTTCATTTAAAGTGATAGATGTATATTTTTAACAAAAACATATGAAAGAAGACATGACAGCTGATAAACAGATATAATTAAATTGTACTATGTATATAAATTTAAAATACAATATTAAAGTGATTGATAATTATAATTTTTTTTTTTGGGGGGTAGGGGGGTGGTTTGTCTGCCCATTTTCCCCTATGCACCAGCCCCCCTGCTCATTAGCACAGGTTAGACAATAACTGCCTCGATGATTCTGAATAGTAAAACATACAAAAAAATCATGGAATCCTGGTTTGTTGTTTGGCACTCCAGCACAAATATTACTGATATATGATCATGGCATAGAATGGCTCAACTTATGTGTGAAATTAATTCCATACACATCTTATTTGAGAAACATATCACATATTTAATAACCTATCAGATCAGGTGTTTAGCAGGACGCAACCATAATATTGGCCAGGAAAACTTTCAGTGAAACTCTGAAAAGATCTGATACCTCTTAGTGATCTTTGAATAAGAAGGATATTGTAGAAGAAAAACATATCCACAAACCCGACATACTCCAAAACCAAGTCATGATATCAATACACAGAGGCCACTGATTTTTGTTTATTTGGAAACACGTGCATCAGCAACAGAATAACATTCCCAATGGCTGCTGCTGACAACAAAAATTTACAAAACATAACATTTTATGGTAGTTCCACATACAGAAAATCGTATGACCATTATTACCTTCTCGAAAATGGTCCATGCCACCACCTCCCATCTCTAGACCAGTAAGATATTATTTGTATTTGTAAGACAATTAAGAGTCAAACATATACCTGACATGCATCAACCATGCCTGATATGTCACATTATCTGTGCACATTGTAATCTCTACGCATAGGTCAAGCTGTTGGCTTCGGCCTTGTGGACTACTGGAATACATTTTGTTTAGACTTTAAGAGTTGTTGGTGGCTTATAGTAAGCTTGCTAAATATGGGACATGCAGATTTAACAGTTTCAGAGCTAAAGTTAGCCAAATACTAAGGGTACTTACAGAGAGAATAAATGCCATATATATATATATATATATATATATATATATATATATATATATATATATATATATATATATACTAAATAATGTATGGATATTTCTATTTCTCCACAACAATATGTTTCTAATGAATGCTCTTGTGGAAAAATGTTTACATGTAGGTTTAATCTTCATGTTGGTAATTTAATTTACTGGCATATTTATTTTGGCTATTTATAATAACATAGCACTTTGATCAGCAATATTTACTATGCATGTTCTTTACGGGTTTTCTTTTAACGGTTACACCTACATTTTGTTGAAACAAGATAACATGTAAACTCAATTCAAACAGGTGAACTAGGTACCATTATTTTTAGAAGTTAGGAAAGCTCTCAACAAATTACAGTAAAATCCCTTTGTAGAATGATAGCTGTTAATGCCATATCACACTGTCTATTTTACTTTACTTTTATGTACATACACAAACATAATGTGCATAACGCATACAAAGGTTACATTTTTGTAAATGAATGTAACTGGATCAGTACCTTGTCATAGTGAAAGGGTCTGTCTACCTTAACGAAACTTATGTAGGGTCACCCAAGATGGGCAGGTCATAGCAAAGAGGGGAAACAAATCATCTTCCACTGAACAAGGAACTAGGAACCCACTCCAGCATCTTTGCCAAGAAAACCTTATGGATAAGTTCAACCAGAGATATAACAATATGGCAAATGAAGATGATCCCCTGAGATCAGAAGGTGCTTACCTTATTACTGGGGAGGAGCAGAGGGCAAGTAAGATTAGCACCAGATCTAATGAAGTGGTTGGGCCAAAGTTGAGAGGACCCCATGCTGCGGATGTGTCTGAAAGGGAAAGCAAAGTTCACTGCTGCAGAAAACAATTCAGCATACGACACTAAAACTATGAACTAAAGAACACTGGATGTGGTTAAACATGAAATGACAAGATAAAAAAATTATATCCATGTTATTAGTGTACTCACGTGGACTGGAATGGGTCATTTCATATCAGACAACCACTAGATCTTCTACTATGGTCAAGAATCCTGCCGAAGAAATGAAGTAACCATTATAATCAAAGGGGTGTCCAAAGCAGTGCTCAATTATAACCCAATAAATGACAGAATGATTTTAATTTGAATTCAAGGGAAGCAATGTAACATCAAAGTGATAAAAGTCTGTGACACATGAGGATGAATATCATGCCCAGGGCCTGACCCGAATGTTGGGGACTGTGGCCTGGGCTTGGGCTGGCCAGAGTTTCCCTGTTTATAACTATGGTTATGCATTTTTTTTTGCTTATGGTTTTAAAAAGACATCTGTATTGTGTATATTATGATTGTGTTACAGTGTGAATATTGGTTTCTCAGTGACAAAGGGGGACTTAACTACCATCAACTGCTATTGTCTGGTTGGTCTTTGAGAGCTAGGTTAACCTTCAGAAGATACTTGTACACATAGATCCTGTGTTGTCACAGTTTACTTTGTAATAGCCTAGACATGTCAAAGTTAGATCATACAGACACAGAGCCAGATGGCCCATACATCAAGGATAAATTATTCTAAATTCATTACCAGATAAGGCCCCTTGAGCAGTTATCTACTGCAGAGAGAATCTGACATCTCTAGATGTACAGAGTCTCCCAGTTAACCTGGGGTAGGCTATTGCTTATTGGTCTTTGTTCTGTGTACCTAAGGAGTGTACTGTATAAATGTGACAGTCTAAATAAAGGTGTGGTAGATATTTGACTTACATAATCAAGGTGTAAGTGTCATTCTGTGCAATAATCCTAATATTCTAAGCAATTTTATGTGGTGGAGGATGGTCACAGTCAGTGGCTATTGTGTTACTGATATCCAAGCTCCTGGGGTGTGTTACTTGGTTCTGGTTCATCTTCTGCCATCAGAGGTTTAAAAGGACTGCTGGATAGGTTTGAACCAGGTTCTTACTTCAGGAAAGCAGATCGTGTCAATGAAGTTGTCCAGGTATATAAGGATATTCAAAACCTATATATAACACTAAGAAAATATGTTACTCTTGTCACAGGAGATGGAATGTTAAAGTAGGGAACCAAAAGATACCTGGAATAATAGGCAAGTCTGACCTTGGAGTACAAAAGGAAGATGGTCAGTTATTAGTTGAAGTAAACACCCTGCGCCAACAGTCTCAGAAATTACTCTACACATGGATGTCACCAGAAAGAGATGACATGTTGTAGCCAAAGGCAGAAAAGATCTGTACAGTTAGCACAAACAAGTCCTGAAAATGACTATGGCTTGGAACTTTTTATTGAAACATTAAGAATGAAATGGAGGAGAAGAGGGGGAATCATCAGACCAAGCAGATATGAAATAAGTAATATACTCTATGAATATGCATTGGAGGTAAAGAATAACAAAAATTGAGACTAGACATGATAAATAAAATGCCTGAATAACTTTGGACAGAAGTTTGTTACGTTGTCCAGAAAACAGCAACAGTGTGTATCCCCAGAGAAATAAAGCTAAGGCAAACTGGCTGTCTGATAAGGCTTTTAAAGAAGCCCAGGAAAGAAGGAAAGTGAAAGGTATTGGGATAGGAAAATATTTGTCCAACTGAATGCAAAATTCCAGAGTATAACAACAAGAGACAAGGACACATTCTATTGTATAATGAACAATGTAAAAGGATAGAAAAATAAATCAGAATGGGAAAGTCAAGAGATCTTTTCAACATAATTGCGGATCTCAAGGGAACCTTTCATGCCAAAGTGGTTTTGATTAAAACAAAAAATGGTAGGCACTTAACAAAAGCAGATTAGATGAAGAAGAGGTGGCAGGAAATACACAGGATATCTATACAAGAAGGAACAGCATTCATAACCTCAACATTTTGTACAGTGAACTGGAGCCAGACATATTGAAGAGGATTAAGGAAATGGGGCTTATAATAAGGCTGCAGGAGTTAATGGAATCTCAGCTGAACTGCCTAAACTCCCACAAGAAAATACAAAAAATTTGAAAGTATTACTTGAATTATGCCAACACATTTGAAAAACTCAATAGTGGTTGGTGGATTGGAATATGTATGTTACCATCCCAATCCCCAAAAAAGGCAAAGAGTGCTTTAACTATCAAACATTTGCCCTCATTTCACATACCAGCAAGGTAATCCGTAAGATCATGCAAGCTCAGCTCCAACAATATATGGACAAAGCAAGCCGGTTTCACAAAGGCACAAGAGATCAAATTGCCAATGTTCTCTAGATAACTAAATAATAGAGAAAGTAAGAGAGTAACAGAACAACATTTACCTCTGTTTCATAGACTATTCTAAAGCCTTTGACAGTGTGGATTACAATACAACATGGCAAGTTCTGAAAGAGATGGGGGTACCAGATAATTTTACCACTCCTCAGGAATCTCTATGTGAACCAAGAAGCCACAGTCAAAACATGAAACAACCAAATGGTTCAGGATTGGGAAGGCAAGGCTGTTATTTAACTAATTTACACACATTATGCATAAGGCTGGGCTTCACAAATCCAAGCAAACAGATCATGGCAAACAGAAATCTCAGTTCCTGGCAAATAGATGGGGAAGTAGAGGAGGCAGTGGCAGATTTTATTTTCCGTGGTTCCAAGATCTCTGCAGATGACGACTGCAACCATAAAATTGTTGAGATGTTTGCTTCTGGGAAAGAAAGCTATAGCAAGTCTTAACAAGCTATTAACAAGTAAAGATATTATGCTATCAACAAAGGTCTGTATAGCTATAACTATGGAATTTCCAGTAGTAATATACCAATGTGAGAGCTGGACAATAAAGAAGTCTGATACCTGTATAATTGGTGTCTTTGAATTGTGGTGATGGAAAAACGACTTAGAGTCCCTTGGACTGCAAGAAGAACCAATCAATCAATACTTCAGGATACCAATAAACAGGTTCACTTGAATGTTTGATCATGAGGCTAATGCTCAGATAGGTTGTATATTACATGAGACAGGATACCCTAGGGAAGTCTCTGATGCTGGAAAAGATTGAAGGCACACAAAGAAAGAAATGGCAGAGACGGAGATGGAAAGTTGAGTTCATCGAAGCAATGAACATGAGCTTGAGGGAGCTCAGAGGGGCAGTGGCTGACAGATGTACCTGGTGTGCTGCGGTCCATAGGGTCACAGAGAGTTGAACATGACTCAATGACTAAACAAAAGAAAATATGTTGAAATTAGAATAGCATTTTAAGAGTTACTGTATATGAGTACTGGGGAAGTACAGTATCAGTAACTATAAATACAAACAGCTTATTACAGAGTGAATGATTCTGTCTACAACAAGGAAGGCCATGCAAAGTCCAAGAAAAAGGAACATCTAGCCAATGCCACACCTGTATGAGCGGTTCTGGGTCACGGCTTAGAACTAATGGAGTATGACTGTCAACTTATGTTTCCATGGTGTTTGCCATTCCCAGATTCCATATGGGTTGAGTTAATGTGTTTGTTTTAGTGCATACCACTATGATATAAGGAGGGAGGCATGTTAAAATGTTTATTAAATGACTGAATGTAAAATTATGGAATACATTTTCCAATTTACAGTATCAATGGCATACATTGTAAATAAAACAGTAAAGTATAGTAGAAAATAAAAGTCAAAAGGGAATAAATTATTTAATAAATACTCACACAATGTAAATTATTTAAGTTAATATTAAATATAACTATATTTACTTATTATATATATATACTAGAATATTGCCCGTCAAAAAATGAGTGAGCTAATGCTGTTTGGTGTATGATAATCAAATAAATAATACATTAATAAAGTAATATACTTTACCTATATTGAAGTAATTTATGCAGGAAGCATTCGGTTGAAGAGCTGGCAATCTGTTTTGATGTTGCTGCAGCATTAGTGCTGTGGAGCTGCTGTGTAAGAGTGATGAATGTGTGGATTCTAATAGTGTGCGTGCGCGAGACAAATCCATTAGCGTAGCTGTGTACTTCCGCATTGTATAAGTTATTGTTCTAAAATGGCGGCTTATGTGTGGTATGTGGCTGTGGCTGATTTAGCGTCCTTCGTTTTGGATGTCGTCCGACTTTTTCAGAATATGCGTAGCTGTTTGGTGGTGTTTTACGTGTTTAGGGTCCTTTAGCCTCGTTTTCGTTTTGTTCGGTGGCCATTTTTTCTCTCGCTTTTGTGATTTTTGGGTGTCTAAACTCCGAAATTTGTACTTAAATCGAGGTGTAACTTTACTTGCAGAGGTCCTGGGTCCTTGCTGTCGGTAAGCTTTTTATATGTTTGTTGTGTGTATTTACTGTGTTTGTAATGTTTTTTTAAAAATGTTTTCGAATCTCGTATGTTTTTTTCGGGAAATCCGTAGGTGTTTGGTGGTGTTTTGTGTCTTTAGACTGCTGTAGCCTCGTTTTCGTTTTTTTCGGCGGCCATTTTTTCTCTCGCTTAGAAGATTTTTGAGTGTCTAAACTCTTTTATTTTTAGTTAAATTGAGGTGTAACTTTAGTTTACGAGGTGCCCCCTCTTCCTGTAGGTAAGCTTTTTATGTATTTGTTGTGTGTATTTATTGTGTCTTACGAAGACCTAACCTCATTCACCATTTGTATTTTTTTCTATACTATTTTTTAACCATTTTAGAATATAGTCTAGATAGACTACCAACTCTGCCCCAATCACAGATTTCTTACCAACTGAACAGATTTTTACTCTAGAATTACCGTGTCCCATCCATCTTGCCCTTTATCCTGATCCTGTCACAAGTCTCTTGCATACTCAATGTGCCCCCAAGTACAACTCCTCTGCCCTCATGGACAAGCTTGAGTGAACTCAATGTTTGTGCAGACATATCACTTATTTTCAGAAATCCTCCATTAGTTAGACATTTATTTATTATATATTCATTTGGGTAAAATATATGATATATCATATTAGTTATAGAAATAACAAACTAATAGCAGTGTTCCAACATTTTTAATGTGTAAATAAATATCTGTAAGTGATCTTAGAATTTTCATTGATCTATTGAAAGTTATAGTTTACAAGTAAATTGCAATAGAGTCTACCAAATGCACAGATGCAACTAAGCTCATTTTAACTAATTCTCAATAAAAATAGTACATTTGTGTTCACATTTGGACTTCTAAAAATATTTTTTCCTGCTCAGAATTTCAAGAACTACAGGTTTTGCTTTTTGGGCAGTGACTTACAAATGAGTCCATAATGCATAATCTTTATTCCAATACCACTTCATAAACTACTCCTTTCCGCATATGCCTGCATAGCATAAGATGGATGGGCAGATATTAGGACACCTGTTAACTCTCACAAAAGTTGTATTCTGAAAATATATCTACTATATAATGCAATATCTATCTCTCTATCATGTGGCATTCAATAAAGACAAAATGACCTGTCACTGTTGGAGCTGAAATTGAGACATACTGTGAGAGAGAATATTCTCTAATTTATGGCAGATGTTTATTTTGAGGCTGTGGTGCCTGCAGACTTATTGGCACATTATCAGCCCTGTTCTAAAAGTTATGAAATCTTATTATAAAGGTGTGGCTTGTCAAAAACAGACTGTCAGAAACTGGTTTAATTTATCCTTCCATTAAAACATTTTGGCTGTTGCTCTTACCTATTTGCTAATCTGTCCCCTCTTTTTTATATATCTGTTACTCAAGTTATCACTATTTTTCAATGCTGTTTTTTCTATTAAGTTAATTACTGTTTTAGTTCAACAGTAATAAAAGGAAATAAGGAAAATATATTATTGCAGTATGTTAAAAAGTAACAATAAAGCAAAAACATAAAATACCAATCATAAATTGGTGTCTGAGACATATACTGTTCCTAACAATATAAGCAAAAATAAGTAACACAAGTTGTCACATTATTTAAAAGTAGAGAGACAGTGTAATAAGCTTTAGGAAAAATAAGTAAGATTCTTGTTTGTATTGAAAAAGGAATTAGAAGGAGAAAAAGAGAGGAACTAATCCCTAGTTAGACTTTACTTACAATACAGTGCTAGTTCAAAGGAGGGGGAAAATAGTGCATGGCCTAAAGGACCTTAATAGGTATAGCTTAGAAGATAGAGGGGAGATGTGATAAAAACCTTCAAATATATTTTTATTTTTATTATCCTTTATTTGTAATGCTCCAACATATTCCATAGTGCTACACAGGATTTAAGAGCAAGGACAAAACAGTTATAATACATTGCAAAATAATGGAGGGCCCTGTCTAAAAGTTTAGAATCTAACATACATAGTGCTTTCCTCAAAGAAACTCACAAGATTGAAAACTCACAAATTTACAATCTAAGCAACGTACATTATCAAAGTTTATTATGGATGTTGTAACGGAGTTGGAACACGAAGTCCAGTATCTCCGCTGGTATACAGTAAAATATCCAAGAAGCACTGCAGTCTCACAAGCCCCAACCTCCCATATTGGACGACACTCAATTGGGAGTCAAAAAATACTGTCTTTATTTTGTTATGCAGAAATATATATACACATCTCTTTCCACAGGCAATACGCACCCCCCATATTTGGCCACACAATACACATAGAGAGACAATAGGTGTGGTCACACCTCCCTGAGGCTACCTGGCTACTTTGATACAATCAGACATTGATCAGATTATCCTTCTCTTTGTTCTTATGTCTCATAATGAAAACACTTTATACAATATACTTCCTTATCTTATGAGGAGTCTCTGTAATAGGATTATCTATTAGCCTAGTAGCTGTAATATTCTGAGCCAATATATTCTGTAGAACATAAAACAACATATCTACAGTACAGCAATGTGATCATATTTTAACCATAACTAAAAAAAAACAGGGTAAAACAGTGATGGGTTCCGTTACACACCTCCCCCGTGACCATAAGCCGGCATACACGGTCTGATCCCAACGGATCGGCCTGGGGATGTCCGGACAAAAGTATTTGTTGGTCAATTCTCTAGTTTGACAACCCATCAGAATTACTGCAATTCACCTTTACTCACATTTCATGAACAAAACAAACGCACACTTCATACAGCATTCACAGCAATAAACATTTCAAGGAGAGGGAAAATACATTTTACAAACAGGTTTTACAGAGGCCTCTGTACTGGAGACAATGGGGAAAGTAATCCAATTATCCAGGGATAGAGGCAACCTCCATTGAGCACATGGTTGCAAAAAAACATAAACCACTTTAAAATACATAAAGTCACCTTTTATCCATAACACACAGACATTTCACATATCCCCAGATAGCTGGGATCTGAGCGCACAAAACTACCGAATAGCGCTCAGATCTTATTCACACAGTTCAATTGCCATGTAGCTAAAGTCTTTCCCATAGTCTTTCATTATATGAATGGGCTCCAAGTCATAGCTATCTGGGGTATCACCGCGCCCACAGGGCAAGTACCGAATGACCCCCCTGTATTTAAAGGGCCAGAATGAGGGACATACACTCTGGTATGGCCGAATACTGTTTTTAAAGGGCAATATGTCCCAGGGCCATAGTCGCAGGGCAGGAGGCTGGCAATAAGTCCTCTCCAGGACAAAGTGGCGAAGGGCACTTCGTCACACATCTCCCCTTTGGGGGGAAGTCTAACCAGGCACCTGGATATTTCGCTGTGGTGATGGGGCAACATGCTGAGGGGACTTGAGGGGCAGAGGCCAGCGGCACTCTGCCCTGATGCCAGCTCTTCTGCTGGTGTAACCTGCAGGACATCCTGCTCTGTACAAGGGACAAAGGGAGGGCAGAGGCCGACTGCACTCTGCCCCGCTGTCAGCTCTCCTGCTGGGGTACTTGGGACATATTCTGGCTCAGTAGCCAGGGAAAGGTGGGGGTCAGTGGGGGTTAACATTTCCTCTGTTAACCCTGGGGCCACATTAGGAGTTAGCTAAGGAGGGGAATTTGTACTTACCCCCTCCTCCGGTTCTCCCAGTGAGGGTAGTTGGGGATCTGGATAGGTTGTCCAGCATCCCAGTAGGTCAGGCACAGAGACCACGGTCCCATCAGCGCCGTCTGGGAGATTGGTGTCTCCCCTTGTTAGGGGAAGCTGTCGCTGGGAGGAGAGGGCGACACCTTCAGCTCCCTGGGGTTCACACTGCCGCTGGGGGGGAAGGACGACACCTTCGGCCCCCTGGGGTACACGCTGCCGCTGGGGAGGAAGGACGGCACCTTCGGCTCCCTGGGATACACACTGTCGCTGGGGAGGAAGGACGGCACCTTCTGCTCCCTGGGGTACACACTGCCGCTGGGGAGGAAGGACGGCACCTTCGGCTCCCTGGGATACACACTGCCACTGGGGAGGAAGGACTGCACCTTCAGCTCCTTGGGGTAACCACTGCCACTGGGGAGGAAGGACGGCACCTCTCTTAATTAAAGTCTAACTCCCAGCAATACAAATTCATACTGAAACACTATACATCTGCTGTTTTCCATTCTAAAAAGAAACCTTCTATATCCCAAATATCTAAATGCTATTCTTTATTCCTAAATGCCTATTATTTTTCAGCATGACAGGCATTTAGGAATATAGTTGATCTTGTGCCATTGTGCTGCTTTACATATATTTATTCAGACAGACTTATACACTAGCTCTTTTTGTTCACTTGCTTTAAAGTTTTGATATAGGTTTACTCTTTAATTAAAAAAGATATCAAGCTCCTGATCTATTTGTTTTTTTATAACCACAATACCTCACTTTATCCTCTAAATATCAATATAGTAACTGAAGTTGAAAAAAATGCATAATACTAAAATCAAGTCCAATCCTTTTAGCTTTCTCCTCCAACACATATTCTGCTCTGTATGAAAACATTCTTAAAGGCCCATTTACCTCACTGCAAGTGCTCTTCATGGTGCCAAAGAGTACACAATTATATTTTAACTAGCGACTTGCCCGTCAAAAAATTACGGCAATAAGATGTGTATGTTTGGAAAGTTGTTTAGTTATTAATATACGTATTTGACACGTTTGACACAAGTTATGATAAAATAAGTAGTATTGTGATATTAAACATGTTTATTTTTGTAAAATGTTCTTTTGGGGAACAGTAACTGTTAAAGCATCTTGTATTAAAAGTACTAACATTTGAATGTAAGAGCAGTTGAACTTTAAATTAATCAGTATTGTAAACTTGAGGTAATGTTTTTTTAACATGCAAGTTCTATCTCAAGAATGTTTAAGTTAAATATACAGTGAATCCAGAGGAAGGCAAACAGTAAAAACCCTCCTTGAAACGTAGCCAATTGTATCAGAGAGGGAAAAAAATAAATTCCTTTCTGACCCCATGAACTGGCGATCAGATTACTCCCTGGATTAATGTTTAACATAAAAGATAACATGTACATTGTGACTTAAAACGTGGTTGAGCTCTTAACATGAACTTTGTAATATGTGTAGGTAAGGAACTTGAAAGTATTTTTTTTTAAACCTGATCTTTCTTATCTGTCTAAGGAACTTGAAAAAATGTTTTTCAAACTTGTAACATTAGAAACAGTAACATAGTTAATTAACATTTTAACATTATATGTGAAAATAATGCAAGGCAAGTGTTTTGTGAGGCTAATCATCCATAAACAGTACTTCCATTAATTATGACTAGTGATGTCGCAAACATCAAATTTTCGGTTCAAACCGCGGACGCAAATTCCATCAAATGTTCGCGAACGGATGAACATCGGCGAACTGCCATATACTTCAATGGGCAGGCGAATATCAAAACCCACAGGGACTCTTTCTGGCCACAATAGTGATGGGAAAATTGTTTCAAGGGACTAACACCTGGACTGTGGCATGCCGGAGGGGGATCCATGGCAAAACTCCCACGGAAAATTACATAGTTGATGCAGAGTCTGATTTTAAGCCATAAAGGGCATAAATCACCTAACATTCCTAAATTGTTTGGAATAACATGCTTTAAAACATCAGGTATGATGTTGTATCAATCAGGTAGTGTAAGGGTTACACCCACTTTACAGTAACAGACAAATCTCCCCATTTAATGCACAGCAAACAACCGCAAACAGTCCCTTTGCACAACGCAAACTACCCGTTTGTACAAGGCGTG
Organism: Discoglossus pictus; assembly: GCA_027410445.1. NCBI lineage: Eukaryota > Metazoa > Chordata > Amphibia > Anura > Alytidae > Discoglossus > Discoglossus pictus. The sequence continues at coordinate 156,804,851 of CM050165.1, forward strand.
ATACCAAGCTAGCCATGTCCCGTTCCTTGTCCTCACTGATGTCATTGAAGGTCTCTTCCTCCACCCAGCCACCAAGGGTCCCCGAAAGGTGACAACAAGCCCCCTGGGACGCCTGCTGTGTTTGGTCTTCCACCTCCCCAAAGCCACCTTCCTCCTCTGACTCCTCTTCTTCAGACTCCTCTCTCTGCGTTGCCTCTGTCTGCATTTTTATAAGGTGTGTACTGTTAAGTAGTACTATTCCTATTGGTTTAATCCCTGTTACGTCCACTATTAGGGGACGTGTATATGGCATGGATTTTTGGAACAGGGAGATGGAAAAAGATGCTTGGTCGGACCTCCTACTTCGAATTTGGGGCACTGCACGTGCAATCTAAGGTGCCACCAGATAGGAGTGGTGTATTAAGTTGTACTACTCATTCCTATCAGTTTAATATCTGTTACGTTACGTATCAGGGGACGTGTATATGGCATGGATTTTTGGAACAAGGAGATGGAAAAAGATGCTTGGTCAGACCTCCTACTTCTAGTTTGGGGCACTGCACGTGCAATCTAAGATGCCACCTGATAGAAGTGGTGTATTAAGTTGTACTAAGGTGGGTGTTGGACTTCCCACGACTCAGTTTCTTTTCGCACAGGTTGCAAATGGCATCACTGTTGTCACAGGCAGACAAACGAAAAAATTGCCACACTGCTGAGCTCTGCAATGACGGCATTCTGGTGGTGGCAACAGCATGTGTTGACTGGCGTGCTGTCTGGCTGACCCCGGGTGCCGATGCTGTCTGACTGTGCCACTAGCTACTTTCGACGACCTCCCGCTGTTTCCAACTCGTCTCCTCCTCCTCTCTGTCTCCCCATCTGAACTTTCCTCCTGTTCTTCTTCTCTTATAGCGGGCACCCACTTGACATCCATGGACGCATCGTCATCATCAACCACTTCACTTGTATCTGACAACTCAACAAAGGAAGCAGCACCGGGTACAACATCATCATCATCATCAGACTGTACGTCCATGTGTGTAATGCTGCCTGACTGGGACATATCCCTGTTATCTACATCCTCTGGCACTAATGTTTGTGCATCACTCATTTCTTCCAACGGATGTGTAAATAACTCTGGTGACGGATCAAGTGAAGCGGCTGTGTTGCTAGTGTTGGTGGTGGCGGCAGGAGGGCGAGTGGTAACTGGAGAGGTGCCCGAAGCTAAGCTGGAGGAGGGTGGTGCGTCTAGGTTCCGAGCGGAAGCTGTAGAAGATTGGGTGTCCTGTGTTAGCCAGTCAACCATGTCCTCAGAACTGTTCAAGTTTATGGTACGTTGCCTCTGAAAACTAGGCAAAGGGAATCACAGCACCACGACCACGACGGTGGGGTGGCCTGCCTCTGCCTGTCATTTTTTTTACGATTAGTGGTACTATGCATGCAAGCTACTGTGACACCAGATATGAGTGTCACTGCGCACTGGCAAAAGTTGGCAGACTAGATGCAATAGGCCTCACACACACGCCTGTAGGCAGGCAACTGATATTCTATCGATTACAGTAAAAAAAGGGTTGTTTTATTTCACTGCACACTACGGTTGCACTAGATATGAGTGTCACTGTGCACTGGCAAAAGTTGGCAGACTAGATGCAATAGGCCTCACACACACGCCTTTAGGCAGGCAACTGATATTCAATCGATTGCAGTAAAAAAAGGGTTGTTTTATTTCACTGCACACTACGGTTGCACTAGATATGAGTGTCACTGTGCACTGGCAAAAGTTGGCAGACTAGATGCAATAGGCCTCACACACACGCCTTTAGGCAGGCAACTGATATTCAATCGATTACAGTAAAAAAAGGGTTGTTTTATTTCACTGCACACTACGGTTGCACTAGATATGAGTGTCACTGTGCACTGGCAAAAGTTGGCAGACTAGATGCAATAGGCCTCACACGCTAGCAGGCAGGCATATGCAATTAGATTACAAAATAATAAAATAAAATAAAATAAAAAGGGTTTTATGGGTTGCTGTCCTTGCAGCAGATATCAAAGGAGTCCTTCAGGTGTGTAGTTAAAGCTAAATACACAGCCTGGCTATCTATTTCCCTATTAAATCAACAGCAGGTAGAATATATCTCCTCTCTCAACGAATGCAGCTACAGAATGATTCTAAAATGGAGGCTGTCATGCAGATGGAAGGCTCTGGAAGGGAGTGTATGCTGCTGATTGGCTGGAATGTGTCTGCTGGTTAAACCTGTAACTTACATCCATGCAAAGCCTTTGGTCTTTCAAGGGCACAAGACTTCCGATTGCGAAAATTGCACATAGCTACTCAATTGCAAAGCTGCACTCTTCCAGCAAGGTATCTACAAGCAATCATCTCTTGTTGTTTCTGGGTCTATCTCACCTCTGCTTAAAACATGTTTGAGCTCTTAACAATTGGTTTGTTGCTATAATTTAAAACGTTGTTGACCTCTTAACTTTGTAATATGTCTAAGTAAGAAACTTGAAAGTATATTGTTTAAAACTTACACTTTCTTATCTCTCTAAGTAAGGAACTTTAAAAAAAAACTTTGAAACTTGTAACATTATAATATAAACAGTATTTCCATTAATTATGACTGAATTGTTTATTCATTTGTATTTTTGAATGGTTGACCTTTGTTTGTTGCTATAGTAATTGTTTTAAATAGTTTGGTCTCTGGAAAAGTGGTTCTCTAAAAAAAAAACGCAAGAACTTAAACTTGTTACACGCTGTTTAAGCACTGCTCTGTATGTGTTTGACAATTTAATGTAGTTTAACAGGAAAATATTGTTTTTGTAAATGTAATTTCTGTTGCGTAATAATGACCTTTTAATGGCAACAGACATTTTTGTGTATTTGTTTAAAAAATGTGGTGGTTATATTGTGGGTTTTTTATATTTTTTTAATTTGCTTTTAAATTTGTTTTGCATAGCTTTTATTTCTTTAATGAAAAGTTAAAGTACTTCATAGTAGACAATGTTTTTAGTAAAAATACATCCATCTTCTAATAAATCACCTTGTCTTTTATTCTTTTCAATGTAAACTTTAATAGCCTGTGGATTTTTGCACCGTAATAACGCAACGTACAATTGGCCATGTGCAAATACTGGTTCTTGTAAGAAAATACCCACAGATTTGAACGTTTGTCCTTGTGATTTATTAATGGTCATGGCAAATGCCATAATGATGGGAAATTGTCTTCTTTGAAGTATAAAAGGGAAACTACTTTCACTTGGTGCTAAATCTATTTTTGGAATGAAATCTCTCTCTCCTTTATGGGTACCAGTTAAAATTTCAGCGTCTATGAAATGATCCTTTAATTGTTGAACAATTAATCTTGTCCCATTGCATAGGCCTCTTTTGGGGTTCATATTTCGCAGTAACATAACAATTGCACCTTTCTTTAGCTGCAAAATATGTGGTGGCATACCAGAAGGAGTTAGTGAGTTTATGAATTCAGTTGAAAAGTTAGCCTGACTTTCATTGTCATCAGCAAGTACAGAATCAGCACTGTGATAATTTCTTTGTGGTGCATTAATTTTTTTTAAGATTTCATTATTGAGGATTAATGCATCCTTATTTTTACATGTTAGTATGACTTGGTTGGCAAGCTCTGAATATTCCTGGTTATTTATGCTACCTTCAAATATAGCCGATATAATATATTGGTGACAAATCATATGATGTGGGATCTGCACAGTGTCGTCAGGTAAATGTGGTATTTTTTCTGTTCTGCATTCTCCAATTTTAATAAGCCAATCATTGAAATCCGTTTGGCCTTCTGATCTCATGTTTTGTTGCAGTTGAAGATGGGTAAAATGTTTCCATAGTATGCTTGACTTTATACAGGTTTCGATAATGTCAGTTCGATTTCCATGTACAATGACAGGTAATGTTTGTCTAAAATCACTACCTAACAACATTACCTTTCCACCAAATGGAAAAGTATTATCCATGACTTCACGAAGCAAACGGTCAATACATTGGAGGGCATAGCATGACATCATTGTGGCCTCATCTATTATAATTAATTTACTTTTTTTCAATTTTTTGGCTTGTAATGATGTCATGCGAATATCTGACACAGAGGTTTCTAAAATAGGCACTGGCAGTTTAAAGCCACTATGTACAGTTCTTCCACCTTCTAACAAAAGTGCAGCAATTCCAGTAGTGCCATTTGACCTTGTGCTCGTACAGAACTCATTAATAAATTATATAGATAGGTTTTTCCTGATCCACCAGGTTCATCAAGATAGAAATTATGCTCTGTGACCATGTCATCATCTATTGCATTTTTAATGGCATTAAATGCTTGCAATTGTAACGTATTTAAAGTTGCAAGTCTTTCTTCTGTTCTTTCTACTTGTAGTTGAATGTCATAGTCTTCAAAGTTTATGTCATCTATAAGACCTGGATCAGGCAAATTAAAACTTGCAAAACTTAATCCATGAGTTAAAAATACTTCTTGGATTTCCATTAACGCTTTTATGTGTGCAATAGGTTCATTGTATCGTTGCATAAAGTCTTCAGCCATATTACTTTTAAATGTCTCCCACAAAGCTAATGCATTTGGAGCATTTGAGAAGATACAAATAAATGCAAATTGTTCTCTCATCTGCGGTGGCATTTGACATTGTGCTGCTTCACCTAAACATCTTTCCCATTCTGTATCATCAGTTAGTAAGTTTCTATGTCTTGCAGCTAAATGGAAGGATTCCTATACTATGTCATTAACAGTTCTTAAGTGTTCAAAACTTTGTGCTCCAGGAATATTTAAAAGTAATATTCGTAAGCAAAAACGTTCAACATCTCTTGGACTGACTGTGTAAATTCTTGGGATTATTTTATTTCCTCTGCTTTTTCTAGGTCTCCATAATCCATTCACAAAAACATAGTGATATGGAATTTCAATATATAAGCATTGTGTTGCTTCTGAATCTGTGGAATTTATTTCAAGCCATGCAGTTAGTGTAGTGTGACTAAGTTCATTTTGGGCTAATGCATTACTTTCATTACCAGCATGGAAATACACTAAATGTCTTTGTGGCAAATGTACTGCTAATCTATATACTGCATGTGATCTATCATGCATTTCAAATTTTAAAAGCCACCACATAGCTTCCAGCGCACTGACATAGCGAGCATCTACATGAGATGCAAGTTCATCATGTACTAAATCACTACTTTCAGGGTTGTCTGCACTTTTGACGACTACAGTAGCTGCATCATAGCCTTTGTAAATATATTTACACATATTTAATGGATTTGATGGAAGTGCAGGCTTCTACATTAATGTGTGCGTTATACTTCATGAGTAAATGTTCATTGTAGGGTTCTACATATCTATTGTCAACTTTTTTGCCACGAATAATAGCACTATCTCCTTCTCTTCTTTTATAAAGTGGATAGCCATCACAATTGGCATAGGTTTTGTCTCTATAATCTTTTTGAAAATCTTTTGAACATTTATTATTTTCCATACATGGTGATTGTGGGGATTACATGTAAATGTAAGAAATAAATTGGTTTGCTAAATTTGGTGACAATAGCCATAGCATCATTGTATCTTTCTCTCATATTTCGATGAGATCCTTGAAAGGAAGATGGTAAAATTATGGCTTTGCCAGCTCTCATGTCTCTGCTTGTAGCCACCTCAGCAACATAGTCCATTAGTCCAGAATATTGTTTTACACGTAGTTTATCTTGTTGTTGGCAAGTTGTAGCGACGTTTATCAGTATGTCTGTCTCTTTTAAGTACCATATTGACCTTTGGCATTGGTAATTGATGTCTTTGTGCATGAAGTTGTTGTTCATTTTCTACTTCTGCCAATTTTTTTTAAGCTTTAGTGTAGGAGTTATTCTCCATAATGTTATCAAGCTCTATAAAAACAGTGGGTAAGCATTTTTTATTTTCTTCCAGCTGCATACGTTGGTCAACAGCTTCCATTGTATCTAGGACATATAGTTGAGCAAATCTTCTTTGCTCTCCTTCCTCTGGATGTAAATGGGAAGTACGATGATAAATTTGGCCTTGGACTTTAAAGCAGTAAGGACCATGTCCTGGTACATTAGCAGCTAATGTTGCCCCCATAGATGCAAAGGATATCGCACTATTGTAGGATCTTATGTTTGTCTTAAAATGTTTGTAGTTTGGAAAAGTAGGTTCAGTCATAATGTTTTGTACATATATTGCACATTTTTTTCTTTCTGGAAGTTTGAACTTGCCTTTTTGACAGCAACTAATAAATTGGCCATCTCTGGGTCTCTCCTGTTTAAAATAATAAGCCTCACAAAACTGACATTGAGTATTCATGTCCCCACAATGATGAACCTCTACTGCTAAAGACTTGCGTAAAGGACAATTTGCAAAGCATATATCAGTTTCATTTTCAAATTCATCAGGTGAAATGTCATGTGATGTTTCAGGAACAGGTTCTAAATGCTTTTTTATTTTGGTGTTTTTTTTTGGTATCTCATTTATTTTTTCAGTTAAAATTTCATCTGATGTTTGAGGAACAGGTTCTAAATCCTTTGTTTGCTTAGTAGCTTTTTTTGGTGTATCTTTAATTTTTGCAGCTGATAGTCTTTTGCTTGCAATTCTTTTGCATTCTTTTTCTTGTCACATTTCCTTCTCCTCTGGTGTCTGCTGGTTGGCCCATCTCGCTTTCTCTAGTTTGACGTCTTTTCTTTACTTGTTTGCTCTCGTTAGTAGCCATGTTAATCTGTAAAAGAAAATAATGTATAATTAGTTTAGTTTGAGATGTTAAGTTTGTTTTTTACATTTTTTATTATCAACAGTTTGTTTATATGTTCTCGTAGTTCATTGTAGCGGTACTTTCTTTCTATTGTTAAATAAGTGTTTTTTATTTTTTTGGTCTTACTTTCTGTCGTAGGTTGTAATTTTTGCCTTACATGAATAGCACACTGAAGGAACTGACACTATACCTTCTTCTACATGTAGTAGGTGTCTAGTGTTAATTGAAATTTATATTTTTGTTGTTTTGGCAATTTATTTTTTTGTTGTACTTTTAACTTACAGGCATAGTAGAGGGCAAAAATTAGTCTTTGTAATTTTTACAACAGGGTTTGTCATAATAGTATTTTGATATTTTATTTAAAGGCTTATATGTACGGGCAATGATTTTTTTTTTTTTTTTTTCTTGGGGTGTTAGTACTATTTGTTGTAGCATTCTATTTTATGTGTGTGTTTAGGTTTTATGCTTAATATTGTACATTACGACTGGTAATTGAGAATGATAAATGTTATGTAGTGTGTGTTTTGACACTTTTGTGGACTATGCTGTTTTCTTTTTATTTTATTGTGTAGATTTAAGTTTGGGTTTAATGTTAAACATTGTTGTCCGTAAAAGACAAATAATAGGTAAATGACAAATGTGTCACTAATATTTTGGTAAAGGTTATAATTATTCTGTGGGTTTTTTTTTTGGTTTTTTTTTTCTGTTGACATGGATGCAGAGCAAACATGTTTATTTAGTTTTCTCTTTTTTTACTTGTTATACTGTACGGTGGTTGAAGTGTGATTTCAAGCAGAATCTTTGTTGGTCCGCTGTTGAAAGTCTTCGTCCGATGCTCTTCACGCAGTGTCTGTTGTAAAATAAATATTAAAATGTTATTTGATTTGAATGTATTTGTAATGAATAGCATATTTCATTGTTTTGGTCTATTGTATCTGTTATGGTGAATTTTTCTGCTATGCTGTTTTTTGTGCAACCTTTTAAAAATACTTTAAATGTATTTGTATATTACAGTTATGTTTTTCTTATTTTGGATATGATGACAATGTTTTTAGCATTATCCTGTTTTGTGTCCACCACTTTTGGTATGCTTATTTAGGCTTCTTTGTAAGGCTTATAGGTTCTTAAATGGTAAATAAGAATATTATTTAACGTTGCTATGTGTTTGTGTGATTTTTGGTACAATCCTGTTTTGTGTCCCCCTTATGTTACATACTTTATTCGCTTAATTAGTCTTTTTTATGAGGATTAAATGTTGTTGTACATTGAAAATGAATGTTTTTCCTATTTTGGATATGATGGCTATGTTTTAGCATTATCCTTTTTTGTGTCCACCACTTTTGGTATGCTTATTTAGGCTTCTTTGTAAGGCTTATAGGTTCTTAAACATTAAAAAATAATATTAATTTACTTTGCTATGTCTTTGTGTGATTTTTGGTGCAATCCTATATTGTGTCCACCACTTTTGGTATGCTTATTTTGGCTTCTTTGTAAGGCTTATAGGTTCTTAAACATTAAAGAAGAATATTAATTTACTTTTCTATGTGTTTGTGTGATTTTTGGTACAATCCTGTTTTGTGTCTACCATATCTTGCATACTTTATTTGCTTAATTAGTCTTTTTTATGAAGGTTAAATGTTTTTCTACAGTGAAAATGAATGTTTTTTCTATTTTTGGATATTATGGCAATGTTTTTAACATTATCCTATTTTGTGTTCACCACTTTTTGGTTGCTGCATTTGTTATATTGGCAGCCAATAAACATATATAGTTCCTTTATTTTTTCTACTTGTTATACTTTACCTTGATTGAAGTGTTGTTCTTGTCCGAATGACAGAGGGTCCCCTCTTGCCAATCCTAATCCGCCGGTCTTCTTGTAGTGTCTGTTTGAAAAAGAAAGTGAAATGGTTAATTGTATATTTCTTCTTTTTGATTTAGCAAAGCATGGTCTTTTTCAGCATGTGATCAATTTTTCTATCTTACCTCTTCTTCTTTCTTTGTGTTCTTTAAAAGGGATTCTCTCTCACAGTGCACTGTGCAAATTCATGAGTGACGCTGTTGATGCAGAGTCTGTTTGAATAGTAAAAAAAGGGCAAATATTCAGCTTTCGGTTCCATATGTATTAGTGTCATATTATTTTTTGCTATGAGTTGCAGTAAATTATTGTCATTTAAATATACTTGTTTAATTAGTTTCAGTTAACATTAGTTTGTTTTAGGGACTGCACACATAAATGTGCGCGTGACATGTACATGAATCACATTTTCATAGTTAAAGTTTTTTTTTTGTCCTGTCTTGATAATAAAATGTAAATATACCTCTCAGTTGTAATTTGCACAGTGTAAAGTAGGAAATTAGGAAATAATTCTCTTCTCAAGTAACAGCAGCAGTTAACTATCCAGTCACTCCGTTCATCACCTGAGTAGAAATGTAGAATTTTCTGGAAAGTAGGCAGTATTTATAAACTTTGAAGTGCCTCAGACCATTAGAACGCAATACGCTTGCGCTATTTGCGTTCCAGCTTACAATTTGCGTTCCATCCGCCAATTTAAGCGTAGTAGTTTTCAAAATGGTGGTTAATATCACTGTGGTACGTGCTGCATAGTATGTGTTTCAGTTTTGCGAGTCACTGTAGTATTTTTTCTCTCGCTTAGGTGATTTTTGGCAGTTTAAACTTGTTTATTTGGACTTAAATGGACGTGTAAACTAACTTTTTGAGGTGCTGGATGCCCCCCCTTGCTGTCAGTAAGCTTTTTATGTGTTCGTTGTGTTTATTTATTGTGTTTCTGATGTTGTCATGAGCGACGTTTTCGGCAGTTTTTTGCGTGTTCGGAATGGGTCGTAGCGCGGCCGTATTTTTTTACGAGGGACGCAGTTGTTTTTTTTCTAAGTCATGCGTGTGTGTGTTAACCGCGTGTGAGGCGCCTTTGAGTTTTTTTTCTAAGTCGTGCGTGTGTGTTAACCGCGTGTGAGGTGCCTTTGAGGCTACACCTCCGCAAATGCGGCCCCTCGCTTTGCGAGGGTCCACATTTGCGGACAAACACAGCCGACGTTGGATCCTCCCCCACCGCAAATGCGGCCCCTCGCTTATCGAGGATCCGCATTTGCGTGGAACTGCGTCCCTCGCTTTGAGAGGGACGCAGTTCTTGCTAGCTCGCTGTGCGAGCCTGCAAGCGTTAGCAACAACTCGTATGCTCACAACTATATATGTGATTAATTACACTGATAACAGATTCAATCTCTGCACAGATATATTTTTAAGGGTTCATTTTTTTTCTTGTGATCTCTACAAGGACAGTCCCGGAGTAGGTCACTGCTCTGCATAGATCAAATTCCAGAGAGGCAAGAGAGCAGAATCCTGAATACTCTGCCCTAAAAAATGTTCAAAAAATAGATCTGTTCTCTTCAAACTGGAAATGTAAGCTGTCTTACCTTTGACTTGAGTGGGACACACACCCCTGCAAAATAACTGGCTTTGGTTATGCTGCAGCATGTCGGAAGTCTATTCCATATGTAACACAGGTTTTATTTTATTTGATTTCACACTGAAAAATGTACGTATTTCAAAAATTCAAAGAATATTTCAAAATGCTTTTAGGAGATCTTTACTGTGATTTGGCCCAAATTGTGCTGAATTAAGTGGCACTTTAAGGAGAATGTCAGGTCATCCATCTGTCAAAAGAAGCTGAAGCATTTAAGTACAAAAGTCGCATCATAATGGCTTAAAAGAAGCAAAATTAAGGTTTTGGAGTGACCTAGTCAAAGTCCAGACTTAAATATAAATTATGTGGCAATACCTGAAGCAAGCAGATCATGCTCAAAATCCTACCAATCTTCTTAATTTGTGAAAGACTCATAATACATTATAACAATGTTTTGGTTGCAGTCACAGTACTAAAGGTAGTAAAACCAGCTACTAGGTTGAAAACTTTGTTTATTAAATAATGCTTTAAAAACATTCCATGAAACCAATATGTAATAACATGAATAGGGCAAATTATTTTTCACAGTACTCTCCTACATCTGATGTCAAAGCCTATTTTTGAGTTCCACAATCTGACTAACCTCACTTCGTTGAAATTAATTCTCCTTTTCACCAAATTTTCTTGATGTACTTTTGTCTGCTATAAACTTTTATGAGTAAATGTCTTACCAGGAATGATATTGTATAAGAATTATATTCTGTTCCCTCCTTTAATACATGATAATATTTTACTAGCTGTTGAAGATGTTGGGCCTGAAAGTGACCAAATGTTCCGTAGATGGTTGTCTAATTGTATGCTTACTTTCCCTTGCCAACTGCTTAATTTGCATCTTTACTTTCCCATTGCTAGCCCAAGGTTTTCCCACTTCATTGCTCTAATTCTGTAATAAAGCCACCCCTAGCTAAATTCTCCAAAATTCTACTGAAACTTAAAAAGGGACTTTTTGACGGGTTGATCACAAATTCATCCTGTAAACTCTATACTCAGAAGGACTCTTTGATGCAGCCCTCTTACTGTTCATATATGTCAATATTCAATTTGCTCTCTTACTCTGGTAGATTTTTCTCTTAACCACTACTTTCTGTTAGATTATATGAAGGCAGTCCTGGATACTCTGCATGCTCAATGTGTGCATTCTCTGTTTACAAACTATTACACTCCTAAGGGTTTTCCATTCCATTTTTATCCTTATGATACTCTTTTCTCCAGACCCATGCCTTCTAGCTCATATCACAACATGTCTCTTTAGCATCTTCTCATGGAACATTTTCCAAACCCAAAAAAAAAACATCTCCATGATAGTGTAGCTGGTGATCAATCGACTAAATAGTAATTAATAATAAGCTACAGGTGGGGTTTGCATCAACCAAAAGTGACTAGGGGTAGAGCAAAGGTAAAATTAATAATTTCTTGGACTACCACATCTAGTGGTCATTTACTGATGGAAGCTCTTATTGGCTGGGACAAAGTGTGGCTAAGATTGATATAACAGGGCAAAATCCGCTTGCTATGTAGTAGACCTATCGTGAGGAAAGAAATAAAGGCTAGGTGGATTACTCTACACTTGTATGCACACACTACTACTCAGAGATGTTAGTATTATATAGGTTGTCTTGCATTTCAGAAGCTAATCTCAATAATAAATGTTGTATATTAATAAACCTGTTCACTTAGAAGTTTCCAGTGTATTTGGAGTTTCTTATAGCAGTCAGACACAAGTTAACTGGTCAGGATATACAGTTATAATTCAAGTATAAGATGACAATTTTAAGCACATGCCTACAGACTTTCTATTCCTCCTCCTTCTTTGGAATTCTAATGTTTCATATCTTTAACTACACTTTGGAAATCTGCTTACAACAAAGCTCTTAACTGCTCCATCAGTGTTAGCTTTTCTTGCTGACTTACATCTCTTTCAACCTAATCTTAGGTGGCCATTAATCCTCCCATCATGCCCATACTGATTAACCTCCCACCCTTACTCCACTATCTCTCCGCATGACCCATTCATAAACTCAACCCATCCTGAAACGTGTCCTAACATACAATCAACACACTCTGTGCCCTTTATTTTCCTAACAGTCATAATTTATCTAAAGGTAGTATGATTGTTTGCACTGCTTCTATAACTTTGTAAAGTTATTTGGATAAAAAAACCTATATAAATGCAAATAAATAATTAGTATGAAAAACAGAAGATGTGAATTAAAATCGCTAATAATTAAAAGGCCATCTCGGAAAAAGACCACATTTCTAGTTATATATATATATAAAAAAATCAGTTGAAATGAAATATGAAAATGTTGGTACAATATACTATTTCAAGCACACATGATTATTAGTGATGTTGCGAACATCAAATTTTGGGTTCGCGAATAGCGAACGCGAACTTCCAGCAAATGTTCAATGTTCAATGGGCAGGCGAATTTCAAAACCCACAGGGACTCTTTCTGGCCACAATAGTGATGAGAAAGTTGTTTCAAGGGAACTAACACCTGGACTGTGGCATGCCGGAGGGGGATCCATGGCAAAACTCCCACGGAAAATTACATAGTTGATGGATAGGTCTGGTTTTAAGCCATAAAGGGCATAAATCACCTAATATTCCTAAATTGTTTGAAATAACATGCTTTAAAACATCAGGTATGATGTTTTATCAATCAGGTAGTGTAAGGGTTACACCCGCTTCACAGTAACAGACCAATCTCCCCATTTAATGCACCGCAAACAACCGCAAACAGTCCCTTTGCACAACCGCAAACTCCCCTTCTGCACAAGGTTGGATACCAAGCTAGCCATGTCCCGTTCCTTGTCCTCACTGATGTCATTGAAGGTCTCCTCCTCCACCCAGCCACCAAGGGTCCCCGAAAGGTGACAACAAGCCCCCTGGGATGCCTGCTGTGTTTGGTCTTCCACCTCCTCAAAGCCACCTTCCTCCTCTGACTCCTCTTCTTCAGACTCCCAGAGTCTGGGGGCTTCCACTGCCCAGCATGGAAGATTATACACAGGTCAGAGTCTGGGGGCTTCCACTGCCCAGCATGGAAGATTATACACAGGTCAGAGTCTGGGGGCATCCACTGCACAGCAAGGAAGATTATACGCGTTGCCTCTGTCTGCGTTATTATAAGGTGTGTACTGTTAAGTAGCACTATTCCTATCAGTTTAATCCCTGTTATGTCCACTATTAGGGGACGTGTATATGGCATTGATTTTTGGAACAGGGAGATGGAAAAAGATGCTTGGTCGGTCCTCCCACTTCAAATTTGGAGCACTGCTCGTGCAATCTTAGGTGCCACCAGATATGAGTGTCACTGTGCACTGGCAAAAGTTGGCAGAGTAGGCGCTGTAGGCCTAACACACACGCCTGTAGGCAGTCAACTGATATTCAATCGATTACAATCAAAAAAGTGTTGTTTTATGTCACTGAGCACATTATAAGCTGTGAGCCTGACACAGGCAGGCAACTGAAATTAGATTACAGGAAATAAATGGTATGTTACACCACCAGGTGTGAGTAGTGAAAATAAGCACAATATAAGCTGTTAGGTATTAGCCTGTCACACACACACGCTGTGTGTGACAAAATGATGTTCAAAGTTTCCTCAATGATAAAGTATAGGGGGCGAACCGAAAAGCGCATGTGTTCGCCGTTCGGGGCAAACGCGAACATGCGAAAATCGCCGCGAATAGTTCCCGGCGAACTGTTCGGGACATCACTAATGATTATATTTATTGAATGATATCCCATGGAATAAGCTTCAGTATTCTAACTTTTGGTATGAGAAAATGATATAGTTTTCCAAATTGTTCTTGTATTCCTCTTTGAAAGAAAGGTAAATGTAAAGAAAATATTTAGCAGGTTTATATATATAAATTCCTTTTCAATATATTCCTAGTCAGTATTATTCAGTTTAACTCAATCTATAACATTTATAGAATTGGTAATTTATTTACGTTCGACATGTACATACAACATGGAGAATACATTGTAAATAAAACAGTATAGTAGAAAATAAAATTAAAAAGAGAATAAATTATTTAATAAATACTCACACAATGTAAATTATTTAAGTTAATATTAAATATAACTATATTTACTTATATTATATATATATATATATATATATATATATATATATATATATATATAGTGCATAAAAAATACCTCATGGTAATTTGTTCAGTATGCTGCATGTATATTTAAGTCACAGCCATGGAATTCCTGGAATTGTATAGGAATTAAGGAAGTAATGCTGTTTAAGTTGAAGGGAGTTACCCTGAGCAAGTAGCTACTAGTATGCACTATGTAAATAGTTACATTATTTGACTCCTTAAGTAAAGGTATCGCTTTCACTTATCCTTCTAACCAAAAAAGTTATCACTTTTAAGTTTATCTTTCCTTTTTTTTTTTATTAAGGAAGATGCTATGCTACTACACTGAATAGAAGAAAATAGAAGATCTTACTGGACAAGGAATTTACTCTTCAAAGTGAATGTAAGTTTTGAACACACAATTACAGATGAATTGAAACTTGTTTTGTAAGTCACTGTTTACACAGGTCAAATGTTAATGTCAATAAAAAACTTTGTGAAATTACTTTTGTTTGTCTAGTAAGCATAATTTCAAATGAAAGTTAGCTTCATAAAGTTCAATAATTTGGCAAAAAATATTGTTGCGATATATGCTTTTATTTGTATTTAAATAAAATTGTAGATAATGAGTAAAATTATTACTTTCAATTCTGCATTATTCAGAAATATTTTTTAATTATTTTAAACATTTTGGTACTTTTCGACTTCAAGATATCAAGCATACCACCATAAAATCAGTGGTATTTGTTAAAGAATGTTAATGAATAAGGAATTTATTGGAGTAGTGAAAGTAGCATTTATTTGTTTATCTGTAGTATTGATCAATGGTGAATGAAACATTGTAATTATACTTTTATGTCTTACGAAGACATAACCTCATTCACCATTTGTATTTTTTTCTATACTAGTTTTTAACCATTTTAGAATATAGTCTAGATAGACTACCAACTCTGCCCCAATCACAGATTTCTTACCAACTGAACAGATTTTTACTCTAGAATTACCGTGTCCCATCCATCTTGCCCTTTATCCTGATCCTGTCACAAGTCTCTTGCATACTCAATGTGCCCCCAAGTACAACTCCTCTGCCCTCATGGACAAGCTTGAGTGAACTCAATGTTTGTGCAGACATATCACTTATTTTCAGAAATCCTCCATTAGTTAGACATCTATTTATTATATATTCATTTGGGTAAAAGATATGATCTATCATATTAGTTATAGAAAAAACAAACTAATAGCAGTGTTCCAACATTTTTAATGTGTAAAGAAATATCTGTAAGTGATCTTAGAATTTTCATTGATCTATTGAAAGTTATAGTTTACAACAAGTAAATTGCAATAGAGTCTACCCTATGCACAGATGCAACTAAGCACATTTTTACTAATTCTCAGTAAAAATAGTACATTTGTGTTCACATTTGGACTTCTAAAAATACTTTTTCCTGCTCAGAATTTCAACAAATGCATAATCTTTATTCCAATACCACTTCATAAACTACACCTTTCCGCATATGCCTGCATAGCATAAGGTGGATGGGCAGATATTAGGACACCTGTTAACTCTCACAAAAGTTGGATTCTGAAAATATATCTACTATATAATGCAATATCTATCTCCCTATCATGTGGCATTCAATAAAGACAAAATGACCTGTCACTGTTGGAGCTGCAATTGAGACATACTGTGAGAGAGAATATTCTCTAATTTATGGCAGATGTTTATTTTGAGGCTGTGGTGCCTGCAGACTTATTGGCACATTATCAGCCCTGTTCTAAAAGTTATGAAATCTTATTATAAAGGTGTGGCTTGTCAAAAACAGACTTGACAGAAACTGGTTTCATTTATAGTTACATAGTAATTAAGGTTGAAAAAAGACTGTCAGTCCATCAAGTTCAACCTGTTAAGATCTCCTCTGATCTGCAATATGCGGAATAGTTATTAATTAAATTGTTGATTAAATAATTATTAATAGTATAGTATTGGAGGATAAATAAAGAGTTATTCCATCAAGTTCAACCTTTTTAGATCTCTATTGATCTATTTAATGTGGACTATTTATTATTATTTGTTAATTGTTATTTGATCCAGAGGAAGGCAAACAGAAAAAAAAAAAACATTGAAACTTTGCCAATTGTCTCATAAGGGGAAAAAAGCAAAATTCCTTCCTGATCCCAGAAACTGGCGATCAAATTTCTCCCTGGATCAATATTCCTTTGCTAGTTATCTAGGATAGCCTTGAATGCCCTCTTTATTCAAAAATATATCTAACCCCTTTTTGAAGTTGTTTATCGAATTCGCTGTCACCACCTCCTTTGGTAGAGAATTCCACAGTTTAACCACCCTAACTGTGAAGAACCCTTTTCTTTGTTTAAGGTGAAATCTTTTTTCCTTTAACCTCAAAGGATGTCCTCTTGTCAGTTGAAAATCTCTTGCTGCAAAAAGTTCACTTGACAAAGCCTTATATTGACCCTGGATGTATTTATATAACGTAATTATATATCCTCTTAGACGCCTTTTTTCTAGCGAAAATAAGTTTAATTTTGTTAGTCTTTCTTCATAACTTAGCCCCTCCATTCCCCTTATTAGTTTTGTAGCCCTTCTCTGTACTTTTTCCAGCTCTAAAATGTCTTTTTTATGAGGTGGTGCCCAAAATTGTAGTCCATATTCCAAATGAGGACGAACTAGAGATTTGTATAGTGGCAGAATTATAGCTTCTTCCCTGGCTTCTATACCCTTCCTAATACATGCTAATATTTTATTTGCCTTTGCAGCCGCTGCTTGGCTTTGAGCGCTGTTACCTAGGTGGTTGTCCACTAGTACTCCCAAATCCCTTTCAATATCTGATACCCCTAGATTTGCTCCATTAAGATTATAGATTGCTTGGCTATTGTTCCTTCCCAAATGCATAACCTTACATTTATTTGTATTAAATCTCATCTGCCATTTAGCCGCCCATTTCTCTAATTTATGCAAATCCTTTTGTAGGGAAAGTACATCATTATCTGATTTTATTACCTTGCACAACTTAGTGTCATCAGCAAAAATGGAGACACTACATTCGAGTCCTACTTCAATGTCATTAATAAATATGTTAAAAAGGAGAGGACCTAATACTGAACCTTGAGGAACCCCACTTATCACATTAGACCAATCGAAGTATGTTCCATTCACAACAACTCCCTTGCTTCCTGTCTTTTAGCCAGCTCTCGATCCATGAGCAGATATTTACTGCAATTCCTGTATCCCTTAGTTTGCTCACTAGTCTTCCATGTGGCACTGTATCAAATGCCTTTGAAAAATCTAAAAAGACTACATCCACTGAGTTGCCCTGATCCAAGTTCCTACTAACCTCCTCATAAAAACTAATTAGATTGGTCTGATACAACCTATCCTTCATAAATCCGTGTTGACTGTTACCTATGATCCTGTTCAAATAGACATATTCTTGTATTCTGCCCCTTATTAACCCTTCTAAAAGCTTCCCAACTACAAAAGTGAGGCTCACTGGTCTATAATACCCCGGATTTGCTCTAGATCTCTTCTTAAATATAGGTATCACCTCTGCTTTTTTCCAGTCATCTTGTAGAGACCCTGTAGTGAGTGAGTCTTGAAAGATTAGATATAATGGTTTGGCTATTACAGAACCCAGCTCCCTCAGTACCCTTGGATGTATTCCATCAGGACCTGGGGCTTTATTAACATTTATTTTCTCCAACCTCTTTTGTATTACTTCCTGCGTTAATCAATTATTTAGTAAAGGTAGTGTAGCCCCATTATGTTGCGGTGTCCCAACCACTGGTACCTCCCTTGTGTATACCGAAGAAAAGAACCTATTTAGCTCATCTGCCTTTTCCTGGTCACTAATTATCAGATGGCCTGTGTCACATTGTAATGGTCCTATCGATTCATTCCTGGCCTTCTTCCCATTAATATATAAAAAAAATAGTTTAGGGTTAGTCTTACTTTCCATTGCAACTGACTTCTCATTTTCTATTTTAGCCAGTCTAATAGCCCTTTTGCAAGACTTGTTGATTTCCTTATAGTCACATAAAGCTGCCTCTGTTCCCTCCTTCTTGTATAATTTAAATGCATGTTTCTTTTTCCTCATCCTGATCTTTAAGTCATTGTTAAGCCACATAGGATGTGATTTACTCCTATTTATTTTATTTCCACATGGTACATGCTGATGAGTATGTTTATTTAGTAAGGATTTGAATGTTGTCCATTTATTTTCAGTATTCTTCCCTGTAAGTTCTTTGTCCCAGTCTATATGTTGTATTGCTGCCCGTAGCACATTAAAGTTAGCCCTTTTAAAATTTAGAGTTTTTGTTGGTCCCTTACAACTCTGTTTTTTGTATTCAATCTCAAATGAGACTGTGTTGTGATCACTGTTCCCCAAGGGTTCCCCTATTTTTACATTTGATATTATATCAATATTACTTGTGATGACTAAATCCAAGATGGCCCCATTTCTAGTAGGTTCTTGTATTACCTGGGCCAGATAATGATCCCTGAGTGTACTCAAGAACCTGCTCCCTTAGCTGAGCTGCTGGTCTCATTTATCCAGTTTATTTCAGTGTAATTAAAGTCTCCCATTATTAGAACTTGCCCATGCTTAGCTGCATTTCCAATCTGTAACAATAATTTTATTTCCTCACTTTCAGCTATATTTGGGGGTTTATAGCACACTCCCACCAATATGCGTTTAGAATTAGCTCCTCCACTATTTAGCTCAACCCACAAAGATTCAATGATGCCGTTAGTGCCAGCATAAATATCTTCTCTGACTATGGGCTTAAATTCAGGCTTAACATAAAGACAGGTCCCTCCTCCTCTTTTACCATTTCCCCTATCTTTCCTAAATAGGTTATAACCATCCAGATTAACAGTCCAGTAATGAGATTCATCCCACCATGTTTCCTTAATGCCTATTAAGCCCCATTTTTCTTGTACTGCTAATATTTCTAGCTCATCCATTTTCCCAGGCAAACTTCTTGCGTTAGCAATCATACACTTTATGTTGCTATGGCTCTGCTGTTGTGAAGTACCTGCCACTGTATTTGAGGCCCCTATTAATACCTCCCTACTTTCTATTGTTACCCTCCCCCCTTCTCCTCCCCCATGGGTAACTAATTCATCCCTTTCCCTCTCTACCCTATTTACCCCAATACTTGTATATAGTCCCTCCCCCCCACCTACAAGTTTAAAAACTCCCCCAGCCGTTCTACCATCCTATCCCCTAGTACAAAAGCGCCCTCATCATTAAGGTGCAATCCGTCCCTGAAATAGAGATGTACCTAAGTGAGAAGTCAGCCCAGTGCTAAAAAAAACCCAAACCCTCTGCACTGCACCACTTTTTTTGCCACGCATTAACCTCCCTAAGCTCCTTCTGCCTCCCTGGGCTAGCACGTGGCACTGGTAGTATCTCAGAAAATACTACCTTGGAGGTCCTTGCTTTAAGCTTATTCCATAATTCTCTAAAATCATTCTTTAGAACGCTCCATCTTCCACTAACTTTGTCATTGGTACCAATATGTACCAAGACCGCCGGTTCATTACCAGCCCCTCCCAATAATGTATCCACTCGATCCACAAAATCCCGAACCCGAGCACCCGGGAGACAGCAAACTGTTCGATTGCTGGGATCTCGGTGACAAATTACCCTGTCTACCTTCCTAATAATAGAGTCCCCTACCACCAAAACATGTCTGTTGCTCTGCCTATTCTGCCCTCCCTCTCCTCCAGTAGAACTGTTCTCCCGGCTGTTAGAGGGAACAGCTCTATCTGGCATTGCCATTCCTGAATGGACATCCCCAACAGTTTCACTCAATCTGGCAAATCTGTTGGTGTTTGCCAACTCAGAACTGGCCTGCCTCCTCCTGTTCCCCCTGATTCCCCTTCTAACTGTAACCCAGCTACCTACCTGGCCATCCTCACTAGCCCCAGCTCCTCCCTCCATACTAGGCCCAGCTAAACTGTGCGCCGTGAGCACCACCTCCCTTTCCAGTGGAGCAGTATCACTAAGTGCTGCAATTCTCCTCTCCAGATCTTCAATTTGAGCTTCCAGAGAGGCAACATGCTCACACCTGTCACAGAGGTATGGACCCTGGATCATCTGTTCCAGTAGTGCAGACATTTGGCAGGATGTACACTGAGTGATATTGCCACTGGACTGACTCATGATTAACAGTTACAAAAATACAGTGAGAAAACAAATCAATGTATTTGTATAAAGATTTATTTTCCACACCTTAAACCAAACAAAACAGAAACAATATATACGTTTGTTTTCTGTTTTTTCTTATAATACCCCTTTTCTTTGGATTTCCTCCTTTTATTTAATCTCCTACACACTAACTACACTTACATTAGAAATGATTGCAAGCTCCCAAGCTCGCTCTTACCTTGTTAAAATAGACCCCGCCTACTCGCCTGTACAATGATAAATGAGCACAGGATGGAAAACACTGTCCTGCCCCACAGAACCCACAGAAAACAACAAAATGCACACAGATATAACTTACACAGGCCAAGCCACACCCACTCTCACCTGTACACTGACTACTGCAACAGGACAGAAAACTGTGCAGTGACTTACAGTGCAGATTCAAACCAGACCTCACACAAATGCACCCAGATATAACGTACACAGGCCAAGCCACACTCACTCTCACCTGTACACTGATTACTGCAACAGACAGAAAACTCTGCACTGACTTAGAGCGGATTCAAACCAGACCTCACACAAATGCACCCAGATATAACTTACACAGGCCAAGCCACACCCACTCTCACCTGTACACTGATTACTGCAACAGGACAGAAAACTGTGCAGTGACTTACAGAGCGGATTCAAACCAGACCTCACACAAATGCACCCAGATATAACTTACACAGGCCAAGCCACACCCACTCTCACCTGTACACTGATTACTGCAACAGGACAGAAAACTGTGCACTGACTTACAGAGCGGATTCCTGACATTACAACATTTTGGCTGTTGCTCTGACCTATTTGCTAATCTGTCCCCTCTTTTTTATATATCTGTTACTCAAGTTATCACTATTTTTCAATGCTGTTTTTTCTATTAAGTTAATTACTGTTTTAGTTCAACAGTAATAAAAGGAAATAAGGAAAATATATTATTGCAGTATGTTAAAAAGTAACAATAAAGCAAAAACATAAAATACCAATCATAAATTGGTGTCAGACATATACTGTTCCTAACAATCAGCCTTATTAAATTGCGATTCAGTAAATTTAAAAGGGCTCTATTTAAGCACACAGCATATTTTTTTTACAGAAGTTTTTAGTTAGTGAACTTCTATTCAAAAGTAAGGTCTTCACTAACTAAAAACTTTTGTAAATAAAATATGCTGTGTGCTTAAATAGAGCCCTTTTAAA
Source organism: Discoglossus pictus (assembly GCA_027410445.1). Taxonomy (NCBI): domain Eukaryota; kingdom Metazoa; phylum Chordata; class Amphibia; order Anura; family Alytidae; genus Discoglossus; species Discoglossus pictus. The sequence continues at coordinate 156,826,596 of CM050165.1, forward strand.
TTTACCCAATCACAATTTAATAAGGCTGTAAATAAGCAAAAATAAGTAACACAAGTTGTCACGTTATTTAAAAGTAGAGAGACAGTGTAATAAGCTTCAGGAAAAATAAGTAAGATTCTTGTTTGTATTGAAAAAGGAATTAGAAGGAGAAAAATAGAGGAACTAATCCCTAGTTAGACTTTACTTACAATACAGTGCTAGTTCAAAGGAGGGGGGAAATAGTGCATGGCCTATAGGACCTTAATAGGTATAGCTTAGAAGATAGAGGGGAGATGTGATAAAAACCTTCAAATATATTTTTATTATTATTATCCTTTATTTGTAATGCTCCAACATATTCCGTAGTGCTACACAGGATTTAAGAGCAAGGACAAAACAGTTATAATACATTGCAAAATAATGGAGGGCCCTGTCTAAAAGTTTAGAATCTAACATACATAGTGCTTTCCTCAAAGAAACTCACAAGATTGAAAACTCACAAATTTACAATCTAAGCTACGTACATTATCAAAGTTTATTATGGATGTGTCTGCAAACAGAGCAATGCAGAAACGGAAATAGTAACATCAAAGACAGTTAGGAAGTCTAGGCATACCTGGGATAAGCATTAGGCCATCTAAAGGCAGGCTGGGGTAGAGTTATTGCAGGCTAAGTGGGGTCTACTATATGACTACATGGTAAGGCCCATTGCTATAGGTAGCAGGCTGGGCTAAAGAAGACTTTTAATTTATGATGGGAATTTTTGTTTGCTTTTTTTTAACTGCCTTGAGCATCTCTATTCTTTATCCCTAAATGTCTGTTATTTCTCAGCAATTTGTAATTAAAAAGATTTCAAGCCCCTGATCCCACTACTGACGTATCTCACTACATATAATCTATATCAATATAGTAGCTGAAGTTGAAAATTTGCTATACCGTGAAGTCTAATCTTTTAAGGTTCCTCCACTGATACATATTCTGCTTTGCATCAAAAAAGTCTTAAGAAAAATGTCAGGTCATCCATCTAGGAGGTGAAGCTGAAGTTTGGCCATGCAGCAAGACAATGAGTCAAAGCACAAAACTCAACATATTAATTAAAGTTCTCTTAATTAAAGTCTAACTCCCAGCAATACAAATTCATACTGAAACACTATACATCTGCTGTTTTCCATTCTAAAAAGAAACCTTCTAAATCCCAAATTGTGCTCATCTCAATGCTATTCCTTATTCCTAAATGCCTGTTATTTTTCTGCATGACAGGCATTTAGGAATATAGTTGATCTTGTGTCATTGTGCTGCTTCATATATATTTATGCAGAAAGCCTTATACACTAGCTCTTTTTGGTCCCTTGCTTTAAAGTTTTGATATAGGTTGGCTCTTTAATCAAAAAAGATATCAAGCTCCTGATCAATTTGTTTTTTATAACCACATACCTCACTTGATCCTCTAAATATCAATATAGTAGCTGAAGTTGAAAACAATGCATAATACTAATATCAAGTCCAATCCTTTTAGCTTTCTCCTCCGATACATACTGTATTCTGCTCTGTATGAAAAAAATCGTAAAGGCCCATTTACCTCACTGCAAGTGCTCTTCATGGTGCCAAAGAGCACACGATTATATTTTAATTAATTACACTGATAACAGATTGCATCTCTGCACAGATATATTTTTAAGGGTTAATTTTTTTTCTTGTGATCTCTACAAGGACAGTCCCGGAGTAGATCACTGCTCTGCATAGATCGAATTCCAGAGAGGCAAGAGAGCAGAAACCTGAATACTCTGCCCTAAAAATGTTCAAAAAATAGATTTGTTCTCTTCAAACTGTAAGTGTAAGCAGTCTTACCTTTGACTTGAGTGGGACACACACCCCTGCAAAATAACTAGCTTTGGTTGTGCAACAGCATGTCGGCAGTCTATTCCATATGTAAACACAGGTTTTATACTATTTGATTTCACACTGAAAAATGTACGTATTCCAAAAATTCAAAGAGTATTTCAAAATGCTTTTAGGAGATCTTTATTGTGATATGGCCCAAATTGTGCTGAATAAGTTGGCCCTTTAAGGAGAATGTCAGGTCACCCATCTGTCAAAAGAAGCTGAAGCATTTAAGTACAAAAGTTTCATCATAATGGCTTAAAAAAAGCAAAATTAAAGTTTTGGAGTGACCTAGTCAAAGTCCAGACTTAAATATAAATTATGTGGCAATACCTGAAAAAAGCAGATCATGCTCAAAATCATACCAATCTTCTTAATTTGTGAAAGACTCATAATGAATTATAACAATGTTTTGGTTGCAGTCGCAGTACTAAAGGTGGTAAAACCAGCTACTAAGTTGAAAACTTTGTTTATTAAATAATGCTTTAAAAACATTCCATGAAACCAATATGTAATAACATGAATAGGGCAAATTATTTTTCACAGTACTATCCTACATCTGATGTCAAAGCCTATTTTTGAGTTCCACAATCTGACTAACCTCACTTCGTTGAAATGAATTCTCCTTTTCTCCAAATGTGCTTGATGTACTTATGTCTGCTATAAACTTTTATGAGTAAATGTCTTACCAGGAATGATATTGTATAAGAATTATATTCTGTCCCCTCCTTTAATACAAGATAATATTTTACTAGCTATTGAAGATGTTGGGCCTGAAAGTGACCAAATGTTCCATAGATGGTTGTCTAACTGTATGCTTACTTTCTCTTGCCAACTGCTTACTTTTGCATCTTTACTTTCCCATTACTAGCCCAGGGTTTTCCCACTTCATTGCTCTAATTCTGTAATAAAGCCACCCCTAGCTCCATTCTCCAAAATTCTACTGAAACTTAAAAAGGGACTTTTTGACGGGTTGATCACAAATTCATCCTGTAAACTCTATACTCAGAAAGACTCTTTGATGCAGCCCTCTTACTGTTCATATATGTCAATATTCAATTTGCTCTCTTACTCTGGTAGATTTTTCTCTTAATCACTACTTTCTGTTAGATTATATGAAGGCAGTCCTGGATCCTCTGCATGCTCAATGTGTGCATTCTCTGTTTACAAACTATTACACTCCTCTGGGTATTCCATTCCATTTTTATCCTTATGATACTCTTATCTTCAGACCCATGCCTTCTAGCTCATATCATAACATGTCTCTTTAACATCTTCTCATGGAATGTTTTCCAGTCTCTAAAAATAAACATCTCCATGATAGTGTAGCTGGGGATCAATTGACCAAATAGTAATTAATAAGCAAGCTACAGGTGGGGTTTGCATCATGGACACACTGCTTTGAATCAACCAAAAATGACTAGGGGTAGAGCAAAGGTGAAATTAATAATTTCTTGGACTACCACATCTAGTGGTCATTTACTGATGGAAGCTCTTATTGGCTGGGACAAAGTGTGGCTAAGATGGATATAACAGGGCAAAATCTACTTGCTGTGTAGTAGACCTATCTGAGGAAAGAAATAAAGGCTAGGTCGAATACTCTACACTTGTATGCACACACTACTACTCAGAGATGTTAGTATTATATAGGCTGTCTTGCATTTCAAAAGCTAATCTCAATAATAAATGTTGTATATTAATAAACCTTTTCACTTAGAAGTTTCCAGTGTATTTGGAGTTTCTTATAGCAGTCAGACATAAGTTAACTGGTCAGGATATACAGTTATAATTCAAGTATAAAACGACAATTTTTAGCATCTGCCTACAGACTTTCTATTCCTCTGAGATTCTTTGGAATTCTAACGTTTTATATCTTTAACTACACTATGGAAATCTGCTTACAACAAAGCTCTTAACTGCTCCATCAGTGTTAGCTTTTCTTGCTGACTTACACCTCTTTCAACCTAATCTTAGGTGGCCATTAATCCTCCCATCATGCCCATACTGATTAACCTCCCACCCTTACTCCACTATCTCTCCGCATGACCCATTCATAAACTCAACCCATCCTGAAACTTTTCCTAACATACAATCAACACACTCTGTGCCCTTTCTTTTCCTAACAGTCATAATTTATCTAAAGGTAGTATGATTGTTTGCACTGCTTCTATAACTTTGTAAAGTTATTTGGTTAAAAAAAAAGCTATTTAAATGCAAATAAATAATTAGTATGAAAAACAGAAGATGTGAATTAAAATAGATAATAATTAAAAGGCCATCTCAGAAAATTACCACATTTCACAATTCTAGTTATATATATATAAAAAAATAGTTGTAATGAAATATGAACATTTTGGTACAATGTACTATTTCAAGCACACATGATTATAATTATTGAATGATATCCCATGGAATAAGCTGCAGTATTCTAACTTTTGGTAAGAGAAAATTTTATAGTTTTCCAAATATTCTTGTATTCCTCTTTGAAAGAAAGGGAAATGTAAAGAAAATATTTAGCAGTTTTTATATACTGTATATACTGGAGTATAAGCTGGCCCGAGAATAAGCCGAGGCACCTATTTTACCACAAAATACTGGGAAAAATGAGTGACTCGAGTATAAGCTGAGGGTGGGAAATGTGCTGCCCCCTGTGTCCCTCTTGTGCCCTCTGTGTCCCCCTCGTGTGTGCCTTTTTCTTGTGTCCCCCCTATCTCTCCCCTGTGTCTCTTCTCCCCTCTACCTCCCCTGTGTCTCTTCACTCCTCTCCCTTCCCTGTGTCTCTTCCCCCTCCCTTATCACCCTCCTCAATCCCCCTCCTTATTCTCAATCTCCCTCCTTAACCCCCCTCCTCATCCTCAACCTCCCTCCTCATCCTCAACCTCTCTCCTCATCCTCAACCTCCCTCCTCAACCTCCCTACTCATCCTCTACCCCCCTTCTCATCCTCAACCCCTTCCTCATCCTCAACCCCCTCCTCAAACTCCCTCCTCAACCCCCCTCCTCATCCTCATCCTCCTCCTCATCCTCACTCTCAACCTCCCTCCTCATCCTCAACCTCCCTCCTCAACCTCCCTCCTCATCCTCAACCCCCCGTTCTCATCCTTAACCGCTCCTCAACCTCCCTCCTCAACCTCAACGCCCCATCCTCATCCTCAACCCCCCCATCCTCAACCCCCTCCTCAACTTCCCTCCTCGTCTTCCACCCCCTCCTCATCCTCAACCCCCCTCCTCATTCTAAACCCCCCTACTCACTTTACCACTCTAAATACCTCCCCCTCTCCCTTTCCCCTCACTTACCTCCATTCTGCTCCGGTCTCCGCTCCTTCCGGCGTTTTGACCCGGCCAATGCTAATGACGTGGCGTGCATGTGACGTCACTTCATTAGCATATACCGGGTGCCGACACAGAAGCTGTAGATGGAGGTAAGTGAGGGGAAAGGGAGAGGGGGAGGTATTTAGAGGGGTAAAGTGAGGAGGGGGGGTTTAGAATGAGGAGGGGGGGTTGAGGATGAGGAGGGGGGTTGAGGATGAGGAGGGGGGAGGGAAAGAGAGATGGGGGGTTAGAGAGACACGGGGGTTAGAGAGACACGTGGGAGTTAGAGAGACACAGGGCGGGGGAGGGTGACTCAAGTATGTACGGTATATAAATTCCTTTTCAATATATTCCTAGTCAGTATTTTTCAGTTTAACTCAATCTATAACATTTATACAATTGGTAATTTCTTTATGTTCGACATGTACATACAATATGGAGAAGACTAGGGCCCCTATTCAATTGCAAGCCCGCAACTGCATTCATACCAGCCCCAAGTCTACAAACTTGAAATTTTCAACAGTTTGAGTGATTCAATTGATCATGTCTGCAGCTACCTGTCCAAAAACCTAAACTGTAAACCATACACCCGTAAGTAGAATTTCAGAGCAAGATCATGATCAATTAAGCAAGGCCATAACTACCAATTTAGAAACAGCCAATAGTAAATGAGACAATCATCATGATGTCTGTAAAACATGGAGGTTAAACGCCAATCAATTAGCATTTAGAAGTCCAACATGTGATCAGACTCGCAATCCGGTAATGTACAAAATAATAAATATGAAGGAAGGAGATGTTATCAATTAACTGGACCAATGGGTCAATTAACAACTAATCCGAATATTGCAAGGTTAAAATTGAAAACTATCAGCATTATTAAATTGCGATTCGGCCAATTGAAAAGGGCTCTATATAAGCACAGAGCATATTTTTTTACAGAAGTTTTTAGTTAGTGAAGACCTTGCTTTTGGGTAGAAGTTCAGTGACTAAAAACTTCTGTAAAAAAAAATATACTCTGGCCAAATCACAATTTAATAAGGCTGTTTGTATGTATGTTATAGACTATGGCCCTCATTCAATTGCGATTTGGCCAATTGAATAGGGCTCTAAATAAGCACATAACATATTTTTTTAAAGAAGTTTTTAGTTAGTAAGCATCTATCCAAAGGCAAGGTTTTCACTAACCAAAAACTTCTTTAAAAAATATGTGAGTAGCCTGATATGTATTAACTCTTTGATTCCCGAAATTGATATAACATGGAAATGAAACTTTAAAAAAATTTTGATTGCAGATTTCCAAACTTGAGACTGTTGTGCAATTATTTTAATGTCTTTCATCGCTTTTCCCATCTTTTAAATTGCAGTGTTAATTATTTATTTGAATTTACAGTGCTACAATCAGTAACCCCCTTGCGAGTCCTATCTGGTACTCATAGGATTTTATTCTACATTTGCCATTTACGGGTGTGAAAACAATTGCGGGCTTGAGGAATTGTAGCAATTGAATAGCAATTTGTGATTGTAACATTTACAGGCTTGAAAGATCAAAGGCTTAGATGGGTTGGGAGTTATGATTTTGACAAACACAGGGATTTTCAGCCTGTAACCTGCAAATCGTTTGCGGGTAGCTAAAAGACGCCAACTGAATAGCAAATTAGTTTACCGGCTATGTTACAGGCTCCAGTAACTAACAATTGCTCTACTGAATAGAGGCTGAGGTCTTGAACCAGCTCACACACAAAAACATCTGCTTATTACTCAACAAACTAAATTATTTACTAAATTATTTCAGTATTACAATCCAGTTTTTACATCATGAAAATGTTGCTAGGTTAGACTACCATCTAGTGGGAAATATTAGGAATTACATTCTTTGTTAATTAGTTGTGGTAGGGGCCATAACCCTTCTACTTCCTATAAATATTTACCTACCCCTCATTCACCTTCTCCTACTTGTCAATCTCGGATGCCTCTGCTGTTTTGCTTGATCCATTGAGTCTACTCCCTCTATTTCCAACCTCCTCTCTGATCCCCTGGCCTCTTCCTGACCTACAATGCTGCCACTGCTTCTTCCTTGCAGAATCCTCTCCTAGTCTGTCCCGCCAGGTCCGTTCTTTGTACTTTTACTCTGCCTGCTCCTTGCCCCCTGGGCCTCCTTCCTTCCTCTCTCCATCCTGTCCTCTTGGCCTCTCCTTGACTATAAGGCTATACTAGTAATAGGACATTTCAGTAATGAAATGAGATATTTATTTGGAGCAAGTGGGCCCCCTCCCTGATCTGGCATTCAATTATATCAATTTATAAATACAGTTTCAGTCTCTGAATTCTACTATCCATTTGAAACATGATCTCTTTTTATCTCTTTCAATGAGGTAAGCTTGGCTATTTTACTTTGTTCATAAATTTCTGAATATGATGTATCGCTTGTGGGGTTCTTATATAATCTTTGCATGCCACTCACTGCTGAGTGATCCATATACAAATGGTATACAGTAACCATGCACAGTAATGTTTTCAGAAATGTGCTCATACTCTCATTTAAATATTGTTATACTATTGCAGTGCCCAACAATAGCCATAAATCTCAGATATATGGATTTATCCCCATTTTATAAACCTCACCTCAGAGGAGTCAGGGATATAGGCTTTTTGTTACCTGCTACCAGGATCATAGTCTTACCTCCAACTAAGGGTTTAAAGTGCTGAATTTCCTTTACCATACATGAGTAGATATATCAAGCTCTGCCATCTAGAAAACAATTACGTCACTGTTCCTACTATCTTCCGTCTCACCCCTTACCACCTTATACATCAATGATCAGTGGGAGATATATTTGTCAAAGAGAGCAGTCAATCAGGCCCATCTGATTTGTACATGTTTTGCTTCCCATAATACAACTGTGATTATCACTCTGTATCACACTTTTAACATAGCAAGATGTATTAGAATGTATTGTGTCACTAGCATATCAAGTCACATCATACTGTATTGGGGACTATGGACTATTATGTGGACTATGGATTATTGTGGCCCTGATGGAAACCCAGTAGCAGAATTAAGCTCCTTCCCTTTCCCACCAATAATGTTATTATGTGAATATAAGGAAAGCCACAAGACTAACAAAAGGGCTATTAGACTGGTTAAAATAGAAAATGAGAAGTCAGTTGCAAAGGAAAGTAAGATTAAACCTAAACTATTTATTTTAATATATTAATGGGAAGAAGGCAAGGAAGGAATCTATAGGAACATTACAATGTGACACAGGCCATCTGATAATTAGTGACCAGGAAAAGGCAGATGAGCTATATAGGTTACTGTCTTCGGTATATACAAGGGGGGTACCAGTGGTTAGGACACGGCAACAAAATGGGGCTACACTACCATCACTGAATAATTTTGTAATGCAGGAAGAAATCCAAAAGAGGTTTGTAGAAAATAAATGTTAATAAAGCCACAGGTCCTGCTGAGTTCTGTGATAGCCAAACCATTATATCTAAATTTTCAAGACTCACTCACCACAGGGTCGCTACCAGATGACTGAAGAAAAGCAGATGCAATACCTATATTTAAGAAGGAAGCAAGAGCAAATCCAGGGAAATATAGACCTGTAAACCTCACATCTGTAGTTGGGAAGCTTTTAGAAGGGTTAATAAGGGACAGTATATAAGAATATGTCTATTTGAACAAGATCATAAGTAGGAGTCAACACGGATTTATAAAAGATAGTTAATGTCATACCAATCTAATTAGTTTCTATGAGCGGTAAGCAGGAACTTGGATCAGGGAAACTCAGTGGATGTAGTATTTTTGGATTTTGCAAAGGCTTTTGATACAGTGCCACATGGGAGACTATTGTGCAAACTAAGAGATACAGGAATTGCAGTAAATATCTGCTCATGAATTGAGAGCTGAATAAAAGACAGGAAGCAAAGGGTTGTTGTAAATGGAACATACTCCGATTGGACTAATGTGGTAAGTGGGGGGTTCCTCAAGGTTAAGTATTAGGTCCTCTCCCTTTTAACATATTTATTAATGACGTAGAAGTAGGATTCGAAAGTAGTGTCTCCATTTTTGCTGTTTACACTAAGTTGTGCAAGGTAATTAAATCAGATAATGATGTACTTTCCATACAAAGGGATTTGCATAAATTAGAGAAATGGGCAGCTAAATGGCATATGAGATTTAATACAAATAAATGTAAGGTTATGCATTTGGGAAGGAAAAAATAGCCATGCAATTTATAATCTTAATGGAGCAAATGTAGGGGTATCTAATATGGAAGAGGATTTGGGAGTACTTGTGCACAACCACCTAGGTAGCAGTGCTCAATGCCAAGCAGCAGGTGCCAAGGCAAATACTATATTAGCATGTATTAAGAAAGGTATAGAAGCAAGGGAAGCAAATATTATTCTGCCACTATACAAATCCCTAGTATGCCCTCATTTGGAATATGTACTACAATTCTGGGCACCACTTCATAAAAATGACATTTTGGAGCTGGAAAAAGTACAGAGAAGCTCAACAAAACTAATAAGGGGAATGAAGGGGCTAAGTTATGAAGAAAGACTAATCAAATTAAACTTATTTTCCCTAGAAAAAAGGCATCTATGAGGGGATATGATTACCTTATCTAAATACATCCAGGGTCAATATAAGGTTTTTTCAAGTTAACTTTTTGTGCCAAGAGATTTTAAACTGACAAGAGGACATCCCTTGATGTTAGAGGAAAAAAGATTTCACCTTAAAGAAAGAAAAGGGTTCTTCACAGTTAGGGTGGTTAAACTGTGGAATTCTCTACCAAAGGAGGTATTGACAGCGAATTTGATAAATAATTTTAAAAAGGGGTTATATATATTTTTGAAAAAAGAGGGTATTGACAGCGAATTTGATAAATAACTTTAAAAAGGGGTTATATATATTTTTGAAAAAAGAGGGCATTCAAGGTTATCCTAGATAAATAGCGAAGGAATATTGATCCAGGGAGAAATTTTATTGCCATTCTCTTGGGTCAGGAAGGAATTTTTTTCCCCTTATGAGACAATTGGCAAAGTTTCAATGCTTTTTTTTCTTCTGGTTGCCTTTCCCTGGATTAATTAACAATTATTAACAAATAATCCACATATTAAAAGGATCAGAAAAGATCTAAGAGTTTGAACTTGATGGACTAACAGTCTTTATTCAAATTCAAATACTATGTAACTATGTAACAATCTGGTTACCATGTTGGCCCAAGATGGGTAATGTTACTAAAGATGGTTGTGTGTGACACCATATTGTACTATTGCAATGCCCAGGGAGAGCCTAAGCCCGTTTTGGACTACTGGACTGGAGTGGGCCCTGGGCTAACATGGATTAGCTGCACAGTCCTTTCCCCAGGAAGATGTCTTCCAAGCCTGCATAATATTGTTATTGTGTGACATGTTTAACTGTCTTCTATCTTGGTTATGGTAAACCATGTTATGAGTTTTCATTTGTGTTATGTTCATTTAATGATGTATGAATGGTACCCAGTCATGTTTGGTCTCTAAATGCTACATATTATACTGTATCATTAGCATACTGAGTCATACCATACCATACCCCCTAGCATACCACATCTTTCTCCTAACATATACAGTCATACCATGTTGCATTGTTCTCATAACATTACATACCATGCTGTGTCACACCCTTAGCATACCAAATCGTTTCATATGGTATTGTACCCCTAGCATAACGAGTCATATCATACTTTATCATACTCCCAACATTCCAAGTCATATTATATTGTATCTGACCCCTACCATATACAGTCCTACCATACCATATTGCACCCCTTGCATACCAAGTCATATCATACCCTTCCAAACCTCTAGCACACCAAGTCATATCATTCAATACCGTATCGTACCCCCAGTATAAGATTTCACTTCCCTAGCGTTCCAAATTACATCATATTGTACCCCTAGAGTAAAAGGCCCAACATGCCCAACTGTACTCCTAGCATACCAAGTCGTATTATACCATAGCATGCCATATAATACTCCTAGCATTTCAAGTCATATTATGCAATACAGTATTTCTAGAGTTTCAAAACATACCATATCTTACAGAATTGTTAACATCAAACTGTTTAAAACTCCCAGCGTACCAGTCATATCATATTGTATCTTATTACTAGCATACAAAGTCCTACCATACCGTAGCATAACCTTCGCATACCAAGTCATATCATACAGCATCATACTGCTCTCCTACCAGTTCATATCATACCGTACCATATTCCCAACATACCAAGTCCTATCTTACCATATAATACCTCTAGCTTATCGCTTCGCAACCCTAGAGTACTGAGCCATATTGTGACAATCTGCTCTTCCTATGGGGCTTGATAAGCAAACTAGAGCCAAATCTACCCCCACGGATTGTTTTTATTATTTTAGAAAATCCTTTCTGTAAGGACAGCAGACCTTTACTGGACACTCCCTGGTTGGGACAAGTTACCAGTTGCAGTTGTACCAAGTTGCAGGAACAGCTGGGCTGTAAACAGGCACTCAGTTGAGTAGAGTAACCCTCAGTATCTGTCAATCACAAGGAAACAATAGACCTGTGGGTGTGATGGCTCATGGGTGTTAACTGATAAGGAGGTGTCTCTCAGTCTGATGTCTGAACTCCCATCTTCCTAAAGGGATTAGCCATTAGAGATGTTAATCTTATTAGACAACAACCTAGGGGTGTAGCCCTTCTGATTAACATTAATCATGTTATGTGAACTAGGAAGAGGTACTTGAGGTCAGTCTTTAAAGTGATATACACCCAATAAACATTACTAACCCCCAGGTGATACAATACACACCACACAGACATTAAACAAGCCTAAAGGTAACCATGAACATCCTACTGTTCCCTCAGCCTAAAAAAATCCCATAGTTCAGAACAAAGGGAGTCCAGATGTACATGCCAGGTCATGACAAGCCCAAAAAGTGTCCAACCAAAAGTCCAAAATCCAGGGCTGCCATTACACATATAATATTATATCATACTCCTAGCATACAAAGTTATATAATGCTGTATCATACTCCTATAACACAGTCTTACCATCGTACCCGTTCCATGCCTAGTAATATATTACTGTATCATACCCCTCACATTGCAATCCATATCATATTGTACCCCTAGCATACACACACCCTCAACAATACAAGTTACTGCATATAATATCCCTTACTTTCCAAGTCATAAAACATTGAATCATATCCCTAGCTTTCAAGTCATATTGATCCTATCATACTCTTGCCATACCATGTCATACCACACATTTGTGCACTACTAGCATACCAAGTGCTATCATGCTGTATCATACTCCTAGTGTACCAAGTCCTACCATACTCCTAGTGTATTTAGTGCTATTATACCAATTCGTACTCGTAGCATACCAAATCATATCATACTATATGGAATTCCTCTTACACCAAGTCGTACCTTACAGATAGTACTCCAATACTCCAAGCTTTCCAAGACATATAATACAATAAAATAACTGCTAGCATACAGAGCACTAATATACTATATTATACTCCTAGCATACAAAGTCATCATCACCCTCAATTCAGAGAGGTTGTCCTTGCCATTCTGTCTTCTCCAAACAAATATACCATTCACAACCCATAGTCCTAGTTATATAGTTGCATAGTAATTGAGGTTGAAAAAATACTTTAGTCCATCAAGTTCAACCTTTTTAGATCTCTCTGATCTGCAATATGTGGATAAGTTGTTAATTGATCCAGAGGAAGGCAAACATAAAAAAAAACAAAGTGAAACTTTGCCAATTGTCTCAAAAGGGAAAAAAAAAATCCTTCCTGACACCAGATACAGGCGATCAGATTTCTCCCTGGATCAATACTCCCTCCCTAATTAACCAGGATAACCTTGAATACCCTTTTTATTTAAAAATATATCTAATCCCTTTTTAAAGTTATCTATTGAATCCGCTGTCACCAACTCCCTTGGTAGAGAATTCCACAGATTAACCACCCTTACTGGGAAGAGCCCTTTTCTTTCTTTAAGGTGGAATCTTTTTACTTCTAACCTCAAAGGATGTCCTTGTGTCAATTGAAAACCTTTTGCCACAAAAAGCTCCCTTGATAAATCTTTATACAGTACTGACCCTGGATGTATTTATATAGGGTAATCATATCCCCTATTAGATGCCTTTATTAGAGAGAAAATAAGTTTAATTTGGTTAGTCTTTCTTCATAACTTAGCCCCTCTGTTCCCCTTATTAGTTTTGTTGCCAATCTCTGTACTTTTTCCAGTTCTAAAATGTCCTTTTTATGAAGTGGTGCCCAAAATTGTAGTCCATATTCCAAATGAGGGCGTACTAGGGATTTGTATAGTGGCAGAATAATATTTGCTTCCCTTGCTTCTATACCCTTCTTAATACATGCTAATATATTATTTGCCTTGGCACCTGCTGCTTGGCATTGAGAACTGTTATGTAGGTGGTTGTCCACAATCACTTCCAAATCCCTTTCAATATCTGAAACCCCTAGATTTGTTTCATTAAGTTTATAAATTGCATGGTTATTTTTCCTTCCCAGATGCATAACTTTACATTTATTTGTATTAAATCTCACCTGTCATTTAATTGCACATTTCTCTAATTTATGCAAATCCCTTTGGAGGGAAAGAACATCATTATCTGATTTAATTATCTTGCACAACTTTGTGTCTACAACAAAAATGGAGACAATACTTTCCAGTCCCCCTACTAAGTCATTAATAAATATGTTAAAATGGAGAGAACCTAATACTGAACCCTGAGGAACCCCACTTACCACATTAGCCCAATAGTACTAATAGATAGACCAATAGAGTATGTTCCATTTACAACAACCCTTTGCTTCCTGTATTTTATCCAGCTCTCAATCCGTGTGCATATATTTACTGCAATTCCTGTATCCCTTAGTTTGCTCAATAGTCTCCCATGTGGCACTGTATCAAAAGCCTTTGCAAAATCAAAAAAGACCACATCCACTGAGTTGCCTTGATCCAAGTTCCTACTAACCTCCTCATAGAAACTAATAATATTTTTTTGACATGACCTGTCCCTCATAAATCCATGTTGGCTCCTACTTATTATGATGTTTGAATAGCCATATTCTTGTATATTATCCCTTATGTAGTGGGAACGCTTTTAGAAGGGTTAATAAGTGAGGCTTACAGGTCTATAATTCCCCAGATTTGCTCTTGCTCCCTTCTTAAATATAGGTATCACCTCTGCTTTTCTCCAGTCATGTGGTAGAGACTCTGTATTGAGTGAATCTTGAAAAATTAGATATAATGGTTTGGCTATTACAGAACCCTTTTCCCTCAGTACCCATGGATGTATTCCATCAGGACCTGGAGCTTTATTAACATTTGTGTTTTCAAACCTCTTTTGGATTTCTTCCTGTTTCATGTTTCTGTGTTGCAATTTAATGAGGTAGTGTGTCTTTGATAGCTTTATGCATGTTGCAGCATGGCTTTTCATATTGGCATATAGATTTCAACATATGATGAAATATAAAATATTTTTTAAATGCCTATTTTTTTATTAGTGTTTATTGTGCAAGTAATTGTAATTCCTTTCCATGCATTCCTATATTTTAAAGTCCACTGGTGTGTTTATATTGCCTTTTACAGTGTTCAAGTTGTCTGTATTTGGCTGTGATCTTTTTGCCTCTACTTGCGGGTTACGGGCCAGGGCGTCTTTGGGAACTCGTAGAAATTTCATAGCGATTTCCGATCGTAACAGTTACGGGCTTGACAGATCAAAGGATTTGCAGCAACGTAGTTCAGATTTCGACATCCCATAGGGGTTTTCTGCTTGTAAGCCACAGATCATTTGCGGGTAACTATAAGAAGAATTTAATAGGGCTGTTAGTGTGATATATTTATAATATATCACATTCAATTAACACAAAGCATTGTATTTGTTTATTGCAGAGCATACATTTATGATGTTATCTGACATAATCTAGGCAGTTTACATTAAGATATGTTCATAATATTATGTTTTAATAGTGAGCAGAGTTAGGAAATCCTTCTATGAATGAATGAGAATTTGCATCTTGTATAGTAAATACATATCTAAAATCATATACTCACTGTCATTTCTTTAGGAGTAAAAAAGTTCACTTAATTTTGAGTTTAGTTCAAAGAAAAACCAAGAGATTTGCACTGGGCACAGTTTATATTGATTTTTCACTTTTCTTGTTATTTTTTTATATAATAATATCTGGTAACATAATAATATCAGGTAACATTGGGAGTCTAAATTCAAAATTGGCTTAAAACAAATAATGTGCCCTCCTGGGCAGGTCCTCTTTATCTCCAAAACACTTAACAAGGGGTGAAGACAATCAAAAACTAAATTTGGAAAGTTATATTGAACTTATTCTCTTCAAATACAATTTTTTTGCTAATCAGTAAGAAAATACATTAAGTCCACTTTGGCCACTATATTGGCCCCTTTAAAATATTAAAATGCTACATGGTTTAGATGACAACCCGTCAACCCAGCATAAATCATCACCACCCCTGCATGATATGAAAAAAGGTATTTATATCACTGAGATAATAAATAAATAGCAATAACAATAATCTGTTATCCTCTTACATTTATTTGCACAATACAGATTATTTCCAAAGATGCATATATACGTACCACATGTATATAGTTATTGTAATTATATAAACATTTGAATTAATAATTAATCTGCCTACTGCAGATCAGGAGAGATCTAAAAGGTTGACCTTGATAGACTTAGGCCCTCATTCAATTGCGATTTGGCCAATTGAATAGTGCTCTAAATAAGCACATAACATATTTTTTTCAAATAAGTTTTTAGTTAGTGAAAACCTTGCTTTTGGATAGATGTTTACTAACTAAAAACTTCTTTCAAAAAATATGTTATGTGCTTATTTAGACCCCTATTTAATTGGGCAAATTGCAATTGAATGAGGGCCTAAGTATTTTTTCAACCTCAATTACTATGTAACTATGTAACTATGAATGTCATATAATATTCAATACGAGGTTAGATAAAGGAGTATGAAGAACGGCATAGACATATTTCACTTTTTACATGAGCTAACAATTTGATGTTTGAAAAGTGTGAAGAAATAAGATATTTCGCTTTCAGGTGCTATACAGAACTGTAAAGTGTTAAATATGAATGCAGTTTGTTATAAAGGCTCATACAGCCTTATTAAATTGCAATTCGGCAAATTCTAAAGGGCTCTATATAATCACAGAGCATTTATTTTTACAGAAGTTTTTAGTTCGTGAAGACCTTGCTTTTGGCTAGAAGTTCACTGACTAAAAAACTTCTGTAAAAAAATATGCTCTCAAGAGACGTTTCTATGAACATCTGTATAATGTGGAAAGAGGAGTCCTAACCAATGGCTTCTCTTCACACATTATACAGAAACATGGAAAAAGTACCGAAGGAATTACTATACAGGCTGTTGATCATATACCTCGAGATAAAAGAAGAGGGAATCGTACATTATTTTTAAGACAAAGAGAAACCTTTTGGATACACCACCCTGGAACCTAATGGTCTAAACCGGGACATAGATTTAGCGGCTTTTTTAGATAAGTGATTACTTGTTCCTTTTTATCTTTTTATCTTCAGTTTTTGATGTGGTTCTTTCCCCCCTTCTTTATCCATTTTTATTTTTATTTGTTCTCACTCGCTTCTTGTCATTTTAATTGTCCCCTTAGGGAATTTTTTTTTTTATCCCTTGTTTTCCCGCCTCTACTTCCATGTTAGTAGGCCTGCCCCCTGTATATGTGTACGCACTCGGATGTATGTATATATGTGGGGGTATGTTTTTATATATATGTCTCTATTCATATATGTATGTATATTTATGTATATGTATGTGTGTGTATATATATGCATGTATGTTATGCTGACTTTTATATATATACTTTATATGGTTCTAATGGATGGGGATGAATTCTGAAATAGAGGAATTTTGGTACTTTTTTTTAGCCCCGTCTATAGCTTTCTAGATTAACACTTTATCCCTGGGTATAGTATCGGGGCTTTCTTATGTTTATGTTCATGTTTATGTTTTTCTTTTTCTTTTCAGGGGTCATTAGTATTCTTATTCTTATTATTATTATTATTTTTCTTTCTTCCTTTTCGCGCTATTTTACTGTTTTATTTCTTCTGTTTTTAGGATTTAACAGTTCTTATGTGTAGAAGAGGTGTGTATATTTGGGGTATATATATATGTATACACCAGTATGTATTATGTAGGTTTTTCACTACACTGTATCTATATCATCCTTTTTTTATTTATTTATTTATTTATGTATTCTCATGTCTATATTTAGTGTGTATAGTACATCCCTTTACTAGTACTACTTGTACTTTGTGTATTTTATTTAGTACTTCTTACTATATATATATAATTATTTATTGATTGGTATAGGGACCTCTGTATTTACAGGAGTGTACCCCGTGGTTCACTGTTTTTTATTAGTATCTTTATGGTTTATTGATTGTTGCTCTATCTGTAGGCCCCTTACTCTGGTGCTGTAAGTCTCCCCGTGTCTCTCTTTTCATCTGAGCCATTGTTATACCCGGTGGAACGCATATGCGTTCCACCTACGGAGAAGCTTCCTGTGGGGAGGCTGTGGAGGCGTGGTGACGTCGACACGCATGACACAGGATGCTATGGACCCTGGGAGATAGCGTGGTGACGTCACCACGCACTCAGGGAACACGGGGAAGGCGCCAAATCAGCCAATGGAACCACAGATCACCTTTATTAGGAGAAATGGAGGTGGGTAACCTTTGAAACTTCAATCTGTACATTTATATCTATATTTCTGATATGATAGATAGTTACATAGTTACATAGTTACATAGTAATTAAGGTTGAAAAAAGACTTTCAGTCCATCAAGTTCAACCTGTTAAGATCTCCTCTGATCTGCAATATGCGGATTAGTTATTAATTAAATTATTGATTAAATAATTATTAATAGTATAGTATTGGAGAATGAATAAAGAGTTAGTCCATCAAGTTCAACCTTTTTAGATCTCTATTGATCTTTTTAATTTGGACTATTTATTATTATTGTTAATTGTTAATTATTGTTAATTGATGTTAATTGATCCAGAGGAAGGCAAACATAAAAAAAACCCCATTGAAACTTTGCCAATTGTCTCATAAGGGGAAAAAAAAAGCAAAATTCCTTCCTGACCCCAGAAACTGGCGATCAAATTTCTCCCTGGATCAATATTCCTTGCTTGTTATCTAGGATAGCCTTGAATGCCCTCTTTATTCAGAAATATATCTAACCCCTTTTTGAAGTTGTCTATCGAATTCGCTGTCACCACCTCCTTTGGTAGAGAATTCCACAGTTTAACCACCCTAACTGTGAAGAACCCTTTTCTTTGTTTAAGGTGAAATCTTTTTTCCTCTAACCTCAAGGGATGTCCTCTTGTCAGTTGAAAATCTCTTGCTACAAAAAGTTCACTTGACAAAGCCTTATATTGACCCTGGATGTATTTAAATAACGTAATCATATCTCCTCTTAGACGCCTTTTTTCTAGCGAAAATAAGTTTAATTTTGCTAGTCTTTCTTCATAACTTAGCCCCTCCATTCCCCTTATTAGTTTTGTAGCCCTTCTCTGTACTTTTTCCAGCTCTAAAATGTCTTTTTTGTGCGGTGGTGCCCAAAATTGTACTCCATATTCCAAATGAGGGCGTACTAGAGATTTGTATAGTGGCAGAATTATATCTTCTTCCCTGGCTTCTATACCCTTCCTAATACATGCTAATATTTTATTTGCCTTTGTAGCAGCTGCTTGGCTTTGAGCACTGTTACCTAGGTGGTTGTCCACTAGTACTCCCAAATCCCTTTCAATATCTGATACCCCTAGATTTGCTCCATTAAGATTATAGATTGCTTGGCTATTGTTCCTTCCCAAATGCATAACCTTACATTTATTTGTATTAAATCTCATCTGCCATTTAGCCGCCCATTTCTCTAATTTATGCAAATCCTTTTGTAGGGAAAGTACATCATTATCTGATTTTATTACCTTGCACAACTTAGTGTCATCAGCAAAAATGGAGACACTACATTCGAGTCCTACTTCAATGTCATTAATAAATATGTTAAAAAGGAGAGGACCCAATACTGAGCCCTGAGGAACCCCACTTATCACATTAGACCAATCGGAGTATGTTCCATTTACAACAACCCTTTGCTTCCTGTCTTTTAGCCAGCTCTCGATCCATGAGCAGATATTTACTGCAATTCCTGTATCCCTTAGTTTGCTCACTAGTCTTCCATGTGGCACTGTATCAAATGCCTTTGAAAAATCTAAAAAGACTACATCCACTGAGTTGCCCTGATCCAAGTTCCTACTAACCTCCTCATAAAAACTAATTAGATTGGTCTGACACGACCTTTCCTTCATAAATCCATGTTGACTGCTACCTGTGATCCTGTTCAAATAGACATATTCTTGTATTCTGTCCCTTATTAACCCTTCTAAAAGCTTCCCAACTACAGAAGTGAGGCTCACTGGTCTATAATTCCCCGGATTTGCTCTAGATCCCTTCTTAAATATAGGTATCACCTCTGCTTTTCTCCAGTCATCTGGTAGAGACCCTGTAGTGAGCGAGTCTTTAAAGATTAGATATAATGGTTTGGCTATTACAGAACCCAGCTCCCTCAGTACCCTTGGATGTATTCCATCAGGACCTGGGGCTTTATTAACATTTATTTTCTCCAACCTCTTTTGTATTTCTTCCTGCGTTAACCAATTATTTAGTGAAGGTAGTGTAGCCCCATTATGTTGCAGTGTCCCAACCACTGGTACCTCCCTTGTGTAAACCGACGAAAAGAACCTATTTAGCTCATCTGCCTTTTCCTGGTCACTAATTATCAGATGGCCTGTGTCACATTGTAATGGTCCTATCGATTCCTTCCTGGCCTTCTTCCTATTAATATATTTATAAAATATTTTAGGGTTAGTCTTACTTTCCATTGCAACTGACTTCTCATTTTCTATTTTAGCCAGTCTAATAGCCCTTTTGCAAGCCTTGTTGATTTCCTTATAGTCACATAAAGATGCCTCTGTTCCCTCCTTCTTGTATAATTTAAATGCATATTTCTTTTTCCTAATCATGATCTTTAAGTCATTGTTAAGCCACATGGGATGTGATTTACTCCTATTTATTTTATTTCCACATGGTACATGCTGATGAGTATGTTTATTTAGTAAGGATTTGAATGTTGTCCATTTATTTTCAGTATTTTTCCCTGTAAGTTCTTTGTCCCAGTCTATATGTTGTATTGCTGCCCGTAGCCCATTAAAGTTAGCCCTTTTAAAATTTAGAGTTTTTGTTGGCCCCTTACAACTCTGTTTTTTGTATTCAATCTCAAATGAGACTGTGTTGTGATCACTGTTCCCGAAGGGTTCCCCTATTTTTACATTTGATATTATATCAATATTACTTGTGATGACTAAATCCAAGATGGCCCCATTTCTAGTAGGTTCTTGTATTACCTGGGCTAGATAATGATCCCTGAGTGTACTCAAGAACCTGCTCCCCTTAGCTGAGCTGCTGGTCTCGTTTATCCAGTTTATATCAGGGTAATTAAAGTCTCCCATTATTAGAACTTGCCCATGCTTAGCTGCATTTCCAATCTGTAACAATAATTGTATTTCCTCACTTTCAGCTATATTTGGGGGTTTATAGCATACTCCCACCAATATGCATTTAGAATTAGCTCCTCCACTATTTAGCTCAACCCACAAGGATTCAATGATGCCGTTAGTGCCAGCATAAATATCTTCTCTAACTATAGGCTTAAATTCAGGCTTAACATAAAGACAGATCCCTCCTCCTCTTTTACCATTTCCCCTATCTTTCCTAAATAGGTTATAACCATCCAGATTAACAGTCCAGTCATGAGATTCATCCCACCATGTTTCCGTAATGCCTATTAAGCCCCATTTTTCTTGTACTGCTAATATTTCTAGCTCATCCATTTTCCCAGGCAAACTTCTTGCGTTTGCAATCATACACTTTATGTTGCTATGGCTCTGCTGATGTGAAGTGCCTGCCACTGTATTTGAGGCCCCTATTAATATCTCCCTACTTTCTATTGTAACCCTCCCCCCCTCTCCTCCCCCATGGGTAAATAATTCATCCCTTTCCCTCTCTACCCTATTTACCCCAATACTTCTATATAGTCCCTCCCCCCCACCTACAAGTTTAAAAACTCCCCCAGCCGTTCTACCATCCTATTCCCTAGCACAAAAGCGCCCTCATCATTAAGGTGCAATCCATCCCTGCTATAGAGATTGTACCCAAGTGAGAAGTCAGCCCAGTGCTCTAAAAACCCAAAACCCTCTGCACTGCACCACTTTTTTAGCCACGCATTAACCTCCCTAAGCTCCTTCTGCCTCCCTGGGCTAGCACGTGGCACTGGTAGTATCTCAGAAAATACTACCTTGGAGGTCCTTGCATTAAGCTTATTCCCTAATTCTCTAAAATCATTCTTTAGGACGCTCCATCTTCCACTAACTTTGTCAATGGTACCAATGTGTACCAAGACCGCCGGTTCATTACCAGCCCCTCCCAATAATTTATCCACCCGATCCACAACATGCCGAACCCGAGCACCCGGGAGACAGCAAACTGTTCGATTGCTGGGATCTGGGTGACAAATTACCCTGTCTACCTTCCTAATAATAGAGTCCCCTACCACCAAAACATGTCTGTTGCTCTGCCTATTCTGCCCTCCCTCTTCTCCAGTAGAGCTGTTCGCCCGGCTGTTAGAGGGAACAGCTCTATCTGGCATTGCCATTCCTGAATGGACATCGCCAACAGTTTCACTCAATCTGGCAAATCTGTTGGTGTTTGACAACTCAGAACTGGCCTGCCTCCTCCTGTTCCCCCTGCTTCCCCTTGTAACTGTAACCCAGCTACCTCCCTGGCCATCCTCACTAGCCCCAGCTCCTCCCTCCATACTAGGCCCAGCTAAACTGTGCTCCGTGAGCACCAATTCCCTTTCCAGTGGAGCAATATCACTAAGTGCTGCAATTCTCCTCTCCAGATCTTCAATTTGAGCTTCCAAAGAGGCAACATGCTCACACCTGTCACAGAGTTATGGACCCTGGATCATATGTTCCAGTAGTGCATACATTTGACAGGATGTACACTGAATAAGGTTGCCACTGGACTGACTCATAATTATTATTATTGTCTACGAAATTTCAGTGGGAAAAATAAAGAATATAATATAATATATTTATATAAAGTTTTCCTCCTTTGCACTATAAATCTGCCCTCCCTTTTCTTTGAAGGCCCTCCTTTTATTTAAACTCCTAGGCTTTTACTAGAATTGCACTTGATACTGAAAATGTTCGCAAGCTCACAAGTTCCCCTTCTCCAGTTTCTATTAACTTCTGCCTTCTCGCCTGGGCACAATTAGTGCACTCTGCAATTTATCAGACTTTACTTGTAAGGTAAATCCACTTGTAAACAGGCCCCAAACCAGCTCACAAATCCTTTATCCTAGTTTAACAGTCAAGCCACACCCCTCTCACCTGGGTACACTTAGTGCACTCTGCAATTTATCAGCCTTTACTTGTAAGGTAAATCCACTTGTAAACAGACCCCAAACCAGCTCACAAACCTTTTATACAAGTTTAACAGTCAAGCCACACCCCTCTCACCTGGGCACAATTAGTGCACTCTGCAGTTTATTAGCCTTTACTTTTTAAGGTAAATCCACTTGTAAACAGACCCCAAACCAGCTCACAAACCTTTTATACAAGTTTAACAGTCAAGCCACACCCCTCTCACCTGGGCACAATTAGTGCACTCTGCAGTTTATCAGCCTTTACTTTTTAAGGTAAATCCACTTGTGATTGATTTTTATCACCATTGACAAAGCTCAGCAGATGAGTGAAACGCGTCTGAATATTTTTTATCTTTATTCTGTGTGTTTTTATTTTTAATTTTGCTTTTTTATTAGCATTATTTTTATTTTTTGCATTCCCAGTTTTATCTTTGCATGTTTGCACCATCTGCATTTTTTGCCTCTGAGGAGCATTTATTTGCTTATCTATCTTTTATCTTTTTTGGAGTATCTATCCATTGATACATGGACACTCATTCTAGACTGATGGTCACCTTTGGGTCGCCCACTATGCCAATTCTTTGACTTGATTCCATCTGGACTTTTTGGCCTCCTCGCTCTTTTGATTTTCCGTCCATTTATCAACTGAGTTTTTGGCCATATACTCTGATACTTTCTTTCGGCCTAGCACCCCTTAGTTAAGTATATCAGAGTTGATTTTCTATAGAGATCCCAAGCTTGGTGACTACCCCACTGACCACATCTATAGATATCTAAAGCCTGGTGACTACCACATTGCCCACATTTGTGGAAGACCAAGAACTACTTTATGAGTGATTTCTGATACCTCTATTTAGAGGGTCCTACATGTGAGTGTCCATTTGTTATGCAAACAATTATTTTTGAAATAAATTTATTGATCTGCTCTAGGATTCGGTGTGCGCTTTCCTTCCCCCCCCCTTTTTTGCTTCATTCTCTACAGCATTACTCTGTGGTGACCAGAGTTTTTGGGAACAGCTGCCCTATTGTCCAAGGAGCCAGATTACATCTACCACCTCTAAATTCTCTCAAGAACGCTGCAAAAGAAGACCTCTGAGATTCTACAACCAATATTAGAACTTTGTTTCTCGTCTACTCCACCTGGACTCACTTAAGTATTTTCTAGTACATGTTGCGCCTTCTGGGTTTTTGTATCTTGTGTATATATATACTGTACGTCTCTTGCTGATTCATTTTTTGTGTTAATATATATTTCCCTATATATATATATCTATATATATGTGTTTTCTGTGTATATATATATATATATATATATATATATATATTTTTATATATATTTTTCTCCTTTACATCTCAGTATTTATTCCCTTCCACATATACCCTCATACATGTTTAACCTTGCTTAGGAATTGGCGTGACATTACGGTTTGTCATCTCCATACTTTTAGGCTTTTAGTATTTACTAGGTTTCCTACTATAGGGAATTCTAGGTCTTTTCTTTCTGTGCTTATATAGAGCCCTTTAAAATTTGCTGAATTGCAATTTAATAAGGCTGATAGCTTTTTAGAGTCAATTATTATAATAAAATATTTTGTTGTTTACTAACCTAGATCAAATACTATGTTTTATAAAGTTTGAATAATAAAGCTTAAGACTTTTGAACCCAAATGACTGCCTCAAGTTTTCTGCATTGACTAAATAAGACCATAATAGAAGGTACAAGGGTCATGCATTAATGATTCCTTTCGTGACATTTCACTACTAAGAAGGAGCCAGAAAAATATAGCAGCAATATAATACATCTTATCTTAAACTCAGTTCAATTGCCAACAATTTCAAAATGTGGGACTGCATAATTAAGCATTTAAAAACATAGAAATATGTATTTCACAGAAGATGTGAAACAAAACACGTGTCTAGTCCATCCATTGCAATCTATCTAAAAACTTTTGCCTTGTTTAATCCTCTGGAAGGCCTTACTGAGTTTGTCTCAACTCTTCTGCTGAAAGGCTCTACCACTTATCTACTACTCATTCTGCACACTAGTACTTTTTATATGTTATACCTTCCTCTGTATATTCACAGCCTTATTAAATTGCGATTTTAAGTTTAAAAGGGCTCTATTTAAGCACACAGCATATTTTATTTACAGAACTTTTTAGTTAGTGAAGACCTTGCTTTTGGATAAAAGTTTACTAACAAAAAACTTCTGTAAAAAAATATGCTGTGTGCTTAAATAGAGACCTTTTAAATTTACTGAATCGCAATTTAATAAGGCTGTGAATCTACAGAGGAAGGTATAACACAGCATATTTTATTTACAGAACTTTTTAGTTAGTGAAGACCTTGCTTTTGGATAAAAGTTCACTAACTAAAAACTTCTGTAAAAAAATATGCTGTGTGCTTAAATAGAGCCCTTTTAAATTTACCGAATTGCAATTTAATAAGGCTGTCAATTTGTAACTTCTTGCACTTGCATACTTGACTCCTGAACTTTATTAAATCCTTTGATTTATTTAAAGGTTTCTTCAATGTAACCCCTCTTTCCGCCCTCTGAGGCAGTGGTTTGCGACTTTTTTGATCTGGGAACTGGCTGGATTCCTTCTAGTGCTTGTGGGGACTGCCTTTAAGATCCACAACCAGTGTGATAAACACAATGTTTTTTTTATTTCCCACACATTTTAATACAGAACATTTTAATTTGAGATAAATCAATCAATTTATTACCAATAACTATGACTATTTTAGAGGTACAATGCAAAATGTTAGGCTCTCCTCTTTCCTCTATTCTTGAAGACCAACAGATAAGGCCCTAGGGCCTGTCACCATTCCTTACAGTTACTGCCGAGAACCACTGCTGTAAGTTATTAAAATGATGAAGACTTTCTTGCGTCATGATCGTAAATCAAATCTACAAATCTACATTGTTTTTAATTTTTATAATAATGATTTGAAGATATAGTCTGTCTCTTTTTCTGCCGCTAACTTGTCTGCCAGTGCAATATTAACTTTTATTAGATTTGTTTGCATTGTGTCTACTTTTAAATATTCTAACATTATAACTTCCATGTTCCTTTCCTCTTCTGTTGCAGTCAAAAGAATATCATTATGTTTGGATTTTTGTTGCATATTTTTAAAATTGGCAGCATTAATATTGAAATGCTACCTTTTGGCCATTTCTCTATTTTTTTTTAAATAATTCTACATTTGAGTTACACCTCCATTAATCATGTGAAAATATGGCATTTTATAAAAAAAAAAACATATACGGTAGCTGTTTATTAGTGTAGACTCACCATGGCTTTTCCTCCAGTCTGCTCTTTATCTGATGCTACCTGTCATGCATACACGTTAGACAATATATTTCAGTTGAATGGTTGCACATTATATTTAGCTTTTTTGTTAATAAAATAGCAAAAGTAAAAAACTGCACTGTTAAAGAGAGAAAGGTGAATTTATTGGAAATAGCAGAATAGAAAGTGATGTGAACAATAGACAATATATAGTTAACAATACATAGTACATGCTAGATTTGAGGAGATAAATCAGGATGTGTGCTAAGAGTACCTGTTATCATTTTTCATTTTCTATATGTATACGTTTTGAACAGTGTCTGTATTTTGGTACACAGATATAAATACACAAACAGAATCATACAAATCATGAGAAGGTTGTATTTAGGGCTTGATTTATAAATGTTCTAATATATCCCACATTATATAAATATCTTAATATTTTATATTATTTGATATTAATGAAGAATAGAAAATAATTTCACTAATTTCAAAGTAGATAAATATGATGTCCATGTCAAATAATCTAAATGCTCCAAAACATACTTGCACAATATTTTTCCTGTTAATTGATAAAGATCTTAAACATTATGCCCTTTTGCTCATTATTGCTGTTAAACAAGTGAATGAGTAACAGTTTTAGAATATCCGTGACCTTTCTGTGTTAATTAAAGTCCAGATTATAGCATATATGGCTAAGACATTTTTTATATTACACAGATGGACTGCAAGTATTCGGTTTGAGAAACAATCAGCGTTGCAAGCCTGCACCAGATATTTAAAAACAATTGAAAAAGAAAAATGGACAACTATCTGAAAAACATTCTTGTTGTATCTTTTGGATTCTTGCTTTTGTTTACAGCTTTTGGAGGACTTCAAAGTTTGCAAGTAAGTACATTTTGCATAAACATGAATAATGTAGATAAGACCCAGACATATTTTATATTTGTTTTATGTAAATATATAATACCGTATATACTCGAGTATAAGCCGACCCTTTCAGCACATTTTTTTATGCTGAAAAAGACCCCCTCGGCTTATACTCGAGTAAAAAAAAAGTCCTCCTCCTTCCCCCCTTATCTTCCTCCTACCCTCGTTATCTTCCTCCTTCCCCCATTATCCTCCTCCTTCCCTCGTTATCCTCCTCCCCCCTTATCATCATCCTCCTCCTTCCCCCCTTATCATCATCCTCCTCCTTCTCCTCCTTCCCCCCTATATCATCATCTTGTTTCCCCCATAACACCTACACCCTCTCCAATCCCTATCCCCCTTCCTCCTTACTTGCTACTAGGCTCCGATGAGCTGATGTGATCATGACGTCGCAGCACATCCTCTGTACCAGCATATGTTAATGACGTCACGTCACTTCATTAGCATATGCCGGTATGGAAGACGTACCGTATACCGTATAAAGCTTGAATATTACGAGCTCTAAATAATTATGGCTACACAAAATCGATATTCCATTAGACCCATAGCTCTAGCTTGCAAATAAAGTCTAACCCGCAACTGAAAAAAATATCAAGTTTCTGTTAAAAATATTAAGAGTACTAAATTGGATATAAATTTGATTAGAGCAAAGAACAAAACACTTAATAGCCAGTTAAAGAAAAAACTCTCCCACTGCAGTGCCCAACATCCCTGTTTGGGAGACTCTAACAAATCTGATGACAACAATATTTAAAACATATTACTTTATTTAATTAATTTAAAAATTCACATATATATATTAAAACACAATTAAAAATACAGAAGACACATCACTCTGTCTCATACCCAGATGACTGTTAACATAACATATAGGTGCAGATAGAAATCTAGGTGTATGGATATATAATAAATGGGATAAATCACAATACACAATATTAGCTGTGCAAAATAAAGAGTGGTCTACAGCATGTAAACATACAATATAACATAATACATAAATCACTTATAAATATCCTATATTAGAAAAAGTATACACAATGTATCATATACCATCTGCTATACCTATTAGATAGCTCCCTGGAGGGATAGGTGAATGTTACCCAGAGAACCATGCAATCAATTAAATCCACTTGCCCCCTACTGGTATATCTAATACATACAAATATTTATACACCAGTGGTATAAATATCAACACTCACCTCCTGTCCTACATCCCCTGGAGCTATTCACTTCACATGCACAAAATCACATTGTAATAAGCATCGGAGACACACAGCTCCTGTCTTGCTAGTTGTGCTGGGTGTGCTAGTTGTGCTGCCGGATGACGCCATCGATATGAGCCAGAGACAGAAACATCCGACACATGTGTTTTACGTGGCTTCCACTCTGTCTCACATTAATGGCGTGGTGTGTTCCAAGTCGTGCTGAATTAACATGCCATTTAAGTTAAATGTTCCGCCCCATCAATGGGAGAATAGGGTATACAGTGCCTTGCAAAAGTATTCACCCCCCTTGACTTTTTACCTATTTTGTTACATTAAAGCCTTAAGTTCAATGTTTTGTTAATCTGAATTTTATGTGATGGATCAGAACACAATAGTCTAAGTTGGTGAAGTGAAATGAGAAAAATATATACATAAAGCTATTTTTTTTAGAAATAGAAAACAGAAAATTTGCATGTGCGTATGTAAACACCCCTTTGTTATGAAGCCCATAAAAAGCTCTGGAGCAACCAATTACCTTCAGAAGTCACATAATAAGTGAAATGATGTCCACCTGTGTGCAAACTAAGTGTCACATGATCTGTCATTACATATACACACCTTTTTTGAAAGGCCCCAGAGACTGCAACATCTAAGCAAGAGGCACCACTAACCGTTTGGTGCAATGAAGACCAATGAACTCTCCAAACAAGTAAGGAACAATGTTGTTGAGAAGTACAAGACAGGGTTAGGTTGTAAAAAAATATCCAAATCTTTGATGATCCCCAGGAGCACCATCAAATCTATCATAACCAAATGGAAAGAACATGGTACAACAGCAAACCTGCCAAGAGACGGCCGCCCACTAAAACTCATGGACCGGGGCAAGGAGGGCATTTATCATAGAGGCAGCACAGAGACCTCAGGTAACCCTGGAGGAGCTGCAGAGCTCCACAGCAGAGACTGGAGTATCTGTACATAGGACGACAATAAGCCATACGCTCCACAGAGTTGGGCTTTATGGCAGAGTGGCCAAAAGAAAGCCATTATTTTCAGCAAAAAAAAACAAAATGGCACATTTCAATGGTTTTTTTTTTTTATGTTTGCCTTCCTCTGGATCAATTAACAATAATAATAAATAGTCCAAATTAAAAAGATCAATAGAGATCTAAAAAGGTTGAACTTGATGGACTAACTCTATTCATCCTCCAATACTATACTATTAATAATTATTTAATCAATAATTTAATTAATAACTAATCCGCATATTGCAAATCAGAGGAGATCTTAACAGGTTGAACTTGATGGACTGAAAGTCTTTTTTCAACCTTAATTACTATGTAACTATGTAACTATGTAACATTTTGAGTTTGTGAAAAGGCATGTGGGAGACTCCCAAAATGTATAGAGGAAGGTGCTCTGATCTGATGAGACTAAAATGTAACTTTTTGGCCATCAAAGAAAACACTATGTCTGGCGCAAACTCAACACATCACATCACCCAAAGAACACTATCCCACACAGTGAAACATGGTGGTTGCAGCATCATGCTGTGGGGATGTTTTTCAGCAGCCGGGACTGGGAAACTGGTCAGAGTTGAGGGAAAGATGGATGGTGCTAAATACAGGGATATTCTTCCAGCAGGACAATGCTTTCAAACACACTGCTAAAGCTACACTTGAGTGGTTTAAGGGGAAACATGTAAATGTGTTGAAATGGCCTAGTCAAAGCCCAGAATCAATCCAATAGAAAATCTGTAATCTGTTCACAAGCTCAAAACATCCAACTTGAAGGAGCTGGAGCAGTTTTGCAAGGAGGAATGGGCAAAAATCCCAGTGGTAAAATGTGGCAAGCTCATAGAGACTTATCCACTGCAACTTAGAGCTGTGATTGCCGCAAAAGGTGGCTCTACAAAGTATTGACTTTAGGGGGTGAATAGTTATGCACATTGACTTTCTTTTATTTTGTCCTATTTGTTGTTTGCTTCACAGAAAAAAAAAACATATTCAAAGTTGTGGGCATGTTCTGTGAATTAAATGATGCAAATCCTCAAACAATTCATGTTAATTCCAGGTTGTGGGGCAACACAACACGAAAAATGCCAAGAGGGGTGAATACGAGATATTCTAAGTGTTCCATTTTAGTATATATAGTAAGAATACTACACTGCACAGAACAGACTTTAACAGGCCATAAATAATCCTAAATGACTGAACCAGCTGCTATAAAATTAGTTATAGTGATATAATTGTCCAAATATAACTATACTGAATATTACAAGTTCATAAATACATTTGGCTAATTATTGTTTTTTTTTGCGTGTTAGTAAAAAATGGGAAGATTTGATGTGTTTCTTTTATAAGAATTACAAATATAGAGAAAATGTATTAGAGACATTCAGTATTTACAATATACAAATTATTTTCATATTATGAGAAATATAATTTGAAATTCTCAGAAATCTTTAATTTTCATAAAAATCTGAAAACAGAGGGGTACACAAACATTTGTAATTTTAAAACTGTAAATATTAATGGTTTAAGGGCAGCAATACAGCATATAGACTAGTACAAGGAACTGGAGGGAAACATTAAGAAAATAAATGGAGAACAGTTGAACACAGATTGTGTGTTAATGAAGGTAAAAGATATAAATAACAAAAATGATTCAAGAATTATATAAATAAAGATTATGAGTAAAAAGTAAGCAAAATTATTCAAGAAAGACGGAGCAGTGGCAACTATTAGTTTGACTAGCGTAGAAAATTAAGTTAGTTGCACTATACAGTGTTTCAATATCTTAATGTAGAGATGGTTAGGAAATAAAATGTTGGAACCTTAAAATTTGGAAAGGCTGAATGATAACTAGTAACAAGAAAAATGCAGATGAGGTAAATAAAAAGAAAGATTTCTTTACATACAAGGACAAAAGGAAGGTACCAGTGCCGCACAATAATTGAGAAAATCTGGAAGAGTCTTGAATAAAATACCTGCATTTTGCAAAGGCATTTTATACAGTACAACATGTAAGGCTATTGTGTAAAATAAAGGATACTTTAATTTCAGTATGTACAGTATATGTACATGAATAGAAAACTAAAAGACAAGACAAAAAGGATATTGTAAATTGAACATATTCAGACTGGACTGGTGTGGTAAGTGGAGTTCCTCAGGATTCAGTATTATGAAGTCTCCTTGACACATATTAATGATTTAGAAAAAGGAAAATGATGTACTTTCACTGCAAAGGAAGTTACATAAATTAGAAGAATGGGCAGATAAATAGGAGATTACATTTGATACAAACAATTTAAAGTCATGCATTTATTAAGAACAATTAGCATGTAGTTTATAAATGGAATAAATCTAGGGGTATCAAAGATAGAAAGGAATTTAGGAATGCTTGTGGACAACCATATATAACAGTGCTCAATCCAAAGCAGCATCTGCAAGCGCAAGTGAAATATTAGCATGCGTTAAGTGGGTTATTGAAGCAAGAGAAGCAAAATATAATTCTGCCACTATAAAAATTCCTAGAAGGCCCTCATTTGGAATATGATCAATCATTTTGGGCACCACTTCAATAAAAAGACATTGTAGAGCTGGGAAGGGTATAGAGAAGGGAAACAAAATTAATAAGGGGAAAAGAAGGTACTAAACTCTGAACAAAAACTAACCCAAAAAAGCTTATTTTTTTCTAGAATTATTTTTTTATTTCCAGTAAGGGCAGTTAGATTGTGTAACTCTCTACAAAAGGAGATTGTGACAACACCTTCAGTAGATAACTTTAAAAAAGGGGTTAGATACATTTTCTAATTAAAAAGTGCATGCAGGGACATGTAACTAGAATAGTAGGGATATTGATCCAGGGAGTAATTTGATCACTAGTATTAAGATCAGGGAGGATTATTTTCCTTTATTACGGTAGATAACTATCAATGTTTTCTTTTGCCTCCTCTGGATCAATTAACACATCAACGAACAGAGGAGATCTAAATAGGTTGAACTTGATAGACTAAACATATTTTTTAGTCTAATTTAATATATTACTTTGTTACTATGTAATGCATTGAAAGCTAGCTTTTTATCCACTCAACAAGATAGCATGTGCAAGTCTCTCTCTGACAATGCATATGTTTGAGTGTGGCAGTGGCTTAGGGCAACTAAATTTGATCTGCCATGGCTGATATTACTGGTTCTTTTTAAGAGCATTAAAAATACTATATGGCAGTATTTTCACTCTTGGTACAGAATCATAATTTACTATGCATTTTCTCACCTGAAGTAAGGTGAGCATCGCTGACTTGAGATGAGTAGGTCTATTTGTCCTCCTAGGAAATAGTGCATAGTAAATCAAGGGATAACGTGAGATGCCTTTGAGATGCTTAGTAAATCACCCTTCTTCATTTCAGTGGTAAAGTGGGCTTCACTAGTTAGTATTGCCTTTCTTCACATAGACATTTCTTTACCATATACATACGATAATTATGTTTTTAGCACATCAGTCATATCACTTCTTGCTAATATTTAATTGATTCATGAAATATTTCCTATTATAGTCACCTTTATATACACATACCAAGAGCACATTCAGCTTGTGCAAGTTAAAATTCAGTCACACACAAGGCCTTTCATTAAGTTTTGGGTTTAATGTTTTCAGTTGTGTCCAGGGTCAGAGCTACTGCCGGTACAAGCAGTGCATCATCTCTTTAATTTTTTTCTCTGGTGGGTTGTGGGTAGCTGGAGGGGAAGTGGAGGTGCAGCAAGGATGCTAAGGAGGGGTGAACTGCTGTGAGAAAGTGGAAATTAAGAGGGGCCAGTGTTGGGGGAGGGGATCTTGAGGGGAAGAGAGCGGCTTTGGAAAGGAATCTTGGGGGTAAGAAAATTAAGAGAAACCAGTGGCTGGGAGAGAGGGGTCTTTGTGGACAGTGAGCTGCATTAGGAAGGAGAGTTTTGTGAATGACACCAGATGTGGGGGATAAAGTGCAGCAGAGTGAGTTGCACCTGGGGGGCCTACATTTTTTATGCACTTGGGCTCCCCATTCCCTAGCTCAACCACTGGTTGTCTCTGTAAAATACTGAAATAGTAAAGTAATATTTTGGTTTTATTTCCACAGAGCAGTCTCAATGCTGATAAAGGCTTAGGTGTAGCCTCCCTCAGTATCATCTATGGAGCACTTATTATATCTTCGATGTTCGTTCCTCCAATTCTGATAAAGAAAATTGGCTGCAAATGGACAATTGTTGCTTCTATGTGCTGCTATATCACATATTCTTTGGGAAACTTCTACCCTAGCTGGTAAAATTTATTCTTCAAAATATTATTATTATATACATTTAAATAAAACTATTTTAAAAAGGAAAATGCAAGATGAGTTCTGTTTTTGAGATATATGGAATCTAGTGTCATACCATCTGTAATGTCATCAAGTCACTTGTGATGTCATCAGCGATGTTATACATAAAATGATATAATGTAATGTATGATGAAATTATAAACTGCTTTGTATGTAGAATGTGGGGAAATAAACTAAAGCTTAAGTTAAATAACAGTTACAGTTTTATTAAAATCTTTAGTGTAATTCAACATTTTATTAAAAAAAAAAAAGTTTGCTGAGAAAACTGCAGACAACTGTGATGCTGATATTCTTGGACCCCCATGGCACCTAACATTATCCCAGAAGTGTTTGTAGCAACAAAAAACAAAACTTAAATGAAATTAAGAAAAGTATGATTAATATAATAAAATTAAAATTAAAAATTAAAAATACATAAAATTAAAAATTAACAGCCTTATTAAATTGTGATTCTGTAAATTTAAAAGGGCTCTATATAAGCACACAGCATATTTTATTTACAGAAGTTTTTAGTTAGTGAAGACCTTGCTTTTGGATAGAAGTTCACTAACAACTTCTGTAAAAAAATATGCTGTGTGCTTAAATAGAGCCCTTTTAAATTTACTGAATCGCAATTTAATAAGGCTGTAAACCAGTAGGAAGAGAAATCATACTTAACCACACTATGATGACCCTCCAGCAATTATCCTTTATGCCCTTGACCTTAATCTTCACCAATAAATGGGCATATATATATTTATAGTACATTCAGTCCTCTTCAATATTGCTTGAAGATCCTGGTTTCTCATTCTCAGCCCATGGAAGGGACCTCTGCCTAAAAAAATCTTGAAAAAACGTTAATGACCCTGCTCTTCTGAGTAGCTCCCCCACCAACATCGCCAATCAGAATACAATGTTTGAATTGCTCCCACCTTATTTCTGATTGGTTAAAAGTCTAACCAATCAGAATGCATACATTGCCTGCATTCTGATTGGTTAGCATTTAACCAATCAAAAGGCTCTATTTACTCCCATTTTAATTGGTTGAAATTACAGTCAATCAGAATAGTGCTTCATTCTCATGTGAACATTCTGTGACTGATCATTGAAAGAGACATTCATATAAGAGATTGTAAGCCAATCAGAAGCCATAAACTAGGTATATAAGGTCCCTAGGGACTCTATTGTAGGGAGTCAGGTTTAGGTACCATGGAGTCCATAGGGACATCCATGGTAATAGTATAGTATACCATGGGGGTTCATAAGAATCCCCATTGTGTAGGGGTTAATGTTACATGACATGAGGGTTCATAGAGATCCCATGGTTATGGATAGGGTTCCAATATGGATCTATAGGGGCCCTCACCCCAAAACACAATGGGAAGGGGGCTTAATGTCCCTCTTCAGGTGTTGAATAGGGGTAATGTGGGAAGCCTGTGCTCATAAGGGATACCAGGCTAATGTAGTGGGTTTATGCTAGATAGATATTTTATTAATGTGTATTGCAAATGATATTATTTTCCTGGGTTTGTTGTTGTTATACATCATTAATGATGCATTGCCAACCATTGCAGGTTTCCAGCAAATATAGCAACTGTAATGACAGAAAGTAATGCACATGCCTATACCCTGTAACACTCATTCGCTACTCTTATCACTATGTGTAAAAGAGAACATAGGGAATGAATACACAGTGCTACATCGGACATTACTGTGAGTCGCTGCTGACCTAATTATAATACCAGTGATTTAGTCAATCGCACAGAGAGCTGAGTAGAATTGATATGTGATGAGCAGGGGTACGTTGAGGCTCATCGAGCGTCCTGTTAGTAAATTCCCCTCAAAGCCTTTCAGTCTCTTACTGGGGACTGCTATTTACAATAGAATGAATAAATGGAGGGAACTGTGCTCTGGTATATTGCAGATTGACTAGAGAAAGAAGAGACAACGAAGAAGAGAAAACGAGAGGCTATACTGTAGATAAGGATTTGGAGAAGGAGAGAGAAAAGAGATATTCAGCAAGTATGGCTTCTTGCATGGGCTCCTGTCATGTGACTCCTATTAGACAGAGTTGCACACAACACATTTATTTTGTTATGCAACATATACTAAAGTTTTAAGTATGCATGGAATATGCATAAGGCTATCCTGAAGATTTGGAGTACAAAATGAAGCTGGTCAGAGATCAGTAAAATTCTGACAAGATGATTCTCTGGTAATTGCATATACCTCCTCCAACAGCATCAGAGGCAAATCTACACATGGACATCACCAGATAGACAATATACTTTGTAGCCAATGATGGAAGAGCTCTATAAGTCTATACAGCAAAACAAGACCTGGATTTGACTGCTAAACTAAGGAGGCAAACTGGATTTCTGATAAGACTTTGAGAGTAGCCAAGGAAAGCAGCAGGAAGTGGAGATAGCAAAATATTTGATAAATTGAAGGCAGAATTCCAGAGGATAGCAAGAAGAGACAAGGAGACATTGTATAATGAGACAAAAGAAGATAACAGAATGGAAAAGTCAAGATATTGTTTCAAGAAAATTGAGGATCTTAAGAGAACCTATCCTGCCAAAGTGGGTGTGATAAAAGACAAAAATGGTAGGGGCATCTTGGAGAGTGAAGTAAGATGGGCATTATGATGCCTTGCTGATATCAAGGATTCAGGAGTTGATAGAATACCAGCTCAACATTTCAAAATCCTACAAGAAGTTGGTGTGATATTTGGAAAACTCACTAGTGGCCAGTAGACCAGAAAAAGTCAGTCTATGTCTCAATCTCAAAAAAGGCAGTGGCAAAGAGTGTTCTAATTATAGAACAATTGCACTAATTTCACATGCCAGCAAGGTAATACTTAAGATGCTGCAAACTTGGCGCCAACAATATATCGGCAGAGAACTATCAGATGTGCATTCTGGGTTTCATAGAGGCAGCAGAACAAGGGATCAAATAGCTAATGTTCGCTGGATAAAAGAGAAAGCAAAAGAGTTCCGAAAAACATATACCTCTGCCTCATAGACTATTCTAAAGACTTTGTGTGGATTACAACAGCATGTGGCAAGTTCCAGAGATGGATGTTCCAGAACATCTAATCTGCCTCCTGAAGTCATGGTCAGAACCGAATGTGGAACAACTGAATGGTTCTATATTGGGAAAGGTGTGCAAAAAAGTTGTTTATTCTCCGGGAACAACAAATCCAATATTGCTGGGAGAAATATCAACAAACTTAGATATGCAGAAATTAAAAGATGTTTCCTTCTGGGGAGAAAATTTATGGCAAGTCTGAACAATCTATTAAATAGTAAATATATTACACTGTCAACAAAGGTCCGCATAGTTAGAAATATGGTATTCCCGGTAGTAACATATGGGTGTGAGATCTGTACCATAAAGAAGACTGAATGACAAAGAACTGGCACTTTTTAATGTTGTTGCTGGAAAAAATAGCTCAGAGTTCCTTGGACTGCATGAAGATCCAATAAACATCACAGGACATCAAGTAAAACTGGTCACTGGAAGGTATGATCTTAAAGATTAAGCTCAAATATTTTGGCTATTTCATGAAAAGACAGGATACCCTAGAGGAAACTCTAAAACTGAGAAAGGTTCAAAGAACACGAATCAAGGGGCTGGCAGAGATGGAGATAGATTGAGCTTGAGGGGTACAGTGGTTGACAGATCTGCCTGGCATGCTGGTCACAGAGTGTCAGACATGACTGAATGATTAAACAACAACAATCCTGAAGATTTAATAATTTCAACCTCTTAGGTAGACAGAACGGGCTAAGTTGGTCTTTTGATTTTTATCTTATATCAACAGTTATGTTTCTTTTACACTGCTACTATTAAAAATCTATGGAATACATTTAGAAACCTTACCTTTTTAAATACAGTTTTGTTCATATATTTTTTATTATAGAGACTTGGTAACATTTAACAAAAAAGAAATGACCTGAAAGAAAAAATGCACTTTTTTCTACAAGGTTTTTTTTGCAGTATTTTTTTAAATATGCAAGTTTATGAATCTTTATCATGCCGTTCAAGCACATAATGCTTCATAATGGTAACAATACCACGAACAGCCAAATGCATGTTTATAAAAAAAATAACCAGATATTTTTAGGCCAAGAGTAAAGAGAGTTTATGAGTACAAAGAATTTAGAGACACATAAAAGTAACAAGCAATAAATATGTGAGAGAGCTTTTCATTTTGCTTTTAAGGTGAGAATTAGTGCTTGTTTTTGCTCAAATGAAATCTTTTTTTTTGTCATTTTGTTTTTTAAACCCAGGATAATACTGTACATTAAACCCAAGATAATAGTGTACATTAAATAGCAAATTTGGAAAAGTATTTGTCTGTTCTACAAATCCCTCAAATGCATTAATTATTGACAGATTTTCAATCAACGTGAATATTCAAAAAATATATATATATATATTCAGTGTGATATGATCATATTATAATTTGGTTTGAGATTATTATTTAATTGTGCTGAAATTAATCTAATTCAGTTAAATCAATATTTCTTTTTTCTTAAGGTACACCCTCATTCCTACTTCCATGATTTTGGGATTTGGTGGAGCACCCTTGTGGGCTGCAAAATGCACCTACCTTACAGAGAGTGGAAATCGATATGCGGAGAAAGCAGGAAAGGTTGGAAAAGACATTATCAATCAATATTTTGGACTATTCTTTCTCATTTTTCAGTCATCTGGTGTTTGGGGGAATCTAATATCATCTTTAATATTTGGTCAGACTCCAAATGCAGGTAAAAAATACATGTGATGTAAAGGAATTACCAGCACTGCATATGTATTTCATTTTTTTGTGCAATCGTTAGAAATGCAGAATAATTTTCTCTGCTTTATGAATCATTCTGATGAATATCTACTACTCTCTGCAATCACCAGTTGAAGTGTGTTAATAATGTTATTTTTTTATACTTAGCCAGCAGACCTCTCAACTGTCCCCCATTTTGTGGCAGGTCAGTCATTACTCATTTTATGGGTAATTCCCTCCATTTCTCTTAGTCTCTCATTGGTCCCTATTTTAAAAGAAAGTCTGTAATTTTCAGCCCTGATCAGGTCCTAATTTATGTAGTTTATCCTGCTGTTTCTCTCAAAGAACAGGAAAGATTGAAGTCTGTAGAGCCAGTTCTACAGAATATATGTCTGTATGTGTATATATTTTTAAATAAAAAGGGCATTTAGGGTTATCCCTAGAGAGGAAGTATGGATCCAGGGATGAATCCGATTGCCAGTATCTGTGGTCAGGAAGGAATTTTACTTGTTCTCCCTTTTGAGACAAGTTTCTGCTTGCCTTCCTCAGCATCAAATAACAATTAACAATTAATCCACAAATTGCAGATTGGAGGAGAACTAAAAAGGTTGAACTTGATGGACTAAATTTATTTTTTGAACCTCAATTTTTATGTAACCATGTCAGTATTGTGCAATGGTGGTACGATTATATATGTGTCCTTCTTTGGTGATGTTGGGCGGTATTGGCCACAGTATTTAAGTGTTTCTCTCCTTGGTCACAAATGAGTAAAAGATATAGTTATTGTCTTGCCTTATCCTTAAATTCTGAAACTGTTAAAACATTCAAGAACTGAGTTATCGACTTCTAACCTTCTAAAATATATGTCACATTTTAGTAATGTATGTATGTGTTTATCATCTTTCTCTATTGTTTATACACCTGGGTATCCCATATAAAACATTAGCCACTGAATATAAAACTTTACATTGTACTATTGCTTTTATGCGTACTGTTTTTGTTTCTTCACATAGAAACCAATGTAAATTATTCAAATTATACACATTGTGGAGCAAACGACTGCCCAGTAGAAGTAACTAGCAATGGAAATGATACAATTTCAAGAAGCTTAATATACACTTTACTGGGTGTTTATACTGGTAAGTAATGTGTGATTATGTCCTTCTACATACTTAAAAGACCACCAGTGTTTTTCTATATATTTATTTAAGTAACTAAATGATATGATAGTGGGCAAATTATTTTTAGAAAGCAAAATAAATAGATAAATAAACCAAAACTTTTCTATGCAATTATTCTTTACTGCAGGTTTCCTGCTTCTATATTTTGAATTTCTCACAATGGTAAAATATTGAGATGCCTTGTAGTCCTACTGAGAGCACTGGCAGTTGTATATGACATATTCCTATTGTCCCACCCTAGGAAGTTGATATCCATTTTCACATTTTGGTTGATTCTACCTGCTATTTTCTCAAGTGGGTGTCATATTGTAAACTAATTAGATTTCCATTAAACATTTTGAAAGCCATATTCCCATTGTGCAGATACAAACTTCCTTTGCTTTTAAACTCTCCTCAGGAATTTGATTGGTAGAAACCAAATTGGTACATTCCACAGCAGCACAATTGCATATTAAAGGTAATAAATCAGAGGCTCTATTTTTATTTCACATTCTCTAAGTATTTTGCCTCTTTCAAGTATAGTTCTAAAAATCATAGACATATAGGACTAAAATGGCAATTTAAAGGGCCAATTTACAATAATATAATTTAATAATACAGCTTACATCATTAATGGCTACTGTAATTTCCTACTTCTCTCATTATCATAAGTACTTCCGGGAAAGTTATCTCAGTTGAGATAATTTACTTCCTTTTAGTAGTGTTCAGATCAATAAGAGAGGTAGGGAAGAGTACAGCATTGGCCATTAACCAGGTAAACTATGTTTTACATTATATTTTCTAACTAAAACTATGAATTGTTGCTCTTTGCACATGTATTTTTATATTAATTATTGACAAACAAAAAATAAGTAACATAAAAACACTTACACTGGCCCTTTAAGTATGACTAACATGTAATCAGTATATTTGGTAAAAACAATGCAAAAGTTTGTGGTAGGTGGCAAAATAGAGTATTGTAATGTTTTAAAGAGAGCCACTGGAGGAAAGAAGATTAAGATTGATTGTCCAGTTCAGCAATTCTGTAGAGAACGATACTGCAGTGATGGTGTGAATTTTGAAAATGAAAAGTAGAAATATATGATAAAGATAAGGTAAATTACATGATAAAGCCAAAGGTTTGTGGTGCTAAATTTAAATAAAAGGGTTCATTAAGAAACCTAGCTACAGTACATACGTCATTGCATGAGAAATACAAATGAAACAGGGCATTAATTATATATTATTTTTCAATAATTACTTTTACAGGCAGTGGGGTGCTTGCTGTTATACTTGTTGCATTATTTTTGGAAAACCTTGATATAAAACATGGACTGGACAAACATGAGACTGGAGAAGAATCTATTTGGATGAAAAGCGTGGAGACCATTAGACAGCTTAAGGATAAGCGTCAATGTCTTCTTATCCCACTAACAATGTTCAGTGGTTTTGAACAAGGATACCTTGCTGGAGACTATACAAAGGTTTTATTAATATAACAGCTTTTCATTTTATTTAAAATGACGTGGAACACAACTGTTTTTTTCAAGCATTTAAAAGAGTGTGTTTTAAATATTACAAAATTACATTAAATATTGTGTAAATACTGTTTTATTTTAGAGGATAATTAAGTTTATAGATCTCATTGG
Source organism: Discoglossus pictus (assembly GCA_027410445.1). Classification (NCBI taxonomy): domain Eukaryota; kingdom Metazoa; phylum Chordata; class Amphibia; order Anura; family Alytidae; genus Discoglossus; species Discoglossus pictus. The sequence continues at coordinate 156,867,774 of CM050165.1, forward strand.
CTGGCAGAGAGCAAGCTCCAAGAACAGACCTTTGTTTGAGACCTTTATTTGAAAAAAGAAAACATGCAGGGATAAATGATCAAATACCCTCTGTTTAATGCAATAATATATTTCTATATCCCTTAAATAATATATATATATATATATATTTCCATTTGAGACAATTGGCTAAGTCTCACTTGGGTTATTTTTTCTGTTTGCCTTCCTCTCGATTAAATAATAATTAAAAAAAATAATAAAAAAAAATAATTTAATAATTAATTAACAACTAATTAATTCATATTTAATCCGCATATTGCAGATCAGAGGAGATCCTAAAAGGTTGAACTTGATGGACTGAAAGTCTTTTTTCAACCTTAATTATTATGTTACTATGTAACTATGTAACTATATAAACACAATATTCAGAGAGTTGTACTCACTAGAGCAGAGATGCATTTATGTTTTGTGGTACCCTGGGTCTACTGAGACCTGTTCTACCCCCACACCCCAGTTACTAGACTTCCTTCCCACTTGCTCTATCCAAATCATAAGCGTACCACACACAAATATATATAAAAGTGTCAGTTACACATACAGGGAGAAATATCACTGCATATGGAGATTTCCACATGTGTAGAAACACTATTCCATGGCAGTGTATTGTCAACTTATGCAACCTGCATCCTCCCTAAGATCTTTTGGATTCCAGTATCATCTCTATGCAGATGATGCTGAAGTCTACCTCTCGGCAACAGATCTATCCCCCAAACTTCTAACACAACTTTCCAATGCCCTCTCAAGCATATCTTCCTGGACATCTGCCCCAAACTCAACATGTCAAAGACTGAGCTCCTAATCTTCCCACCCTCTACTTCTCTCCATATATCGCTCACTGTTGACAATGCCATCATCACTTCCACCTCCCAGGCCTGTTGTCTTTAGGTTCTATCGGACCCTGCCCTCTCTTTCATTCCTCATATACAAACACTAACAAACTCTTGTCTTTTTCATCTAAAAAACAACTCCAAAATATGTCACTATCTTATACAAGACACAATTAAAATTCAAATACATTTTTTCATCATATTCTGCCCTGACTACTGCAACTTGCTCCTTGCTGGCCTCCCCATCACCCATCTGTCCCTATTCCAATCCATAATGAACACCTCCTCCAGACTCATCTATGATACTCAAAGCTCAGTGTCTACAGCACTTCTCTATCAATCACTCCATTGGCTTCCCATAGCCTCCTCCTGGATACAATTTTAAATTATGGCCCTAACAATGCACCGCCTTATATCTCTACTCTCATTTCAAAATAATCCCTTTCTCACCCACTTTGTTCTGCTAATGCCCTTCTTCTTTTTTCCTCTTATCACCCCTTCTCACTCCCGCCTTCAGGACTTTTCTCATGCCTTCCCTATTCTCTGGAACTCCTTGCCTCGATCCACTAGACTATCCTCCTGCCTCAAATCCTTCAAAACCTCACAAAAAATTCATCTGTTAAAAGAAGCTTATCACCTTCAGCCTTAACATGCACAACACTTTTCTCAACCACCTGTACCACACCCAAACCCTTTAGATTGTAAGTTTGTAGGTTTTTACCCTTGCAAGGTGCTTTAGGGAAAGCGCTATGCAAGCTAGATTCTAAGCTCAAAAACAGGGCCCCATTATTTTGCAACATGTTAATATTGTTTTTTGCCTTGTACTTTACCCATGGAGAGTGCAACAGAACATGTTGACACGTTATAAATAAACTAGAATAATAAGAAAAAAAAACAAAGTGCTCCTCTAGTCCTGGGCTATAGTGAATTTATGTTCATCAACCAGAGAAGTTTCTCAAAATTATTTTCTATTCCAAGACGTGTAAAGCAGAGACCCACACCAGCTTGTGCTTCAGTTTGTACAAGGGATGGAGACAGGTACCAAACTTAAACAGTGATTGGATGAAGGCAAGGAATACAAGAAATAATGGTCAGGTCACAGGAGAGAGATCAGACAAATCCCGTTCCACTGGAGAAGGAACTGGCAACTCACTCCAGTATCTTTGTCAAGAAAACCTTATGGATAAGCACTACATGACACAAGATGTGTCTGGCATGCTCCAGTCCATAGGGTCTAGGAGATTTGGACAATACTGAACAGCTAAACAACAATAAGAGCATTGTTATGTAGCAAAAATACATACAGTTAATTTATAATAAAACAAATTGGTGCAGGACCTTGGATGGGATCCATTACACTTTGGTGGAAGCTCTGTGTGTGAGAGGGCATTAACATTTCTAAAGAGCTGTGGTTCCATCTTTTGATGCAATGTCCCGCTTCTGGGCCAGTGAGTTGTGGCATTGGCGCAGTAAAGGCTTATTTCTGGCATCTCGACCTGCAGCTAATTTTTGTTCAAGTATTGTCGTATTGTGCTCCTTGAAACAACCAAACCATCTTTATCCAGAGCAGCCTGTATTTCTCCTTAGGCTGTGGGTTTTTCTTTTGTATTCTGAACAATTCTTCTGGCAGTTGTGGCTGAAATCTTTCTTGGTCTACCTGACCTTGGCTTGGTATCAAGAGATCCAGAAATTTGCCACTTCTTAATAAGTGGTTGAGCAGTACTGACCTGCATTTTCGAGGCTTTCGATATCTTGTTATATCCTTTTCCATCTTTGTGAAGTTCCATTACCTTGTTACACAAGTCTTTTGACAGTTCTTTTCTGCTCCCAATGCCTCAGTATCTATGTGAGAGCTAACAAACTCATTGACTATTTATACACAGACACTAATTGCAATTTAAAAAGCCAAAACATTCAAGGGTATGTAAACTTTTGATCAGGGCCATTTGGGTGTTTTCTGTTATCGTTATGATTTAAAAAAATTTGATAATAGATGACTTCAAATGATCACCATCCTTCAATAAAATACTTTTTTTTTTGCCAACATTTCACAATTTCTGCCAGGGTATGCAAGCTTTTGAGCACAACTGTATTTCAATGTTAGCCATAGCCAATTATCTTTGCAATGGCTCTCTGTTCCCTCATTCACCACTTCTCTCTCCGCCCCCCCCCCCCCCCCCGTCCCATCATCCAGCTTGCAGGATGTTATGTAACAAACACAAAATGCATTCCTGTAATCATAGAGTCTTCAAAAACAGATTTTCTCATAAAAACTTTTATGTCCATGGCTATAATATTGTTAACTTGGTACATACTTGGTACATACGCTTTTTTGCATAGGTGTTGCAACCCCACACATAGGATTGGTCTGCTTAAAATATATTAGACTGTTAAAACAACCACAGTAATAAAGCATATGTCCAAAGTATCCAGTATGGAAGATAGCTATTCCCCAAATAATCGAATGCTAACCAATTGCACACTGGGATCTGTAGAAAAGTTCAGAAGTGTCAAACAAACTGGACCAACTTATCCTGCAGATGTACTCAAGGAATTGTGGAATTGAATTAAGAAGTTTGTTAAATTCATATGCAATAGAGAAAATAATTGCTACCCAGTTTCATTTCCTCCCTATTTCTCACCCTACTATTGCTATAGCTTAATGACTCTGCCACCATGGCCTGCCGGGTACCCTGGAACACCCTTCAAATAGGAGTATTTCACTATTTCATTCACATTATGCACTATATCTTCCGAAAAACTGTTCCGATTTATTTACCAATGATAGTACTGCAATCGTGCTTTGGAAATATGTAGATACTGTACATGATAATAATTGTATTAGTGTTAACATTCTCAATAAGAATCTAAAGCATTTTAATATTTATATAGATCATATTCTGAGTCAATTCATACTAGAAATCATATTTTATAGATTGGTATTTATTAAATTATATATTATTAAATATATAATCAAATTATATATTCATTAAATTATATATTGTCAGCAGCAAGTTTGTGTGTAATGCTCGCAAAATTGAGAGTTGCTCATGCTATCAATTAGCTGCGAAGGAAGAGAGGGAGGGAGAGTGAAGGAGAGGAAGGGAGAGAGAGAAGGAGAAATAAAGAGAGAATGAGGGGGAGAGAGAGAGGGACGAATGAAGGAGAGAGGGGGAGAAAGAGAGAAGTAGAGGGAGGGAAAGATAGAAAAGAGGGAGGTAGAGAAAGAAAAAGGAAAAAGAGAGGGCACACAGAGAGAGAGTGAGCACAGAGAGAGGGCGCAGAGAGAGAGAGAGAGACATGGTACACAGAGAGAGGGTACACAAACAGACTGAAGACACAAATTTTAAGACAATATTATACAGTCATTTTTTAATTAATTTTTATTCCAATATTTTTTTTTGTCAATGTTTAGGAAGGAATTTGTTTGTTATGCAGGGTATATTATTTGTTTAACACATTTCAACATTTTCTATTTTCTAAATTGAATGGTTGTAAGAATTTCTATAACAATCTTGATACAATAAACAATACTGGTTGAGATCTTATGTTGTAAATAACAACACAGAGTTTAGATTTAAAATATCAATGTTTCACATAACATATTATAAAAATGGAAAAAAAATGAAATGAAAGGAAATACAAATAAAAATAAATCAACTTTAAACAAACAATAACTTGTACTTAAATTGATATGTGTCCCATGAGCAAATTAGAATCTTTATATAAACTGTATATACTGTATACCGTATAAACCGACTTTTTCAGCACATATTTTATGCTGAAAAAGCCCCCTTGGCTTATATTTGAGTGAGGGTCCCCTCAGCACACCATTCCTCTTTCTTCCTTCTCCCCATCGTCCTCTTCCCCATCCTCCTCCTCCCTCCTCTTCCCCATCCTCCTCCTCCCTCCTTCCTCCTTTCCCCTTCCTTCCCCTTCCTCCTTCCTCCTTCCTCCCACTCACCTCTTCTCTGTAGCCTCCGATCAGCTCTTACTGCTGATTGGAGCCCCGCAGTGCCTCACAAGCGTATCAGTCATTAGCATATGCCGGGGGAAGAGGAGGGTGAAAGGGGGAGGAGGGTGAGAGGGAAGGGGGAGAGGAAAGTGAAAGGGGAAGGGGGGGTAAAGGAGGATGATGGATGATGAGGAAGGGAAGAAGAGGAGGATGATGGGGAGGGGGGAAGAGGAGGATGAGGGAAGATGGGGATAAAGGGGGAAGAGGAGGATGAGGGTGAAGAGGAGGATAAAGGGGGGAAGAGAAGGATGAGATGGGAAAGGAGGATGATGAGGGGGAGGAGGATGAGTGGGAAAGGAGGAGGAGGATGAGGGGGGCTTAGGGCTCATAATATATGTTTTTGTTGACCCTATTTTACACTTACACAGCTAGTTTACTGTTTTTCTTTTAAATAAATATTCAAAAACATTTAACCTACTGATGCCTCAATTAATGTAATGTTATTGGTATCTATTTTTATTTTTGAAATATATCAGTAGCTGCTGCATTTCCCACCCTAGGCTTATACTTGAGTCAATACGTTTCACCAGTTTTTTGTGTTAAAATTAGGTGCCTCGGCTTATATTCAGGTCGGCTTATACTCGAGAATATACAGTAATCCAAATATCGTAACTGGTTCGACTAGGAAATGGCCGCCAACCGGTCACTCACCCAGCCCGTTCTACTACGAGTTCATCCAGCTTCTGGGGTCTATGTAGGGGGTTCTATTTTCATCTAAGTTTAGACAGTATTATATAGGTAAAGTGTAATTATCTGTTTAAGTAATGTCTATAGCTTGCATTGAGGAGAGCCATGGGTTCCATATTTCTAGAAATTGAGGGTATGTGTTTGCTAAAGAATGCGACAGTCTGTCATGAATCATTATATGGTATTTAACTTGTTGACTACTTCTTGATTGTTTAAAGTAGAAGGCTTCCGTTTTTGGCCTATGTGGCTTTTCGTTGATATCATTAGATTTTGCAGCCATTTGTTTTGTTTTCTAGATATCAACAGATTGATTTTGCCTAGAAGGCATGTTTCGATTGTGGGGGTAAAGTAACTTGCAGGACACTAGAGGCTAGGACTTCAGTCCATAACCACTATACCACTGTCCATTCCCACCACAAGTGGAAAAACGTGCCTGAGCTTAAGCAATGTCTATAATAAAGAAGTGCGATTTGGGGGGTAATTTTGTTCAGTTTAAATGGGGTGTAGTAGGCTCTATGAAGTGTTTTAATAGATGTTGCCTGTAGACTATAATTCCAAGGACCTTTAATCAGGTTTAAACATGATTTTCCAATCCTGGTGTATTTATACCATAATTTTTGATGGGCAAGTAACTAGTATATAAATATTAATAATAAATAATATTAAATTATGCATTTCCCAGTAAACTACAGTGCAAATATATTTTCCATCTTCTGTTCTTAATGTTTCCTCACTTCACTTTCTTTGTCAAAAGTATTGTTGTTTTAGAAATTAGTAGAAAAGATGGGAACTGCAAATAATAATAGATAATGTTTCTTTTTCTTCAGTCCTACGTGACATGTGCCCTGGGGATACATTTTGTTGGATATGTGATGATTTGTTTTGCAGCAACAAATGCGATTTGTTCTTTGCTGTTTGGAAAACTTTCCCAGTATACAGGAAGAATATTCCTCTTCTCATTTGGTAAGAAAAAACTTGAATTGTGCTTTATATGTATGCCTGACTGCTTTTATGACCACTTAAATACTATCAGCCTTATTAAATTGCAATTTGGCAAATTGAAAAGGGCTCTATTTAAGCACATAGCATATTTTTTTTAAAGAAGTTTTTAGTTAGTAAACTTCTATCCAAAAGCAAGGTCTTCACTAACTAAAAACTTCTGTAAAAAAAACATGCTATGTGCTTATATAGAGCCCTTTTCAATTTGCTGAATCACAATTTAATAAGGCTGTATATTTGGAGTGCCTGGTTTTAAAGAAATAAGATTTGATAATGGACAACCCTTGAGGTTAGAAGTAAAAAGATTCCACCTTAAAGAAAGAAAAGGGTTCTTCACAGCAACCCTTGTTGGTTAATCTGTGGAATTCTCTACCAGAGGAGGTGGTGACAGCGGATTCGATAGATAACTTTAAAAGGGGACTAGATTTATTTCTAATTAAAAAGGGAATTCAGAGTTATCATGGATAATTAGAGAGGCAGTATTGATCCCGGGAGAAGTCCAGTCGCCGGTGTCTGGGATCAGGAGGGAATTTTTTTTTATATATAACTAATTAATTAATAGTTAATCCGCATATTGCAGATCAGAGGAGATCTTAAAAGGTTGAACTTGATGGACTGAAAGTCTTTTTTCAACCTTAAATACTATGTAACTATGTAACATGGTTTTAGAAAGTAAAAATAGATAAATAATTGATAAATGAGTAATTAGTAGATTCAACTATTCTTTAATTTTGACAGTCATTTGCTTGATGATTTACCACTAGGGGAAGTCTTTGTAATCTTATTAGATCAAAAGTACTATTGAAATTAACAGTACTTGCAACTGCTCCATCTTCACTGAAGCATCTTCAATTTTATCTCTTGCTTGTGGAAGCCGAGCATCAGAAACAAAAGTGGTGGCTCTTATATATTACTTAACAAAATAAGGCTAAACTTTTCTTCTTACTCTAAAAACATTCTGCCCATTATCAAGTGTAATTTCTGAATACTACATGATAAAAATATGGGATTTCGCTGCTTGTTTTATTACAGTGCAAATATGGAACATGTAATAATACCTTTGACCTAGCATTAGCTATCAGCACTACATTTCAAAATAATTAATGGCTCATTTAGATTAAAGTACAGTGCAGCTATGCATGATTATTAGGTTTATTGTTTTCCAGTATGGTCATAGAGATATGAAAAAATCCATGTTAATATATTTTTGTTAACAAGTCTGTGAACTTTTGAAAGCAATAGCAATGTGTATTGTGAAAGCATACATTAGGTTTACTTTACTTGAAATATATGTTCTGTGCTTTATAAACAAACCGTGTTGTCTAAATAACCACTGGGGAAATCTACAATTTATAGTCACTTACTGGATGGATGAGTATTATTATTATTATTATTATTATTATTACTACTAACTTTTCTTTGTAATGCACCAACATATTCTGTAGCACTATACAGGGGTTAATAACAATGAAAAATATAGTATTTAAAAAGCAAAACTTGGAGGGTTTAAAATCTTATATGCAGTACATAGAGCTTTTTCCAAAGCACAATCACTAGAATGAAAACTCACAAACTTACAAACCTCTGCAAGAAACACAGATAATAAACATAAGAACCAGGAAGAAAAAGAAAATACCGTATATACTCGAGCATAAGCCGACCCGAGTATAAGCTGAGGCACCCATTTTACCACAAAATACTGGGTAAAATGAGTGACTTGAGTATAAGCTGAGGGTGGGACATGTGCTGCCCCCTGTGTCCCTCTTGTGCCCTCTGTGTCCACCTCTCTCTCCGTGTCTCTTCTCCCCTCTCCCTTCCCTGTGTCTCTTCTCCCCTCTCCCTTCCCTGTGTCTCTTCCCCCCTCCCTTATCACCCTCCTCAACCCCACTCCTCAACCTCTCTCCTCATCCTTAACATCCCTCCTCATCCCCAACCTCCCTCCTCATCCTCAACCTCCCTCCTCATCCTCCCTCCTCATCCTCAACCTCCCTCCTCATCCTCAACCCCCTCCTCATCCTCCCTCCTCAACCCCTCATCCTCAACCCCCCTCCTCAACCTCAACCCCCCTCCTCAACCCCTCCTCCTCATCCTCAACCTCCCTCCTCATCCTCAACCTCCCTCCTCAACCCCCTATCCTCAACCCCTTCCTCAACCTCCCTCCTCAAACCCCCATCCTCAACCCCCTCCTCAAGCCCCCATCCTCATCCTCCCTCCTCAACCCCCCATCCTCATCCTCAACTCCCTCCTCAACCTCAACCCTCCTCAACCTCAGAACCCCCCTCAACCCCAACCCCCCTCCTCAACCCCCCTCCTCAACCTCCCTCCTCAACCCCCCCATCATCAACCCCCCATCATCAACCCCCCATCCTCATCCTCTCTCCTCAACCCCCCTCCTCAACCCCCCTCCTCAACCCCTCCTCAACCCCTCCTCAACCCCTCCTCCTCATTATCAACTCCTCCTCCTCATCCTCAACCTCCCTCCTCATCCTCAACCTCCCTCCTCATCCTCCCTCCTCATCCTCAACCTCCCTCCTCAACCCCCCTCCTCAACCCCCTCCTCAACCTCCCTCCTCAATCCCCCCATCCTCAACTCCATCCTCAACCTTACTCCTCAACCCCCCATCCTCATCCTCAACCTCCCATCCTCAACCTCCCTCCTCCACCTCAACCCCCCTTAACCCCAACCCACCTCCTCAACCTCAACCCCCCCTCAACCTCCCCCATCCTCAACCCCCCTCCTCAACCTAACCCCCCCTAAATACCTCCCCCTCTCTTACCTGCTTGTGCTCCGGCCTCCGCTCCTTGACCCGGCGCGCATGGGACTTCACATGCGCTCCGCGTCATTAGCATATACCGGGTGCCGGCACCCGGTATATGCTAATGACGCGGCGCGCATGTGACGTCACATGCGCGCCGGCGCCGGGTCAAGGAGCGGAGGCCGGAGCACAAGCAGGTAAGTGAGGCGAGAGGGAGGAGGTATTTAGGGGGGTTTAGGTGGAGGAAGGGGGTTGAGGGGGGTTTAGGTTGAAGAGCGGGAGGGAAAGAGACATGGGGGGGTAGAGAGACACACGGGGTGTTAGAGACACACGGGGGGGGGGGTTAGAGAGACACTGGGGGGAGAGTGACTCGAGTATAAGCCGAGGGGGCCCTTTTTTGCCTTAAAAAAAGGGCTGAAAAACTTGGCTTATACTCGAGTAGATGCGGTAATAGAGAATTAAAATAATAGAGAGTGAAATAGAGAAGACAATTCGGTTGCTTAAAGACAGATATTGAGATACCTGGGTAAAAGATATGAGAAGTTGGGAAGATGTTTCTATTTAGCAGGAGACAATAGAAATCTGATAGGGAGGGATTGTGAAACAGTGGGGCTAGTATCTTTACCTAGCAGAAGTTTTGTGTCAAGCACAGGAGATAGTGCTGAAGGGTATTCAAGATGGGCATGGTGGGTGGAGTGGTGGCATATTAGGATAGCATACACTGCTGATAGGTCAGGTGCAAGTGATTTCAATTCCTCTATAAATTTTATCTGAATAGGGGCAGGTGGGAGGGAAGTGCTCTCAGAGTTAGCCAGTGAGGGTTCCTGAATACATTGCATCTAGCACAATGATTTATAATGTTTTCTGTCTATGAAAATTTCCCAGCAACGCAGATATAAAACTTCAGAAATCCAACTTCAAATCTGTAACATCTTATTACAGTATGTGTTTCTCAGCTCCAGTCCTTAGAACACCTTAATAGGGCCAGATTTCATTAAAAGCTGTTGATGGTCAGTATCATTCAAAGCAATTGGGCAAATAAGTAGATAATGTGTTTTACTACTGATCAGGAATATAGTTGGACAAGTCTGATTCAATGTCATCTGTGCTTGATTTTGTGGGATACTTTAAATTAAATCACAGAGCCATTGAATCACTAACTTAAGAAATAAGATGGGTACAAGACATTCTTGAAAAATGACCTTTTGGAGTGTCCTGGGAACTTTAGCTGGAAAAACACCTGTAGGATTACTTTAGACTAGCAAAATTATTCGTGTATAGTGTTTACAATATGATAATCATAAACAATTATGAATAAATACATTATTTAACATGATATAAAAAATATGTGTATTTTTTAAAATATTTTCCCTGTTTAATATTTTTTAACTTTCATGTTTTTAACATATTTATCAATTCTAGTGTGTTATTCTATCTTCCTATATCTTTAGCTGCTGTAACTAATGCAGCAATCATAATAGCAATGATTATTTGGAAGCCTCAGCCAGATCAGCTTGCTGTGTTCTTCGTATTACCTGCTTTCTGGGGTATGGCTGATGCTATCTGGCAGACACAAACCAATGGTAAGTTTAGTCAAACAAATATATATTTATATTCAGGATTATTTCCATCTTCTCTACAGTATGAAACAATCTTCACATGTACGATGATGCAGCTTATTTTATATATTTCAACATGAACTGATATTTGTCTGTGATGTTCCACCATCAACCATGACATGCCAATAATAAAATTACATGGAGTGAACTGTATAAACTTCAGATTAAATCTAGTATTTTGTGGATATTAGAAGAACTAAAAAATACTTGTTTTACAACTAATAGTTGTGTTTACAAGAGAACGATTAAAAATGTAGGTTCGTGCAATACAGTACAAACACTTTGTTCTATTAATTCCTTATAAGTTTCCTTGTTTTAGTGATTTTGGACTTAAATATTATTGTTTTTTTCTCTAGCTGTGATAAAGATATGAACTTTAGTATTACAAATAAGAATAAAAACTTATATACAAATTCATAATATGTAAAGCTTCAAGTAACACAGCAAAATGTCCAAAATATTGCTACTTCAGTTTAATATTATAATAATACTAGCGACTTGCCCGTCAAAAATGACGGAGCAATAAAAAATGAAGCCATGGCAATGCTGTTTGCCACACCTAATGTCAAGCTTTTTGTACTCTGAGGACCTTCGGGTCTCATTGCGAGCCTCATGCTGCGAGCCTTGGGTGCTCATGGCTTGGCTCGCCTTTGGTGTACTTTTGCTGCTCTGAGCAGCTTCAACACTCAGCACAAAGACAGATACATATGTCTATATTTTTTAAATAATAATCAAATAATTATTTACTTAATAAATCAATATACTTTACCTATTTGTAATTAATATATCCAGCCAAACCTGAAGAGCTAACAATCTCTTTTTATTTTCCTGCAGCATATGGTGCAGTGGGACTGTTGCTGGCGTAAGGAGATAGTTTTATGAATGTGCCAACTATGCATTAGAAATAGGCTGCATGTTGGTAGATGTAAGTTAGGATGGCAAATTAGCGTTGTTTGTCTATGTGCTACGTGGTTCGTGAGCATTTGCCGTCCTTTGTAGTAGTGTATTTTGTACCTCGTATGTTCCTGGGGGAAAGTGCTACGCGGTTGGCGGTGTTTTGCACTGTCCAGGGTCGTGTAGCCTTGTTTTCATTTTGTTTGGCCGCCAAACTCATCAAAATCGAAATTAAATTTGCGTTTCACCTCACTCCCAGATGTCCTGGCTGTTCCCCGGTGCTGGGTGTGATATTTTTTTTATTTTTTATTTTTTTGTGTGTTTTGCTTTGCGCGGTTCGGCTGTTAACTTCTTATTTTTTCTATCTCGTATTTTGTTATTCTAAGTTCTGCGTCTCTGATTTTTTTTTTCTAAGTTCTGCATGTCGTAATTTTTTTTTTAAAGAAGTTTCCTTGTTTGTCAATTGCTTGCAGCCTAAGGCGATCCCGCGTTTCTTAAGTGTTTGAAGGCTAAGTCCAGCATGTTTCATTGCCTCCACTGCTCGCCTCACTTCGCAAGGCTTGCAGGCAATGAGCGCCTTCGGCGCTCATCGGCCAAATGCTGCGAGTTTTAATGCCTTAACGGCTCGCCTCACCCAAGTGCTGTGAGTTTTATTGCCTTAACAGCTCTCCTTGCTACGCGAGGCTCGCAGGCAATGAGCTCGGCTGTGCTGCGAGTTTTAGTGCCTTAACGTTGAATGCCTTCGCCCCTCATCGTCTAGGTGCTGCAAGTTAACGGCTCCCCTAGCTAAGCGAGGCTCTCAGGCTATGAGCGCCGAAGGCCTAAGTCGTACGCACCACACAAAGCGTGACGACGTCTCATAGTTCAACAATTATAATATGTGATAGCATTTATTACATTTTTTTCAATAAACTTATATTGAAGTTTTGAAATGCTGCTGAAGGAGGTAATCTATAAGTTACTAGTACATGTAGTACTAATAGAAACATAAGCTGTGGGGGAGACCTTTACATGGACTGTTTGGAAAGTTTATGTAAGTGAAAACAAAGCTTTTAAGTACTTGTTGATAAAATGGTCTTAAGGTATGCAAAAAATATTTTGGTAGTTTATTTTCATATTAAAACAGGGAAACTTCCATATACCTTAGAAATGCCACTTTATTAAGCACAATTTGGACCAAATCATATGAAAGATCTACTAAAAACATGTTGAAATACTTTTTGAATTTATGAATTAGAAAATAATAAATACAATTTGTGTTTACATAAGAAATACTTTTTTAAAAAATTTTAATTACGAATTAATACATTAAAACTGTGTTTAAATGAGTCATTGGCATGTCTCTCTACCAGACTTACACTACAGCTCTGTGTAGTGAGCATAAGAAAAAAAATTAGTTAACTATTAAATAATGCATCTGTGCAGAGCTTGGCACGCTGGAATCATCTAACAGGTAATTTATGTTACTTAATTTTAACATACACTCTTGTGCTCTTTCAAACCATGATGAACACTTTCCATTGAGGTAAATGGTCCTTTAAGCTTGCATGCATGTATATAGAAAAAGATAGTTATATACGTAGGACTCTTTGAGTACTATGCAGATGGTAGGCATATCTAATATTTAGATTATTAGGAGAAAAAAATGTATGCTAAATACACTTTAGAATAGAGAAGTTCCTTAAAGGAAAGATAATTAAAATATATATTATGCATTTAAAAGAGCATGTTTTAAACAGTGTATTTTTTTATTTGTTTGTGTGAAAACACAGACAAATAGTCAAGTTTGTGGGGTCCAAATTTTACAGATAAATGCAAATGAATGCATTGAAAGTGCAATATATACTCACAAAAGTGAGTACACCCCTCACATTTTTGTAAATATTTTATGATATCTTTTCATGTGATATCACTGAAGAAATGACACTTTGCTACAATGTAAAGTAGTAAGTGCACAGCCTGTATAACAGTGTAAATTTGCTGTCCCCTCAAAATAACTCAACACACAACCATTAATGTCTAAACCATTGGCAACAAAAGTGAGTACACCCCTAAGTGGAAATGTCCAAATTGGGTCCAAAGTGTCAATATTTTGTGTGGCCAAAATTATTTCAAAGCACTGCCTTAACCCTCATGGGCATGGAGTTCACCAGAGCTTGGCAGGTTGCCACTGGAGTCCTCTTCCACTCCTCCATGATGACATCACGGAGCTGGTAGGTGTTAGAGACCTTGGAACTCTCCAGCTCCTCCAGGGTTACCTTAGGTCTCTCTGCCTCGATGATTAATGCCCTCCTTGCCTGAGTTTTGGTGGGCGTCCGTCTCTTGGCAGGTTTGCTGTTGTGCAATGTTCTTTCAAATTTGGTTATGATAGATTTGATGGTGCTCCTGGGGAAGAATTAGATTTTTTTTTTTTTAACCTAAACCTGACTTGTACTTCTCAATAACATTGTCCCTTACTTTTTTGGAGAGTTCCTTGGTCTTCATGGCAGTGTTTGGTTAGTGGTGCCTCTTGCTTAGGTGTTGCAGCCACTGGGGCCTTTCAAAAAAGGTGTGTATATGTAATGACAGATCATGTGACACTTAGATTGCACACAAGTGGACATCATTTCACTAATTATGTGACTTCTGAAGGTAATTGGTTGCACCACAGCATTTTATGGGCTTCATAACAAAGGTGATGAATACATATACGCACATGCCAATTTCCTGTTTTCTGTTTCTAAGAAATAGTTTTATGTATATATGTTTCTCATTTCACTTCACCAACTTAGACTATTGTGTTCTGATTCATCACATAAGATTCAGATTAACAAAACATTGAACTTAAGACTGTAATGTAACAAAATAGGTAAAAAGTCAAGGGGTGAATACTTTTGCAAGGCACTGTATGTTAATAAATATATATTCACATGTTAAAACATAATATACTCAGCATTTCAATAACAAACAGACATTTATAATAGTTCTAACAGCTATATCTAGGTTGTAAACAATGTGTACATTGGCTTGAAGTGAACCTTTAATTGTAGGTGCAAAGTTGATTAAGGAGCATTTATTTTTTTTCTTGTTTTACTCTGACAGACCTAATTTATGCTGCAACCAGACATTTTCAAACAAAGCCTTTGCCTCATAGACTGTGCAATATAATTTTATTGTATCTTTGAAAAAGACAGATAGGGTTATGGACAGATAAGACCACTACCAACTGAATGCTTTCCTGAATTACAATTAGTGTATTATATGATTATATTTATTACCTGCAACATTTCTTGTCAGTCACTGCACTTTTTTAATTTAATTTAACATTAAATATTACAAATAACTATACAAACTAATTTAACAAATGTGTGTTTCAGCTCTCTATGAAATATTATTTGATGATCACAAGGAAAGTCAAGGGGTGAATACTTTTGCAAGGCACTGTATGTTAATAAATATATATTCACATGTTAAAACATAATATACTCAGCATTTCAATAACAAACAGACATTTATAATAGTTCTAACAGCTATATCTAGGTTGTAAACAATGTGTACATTGGCTTGAAGTGAACCTTTAATTGTAGGTGCAAAGTTGAATAAGGAGCATTTGTTTTTTTTCTTGTTTTACTCTGACAGACCTAATTTATGCTGCAACCAGACATTTTCAAACAAAGCCTTTGCCTCATAGACTGTGCAATATAATTTTATTGTATCTTTGAAAAAGACAGTTCGGGTTATGGACAGATAAGACCACTACCAACTGAATGCTTTCCTGAATTACAATTAGTGTATTATATGATTATATTTATTACCTGCAACATTTCTTGTCAGTCACTGCACTTTTTAATTTAATTTAACACTAAATATTACAAATAACTATACAAACTAATTTAACAAATGTGTGTTTCAGCTCTCTATGGAATTTTATTTGATGATCACAAGGAAGCTGCTTTTGCCAATTATCGTCTTTGGGAATCTCTTGGTTTCGTAATAGCATATGGCTATAGCACATTCCTATGTACTTCTGTGAAACTGTACATTGTGCTGGCAGTGCTGGTGCTTGCTATGTTGCTTTATGGAGTTGTGGAATATCTGGAACAAAAAAATCCACCCAATATTTCACTAGAAAAAGTGGACAACAATTCATTATACAAACAAACCAAAATTTAGTTTGTTTAAATGTATTATTTTCTAGAGGTGGTTACTGTTGTTGGTAGTATATATATATATATATATATATATATATATATATATATATATATATATATACCCAGTCTGTGTAATTACATGCAGTATATGTCATTAAAGCTCCCCTAGATCATCAGAGTTATTTACTGAATAGTAGAAGAGTTTTAACACAAAATATAACTTTTTATGAAAGAATTACTTATTTACTGTGCAATGTTTTAAATGTTTTGTGAGCCTTTTCAGTATGTCTGCACTTTTCACCTTTGTCCATCCACTTATACTTGTCTTATTGTTTTATTTTCAACTTGTATGTCCTCACAACTGTATATAAATGTGTTTTACCAGTCCAGCTATGTTTGTTAACTTTATCCTCAAGGAGGGACTTGTTTATGCTTGAAAAGCTTGATATGTAGCCCTACCAAGATAGCCATTAAAATATACCATATCCATCACTTCACCACAAAAAACTTAAAAATCTGGGAGAAGAATCCAAGATAGACTAGAAGCTTGGCTCCAAGATGAACAACTACTCTCAAGAGACCAATTTAAAATGAAATTTAAATTGCCCCTGAAAGAATTCTTCAACTTTAACAAAATCAGACATCATATCACCTCTGTGATCCGGACATGGGGAATACCTCAATCCTCCTGGCTATCTCGTATTTGCAATAAAACCCCACAAACCAAAGGAATCTTGAAGATCCTTTATTCAATTCTTAATCATCCTCCGACTCACCAAAAACCAACATTTATTAGACAATAGTAATTAGATCACATGGGACTACCAAAAGTGGGAAAAGATATGTTCAAACTTAACTAAAGTATTAGCTTACTTTAGCTATTTAGAAACAGCAACTACAGTCCTACAAAGCATATTTTACCCCAGACAAACTGCATTAACCCAACCCACAAATCTCCCCTGAATGCTTCAGAAACTGCAAAGAAAAAGCTACCTTCAACCATATTTGGGGGGACTGCCGATTAGCTCAAAACATGTATTCTAATATCACCAAAATAGCATCCAAAACCCTAAACACCACAATCAAGCGCTAAATAGGCTTTTGCCTTTTAGGTATACCTAACCCCCACATCACTAAAAATCAAAATAAATAGCTAAAATGTTTAATGCTGGCGGAAATCATCTGTATTAATCAAACAAGACACAATTAACAAACTAAATAATATGATATACGAAAGATTGACCCACACTCTTAACAGCACATACCCAACCTTTCTAGAAATAGGGGGAAACTGGATAAATTCAAACTATGCGATCTCTATAACTTAAAAATGATAAAAACTAATACCTCACCTCTCACATAAACATGCTACAAAAACTAGCATACCTCGAGCTCCGGTGTATAGCTCCAACCTTATAACAACCTTTTGACTACAATTCCAACAACAGGTAAAAAGCATTGAATAACTCAGAGGAAAAGTGTCTTTACTATTGTTTATGTTTATTTGGATTCTGTTGAAAAAGGAAAATGGATTTGGAGAAGTTTGATTTTGTCTGTATTATACAATTAATTAAGAAACCAATACTGTATATTATACATAAATATACTCTTTGACCTACATATCAGATTTGCTATATATAATACATAAACTTACTCTTTGACCTGTTTGTCAATATTGCTATATCTAAATGAACCAGATTCTTGTGACAATAAAAATATTTGAAAAGTAAAAAATATATATACCATATCCAGTTGATTTGTTTATTGTTTTTTCCACGTCTATCACAGTACCACTTTATGCTTATTTCAACATATGTATATAGAATGTTTCTTTCACAAATAAATAAAATGACAGTTTGAACGATATTCTTGCTACACAGGTAAGCAGGTTGTAATTCTTGACCAATAAATACTAGACACAAGGTATAGGGTACAAACGGCCACAGCTCTGTTTATTATAAACAATAACACACATAAAATAACAAAAGGTGCCTGCCCACCGACACTTAAAGGCCCCAGGGGACCCCATGCCCCAGGAGTACAATAAATGAGCGCACCTCACAGCTCATTAACCACCTGTGGGCAAGCACCCCCGAATACACAAGATGTGACAATACAAATCAATGAACAACTGTGAATACCATCAACGTGCAAATACAGAAAATAGAATTAATATTATTCTTACTTTGCACCTAAATAGTAATTTTTTTTAGCTATGTATCCATATATATTTTATATGTGCATAAAACAAATAAGCATAACAAGCGAAACATTTCGTCTCTACTTTTTTAAATTTTTTTATGACATATAATAGTTGTCAAACTACGAATCGTCATCATGCTTTGCGAGCTCGCAAGAACTGCGTCCCTCGCAATGCGAGTGACACAGTTTGGTCCACAAATGAGGACCCTCGCTTCGCGAGGATCCGCATTTGCGGAAGGTGGAGGCTTTAAGGCGCATGACTTTGGAACAACAGTACCCTGCATTGTTAACTCGCAGCACTTTTTGTCCTACGCCACCTCAAAACACTAACAACACAACCCTGCATTGTTAACTCGCAGCACTTTTCCTACGGCGCCTTAAAACAACATACAAAACTCCCACACACACATTAACTCGCAGCTATTTACTCCTATGGCGCTTCAAAAAACCCCACAAAACTCTCACACACAAACCTTAAGTCGCAGCACTTACTCCTGCGCCACACATAACCGGACAAAACTCGCAGCACTTAGGGACTTTCGGGACTCCAAATACGAGTCGTAAAAATACGAACTTAGCGGCCGAGACGCACAAACAAAATACCAGTAAAAACACACTAAATACACACGAAAAAAAATGCAAACACATCACAAACAGCATGGGGCAACAGCCAGGACATCTGTCAGTGAGCTTTAAACTCAATTTAGATGATTTTTGCTACTCAAAAATCACTGAAGCGAGGAAAAAAATAAAAACTAGGCTACATCACAGTGAAGCGTGCAAAACAGAGCCGGACACGTAGTAGTTTGATAATCACGTACGAGGTAGTACAACGGACTGTTACTAAAGAGGGAAAATCCTTCTGATGCGCGTAAAACATACAATATAGCCGCCATTTTACGACAATCTACACAATAACGCATCTGAAATCGCGGTTTTCCCGCCTAAACTAACGGTTCTGGCTCGCGCACGTAGTCTATATATAGGGCACACTTGCCACACTGCTGACACTTTCTCCTCAGGTGATGACAGTCTGACTGGACATTTTCTGCTGCTGGAAAATCCAAAGAGATTGTTACCTCTTCAGGATATTGATTGCTGGATATTTATTAGTGATAGGTAAAGTATATTAATTCATTTATTATTTATTAATTTAAAAAAAAAAGAAAGAAAAAAAAAATACATTACTACATTTTGCAAAACCTGTACTTAAGCACGGTATTAATCATTAACCATTTCAAATATGTTTATTAATTGATTCATTGATTTTTTATGAACATTCATTTATTAATTAGTCATTATTGAAAATAAATTATACAATTGTCACTACCTTTACTTTATGATTACATTGTTGATTAACTCTTTATAATACATTTTGTAATTGATTAATTAGTAATATCCATTAATGAAATAATAATTAATTGTTAATAGTAATAAAGTTTATTAAAAAAAAATTGTATTTCTCACTGGACTTACATTTTGGGCTTAATGCTCAACTATTGATGTTCATTTATTATTTTATTCATCATTAATATTAATAATGTGCATTACATAGTTACATAGTTATATAGTTACATAGGGCCTCATTCTATTAGCGACCGTAAATCGGCCGTAAGGCTGCGATTCCTTGCGGGGGTTCAGTTAACTCGCGATTCTATTATACGGCCCCGCAAGGATCTCCTTTTACGGCCGGCCGCATATCTTGGAACCGGCCGTAATCTCAGAAATATAAAAAATCAAAAATAAATTTAAGCCTGCACTGTACAGCTCTGTAAATGCTAGGGATCATATTGGGGGACATGAGGATTAAAAATAACCCACTCTCAAGCTTGCACATCTGCCCAAACCCGAGTTCAAATTAACTGTTTATTTTCCGGCTGCGGCGTGGGCATGTCTGAGGTGCTCCAAGCACTCTGGACTTTTTACATGGATATTTTACGGATATTAAAAATAAAATATTTTACGGATTTGAGTACAGGATAATTATGTGCTATTTTTTCTAACACCTAAAATCCCTTTATAGTCTTCGCAAAGTGCAGGATGGCTTTATTTGAGCTATTTTATGTGCTTAATTGGTGCTAGCGAGACCTCTTTCCTGCAAGTAAGCTGCGGCTCGCTTTTAGCCTTGCAGAGAGGTTTCCCGAAGCAATTGAATTGCAAAACTCTTGCAAGAGATAGCAAGGCACCGGCCGCAAGCCTGCCGGAGCCTCCGGCCGTAAGGGAATAGAATAGCCGAATAGCTTGCGGCCGGTCCTTGCGGCCCCGCAACGGCTGCGGCCGCTAATAGAATGAGACCCATAGTAATTAAGGTTGAAAAAAAGACTTTCAGTCCATCAAGTTCAACCTTTTAAGATCTCCTCTGATCTGCAATATGCGGATTAGTTATTAATTAATTTGTTGATTAAATAATTATTATAGTATTGGAGGATGAATAAAGAGTTAGTCCCTCAAGTTCAACCTTTTTAGTTCTCTATTGATTTTTTTAATGTGCACTATTTATTATTAATTGTTAATTGATCCAGAGGAAGGCAAACAGAAAAAAAAAACATTGAAACTTCTCCAATTGTCTCATAAGGGGAAAAAAAGCAAAATTCCTTCCTGACCCTAGAAACTGGTGATCAAATTTCTCCCTGGATCAATATTCCTTCTCTAGTTATCTAGGATAGCCTTGAATGCCCTCTTTATTCAAAAATATATCTAACCCCTTTTTGAAGTTGTCTATCGAATTCGCTGTTAACACCTCCTTTGGTAGAGAATTCCACAGTTTAACCACCCTAACTGTGAAGAACCCTTTTCTTTGTTTAAGGTGAAATCTTTTTTCCTCTAACCTCAACGGATGTCCTCTTGTCAGTTGAAAATCTCTTGCTACAAAAAGTTCACTTGACAAAGCCTTATATTGTCCCTGGATGTATTTAAATAAGGTAATCATATCCCCTCGTAGACACCTTTTTTTCTAGCGAAAATAAGTTTAGTTTGGTTAGTCTTTCTTCATAACTTAGCCCCTCCATTCCCCTTATTAGTTTTGTAGCCCTTCTCTGTACTTTTTCCAGCTCTAAAATGTCTTTTTTTATGAAGTGGTGCTTAAAATTGTACTCCATATTCCAAATGAAGCATACTAGGGATTTGTATAGTGGCAGAATTATATTTGCGTCCCTTGCTTCTATACCCTTCCTAATACATGCTAATATTTTACTTGCCTTTGCAGCTGCTGCTTGGCTTTGAACGCTGTTACCTAGGTGGTTGTCTACAAGCACTCCCAAATCCCTTTCAATATCTGATACACCAAGATTTGCTCCATTAAGATTATAGATTGCATGGCTATTTTTTCCTTCCCAAATGCATAACCTTACATTTATTTGTATTAAATCTCATATGCCATTTAGCCGCCCATTTCTCTAATTTATGCAAATCCCTTTGTAGGGAAAGTACATCATTATCTGATTTTATTACCTTGCACAACTTAGTGTCATCAGCAAAAATGGAGACACTACTTTCGAGTCCTACTTCTATATCATTAATAAATATGCTAAAAAGGAGAGGACCTAATACTCAACCTTGGGGAATCCCACTTATCATATTAGACCAATCGGAGTATGTTCCATTCACAACAACCTTTTGCTTCCTGTCTTTTAGGTAGCTCTCGATCCATGAGCAGATATTTACTGCAATTCCTGTATCCCTTAGTTTGCTCACTAGTCTTCCATGTGGCACTGTATCAAATGCCTTTGAAAAATCTAAAAAGACTTCATCCACTGAGTAGCCCTGATCCAAGTTCCTACTAACCTCCTCATAAAAACGAATTAGATTGGTCTGACATGACCTATCCTTCATAAATCCGTGTTGACTGCTACCTACGATCTTGTTCAAATAGACATATTCTTGTATTCTGTCCCTTATTACCCTTCTAAAAGCTTCCCAACTACAGATGTGAGGCTCACTGGTCTTTAATTCCCCAGATTTGCTCTAGATCCCTTCTTAAATATAGGTATCACCTCTGCTTTTAACCAATCATCTGGTAGTGACCCTGTAGTGAGTGAATGGTTTGGCTATTACAGAACCCAGCTCCCTCAGTACCCTTGGATGTATTCCATCAGGACCTGGGGCTTTATTAACATGTATGTTATCCAATCTCTTTTGGATTTCTTCCTGCGTTAACCAATTATTTAGTGATGGTTGTGTAGCCCCATTATGTTGCGTTGTCCCAACCATTGGTACCTCCCTTGTGTATACAGACGAAAAGAACCTATTTAGCTCATCTGCCTTTTCCTGGTCACTAATTACCAGATCGCCTGTGTCACATTGTAATGTTCCTATAGCTTCCTTCCTGGCCTTCTTCCCATTAATATATTTAAAAAATTTTTTTTAGGGTTAGTCTTACTTTCCAATGCAACTGACTTCTCATTTTCTATTTTAGCCAGTTTAATAGCCCTTTTGCAAGCCTTGTTGATTTCCTTACAGTCACATAAAGCTGCCTCTGTTCCCTCCTTCTTGTATAATTTAAAATCATGTTTCTTTTTCCTCATCATGAACTTTAAGTCTTCGTTAAGCCACATGGGATATGATTTACTCCTATTCATTTTATTTCCATATGGTACATGCTAATGAGTATGTTTATTTAGTAAGGATTTGAATGTTGTCCATTTATTTTCAGTATTTTTCCCTGTAAGTTCTTTGTCCCAGTCTATATGTAGTATTGCTTCCGTAGCCCATTAAAGTTAGCTCTTTTAAAATTTAGAGTTGTTGTTGGCCACTTACAACTCTGTTTCTTGTATTCAATCTCAAATGATACTGTGTTGTGATCACTGTTCCCCAAGGGTTCCCCTATTTTAACATTTGATATTATATCAATATTACTTGTGATGACTAAATCCAAGATGGCCCCATTTCTAGTAGGCTCTTGTATTACCTGGGCCAGATAATGATTACCGAGTGTACTCAAGAACCTGATCCCCTTAGCTAAGCTGCTGGTCTCATTTATCCAGTTTATTTCAGGGTAATTAAAGTCTCCCATTATTAGAACTTGCCCATGCTTAGCTGCATTTCCAATCTGTAACAATAATTGTATTTCCTCACTTTCAGCTATATTTGGGGGTTTATAGCATACTCCCACCAATATGTGATTAGAATTAGCTCCTCCACTATTTAGCTCAACCCACAAAGATTCAATGATGCCGTTAGTGCTCACATAAATATCTTCTCTGACTATAGGCTTAAATTCAGGCTTAACATAAGGACAGATCCCTCCTCCTCTTTTACCATTTCCCCTATCTTTCCTAAATAGGTTATAAACATCCAGATTGACAGTCCAGTCATGAGATTCATCCCACCATGTTTCAGTAATGCCTATTAAGCCCCATTTTTCTTGTACTGCTAATATTTCTAGCTCGTCCATTTTCCCAGGCAAACTTCTTGCGTTAGCAAGCATACACTTTATGTTGCTATGGCTCTGCCATTGTGAAGTGCTTGCCACTGTATTTGAGGCCCCTATTAATAACTCCCTACTGTCTATTGTAACCCTCCCCCCTTCTCCTCCCCCATGGGTAACTAATTCATCCCTTTCCCTCTCTACCCTATTTACCCCAATACTTCTATATAGTCCCTTCCCCCACCTACAAGTTTAAAAACTCCCCCAGCCGTTCTACCATCCTATCCCCTAGCACAAAAGCTCCCTCATCACTAAGGTGCAATCCATCCCTGCTATAGAGATTGTACCCAAGTGAGAAGTCAGCCCAGTGCTCTAAAAACCCAAAACCCTCTGCACTGTACCACTTTTTTAGCCACGCATTAACCTCCCTAAGCTCCTTCTGCCTCCCTGGGCTAGCACGTGGCACTGGTAGTATCTCCGAAAATACTACCTTGGAGGTCCTTGCTATAAGCCTAGTTCTCTAAAATCATTCTTTAGGACGCTCCATCTTCCACTAACTTTGTCATTGGTACCAATGTGTACCAAAACCGCCGGTTCATTACCAGCCCCTCCCAATAATTTATCCACCCGATCCACAACATGCCGAACCCGAGCACCACGGAGACAGCAAACTGTTCGATTGCTGGGATCTGGGTGTCAAATTACCCTGTCTACCTTCCTAATAATAGAGTCCCCTACCACCAGAACATGTCTGCTGCTCTGCCTATTCTGCCCTCCCTCTCCTCCAGTAGAACTGTTCTCCCGGCTGTTAGAGGGAACAGCTCTATCTGGCATTGCCATTCCTGAATGGACATCCCCAACAGTTTCACTCAATCTGGCAAATCTGTTGATGTTTGCCAACTCAGAACTGGCCTGCCTCCTCCTGTTCCCCCTGATTCCCCTTCTAACTGTAACCCAGATACCTCCCTGGACATCCTCACTAGCCCCAGCTCCTCCCTCCATATTAGGCCCAGCTAAACTGTGCTCCGTGAGCACCACCTCCCTTTCCAGTGAAGTAGTATCACTAAGTGCTGCAATTCTCCTCTCCAGATCTTCAATTTGAGCTTCCAGAGAGGCAACATGCTCACACCTGTCACAGAGGTATGGACCCTGGATCATCTGTTCCAGTAGTGCATACATTTGGCAGGATGTACACTGAGTGATGTTGCCACTGGACTGACTCATGATTAACAGTTACAAAAATACAGTGAGAAAACAAATCAATGTATTTGTATAAAGATTGCTACACCTTAACCCAAACAAAACAGAAAAAAAATATATACGTTTGTTTTCTGTTTTTTTCTTATAATACACCTTTTCTTTGGATTTCCTCCTTTTATTTAATCTCCTACACACTAATTACACTTACATTAGAAATGATTGAAAGCTCCTAAGCTCGCTCTTCCCTTGTTAAAAAAGACCCTGCATACTCACCTGAACAATGATAAATGAGCACAGGACAGAAAACACTGCACTGCCTCACACAACGGATTCAGCATAAAACGACAAAATGCACACAGATATAACTTACACAGGCCAAGCCACACTCACTCTCACCTGTATCACTGATTACTGCAACAGGACAGAAAACTCTGCACTGATTTCCAGAGCAGATTTAAAAAAAATAAATAATTAGTCATAATAACAAATTTAGTAAAAAAAATTCCAAAAAATATGGATATTTCATAGTGGATTTACATTTCGTAGTTGCTTCTCAACTATTAATGTTCATTAATTGCTTCATTGATCATTTATAGAAGACATTTTTAGTCAAAAATGCATAAAAACATATGTACCTTTTACACTGAATTTACATATTAGTGTTGCTGCTTCATTAGTACATTGCTGTTATATTTATCTTTTCAGTATTCATTATTAATGCAATTGTTTTTATGTGTTGATAATTAATTATTAATGTTCTTGATTAATTTTTTTAATTAGTCATCTATTTTAAAGAATTTTAAATTAAATGTTCTAAAATGCATCACAAAATACATAGATTTTATACTGTCATCATATTTATCTCTTTCAGCTCATTGTCTTAAAGGAATAGGATCCTCAAACCTTTTACATATTTATATCACTTTCTTACATTCTATAGTGCATTTACTTATATTTTGCAGTTATGCTAATTAAAATCATAGCAAACATTAACAAGCCCTTTTTTCCCTTTTTTTTCCCCCCAGTTTGATCTTTTGCCCACCTGACTACACAGAGGGCCGTTTGCAGCATTTCATCTGCAATCAGATCACCTTCACAGGTATATAATTTTTAAATATTTATATTGACTTTATTGCATGCATGTATGAAAAGGACAACAAGTATTTTAAATACTATCAATGATTCATAGATTTATTAAAACAAAATATTAAATATGATTTTTACATCTTTTCACAGATTTGTGACGGCTCCACCTGCTTCAAAACAGGAGCGTTTTACATTATAGAACATCTACTTCACAGGTTTATGATTTTGTGATGACATTCTTTACAAATATAGGATTAACTATTTCTTACAGCCCATGGATGAAAGATATTGATTCATTCATTTAATTCATTTATTTTACAAAATATGAAATCATTAGAAGCAACAAAAAAAAAACATATCTATTTAGATATTTTATTCATGTGTATTCCTTCATTCATCCATTCATCATTATGTTACTGGTCATTGTCAGGAATAGGACCTTAGAAGCAGTTAAATATTTAATTTCATGTATTATATTAGGTCACTTTTTAACATTTGAAAATGCATTTAACATATATTTATGATTATGATTTACGTTTGCTATGTATGCAAATTAAAATGCATATTTACTAAATATTTATATGTCATTTTACAGATCCATCATCTCTGCCCCTTCCTTGAACACACAAAGTGACGTCTGCAGTATTTCACTTCAGATCACATCTAATTGACAGGTATAATTCTTGATGACATTATTTATAAAAACAGAATTAACAACCTTATTACATTGTAAGTTGCCCTATGAAATAGAGCTCAATATAACCACATAGCATATTTTGAAGCAAATATACTTACTTACTGAACACCTTGCTTTTGGATAGAAGATAACTAACTACAACCTTACATAAACCAAATATGTTATGTGATTATATAGAGCACTATTCAATACGTTAAAACGCTAATTCATAAGTCTATAACTATTTTATTATCAACATTATTCACAGGTTGTCATTCATTAAAAAATAGATATATGAAAACACATTTATGTTTACATGAATGATAATTACATTTCAGGTGTTTAGTCATTTCAATCTATACTTTGATAATACTTCTTTTGCGTAGCTCTTATTTAGGAACACATGATTACATGTTTATGTTTTTGTATTCATGATACAAAGAGACACACAAACAGAGAGAGACACACACACACAGAGACACAAATAGAGAGACACCTACAGCGAGACACCTACAGACACATAGAGAGAGACAGACACACACAGACACATAGAGACATGCAGTCAGACACACGCAATCAGACACACGCAGTCAGACACACACAGTCAGACACACACAGTCAGACACCCAGAGACAGAGACACCCAGAGACAGAGACACCCGGAGACAGAGACACGCAGAGACAGAGACACGCAGAGACACAGACACAGACAAACATCCAGACAGACACCCACAGACACCCAGAGAGACAGACACCAACAGACAACCAGAGAGACAGACACCTACAGACACCCAGAGAGACAGACAGACACAGAAACACAGAGAGACAGTCACAGAAACCCAGAGAGACACACAAACACAGGCACCCAGAAAAACACACAGACACCTAGAGAGACACAGACACCTACAGACACCCAGAGACACAGACACCTACAGACACCCAGAGAGACAGACAATCAGAGACACCCAGAGAGACAGACAATCAAAGAGACACCCAGAGAGACAGACACCTATAGACACCCAGAGAGACAGACACCCAGAGAGAGAAATAGAGACAGATTACCATTGCATTTTTTAGAAATATATGACAAGTTAAAAAATATGTATAATTAAATTAATGCAATTCTTACAACTCTATTTCCAATAACAGATTACAATGGTGGACAATGCAGAAAAAAAGAAAGAATATAAATGAAGAATGGCAAGGGAAAGGAAGCAGAGATGGAGAGATGCACAGACCCCTAAGACTTCACAATGTTTAAGAGAAGAAGATCGACAGAAACTTCTAAATAAAAGAAAAATGGTTAAAAACAACAAAATGAGTCTGCTGGAGTTTCAAAGAAAAGAAAAAGTGAACAAAAAAAGTCTGTAAAACAGTCTCTAATGAACCTATTTTGTCTCCTCACACCAATTTTGATAGAGATGACAACAATGTAGATATAGAAAGTTCAACTGAGATCTATATTGAGGAAGGTTATGATAGTCCTTTATTTAGAGCACTAACAGTAGACACTCATTAGTGTGGATTAATGAATGCGGTTTGTCAGTTTTGTGGGGCCTATTATTTTCTGAAAGAACGACCAACTGATGGAGAGTTTATTAGTTGCTGTCAGAAAGGAAAGGTAAGACTTCCAGAAAGACACACATTTCCAGAATATTTAAAAAGTATCATGAGTGATCCTACATTTCCGAATTACACCAATTTTAAGAAAAACATTCACTCTTGTAACAGTGCAATTTAATTTGCTTCAATGGGTGCAACATTAGCCACAAATGTTCCAGGACATGGTCCTTATTGTTTTAAAGTCCAAGGACAAATATACCACGGACTTCACATTTACACCCAGAAACAGGAGAACAAAGGAAATGTGCACAGTTATATGTACTTGTTACAATGGAAGCTATTGAACAACGAATGATGCTTCCTGAAAATAAACAATGCTTGCCCATAGTCTTTGAACAGCTTGATAACATTATGGCCAACAACCCTTATAGTAAAGCATACAAAAAATTAGCTGAGGTTGAAAAAGAACAACTGGCACATGCGCAAAGACATCAATTGCCAATGCCAAGAGTAAATATGGTTCTCAAAAGAGATCGCCATACTGATCAAAGACGGTATAATTTACAAACAGCAAATGAGGTTGCCCTGGTATTTAAAAATGATGATGGGGAGCCACCATTTGAGCTGGATATTAGAATATAGCCACACAATCACAAACAAAATTTATAAACATAAATATTTTAAGCAGTTGTTTGGATCCTATGACATATCCCATTTTCTTTCCAATGGGGAGCCAGGCTGTCAACCAAAATTACAGTTGCAAAGTTATCCCAATAGTAATGTTTGTGTTAGAAACAATAATATTTCCATGCTGGAATATAAAGTGGCACAAACTGCTGTCTGGGATCATTATAATCCGATTTTATATGGGGGTAAATTCACACAACAATGGATTATTGATTCCTATCTACAAGTCGAAGCAAATAATCTAAATTTTGTCAAATTTCAACAAAACAAGCTTCGAGTAGAACAATATTGTGTATTGATGGATTATGTCGCTGAATTGGCTGCAAACAGAGACATTCCTGCTGGGCGAGCAATGATTTTGCCATCCTCTTTTCAAGGATCTCCTCGCAATATGCGAGAAAGATACAATGATGCCATGGCTATTGTCACTAAAATTGGCAAACCAGATTTATTAATTACATTTACATGTAATCCACAATGGCTAGAGATCAAAGAAAATGTACTGCTTGGACAAATTACTTCTGACCGACCAGATTTGGTGGCAAGAGTATTCAAAATAAGACTCAATTTGTTAATTCATGATATACCTAAAGCAGACTTATTTGGAAAATGCGTGGCTTTATACCATTGAATTTAAAAAAAGATGCTTGCCACATGCACATATAATTTTAATCATGCAAGAAATAGATAAATTGAATAGCGCAGACATAGTGGATTCAGTAATTTCTGCTGAACTGCCACATCCAGAGAAACATTCAAGACTTTATGAGATTGTAACTCATAGAATGATACATGTGGAGAGAGCAATCCAAATTCACCTTGTATGGAAAATAAAAAATGCATAAAAGAGTTTCCAAAACAATTTCAAATGCAGACTTATGTTAATTGTGATGGATACCCTTTGTATAAAAGAAGAGAAGGACAAACAGCTATTATCCGTGGCCAAAAGGTTGATAATAGATATGTGGTTACATACAATCCACATTTGCTGATGAAGTACAATGCACATATCAATGTGGAAGCTTGCACTTCTATCAAATCCATCAAATATGTGTATAAATATATATATATATAAAGGATATGATGCAGCAACTGTTGTTGTGCAAGGTGCACAAAATGAAAAAGACAACCCCATTTTACATGACAAACTTTCTTCTTATTTAGATGCTCACTATGTCAGTGCTCCTGAAGCAATGTGGCGTCTTCTCAAATTTCATATGCATGATCGGTCACATGCTGTGTATCGATTAACTGTCCATTTGCCACAAAGTCAATTTGTTTGCTTCACTGCAGGCAATGAAACAAATGCTTTAGCACAAAGTGAACATAGAGCAACAACACTTACTGCTTGGTTTCAATTAAATTGTCAGGACACTCAGGCCAGACAATTTTTATACATTGACATTCCAAATCACTATGTATACGTAAATGGTGAATGGAGACAACAAAAGAAACATAATTATAAAATTATCTCAAGAATATATACCGTCAGTCCACGAGACATTGAACGTTTCAGGTTAAGATTACTTCTTTTATATGTTCCCAGTGCACAAAGTTATGAACATTTATGCACAGTCAATGACATCGTTTATGACACTTTCCAGTTGCAAGACATCAAAACTTTCTGGCAGATGATACAGAATGGGAGAGATGTCTCGAGGAAGCAGCACTATGTCAAATGCCAAAGCAAATGAGAGAACAATTTGCTATTATTTGTATCTTTTGCAATGTACCAGATGCCTTAACTTTGTGGGAAACATTTAAATTACATATGTGTGAAGATTTCTTGAATCAATGCAATACAAGATGACATGCTCAAACAGCGTTATTTCTATCTGGATGGCCCTGGTGGATCAGGAAAAACGTATCTATATAATTTATTGATGAGTTGCATTTGAGCACAGGGTCAAATTGCACTGCCCTTTGCAACCACTGGAATTGCCGCTCTTTTGTTAGAAGGTGTTAGAACTGTGCATAGTGGATTTAAACTGCCAGTTCCCATTCTGGAAACATCAGTGTCGGATATTCGAATGAATTCATTACAAGCAAAACAATTTCACAAGAGTAAATTAATTATAATAGATGAGGCAACTATGATGTCATGTCATGCCCTGCAATGCATTGATCGAATCTTAAAAGAAGTTATGGCTAATGATTTGCCATTTGGTGAAAGGTGATGTTGTTAGGAGGAGATTTCAAGCAAACATTACTTGTGGTTCCACATGGCAATCGGACTGACATTGACGAAGTAAGCTGTGGAAAATATTTACACACCTTAAATTAGAAGTAAATATGAGGTCTGAAGGCCAAAATCAATTCAATGATTGGCTCATTCCTATTGGAGAAAAAAAACAGCCAAAAATAAAAAGATTACCTGATGATGCAGTACAAATTCCACCAAAAATGATTTAAAAAGAACCACTAATTTCAACAATCTTCCTCAATACCATCAATAACGAGGATTACTCAGACATTGCAAGCAAAGTCATATTGACATCCAAAAATATTGATGCCTTGAGTGTAAACAATGACATTAATCAATGCTCCCAAAAAACTCTTACAGTGCAGATTCTGTTCTGGCTGACGACAAAGTGAAGCAAACTTTAGTATGGAATTTATTAATTAACTCCCTCTGGAATTCCACCACATGTTTTGCAACCTAAAAAAGGGGCTATCAGATGCTATTGAGAAATATGAATCCCAAAAAAGAACTTTGTAATGGGACCAGATTAATTGTGAAGGATTTAAAGGATCATTTTATACATGCAAAAATTATGAGTGGTACCCATAAAGGCGAACCAGTTCTTATACCGAGAAATGATTAGGCTCCAAGTGAGAGTGGTTTGCCTTTTGTCCTTCAAAGGAGACAATTTCCCATTATCATGGCATTTGCCATGACCATCAATAAATCCCAAGGACAAATTTTGAAGTCTGTGGGTATTTTTTTGAAGGAACCTGTGTTAGCACATGGCCAATTAAATGTTGCATTTTCAAGATGCAATAATCCAGAGGAAATTAAAGTACATGTTGAAGAAAACTCAAGTCAGGGTGATTTATTGGGAGATGGATGCGTTTTTATCAAAAACATTGTGTACTATTAGGTGCTATAGATATAGAGGACAGTGGTTTCATTTCGACGACAACATTTTATGTTACTCTGATTTTAGAGGACCACTATTTCAATAGGAAACTCTATACAATGGCAAAAAAAACATAGAGAACAGTGGTTTTACTTCCAGGAAAAAATTTGAGTTCTCTGGGACTCTTTAAATAGGGGACCACTATTTCACTTAGGAAGCTATGTGCCATTTGCACAAAGTACAACAAGAACAAAAAAAAAAAATAAACAAAAAGAAAAACAACAGTAAACAGTGGTTATACAGATTGGAATGTCTTAGAAGTTACCTTTTTACATGATTGGCCCCACAAAACAATTAGGTGGCATTTTCTTTATTTGGAAGGTTAAATGTTATTGTTTTATGTTACTATTTCACTAGTTAACATTGTATTTTCAAAGCTGTGGAAAGTTAGTTCAATCTATATTGTATATAGTGAAAGATTTATTTTACTACAAGTTTCATCATCTGTTAATACATTGAACTGTATAATTTAAATACAGAGTATTGATTCAGGGAGTAATCTGATCGCCAGTTAATGTGGTCAGGAAGGAAATCATTTTTTTCCTCTTTGATACAATTGGACAAGTTTCAATGTTTTTTTTTATTGTTTTCCTTCCTCTGGATTCAATGCCAATTTAGTTTAGCAAGAGTTAAAAAAAAGGAATGTTACAAACCATGTAATTGGTCTAAATAGTTATTTACAGAAAGGTTACATAGTCGTCTGTTATTCATGGATAACTATCAATTCAAAGTGTTAGTATTGTTTAAAAAAATGTTTCTCGATTGTTTAAAATACAAGTTGCATGTTACAAACTTTTATGTAATGGTTTACAATATGTATTCATGAAAACTTCAGACATTGTTATATTGTTATTCCATATATCACAATTAAAAGACTTAATATTGGAAAAAAACTATATTCTATACATGTTGGTGAAATATAAGTTGAAAGTTAAAAAAAATAAGTTTTTTTTCAAAATTTGGTATTTCTTTGTATATATATATATATAAAAAAAAAGGTCAGAGACTCATATTGTGTGGCAAACAGTTTTCACAGCATGAAAATGTTATTGACCGTAATTTTTTGATGGGCAAGTCGCTAGTATATAAATAAACAGGAAAATACCCCAAATTATTGGGAGGGAGGGACAAGATATGTGATCTAATGTCTGGAACCAACTAACTAGGTGGAACCAACTAACAACCCCTCCCTAACTACCAAAATTAGGAATAATAATTCAAATAAGTCCTCATAATTCCAAGCCAGGTCAAACCCCCCCTCGTTTAACCCTTTATACCCTTCTATTTTAAACCAGACCAATAAACAGACACAAGGCATGGGGTAAAAAAGGCCACAGCTCTGTTTATTATAAACAACAAGCAAATTGCCCGTCGAAAAATGATGGTCATAAAATTGTAAGGCAGGTAATGGTGTTTGCCACACAATGTAAGGCTTTTTGTCCTCTGAGTACCTTGGGTGCTCATTGCGAGCCTCTCCCCTCCTGTACTTTTGCTCATCTGAGCACCTTCAGCGATCATCGCAAGCACAGTGCTGAGCGCCTTCAGCACTCATTGTGAGCCTCTCTCCTTGAGTACTTTTGCTCCTCTGAGTACCCTCAGCGCTCATTGTGAGCCTCCCCCCTGCTATTTTAATATATATCTGTATATATCACATATATAGTTGTGAGCATGCGAGTTGTTGCTAACGCTTGCGGGCTCGCGAAGCGAGGGCACTGGGCGAGGGCCTCAGTTGCTGGCATATAGAGCCGAAGGCGCTCCATGCCAGCAATTGCGACCCTCGCAAACTTCTCGTCGCAACGCAAATAACACGACACACACATTACGACACTCGCAAACAACATACGACACACGTTCACACAACACTCGGACGCAACTCGCGAACATTACAAAATTAAAAACACAATACATACACACAGCACATACATAAAACCTTACCTACAGCAACAGGGAGCATCCAGGACTTCAAAAATGCAACTTACACCTTTATTTCACTCAAAATAAAAGAGTTTGCACAATAAAAACTTTGATAAGCGAGAGAAAAAATGGCCGCCGAACAAAACGAAAACGAGGCTACACACGCAAACACCATAGGAGACACATTACCACACATTACGACCTCGCAAACATCGGACGCAACACGCCGACATACAAACATTTCAAACACAATAAATACACACAACACACACATAAAAAACTTACCTACAGCAAGAGGAACCATCCAGCACCTCAAAAAACCAAGTTACACATTCATTTCAATAAAAATAAAACACTTTAGACACTAATGAAATCGCTAAGCGAGAGAAAAAATGGCTGACGAAAAAAACGAAAACGAGGCTACAGCACTCTCAACACGTAAAACACCACAACACACTCGCAAAACAACACACGAAACTCGAAAAACACCAAGAAGCACCGACGGATAATCCGCAAAGACGCATAACACAGATAACCCGCCATTTTACGCCAATGCGGAAGTACACCACTACGCTAACGGTTTCGTCTCGCGCACGCACACTGTTACACTGCACACATTCATCTCGCTTACACAGCAGCTCCACACCACTAATGCTGCAGCAGCATGAAAACAGATTGTCAGCTCTTCAACACAATGCTTCTAAATAGGTAAAGTATATTAATTTATTAATATATTATATATTTTAGTATTACACACCAAACAGCATTAGCTACCTTACGATTTGATTGCCGTAATTTTTTGACGGGCAATTCGCTAGTATATATATATTTTTTAGAATTTATTAATTAATTAATAAATTATTATACTTTACCTATTTCTAATTAATATATCCAGCAATCAATATCCTGAGGAGCTAACAATCTGTTTTGATTTTCCTGCAGCATACAAGTACAGTTGGACTGTTGCTGACCTGAGGAGAAAGTGTCATCAATGTGGCTAGTGTGCAGTATAAATAGGCTAAGTGCGCAAGGCCAAACCGTTTGTTTACCCGGGTAAGCCGCCATTTTAGAATCATAATGTTATTAGTTGCAAGTTAGTGTTGTAAAATGGAGGTGATTGTCTATGTGTTACTCGGCTCCCGACCATTTTCCATCATTCCTAATAGTGTATTTTGTACCTCTTACGTTCCTGGGTAAAAGTCGTACGTGCCTGGCGGTGTTTTGCATGGTTAGGGGTCGTGTAGCCTCGTTTTAGTTTTTTTCATTCGTAATTTTTTTTGTTGCTTAGGCGATTTTCAAGTGTCGAAACTCTGCAAATTTGGTTAAAATTTGTGTGCAACCTCACTCCCAGATGTCCTGGCTGTCCCCCCGTGCTGGTTCGGCCAGTAACTTCAGATTTTTTTAACCTCAAATTTTTTTTTTCGAGGTGCCGCGGCTCGTATTTTTTTTCTTCTAAGTCCTGCTTTCCTTTACAAAGTGTTACGGGTCTTGCACTGTGAATTGTATAATTGAGCTTTCTGTTGATCTGCAGAGCGCCTATGGCGCTCATCTCCACCAGCGCAATGAACACCTTCAGCGCTTATTGCCTAAGTTGTGCAGGCTCGTAGGGTTTATCGCCTACGGGCCGCATTTGCGGCGGGCTCGATACGCAAGCCCGCAAGCGTTAACAACAACCCACAATGCTCACAACTATATATGTGATAACACACATAAAATAACAAGAGGTGCCAGCCCACCCACACTTAAAGGCTCTAGGAGTGCACCAGGAGTACAACAAAATGAGCGCACCTCGCAGCTTATTAATCACCTGTGGACAAGCACCCTGCCACAGGCGCACCAAATACAGTGTGCCCGCCCCTCTTCAGGAAACACACACCTTATGGATAAATGCATTCCAAGTCATCTAATTCGGTTGCCTGCGGAAATTCACGCACTCTCTCCTTTTTTGGACCTGAATTTTCCGGTAGCGCACCTTGCCATCTATCGGACCCACTTGTCCAGTAAAAACACTCCTAAAGCAGCAATAGCTTTGATACGCTGTATTAAAGATAAGGTTTGATGTGTTTCTCCATGCCTCGCTGCTAGAGGGTGCACTTTTATTCCAGATCTGTGTTGTTCCTCCTGTCTGTCAGTTAGTCACATCCAGGTTTAACCCAGAGGCTCTTGTGTGTGCACTTTGCCCGCTCACTCACTAGTTCATGTGAAGACACAGACACCTTATGGATAAATGCATTCCAAGTCATCTAATTCGGTTGCCTGCGGAAATTCACGCACTCTCTCCTTTTTTGGACCTGAATTTTCCGGTAGCGCACCTTGCCATCTATCGGACCCACTTGTCCAGTAAAAACACTCCTAAAGCAGCAATAGCTTTGATACGCTGTATTAAAGATAAGGTTTGATGTGTTTCTCCATGCCTCGCTGCTAGAGGGTGCACTTTTATTCCAGATCTGTGTTGTTCCTCCTGTCTGTCAGTCAGTCACATCCAGGTTTAACCCAGAGGCTCTTGTGTGTGCACTTTGCCCGCTCACTCACTAGTTCATGTGAAGACACAGACTGAGGTCATAGGCATTATGAAGTCATCCACAGATTACTTTCTCCAAAGCAGGTATCTAAGGGGATGCCATTAGTTGGTCTGCATTGGGTCAGTAGTTATCAGTGACTGCTGCTTCTCATGGTTCTGCAAGACAAAAAGGGCAGTTCTTTGGCTTCTGGGAAAGGGGTGAGAAACCTGCAGCCTTTCGTTTAGCTTGCAGGCTAAAAGGAACTTTTTCGGCTCATATGTTTATGCTGCACATTGCAGAAGCTGCACTGGATAGAAGGTAAATTGCTTTTGGACAGCAAGAAAAGTCTTTATTTTATGAACTGTTATATATACAAAAGACTTTTCTTGCGTCTAATTTGCCTTTCAATTTATGTTTTTGTGTGTCCATTGCTCCATTTACCAACT
The DNA here is from genome assembly GCA_027410445.1 of Discoglossus pictus. Classification (NCBI taxonomy): domain Eukaryota; kingdom Metazoa; phylum Chordata; class Amphibia; order Anura; family Alytidae; genus Discoglossus; species Discoglossus pictus. The sequence continues at coordinate 156,904,519 of CM050165.1, forward strand.
CTATTGCTTCGACCATTTGAAAACATGGGATTACAGAAGGGAAGTTCATGTCTAAATTGGAATAAATCCATGGCAGGGCTAGGGTTGTAATATCTGTCCATTTCCCATGGTGCAACATATTTTAATAACATCGGATTTAAAACTAGAAATTATAATAATACCTAGAAATATAAATACATAGATAGATTTTTAACTTCTTACTACTTAACATAAATTATACTGCATTGGAAGGTACTTTTATTCTGATTTTTTTAGGTAAGAGGAAGGAGACAATTTATACCCTGTGACCATTCCCTAGGATTTCACTGTAGTCGATTATAAGTCCAGAAGATACAATGGCCCTATAAACTTGTTTGTAACACATGCTGTCTTTTCCTTGAAGCTAAGCAAGCTTCTCCCTGGATGGGAGACCTCATATGAGCTTAGTCTTAATTTTTGTAAATCCAGAAGAAATGGCATACTAGGCCTCAATGCACTCCTCATCCATAAGAAAAAAAAAAAAATTCCACATGCTGACATTTTCTTTAAGTAAAATGGGATTTGCTTTTTCAGTCATGTCCGAATCTCTGTGCCCCTATGGACCTCAGCACGCCAGGCAAATCTTGTGTCTGGTTGTGCTCATCCATAAGGTTTTCATGGCAAAGGTACTGTAGTGGGTTGTCAGTTCCTTCTCAAGTGAAACATGATTTGTCTGACCTCTTTGCTATGGCTTGCCCATCTTGGGTGACCCTAAATGGTATGGCTCACAGCTTCATTGAGGTGCACAAGTGCCTTCACAATGACAAGGTAATGATCCAGTAGATTAAAATATAATTTCCTTTTAATAACTTACTAAAAATAAAAGTAATATCCTATCTAATTGTCAGTTTCTTTCTGTGCCCATGTGTAGTATTTACAACTTTTCAAACCTTCCCACTTTAAATAACATGCACACATTGACCTTTCCATCTATCTATCTATCTATCTATCTATCTATCTATCTATCTATCTATCTATCTATCTATCTAGTTTCTTCTGCATCTAAAGAGATTTAGCAGCATGACACATGGGTGGTGGGTAACTTGGACATATGAATTTACTGCTAGAGGAAGGTGGAGCACATGGATAGTTGTGGTGCGGCTGCCCCTTGTGGGAGTTTGTCTTTTTATGTGAAATTAGGGGTGAATGCAGCTTGGAAATGAGATGGACCCTATTTTTCTAACTAACACGTATCAGGGATGCTGTGCAACACTATCTTTGATACGCTGGATTGAAGAATAACTGCACAGAGATGGTGGAGAGAGAAGAGATGGCTGGCGCGGCGCATCTTAAAGACAGCATTCGGTACTTTACGTCGCAGAGAACATCTTGCAAGAACTTTTGGACTTCACACAGAAATCCTTGCTGTGCATGCAAGACTCTCAGTGCATGTTACAATTTCTACCAGCGGTTTCAAGGAAACAAATATAACTCTGTGCTAGAAAGTATGGAGTTGCTGTATGCCAGGGAAGAGGTATCACTCATATTACATATGTACAACCCCTTTGTGGATGATACAACAATCGAGTTCTTCCTGAGTAGGTACTGCAAGACCGTCTGCATGGTTCGCAAGCTCCAGAACGTCTTTGGCAACTGGAATGGCAAGAGGCAGTTTCTTGTGACCTTCAAGGAAGATCCGGACAGTCCAGGGGGAATGAAAACTCCCCCCGCTTCCTTTACACTTGCAGTGACTGTGGATATTTAAGGTTTACAGGCCAGCCTACCTTCTGTAGGAAGTGTTATACCTATGGACACATCTTTGACGACTGTCCGGGTCTGAGGTGCAGATATTGCGGGAGCCCGGCACATCAGGCGTTCAACTGTAACAACAGGAGCTGCGATCTGTGCATAGACGCATCTCATGTGTTCCGTAAATGTCCAATGAAGCATTTGCGCCCCTCAGGAGGCATGCATGCACAGCCTCCAAAGTTCCGTTCCAAGGAAGCTGAAGAAGATAGTGCAGTGCTCGGACCAAGTAATGAAGTGTCTCATGGTGGTAAGAGGGACCACACGAGACAAAGTGAGAAAGTCTCCAGTAATACAGCTTTGGATACAGTAGTCAAATAAAGGGCCCCAAGCATGTCCAAAGCTATGGAGACAACCATAGGGGGCAACGGTTTTGTGAAGCCACAGGGATCAAGGACGTCCATGAGAAGCTCAGACCCTTTGAAAGAGGATTCCAGTGGAGAGCCCTCTAAAAGGAAGAAATCTGGCAGCAGACTCCCAGTTTTAAGGAGGGAAACAACTGGAAGTCCCAAAGACGTCTCGGCAAGATCTCTCGCTGAAACAGAGGGATAAGAGCGTGTTGGGTATCGAGAGGGCGTAAAACAAAAGATAGGTTCCAGCGCAGCGCAAACTCCATTACATACGGATCCAAATCAAGGATCACAGTCTGGAGTTTTTGCAGGCAGCAGGCTTAGCTAAAAGCAAGCCTTATGCAACAATGTGCCAAAGTTGCATCGTCGAGTCCATACCGGACCGTTGATTATGTGCAGGTTGACCCACGTATAAGAGCACGGTCTGCATCTGTAACAACTCTGGTTCCCGTGCAGAGTACAGAATAACCTGTCCAATATACAGAACAACCCCTTTTCAGTGATGATGGGTGTTTAAGTTCCATTTGCGTAACTGAGTCAGTGACAGACGCCGGGTCTCCGGGAGACTCAGACGGGAAAACCCTGATGAGATTGTCAAAGCATGCCTGGAAATAATTCCATCATAGGAACAAAAAAAGTAAAAAAGATGTTCGAAATTGATGGACACACAGTGCAAGAAGAAAAGAGGTGCGTCTGAGAGGCTGAGAGGGGAAAGTGTACAGGCGAAAAGAAGAACCCAGGAATGCCTTTCTGGTACCCCCTCTTTACAATTTTCAGAAACACCTGAGAGTTTTGGAGACACGTCAGAGACTGATTTATCTGAGGACTTGATGGAGGAAGGGGAAGTATCAGTCAGTGGACTGGCTGATACAAATATGTTTGCAAATTTGATCTGTGATGTTGGAGATTGATGGCCTCCATAGAGTGTTTATCTATAAATTGTAGAAGGTTAAAAACAAAGGCACGGAGGGTGGCCTTTTTAGATTATCTGAAAACTTTTAATTGTGATGTTTTATGCAATAGAAAATGAACTGAGTTATGAGGAATATAAAAAAGATTTGGATGGTCCTTCTGTCTGGTCTGGGGGGGGGGGGGCAGACAATCAATCCCGAGGGGTTGCTGTCCTTCTCAGACCAGGATGGTGTATTGAAAATGTTATCGAGATAATTCCAGGTAGAATTTTAATGGTCAAAGTTAAGTATAATATGTTATCTATACGTTTTATAAATGTTTATGCACCCCCAAACAAAAATGAAAGATTTAATGTTTTAGAAACCTTGAAAATGTTTTTATCGGGTACTGATCATACTATTTTATTGGGTGATTTTAATTGCATTTTTGTAGTAAGTGGGAGTAAAAGAAAAAGAGATGAAGCTATTTTAGATAAAACCTCTAAGGTTTTAATTAACATAACATCTGACTTCTTTTTAAAGGATACCTGGAAGGAGCTTAATCCAAGAGACCCTGGATTTCGCTGGGAAAGTCAAGAGGTATGCTCCAGGATAGATTTTATATTCCATTCCCGTTCTTTTAAAGCAATTCATATGTTTTTAACATCCAATGTATTTTCAGACCACAAGGTTTTACAGGCAGATTATACATGTCCTGAAATAGAGCCTGAAGAGAAAGGTTTATGGAAACTGAATGTGTCTATGTTGGAGGATGAGGAGGTTTTAAATTATTTTAGTTTCTTTTATAAATCTTTTTTAGTAATTGGGGAAAAAAATAGCAAGACATAAACGAGAAAAGTATGATGATTTACAAAAAAGACAACAATGGCTTTTTAAGTTAAGAGAAATTGGCGTGTAGGTTGATAAAGGGATATAAGAAGTAAAAAATTACATTAATTTATTCTTAAAAGAAAAAGGAATAACAATAATCTTTGAAGCTAAGATACAATATATGGAGTAGGGAGAGAAATGCAGCATATATTTTTTTTAGAAATCTTTTAAAAAATCAAAGATGAATGAGCTAGAACAAGAGGGTAAAATATATACTAAGACAACAGACATCTTAAATATTACGACACATTTTTATTCAAATTTATATGGTAAAAAGGGATTAACGTAAGGTGCAAAAGAGATATTTTAAAAAGTATTAATATGGTTTTAAGTAAGGAAGATGGAGAGATTTTACTGCAAGATTTAAATGAAGGTGAGCTTTTTAATGTAATCAATAGTTTTAAAAAAGGGAAAATACCAGGAGAGGATGAGCTTCCCTGTGAATTTTATGTAAAATTCTGTGATGTAATTAAAGAAGATTTTATTTTAGTTTGAAAGGAATGTTTAAACAATCATCTTTTATCAGATTCCATGCGAAAGGGGGTAATGGTTTTATTATATAAAAAAGGAGACCCCAAAGATCTAAAGAATTGGAGGCCCATCACACTTTTAAATGTTGACTATAAGATTTTAGCAAAAGTTTTAGCCAATCGTTTTATAAAAGTAATCCATCTTTTAGTAAAAGAAGATTAAACATGTGCAGTCCCAGGAAGACGTATTACAGACAGTCTGTTTTTAGTAAAGGGATGTTTTAACGGTCTAAGGGCAGCAATACAAAGTATAGACTGGGACAGAGAACTGATAGGTAAAAACACTGAACATAAATGGACAACATTTAAATCCTTACTAAATATACATACACATCGGCATATACCGTGTGGGAATAAAAGTAAAAGGAGTAAATCACAACCCATGTGGCTTAACAATGATTTAAAGATCAAGATACAGAGTAAAAAACAGGCATTTAAATTATACAAACAAGAGGGGACAGAGACTGCTTTACGAGAATACAAGGAAATCAACAAGACTTGCAAAAGCGCGATTAGACTGGCTAAAATAGAAAATGAAAAATTAATTGCAAAAGAGAGTAAGACTAACCCTAAAATATTTTTTAAGTATATTAATGGGAAGAAGGCGAGGAAGGAAGCTATAGGAACATTACAATGTGAAACAGGCCATCTGAAAATGAGTGACCAGGAAAAGGCAGATGAGCTAAATAGGTTCTTTTCCTCGGTATACACAAGGGAGGTACCAGTGGTTGGGACACTGCGACATAATGGGGCTACACTACCTTTGCCAAATAATTGGTTAACACAGGAAGTAATCCAAAAGAGGTTGGAAAAAATAAATGTTAATAAAGCCCCGGGTCCTGATGGAATACATCCAAGGGTACTAAGGGAACTGGGTTCTGTAATAGCCAAACCATTATATTTAATTTTTCAAGATTCACTCAACACAGGGTCTCTACCAGATGACTGGAGAAAAGCTGATGTGATACCTATATTTAAAAAGGGAGCAAGAGCAAATCCGGGGAATTATAGACCAGTGAGCCTCACTTCTGTAGTGGGGAAGCTTTTAGAAGGGTTAATAAGGGATAATATACAAGAATATGTCTATTTGAACAGGATTATAAGTAGGAGTCAACATGGGTTTATGAGGGATAGGTCATGTCAAACAAATCTAATTAGTTTCTATGAGGAGGTTAGTAGGAACCTGGATCAAGGCAACTCAGTGGATGTAGTCTTTTTGGATTTTGCAAAGGCTTTTGATACAGTGCCACATGGGAGACTATTGGGCAAACTAAGGGATACAGGAATTGTAGTAAATATCTGCTCATGGATTGAGAGCTGGCTAAAAGACAGGAAGCAAAGGGTTGTTGTAAATGGAACATACTCCGATTGGACTAATGTGGTAAGTGGGGTTCCTCAGGGTTCAGTATTAGGTCCTCTCCTTTTTAACATATTTATTAATGACTTAGAGGTAGGATTGGAGTGTGGGGTCTCCATTTTCGCTGATGACACAAAGTTGTGCAAGGTAATTAAATCAGATAATGATGTGCTTTCCCTCCAAGGGGATTTACATAAAATTGAGGAATGGGCATCTAAATGGCAGATGAGATTTAATACGAATAAATGTGAAGTTATGCTTCTGGGAAGGAAAAATAGCCATGCAATTTATAATCTTAATGGAGCAAATCTAGGTGTATCAGATATTGAAAGTGATTTGGGAGTGCTTGTGGACAACCACCTAGGTAACAGTGCTCAAAGCCAAGCAGCAGCTGCAAAGGCAAATAAAATATTAGCATGTATTAAGAAAGGTATAGAAGCCAGGGAAGCAAATATAATTCTGCCACTATACAAATCTTTAGTACGCCCTCATTTGGAATATGGAGTACAATTTTGGGCACCACTTCATAAAAAGGACATTTTAGAGCTGGAAAAGGTACAGAGAAGGGCAACCAAACTAATAAGGGGAATGGAGGGGCTAAGTTATGAAGAAAGACTAACCAAATTAAACTTATTTTCTCTAGAAAAAAGGCGTCTAAGAGGAGATATGAATACCTTATATAAATACATCCAGGGTCAGTATAAAGATTTGTCGGGGGAGCTTTTTGTGCCAAGAGGTTTTCAACTGACAAGAGGACATCCCTTGAGGTTAGAAGTAAAAAGATTCCACCTCAAAGAAAGAAAAGGGTTCTTCAAAGTAAGGGTGGTTAATCTGTGGAATTCTCTACCAGAGGAGGTGGTGACAGCGGATTCGATAGATAACTTTAAAAGGGGACTAGATTTATTTCTAATTAAAAAGGGTATTCAGGGTTATCATGGATAATTAGAGAGACAGTAATGATCCAAATTTTTAACATTTCCCCTTTAGACATTTGGCTAAGTCTCGCTTGTTTTATTTTATTTTATTTTTTTTCTATTTGCCTTCCTCTGGACTAATTAATAATAATAAAAAAAGAAACAAAAAAAAAAAAAAAAAACATTAAATAATTGATTAATAATTAATTAACAACTAATGAATTAATAGTTTATCCGCATATTGCAGATCAAAGGAGATCTTAAAAGGTTGAACTTGATGGACTGAAAGTCTTTTTTCAACCTTAAATACTATGTAACTATGTAACTATGTAACATATACAAACAAAAGAAATATAGCAACAGTGGAGGTAAGTCTGGACTTTGAAAAGGCTTTTGATTCTGTGTCCCATGCCTTCCTGTTACAGGTTCTGGAGAGGATGGGTCTTCCAGAGGCCTTCCGAAGTCAGATTGCCAATTTTTAGTAAAGTTGCTTTTAAAGGACACATTGGGAAATCTTTTAAAATGTATTCTGGAGTGAGCCAAGGGTGTCCTTTATCCCCCATTATTTTTATTTGTGCTATGGAACCCTTTCTAGAAAAACTAAGAACAGATAAGATTATAAGGGGCATCCATGTAGACGGAGGAGGTGGTAAAGTAGTAAAATGTATAGGGTACATGGATGACCTAAGTGTGATATGCACCTCCAGCGCCTCAATTTGTCGTATTATTTTGTGGGCACAAATATTTGCACAAGCGTCAGCACTATTTTTAAATATAAATAAAAGTGTCTGCATGTTGTCGGAAAATTGGAAAGAAGAAATAACAAGTCAAATAAAAATGACTAGAACACATTTTTTTTATTTTTATTGTATTTATTATTTTTACAAAAATATAACAATGCACCATATAAATATCATAGACATCATAAATAGAGTTAATAACATAGTACATTGAGATAGACAACAAGAAAAAAGAAAGCATAAAATACATATGATATAACATCTAACAAAAAGACATTCACTCAACATATATACACATTCATTTGAGTGATCACGATATTGAAGATAATTAATAGTAAAAAGCAGAAAAGAACAGCAAAAAAACAAAAAAAGAAAAACCCGGCACAGGCGAGAGAGAAAATACAAAAGGTATTTCAATAAAAAACCAAGCTGGGAACAGCAAAAATTTCCTTTAGGCAAGAAATGACAGAAATGAATGTATAAAAATGAGTGATGTTGCGAACATAAAATTTTCGGTTCGCACACCGCGAACAGCCGCAAATGTTCGCGAACCCAGTGAACCGCCATAGACTTCAATGGGCAGGCGGATTTTAAAACCCACAGGGACTCTTTCTGGCCACAATAGTGATGGAAAAGTTGTTTTAAGGGGACTAACACCTGGACTGTGGCATGCCGGAGGGGGATCCATGTCAAAACTCCCACGGAAAATTACATAGTTGATGCAGAGTCTGGTTTTAATCCATAAAGGGCATAAATAACCTAACATCCCCCTCCATCATCATCCTCCCCTGTATCTCTTTACCACCTCCCTCATCATCCTCACCTGTGTCTCTTTCCCCCCTTCCTCATCACCCTCCCCTGTGTCTCATCCCCCCTCCTTCATCATCCTCCCACCTCCCTCATCATCCTCCCCTGTATCTCTTTACCCCCTCCCTCATCATCCTCACCTGTGTCTCTTCTCCCTCCATCATCATCCTGCCCTGAGTCTCTTTCCCCCCTCCCTCATCATCCTCCCCTGTGTCTCTTTTCCCCCTCCCTCATCATCTTCCCCTGTGTCTCTTTTCCCCCTCCCTCATCATCTTCCCCTGTGTCTCTTCCCCCCCCTCCCTCATCATCCTCCCCTGTGTCTCTTTCCCCCTTCCTCATCACCCTCCCCTGTATCTCTTTACCTCCCCCCTCATCATCCTCCCCTGTGTCTGTTTCCCCCTCCCTCATCATCCTCCCCTGTGTATCTTCCCCCCTCCCTCATCATCCTCCCCCCTCCCTTGATGATAGGGGGGGAAGATACACAGGGATAAGTGTGAGGGATGTTAGGGTAAGGGGTGTTAGGGATAAGGGTGAGGGGGTTAGGTGTTAGGGTGAGGGGTGTTAGGGATAAGTGTGAGGGGTGTTAGGGTGAGGGGTGTTAGGAATAAGTGTGAGGGGTGTTAGGTCTTAGGGATAAGTGTGAGAATGTTAGGGTTAGGTGTTAGGTTGATGGGTGTTATGGATAAGTGTGAGGGGTATTAGGGTTAGGGTAAGGGGTGTTAGGGATAAGTGTGATGGGTGTTAGGGTAAGGGATGTAAGGGTTAGGTGTTAGGGTAAGGGCTGTTAGGGATAAGTGTAAGGGGGTATTAGGGTTAGGTGTTAGGGTGAGGGGTGTTAAGGATAAGTGTGGGGGTGTTAGGGTGAGGGATGTTAGGGTTACGTGTTGGGGATAAGTGTGAGGGGTGTTAGTGTTAGGGTAAGGGGTGTTAGGGATAAGTGTGAGGGGTGTTAGGGTTAGGGTAAGGGGTGTTAGGGATAAGTGTGAGGGGTGTTAGGGTTAGGTGTTAGGGTGAGGGGTGTTAGGGATAAGTGCGATGGGTGTTAGGGTAAGGGATGTTAGGGTTAGGTGTTAGGGTAAGGGCTGTTAGGGATAAGTGTAAGGGGGTATTAGGGTTAGGTGTTAGGGTGAGGGGTGTTAGGGATAAGTGTGGGGGGTGTTAGGTCTTAGGGATAAGTGTGTGAATGTTAGGGTTAGGTGTTGGGTTGATGGGTGTTATGGATAAGTGTGAGGGGTGTTAGGGTTAGGGTAAGGGGTGTTAGGGATAAGTGTAATGGGTGTTAGGGTAAGGGATGTTAGGGTTAGGTGTTAGGGTAAGGGCTGTTAGGGATAAGTGTAAGGGGGTATTAGGGTTAGGTGTTAGGGTGAGGGGTGATAGGGATAAGTGTGGGGGTGTTAGGGTGAGGGATGTTAGGGTTAGGTGTTGGGGATAAGTGTGAGGGGTGTTAGTGTTAGGGTAAGGGGTGTTAGGGATAAGTGTGAGGGGTGTTAGGGTTAGGTGTTAGGGTGAGGGGTGTTAGGGATAAGTGCAATGGGTGTTAGGGTAAGGGATGTTAGGGTTAGGTGTTAGGGTAAGGGCTGTTAGGGATAAGTGTAATGGGTGTTAGGGTAAGGGATGTTAGGGTTAGGTGTTAGGGTAAGGGCTGTTAGGGATAAGTGTAAGGGGGTATTAGGGTTAGGTGTTAGGGTGAGGGGTGTTAGGGATAAGTGTGGGGGTGTTAGGGTGAGGGATGTTAGGGTTAGGTGTTGGGGATAAGTGTGAGGGGTGTTAGTGTTAGGGTAAGGGGTGTTAGGGATAAGTGTGAGGGGTGTTAGGGTTAGGTGTTAGGGTGAGGGGTGTTAGGGATAAGTGCAATGGGTGTTAGGGTAAGGGATGTTAGGGATAGGTGTTAGGGTAAGGGCTGTTAGGGATAAGTGTAATGGGGTATTAGGGTTAGGTGTTAGGGTAAGGGGTGTTAGAGATAAGTGTGGGGGGTGTTAGGTCTTAGGGATAAGTATGTGAATGTTAGGGTTAGGTGTTAGGTTGATGGGTGTTATGGATAAGTGTGAGGGGTGTCAGGGTTAGGGTAAGGAGTGTTAGGGATAAGTGTGATGGGTGTTAGGGTAAGGGATGTTAGGGTTAGGTGTTAGGGTAAGGGCTGTTAGGGATAAGTGTAAGGGGGTATTAGGGTTAGGTGTTAGGGTGAGGGGTGTTAGGGATAAGTGTGGGGGGTGTTAGGGTGAGGGATGTTAGGGTTAGGTGTTAGGGATAAGTGTGAGGGGTGTTACGGTTAGGGTAAGGGGTGTTAGGGATAAGTGTGAGGGGTGTTAGGGTTAGGGTAAGGGGTGTTAGGGATAAGTGTGAGGGGTGTTAGTGTAAGGGGTGTTAGGGATAAGTGTGAGGGGTGTTAGGGTTAGGTGTTAGGGTGAGGGGTGTTAGGGATAAGTGTAAGGGGTGTTAGGGTTAGGTGTTAGGGTGAGGGATGTTAGGGTTAGGTGTTAGGGATAAGTGTGAGGGGTGTTAGGGTTAGGGTAAGAGGTGTTAGGGATAAGTGTGAGGGGTGTCAGGGTTAGGGTGAGGGGTGTTAGGGATAAGTGTGAGGGGTTAGGGTAAGGGATGTTAGGGATAAGTGTGAGGGGTGTTAGGGTTAGGTGTTAGGGTGAGGGGTGTTAAGGATAAGTGTAAGGGGTGTTAGGGTGAGGCATGTTAGGAATAAATGTGAGGGGTGTTAGGTCTTAGGGATAAAGTGTGAGGGGTGTTAGAGTTACGTGTTAGGTTGATGGGTTTTTTGGATAAGTGTGAGGGGTGTTAGGGTTGGGTGCTAAGGTGAGGGGAGGATGGATTTCCCTATTGTTGCAGTTTCACCTACACTCAGCCTCCTCTCAGTAAGACTGCAAGTTAGTTATGAATCCAAAATGGCTGCTGTCCATGAGTTAGAAGGGTCTGGAAGGCAGGGTATGATCATCATCCTCCCCTGTATCTCTTTACCCACCTCCCTCATCATCCTCCCCTGTGTCTCTTTCCCCCCCTTCCTCATCACCCCTCCCCTGTGTCTCATCCCCCCTCCTTCATCATCCTCCCACCTCCCTCATCATCCTCCCCTGTATCTCTTTACCCCCTCCTCATCACCCTCACCTGTGTCTTTCTCCCTCCATCATCATCCTCCCCTGAGTCTCTTTTCCCCCCTCCCTCATCATCTTCCCCTGTGTCTCTTTTCCCCCTCCCTCATCATCTTCCCCTGTGTCTCTTCCCCCCCCCTCCCTCATCATCCTCCCCTGTGTCTCTTTCCCCCTTCCTCATCACCCTCCCCTGTATCTCTTTCCTCCTCCATCATCATCCTCCCCTGTGTCTCTTTCCCCCTCCCTCATCATCCTCCCCTGTGTATCTTCCCCCCTCCCTCATCATCCTCCCCCCTCCCTTGATGATAGGGGGGGAAGATACACAGGGATAAGTGTGAGGGATGTTAGGGTAAGGGGTGTTAGGGATAAGGGTGAGGGGGTTAGGTGTTAGGGTGAGGGGTGTTAGGGCTAAGTGTGAGGGGTGTTAGGGTGAGGGGTGTTAGGAATAAGTGTGAGGGGTGTTAGGTCTTAGGGATAAGTGTGAGAATGTTAGGGTTAGGTGTTAGGTTGATGGGTGTTATGGATAAGTGTGAGGGGTATTAGGGTTAGGGTAAGGGGTGTTAGGGATAAGTGTGATGGGTGTTAGGGTAAGGGATGTAAGGGTTAGGTGTTAGGGTAAGGGCTGTTAGGGATAAGTGTAAGGGGGTATTAGGGTTAGGTGTTAGGGTGAGGGGTGTTAAGGATAAGTGTGGGGGTGTTAGGGTGAGGGATGTTAGGGTTACGTGTTGGGGATAAGTGTGAGGGGTGTTAGTGTTAGGGTAAGGGGTGTTAGGGATAAGTGTGAGGGGTGTTAGGGTTAGGGTAAGGGGTGTTAGGGATAAGTGTGAGGGGTGTTAGGGTTAGGTGTTAGGGTGAGGGGTGTTAGGGATAAGTGCGATGGGTGTTAGGGTAAGGGATGTTAGGGTTAGGTGTTAGGGTAAGGGCTGTTAGGGATAAGTGTAAGGGGGTATTAGGGTTAGGTGTTAGGGTGAGGGGTGTTAGGGATAAGTGTGGGGGGTGTTAGGTCTTAGGGATAAGTGTGTGAATGTTAGGGTTAGGTGTTGGGTTGATGGGTGTTATGGATAAGTGTGAGGGGTGTTAGGGTTAGGGTAAGGGGTGTTAGGGATAAGTGTAATGGGTGTTAGGGTAAGGGATGTTAGGGTTAGGTGTTAGGGTAAGGGCTGTTAGGGATAAGTGTAAGGGGGTATTAGGGTTAGGTGTTAGGGTGAGGGGTGTTAGGGATAAGTGTGGGGGTGTTAGGGTGAGGGATGTTAGGGTTAGGTGTTAGGGATAAGTGTGAGGGGTGTTAGTGTTAGGGTAAGGGGTGTTAGGGATAAGTGTGAGGGGTGTTAGGGTTAGGTGTTAGGGTGAGGGGTGTTAGGGATAAGTGCAATGGGTGTTAGGGTAAGGGATGTTAGGGATAGGTGTTAGGGTAAGGGCTGTTAGGGATAAGTGTAATGGGTGTTAGGGTAAGGGATGTTAGGGTTAGGTGTTAGGGTAAGGGCTGTTAGGGATAAGTGTAAGGGGGTATTAGGGTTAGGTGTTAGGGTGAGGGGTGTTAGGGATAAGTGTGGGGGTGTTAGGGTGAGGGATGTTAGGGTTAGGTGTTGGGGATAAGTGTGAGGGGTGTTAGTGTTAGGGTAAGGGGTGTTAGGGATAAGTGTGAGGGGTGTTAGGGTTAGGTGTTAGGGTGAGGGGTGTTAGGGATAAGTGCAATGGGTGTTAGGGTAAGGGATGTTAGGGATAGGTGTTAGGGCAAGGGCTGTTAGGGATAAGTGTAATGGGGTATTAGGGTTAGGTGTTAGGGTAAGGGGTGTTAGAGATAAGTGTGGGGGGTGTTAGGTCTTAGGGATAAGTATGTGAATGTTAGGGTTAGGTGTTAGGTTGATGGGTGTTATGGATAAGTGTGAGGGGTGTTAGGGTAAGGAGTGTTAGGGATAAGTGTGATGGGTGTTAGGGTAAGGGATGTTAGGGTTAGGTGTTAGGGTAAGGGCTGTTAGGGATAAGTGTAAGGGGGTATTAGGGTTAGGTGTTAGGGTGAGGGGTGTTAGGGATAAGTGTGGGGGGTGTTAGGGTGAGGGATGTTAGGGTTAGGTGTTAGGGATAAGTGTGAGGGGTGTTACGGTTAGGGTAAGGGGTGTTAGGGATAAGTGTGAGGGGTGTTAGGGTTAGGGTAAGGGGTGTTAGGGATAAGTGTGAGGGGTGTTAGTGTAAGGGGTGTTAGGGATAAGTGTGAGGGGTGTTAGGGTTAGGTGTTAGGGTGAGGGGTGTTAGGGATAAGTGTAAGGGGTGTTAGGGTTAGGTGTTAGGGTGAGGGATGTTAGGGTTAGGTGTTAGGGATAAGTGTGAGGGGTGTTAGGGTTAGGGTAAGAGGTGTTAGGGATAAGTGTGAGGGGTGTTAGGGTTAGGGTGAGGGGTGTTAGGGATAAGTGTGAGGGGTGTTAGGGTGAGGGTTGTTAGGGATAAGTGTGAGGGGTGTTAGGGTAAGGTGTTAGGATGAGGGGTATTAGGGATAAGTGTGAGGGGTGTTAGGGCTAGGGGTGTTAGGGATAAGTGTGAGGGGTGTTAGGGTTAGGGGTGTTAGGGATAAGTGTGAGGGGTGTTAGGTTGTGAGGGGTGTTAGGGTTAGGTGTTAGGGTAAGGGGTGTTAGGGATAAGTGTGAGGGGTGTTTTATGGTGAGGGATGTTAGGGTTAGGTGTTAGGTATAAGTGTGAGGGGTGTTAGGGTTAGGTGTTAGGGTGAGGGGTGTTAGGGATAAGTGTAAGGGGTGTTAGGGTTAGGTGTTAGGGTGAGGGATGTTAGGGTTAGGTGTTAGGGATAAGTGTGAGGGGTGTTAGGGTTAGGGTAAGGGGTGTTAGGGATCAGTGTGAGGGGTGTTAGTGTAAGGGGTGTTAGGGATAAGTGTGAGGGGTGTTAGGGTTAGGTGTTAGGGTGAGGGGTGTTAGGGATAAGTGTAGGGGGTGTTAGGGTGAGGGATGTTAGGGTTAGGTGTTAGGGATAAGTGTGAGGGGTGTTACGGTTAGGGTAAGGGGTGTTAGGGATAAGTGTGAGGGGTGTTAGGGTTAGGGTAAGGGGTGTTAGGGATAAGTGTGAGGGGTGTTAGTGTAAGGGGTGTTAGGGATAAGTGTGAGGGGTGTTAGGGTTAGGTGTTAGGGTGAGGGGTGTTAGGGATAAGTGTAAGGGGTGTTAGGGTTAGGTGTTAGGGTGAGGGATGTTAGGGTTAGGTGTTAGGGATAAGTGTGAGGGGTGTTAGGGTTAGGGTAAGAGGTGTTAGGGATAAGTGTGAGGGGTGTCAGGGTTAGGGTGAGGGGTGTTAGGGATAAGTGTGAGGGGTGTTAGGGTGAGGGTTGTTAGGGATAAGTGTGAGGGGTGTTAGGGTAAGGTGTTAGGATGAGGGGTATTAGGGATAAGTGTGAGGGGTGTTAGGGCTAGGGGTGTTAGGGATAAGTGTGAGGGGTGTTAGGGTTAGGGGTGTTAGGGATAAGTGTGAGGGGTGTTAGGTTGTGAGGGGTGTTAGGGTTAGGTGTTAGGGTAAGGGGTGTTAGGGATAAGTGTGAGGGGTGTTTTATGGTGAGGGATGTTAGGGTTAGGTGTTAGGTATAAGTGTGAGGGGTGTTAGGGTTAGGTGTTAGGGTGAGGGGTGTTAGGGATAAGTGTAAGGGGTGTTAGGGTTAGGTGTTAGGGTGAGGGATGTTAGGGTTAGGTGTTAGGGATAAGTGTGAGGGGTGTTAGGGTTAGGGTAAGGGGTGTTAGGGATCAGTGTGAGGGGTGTTAGTGTAAGGGGTGTTAGGGATAAGTGTGAGGGGTGTTAGGGTTAGGTGTTAGGGTGAGGGGTGTTAGAGATAAGTGTAAGGGGTGTTAGGGTTAGGTGTTAGGGTGAGGGATGTTAAGGTTAGGTGTTAGGGATAAGGGGAAGGGGTGTTAGGGTTAGGTGTTAGGGTGAGGGATGTTAGGGTTAGGGTAAGGGATGTTAGGGATAAGTGTGAGGGGTGTTAGGGTTAGGTGTTAGGGTGAGGGGTGTTAAGGATAAGTGTAAGGGGTGTTAGGGTGAGGCATGTTAGGAATAAATGTGAGGGGTGTTAGGTCTTAGGGATAAGTGTGAGGGGTGTTAGAGTTACGTGTTAGGTTGATGGGTTTTTTGGATAAGTGTGAGGGGTGTTAGGGTTGGGTGCTAAGGTGAGGGGAGGATGGATTTCCCTATTGTTGCAGTATCACCTACACTCAGCCTCCTCTCAGTAAGACTGCAAGTTAGTTATGAATCCAAAATGGCTGCTGTCCATGAGTTAGAAGGGTCTGGAAGGCAGGGTATGATCATCATCCTCCCCTGTATCTCTTTACCACCTCCCTCATCATCCTCACCTGTGTCTCTTTCCCCCCTTCCTCATCACCCTCCCCTGTGTCTCATCCCCCCTCCTTCATCATCCTCCCACCTCCCTCATCATCCTCCCCTGTATCTCTTTACCCCCTCCCTCATCATCCTCACCTGTGTCTCTTCTCCCTCCATCATCATCCTCCCCTGAGTCTCTTTTCCCCCTCCCTCATCATCTTCCCCTGTGTCTCTTTTCCCCCTCCCTCATCATCTTCCCCTGTGTCTCTTCCCCCCCCTCCCTCATCATCCTCCCCTGTGTCTCTTTCCCCCTTCCTCATCACCCTCCCCTGTATCTCTTTACCTCCCCCCTCATCATCCTCCCCTGTGTCTGTTTCCCCCTCCCTCATCATCCTCCCCTGTGTATCTTCCCCCCTCCCTCATCATCCTCCCCCCTCCCTTGATGATAGGGGGGGAAGATACACAGGGATAAGTGTGAGGGATGTTAGGGTAAGGGGTGTTAGGGATAAGGGTGAGGGGGTTAGGTGTTAGGGTGAGGGGTGTTAGGGCTAAGTGTGAGGGGTGTTAGGGTGAGGGGTGTTAGGAATAAGTGTGAGGGGTGTTAGGTCTTAGGGATAAGTGTGAGAATGTTAGGGTTAGGTGTTAGGTTGATGGGTGTTATGGATAAGTGTGAGGGGTATTAGGGTTAGGGTAAGGGGTGTTAGGGATAAGTGTGATGGGTGTTAGGGTAAGGGATGTTAGGGTTAGGTGTTAGGGTAAGGGCTGTTAGGGATAAGTGTAAGGGGGTATTAGGGTTAGGTGTTAGGGTGAGGGGTGTTAAGGATAAGTGTGGGGGTGTTAGGGTGAGGGATGTTAGGGTTACGTGTTGGGGATAAGTGTGAGGGGTGTTAGTGTTAGGGTAAGGGGTGTTAGGGATAAGTGTGAGGGGTGTTAGGGTTAGGGTAAGGGGTGTTAGGGATAAGTGTGAGGGGTGTTAGGGTTAGGTGTTAGGGTGAGGGGTGTTAGGGATAAGTGCGATGGGTGTTAGGGTAAGGGATGTTAGGGTTAGGTGTTAGGGTAAGGGCTGTTAGGGATAAGTGTAAGGGGGTATTAGGGTTAGGTGTTAGGGTGAGGGGTGTTAGGGATAAGTGTGGGGGGTGTTAGGTCTTAGGGATAAGTGTGTGAATGTTAGGGTTAGGTGTTGGGTTGATGGGTGTTATGGATAAGTGTGAGGGGTGTTAGGGTTAGGGTAAGGGGTGTTAGGGATAAGTGTAATGGGTGTTAGGGTAAGGGATGTTAGGGTTAGGTGTTAGGGTAAGGGCTGTTAGGGATAAGTGTAAGGGGGTATTAGGGTTAGGTGTTAGGGTGAGGGGTGTTAGGGATAAGTGTGGGGGTGTTAGGGTGAGGGATGTTAGGGTTAGGTGTTGGGGATAAGTGTGAGGGGTGTTAGTGTTAGGGTAAGGGGTGTTAGGGATAAGTGTGAGGGGTGTTAGGGTTAGGTGTTAGGGTGAGGGGTGTTAGGGATAAGTGCAATGGGTGTTAGGGTAAGGGATGTTAGGGTTAGGTGTTAGGGTAAGGGCTGTTAGGGATAAGTGTAATGGGTGTTAGGGTAAGGGATGTTAGGGTTAGGTGTTAGGGTAAGGGCTGTTAGGGATAAGTGTAAGGGGGTATTAGGGTTAGGTGTTAGGGTGAGGGGTGTTAGGGATAAGTGTGGGGGTGTTAGGGTGAGGGATGTTAGGGTTAGGTGTTGGGGATAAGTGTGAGGGGTGTTAGTGTTAGGGTAAGGGGTGTTAGGGATAAGTGTGAGGGGTGTTAGGGTTAGGTGTTAGGGTGAGGGGTGTTAGGGATAAGTGCAATGGGTGTTAGGGTAAGGGATGTTAGGGATAGGTGTTAGGGTAAGGGCTGTTAGGGATAAGTGTAATGGGGTATTAGGGTTAGGTGTTAGGGTAAGGGGTGTTAGAGATAAGTGTGGGGGGTGTTAGGTCTTAGGGATAAGTATGTGAATGTTAGGGTTAGGTGTTAGGTTGATGGGTGTTATGGATAAGTGTGAGGGGTGTTAGGGTTAGGGTAAGGAGTGTTAGGGATAAGTGTGATGGGTGTTAGGGTAAGGGATGTTAGGGTTAGGTGTTAGGGTAAGGGCTGTTAGGGATAAGTGTAAGGGGGTATTAGGGTTAGGTGTTAGGGTGAGGGGTGTTAGGGATAAGTGTGGGGGGTGTTAGGGTGAGGGATGTTAGGTGTTAGGGATAAGTGTGAGGGGTGTTAGGGTTAGGTGTTAGGGTGAGGGGTGTTAGGGATAAGTGTAAGGGGTGTTAGGGTTAGGTGTTAGGGTGAGGGATGTTAGGGTTAGGTGTTAGGGATAAGTGTGAGGGGTGTTAGGGTTAGGGTAAGAGGTGTTAGGGATAAGTGTGAGGGGTGTCAGGGTTAGGGTGAGGGGTGTTAGGGATAAGTGTGAGGGGTGTTAGGGTGAGGGTTGTTAGGGATAAGTGTGAGGGGTGTTAGGGTAAGGTGTTAGGATGAGGGGTATTAGGGATAAGTGTGAGGGGTGTTAGGGCTAGGGGTGTTAGGGATAAGTGTGAGGGGTGTTAGGGTTAGGGGTGTTAGGGATAAGTGTGAGGGGTGTTAGGTTGTGAGGGGTGTTAGGGTTAGGTGTTAGGGTAAGGGGTGTTAGGGATAAGTGTGAGGGGTGTTTTATGGTGAGGGATGTTAGGGTTAGGTGTTAGGTATAAGTGTGAGGGGTGTTAGGGTTAGGTGTTAGGGTGAGGGTTGTTAGGGATAAGTGTAAGGGGTGTTAGGGTTAGGTGTTAGGGTGAGGGATGTTAGGGTTAGGTGTTAGGGATAAGTGTGAGGGGTGTTAGGGTTAGGGTAAGGGGTGTTAGGGATCAGTGTGAGGGGTGTTAGTGTAAGGGGTGTTAGGGATAAGTGTGAGGGGTGTTAGGGTTAGGTGTTAGGGTGAGGGGTGTTAGGGATAAGTGTGGGGGGTGTTAGGGTGAGGGATGTTAGGGTTAGGTGTTAGGGATAAGTGTGAGGGGTGTTACGGTTAGGGTAAGGGGTGTTAGGGATAAGTGTGAGGGGTGTTAGGGTTAGGGTAAGGGGTGTTAGGGATAAGTGTGAGGGGTGTTAGTGTAAGGGGTGTTAGGGATAAGTGTGAGGGGTGTTAGGGTTAGGTGTTAGGGTGAGGGGTGTTAGGGATAAGTGTAAGGGGTGTTAGGGTTAGGTGTTAGGGTGAGGGATGTTAGGGTTAGGTGTTAGGGATAAGTGTGAGGGGTGTTAGGGTTAGGTGTTAGGGTGAGGGGTGTTAGGGATAAGTGTAAGGGGTGTTAGGGTTAGGTGTTAGGGTGAGGGATGTTAGGGTTAGGTGTTAGGGATAAGTGTGAGGGGTGTTAGGGTTAGGGTAAGGGGTGTTAGGGATCAGTGTGAGGGGTGTTAGTGTAAGGGGTGTTAGGGATAAGTGTGAGGGGTGTTAGGGTTAGGTGTTAGGGTGAGGGGTGTTAGAGATAAGTGTAAGGGGTGTTAGGGTTAGGTGTTAGGGTGAGGGATGTTAAGGTTAGGTGTTAGGGATAAGTGTGAGGGGTGTTAGGGTTAGGTGTTAGGGTGAGGGGTGTTAAGGATAAGTGTAAGGGGTGTTAGGGTGAGGCATGTTAGGAATAAATGTGAGGGGTGTTAGGTCTTAGGGATAAGTGTGAGGGGTGTTAGAGTTACGTGTTAGGTTGATGGTTTTTTTGGATAAGTGTGAGGGGTATTAGGGTTGGGTGCTAAGGTGAGGGGAGGATGGATTTCCCTATTGTTGCAGTATCACCTACACTCAGCCTCCTCTCAGTAAGACTGCAAGTTAGTTATGATTCCAAAATGGCTGCTGTCCATGAGTTAGAAGGGTCTGGAAGGCAGGGTATGATCATCATCCTCCCCTATATCTCTTTACCACCTCCCTCATCATCCTCACCTGTGTCTCTTTCCCCCCTTCCTCATCACCCTCCCCTGTGTCTCATCCCCCCTCCTTCATCATCCTCCCACCTCCCTCATCATCCTCCCCTGTATCTCTTTACCCCCTCCCTCATCATCCTCACCTGTGTCTCTTCTCCCTCCATCATCATCCTCCCCTGAGTCTCTTTCCCCCCTCCCTCATCATCCTCCCCTGTGTCTCTTTTCCCCCTCCCTCATCATCTTCCCCTGTGTCTCTTTTCCCCCTCCCTCATCATCTTCCCCTGTGTCTCTTCCCCCCCCCCTCCCTCATCATCCTCCCCTGTGTCTCTTTCCCCCTTCCTCATCACCCTCCCCTGTATCTCTTTACCTCCCCCCTCATCATCCTCCCCTGTGTCTGTTTCCCCCTCCCTCATCATCCTCCCCTGTGTATCTTCCCCCCTCCCTCATCATCCTCCCCCCTCCCTTGATGATAGGGGGGGAAGATACACAGGGATAAGTGTGAGGGATGTTAGGGTAAGGGGTGTTAGGGATAAGGGTGAGGGGGTTAGGTGTTAGGGTGAGGGGTGTTAGGGCTAAGTGTGAGGGGTGTTAGGGTGAGGGATGTTAGGGTTAGGTGTTGGGGATAAGTGTGAGGGGTGTTAGTGTTAGGGTAAGGGGTGTTAGGGATAAGTGTGAGGGGTGTTAGGGTTAGGTGTTAGGGTGAGGGGTGTTAGGGATAAGTGCAATGGGTGTTAGGGTAAGGGATGTTAGGGATAGGTGTTAGGGTAAGGGCTGTTAGGGATAAGTGTAATGGGTGTTAGGGTAAGGGATGTTAGGGTTAGGTGTTAGGGTAAGGGCTGTTAGGGATAAGTGTAAGGGGGTATTAGGGTTAGGTGTTAGGGTGAGGGGTGTTAGGGATAAGTGTGGGGGTGTTAGGGTGAGGGATGTTAGGGTTAGGTGTTGGGGATAAGTGTGAGGGGTGTTAGTGTTAGGGTAAGGGGTGTTAGGGATAAGTGTGAGGGGTGTTAGGGTTAGGTGTTAGGGTGAGGGGTGTTAGGGATAAGTGCAATGGGTGTTAGGGTAAGGGATGTTAGGGATAGGTGTTAGGGTAAGGGCTGTTAGGGATAAGTGTAATGGGGTATTAGGGTTAGGTGTTAGGGTAAGGGGTGTTAGAGATAAGTGTGGGGGGTGTTAGGTCTTAGGGATAAGTATGTGAATGTTAGGGTTAGGTGTTAGGTTGATGGGTGTTATGGATAAGTGTGAGGGGTGTTAGGGTTAGGGTAAGGAGTGTTAGGGATAAGTGTGATGGGTGTTAGGGTAAGGGATGTTAGGGTTAGGTGTTAGGGTAAGGGCTGTTAGGGATAAGTGTAAGGGGGTATTAGGGTTAGGTGTTAGGGTGACGGGTGTTATGGATAAGTGTGGGGGGTGTTAGGGTGAGGGATGTTAGGGTTAGGTGTTAGGGATAAGTGTGAGGGGTGTTACGGTTAGGGTAAGGGGTGTTAGGGATAAGTGTGAGGGGTGTTAGGGTTAGGGTAAGGGGTGTTAGGGATAAGTGTGAGGGGTGTTAGTGTAAGGGGTTTTAGGGATAAGTGTGAGGGGTGTTAGGGTTAGGTGTTAGGGTGAGGGGTGTTAGGGATAAGTGTAAGGGGTGTTAGGGTTAGGTGTTAGGGTGAGGGATGTTAGGGTTAGGTGTTAGGGATAAGTGTGAGGGGTGTTAGGGTTAGGGTAAGAGGTGTTAGGGATAAGTGTGAGGGGTGTCAGGGTTAGGGTGAGGGGTGTTAGGGATAAGTGTGAGGGGTGTTAGGGTGAGGGTTGTTAGGGATAAGTGTGAGGGGTGTTAGGGTAAGGTGTTAGGATGAGGGGTATTAGGGATAAGTGTGAGGGGTGTTAGGGCTAGGGGTGTTAGGGATAAGTGTGAGGGGTGTTAGGGTTAGGGGTGTTAGGGATAAGTGTGAGGGGTGTTAGGTTGTGAGGGGTGTTAGGGTTAGGTGTTAGGGTAAGGGGTGTTAGGGATAAGTGTGAGGGGTGTTAGGGTGAGGGATGTTAGGGTTAGGTGTTAGGTATAAGTGTGAGGGGTGTTAGGGTTAGGTGTTAGGGTGAGGGGTGTTAGGGATAAGTGTAAGGGGTGTTAGGGTTAGGTGTTAGGGTGAGGGATGTTAGGGTTAGGTGTTAGGGATTAGTGTGAGGGGTGTTAGGGTTAGGGTAAGGGGTGTTAGGGATCAGTGTGAGGGGTGTTAGTGTAAGGGGTGTTAGGGATAAGTGTGAGGGGTGTTAGGGTTAGGTGTTAGGGTGAGGGGTGTTAGAGATAAGTGTAAGGGGTGTTAGGGTTAGGTGTTAGGGTGAGGGATGTTAAGGTTAGGTGTTAGGGATAAGGGGAAGGGGTGTTAGGGTTAGGTGTTAGGGTGAGGGATGTTAGGGTTAGGGTAAGGGATGTTAGGGATAAGTGTGAGGGGTGTTAGGGTTAGGTGTTAGGGTGAGGGGTGTTAAGGATAAGTGTAAGGGGTGTTAGGGTGAGGCATGTTAGGAATAAATGTGAGGGGTGTTAGGTCTTAGGGATAAGTGTGAGGGGTGTTAGAGTTACGTGTTAGGTTGATGGGTTTTTTGGATAAGTGTGAGGGGTGTTAGGGTTGGGTGCTAAGGTGAGGGGAGGATGGATTTCCCTATTGTTGCAGTATCACCTACACTCAGCCTCCTCTCAGTAAGACTGCAAGTTAGTTATGAATCCAAAATGGCTGCTGTCCATGAGTTAGAAGGGTCTGGAAGGCAGGGTATGATCATCATCCTCCCCTGTATCTCTTTACCACCTCCCTCATCATCCTCACCTGTGTCTCTTTCCCCCCTTCCTCATCACCCTCCCCTGTGTCTCATCCCCCCTCCTTCATCATCCTCCCACCTCCCTCATCATCCTCCCCTGTATCTCTTTACCCCCTCCCTCATCATCCTCACCTGTGTCTCTTCTCCCTCCATCATCATCCTCCCCTGAGTCTCTTTTCCCCCTCCCTCATCATCTTCCCCTGTGTCTCTTTTCCCCCTCCCTCATCATCTTCCCCTGTGTCTCTTCCCCCCCCTCCCTCATCATCCTCCCCTGTGTCTCTTTCCCCCTTCCTCATCATCCTCCCCTGTATCTCTTTACCTCCCCCCTCATCATCCTCCCCTGTGTCTGTTTCCCCCTCCCTCATCATCCTCCCCTGTGTATCTTCCCCCCTCCCTCATCATCCTCCCCCCTCCCTTGATGATAGGGGGGGAAGATACACAGGGATAAGTGTGAGGGATGTTAGGGTAAGGGGTGTTAGGGATAAGGGTGAGGGGGTTAGGTGTTAGGGTGAGGGGTGTTAGGGATAAGTGTGAGGGGTGTTAGGGTGAGGGGTGTTAGGAATAAGTGTGAGGGGTGTTAGGTCTTAGGGATAAGTGTGAGAATGTTAGGGTTAGGTGTTAGGTTGATGGGTGTTATGGATAAGTGTGAGGGGTATTAGGGTTAGGGTAAGGGGTGTTAGGGATAAGTGTGATGGGTGTTAGGGTAAGGGATGTAAGGGTTAGGTGTTAGGGTAAGGGCTGTTAGGGATAAGTGTAAGGGGGTATTAGGGTTAGGTGTTAGGGTGAGGGGTGTTAGGGATAAGTGTGGGGGTGTTAGGGTGAGGGATGTTAGGGTTACGTGTTGGGGATAAGTGTGAGGGGTGTTAGTGTTAGGGTAAGGGGTGTTAGGGATAAGTGTGAGGGGTGTTAGGGTTAGGGTAAGGGGTGTTAGGGATAAGTGTGAGGGGTGTTAGGGTTAGGTGTTAGGGTGAGGGGTGTTAGGGATAAGTGCGATGGGTGTTAGGGTAAGGGATGTTAGGGTTAGGTGTTAGGGTAAGGGCTGTTAGGGATAAGTGTAAGGGGGTATTAGGGTTAGGTGTTAGGGTGAGGGGTGTTAGGGATAAGTGTGGGGGGTGTTAGGTCTTAGGGATAAGTGTGTGAATGTTAGGGTTAGGTGTTGGGTTGATGGGTGTTATGGATAAGTGTGAGGGGTGTTAGGGTTAGGGTAAGGGGTGTTAGGGATAAGTGTAATGGGTGTTAGGGTAAGGGATGTTAGGGTTAGGTGTTAGGGTAAGGGCTGT
The DNA here is from genome assembly GCA_027410445.1 of Discoglossus pictus. Lineage (NCBI taxonomy): Eukaryota > Metazoa > Chordata > Amphibia > Anura > Alytidae > Discoglossus > Discoglossus pictus. The sequence goes on from CM050165.1 coordinate 156,928,140, forward strand.
TAGGGATAAGTGTAAGGGGGTATTAGGGTTAGGTGTTAGGGTGAGGGGTGTTAGGGATAAGTGTGGGGGTGTTAGGGTGAGGGATGTTAGGGTTAGGTGTTGGGGATAAGTGTGAGGGGTGTTAGTGTTAGGGTAAGGGGTGTTAGGGATAAGTGTGAGGGGTGTTAGGGTTAGGTGTTAGGGTGAGGGGTGTTAGGGATAAGTGCAATGGGTGTTAGGGTAAGGGATGTTAGGGATAGGTGTTAGGGTAAGGGCTGTTAGGGATAAGTGTAATGGGTGTTAGGGTAAGGGATGTTAGGGTTAGGTGTTAGGGTAAGGGCTGTTAGGGATAAGTGTGATGGGTGTTAGGGATAAGTGTGGGGGTGTTAGGGTGAGGGATGTTAGGGTTAGGTGTTGGGGATAAGTGTGAGGGGTGTTAGTGTTAGGGTAAGGGGTGTTAGGGATAAGTGTGAGGGGTGTTAGGGTTAGGTGTTAGGGTGAGGGGTGTTAGGGATAAGTGCAATGGGTGTTAGGGTAAGGGATGTTAGGGATAGGTGTTAGGGCAAGGGCTGTTAGGGATAAGTGTAATGGGGTATTAGGGTTAGGTGTTAGGGTAAGGGGTGTTAGAGATAAGTGTGGGGGGTGTTAGGTCTTAGGGATAAGTATGTGAATGTTAGGGTTAGGTGTTAGGTTGATGGGTGTTATGGATAAGTGTGAGGGGTGTTAGGGTTAGGGTAAGGAGTGTTAGGGATAAGTGTGATGGGTGTTAGGGTAAGGGATGTTAGGGTTAGGTGTTAGGGTAAGGGCTGTTAGGGATAAGTGTAAGGGGGTATTAGGGTTAGGTGTTAGGGTGAGGGGTGTTAGGGATAAGTGTGGGGGGTGTTAGGGTGAGGGATGTTAGGGTTAGGTGTTAGGGATAAGTGTGAGGGGTGTTACGGTTAGGGTAAGGGGTGTTAGGGATAAGTGTGAGGGGTGTTAGGGTTAGGGTAAGGGGTGTTAGGGATAAGTGTGAGGGGTGTTAGTGTAAGGGGTGTTAGGGATAAGTGTGAGGGGTGTTAGGGTTAGGTGTTAGGGTGAGGGGTGTTAGGGATAAGTGTAAGGGGTGTTAGGGTTAGGTGTTAGGGTGAGGGATGTTAGGGTTAGGTGTTAGGGATAAGTGTGAGGGGTGTTAGGGTTAGGGTAAGAGGTGTTAGGGATAAGTGTGAGGGGTGTTAGGGTTAGGGTGAGGGGTGTTAGGGATAAGTGTGAGGGGTGTTAGGGTGAGGGTTGTTAGGGATAAGTGTGAGGGGTGTTAGGGTAAGGTGTTAGGATGAGGGGTATTAGGGATAAGTGTGAGGGGTGTTAGGGCTAGGGGTGTTAGGGATAAGTGTGAGGGGTGTTAGGGTTAGGGGTGTTAGGGATAAGTGTGAGGGGTGTTAGGTTGTGAGGGGTGTTAGGGTTAGGTGTTAGGGTAAGGGGTGTTAGGGATAAGTGTGAGGGGTGTTTTATGGTGAGGGATGTTAGGGTTAGGTGTTAGGTATAAGTGTGAGGGGTGTTAGGGTTAGGTGTTAGGGTGAGGGGTGTTAGGGATAAGTGTAAGGGGTGTTAGGGTTAGGTGTTAGGGTGAGGGATGTTAGGGTTAGGTGTTAGGGATAAGTGTGAGGGGTGTTAGGGTTAGGGTAAGGGGTGTTAGGGATCAGTGTGAGGGGTGTTAGTGTAAGGGGTGTTAGGGATAAGTGTGAGGGGTGTTAGGGTTAGGTGTTAGGGTGAGGGGTGTTAGGGATAAGTGTGGGGGGTGTTAGGGTGAGGGATGTTAGGGTTAGGTGTTAGGGATAAGTGTGAGGGGTGTTACGGTTAGGGTAAGGGGTGTTAGGGATAAGTGTGAGGGGTGTTAGGGTTAGGGTAAGGGGTGTTAGGGATAAGTGTGAGGGGTGTTAGTGTAAGGGGTGTTAGGGATAAGTGTGAGGGGTGTTAGGGTTAGGTGTTAGGGTGAGGGGTGTTAGGGATAAGTGTAAGGGGTGTTAGGGTTAGGTGTTAGGGTGAGGGATGTTAGGGTTAGGTGTTAGGGATAAGTGTGAGGGGTGTTAGGGTTAGGGTAAGAGGTGTTAGGGATAAGTGTGAGGGGTGTCAGGGTTAGGGTGAGGGGTGTTAGGGATAAGTGTGAGGGGTGTTAGGGTGAGGGTTGTTAGGGATAAGTGTGAGGGGTGTTAGGGTAAGGTGTTAGGATGAGGGGTATTAGGGATAAGTGTGAGGGGTGTTAGGGCTAGGGGTGTTAGGGATAAGTGTGAGGGGTGTTAGGGTTAGGGGTGTTAGGGATAAGTGTGAGGGGTGTTAGGTTGTGAGGGGTGTTAGGGTTAGGTGTTAGGGTAAGGGGTGTTAGGGATAAGTGTGAGGGGTGTTTTATGGTGAGGGATGTTAGGGTTAGGTGTTAGGTATAAGTGTGAGGGGTTTTAGGGTTAGGTGTTAGGGTGAGGGGTGTTAGGGATAAGTGTAAGGGGTGTTAGGGTTAGGTGTTAGGGTGAGGGATGTTAGGGTTAGGTGTTAGGGATAAGTGTGAGGGGTGTTAGGGTTAGGGTAAGGGGTGTTAGGGATCAGTGTGAGGGGTGTTAGTGTAAGGGGTGTTAGGGATAAGTGTGAGGGGTGTTAGGGTTAGGTGTTAGGGTGAGGGGTGTTAGAGATAAGTGTAAGGGGTGTTAGGGTTAGGTGTTAGGGTGAGGGATGTTAAGGTTAGGTGTTAGGGATAAGTGTGAGGGGTGTTAGGGTTAGGTGTTAGGGTGAGGGGTGTTAAGGATAAGTGTAAGGGGTGTTAGGGTGAGGCATGTTAGGAATAAATGTGAGGGGTGTTAGGTCTTAGGGATAAGTGTGAGGGGTGTTAGAGTTACGTGTTAGGTTGATGGGTTTTTTGGATAAGTGTGAGGGGTGTTAGGGTTGGGTGCTAAGGTGAGGGGAGGATGGATTTCCCTATTGTTGCAGTATCACCTACACTCAGCCTCCTCTCAGTAAGACTGCAAGTTAGTTATGATTCCAAAATGGCTGCTGTCCATGAGTTAGAAGGGTCTGGAAGGCAGGGTATGATGCTGATTGGCTGGAATGTGTCTGCTGACTGTGAGTTGCAGGGTCAAAGTTTGCTCAATGATAAAGTATAGGGGGCGGATCAAACCTCGCATATGTTCACAGTTCGCCGCGAACACGAACATGCTATGTTCGCAGGGAACAGTCCGCCGCCGAACTATTCGCGACATCTCTAATAAAAATTTAAGAAATCCCTTCATGGATAGAGTCCCAGATTTTCCACTTTAAAAAGTTATTGCGGGAAGTGCTTATATCTTCACAATTAGTTTGTAGATATCTTACTCGTTGGATCATTAATAAAATTGCATTCCAAGTAGGAATTTTATTAGATTTCCATCGAGAAATGATTGATATTTTTATTGCCATACAAATTAAAATAATAAAAGCTTTCTTGTCTAAATTTATCGGTTTTGTGAAAATATGCAACAAGCTACATTGAGGTATAAAGGGAAGTTTAAATTCTATGGAGCGTTCAATAAACTCAAAACCTTCAAACCACAAGGGTTTAATTAATTGGCAATCCCAAAATGTATGAAGAAAATCACCATATATGCCACATTGTTGTTCCAGCACATACTGTCTTGAAGATTGTGTGAAAATTGGTAAATTTGAGAAGGCACCATGTACCACCTGTTTACCAGTTTAATGTGGAGTTCTCTATCAAAAGGGTGTTTAACGAACTTGTTGGTCCCATACAGTGAGGATACCCATATCACCCAAGGGAAGGAGATACCAAGATCTCTTTCCCAGTTTTCCATACCCAATGTTTTATTAAGCACCAAGGGCCTCCCTATAATATTATAGCATTTAGATAATAAACGGCTATAATTGTTAGAATTAATACGTTTTTCCAGAGATGTCAAGCAACCCTCAGCCGTGTTTGATGGATATGGTGCGGATAAAAGCGTTGAGAGTTGTTTGACTTTTAGCCAACAATTAGAAGGAAGCCCATAGTTGGAAAAAAGTTGATCTAAAGAAAGAAGACGGCCCTCATAATATAAATCTTTTACATATAGTGTTACTAGTTCTATCTCAGAACACAAACCAAGCTTATGAAATGTGAGGGCTGGGAGATTTTGAATTAAAATGCTAGTGGTGGGTATTAGCTGATATTTATTATTTATAAGTCTCCACAAGTTATAAATATTCTTAACAATTTGAGAGCCATCTAAGAGCTCCTTAGATATATTGTAGCCCATAAAAAATAAGAATTTAAGATCTATACAAGGAACCAAAGCTTTCTCAATTTGAGACCAAACATAGGACCCACTTGAATTAAGCCATTTTAGTGCATGTGTCAGCATATTGGCATCATGGTATAATTGCAACATAGGATAAAACAATCCTCACTGAGAGAATGCTCTAGTAAGAGTTAATCTCTTAAATCTAATATGTTTTGAGGAATGGATACATTTATCTATAACAGATTGACATTTTTTAACCTGATATTGAGATATTCTAATCGGTATACAGCTAGTGAGATAATTAAATCTAGGAAGAAGCACCATTTTAATAATGGCAATTCTTCCACTGAAGGATGCTTTAACTCCTTTCCAACCTTTTAAAATGTTTAGCCATTTACTATAGAGGGCATTATATTTTTGAACTTTTCTACAAAAATAATACCCAGATGAGTAAAAGAGTTGGAGTTTCAATTGAATGGGTAAGCTTCCCTTAAAGATCCTCTGCTTTTTTCAGAGAGATTTATCTCTAAAGTATCCGATTTTTGTAAATTAAGGGCCCTATTAAATTCCAGCCTCATAAATAAGAGGCTTCTACTTAAGCCCTACGTACTGCAAAGTTTCTCTAAGTTCCAATGCTATTAAATTAGCCCTGCTGCGAGCAACGTATGAGCTACGCAGCAGGGCCGTACGTATCTACACTGCGTAAATGTACATGAGGAGTGACAGCCTGCGAGATGATATCGCAGGCTCCCACTCCTCATCAATTGCTGCGGGGGTCCTAAAAGGGACCTCTGCGGCAGTCCCCCACATAAGCCCTGCCGTGGGGGGTACTCCAAACCCCCCCCCCGGCACCTAAAATTAACACCCCCTCAATGCGGGGGTCCCCGTCGAGACCCCCAAAGTGTCCTCACATGAACACCTTGCTGCAGGGGTCCATAGGTACCCCCGCAGCCCCCACACATTAACCCCTTGCAGCGGGGGTCCTCGATCGGCACCGATCAGGCCCCCCGCTGCATTTAAAACTTTTAAATTCCCCGCCGCGGCTCCTTAAAGGGGCCGCGGCACACTATTACCCAATCCCGGCCGCGGCACTTAAAATTAACCCCCCTCTATGCTGGGGGTCCCCATCGGGACCCCCGAAGTGTCCCCACATAAACCCATTGCAGGGGGGGGCCCCGATCTGCATAGATCAGGCCCCCCGCTGCATTTAAAACTTTTAAATTCCCCGCCGTGGCTCCTTAAAGGGGTCGCGGCACACTATTACCCAATCCCGGCCGCGGCACTTAAAATTAACCCCCCTCTATGCTGGGGGTCCCCATCGGGACCCCCGAAGTGTCCCCACATAAACCCGATCGTGACCCTGCTGCAATTCATTTTTACATTTCCCGCCTCGCGGGTCCTCAAAGGACCGTAAAGGTCCTGAAAGGACTCGCACTAAAAATATTAACCCCAGGCAACTATAATTACCCCATTCACTCATGATGGTCAATACAGACCACCATAAGGCCTAAATTAACCCATTAACTCATGGTGGTCAATACAGACCACCATAAGGCCTAAATTAACCCATTAACTCATGGTGGTCAATACAGACCACCATAAGGCCTAAATTAACCCATTAACTCATGGTGGTCAATACAGACCACCATAAGGCCTAAATTAACCCATTAACTCATGGTGGTCAATACAGACCACCATAAGGCTCTATTTAACCCCATCAGTCCCATAAGGGTATATTATTACCATTATGGGCCTGTTACAACCCAACATTAACCACATAAGTGCCATGATGGTCCTCAAGGACCATCATGACACTAACTACAAACACTACACTATAACCCCCAATAAACCATTTAATCTAAACTAACCCCCCTCTACACTAATCTATTAACACTTACACTACCTACCTACACTACCTACCCCCTAATAAACCTCCCCAACACTCTAATTACAAAAAACAAAAAACCTACAGTACAGAAAACAAAAAACCTACAGTACAAAAAACAAAAAAAACTACAGTACAGAAAAAAAAACAAATTACAACCCCACCCCCCACTACAGAAAACAAAAAAATACATTACAACCCCACCCCCCACTACAGAAAATAAAAAAATTACACACCTGAAAAGGAAAGACAGATAAACACAATACAATACATACATATAATACATATAATACATTACATACAATACATGACATTACATATAATATATTACATATAATATATTAAATATAATACATTACATATAATATATTACATATAATATATTAAATATAATATATTACATATAATATATTACATATAATATATTAAATATAATATATTACATATAATATATTACATATAATATATTAAATATAATATATTAAATATAATATATTAAATATAATATATTACATATAATATATTACATATAATATATTAAATATAATACATTAAATATAATATATTACATATACTATATTACATATAATATATTACATATAATACATTACATACATTACATACAATACATGACATTACATACATTACGTATAATATATTACATATAATTTATTAAATATAATATATTAAATATAATACATTACATATAATATATTACATATAATATATTAAATATAATATATTACATATAATATATTACATATAGTCCAAATCAAATACCCCCTATCTATCTAACATACAATCTATTTAATTTAAAATAAATCCTAACTATATCAAATACATCCCCCTATCTATATAATATACAAAAAATCCTAACTACATACACAGACCCTAATTCTAAAATAAAATAAAATAATTACAGTCCTAACTACATACACAGACCCTTATTCTAAACTAAAATAAAATAATTACAGTCCTAACTGCACAGACCCTAATTCTAAGCTAAAATCAATAAATTAAGACCACTTACCTTTAAGATGTTGCTTCAGATCACTAACCTATGGGTCAAACAAAAAAAAAAATTAGTACAAAACATTAACATCCAATAAATAAACATTCTATACATTCTAAATATTCAACTCACCTTTACAGCATGTCCCGTCACTGTTTAGCTCTTCCGGCGCGGCCCTGTTAAAAAAAAAACACAATACATGAATACATTAATACAATATCTAAACAATAAATAAAATACACAAATAAACATCTAAATATACATTTAACTTACCTCCCCGCGATCACAAGCCAATCACAAGCCGCCAATGCCAATTTCCTCCCGGAAACGACTCCGGGAGGTTCATTAGCGTCGGGGACGTCTGCCAGTGCAGACCTCCGTTAGTTTTTTTTTTTTTTTTTTTTAGAGCGCGGATGGTTCCGCGGCCCAGCCGGGGCTGAAGGAGAGAAGGCCGGGGACATCGCGGGGAGGTAAGTTAAATGTATATTTAGATGTTTATTTGTGTATTTTATTTATTGTTTATATATTGTATTAATGTATTCATGTATTGTGTTTTTTTTTTAACAGGGCCGCGCCGGAAGAGCTAAACAGTGACGGGACATTCTGTAAAGGTGAGTTGAATATTTAGAATGTATAGAATGTTTATTTATTGGATGTTAATGTTTTGTACTAATTTTTTTGTTTGTTTGACCCATAGGTTAGTGATCTGAAGCAACATCTTAAAGGTAAGTGGTCTTAATTTATTGATTTTAGCTTAGAATTAGGGTCTGTGTAGTTAGGACTGTAATTATTTTATTTTAGTTTAGAATAAGGGTCTGTGTATGTAGTTAGGACTGTAATTATTTGATTTTAGTTTAGAATAAGGGTCTGTGTATGTAGTTAGGACTGTAATTATTTGATTTTAGTTTAGAATAAGGGTCTGTGTATGTAGTTAGGATTTTTTGTATATTAGATAGATAGGGGGATGTATTTGATATAGTTAGGATTTATTTTAAATTAAATAGATTGTATGTTAGATAGATAGGGGGTATTTGATTTGGACTATATGTAATATATTATATGTAATATATTATATTTAATATATTATATGTAATATATTATATGTAATGTATGTAATGTCATGTATTGTATGTAATGTATGTAATGTATTATATTTAATATATTATATGTAATATATTATATGTAATATATTATATGTAATGTATTATATTTAATATACTATATGTAATATATTATATGTAATATATTATATGTAATGTATGTAATGTCATGTATTGTATGTAATGTATGTAATGTATTATATGTATGTATTGTATTGTGTTTATCTGTCTTTCCTTTTCAGGTGTGTAATTTTTTTATTTTCTGTAGTGGGGAGTGGGGTTGTAATGTATTTTTTTGTTTTCTGTAGTGGGGGGTGGGGTTGTAATGTATTTTTTGTTTTCTGTAGTGGGGGGTGGGGTTGTAATTTTTTTTTTTTTTCTGTACTGTAGGTTTTATTGTTTTTTGTACTGTAGGTTTTTTGTTTTCTGTACTGTAGGTTTTTTGTTTTTTGTAATTAGAGTGTTGGGGAGGTATATTAGGGGGTAGGTAGTGTAGGTAGGTAGTGTAAGTGTTAATAGATTAGTGTAGAGGGGGGTTAGTTTAGATTAAATGGTTTATTGGGGGTTATAGTGTAGTGTTTGTAGTTAGTGTCATGATGGTCCTTGAGGACCATCATGGCACTTATGTGGTTAATGTTGGGTTGTAACAGGCCCATAATGGTAATAATATACCCTTATAGGACTGATGGGGTTAAATAGAGCCTTATGGTGGTCTGTATTGACCATCATGAGTTAATGGGTTAATTTAGGCCTTATGGTGGTCTGTATTGACCATCATGAGTTAATGGGGTAATTTAGGCCTTATGGTGGTCTGTATTGACCATCATGAGTTAATGGGTTAATTTAGGCCTTATGGTGGTCTGTATTGACCATCATGAGTTAATGGGGTAATTTAGGCCTTATGGTGGTCTGTATTGACCATCATGAGTTAATGGGTTAATTTAGGCCTTATGGTGGTCTGTATTGACCATCATGAGTTAATGGGTTAATTTAGGCCTTATGGTGGTCTGTATTGACCGTCATGAGTTAATGGGTTAATTTAGGCCTTATGGTGGTCTGTATTGACCATCATGAGTTAATGGGGTAATTTAGGCCTTATGGTGGTCTGTATTGACCATCATGAGTTAATGGGTTAATTTAGGCCTTATGGTGGTCTGTATTGACCATCATGAGTTAATGGGGTAATTTAGGCCTTATGGTGGTCTGTATTGACCATCATGAGTTAATGGGTTAATTTAGGCCTTATTATGGTCTGTATTGACCATCATGAGTTAATGGGTTAATTTAGGCCTTATGGTGGTCTGTATTGACCATCATGAGTTAATGGGGTAATTTAGGCCTTATGGTGGTCTGTATTGACCATCATGAGTTAATGGGTTAATTTAGGCCTTATGATGGTCTGTATTGACCATCATGAGTTAATGGGGTAATTTAGGCCTTATGGTGGTCTGTATTGACCATCATGAGTTAATGGGTTAATTTAGGAATTATGGTGGTCTGTATTGACCATCATGAGTTAATGGGGTAATTATAGTTGCCTGGGGTTAATATTTTTAGTGCGAGTCCTTTCAGGACCTTTACGGTCCTTTGAGGACCCGCGAGGCGGGAAATTTAAAATTGAATTGCAGCAGGGTCACGATCGGTGCCGAGTGGGGTTAATTTTAAGTGCATAGAGGGGGGTTAATTTTAAGTGCCGCGGCCGGGATTGGGTAATAGTGTGCTGCGGCCCCTTTAAGGAGCCGCGGCGGGGAATTTAAAAGTTTTAAATGCAGCGGGGGGCCTGATCTATGCAGATCGGGCCCCCCCCCCTGCAATGGGTTTATGTGGGGACACTTCGGGGGTCCCGATGGGGACCCCCAGCATAGAGGGGGGTTAATTTTAAGTGCCGCAGCCGGGATTGGGTAATAGTGTGCCACGGCCCCTTTAAGGAGCCGCGGCGGGGAATTTTAAAAGTTTTAAATGCAGCGGGGGGCCTGATCTATGCAGATCGGGGGCCCCCCCTGCAATGGGTTTATGTGGGGACACTTCGGGGGTCCCGATGGGGACCCCCAGCATAGAGGGGGGTTAATTTTAAGTGCCGCGGCCGGGATTGGGTAATAGTGTGCCGCGGCCCCTTTAAGGAGCCGCGGCAGGGAATTTAAAAGTTTTAAATGCAGCGGGGGGCCTGATCTATGCAGATCGGGGACCCCCGCTGCAAGGGGTTAATGTGGGGGTGCTGCAGGGGTCCTGATAGAGACCCCTGCAGCATGGGGATGTGTATAGGGTGAAGGGGGGAGCCTCACACTGCTGTCTCGGGCTGTTCCGAGGCAGCACGTAGAGGCTTTCGGATCCCTTGCGTGGACTTTTTGTCCACGTAGGGATTCTTACGATATGCGAGACTCGTGCATAGATTTAAGGCTACGTAGCTCTCTCGGAGCCTATTCTCGGCCATTTTCTCGCAGTCATATCGCAAAGCAGGCTGCGAGAGATTCGGTTCTCGCAAACAGCAGGAAAACTGCCTTTTGCTAGCACCGAGAGAACTACGAGGGAGAATTTAATAGGGCCCTGAGTTTGTAATTTGATATTAAACTGTAATCATTAAACAATAAAATCAAGACTTTCAAAGATTCACCAGGGCATGTAATAGATAACACTATGTCATCACCAAAAAGAGATATTTTGTGTTCTCTCTCGCCCAACCTAATGCCACGAATGGCTAGATTAGATCTGATGGCTACTGCCAATGGCTCTATCAGTAAAACAAATAGGATGGGAGAGAGAGGACACCCTTGCCGGGTTCCATTTGATATCCCAAAAGAACGAGAGTGGAAACCAAAATTAGATACTGACGCAGAAGGGGATTTATATAAAGCCCCTATCGCGTGAAAACCAAAGTTTCCCAAACCAAATTTCCTCAAAGTAAGATCTATATAATCCCACCCTACCCTATCAAAAGCCTTTTCAGCATCCAATGAGAGAAATAGGGTGGGAACCTTTGTCGCTTTTGATTAACAGATCAAATTAGATAGTTTTCAAAAAATTATCCGAACCAGATCGGCTGGAAATAAATCCCAGCTGATCAATGTCTATCAGTTTATGAATAATCTTTTGAAGCCTAATCGACAGGATTTTAGAGTATAACTTTACATCTACATTCAATAATGATATAGGTCTGTAGCTGGAGCAAAAATGTGGATCTTGTTTAGGTTTGGGAATCATAATCAATTGAATGGGTAAGCTTCCCTTAAAGATCCTCTGCTGTTTTCAGAGAGATTTATCTCTAAAGTATCCGATTTTTGTAAATTAAGTTTGTAATTTGATATTAAACTGTATTCATTAAACAATAACATCAAGACTTTTAAAGATTTACCAGGGCATGTAATAGATAACACTATGTCATCACCAAATAGAGATATTTTGTGTTCTCTCTCGCCCAACCTAATGCCACGAATGGCTAGATTAGATCTGATGGCTACTGCCAATGGCTCTATCAGTAAAGCAAATAGGATGGGAGAGAGAGGACACCCTTGCCGGGTTGCATTTGATATCCCAAAAGAACGAGAGTGGAAACCAAAATTAGATACTGACGCAGAAGGGGATTTATATAAAGCCCCTATAGTGTGAGAACCAAAGTTTCCCAAACCAAATTTCCTCAAAGTAAGATCTATATAATCCCACCCTACCCTATCAAAAGCCTTTTCAGCATCCAATGAGAGAAATAGGGTGGGAACCTTTGTCGCTTTTGATTAACAGATCAACTTAGATAGTTTTCAAAAAATTATCCGAACCAGATCGGCTGGAAATAAATCCCAGCTGATCAATGTCTATCAGTTTATGAATAATCTTTTGAAGCCTAATCGACAAGATTTTAGAGTATAACTTTACATCTACATTCAATAATGATATAGGTCTGTAGCTGGAGCAAAAATGTGGATCTTGTTTAGGTTTGGGAATCATAATTATACTAGCATTAACCATTTCTGGAGAGATAACCCCTTCCGTCTTGATTTCATTAAATACATTCATAAGGTGAATACATAATGTTGAGGAAAAATGTTTAAAGAAAAAAATTGCTGAATCCATCAGGGCCAGTATTTGGTATAAGATTTTAACTTAGAGATTACCTCCCTAACTTCCTGAACAGAAATAGGGGTGGTCAATTCATCTAGTTCCTCTTGGGAAACACTGGGTATCTTAAATTGATCCAGAAAGGATTGAATTTGCAATAATGACGGTTTGTGGAAACCATTGTCCTTAGATAGATTATAAAGGTTATCGTAAAAATTGGCAAACAGATTGGCGATCTCCTTAGGGCACATCGTAGGTTGGCCGTTGTTCATTATATAATCAATTCTTCTCCCTAAAGATCTCTGTTTAATTTTGTATGCCAATAATTTACTAGTTCTATTATCTTGATGGTAATAAAGTTGTTGCATACGCCAAATCCTTTTGTCTGACAAGAGTTGGTTAATTTTGTTTACTTTGTTCTGAACCTTTTTAATTTCAACCATTATAGCATCTCTAGGGTCCATTTTATTCATGGTTTCCAATTTATTTAAAATTAATATATAGTTCTCTAAGGGACTCTACACTTTGTTTCATAACCTGGGACCTTAGTTTTATTAATACACCCCTAATGAAGGCCTTGTAAGCATTCCAAAGGACACCCTTAGAGGAGACTCTACCAAAATTTGATTGACTCTTCGATCAGAAACTGTTTTCTGGATTCCTCCTTAATTAAATTATCTAAAATTTCCAACGCGGGCGACTAGTTTTGTGCAAATTAAAATTAACCTCCATGGAAATACAGGATGATCTGAAAGAGCTATTGAATCAATATCAACCTTTCTTATATTGTTCATAGTACTACTATCAGCCAAAAACAAATCTATACGGGAATATAACTTATGTACATTAGAAAAAAAAGTATAGTCCCGTTGATTTGGATTTAGGACGCACCATGTTTTAAATAAGTTGAGTCCATTAAACCAATTTGAAAATTTGAGTGCTACATTCTGAATTCTATTTAAGCTTTTACAAATAGTTTAAGATTTTCTATCTTTTTCAAAGTTAGGGAGAACATTGAAATCTCCTGCCACAATCAAAGAACCATAAGCAATTTTTTTTAATAGAAGCCCCAAGATGTTTGAAAAAAGGTAACTGATTATTATTGGGGGCATATAAGTTAACTAAAGTGACTTTGTGGTCATTTATCGATCCTGCCATAGAATATAACGTCCGTGGGGGTCTAGAATACAAAATTCCTCTACTAGGGGTAAAACTTTTTTTTTTAAAATAGCAACACCTTGTGATTTTTTATTGAAAGTAGCGATATGTTTGAGACCAAAAAGGGAGTCACCCAAGTATGGAGTTTTAGACTGAGCCCAATGGGTCTCCTACAAAAACACAATATCTGCTTTTTGTTTTTTGCTAAATCTGAATAGCGTATGTCTCTTGCCAGGGGAATTTAAGCCGTTAACATTAAAGCTCAATATTTTTACAGCCATATAAAAAAATCAATGGATGAAATATACTCAACTTTGTCATCATAAAACATACTTGACGAACAATCAATCTAGCTGCAAACATACCATATCTTAGGTACTTTATCCCAGTCCAAGGACTAGCGAGAAGGAAAGTATCTATAGATCTCATACTAACAAACTGCAAACACAAGCACACAGAAACACAACTAGGTTGCCTCACAGAATAGGGGCAGCCTATACAAGCAGGGCTAAATGCCAGTGTTAAGAAATGGAAGGCCTGTTGTAATGGGGGACACCCGCCCCCGTGGGAATGCTTAAATACAAAAATAGATAAGTGCAAAAGAAAACAAATAAAGCTCAGCTATCAACTTGGCATCCAAATTTTTTTTTAAATTAGGACAAGAAAAAAAAAAAACAACAGGTCTACCCAGCTAGATTATAAGAGATAGTCAAACATCTCCTTATATTCATACCAGTTGTGAGGAATATAAAATATAAAACACACAGTGTTAAAAAGAGAAAGGAAAAAATCCTTTCAAAAAAGTGCAAAATAGTTTTTACATTAATCTTATTATTCAGTGAAATTATTTCGAGTCGTAAACACATAGTGATAGCTAAACTACTTGTGAATGTTGCTTTGTCGCTAGGTATATCTAAAAAAAAAAAAAACAGGTAAATAATTCTGAAAATATTGTCCCAATAGTTCATGTAGATATGTGCCAGCTTGACAGAAGAGCAAATCCTTCTTTTGGAGAGTTAATTTTATATCCAACAGAGTCTCTTTGGATTGATAAACCAGTTGGAAAAGTCCATTTGTAGACCAGACCCTCTTTCCTTAGGGTTTGGGTTAGTTGAGCAAATTCACATCTTTTGCTTAAAGTCGCTGGAGAAAGATCCGCAAATATTTTAATGAATTCATATGGGGAATCAAAAGATTTAACCTTATAACTGGCCTTTACAATATTCTCTTTCAAGGAAAGGAAATTAAATTTAACCATAACATCTCTAGCTCCCTTATTTTGCAAATATGATGGAAGAGGAATACGGTATATTGCATCAAATTTGTTTTCCAGCTTAGCAAAAGAGAGAACCAAAGAAACAAAAAAATTTGAAATATAATCAGGTAGATCAGGATTTTTGATTTGCAGGTATACCCCTTAAATGTAAATTAGAGCATCTTGAGAGATCTTCCCGTTTGAATGGTAGTCTTGAGTTAAATTCTCCAACTTCAGTTCTAATTCTAAGGTTCTGTTGTTAACATCTCTTATTGCTTTAGCGTTATCCATAATTTGCTGTTTAATATATGCTAGCAGACTCACTTGAAAGTCCTGCAAGATATTCCTCATTTTTGATGGGGTAAGCATTTCATCATCATGCAGTTCAGAATCTTTGCTAGACATACTTTCTGAGAGCTTTGAATTATTATGTGTAAGTTTGTCTGCTTGCAAAGGAGAATCTGCAAAAGGTGGAAGATGGGTCTTCTCTTTGTGTATAGGAGAAACAGCTTTAGAGGCGTAACCTTTCTTGTCCTTAGGTTTACCCTAACTTGGAATTATTGGACTGAATAAATAACCTTGTTATAGGTCAAGTTCACCAATAGTATATCCAAAAACGATTCTTAAATGCTGGTATTAGGTTAAGGCTCTTTATTTGTTAAAAATTCCTGCAGGCCGCTCACCTCATATGTTACTGGTAAACTTTGAGATGGTCACAATATGCTTCCCTCCTTAACTTTATTGCCAATCATCTTAAGCAAAAAATTATTGTCACGTGAATTATCAGCTTAACATAACACTCATTAATAGTGGGTTACCTTTCCCTAGTGGACTTATAGACACAAAAGTCGCCTCACCACTGTAGGAAAATGGGTAATGGTTGGTTGGTTGGATGGGTAAAGTTGGTTACCTAATAGAAAGCATTGCATACGTGTACTTTAAACACTATGATGTTATTTCTTGTATCTCTCTAAATGTATTAGAGTGATATCTAACTTTCTTGTAGATTCAGGCAACCCAAAAATGGGAGTTTAAAGGTAAATAATTTTACATAAATTGTCAGCTCAACAGTGTAGTAGTTGATAATATAATTACATTTCCTTACAGTGCACTTATAGACACCGAAGTTACTTCACCACTTTATGGAAAAAAAAGAAAAAGGCTGGAGGTTGAAGTTCCCCTCTAGTAATACCTTTGTTTACTATACTGTAAGATTTCAAATTATCCACAAAATGTATTTGACTCACAATTATCGAAGGTAACAATTTGGAATGAGCATTGCCGCCGTTGTATCAGAACATAACGCTCCCTCATATCTCCTTTGCACAAACTTACACAAACATCCGCTCTCACAGCGAAGAACGCTGCCAGCAACACAGCCAGAGTTCCTCCATGCGACCGGGAACACGAGCTAGCAAACCTCCAGACATTCTAGCTTGCTCCAGCGCCAACCCGCGAACCGCGGCAAGAGGTCTCTCCCATGTCAGGAATCAATTGAGAGGCGATGAGTGTGTATCAGAGCGCCCAAAGGAGCAGCGTTGTCCCCATCGGCCTAGAACCGCATCACGCGGGAATCCAACCCATTTCCCGTCATGCCCCCAGGTGCACTGCACTGCCACTAGAACACATTTTAAAACGTTAGGTATTGTTTTTAATAGCTCTTTATCAGGTATTGAAAATTGGACCTCCGTTTTAAAGAAAATACAAGATAAAGTAAATTTTGGGTTATTAAGAAACCTGTTTTTAAAAAAAATTAATTATCAAATAAGTTTTATTTCTAATTTTACTGTTAGAAGGTTTTATTTTTCCTCCCAACATTTTATGGTTTAAACATTCTTTTTTTCTTTCTATGGTCTTTGAAAATGGAGAAACTTGCAAGGGATAAAATATGCAGAAAACATGAACTAGGGGGGAAAAATCTTCCAAATATTGACAGGTTTTTAATGTTGAAAATCATATCGTACTGTGTGAAAAAAACTGAAGGAAATGATACTGCTGCTTTTATTAAATTTTATACAGGACACATTTTTTCAAGATCATTTTATCAAACCCATATGCTTTTAACTCGACCAAAATTTTATTATGATATTAATCATTTTATAAAGAAGTATAAAATTAATGTTTTAAGATTAGATATTGTCAAACATGAAAAAAGCTTGACTTGAAGTTTTAACAAACATCCAAAGAGATTTAGCTTGGGCAACAGTGCATGACTGTATCCCAACTAGAGTATTTCAACATAAAAGGAGATTAGTATTAAGTGAAATATGTCTCAGAGAGAACTGTGTTGGAAGCGAGGCCGTGCTACATTTATTTTGGGGTTGTTCTTTTGCACAAATGATATGGGAAAAAAATGATACCTATTTTATAACAAATTGGAGGGGTTAATATAACATACAATTTCATGTTATATGGTTCTTTTAATATAGAAAATAAAAGACAAGAACAAATTACATGGCAGATTATAAATACAGTCAAAGAAACTTTATGGAAGCTGGATAATCTGGATATATTTAACAGGGAAATTTTAACTGTACAGCAAAGTATTAATATCATTTTTAGCCAAATGTACAGTGGATATAAAAAGTCTACACACCCCTGTTAAAATGTCAGGTTTCTGTGCTGTAAAAAATGAGACAAAGATAAATCATTTTAGAACTTTTTCCACCTTTAATGTGACCTATAAACTGTACAACTCAATTGAAAAACAAACTGAAATCTTTTAGATAGAGGGAAGAAAAAATATAAATATAAAATAATATGGTTGCATAAGTATGCACACCCTTAAACTAATACTTTGTTGAAGCACCTTTTGATTTTATTACAGCACTTAGTCTTATTGGGTATGAGTCTATCAGCATGGCACATGTTAACTTGGCAAGATTTGCCCACTCTTCTTTGCAAAAACACTCCAAATCTGTCAGATTGCGAGGGCATCTCCTGTGCACAGCCCTCTTCAGACCACCCCACAGATTTTCAATCGGATTCAGGTCTGGGCTCTGGCTTGGCCATTCCAAAACTTTAATCTTCTTCTGGTGAAGCCATTCCTTTGTTGATTTGGATGTATGCTTTGGGTCGTTGTCATGCTGAAAGATGAAGTTCCTATTCATGTTCATCTTTCTAGCAGAAGCCTGAAGGTTTTGTGCCAATATTGACTGGTATTTGGAACTGTTCATAATTCCCTCTATCTTAACTAAGGCCCCAGTTCCAGCTGAAGAAAAATAGCCCCAAAGCATGATGCTGCCACCACCATGCTTCACTGTGGGTATGGTGTTCTTTTGGTGATGTGAAGTGTTATTTTTGCGCCAAACATATCTTCTGGAATTATGGCCAAAAAGTTCAACCTTGGTTTCATCAGACCATACACACCTTTTCTCACATGCTTTTGGGAGACAACATATGTGTTTTTGCAAAATGTAGCCTGGCTTGGATGTTTTTCTTCGTAAGAAAAGGTTCTCGTCTTGCCACTCTACCCCATAGCCCAGACTTAGGAATAATACAGGAGATTGTTGTCACATGTACCACACTGCCAGTACTTGCCAGATATTCCTGCAGCTCCTTTAATGTTGCTGTAGGCCTCTTGGTAGCCTCCCAGAACAGTTTTCTTCTTGTCTTTTCATCAATTTTGGAGGGAGCTCCAGTTCTTGGTAATGTCACTGTTGTGCCATATTTTCTCCACTTGATGATGACTATCTTCACTGTGTTCCATGGTATATCTAATGCCTTGGAAATTCTTTTGTACCCTTCTACTGACTGATACCTTTTAACAATGAGATCCCTCTGATGCTTTGGAAGCTCTCTGTGGACCATGGCTTTTGCTGTGGGATGCGACTAAGAACATTTCAGGAAAGATCAACTAGAGCAGCTGAACTTTATTTGGGGTTAATCAGCGGCACTTTAAATGATGGCAGGTGTATGCTGACTCCTATTTAACACGATTTGGAATGTGATTGCTTACTTCTGAACACAGCTACATCCCCAGTTATAAGAACGTGTGCAGACTTATGCAACCACATTATTTTTCTTTATTTTTTCTTCCCTCCACTTAAAAGATTTCAGTTTGTTTTTAAATTGAGTTGTACAGTTTATAGGTCACATTAAAGGTGGAAAAAGTTCTGAAATGATTTATCTTTGTCTAATTTTTTTACAGCACAGAAACCTGCCATTTTAACAGGGGTGTGTAGACTTTTTATATCCACTGTATATTTATTAATTACTTGATAAAAAAAGACATAATGATACTGAAAATTTATGGAAATAAAAACATTGGACTAAAATGCTAGTACAGAATAATTAAAAGTTTTATCATATTTTATTTTTTTTTCTTTCCCTCGTAATTAATTATGTATAAAAAATTCAGAGACATGGCGAGGGACAGAAGACGAAGGGAAAGATACAGAGTATTGTAAGGACAGCAGGGGATGAAGGGACAGCATAGATTAGAGTTTAAGGGACAGTTAGAAGGAAAAGTTTTAGGAAAGTTAAATTTCAGTATTTATTTTTAAAAAGGATTTGTTTATAAGTTAGGTGATTTTATGTATTAGTAAGCAAATCTTTTCTTATGAAAACTTTTCTTTTATGGAAATATTTTTCTTTTTATGAGAAAAATGTCTCTTTTATTGATAAATTGTCCTCGTTTCTTATATGCTGTGTTTTTAAAATCTGTATTTTACCCAATATATTTAAAATATGACGTATTGAACATTTTATTTCCCTGTGAGGATTTTGTGTAGTTTTCCTATGATGAGGAAAACATTTGACAAAAAAAAATTGACTTTTTATTATCTGTCATGTTTATGAAAGCCTGTAATAATGTATGCTTGTTTTTTATAGTTTTCTAATAAATTAAAAGAAAAAAAAAAAAGATACGCTTTTTTAAAGATAAAGTTTGATGAGTTTCTCCATGCCTCGATGCTAGAGGGTGCACTTTTATTCCAGATCTGTGTTGTTTCTCGTGTCTGTCAGTCACATCCAGGTATTACCCAAAGGTTCTTATGTGTGCACTTTGCCAGCTCACTCACTAGTTCATGTGAAGACACAGACTGAGGTCATAGGCATTATGAAGTCATGCACAGGTTACTTTCTCCAAAGCAGGTATCTAAGGGGATGCCATTAGTTGGTCTGCATTGGGTCAGTAGTAATCAGTGACTGCTGCTTCTCATGGTTCTGCAAAAGAAAAAGGCCAGTTTGTTGGCTTCTAGGAAAGGGGTGAGAAACCTGCGGCCTCTCGGTTAGCTTGCAGGCTAAATGGATTTTTTTTGGCCCATATGTTTACACTGCACATTGCAGAAGCTGCACTAGATAGAAGGTAAATTGCTTTTGGACATCAATAAAAGTCTTTATTTTATGAACTGTTATATATACAAATTACTTTTCCTGGTTCTAATTTGCCTTTCAATCTATGTTTTGTGTGTCCATTGCACCTTTTACCAAATCTATTGCTTCGACCATCTGAAAAACATGGGATTACAGAAGGGAAGTTCATGTCTAAAGGGCAAGGTTTGTAATATCTGTCCCTTTCCCATGGTGCAACATATTTGAATACCATCGGATTTAAAACTAGAATGAATAATAATACATACAAATATTAATAGATAGATAGATTTTTAGTTTCTTACTACTACTTACGACTATAATCATAAATTATACTGCATTGGAAGGTACTTGTATTCTGATTTCTTCAGGTGAGAGGAAGGAGACAATTTTTACCCTGTGACCATTCCCTAGGATTTCACTGTAGTCGATTATAAGTCCAGAAGAACCAATGGCTCTATAAACTTGCTTGTAACACATGCTGTCTTTTCCTTGAAGCTAAGCAAGCTTCCCCCTTGATGGAAGACCTCATATGTGATTAGTCTTATTTTTGTAAATACAGAAGAAATGTCATACTAGGGCTCAATGCACTCCTTATCCATAACAATATTAAATATTTTTCATCCACATGCTGACATTTTCTTTAAGTAAAATGTGATTTGGTTGTTCAGTCATGTCCGAATCTCTGTCACACTATGGACCTCAGCATGCCAGGCACATCTTGTGTCTGGTTGCGCTCATCCAAAAGATTGTAATGGCAAATAAACTGTAGTGGGTTCAGCTCATATCTCCCCTCTCTATTACACTAATCCCAGCTCTCACACATATTTTCAACCTTTCCCTTACTACTGGCATGTTTCCATCTTCTCTAAAACATGCCATAGTTATACCCACCCTCAAAAAACCCTCATATGACTCTGACGTTGCATCTAACAACTGTCCTATCTCTCTGCTTCCCCTGGCTTCCAAACTGCTGGAGCGGCTCGTCTATAACCGCCTTACCAGCTTTATTTCCTCTAACTCCCTTCTTGACACCTTCCAATCCAGCTTTCGGCCCCAACACTCCACTGAGACAGCTCTCACTAAAGTCACCAATGACCTGCTTACCGCCAAGTCAAAAGGTCACTTCTCAATTCTTCTTCTTCTAGATCTCTCTGCTGCCTTTGACACTGTCGACCTTCCACTTCTACTCATATCCTCTTCTCCCTCGGTATTCGAGACACTGCTCTCTCGTGGTTCTCATCATACCTACAAAATCGATCATTCAATATCTCCTTCTCTAACACCTCTTCTTCTTCTCACCCCATGTCTGTTGGTGTACCCCAAGGATCTGTCCTTGGCCCCCTCCTCTTCTCCATCTACACTTCCTCACTTGGTACTCTCATAAACTCTTTTGGACTTCATTATTATCTCTATGTAGATGACACCCAAATCTACCTCTCCGCACCAGATCTATCCCCCTCTCTTCTAACACACGTCTCCAACTGCCTCTCTAGAATATCCTCTTGGATGTCCACCCACCATTTCAAACTCAACATGTCTAAAACTGAACTCCTCATCTTCCCTCCCACTCCCACAGCCTCAATTTCTTCCAATCTCTCTCACTGTCAACAATGACATCATCACCCCCTCCTCCCAAGCCCGTTGTCTTGGAGTTCTACTGGACCCCGCTATGTCTTTCATCCCTCACATACAATCACTAACTAAATCTTGTCTTCTCTATCTAAAAAACATCCCCAGAATTCATCACTATCTTACACAAGATACAACTAAATTCCTTATACATTCTCTCATCATCTCTCAACTAGACTACTGCAACTCGCTTCTTGTTGGCCTACCTACCACCTGACTGTCTCCACTTCAATCCATTATGAATGCCTCTGCTAGACTCATCTTCCGTACACAACGTTCAGTGTTGGCATCACCTATCTATCAATTACTCCATTGGCTTCCCTTAGCCTCAAGAATAAAATTTAAAATCATGACCCTAGCTTACAAAGCCCTCAATAATAATGCTTCCCATTACATCTCTGCTCTCACCTCGAAATACTCCCACACCCGCCCTCTTCGTTCTGCTAATGACCTTCTTCTTTCTACAACTCGTCACCTCCTCTCACTCCTGCCTCTAGGACTTTTCTCGTGCTGCCCCATGTCTCTTGAACTCCTTGCCTCGCTCCACCAGATTATCCCCTTGCCTCAAAACATTTAAAACCTCACTGAAATGCATCTCTTTAAAGTAGTGTATCACCTTCCACCCTAACACACTTATCACCTCTCTCTCCCTCTTTTACCACTCACTATCCCTTAGATTGTAAGTCTGCAAGTTTCTATCCTAAGTACTTTGGGAATTCACCATGGACATTGGATTCCTAGCTCAAAGACAGGGCCCTCCTTCCTTTGCTAAATGTTAATCTGTATTTATCACTGTCTGAACCTAATTTATGTACAGCGCTACGGAATATGTTGGCGTGTTATAAATAAACTATAATAATAATAGTGGGTTGCCAATTCCTGAACCTGATTTGTCTGATCTCTTTGCTATGGCCTGCCCATCTTGGGTGACTCTACATGGTATAGCTCACAGCTTCATTGAGGTGCACAAGTGCCTTCACCATGACAAGGTAATGATCCAGTAGAGGAAAATATAATTTCCTTGTAATAACTTACTAAAAATAAAAGTAATATCCTCTCCAATTGTCTGTGTTTCTTTCTGTGGCCATGCGTAGTATTTACAACTTCTTAAACCTTCCCACTTTAATTACCATGCACACATCGACCCTCCCATCTATCTATCTATCTATCTATCTATCTATCTATCTATCTATCTATCTATTTATCTATCTATCTATCTATCTAGTTTATTTTGCATCAAAAGAGTTTTAGCAGCATGACACAGGTGTGGTGGGTCACTTGGGCATATTTATTTTCTGCTAGAGGAAGTTGAAGCACATGGATAGTTGTGGTGCAGCTGCCCCTTGTGGGAGTTTGTCTCTTCAGGTGAAATAAGGTGTGAGTGCATCTTGGAAATGAAATCAACTCTATTTTTCTAACTAACATGTATTAGGGATGCTGTGCAACACAAGCTTTGATACCCTGTATTAAAGATAATGTTTGATGTGTTTCACCATGCCTCGCTGCTAGAAGGTGCACTTTTATTCCAGATCTGTGTTGTTCCCCCTGTCTGTCAATCTGTCAGTCACATCCAGGTTTAACCCAGAGGCTCTTATGTGTGCATTTTGCCAGCTCACTCCTGAGAAGACACAGACTGAGGTCATAGGCATTATGAAGTAATCTACAGGTTACATTCTCCAAAGCAGGTATCTAAGGGGATGCCATTAGTTTGTCTGCATTAGGTCAGTAGTTATCAGTGACTGCTGCTTCTCATGGTTTTGCAAGAGAAAAAGGATTTTGGGAAAGGGGGTAGAAACCTGCGGCCTTTCGGTTAGCTTGCAGGGTAAAAGGAACTTTTTTGGCCCATATATTTACGCTGCACATTGCAGAAGCTAGAAGGTAAATTGCTTTTGGACAGCAAGAAAAGTCTTTATTTTATGAACTGTTATATATACAAATGACTTTTCTTGGTTCTAATTTCCCTTTTAATCTATGTTTTTGTGTGTCCATTACACCTTTTACCAACTCTATTGCTTCGAACATTTGAAAAACATGGGATTAGAGAAGGGAAGTTTATGTCTAAACTGGAATAAAACCACGGAAGGGACCAGTGTTCTAATATCTGTCCATTTCCCATGGATTTAAAACTAGAGTTAATAATAATAATACATACAAATACAATTAGACTAGCAACTTGCCCGTCAAAAAAATTATGGCAATTAAATGTGTATGTTTTGAATTCTGTTTTGAAGGTAATATGCGTAGTTGACACTTTTAACCTTTTTTCTTATCTATTAAGAAGTACAATTATTATATGAAACATGTTTATTTTTTTAACATGGTACTTGTAGGTGAGCAACTCTTAAATTATGTTTTTTTAAGAGTAGTAACATTTTAATGTTAGAACAGGTCAACATTGTATTAATGAGAATTGTAAACATGACATAATGTTTTGTAACATGCAACTTGTAGATTAACAACTGTTAAACTAAATTTGTATTGAATCCAGTGGAAGGCAAACAGTAAAACCCCCCATTGAAACTTAGCCAACTGTATCAAAGGGGGGGGGGGGAATCCTTCCTGACCCCAATAACTGGTGTTCGGATTACTCACTGGATTAATATTTTCCATTGAATAATGCAGTTTAATTGTATAACAAAAGCTCCTTCTCCTCTTAACATGAACTTTGAAATATATGCAATGAAACAACTTTGCACACCTTTTTCCCAAAATAGTAACATTATAAACAGTAACTTAATGAAGTAAAATGTAAAATATAATTGTTCTAAAACGCAAGCAAAGTTTTTTGTGGGGCTAATCATGCTAAAAGGCTACTTCCATAAAATTAAAATATCTTATTTTGTTGTTGTTGATTTTTGATGGTTGACATTTTGTTGTTGTAATTTGTGAAAATAGCACATAGAGTTTCCTATGTGAAATAGTGGTTCTATAAAAAGAGAACGCCAGACATCAAAGTTCGTCCTTGGGGTGTAACCACTGTTCTCTATGGTTTTAGCCATTTTATAGAGTTTCTTATGGAAATAGTGGTGCTCTAAAAATAGTGTGAGTGACAAAAAAATTTCATCCTGGAAATCAAACCACTGTGCTCTATTTTTATTTTGTTTTTTCATCAGAAATTGTCATTGAGGTGACTTTTTTTTAGTTTTTTTTTTGTTCTGTGCCATGTCTTGTATTGTTATATTTTGTGGAATTAAAGTTATAGTAACTCATAGTAGACAATGTTTTTTGTAAATGAAGAAGAAAGAGAAAAAAGTGGCAACTAATATAATACATACAGAAGACACAATAATGTCCAGTAGTATGAGAAGGGGGGCTAATAAATACAATCAGCTCATACGGTCTGACCACAAGATTGTGAAAATGTTACAATCATAGATAGAAGGTCAAGGACATACCAAATCATAGCTGAAAGTATGAGGCTAATATAACAATGGCATGAAAAATAAAAAATAAATAAAACTTAGCCTTTAAATAGGTACATGTAAAAAAAAAAAATGTGAAAAAAAGGAAAAATATGAAAGATATATACAATGATAACAAATGTGTCATAAAGGGCTAGACACAGGAGCCTATATATGTGAGGTGCTGCAGTGCTAAATAAGGGACATAACAATGATGTCCTGGGTAACCCAAAATTAGGCATGTGGGACACCTATGTCCAGAGTAAAGACATGAGACAGCTGCAACAGTTGGCACACAAATACAGAGTGTGGAAAAGAGGCATAAACCAAAGTATATGCTTGGTCCCAAAAATAGGCAGACTCATATGGATAAATACGTGTTACTCACTGTTGAAGAGGTTCCATGTCTCTGCTCCCAAGATACACCAGCTGCAATCTTGCAGTCTCACACACCACGCGCTGTTGGTTGGCGTGGTATAGCGCTGTGTCACTCGTCAGTGACGTATTCGCGCATTACCCGCGATTTGGCGCCAACCACACATGCACGCGACCGCGCTTGCGCGTGACCTGGCCTGTAAGAGCCGAGAACGGTCGCACATGCGCCTCAGAATCGCCCAAGGCGCGTTTCGCACCAAATTGCTTCTAATGGGGCTGTATTACCAGTGATTCTGCCTCATTTATATACCTGAACAGGGATCTCATTAACCCCTCATGGGTCTGTATGTCCTTAAAGGGAAAGAAAAAAGAAAAGATTGATAATAATATGTGACCTAATACTGTTCTTTGCAGTATTAAAACTAGATAATATATCTAATACTGTATATCAATATCCAACGAAAAAGAAAGAAATGAATACATAAATTGATAATGACAAAATGATAATACATCTGAAAAATGTAAAAAAACTAAATCTTGTATATAAAACACTTTCTGAATAATTAATAAATAAAGAATAGAAAATACAATATAAGGAAATATGGGGGGATAAAAGAGAAGAGTATGGGTGGTATGTATGATCCACCGAGGGCGACATGATGGCCAAATGTTGATGCCACAGATCCACTCAACAGAAAAAAGAAACAGATTAAAATTGATGAGAATTTAGATAATGTATGTAAGAGAACTAAACAGTATGTTGATTATGGTTGATTAAGAAAAGAGGTTATTCATAAGAATACAGTATAATTAATTGCCTCATTGAGACCTGATGGGGCCATTGTATTGAGCAGGAAGATCCATTTGCTTTCTGCTTTTAAAATGGTATTTTCCAGGTTGCCTCCTCTTATGCCCAATGAAATTTGTTGGATCATCCAGCATTGCAGTTTTGTAGAATCAGACTTGTGGAATTGTAGGAAGTGTCTAGCGACCGATGTTAACTTCTTATGGTTTTCCAAGTCTTTCCTGCTATTTTTGATGTTACGGATGTGTTCGCCCAGGCGTTTCTGCATCTCACGTGTAGTCATGCCCACATACTTTTTGGATGGTTTACAAGGACATTCCAAAATGTATATGATTTGTTTGGAACTATAACTGAAAAGTTGTGGGACAAAATGTCTATGTCCAATGTTAAAAATTGTCACGTTTTTAATATGTGGGCAGATACTGCAATGTGCACAACGATAATTGCCCTTAATAATGTCCTTTTTATTTGTATATTCTTTAATGAAGTGACTTGATACTAACATATCACCCAAAGAGGGAGATCTTTTCCAACTTGCTTGGATTCCATCTTTAAACCAAAGTTTAAGATCCTCGTCAGTCCTTAAAATATGGAGGCGTTTATGAAGTATACTGAGAGTTTGTTTCCATTGGGCATGGTAAGATCCGATGAATCTGATCTTATCATCCACGGGCCTCTTAGATTTGGGGGTTAATAGAATATCTCTGTCTAAGTAGAGGGCACGATGATAGGTCTTCTTAGTGTGTCTATTGCTGTAGCCTCTCAACTTGAGAAGACTGCGTAATTCCTGTGCCCTTTTTTTGAATATTTCAACTTGGGAGCAATTACGCCTTAGACGAATAAATTCCCCGAATGGTATACTTTTTTTTGTTGAAGGAAGATGAAAACTTTTGTTATGTAGTAAACTGTTTGAGGCAGTTTCTTTACGGAACAAGTCTGTTGAGATTTGACCATTAGGTCCTCGGAATATTGTGATATCTAGAAAATCTACTTTGTTCATATCCATTTGATATGTTAATTTGAGGTTAAGATTGTTATCATTGAGTTTTTGCATGCACTCATCCAAAAGTTCCTTGGAACTATCCCAAAGTATAAAGAGATCATCTATGTATCTTAGCCAGATCTGAATATGCTCTGTATACTTGTTCATATTGTCTCCAAGTGCTACTTGATGCTCCCACCACCCCATATAGAGGTTAGCGTAAGTTGGGGCACATGAAGTGCCCATTGCTGTTCCTCTTATTTGCAAGAAAAATTTGTCATTAAAAGTGAAATAGTTGTGAGTAAGGACAAAGTGTAAGAGTTTTATGATAAATTCGTTCCTGTCATCTTCTCCTTCTTGGTGTTTAATAGACGTATACAATGATTCCACATCACAAGTTACTAAATATGTAGTTTAATTGAGTATAATACCATCCAACTTTTTCAGGATATCCATTGTGTCACGGATATAGGATGGGAGGCTGATCACGAAAGATTTAATACATGCATCGACAAATTTGCTTGCTGATTCTGTTAAATTGCCTCTCCAGGATACAATTGGTCTCCCCGGTGGATTAACTTGTCTTTTGTGGATTTTCGGAAGAAGATACAGTGTTGCTGTTCTCGGTTTTTCAACCTCTAGGAACTCAAACTCGCGTTTGGATATTAGTCCATTTGTAAAGGCCTCCGAAATAATTCTGTTGTAAGTTGTCAGAAATTCTCTAGTAGGGTCGCCTAATAACCTCCTATAACATTTTGGGTCTGATTACTGTTTTACGGCTTCCCCAATGTACTGTTCACTTGGCCACAGCACCACATTACCACCTTTGTTTGACGGTTTGATCACAACGTCTTTCCATGATTTCATTTCATCTATACATCTACGTTCTTTAATGCCTAAAATAGAGGCATAAGTTGTTGGTAGTTTTTTGAGATCATTAATAACAAGTTTAGTATAGATGTTAATTTGTGGACAAATATGCATGGGTGGGACAAACTTGGATTTTTTTTCAATTGTGAAGTTCCCATATCTGGTTGGAGAGTTGTCTGTTCTTGTGCTGCTTCATTTTCTGCTAACAAATCACACAGGTCTTCAAAGGTCGGTTTTTCAATGGTCTCAGGGTCAGACTCTTCTCTGTGGTAACATTTTTTAAGAAGTATCTTTCTAGCAAAAAGATTGACGTCTTTAGCTACATCGAATAACTCAAAAGAATTAGTCGGTGAAAAAGATAGTCCTCTTTGAAGAGTACTAATTTGATCTAAAGTAAGTTTTCTCTCTGTAAGATTGACGATGTGTAATTGATCCAATGTATTATTATTAGGGTTCGTAATGGTAGCATCAGTATATTGGTCATATGAACTTTCTGTCAAATTGTTGACAGTATTTGGTTGGACTATTACTATTTAGATTTCTTGCGCCATTGATTGGTTGATACAGTCGGTCGATACCCCCATGTCTCTCTGTTTCTGAGTGTTCTGTATTGGGTCAGGGCTGGACCATACTCTACATGTCTTGTATTGTTATATTTTGTGGAATTAAAGTTATAGTACCTCATAGTAGACAATGTTTTTTGTAAAAATGCAGCCATCATCTAATAAATCACCTTGACTTTGGTTGTTTTCAATGTAAACTTAAATAGCCTCTGGATTCTTGCATCTTGCAACATACAGCTGGCCATGTGCAAAAACTGGTTCTTCTAAAAAGATACCCACAGATTTGAAAGTTTGTCCTTGTGATTTATTAATGGTCATGACAAATGACATGATGATGGGAAATTGTCTTCTCTGAAGTACAAAAGGGAGGCTTTTGTTGTTTCTCCTATTCAGGGTAGAATTGCCTGGTATTTCGGGGCTGGGTCACTCTTTTGAGTGGGACCAGACTGATATACTATAAGGGTAATAGGGGACTCCAGATGTGGACCCCTTGCTCACAGTGCCTTAGAGAGTTCAGCTGCACCTCACTGACGAGGCCCATAAAGGCCGAAACGCGTCTGGGGTTTGCTGTTTCTCCAGTTCAGGGTAGAATTGCCTGGTATTTCGGGGCTGGGTCACTCTTTTGAGTGGGACCAGACTGATATACTACAGGATATTTCTCCCTGTGAAGGGCACAAGTGAGCTAAAAGAGGTTGCTCTCAGAGTGGCGTATCATGGCCATATAACTCAACTATTAAGGTTGGTTCGTTCTCTGATGAGCACCTCTCACTTAGTTTTTCTGTTTATGCAAATTACTCTTAGGGTTTAGTCTCCCTAAGGGTAATAGGGGACTCCAGACGTGGACCCCTTGCTCACTGTGCCTTAGAGAGTTCAGCTGCACTTCATTGACGAGGCCCATAAAGGCCAAAACGTGTCTGAGGTTTGCTGTTTATCCTGTCCAGGGTAGAATTGCCTGGTATTTCGGGGGTGGGTTACACTTTTGAGTGGGACCAGACTGATATACTACAGGATATTTCTCCCTGTGAAGGGCACAAGTGAGCTAAAAGAGGTTGCTCTCAGAATGGCGTATCAAGGCCATAGAACTCACCTATTAAGGTTGGTTCGTTCTCTGATGAGCACCTCTCACTTAGTTTTTCTGTTTATGCAAATTACCCTTAGGGTTTAGTCTCCCTAATGGTAATAGGGGACTCCAGACGTGGACCCCTTGCTCACTGTGCCTTAGGTAGTTCAGCTGCACCTCACTGACGAGGCCCATAAAGGCCGAAACGCGTCTGAAGGTTTGCTGTTTCTCCTGTTCAGGGTAGAATTGTCTGGTATTTCGGGGCTGGGTCACTCTTTTGAGTGGGACCAGACTGATATACTACAGGATATTTCTCCCTGTGAAGGGCACAAGTGAGCTAAAAGAGGTTGCTCTCAGAGTGGCGTATCATGGCCATAGAACTCACCTATTAAGGTTGGTTCGTTCTCTGATTAGCATCTCTGACTTACAGTCTTATTAAATTGCGATTCAGCAAATTTAAAAGGGCTCTATATAAGCACATAGCATATTTTTTTACAGAAGTTTTTAGTTAGTGAAGACCTTGCTTTTGGATAGAAGTTCACTGACTAAAAACTTCTGAAAAAAAATATGCTATGTGCTTATATAGAGCCCTTTAGAATTTGCCGAATTGCAATTTAATAAGGCTGTTAGTTTTTCTATTTATAGGTTAGGGCACATAAAAAAAATATTTATTCTTCAATTTTGTATGTGTTACCAATATTTGTTGTACTATCCTATTTTTTGTACGCCACTTTTGTCATTAGAGGTTTAGGTTATGGGTTAGGCTTAGAGGTTGGTGCAGACAAAACAGGATTCATTCTTGCATTTTATACGTGTTAGCAACATTTGTTGGAGTATCCTGTGTTGTGTGCACCATTATTGGCATTAGGGGCTTCTGATTTATTTTTGTTTTTCATTTTGACATTGGCGCACAGCCAACAGGATAGGTGTTTCTTTTTTTATTTATTGTAGCTTACCTATTTAGTGTAATTTGCAGATTTTAAACTTCTAAAGTGATAATGAAATTGCTTCAGAAGTAACGCAACCAGTGAAATGTGTTCATCACCTGAGGAGAAATGTAGAAATATCTGGAAAGTGTGCAGTATTTATAGACTTTGAGCTGAAGTAGAAACCGTTAGAACGCAATACGCATGCGCTATTCGCGTTCCAGCCGTCAATTTGCGTTCCAGGAGCCATTTTGCGGAAAGTAGTTACTTGTTGCATGTAAAATGGTCGTGATTTTGTGTGTGGTAAGTCGCGCATGATGTGCGTTACGTGCCGCATCATGTGTTCTTGAGTGATGGTTCAGTTTTGCGAGTACGTGTTGTAATTTTACATCCTTAGCCTCGTTTTAGTTTTTTTCGGCGGCCAATTTTTCTCTTGCTTAGGGGTTTTTCGAGCGTCTAAACTTTTTAAATTGTACTGAAATCGAGGTGTAACCTGACTTCCAGACGTCCTGTTTTTGTGTTTATTTAGTGTTTTTTAATGTTTTCCGCTGTGCGCATGTTGTTCTTTAAGGTCATATTTTGGCGAGTCCGTAATGGATTTTTTCTAAGTCCCGCGGGTCATAATTTTTTTTGTGGAGGCCGGCAATTTTTTGTTTTCTAAGTCCCTCGGCTCGTATTTTTTTTGTGTAAGTCCGTAGTTAGTCATTGCGTGTTTGCTGTTTTTTTCAAAGTCCCACTTCTGTGGGCGTTTGTAAGCAGTTGTGAGGCACCGTAGAGCCTCCACCTGCGAGGGTCCCCATATGCGGCCTGCAATGAGCCTTTGGCTCATTGGAGCCGAAGCTGGAGCCTCCACCTCCTCAAATGCAGCCCCTCGCTTTGCGAGGGTCCGCATTTGCAGGCCGAAAGTCGTAGGGGGTAGTAGGGATGAGTGCCTATGGCGCTTATCTTCACCAGCGCAAGGAGTGCCTTCGGCGCTCCTTGCCAGCAACTGCAGTCCTCGCTTTGCATTAGCAACAACCCGTATTGCTGAGAACTATATATGTGATAGATAGAATTTCTTACTACTTATCATAAATTATACTGCATTGGAAGGTACTTGTATTCTGATTTCTTCAGGTGAGAGGAAGGAGACAATTTATACCCTGTGACCATTCCCTAGGATTTCACTGTAGTCGATTATAAGTCCAGAAGAACCAATGGCCCTATAAACTTGCTTGTAACACATGCTGTCTTTTCCTTGAAGCTAAGCAAGCTTCTCCCTGGATGGGAGACCTCATATGCGCTTAGTCTTAATTTTTGTAAATCCAGAAGAAATGGCATACTAGGCCTCAATGCACTCCTCATCCATAAGAATAATAAATATTTTTTTTTCACATGCTGACATTTTCTTTAAGTAAACTGTGATTTGGTTGTTCAGTCATGTCCGAATCTCTGTGCCTCTATGGACCTCAGCACGCCAGGCACATCCTGTGTCTGGTTGTGCTCATCGATAAGGTTTTCATGGCGAAGAACCTATAGTGGGTTGCCAGTTCCTTCTCTAGTGAACCACAATTTGTCTGAATCTGAACCTATATCTATATACATGTTTTACCCTGCTCATGTATATCCAAAATGTATGATTACTTACAAATCTAAGTCCATATATGCTTATACATAAATACGTATATATCTCTTTAAGTTTTATGTGTTTTAATTATAAAAAGGGAGGAATGTCATGGAAAATTATATATTTCCTTGTGCTTAACCACCTGGTAATATGTGAAACTTTGTAGAATGTCCTTAAGTCATTTTGGATTGTATGCACATGATCAAGATAAAACAATTAAGAAGCTGTCCTTGAAAATTTTGAGTTTGCAATTATAACTTAGAATAGAATTGGCCCAAGAAGCTTACAGACAGCCCCAATTTCCTCTTTTTGTGTCCTTTACAACTGGCCAACCAGGATGATAAGGACATCTGCACATACATTTATGGTATAAATACGTGTAAGAAATGATCATTAAACAAAGACCATTTTGAATCACTATACCTGTGTGTTTTCTTCCTGAGTCTCTCGCTGGTACCAGGCTAACCCTTTGTGTGCTGTGTTCTTCTCGTTTACAGGATAATATTTCCGTAATTATTATTTTCTCTGGATAAGTCCTACTACAATTTAAACAAAGCTTTTTTTTTTTTATTCCATCCGAGAAAGTATTTATTTATGCTGAATATTGCCATGCCAGCAAATGTAACTGTGAGGAAATAAACCTACATTTTCTTAAAAGCGATATGTCAGTATTCTGGTGGTGTCTTTGCATTGTTCAGTTGTGACTTCATGGACCGCAACCACCATTCTTTTGACTATAACAAAGACTGTAAATCTGAATCAACTTTTGCACAGTAACCTTTAGAAATACAAGGTTAAATTTAGCTACAGTTGCTTAATTATCAACGGAAGTGAAAACTTATTGATTATCAATGGATAACTTTGTGGCCTCATAAGCAATTTATTTATAACATTTCCTCTGTATGCTGCATTGTGGGACTACAATAGCTGATTATGCACATCTGTGTTGTAAACACTGTGACTCCACAATTCCACTCCACATTTTTAAATTGTCACAGTTGCAAGATTTTGCCTTTTATTACTTAAACAAGCACCAAGCACATATGCTCCCAATAAATTAGATTTATGTTTATTTTACCATTTTGTGGTGCATAAGAGAATGAATGGGTGTCCCCATTTTTTTAAAGGATTGATTTAACTAGCATCCAGCACCCCTGCCTAGAGACTTTGGGCCTCATTCTATTAGTGGCCGTAAATCGGCCGTAAGGCTGCGATTCCTTGCGGGGGTTCTGTTAACTCGCGATTCTATTATACGGCCCCGCAAGGATCTCCTCTTACGGCCGGCCGCATATCTTGAAACCGGCTGTAAGCTGTGAAATCTAAAAACGCAAAAATAAATTCAAGCCTGCACTGTACAGCTCTGTAAATGCTAGGGATCATATTGGGGGACATGAGGATTAAAAGTAACCCCCTCTCAAGCTTGCACATCAGCCCAAACCCGAGTTCAAATTAACTGTTTATTTTCCGGCTGCGGCGTGGGCGTGTCTGAAGTGCTCCAAGCACTCTGGACTTTTTACATGGATATTTTACGGATATTAAAAATAAAATATTTTACGGATTTGAGTATAGGATAATTATGTGCTATTTTTTCTAACACCTAAAATCCCTTTATAGTCTTCTCAAAGTGCAGGATGGCTTTATTTGAGCTATTTTATGTGCTTAATTGGTGCTAGCGGGACCTCTTTCCTGCAAGTAAGCTGCGGCTCGCTTTTAGCCTTGCAGAGAGGTTTCCCGGAGCAATTGAATTGCAAATAGGAATTTATTACGGCCGTTTTAGATCAAAGGCTTTCCTCTGTCGCGAGCGGCCGCAAGAGATAGCAAGGCACCGGCCGCAAGCCTGCCGGAATCCCCGGCCGGAGGGGAATAGAATAGCCGAATAGCTTGCGGCCGGTCCTTGCGGCCCCGCAACGGCTGCGGCCGCTAATAGAATGAGGCCCTGTGTTAATAATTAGAGAGAGGAAGATTGTAATCAGTCTGGACAGATTTACTATATTTGAGTCCTATTGTTTGTATTACATTTGTTTAAATGCTGGATAAAGTATCTACTGTGTTTTAATAAAGACAGGCCACAGTTATGATTTTTCAAATGTAATTAATGTTATTTGTTTCCTGCAACCACGGTTTTAAGAACACCAGATAAATGTTGTTTAACCACAACATTGAGGTTTTGCTCAGAAATAAGTTGGCTGCAAAGAAAAGAGGATTTTTCATTCAAGACTTCATGGGGGAAACTGGACATAACCATTGGAATGGAATATCTTGGTATTGCATATAACTTTTATGTAAATAGACATTTACCTATTTAATAATCAGTAAGTAATAACAACAAGCAGCAATATATATGCAAGTGTTTTGTTGCATAAGAAACTCATAATAATGCCAAACGATCACAGGACAAGCAAGACAATATGACAATTATCTGTGGTTATTTAAAGACAGACGGATACCTCAAAAACACTTTACTTCATTGTGAAGCCAGAAGACTTGTGGCAAGGATGCTAAGTCGTGCAACTCCAATTCTTTGCAGCTCTCTCCACAAAACAGTTTAAGAGTCATCATCATTGGACATTTTCCAAAACACATCTGTTTAACTAAGCCTTTGGGCAACATAATATATGGGGAAGTATTATAGTAGAAACATGCTATATAAGTTGTATTTTCCCCACTTCAAAGAGTTCCAGCTTGCGTAGAGCAGAAAGTGACCCTGAACTGAAGCATAAGCATGGGGAGACGGACCCAATTCAGTATGAGTTGGCCAAACCAAGAAGCAGGTTTTTATCCAAAATTCAGTTAGTTTATTTATTATTAGTAGTTTGCTTTAACATACAAAAAGTGTCTGTGTAAAAAGAGATAGCCCAAGAACTTATCTGCTGGCCATTACTCTCAGCTTCCATCAACTTGCTGCAATTATTCTGAGCATTGCAATCCACAAGGTATAATTAGTAATGATTAGGTTCTAACAAAAACTTAAGCCATCAAGCTTGAGAGGAAGATCAGCAAAATTACGTGTCAAAACAAACTTTAATAAACATGATTCTGAATCAAGTAAAGCGATGAATCACTTTATAAAATAGTAAAGAATCACCAAGGTCACATATTTAAATTATGTTGAGAATGCGCAAAAATGTTTTCAAAGTAAAAAATAATAGAGCCTTTACTTTACTTTATATGCAATTATGTGGCAGTTGATATATACCGTTTTGGTTTCTGCTAAGTAGAAATTATACCATGTCAGTATAAATAAATGTTCTCTTCTGTTTAGTGCACCTGAGAGAGAGCAGCCTATCAGTGACTGCATTACAGCTTCTTCTGAATTAACAAAAATGTTGGAGAAAGAAATTAAGTCTCAAAAAGGACAAAATTATAATGATGGAAGATCTTGCTATTTTGAGATGATGTCTTTGGAAAAAGAATGCTTGAGGAAGAAAATAGAGTGTCTGAAAGACAAACTAACTCAACTGAACAACTTGGTATGATGTTTGGTTCCCTAATCAAATCATCAATCAACATCACTGCATGCGTTTGAATGGGTTGATGACCAAAATTACATAAATTATATAATCACAGAAATGGGACAAAATATTTATATCAGTATACAATATCATTGAGGAAAATTTGACCCTGCACCTTACAGTCAGCAGACACATTCCAGCCAATCAGTAGCATACACTCCCTTCCAGAGCCTTCCATCTGAAGGACAGCCTCCATTTTAGAATCATTCTGAAGCTACATTCGTTGAGAGAGGACATATATTCTATCTGCTGCTGATTTAATAGGGAAATCGATAGCCAGGCTGTGTATTTAGATTCCACTACACACCTTAAGGACTCATCTGATAGCTGCTGCAAGGACAGTAACCCAAAAAAGCCCTTTTTAGGGCTAGAAGATCTTTTTTTTTCTTTTCTGTGTAATCTAATTGCATATGCCTGCCTGCCAGCGTGTGTGTGACAGGCTAACACCTAACAGCTTCTATTGTGCTCAGTGAAATAAAACAACCCTTTTTTTTTCTGTAATCGATTAAATAGCAATTGCCTGCCTACAGGCGTGTGTGTGAGACCTATTGCATCTACTCTGCCAACTTTTGCCAGTGCACAGTGACACCCATCTCTGGTGCAACCTAGTGTACAGTGAAATAAAATAACCCTTTTTTTTCTGTAATCGATTGAATATCAGTTGCCTGCCTACAGGCATGTGTGTGAGGCCTATTGCATCTACTCTGCCAACTTTTGCCAGTGCACAGTGACACTCATATCTGGTGCAACCTAGTGTACAGTGAAATAAAAGAGCCCTTTTTTTTCTGTAATCGATTGAATATCAGTCGCCTGCCTACAGGCGTGTGTGTGAGGCCTATTGCATCTAATCTGCCAACTTTTGCCAGTGCACAGTGACACCCATCTCTGGTGCAACCTAGTGTACAGTGAAATAAAAGAACCCTTTTTTTTCTGTAATCGATTGAATATCAGTTGCCTGCCTACAGGCATGTGTGTGAGGCCTATTGCATCTACTCTGCCAACTTTTGCCAGTGCACAGTGACACTCATATCTTGTGCAACCTAGTGTACAGTGAAATAAAAGAACCTTTTTTTTCTGTAATCGATTGAATATCAGTTGCCTGCCTACAGACGTGTGTGTGAGGCCTACAGCGCCTACTCTTCCAACTTCTGCCAGTGCACAATGACACTCATATCTGGTGCAACCTAGTGTACAGTGAAATAAAGGAACCCTTTTTTTTCTGTAATCGATTGAATAGCAATTGCCTGCCTACAGGCGTGTGTGTGAAGCCTATTGCATCTACTCTGCCAACTTTTGCCAGTGCACAGTGACACTCATATCTGGTGCAACCAAGTGTACAGTGACATTTAAGAACCCTTTTTTTCTGTAATCGATTGAATATCAGTTGCCTGCCTACAGGCGTGTGTGTGAGGCCTATTGCATCTACTCTGCCAACTTTTGCCAGTGCACAGTGACACTCATATCTGGTGCAACCTAGTGTACAGTGAAATGAAAGAACCCTTTTTTTTTCTGTAATCGATTGAATATCAGTTGCCTGCCTACAGGCGTGTGTGTGAAGCCTATTGCATCTACTCTGCCAACTTTTGCCAGTGCACAGTGACACTCATATCTGGTGCAACCTAGTGTACAGTGAAATAAAAGAACACTTTTTTTTCTGTAATCGATTGAATATCAGTTGCCTGCCTACAGACGTGTGTGTGAGGCCTACAGCGCCTACTCTTCCAACTTCTGCCAGTGCACAATGACACTCATATCTGGTGCAACCTAGTGTACAGTGAAATAAAGGAACCCTTTTTTTCTGTAATCGATTGAATATCAGTTGCCTGCCTACAGGCGTGTGTGTGAAGCCTATTGCATCTACTCTGCCAACTTTTGCCAGTGCACAGTGACACTCATATCTGGTGCAACCTAGTGTACAGTGAAATAAAAGAACCCTTTTTTTTCTGTAATCGATTGAATATCAGTTGCCTGCCTACAGGCGTGTGTGTGAGGCCTATTGCATCTACTCTGCCAACTTTTGCCAGTGCACAGTGACACTCATATTTGGTGCAACCTAGTGTACAGTGACATTTAAGAACCCTTTTTTGACTGTAATCAATTGAATATCAGTTGCCTGCCTACAGGCGTGTGTGTGAGGCCTACAGCGCCTACTCTGCCAACTTTTGCCAGTACACAGTGACACTCATATCTGGTGTCACAGTAGCTTGCACGCATAGTACCACTAATCGAAAAAAAAATGACAGGCAGAGGCAGGCCACCCCGCAGGGGCCGTCGTGGTCGTGGTGCTGTGATTCCCTTTGGCCCTAGAATAATGCCCAGTTTTCAGAGGCAACGTACCCTGAACTTGAAAAGTTCTGAGGACATGGTTGACTGGCTAACACAGGACACCCAATCTTCTACAGCTTCCGTTCGGAACCTACACGCACCATCCTCCTCCAGCTTAGCTTCGGGCACCTCTCCAGTTACCACTCGCCCGCCTGCCGCCACCACCAACACTAGCACCACAGCCACTTTACTTGATCCGTCAGCAGAGTTATTTACACATCCATTGGAAGAACTGAGTGATGCACAAACATTAGTGCCAGAGGATGTAGATAACAGGGATATGTTCTAGTCAGGCAGCATTACACACATGGACGTACGGTCTGATGATGATGATGATGTTGTACCTGGTGCTGCTTCCTTTGTTGAGTTGTCAGATACAAGTGAAGCGGTTGATGATGACGATGTGTCCGTGGATGTCACGTGGGTGCACGCTATAAGAGAAGAAGAACAGGAGGAAAGTTCAGATGGGGAGACAAAGAGGAGGAGGAGACGAGTTGGAAGCAGCGGGAGGTCGTCGAAAGTAGCTAGTGGCACAGTCAGACAACCCAGGGTCAGCCAGACAGCACGCCAGTCAATGCATGCTGTTGCCACCACCAGAATGCCGTCATTGCAGAGCTCAGCAGTGTGGCAATTTTTTCGTGTGTCTGCCTGTGACAACAGTGATGCCATTTGCAACCTGTGCGAAAAGCAACTGAGTCGTGGGAAGTCCAACACCCACCTAGGTACAACTTCTTTGCAAAGGCACATGATGTCACATCACAAACGCCTATGGTATCAACACATGTGTACAAGCAGCACACAAAGTCAAAGCCGGAATCCTCCTCCTGGTCCAGCATCTTCAGCCACGTCAACCACTGCTGCCCTGCTTGCCCCCTCTCAACCATCCGCCACTCTGTGTCTCGCCCTGAGCAGTCCCAGCACATCTGCCCACAGTCAGGTGTCTGTCAAAGACATGTTTGAGCGTAAGGAGCCAATGTCACAAAGTCACCCCCTTGCCCGGCAACTGACAGCTGGCTTGTCTGAACTCTTAGCCCGCCAGTTTTCACCATACAAGCTGGTGGAGTCTGAGGCGTTCAAAAAATTTGTAGCTATTGGGACACCGCAGTGGAAGGTACCCGGCCGAAATTTCTTTGCACAAAAGGCAATCCCCAACCTGTACTCGATTGTGCAAAAGGAAGTACTGGCATCTCTGGAACACAGTGTTGGGGCAAGGGTCCATCTGACCACTAATACCTGGTCTGCAAAGCATGGTCAGGGCAGGTATATCACCTACACTGCGCATTGGGTAAACCTGGTGACGGCTGCCAAGCATGGAATACGTGGCTCTGCAGAGGAGTTGGTGACACCGCCACAACTTGCAGGCCGGCCTGCTGCCACCTCGTCTACTCCTCCTACTCCATCCTCTTCCATAACCTCCTCGGCTGAGTCCTCTCCTGCTGCTGCTATGTCTTGCTCCACATCAACGGCACCCCCCCCCCCCAGCTCCACAGGTACTATTCCACATTCCGGATACGGCAGTGTCACGCCGTCTTGGGGTTGACTTGCCTGAAAGCAGAGAGTCACACCGGACCAGCACTCCTGTCCGCCCTGAACGCACAGGTGGATCAGTGTCTGACTCCGCACCAACTGGAGATCGGCAAAGTTGTTTGTGACAATGGAAGAAATTTGTTGGCGGCATTGAATTTGTGCAAGTTGAAACATGTGCCGTGCATGGCACATGTGTGTAATCTGATTGTACAACAGTTTGTGCATAAGCACCCAGGCTTACAGGACGTCCTGAAGCAGGGCAGGAAGGTGTGTGGCCATTTCAGGCATTTCTACATGGCCATGGCGCACTTTACAGATATCCAGCGGCGAAACAACATGCTAGCAAGGCACTTGATTTTAGACAGCCCGACACGTTGGAATTCAACACTCCTAATGTTCGACCGCCTGCTCCAACAAGAAAAGGCCGTAAACGAGTCTTTGTATGACCGGGGTGGGACAGCCTCTGCGGAGCTGGAAATTTCTTTGCCATGTTACTGGACGCTCATTCGCAATGCCTGTAGGCTTATGCGTCCTTTTGAGAAGGTGGCAAACCTGGTCAGTCTCACCCAGGGCACCATCAGCGACATCATACCATTTGTTTTCTTCCTGGAGCGTGCCCTGTGAAGAGTGCTGGATCAGGCCATAGATGAGCGTGAAGAGGAAGAGTTGTGGTCACCATCACCACCAGAAACAGCCTTATCAGCATCGCTTGCTGGACCTGCGGCAACACTGGAAGAGGATTGTGAGGAAGAGGAGTCAGAGGAGGAAGGGGCTTTGAGGAGGAGGAGGAAGACCAACCACAACAGGCATCCCAGGGTGCTCATTGTCACCTATCTGGTACCAGTGGTGTTGTACGTGGCTGGGGGGAAGAACATACCTTCAGTGAGATCACTGAGGACGAGGAACGGGACATGACTAGCTCGGCATCCAACCTTGTTACCGAATTACCACAAGTCGGAAAGGATGCAGCACTACCAAAATAAATTAAAAAGTATGCTTTACACAGCGTTTAAGGGTGATGTCACAGCACAACGGCAATCTAACAGCGGAAGAGGTGAACATAATCCTCCTCCTCCCACGAGGACGCCGGCAAGGAGAGGACGCTTTACAGACGTGTTGTTGATGGAGGACATGCAGAGCTTTTTAAGTCCTATGCATTGCCACAGCCCTTCGGGGTCCACCCTCAGAGAACGACTCGACCATCAGGTAACAGACTACCTCGCCATAACTACAGATATTGACACTATGAGGAGCGATGAATCCCTTGACTACTGGGTGTGCACGATTGCCCTGTGGCCTGAGCTATCCCAATTTGCCATAGAACTTCTGTCCTGCCCCGCTTCAAGTGTCCTGTCAGAAAGGACCTTCAGTGCAGCAGGAGGTTTTGTCACCGAGAAGAGATGTCGCCTAGGTCAAAAAAGTCTAGATTACCTCACCTTTATTAAGATGAATAAGGAATGGATCCCGAAGGGACTGACAGTGGGCGATACATTCGATTAAAAAAGGCCTGATAGATGAGCTGCCTAGAGCTAATAATGGTCCACACGCTGCTGTATTTTATCCCTGAATGCCGGATGACTTGCGTGACTTATCCGCCACCAACTAGGGTTCAAGTCGCAATGTTTTAGGGCACTTTCTGCCTGGCAAACTAACATCAATTTTTCTGGTCACTGCATCAATACCTAATTTTTGCATTTAAATTCTTTAATTGTTAGAAGGCGTACAGCATGTAATGAAAAATAAAGCATTTTTGAACAGTCTTGCATAACAGTTGTGCAAAAACACATATTTACAATAAAGACATTTTTTTGAAAGTTAGCTGGCTAGTCCTTCTTATTTTTACTTTTTAGGTTAATAATTTTTCTTATTTTTTACTGTGATTGCAATTTAAGAGATACCTAAAACATGGTAAAACAGACAATAGTAAAGAGTATATCTGCAGGAAACACCAAAGTCCTATTAGCTATCATCCCTCCAGCAGTATAAGCTTATTATTTACAATATCTAACCTGGGCAATCACCCTTGGGTTACCCTAGGGCAGGCTTCAGTAAGCGACCTCTCCTTTCCTGGGATGATTTTGCCGCCGGTTGCTTCTGAAGGGTCTCCAGGGCTCCCCCACTCCGGTCCTTGCCCCGTGTCGCTTTAACCAGTAACAAATGTTTTATATTTGTAAAGCGACCCAATGATCCCCCTTGATAGAGGTTTATCTTTACAAATTTTGGAGAACCAATTTCAGACCGGTGTCCCCTGTTTCTGGGTCAGGGAGTGTGTGAAAGGCCTCAGCCTACAGTAATTGTAATGTTCTGACAGCGGTAGCTCATGCTTGTCCCTCAGTTCCTCATAGGTGAGCATCTGGCCCTTTACTAACCAGTCTCCCAGTCTATCTAGTTTCCTTGACCTCCACCAGTGTTGTGATGTTGTGCTCATGTGTTTCGGGGCCTGAGGGTGGTCAAGAATTGGGGTCATTTGGGTGGATCCAAGGAACAAACCCGTGTGTTTCTTGGCCCACTTCCAATATGATAGTGAGTGTCTGATTAGGGGGTTTCGCAAGTTTTTAAGGCTCTGAGACAATTCTGATAGCCAAGCCACCTTGTCCCAGGTTAAGGGCCTTAAAGTGTGGTTCTCTAAATACACACAGGCCGGTTGATGACATATAGAATGGGCTTTTGGGAGGAAAGATAGGTGACGTAACAGGTAATAAACTGATAGGAATAAATAGTACAACTTATTACACCACTACTATCTGGTGGCACCTTAGATTGCACGTGCAGTGCCCCAAATTCGAAGTAGGAGGTCTGACCAAGCATCTTTTTCCATCTCCCTGTTCCAAAAATCCATGCCATATACACGTCCCCTGATAGGTGACGTAACAGGTATTAAACTGATAGGAATGAATAGTATAACTTAATACGCCACTCCTATCTGGTGGCACCTTAGATTGCACGCGCAGTGCCCCAAATTTGAAGTGGGAGGACCGACCAAGCATCTTTTTCCATCTCCCTGTTCCAAAAATCCATGCCATATACATGTCCCCTGATAGGTGACGTAACAGGTATTAAACTGATAGGAATGAATAGTACAACTTAATACACCACTCCTATCTGGTGGCATATTACATTGCACGTGCAGTGCCCCAAATTCGAAGGAGGAGGTCCGACCAAGCATCTTTTTCCATCTCCCTGTTCCAAAAATCCATGCCATATACACGTCCTCGATAGGTGACGTAACAGGTATTAAACTGATAGGAATAAATAGTACAACTTAATACACCACTCCTATCTGGTGGCACATTGCATTACACGCGCAGTGCCCCAAATTCGAAGTAGGAGGTCCGTTTAAGCATCTTTTTCCATCTCCCTGTTCCAAAAATCCATGCCATATACACGTCCCCTGATAGGTGACGTAACAGGTATTAAACTGATAGGAATAAATAGTACAACTTAATACACCACTCCAATCTGGTGGCATATTACATTCCACGCGCAGTGCCCCAAATTTGAATTAGGAGGTCCGACCAAGCATCTTTTTCCATCTCCCTGTTCCAAAAATAAATGCCATATACACGTCCCGTGATAGGTGACGTAACAGGTATTAAACTGATAGGAATAAATAGTACAACTTAATACACCACTCCTATCTAGTGGCACATTACATTGCATGCGCAGTGCCCCAAATTCGAAGTAGGAGGTCCGTTTAAGCATCTTTTTCCATCTCCCTGTTCCAAAAATCCATGCCATATACACGTCCCCTGATACGTGACGTAACAGGTATTAAACTGATAGGAATAAATAGTGCAACTTAATACACCACTCCTATCTGGTGGCACATTACATTGCACGCGCAGTGCCCCAAATTCGAAGTAGGAGGTCCGACCAAGCATCTTTTTCCATCTCCCTGTTCCAAAAATCCATGCCATATACACGTCCCCTGATAGGTGACATAACAGGTATTAAACTGATAGGAATAAATAGTACAACTTAATACACCACTCCTATCTGGTG
Organism: Discoglossus pictus; assembly: GCA_027410445.1. NCBI lineage: Eukaryota > Metazoa > Chordata > Amphibia > Anura > Alytidae > Discoglossus > Discoglossus pictus. The sequence continues at coordinate 156,971,710 of CM050165.1, forward strand.
GCACATTACATTGCACGCGCAGTGCCCCAAATTCGAAGTAGGAGGTCTGACCAAGCATCTTTTTCCATCTCCCTGTTCCAAAAATCCATGCCATATACACGTCCCCTGATAGGTGATGTAACAGGTATTAAACTGATAGGAATAAATAGTACAACTTAATACACCACTCCTGTGACGAAGTGCCCTTTGCCACTTTGTCTTGGAGAGGACTGTTTGACAGCCTCCTGCCCTGCGACTATGGCCCAGGGACATATTTCCCTTCAAACACAGTATTCGGCCATACCAGAGTGTATGTCACTCATTCTGGCCCTTTACATACAGGGGGGTCATTCGGTAGTTGCCCTGTGGGATCGGTGATACCCCAGATAACTATGCCATGGAGCCCATTCATATAATGAAAGACTATGGGAAAGACTTTAGCTACATGGCAATTGAACTGTGTGAAGAGGATCTGAGCGCTAATCGGTAGTTTTGTGCGCTCAGATCCCAGCTATCTGGGGATATGTGAAATGTGAGTAAATGTGAATTGCAGTAATGCTGATGGGTTGTCAAAGAAGAGAATTGACCAACAAATACTTTTGTCCGGACATCCCCAGGTCGATCCGTTGGGATCAGACCGTGTATGCCGGCGTATGGTCACGGGGGAGGTGTGTAACGGAACCCATCACTGTTTTACCCTGTTTTATGATTATTATGGTTAAAATATGATCCTACTATTTTACTGCATGTATGTTGGTTTATGCTCTGCAGAATATTGTCCCAGACTATTGCAGCTACTTGGCATGGGAGATAATCCTGTTACAGAGACTCCGCATAAGATAAAGGAAGTCTATTGTATAGTGTTTTCATTCTCAGATAAGAACAAAGAAGTGTAATTGAATCAATGTCTGATTGTATCAAAGTTGCCAGGTAGCCTCGGGGAGGTGTGACCACACCTATTGTTCTCTTTATGTGTATTGTGTGGCCAAATATGGGCATGTGTATTGTCTGTGGGAAGAGATGTGCATAAATATTTCTGCACAACAAAATAAAGTTCAGTTCACTACTTGACCCTTCAAAACGTAGCCTCGTCTCGTTATTGGAGGGGATCGCTATATCTTACTGGGGATTGCTATGCTTTTGCATACTCCCTTGAGCTGTAACGAGTTTGTGGTGGTTGAGATGTCCCGAGATGTGCTTGTAGGCCTCGGCGCCAACTAGGACGCGTCCATCAACGGAGGTACCCGGTCGGGGTGCCAGTAGATCCGTTACATTGGCTGGCAGTGGTGGGATGGCGTCCTAGTAAGAGGAAAAGCAGCACGGAGAGACCGGTAATGTTTGGAGTTACAAATTGAGGGCAACGCTAGTATCCGTACAGCGCCCCTGGCTACAGCAGGATGGAACCGGCTAGTTTTCGAACAGCGTTCCATGATGATGAGGAGGAGGAGGCCATGGACTACAGGGATGCAGACAGAAAGGAACTCTGGTATGATGCCCTGGAAGATGCCCAATGGCGGCGAGGTGAGAGTCTCCCCAGTGATGAGCAGCGGCTACAGAAGCGTGTGGCGATGCGGATGTATCTATTGGGAGAGCAGCCCCTGGATGAGTGGGTGACAAGACTAGAGACCCTGGTATGGCGAGAGATCTGGCTAGACAACGCATACCAGGCCCTCTGGTGGCATACCGTTCGACTTACCCCCTGGACGGCTGAACACGACTTACCGGAGGGGGATGATTATGATGGCCCGGGATTATTATGGGATGCCTTGGAGGACGACATTGATCTAGGCAGCACGGAGGGGTCTAGGTTTTGGGACATCTACGACTACCGTATGGGCATGTATGTCTGGGATGACGAAGGCGAGGTGAGCAATAACATGACCCACCTGGTAACGAGAGAGTGGGAGCTGGAGCAGGACTACCAACACCTGCTCAGCTTCGTGCAGCCCCAACCTACTCGACAAGCAGAACCAGACTTCATTGACTGGTCCTGGGATGACCTCCAGATGGCAGGTAGAGATGGGACCGAGGTCTCTCTACCGGCCCTACAGGGGGCAGAAGGTGTCGTCCTTCCCCCCCCAGCGGCAGTGTGAACCCCCGGGGGCAGAAGGAGTCATCCTTCCCCCCCAGCGGCAGTGGGAACCCCAGGGGGCAGAAGGTGTCGTCCTTCCCCCCCAGCAGCAGTGTGAACCCCAGGGGGCAGAAGGTGTAGTCCTTCCCCCCCAGCTGCAGTGTGAACCCCAGGGGGCAGAAGGTGTCGTCCTTCCCCCCCAGCAGCAGTGTGAACCCCAGGGGGCAGAAGGTGTAGTCCTTCCCCCCCAGCTGCAGTGTGAACCCCAGGGGGCAGAAGGTGTCGTCCTTCCCCCCCAGCGGCAGTGTGGACCACAGGGGGCAGAAGGAGTCGTCCTTCCCCCCTAGCGGCAGTGTGAACCCCAGGGGGCAGAAGGTGTCGTCCTTCCCCCCCAGCAGCAGTGTGAACCCCAGGGGGCAGAAGGTGTCGTCCTTCCCCCCCAGCGGAAGTGTGAACCACAGGGGGCAGAAGGAGTCGTCCTTCCCCCCCAGCGGCAGTGTGAACCCCAGGGGGCAGAAGGTGTCGTCCTTCCCCCCCAGCAGCAGTGTGAACCCCAGGGGGCAGAAGGTGTCGTCCTTCCCCCCCAGCGGCAGTGTGAACCACAGGGGGCAGAAGGTGTCATCCTTACCCCCCAGAAGCAGTGTGAACCCCAGGGATCAGAAGATGGGACCATGGTCTCTGTGCCCACAGCCTGTCCAGATCCCCAATTACCCTCACTGGGACAACCGGAGGAGGGGGTAAGTACAAATTCCCCTCCCAAGCTAACTTCTAATGTGGCCCCAGGGTTAACAGAGGAAATGTTAACCCCCACTGACCCCCACGTTTCCCTGGCTACTGAAACGGAATATGTCCCAAGTACCCCAGCAGAAGAGCTGACAGCGGGGCAGAGTGCAGTCGGCCTCTGCCCTCCCTTTGTCCCTTGTACAGAGCAGGATGTCCTGCAGGTTATACCAGCAGAAGAGCTGGCATCAGGGCAGAGTGCCCCTGGCCTCTGCCCCTCAAGTCCCCTCAACGTGTTGCCCCATCACCACAGCGAAATATCCAGTTGCAGTAACGGTTTGTTGTGGGTAGGCTGCTCTTGCACTTTGTTGTTGTGGGGGGCTGCTCTAGCACTGGTTTATTGTGGGTTGGTGGATCGTCTAACGGAGGCACTGACCGGCAGAAGGTCAAGTGCCCGGTTAGACTTCCCCCCAAAGGGGAGATGAGTGACGAAGTGCCCTTTGCCACTTTGTCTTGGAGAGGACTGTTGAATGCTAACACCTACAATCACTTTATAGTCTCATCAGGGTGCAGGATGGCTTTATTATGGCTTTATTATGTGCTTAATTGTCTGCTTGCGGGACCTTTTTGCTGCAAGTAAGTTGCGGCTCGGTTTTAGCCTTGCAGAGAGGGTTCCCGGAGCAATTGAATAGCAACCAGGATTTGCTTGCGGCCGAAACTCTTGCGGCCATTTAAGATTAAAGGCTTTCCTCCGGTGCGTGCGGCCGCAAGGGATAACAAGGCGCCGGCCGCAAGCCTGCCGGAGTCCCCGGCCGGGAAGGGAATAAAATAGGCAAATAGCCTGCGGACGGTCCTTGCGGACCCGCATCTGCTACGGCCGATAATAGAATGAGGCCCAAAGACATTAACAAAATATTACAAAAATTATAACCCTTACAAATGGGTGTTTTAAAGATCGTTAGGCTTATCATATTGACATAAAAAAATAAATACAACTTTAAAAGGGAACTTTTCCCTCTCCCCCCAAGACTCCCTCCCACAAAATTGTAGGATATAATGGGAGAACTCGGGTTGAGAAGGAAAAACAACTTTTCCTAAATTCAGTCTGTCCAAGGCTCCTGTCAGTGATGCTATTTGATATAAATTCTCCAGACTGCTATGAAAATTAATAACAATTACTTTTTCCCCTGTTTCCCCCACCCTCATTCTCCTCCTCCCTTTCTCTCTCCCACTGCTCTTCTCATTTAAGGCTTTTAGCCTTACTATTTACCTTTGTTTTTGTATAGTATTCTAGTGCAGTGAATTAAATTAAGTGGGTCACTTCTAATTTTTGTGAGTAAATTATCCATATTCTATATTTTTTTTACCATTATATATTAACTTTTACCTTTCACTTATTTTTCAATCCCCTCTCCTTTTTCTTTAATCCCCCTCTCTTTTTCCTTTTTTTCCTCTTTCTTTTCCTTTTCCCTTCTCTTTCCCTTTATAACCTCTTTGATCAATTGATCGTGTTATTATTTTTTTTTATTTTTTTTTCCCTTTATTATTTTGTAGTGTTTATTAAGTTATTCTCAAAGCGATAGTGTTATTTATATTCTATGTTCTATTTTACTACTATTTTACTTTTTGATTTTATCCAACTCTTAATCAATTCATTTAAATATCTAGTTTTAAATTTAGAGTGAGTGGTTATTGCTTTATATAGTGTGCTTTCTAAAAAAAAACAAAAAAAAAAAACAATAGAGAGAGAGAGGAGAGAAACACAAAGAGGAGCCAATATATATACAAAAACCAAGCTATATTGGAACTTCACGTTCTTTTCTTATACCCGTTCCCCACGGAATCCAAGCTCCTGGAAGTGAGGATCTCCAATACCCAATCTGAATCCCCCTATTTCAAATTCCACTCATCCAATAGTTTTTTAACCTCCTTGGGGGAGTGAACCACTATCTTCTTTGAGTCATGATTTATAATTAACTTAGTGTGAAATCCCCATTTATATTTAATATTTTTTTCCCTTAATAATTTGGTGTTGTAACGGCTACCCCGGTAGTGAGAGGGTACCAGCCGTTGGAGACGTCCTTTTCTTAAGCAAGGTGCTGTGCAGTAATGAAATGCTTATTCCCCTCCACGATATCCCATTGTATAATCCAGGAGTGCTGTAAAATGCGGCAGAGTAACGGTACCATAAATTCCCCCCAAAGAACGAGACAATGCTACGTTTTTTGAAGGGTCAAGTAGAACTATATTTTAATGACAGGGAATCTCCTTTTATGCAATGTTGCCCTCTGAAGGGCTACACCCACATAATTATCACAACAGCCAATTATCTACATGGTTCAACCCCCACGTCTCCTCCCCTCAGATAACAGGTAACACAATTAAAACAGACACAATTTTAACCACATTCTGGATGTACCCCAAATACAGGGGGTACACCTTTAAGTCCCGCACCATTCAATATCTCTCACCCAGGGGAACAACATATACAAAAATGGCATGAATCAGACCAGGGGTTCAAAAGTTAGTAAAAGTATGTTTTTACACATAACACACAGACATTGCACATATCCCCCACACAATACACATATAGGACAATAGGTGAGTTACACCTCCCTGGCAACTTGGATACAATCAGACATTAATTAGATCATTCTTTGTTCTTATCAGAGAATGAAAACACTTTGGAAAATGCAAGGATCCTTTACAACTTTCTTATCTCTTGAATCTCTGTAACAGGATTATCTATTAGCCTAGGTCTGCAAAAGTCTGGCTAATATTCTGAGCCAATATATTCTGTAGAACATCAACCAATATATATATAGTAGGATCATATTTTAACCATAATAATCATAAAACAGTTTAAAACAGTGATGGGTTCCGCTACACACCTCCCCCGTGACCATAAGCCGGCATACACGGTCTGATCCCAACGGATCGGCCTGGGGATGTCCGGACAAAACGATTTGTTGGTCACTTCTACAGTTTGACAACCCATCAGCATTACTGCAATAAACATTTCAAGGAGAGGGAAAATACATTTTACAAACTGGTTTCAGACAATTAAATAATTAGGCAGAAAAGCATCAGCCTTCCAAATGAACCGAAGTCCTTTAGCAAAACCATCCCAAGTTGTAGAGTACATTCCTCCCCCAGCTCGTGGTCGGGCCGCTATTGCACAGGGCCCACTGTTCTTCTCCTGTACACCCACCCAAAAAAATCCAGGATCCCATCCCAACAGTCCAGTATCCCAATGTCCAAAAGGTGGGCCACAATCTCTGTCCCATAGAAACCCCTTTCCATATAAAACATTCCCGCTCATCCCCTCTCTTGTCGGCTAATTCTCGGTACTTTTGGAGGGTGGGGTCCTGTCTAGTTTCCTTCACAAGCTCTTCGGGGGTGTCCCACGCTATGGGTCTCTCTGTGGCATTAGTGCTAAGTGTCTGCTTGTGGCTTACCTGGGTCTCCCGACCTGTTGTAGGATCGTCCTCGGTACGGGTCTGTGAGCGGGTGGTCACGGGACAAGCAGCAGCAGTCGTGGGTAAAAAGGCTGAGGCTAGAGGGCCAATATCATTGCCCAGCACAACCTCAGCAGGTAAATTGTCCATGATGCCTACTGTGGTCTTTCCCGACCCGACTCCCCAATCCAAGTGTACCCGGGCGGTGGGTAAGCGAAAAACAGCCCCCCCTGCGACACGGACAGCAACAGTACTGGTAGATACATGCTCCGGTTTCACAAGATGTTTCTGCACCAACGTGATGGTAGCGCCAGTGTCCCTTAGGCCTTGTGCTACCTGTCCATTTACACGCACCTCCTGGCGGTGATGCTGGCGGTTGTCTGGGGATGCAGCTTGTATGGGGTTTGCCTCGTACAGGATGCCCAAACACTCCTCAGGGCTCCCTTTGGTTTCCAGGCAGTGAGCAGCAGAGGTACGTGATAAAGGGATCTCTGGGTTATTGGTCGGGCGCCTCCAGTTGTTATTGGCTGATCCCAAGGGGCAATAACGAGCAATGTGCCCCGGGTTGCCGCAGCGATGGCACGTCATTTTGTAAGAATCCCGGGGTTGGTGGTTAGACCCCTGAGGCCGTGGCGGTCCTGGGGGGACTGGGGCCCGAAATTCTGTGCGTGCAGCGGGCATTGAGGTGCGTGGCTCTGCTCTAGAGGTTGGTCGTGTGGACCCTTGGCTCACCTTTCTGGACTCTGCGTATTCGTCCGCTAGCCGTGCTGCCTCGATTAAGTTAGCAGGGCGACGATCTCTCACCCAATCCTGTATGTCTGCCGCCAGATCTTGGAAGAAATGTTCCATCAGGAATAGCTGTAGTACTTCCTCTCCTGTGTTGGCATTGCACCCTCGCACCCAATGTGATGCCACCCTTTGTATATTGCTGGCCCATTCCATGTGGGAGTCTGCAGACTTCTTTTTAGACTCCCTGAAGCGACGGCGATAAGTTTCTGGGGTGACGGCATATCTGGTGAGCAGTGCAGCCTTCACCCGGCGATACTGCGCAATATCTTCCTCAGTAAGCGCCCGAAAAGCCTCATTTGCTTTTCCTGATAGCTTTCCAGCCAAAATAGTGACCCATTGGTCTGGTGGTACCTGGTGTAGTGAGCACTGCCTCTCGAAGTCAGCCAAATATCCATCAATTTCTTCCTCACTTTCCACAAACGCTTTGAAGGCAGTGAAGGGTATTTTCTTTACTGTAGCAGCGGGTGGGGGAGTATGAACTGTATGTGCCAGGGGTTGTCTAGCTCTTGCCAGTTCAAGTTCGTGCCCCCTCCTATTTTGTATCTCCGTTCTCGCTTCCCGGAACAGCTGATCTATTAGCTCCACGGATGTTGCTGGGTACATGGATAATCTCCGCTGAACCAGGTTTGTAATTTCCTCCTCCTCGCTGGCAGGGAAAGGTTGGTCCACGACCTCCATGGATCGATCCATCTCGTCCAGCTCCAGTAAGTCAGCTATCAGCTCTCTCCGTGGTCGGTTGCTGGCACTCCTTCCTCTGGTTTCCAAGAGATCCTTTAGTGTGGATCTTTTCAGTTTAGCGTACTGGGATTCCATTCAGCACTTGCGTTGGGGATGAAAAGGACCATCCCACCACTGCCATCCAATGTAACGGCTACCCCGGTAGTGAGAGGGTACCAGCCGTTGGAGACGTCCTTTTCTTAAGCAAGGTGCTGTGCAGTAATGAAATGCTTATTCCCCTCCACGATATCCCATTGTATAATCCAGGAGTGCTGTAAAATGCGGCAGAGTAACGGTACCATAAATTCCCCCCAAAGAACGAGACAATGCTACGTTTTTTGAAGGGTCAAGTAGAACTATATTTTAATGACAGGGAATCTCCTTTTATGCAATGTTGCCCTCTGAAGGGCTACACCCACATAATTATCACAACAGCCAATTATCTACATGGTTCAACCCCCACGTCTCCTCCCCTCAGATAACAGGTAACACAATTAAAACAGACACAATTTTAACCACATTCTGGATGTACCCCAAATACAGGGGGTACACCTTTAAGTCCCGCACCATTCAATATCTCTCACCCAGGGGAACAACATATACAAAAATGGCATGAATCAGACCAGGGGTTCAAAAGTTAGTAAAAGTATGTTTTTACACATAACACACAGACATTGCACATATCCCCCACACAATACACATATAGGACAATAGGTGAGTTACACCTCCCTGGCAACTTGGATACAATCAGACATTAATTAGATCATTCTTTGTTCTTATCAGAGAATGAAAACACTTTGGAAAATGCAAGGATCCTTTACAACTTTCTTATCTCTTGAATCTCTGTAACAGGATTATCTATTAGCCTAGGTCTGCAAAAGTCTGGCTAATATTCTGAGCCAATATATTCTGTAGAACATCAACCAATATATATATAGTAGGATCATATTTTAACCATAATAATCATAAAACAGTTTAAAACAGTGATGGGTTCCGCTACAGGTGTCCTCCAAAAATTATCTTCTTTTGATCAAAGTTTCTCTTGATAAATCGGAGAAGATCGAAAGATTTTCATACGGTGGATTAAGTTTTTTAGACTCATGTGCATTTCTGATAATCATTTCCCTATGAATGGATGAGTGGAATTTGACAATTACATCTCTAGGGAAACCTCTATCTATACTTTTAGGTAGTGGTATTCTGTGAACTCTATCTACCATCTGTTCCAAAGGGGGATCATTTATGAATATATCAGGTATACATTTTTGGATATATTGATTTAGTTCTAACTGACTAATATTTTCTGATATACCTCTTATCCTAACGTTATTCCTGCGGGAATAATCTTCCATTTTATTGATTTTTGCTTTTAAATCTAAAACCTCTGCTTTTAAATCAGAAGTTTCAATGCTAATTATACTATGCTTTGTTTGTATTTCATTATATTTAATTTCAAGGCTATCTATTTTACCCCCTAGTTCTACTATTGCAATTGAGTTCTTAGCGATTTCTGCAGCTAAATATGTAAATAATGACTCTTTATATTCTGCTAGAAGGTTTCTCAGTGTAGCTGTTGTTAATCTTTCTTCCTCCTGCTTATCTATGCCTTGGCTATCCTCACTTTCCGTAGCCTCTTCAGTGCTTATCTGATTTCCAGATTGATCTAATTTATCTATAGTTTCCTCCTTTTACTTGAGTTTTATCTAGATCTTTTTTTTTTGTTTCCCGGAGAGAGAAACATCCCTGGAGTTTTTGCCATTAAGTTTTTCTTTTCTCAAGCCTTTGTTTTAAGGGTTCTGATTTTCCCTTTTCATCTTAAAGAGATATTGATATTACTAATTATTACTTTTAAATCAATCTTTATAAAATAGTTTTTTTTATCTAGAATTAACTCTTCCACCCTTTAAATCTTTATATATATTATAGAGTGTAGTTATATGTTGCTGATTTATCTATTATATCACCTAGTTAACAATCACCAAAAGACTTTAACAAAGTTGAAACCAGGTGATTAGTAAAAAACAATTATTGTTAAAGGCACAACTCTTTGATTTTTCAGTGTGTCATTACTTTCCTAATAACCGTCCAGTTTAATGTAATCTTCTCAAATAATACTTGTATTGCACTGTAAAGTTCTTAATATTGCACAGTCCCAAAGTGATTTCCTTTATCTTCAGCTGTTTTTAAACTTTGTGCGTATACTTCTTTAAATCTTTTAGGGCTATGAGTTGCTGTGTGTTGAATAGTCCAATGTCTTGGTAAAGTGGTTTCCAACTTCTGAAACTTTTAACTAAGAGTCCTTTACTTTCCACTTGTACTATCAATTCATGTGAGGAAACTCAGGAGTTCTGTTGGGGGAGGGATGGGGAGGGGTCCCCCATTTTACGGTTTTCAAGCGGATTTCTTCTCTTTTCTCATACTCCCTTTTCTCCCCCCCCCCCCCCTTTTTCTTGCCTTTTCCCTTTTGGATATGTACTATATTGAGAATGGCTTAATAAGCCCTGTTTGTATGACATGAGAACACCTTCAAAGGGTATGGGGGGGGGGCCTTATTTGGAGTTGGCTAAATGATCTTTTGCCCTTTCCCTTTCTCTATCCCCCTGATCCTTCTTCCCAATTGCTTTATGTGACTTTATAAGTCCAGTTTGTATAACATACAGCCAGCTTCAGAGGGGGTATGGCGGGGTTGCTTTAAGTGGGGTTAGCTGGATAATTTATTTCCTTTACCCATTCTACCTTCTCTCCTTCCCCTTTTCTGTTTCTTTCCTTCTTCTTTTAAGACATAGCCTCTTTTGTTAAAATAACATTAGTGTAATCAGACAGTGTGATATAGCAAGATATTTCATTCTGGTCACCGGTTTAAATCACATATGCATACAGTAGTTGATCTTTGTATGGCTTTATAAGCCCATTTTATATAACATGGAGCTAGCATCCGGGGGGTTAGGGAGGGGTAGCCTTATTTAGGGTTAGCTGAATACTTTTTCTTTTTCCCCCTCTCCCTTCTCTTCTTTCTCCCTTTTTTCTCTCCTTATTCCTTCAGGGTATAGCCTCTTTAAAAAACATTCATATATTCAAGCAATGTGTACCCATCGGATAGTTTTTTATTCACAGCCGTGTATATCACATAAAAAATAATCCTACCAGTTCAGACGCAGGATGTTCACTTCACGGGTGCATTTCTGCACACCAAAACACAGAAATACATGGTTGGCAAAAGAGCGATAGAAGCCTTCTATCGTACAGTAGTACAGTATATAAAGAGAATATTTGTGTTCACATTTGAATGCCTAAAACAAGTTAAAAACTTGCTTCCTGCTCATAATTCAGAGAAAAACATTATTACACTGCATTCTGGGAAGCTGAGCTGGGACATGCAAAAGTGTCCACAAATGCTTTGTTCTTCAATCCTTAACCATTTTAAACATGGCTTCCTCTAAGCTTATGCCCGCTGCATAACACAGCTTTTATGCAAAGCCAAGGTTGGATTATACACAAGGTCCACAACACTGAGATTCAATTGCGCGGTCACAACTCACTTGCCGACAGCCGCATGTCTGCGAGTAAGTTGCGAGCTCTAGCTATTTAATTGCTCCAGGTCGCAAGTTGCGATCCTGAAGCCAGCTTTGTAAACCATGCACTGGGTCGGGGCAGTTGTGGGCGGGATGCGTATCAAGTCACAGAGCTCGTAACCGCCCATTTCGCATCGGACAATAGTAGACGAGAATGTCATAATTATGGCAGTAAAACATGGCGGTTACGAGTCAATCAATTAGGTTCGGGTGTCGGATATGCGATCAGACGAGCACTACTTTGAAAATGAAGAATTATGAAAATGAATGCCAATACTGTTCTAGTCCATATGGGTGGCCTGATATTTATTAACTCATTGATACCCGAGATCATTTAACCCTGAAATAACACATTAACATAAAACTTATTTCCTGCAGTTGTGTGGGCTTGAGATTGTTGTGCAATTGATCCTAATGTCTGTCATCGCATTCCCTGTCTTTTAAAATGCTTTATTGATCTTTTATTCACATTTACAATGCTACAAATTGGTGTTTAACCCCTTTGCGGGTCCTCTCGAGCACATGTAGGACTTCGTCCTCGTCCTACATTTGCGATTTGCGAGCTCGGATAAGTTTGCGAAGTGGGCGGGATCAGGCAATTGAATAGTGATTTACGATTTTAGCGCTGCAAAAGTGACAGATCATAGGCTTCAGAGTGGTGTAGGCACCGGGGTTGTACGGCCGCCGTTTACGCACGGCCATAAATCGCAACCTGATCAGATCTCGCAAAAAGACGCCAATTGAATAGCAACATTGCCTACGATTTCCACTTGCGAGCTCGGATCTTAAAATAGCAGCAATTGAATGAGGCTATATGTGTGTTTTCTGTCTATTTACCTTAAAGTATGATATTTTGCTGAATTCACTGAACAGTTTATCTAAATTTAACAACAATGTTTCAGAGTTTGTGAGGGTCACAATCAAATTATCTGCATATAGGATAGTTTTATATTATTTATCTCCAATTTTAACTTCCCTTATATCCTTTGCAATTCTTATTTTTTCTACCAGGGGTTCAAGGAAGAGAATGAATAACAACGGAGACATTGGACACCCCTGCATTGTCCCAATTGTAATGGGGAAGTATTTTGTCTCAAAGTTCTTACCTGTAATCTTTGCTTTAGGATTACTATATAGCACATTTATTGCTTTTAAAGCAAAGTCCGCAAAGCCGTATTTCTGTGATATAATGTTTAGGAAATCCCCACTGACCCTGTTGAATGCTTTCTCAGCATCTAAAGACAGGGCCAACATGGGATCTTTACTTTTTACACTGAATGAAAAAATATTTGAAAGACTTCTGATATTATCAGTTCCCTATCATGTCTTCACAAACCCTGCCTGATCTGGGTGTATAAGTCTTATTTTTGAGTAGATTTTTAAATCATAGTTTATTAGGGATATGGGTCTATAACTCTCTGTCTGCAGGGTCTTTACCTTCTGTTAGAATGTTTATTAGTTGTGCTTCTGTTAATTCAGCTAGTATGTTTCCACTGTTCTTAATTTCATTGAACATATTTACCAAGGGAGCCTTCAATACATATAAGAATGTCTGATAATAATGTTTGTCCAACCCATCCACTCCAGGGGCTTTTTTTTTTTGTTACTCTCTTTTTTATCACATCTTCCACCTATTTTTCTATTATATTTTTATTTAACTTATCTAGCTCTTCTTCTGATATTTTACAGATATCACTTAAGAACCATTCTATTTCTATCCTATTTGGCTTATGAAGCCCAGTTTGCTGTTCTAAATTATATCATTTTGAATAGTACTGGTAAAAAAACATTACCTACAGTGGATATAAAAATTCTACACACCACTGTTAAAATGTCAGGTTTCTGTGCTGTAAAAAATGAGACAAAGATAAATCATTTCAGAACTTTTTCCACCTTTAATGTGACCTATAAACTGTACAACTCAATTGAAAATCGAACTGAAATCTTTTAGGTGGAGGGAAGAAAAAAAAAGAAAATGTGGTTGCACACCCTCTTATAACTGGCGATGTAGCTGTGTTCAGAATTAAGCAATCACATTCCAAATTGTGTTAAATAGGAGTCAGCATACACCTGCCATCATTTAAAGTGCCTCTGATTAACCCCAAATAAAGTTCAGCTGCTCTAGTTGGTCTTTCCTGAAATGTTCTTAGTTGCATCCCACAGCAAAAGCCATGGTCCACAGAGAGCTTCCAAAGCATCAGAGGGATCTCATTGTTAAAAGGTATCAGTCAGGAGAAGGGTACAAAAGAATTTCCAAGGCATCTTTCAGCATGACAATGACCCAAAGCATACATCCAAATCAACAAAGGAATAGCTTCACCAGAAGAAGATTACATTTTTGGAATGGCCCAGACAGAGGCCAGACCTGAATCCGATTGAAAATCTGTGGGGTGATCTGAAGAGGTCTGTGCACAGGAGATGCCCTCGCAATCTGACAGATTTGGAGTGTTTTTGCAAAGAAGAGTGGGCAAATCTTGCCAAGTTAACATGTGCCATGCTGATAGACTCATACCCAATAAGACTAAGTGCTGTAATAAAATCAAAAGGTGCTTCAACAAAGTATTAGTTTAAGGGTGTGCATACTTATGCAACCATATTATTTTATTTTTATATTTTTTCTTCCCTCTACCTATAAGATTTCAGTTTATTTTTCAATTGAGTTGTACAGTTTATAGGTCACATTAAAGGTGGAAAAAGTTCTTAAATGATTTATCTTTGTCTCATTTTTTTTACAGCACAGAAACCTGACATTTTAACAGGGGTGTGTAGACTTTTTATATCCACTGTATTTCTTTAGGATATTTATAAAGGATACCGTTCTCTCCTTTAATCCCTTGAATAGAGTTCTGGATGCTCTGTTTTTTCATTTTATTTGCCAGATATTTCCCCGTCCTATCTCCCATTATTATTGTTTTGTTTTTGTTGCATCTTCCAAATTAATCTATCCAATTTATGTTGATGAATTCTTTTTTATTTGTTAATTCATTTCATTTTTTTTTTAATTTCTATATTAGGGGAATTTTTATTTAGCATCTGTTACTTTTCTAACTCAATATATAGTGATCTGAGAGAATTACCTCCGTCTTTTCAAATGTATTGCCTTCACTGATAGAATACCCCTTCATATAGGCTTTCAATGTGCACCAAAGCATAGATGGTGATGAGACTGAGTTTAAATTGATTTCCAAAAAGTCTAGCAGGCTCTTTTTAATCTCCATTACTTGTACCTTGTCCTTCAGTAGGAGAGGTTCTATTTTCCAATTTCTATATCTTAGGTTCTCCTCCGGAAGTCTTAATGTTAGACCTATCGGAGCATGATCTGATACTGCACTTGTATAGATGTTGGTCTCTACCACTTCATAAAGAGTAGACATGTCTCCCAGGAAGTAGTCAGTTCTCGAATATGTATGGTACCTCCTCGAGAAACATGTATTATTCTTATAGGGATATTATTATCCTGGAACATAAAAAAAAAGAATTTGTCAATTCTGATATTTTTGCTGAATTAATTTAGAACAAAAGCATTTTCTAATTTGTGGTGAAGGTGAAAGGAAATAGATCTTTTGGCAAAAAAAAACTGTTTGGATACTTTAATGTCTCAGCATCAGGTGATTAAAAGAAATATGTGTAAATACTATGTAACTGCTGTATGTAGGAAATATATATACTGTATATAGCAACTGTACTGTACATGTATGTGTGCATCAATATACCTGAACCAGTTAAAAAGCTACAATAAGCACAAAATCCAGAATGATGCAATGCTTTAAACTGCAAAATTGAATTCTGGACAAATATATTAAAATTAGATTACTCCGTGCCATCACTTTTGTAGTCCCAAATATTAAAATGGATTCCTTTATGTATATGTGTGTACTATCATTTATTATTCTGTTTACAATCACCACATAGTATTTTGTGTAAACTACATTCATGTTCTCCAGCTCGTGATCTCAGACTAATGGATGACACTAATTAGCACATCATTCATAATAGAATACTTCCTTAGGTAAGACATGTGGAGGCAAAACAGTTTGTTTATGTCAAATTATATAACATTTTATTAATATAGCATCTTTAAGGAGTACAATGGGTAAACACGTTTTTGCAGATACAGGCCCTCATTCAATTGCAATTTGGCCAATTGAATAGGGCTCTAAATAAGCACATAACATATTTTTTTAAAGAAGTTTTTAGTTAGTGAAGACCTTGCTTTTGGATAGATGCTTGCTAACTAAAAACTTCTTTAAAAAAATATGCTATGTGCTTATTTAGACCCCTATTCAATTGGCCAAATTGCAATTGAATGAGGGCCACAGTGTATAATGGGTGGAACCAATCAATAGTACAATGTAAGTTACACTGGTTTTATGTGTAATACTCCTCTAATCCTGTACTTCTATCCTACACAATGGCCGTGTCCTTTGAGTTTGCCTTTTGCTTCTTCGCCTACCCTAGACTGTATATATAAAAATGTAGATATAATGTTGGACAGTTATTTCTGAGGGAGTAGTTGCATACACTTGGATGGGTTGAGAACAGTTACATCTTAAAATATCTCTGCATTCCATGATTTATTTTGTAATATAATCCACAATTTCTCATTTCATTTTCTAATTCAACTTCTATTATTATATGTCACAATTGACAGACTTATATAAATATATTTAAACTTAAGGCATTTACATTAATCCAGTGATTTCCATTATAAAGCAATGGATATACAGATTTAATTCTAGTTATAATTACATGAACATGCACCTCTCTAATGAAGTGCTTCTGAGACTCTTTGCAGTGACCTCATTTCAATCAGGAAATCTTAGAGAAAGAGTGAAGCTCTCTGGAGTGATAAGGCACAAGACACACACTCCCCTTATTTTGCGTTTTAGTGAAATTAACAGAACATTGTAAAACCACTGAAAATAGTTGAATAGGTGTCATAACCTGTCCATGTCTATTCAATAAGGAAGTTGCTCTATTGTATGTATAGAGAGACAGAGAGTACTTGTATACCATACCTGTATAGGGACTTTATTAAGTGTATGGGAGGTAACGCCTCAACTGCCTCACAAATGGGATACTTCTTATACAGTTAAGACTGTGAAAAAAGGATGGATACTTGTGTTAGACAGATGAAGTGGGAGATTCCAGTGACACACAATACTCATGTATAAGAAATGTAATGACCTATGTGTTACATTATACAAAATGTCAGAAAGAAGCCATAAAACATCAATCTCCAGTATTATAGTTTATAAACTATTCAGAGCCAGATAGTTTCTGCTTATTGTGTTAGCAGTTTATCACCATTAAATATTTCATATTTCTGTATAGAGCAGTGGTGGGCAACAGGAGACCCAGGGGTATCACGAGGCCCTCAGGCACATCCTATGAGGCCCATAGACTGTACTCTGGAGTGGGAGAGCATGCCCCTCTTCAACAATACACAGAGAATTATATCAGTTTAAAACTAGTATTAAATCCCAAACTGCATTATCTATACCTCTATGAACAATTACATTATTTTCTACAATATTTGACACAAATAACTAAAACTACCTACTAAAATTACCTTGTTAAATAAGGTAAGTTACTACAATACCAGTTAATTGATAAAAATATATATATAATATTGAAGAGTGAAGCAGCCGTGAATGTCCAGTAATCTAGTATTTTAGTAATTATTAATCAATATATATATATATATATATATATATATATATATATATATCACATATTATAATTGTCAAACTGAGAGTTGTCGTCACGCTTTGCGTGCGCGCGTCTAAAGCATTTAGACGCATTGAGTTGAGGGAGGAGTGGGGGAAGAGAGACACGGCAGGGGGAAGAGGGTAAGAGAGACACGTGGAGGAGAGGAGGGGAAGAGATACATGAGGGAGGGAGAGGAGGGGGAAAGAGAGACACAGGGGACAGGGGAAGTCAGATACAGGGGAGGGGAAGAGACACTGGAGGGAGAGGAGGGAGAAGAGAGGCACAGGGGAAGAGAGACACAGGGGAGGGAGAGGAGGATGGGAAGAGAGACACAGGGGAGGGAGAGGAGGGGGGAAGAGAGACACTGGGAGAGAGAGGAGGGGGAAGAGAGACACTGGGAGAGAGAGGAAGGGGAAGAGAGACACAGGGGAGGGAGAGGAGGGGGAAGAGAGACACAGGGGAGGGAGAGGAGGAGGAAGAGAGACACAGGGGAGGGAGAGGAGGAGGAAAAGAGACACAGGGAATGAGGAAGAGAGGCACAGGGGAGGGAGAGGAGGGGGGAAGAGAGACACTGGGAGAGAGAGGAGGGGGAAGAGAGACAGGGGAGGGAGAGGAGGGGGAAGAGAGACACAGGGCAGGGAGAGGAGGGGGAAGAGAGACACAGAGGAGGGGGGAAGAGAGACACAGGGAGAGAGAGGAGGGGGAAGAGAGACACTGGGAGAGAGAGGAGGGGGAAGAGAGACACTGGGAGAGAGAGGAGGGGGAAGAGAGACACTGGGAGAGAGAGGAGGGGGAAGAGAGACACAGGGGAGGGAGAGGAGGGGGAAGAGAGACACAGGGGAGGGAGAGGAGGGGGGAAGAGAGACACTGGGAAAGAGAGGAGGGGGAAGAGAGACACTGGGAGAGAGAGGAGGGGGAAGAGAGACACTGGGAGAGAGAGGAGGGGGAAGAGAGACACAGTGGAGGGAGAGGAGGGGGAAGAGAGACACAGGGGAGGGAGAGGAGGGGGAAGAGAGACACAGGGGAGGGAGAGGAGGAGGAAGAGAGATGAAGGGGAGGGAGAGGAGGAGGAAAAGAGACACATGGAACGAGGAAGAGAGGCACAGGGGAGGGAGAGGAGGTGGGGAGGGAGAGGAGGGGGGAAGAGAGACAATGGGAGAGAGAGGAGGGGGAGGAGAGACATAGGGGAGGGAGAGGAGGGGGAAGAGAGACACAGGGCAGGGAGAGGAGGGGGAAGTGAGACACGGGGGGGGAGAGACACAGGGGAGGGAGAGGAGGTGAGGAAGAGAAACAGGGGAGGGAGAGGAGGAATAGACACAGGGGTGGGACAGGATGGGGGAGGAGACACAGCGGAGGGGGGAGCGACAAGGGGCAGGGGGGGAAGAGACACAGGGGAGGGAGGAGAGGATACGAGACACAGGGAAGGGAGACGGGGTGAAGAGACACGGGAGGGAGGGGGAGAAAGACACAGGGAAAAGAGGGGGGAAGACACAGGCGAGGGAGAAGGAAAAGACACAGGGGAGGGAGAGGAGAAAGACACAGGGGAGGGGGAAGGAGAAACAAGAGAGGGGGGAAGAGACACAGGGGAGTGAGAGGGAGAACAGACACGGGAGGGAGAGAGGGCAAGGAGAAACAAGGGAGAGAGAGCAGGGGAGGGAGAGAAAGTAGAGGGCGGGAGAGGCTAACAATGAGCGCCAAAGCCACTCATTGCAAGGCCCAAAATGAACGCTGAAGGAGCTCATCGCAAGGCCAGTAAAGTAGAGGGGGAGAGGCTCTCAATGAGCCCCTCCCGTCAAGTAGAGGGGTAGAGAGACTCGCAATGAGCGCAGAAGGTGCTCATTTCGAGGACCGTGATTAACGCCGAAGGCGCTCATTGCGAGCTCAATAAAGTAGAGGGGGAGAAAGGCTCACAATGTGTGACACACCATTGCCAGGCTTCAATTTTTATTGCCGTCATTTTTGACGGGCAAGTCGCTAGTAGATTAATAATGAGCATTGCAATATAATTTGATACCTTTTGTATTGGACAAACGTTATATTTATAATGACGAGGTTTCGAGAGGCTTAACCTCCCTTTATCAAGTCTCAAGCAATACTGCATGAGATGGAACCCTCAGTTTGAATAATAACAGCAGATGCAATAAGAGTTATCTGCATCTGCTGTTATTATTCAAACTGAGGGTTCCATCTCATGTAGTATTGCTTGAGACTTGATAAAGGGAGGTTAAGCCTCTCGAAAGCTCATCATTATAAATATAACGTTTGTCCAATACAAAAGGTATCAAATTATATTGCAATACTCATTATTAATCTATATATATATATATATATATATATATATATATATATACTAGCGAATTGCCCGTCAAAAAATGACGGCAATGAAATTGTAAGGTAGCTAATGCTGTTTGGTGTATAATAATGAAATATGTAATACATTACTAAATGAATATACTGTACCTATTTTGAAGCATTGTGATGAAGAGCTGGCAATCTGTGTTGATGTTGCTGCAGCATTAGTGGTGTGGAGCTGCTGTGTAAGCATGCTGAATGTGTGCACTGTGTGGTATGAATATCCGTAGTTCGTTTGTTGCGTTTTGCGAGTTTGTTGTGGTGTTTTGCGAGTTTCTTGTGGTGTTTTGCGAGTTTAGAGTGCTATAGCCTCGTTTTCGTTTTGTTCGGCGGCCATTTTTTCTCTCGCTTAGATTTTTTTTAGTCTCTAAACTGTTTTATTTCGAGTAAAATCGAGGTGTAAGTTGTATTTTTGAGGTCCTGGGTGCTCCCTCTTGGTGTAGGTAAGGTTTTTATGTATGTGCTGTGTGTATGTATTGTGTTTTTACATTTTGTAATGTTCGCGAGTTGCGTCCGAGTGTTGCGAGGCCGTAATATGTGTGAACATGTGTCGTATGTTGTTTGCGAGTGTCGTAATGTGTGTGTCGTGCTGTTTGGTTTGCGACGTGAAGTTTGCGAGGGTCGCAGTTGCTGGCATGGAGCGCCGAAGGCGCTCCATGCCAGCAACTGCGACCCTCGGCCACTGCCCTCGTTTCGCGAGGGCCTTGGCTCGCTGCGCGAGCCCGCAGCGTTAGCAACAACTCGTACTCTCACAACTATATATGTGATATATATATATTGATTAATAATTACTAAATATATAGAATGGAGGGCCCTGTTTTTGAGCATATAATCAAATGTACATAGTGCTTGTTTCCAAGACACGGACACACGATTGAAAACTCGCAAACTTACAATCTAAGAGCCCCATTCAATTTTGAGTTGCCCAATTGAATAGGGCTCTATATAAGCACATACACAAAATTTTCACAGAACTTTTTAGTTACTGAACTTCTATCCAAAACCAAGGTTTTCACTAACTAAAAAATTCTGTCACAAAAATATGTTATGTGCTTATATGGAGCCCTATTCAATTGCCAAAATTTAAATTGAATGAGGACCTAAGGGTTTAGGTGTGATACAAGAGGGTGACAAATGCAAAATGGCAACGTGAATGCAATTTGTTTAGTCAATTGGAGGGCTCGGTATGTTGTACTGTAGATTCTGGTTGTGAGTGTTATTAAGCTGTGGAGTGTGCAGTTGTAATTATAAAGGCTGAAGGTGATAAGATTTTGTAAACCGGTGTGTTTTTAGTAATTTTTTAAATGTTTTGAGGCAGGAAGATAATCTAATGGAGCGAGGCAAGGAGTTCCAAATAGTAGGGGCAGCACGAGAAAAGTCTTGAAGACGGGAGTGAGAGGAAGTGATGAGAGAGGAGGAAAGAAGAAGGTCGTTAGCAGAACGAAGGGGCCGGTTGGGAGAGTATTTTAAAACAAGAGCAGAGATATAAGGGGGTGCATTGTTGTTGACGGCTTTATATGTTAGGGTCATGATTTTAAATGTGATTCGGGAAGCTATGGGAAGCCAGTGGAGTGATTGACAGAGAGGAGCTGCAGACACTGAGCGTTTGGTATTGAAGATGAGTCTAGCAGAGGAGTTCATTATGGATAGGAGGGGAGACAGAGGGAGAGATGGGTAGGCCAGCAAGGAGTGAATTGCAGTGGCCGAGTCGAGATATGATGAGAGAGTGTATTAGAATTTTAGCTGTGTCTTCTGTAAAATAATGACGAATTTTGGAGATGTTTTTCAGGTGAAACTGACAAGATTTTGTTATCGATTGGATGTGAGGAATAAAAGAGAGGGCGGGATCCAATAGAACCCCAAGACAACGGGCCTGGGAGGTTGGAGTGATGATGGTGTTGTCTACAGTGAGAGATATTTGAGGAGTGGAAGCTGTAGTAGAGGGTGGAGAGATTAGGAGTTCAGTCTTAGACATGTTGAGTTTGAGTTGACGGGCGGACATCCAGGAGGATATGCTAGAGAGGCAGTTGGAAACTTGAGCTAAATGAGAGGGGGATAGATCGGGTGCAGAGAGGTAGATTTGAGTATCATCTGCATAGAGATGACACTGAAATCCAAAGGATTCTATGAGGGTGCCAAGGGAGGAGGTGTAGATGGAGAAGAGGAGGGGGCCTAGGACAGAACCTTGGGGAACGCCAACAGACAGAGGGAGAGGTGAAGAAGAGGTGCCAGAGAAGGAGACACTAAATGTACGATCTTTAAGATAGGATGTGAACCATGAAAGAGCTGTGCCCTGGATGCCAAATGAGTGGAGAGTTTGGATTAAAAGAGGGTGGTCAACTGTGTCGAAGGCAGCAGAGAGATCCAGGAGAATTAGAATGGAGAAGTGACCCTTTGATTTGGTGGTTAGCAAGTCATTGGTTACTTTTATGAGGGCTGTTTCTGTTGAGTGTTGGGCACCGAAACCAGATTGGAAAGGGTCAAGAAAGGAATTGGAGGAAATAAATTGAGTGAGGCGATTGTAAACAAGCCACTCAAGCAGTTTAGAAGCCAGGGGAAGTAGTAAGATAGGGCGGTAGTTGGAGGCAGAAGCTGGGTCAGATGAGGGCTTCTTGGGAATGGGTGTAATTATGACGTGTTTTAAGGAGGATGGAAACCTGCCAGTGTTTAGGGAGAGGTTGAATAGATGCGTGAGAGCAGGGATAAATGTGGTGGATAGGGGAGGGATTAGCTGTGATGGAATAGGATCATGTGGACATGTTGTAAGGTGAGAGGTTAATAATAATGTAGATACTTCATCCTCGGTTACAGGGTCAAAGGAATCCATAGTGGAGGAGGGATTGGGGAAGGGTAAGGGTTGGTTGTTGTCAGTTTTTGGAGAGGATGCTGGGGTAGGGCCAAGCTGGGAGGAGAGCTCATTTCGGATGGTTTCAATTTTATTTTTAAAGTGGTTGGCAAAGTCATCAACAGTTAGACAGGAAGGGGCAGGAGGTGGGGGTGGGCAAAGGATGGTGTTAAATGTAGCAAATAAACATTTAGGGTTGAAGGACAGGTTTGATATTAGTGATGAGAAGTAGTGTTGTTTGGCAATATTGAGGGCAGAGAAGTAGGAGCGCAAGGTATGCCTCATACACATATTATAATTTTACTAAACCCTACTTGCTTTTAAAAACATTACATTTGTCTATGACTTAAACTACACCTATGTGACTTGTACATTAATTGAGCCTCGTTCAATTAGAAGCCCGCATCTCGATGTATACAGGACGTATGTCTGCGGGCCTGCTGCAGGCTCAAAGTCTGCTACAATTCCGGACCTATTCCATTGAACAAGCCCACAAGTTACGGGCCGAAAGTCAAAACCATAAACCATGCACTCGTATGTAGCAGTTGAGTGCGAGGACATGATCAATTAAGCAAGGCCTTAACAACTAATTCTGAAACAGCCAATAGAAAATGAGACTGTCATCATTACGGCAGTATAAGATGGAGGTTACATGTCAATCAATTAGCGTTTAGAGGTCTGATATGCGATGGGACTTGCAAAACCGCAAAACATAAGATAATAAAAATATGAATGCCCATACTGTTCTAGTCCATGTGGGTGATACTGTTCTAGTCCATTAGGGTGGCCTGATATGTATCAACTCATTGATTCCCAAGGTCGATATAACCATGAACCGTAACATAAAAAAAAAAGATTTTTTATTGGCGATTTGCAAGCTTGAGACTGTTGTGCAATTAATTCTCAGTGCATTATTGATTTTTTATTTGCATTTACAGTGCTGCGAACATGTGTTTAACCCCTTTGCGAGTCCTCTCTAATACTCATAGGATTATCTTCTACATTTGCCGTTTACGGGTGTGAAGACATTTGCGGGCTTGGGGAATTGTAGCAATTGAATATCGATTTGCTATTTTAGCGATTGTAACTCTTGCAGACTTGAAAGATCAAAAGTTTAGATGGGTTGCAAGTTACGGTTTTAACAACCGCAAGGAATTCAAACACGTAACAAGTATCCCATTTGTGGCTCACAAAAAAATGCCAACTGAATAGCAAAATAACCTTCGGGCTCCATTACAGGCTGCAGTAACTTACAATTGCCTAATTTGAATGAGGTCTATTGTGTTTAATCCCATGCTTTATTTCAAAATGGAAATAGGTTTATATTAAAAAAAGAGTTAGGTTAAAGAAAGAGACACTGGATTTCTAGATTTCCACTTTGTTTTTAAAAATGTACTTCACTTACAGGATTTCTGGGGGGGGTTTAATTTGACTAAGTTCTCTGTGAAAAGGTAGAGAAGACATAATTATGTTCTGAAATAAAATAATAGGATAATAAGTATGTGTTAGAAAAGGCATGCCCACTGTGACACAACAAATGATCCAAATATGGTATAAATTAACATAGATAATAGCAAGGACTTTATCTATTGTTATAAAAAAAAAAAAATTCCTACAGTAAACTAACACTGACATTTCAAATATTTATCTGTCCACCCTGAAAACCAGATTGTCTTATTTGGTTAATGAGATATTGTCATAATTAATTGATTACACCTGAACCAGTGGGTTCCTTGTTTTCCATGCAGTTGGCTACACCAAAAAAGACTAGGCGCGCTCGCACCCAGGCATACAATATCCTGTTCCTTTTTTTTTTTTGCATGGAAAAGTTTCTGGTAATTTTTTGGAACTATATAAATTACAAGGTCTTGTTCAGATTGGACCTTATTTTAAATATACTGTGAAGCTTTTACTACTGAAGAATTATAATAAATATTGGCATTGGCATTATTTTAGTTACCAAGAAACAGATAGGATGAATATGCAGTGTCAATGTTGATACAGCTAATTAGTTTTACATTCATTTATGTGATGAGAATCAAGCAGGGCTTATGGGCGCAGACAATTGGGCTGTACACCTTCTCTTCTCTCTGTCTATTTTTTACTTGTCCCATCCCAGGGACAATATTGCCCCCAACATATGCATGTTACATCTGCGTGTTACTGCTAATCACCAGGCCGTAGGATGGGGTAAGTAAAAAATGTGGATGGTAGGAGAGACATAGAGTGTAGAAGAAAGAAGAGAGAACAGGCAGGGGTATAGGCAAGGGACAGAGGGTTTAGTATAGGTAGTGTGGTAGTTTAGTATTATTTAGTGTAGGGGTTTTAATATAGGCAGTGTAGGGGTTTTATAAAAGGGGTTTAAGGGATGTCTCTAATAGACAGTGAAAGAGAGAAGGGAAGCTGGTAGGGGAGCGCTACTAGTGCTGCGCTCATTTCTATACAGCCCAATTGTCTGCGCGCTGAAGTCATGCTACCATTTGTAATGCTATCTAATTATCAACAGATATGCAGCTTTATTTGTGGGAGGATCATAAACACTTACTTGCAGCTAACTATTGAAAACTTCAATGGTACCTTACTGAATGAAAAAACATATTTTTAAAAATAAAATGTACTTGATAAATTGGTCTCTCTTCTTCCCATTGCCTCAGAACGATCATTATAACCTACCTGTCACAGGGGTTTTGGTTTTTGGATACATAAACCTGACAGCTTGCATCTAGATGGAAACATGTCACCCAATATTGTATCACATATATAGTTGTGAGCATGCGAGTTGTTGCTAACTCTTTCGGGTTCGCGCAGCGAGGCCGCAAGAAATGCGTCCCTCGCAAAGCGAGGGACGCAGTTCCCCGTAAATGCGGGTACTCGTGAAGCAAGGGGCCGCATTTGCGGTGGTGGAGCATCCCAACGTCCCCGCAAATGCGGATCCTCGCAAAGCGAGGGTCCGCATTTGCGGAGGTGGAGGCTCCAACCAACGTCTGCCGTGTTTGTCCGCAAATGCGGACCCTCACGAAGCGAGGGGACGCATTTGCGGTGGTGGAGCATCCCAACGTCCCCGCAAATGTGGGTCCTCGCGAAGCGCGGGTCCGCATTTGCGGAGGTGGAGGCTCCAACGTCGGCTGTGTTAACACACACACGACTTTAAAAAAAAAAAAAAACTCAAAGGCGCCTCACACGTGGTTAACACACATACGCATGGCTTAGAAAAAAATACACTGCGTCATACACGTAAAAAACAACTGCGTCCCGTGCAAACAAATTACGTCTGCCTCGCAAAAAAATACGGCCGTGAAACGACCCATTCCCAACATGCGAAACCGGACGACAACAGCGCGCATGAAAACATCAGAAACACAAGAAATAAACACAACGAACACATAAAAAGCTTACTTACAGCAAGAAGGGGCATCCGGCACCTCGAAAAGTTAATTTACTCGTCCATTTAAGTCCAAAAAAATTAGTTTAAACTGCCGAAAATCACCTAAGCAAGAGAAAAAATGGCCGCCGAACAAAACGAAAACAAGGCTACAGATGTAACTATACTACAGTGACTCGCAAAACTGAAACAACGCTACAGTCAACTTTACGAGGTACGTAACACATACTATGCGGCACTTGCTACAATGATATTAACTACCATTTTGAAAACTACTACGCATAAAATGGCGGATGGAACGCAAATTGTAATCTGGAACGCAAATAGCGCAGTCTGAGGCACTTCAAAGTTTATAAATACTGCCTACTTTCCAGAAAATACTACATTTCTACTCAGGTGATGAACGGAGTGACTGGATAGTTAACTGCTGCTGTTACTTGAGAAGAGAATTGTTTCCTAATTCCCTACTTTACATTGTGCAAATTAGAACTGAGAGGTAAGCTATAATATATTACATTTTATTATCAAGACAGGACAAAAAAAAAAAACTTTAACTATGAAAATGTCATTCATGTATAGTGACATGTGGCACGCACATTTATTTGTATAGCCCCTACAACAAACTAATCTTAATCCAAACTAATGAAACAAGTATATTTAAATGACAGAAAAAAAAAAAAAAGCTTTAACTATTAAAATAGGATTCATTTATAGTGATATGTGACATGCACATATATGTGTATCATGTATAGTTACATGTCACACACACATTTATGTGTGTAGGCCCGAAAACAAACTAATGTTAATTGAAACTAATTAAAGAAGTATATTTAAATGACATTAATTTATTGTAATTGAATATATAACCTAAAGCTCAATCTTTCTCCTTTTTTTTACTATTCAAACAGACTCTGCATCAACAGCGTCACTCAAGAATTTGCACCGTGCATTGTGAACCACAATCCCTTTTAAACAACACAAACAAAGAAGAAGAGGTAAGATAGAAAAATACATTACATGCTGAAAAAGACCATGCTTTGCTAAATCAAAAAGAAGAAATATACAATTAACCATTTCACTTTCTTTTTCAAACAGACACTACAAGAAGACCGGCGGATTAAGATTGGCAGGAGGGGACCCTCTGTCATTCGACACTTCAATCAAGGTAAAGTATAACAAGTACAAAAAATAAAGGAACTATATATGTTTAATGGCCGCCAATATAACAAATGCAGCAAACAAAAAGTGGTGAACACAAAATAGGATAATGCTAAAAATATAGCCGTAATATCAAAAATAAAAAAACATTCATTTGCACTGTAGAAAAACATTAAAGCTTCATAAAAAAAAGACTAATTAAGCAAATCAACTATGCAACATATGCTCGACATAAAATAGGATTGTACCAAAAATCACACTAACAAATAGCAAACTACATTAATATTCTTCTTTAATGTTTAAGAACCTATAAGCCTTACAAAGAAGCCTAAATAAGCATACCAAAAGTGGTAGACACAAATAGGATTGTACCAAAAATCACACTAAACAAATAGCAAAGTAAATTAATATTCTTCTTTAATGTTTACCAAGCTATAAGCCTTACAAAGAAGTCTAAATTTGTATACCAAAAGTGGTGGACACAAAACAGGATAATGCTAAAAACATTGCAATCATATCCAAAATAAGAAAAACATTAATAATTACAGTATAAAAAAAAGGATAACTGGAATATACAAATACATTTAAATTATTTTTAAAAGGTTGCACAAAAAACAGCATAGCAGAAAAATTCACCATAACAGATACAATACACCAAAATAATGAAATTTTTTATTTATTACAAATACATTAAAATCAAATAACATTTTAATTTTTCTTTTACAACAGACACTGCGTGAAGACCATCCAATGAGGACTTTCAACAGAGGACCAGACCATCGGACAAGGACTTTTAACAAAGGACCAGACCATCGGACGAAGACTTTCAACAGAGGACCAACAAAGATTCGGATTGAAATCACACTTCAACCAAGGTACAGTGTCAACAGAAAAAAAACAAGAACAATCACTAACTATGGCCCTCATTCAATTGCAATTTTGACAATTCAATAGAGGTCTAAATAAGCACATCACATATTTTTTGAAAGAAGTTTTTAGTTGCTAAACATCTTTCCACAAAGGTTTTCACGAACTAAAAACTGACTTAAAAAAAAATATCTTATATGCTTATTTAGAGCACTATTGAATTGGCCAAATCGCAATTGAATGAGGGCCTATAACTTTTACCAAAATATAAAGGACACATTTCTGATTTACCTCTTATTTGACTGTTATGGACAATAATGTTTAAAAGTAAATCCAAACTTAAATCTAGCCAAAAAAAAAAAGAAAACAGCATAGTCCACAAAAGGCTCAAAACATAGACTAAATAAAATTTGCCATTCTAAACTACCAGTCATAATGTACAATATTAAGCATAAAACCTAAACACACACAGAAAATAGAATAGTACAACAAATAGTAGTAACACTGCAAGAAAAAAATATATATTTCATTGACCCAACATATAAGCTTTTAAATAAAAGATCAAAATACTAATACGACAATCCCCTGTACTAAAAATTAGAAAGACTAATTGTTGCCCTCTACTATGTCTGTATGTTAAAAGAACAACATTTTTTTTTCAAAAACAACTAAAATATTAATTTGAATTACCTATTAGATGTAGAAGAAGGTATACTGTCAGTTTCTTCCCTGTGCTATTCATCTGAGGCTGTTGATAGTAAAAAATGTACAAAACAAACTTAACATCTCAAACTAAACTAATTATAAATTATTTTCTTTTACAGATTAACATGGCTACTAACGAGAGCAAACAAGAGAAGAAAAGACGTCAAACTAGAGAAAGATAAGAGAGATGGGCCAACCAGCAGACACCAGAGGAGAAAGAAATTTCGAAGAGAAAAAGAACGCAAAAGACTTGCAAGCAAAAGACTATCAGCTGCAAAAATTAAAGATACGCCAAAAAAAGCTACTAAAGCATTTACAACCTGTTCCTCAAACATCAGATGACATTTTACCTGAAAAAATAAAAGATACCAAAAAAAGACACAAAAAAAACTAAGCATTTAGAACCTGTTCCTGAAACATTACATGACATTTCACCTGATGAATATGAAAGTCAAACTGCTATATGCTTTGCAAATTGTCCTTTACTCAAGTCTTTAGCAGTAGAGGTTCATAGTTGTGGGGACATGACTACTCAATGTCCGTTTTGTGAGGCTTATTATTTTAAACAGGAGAGACTAAGAGATGGCCAATGTATTAGTTGCTGTCAAAAGGCAAGTTCAAACTTCCAGAAAGAAAAGAATTTCCAATCTATTTACAAAACATTATGACTGAACCTACTTTTCCAAACTACAAAAATGTTAAGACAAACATAAGATCCTACAATAGTGCTATATCCTTTGCATCTATGGGGGCAACATTAGCTGCTAATGTTCCAGGACATGGTCCTTGCTGTTTTAAAGTCCAAGGATAAATTTATCATCGCACTTCACATTTACATCCAGAGGAAGGAGAGCAAAGAAAATTCGCTCAACTATATATGTCCTAGATACAATGGAAGCTGTTGACCAACTCATGCAGCTGAAAGAAAATAAAAAATGCTTACCCAGTGTTTTTATAGAGCTAAATAACATTATGGACACTAATCCCTACAGTAAAGCTTATAAAAAATTGGCAGAAGTAGAAAATGAACAACTACTTCATGCATAAAGATATCAATTACCAATGCCAACGGTTTATATAGTGCTTAAAAGAAACAGACATACTGATAAACTTCGTTATAACTTGCCAACATCAAATGAGGTTGCAATGGTGTTTCAAAATGATGAAGGAGAACCACCATTTCAAAGAGACATTAGAATATATCCCAGAAATGAGGAGCAATCATTCATTAATATGAGTATCTTAAGTCCAAATTTAGATCCAATGACATATCCCATTTTTTTCCCACACAGAGAAGCAGGTTGGCAACCAAAATTAACACTTCCCAGTTACCCAAATGCTAAAGCCAGAATACAAAATAATGTTTCTATGCTTGAATTTAAAGTAGCTCAAATTGCCATTTGAAATACTTAATCCAATTTTATGTGGTGGAAAACTAACACAACAATGGATTATTGATTCATATTTGCAAGTTGAGGTCAATAATTTAAACTTCATAAAATATCAACAAGATAAACTACGTGTAGAACAATATTCTGGATTAATGGACTATGTTGCTGAGGTGGCTACAAGCAGAGACATGACAGCTGGCAAAGCCATCATTTTACCATCTTCCTTTCAAGGATCTCCTCGAAATATGAGAGAAAGATACAATGATGCTATGGCTATTGTCACAAAATTTGGGAAACCCGATTTATTTCTTACATTTACATGTAATCCCCAATGGCCAGAAATTACACAAAATTTACTTCTTGGACAAAGTGCTTCCGATAGACCAGATTTAGTAGCCAGAGTTTTTAAGATTAAATTAAATTAATGAAAATGTGACATCACTATAAATAACTTATTTGGCAAATGTCGTGCTTATGTATATACCATTGAATTTAAAAAAAGAGGACTTCCACATGCACATCTTCTGATAATACTTTAAGAAAAAAATAAGTTAGATACTTCTGACAAAGTGGATGCAGTCATTGTTGCTGAACTACCAGATCCAGAACTATATGGTAGACTATATGAGATTGTTACTCATCGTATGATTCATTGACCCTGTGGTGATCTTAATCCACAATCACCATGTATGGAAAATAATAAATGTTCCAAAGAATTTCCAAAAGATTATAGAGACAAAACCTATGCCAATTGTGATGGCTATCCACTTTATAAAAGAAGAGAAGGAGATAGTGCCATTATTCATGAGAAAAAAGTTGACAATAGATATGTAGTACCCTACAATCCACATTAAATCATGAAGTATAACGCCCACATCAATGTAGAAGCCTGCACTTCCATCAAATCCATTAAATATGTCTACAAATATATTTACAAAGGCTATGATGCAGCTACTGTAGTCGTCAAAAGTGCAGACAACCCTGAAAGTAGTGAGTTAGTATATGATGAACTTGCATCTCATGTAGATGCTCGCTATGTCAGTGCGCCAGAAGCTATGTGGCGGCTTTTAAAATTTGAAATGCATGATAGATCACATGCAGTATATAGATTAGCAGTACATTTGCCACAAAGACATTTAGTGTATTTCCATGCTGGAAATGAAATTAATGCATTGGCCCAAAGTGAAGATGATCACACTACACTCACTGCATGGTTTGAATTAAATTCCACAGATTCACAAGCAACACAATTCTTATATATTGAAATTCCATATCACTATGTTTTTGTGAATGGATTATGGAGACCTAGAAAAATCAGAGGCAATAAAATAATCCCAAGAATTTACACAGTCAGTCCAAGAGATGTTGAACGTTTTTGCTTATGGATATTACTTTTGAATGTTCCTGGAGCACAAAGTTTTGAACACTTAAGAACTGTTAATGACATAGTATATAAATCCTTCCATTTAGCTGCAAGACATAGAAACTTACTAGCTGATGATACAGAATGGGAAAGATGTTTAGAAGAAGCAGCACAATGTCAAATGCCCGGGCAGATGAGAGAACAATTTGCATTTATTTGTATCTTCTCAAATGCTCCAAATGCATTAGCTTTGTGGGAGACATTTAAAAGTAATATGGGTGAAGACTTTATGCGACGATACAATGAACCGATTGCACACTTAAAAGCGTTAATGGAAATCCAAAAAGTATTTTTAACTCATGGATTAAGTTGTGCAAGTTTTAATTTGCCTGATCCAGGTTTTATAGAAGACATAAACTTTGAAGACTATGACATTCAACTACAAGTAGAAAGAACAGAAGAAAGACTTGCAACTTTAAATACGTTACAATTGGAAGCATTTAATGTCATTAAAAATGCAATAGATGATGACATGGTGACAGAGCGTTATTTCTATCTTGATGGACCTAGCGGATCAGGAAAAATCTATCTATATAATTTATTAATGAGTTCTGTACGAGCACAAGGTCAAATACCACTACTGGAATTGCTGCACTTTTGTTAGAAGGTGGAAGAACTGTACATAGTGGCTTTAAACTGCCAGTGCCTATTTTAGAAACTTCTGTGTCAGATATTCGCAAGACATCATTACAAGCAAAGAAAATGAAAAAATGTTAATTAATTATAATAGATGAGGCCACAATGATATCATGCTATGCCCTCCAATGTATTGACCATTTGCTTCGTGAAGTCATGGATAATACTTTTCCATTTGGTGGAAAAATAATGTTGTTAGGTGGCGATTTTAGACAAACATTACCTGTCGTTGTACATGGAAATTGAACTGACATTATCGAAACCTGTATAAAGTCAAGCACACTATGGAAACATTTTACCCATATTCAACTGCAACAAAATATGAGATCAGAAGGCCAAGCTGATTTCAATGATTGGCTTATTAAAATTGGAGAAGGCAGAACAGAAAAAATACCACATTTACCTGACGACACTGTAGAGATCCCACCTCATATGATTTGTCAACAAGATATCATATCGGCTATATTTGAAGGTAGCATAAATAACCAGGAATATTCGGAGCTTGCCAACCAAGTCATACTAACGTGTAAAAATAAGGATGCATTAATGCTCAATAATGAAATCTTTAAAAAAATTAATGCACCACAAAGAAATTATCACAGTGCTGATTCTGTACTTGCTGATGAGAATGAATGTCAGGCTAACTTTTCTACTGAATTTATAAACTCACTAACTCCTTCTGGAATGCCACCACATATTTTGCAGCTAAAGAAAGGTACAATTGTCATGTTACTGCGAAATATGAAGCCCAAAAAAGGCCTATGCAATGGGACAAGATTAATTGTTCAACAATTAAAGGACCATTTTATAGATGCTGAAATTGTAACTGGTACCCATAAAGGAGAGAGAGTTTTCATACAAAAAATAGATTTAGCACCAAGTGAAAGTAGTCTCCCTTTTATACTTCAAAGAAGACAATTTCCCATTATTTTGGCATTTGCCATGACCATTAATAAATCACAAGGTCAAACGTTCAAATCTGTGGGTATTTTCCTGGAAGAACCAGTATTTGCACATGGTCAATTGTACGTTGCGTTGTCACGGTGCAAAAATCCACAGGCTCTTAAAGTTTACATTGAAAAGAATGAAAGTCAAGGTGATTTATTAGAAGATGGACGTATTTTTACTAAAAACATTGTCTACTATGAAGTACTATAGCTTTTCATTATAGAAATAAAACCCATGCAAAACAAATTTAAAAGCATTGAAAAATACAAAACAATAAACAACTCAGTCATAATTAATGGAAGTACTGTTTATGGATGATTCGCCTCACAAAACACTTGCCTTGCATTATTTTTACAAATTATGTTAAAATGTTCATTAACTATGTTTCTGTTTCTAATGTTACAAGTTTGAAAACAATATTTTCAAGTTCTTTACTTCAACATATTACAAAGTTCATGTTAAGAGCTCAACCATGTTTTAAGACACAATGTAAATATTGTCTGTTATGTTAAGATTACTCCCTGTATTAATGTTTATCGCCAGTTCATGGGGTCAGGAAGGAATTAATTAAATTGGGTAAGTTTTAAGGAGAGTTTTTACTGTTTGCCTTCCTCTGCGTTAAATGTATATTGAAGTTAACAATTATTCTGATAGAATTTTCTTCATTGCCTCAAGTTTACAATACTGATTAGTTTAAAGTTCAATTGTTTTTACATTCAAATGTTATACTTTTAATACAAAATTATGTTAAAATATTAATTCACTATGTTACTGTTTATAATGTTCCAAGTTGTAAAAATGTTTTTTCAAGTTCCTTAGTTACACAGATAAGAAAGTTCAAGTTTAAAAAAATATACTTTCAAGTTTCTTACTTAAATATATTACAAAGTTCATGTTAAAATTGGCTACGTTTCAAGGAGGGTTTTTACTGTTTGTCTTCCTCTGGATAAAATGTATATTGAAGTCAACAATTCTTCAGATAGAAATTGCATGTTAAAAAACCATTACCTCAAGTTTACAATACTGATTAGTTTAAAGTTCATCGTTTTTTTTTTTTTTCTCAGTAATATTTTTTTTACTTAAACTGAAATTCTTAAAGAATGATACAGTAATTTTACACCAAAATACATGTAAACATGGCCAATTTAACAAAATGTAATATGGCTATAGATGTAAACTGAATAAGCGACTGGTTACATATTTCTTTTCTACCTGTCTTTGTGCTGTGTGCAGTGATCAGTATCTTTTTCTTTCCTATATGGCTGTCACATTTATATATATATATATATATATATATATATATATATATATATATATATTTTTTTTTTTTTTTTTTTTATTGTTTTACATACATATCATACAAAGAAAATATATACATTAATAGATAGTTAATACAAAAATACAAACACACCAAATCATTTGTCTTTGTGGGCGCCTTATCTATCCATTCCATATCTTAGTGGAGGACACTTATTTACTGCATCATAAACACATTTAAACTCATCCGACTCTTGAGTCCTTGTAAAACAGTTATTGAGGGAGAGGAACCTAACATACTCCCTAGCCAGTCTAATCCCCATCCTAACGGCCAGACCTCACCTTATGGTGCTACGTATTTATTTAGGACTATACCCAATGATGTTAATAGGTACGAGATGGGATTGTTTTACATTAATAGAGATTCTCTTTAAGATGGTTTTAAAGACCCCATGTAACTGTCCCATTTCAGCCAACTAATATGACGTACATAGCTCTCCGATGAGGTGGAATTTCTTATTGACATCAACTCTCTATTTATATTAATGAGGTTACACAATTCGCTAATTGTTGGGATCGTAGATTGCTTCCAATATTTTACAATGAGGTACTTAGCCACCAGTAAGATGTGGCATGTCAGATATCTCTCTATGGGAGGCAATTTCTCTAAATTCATGTGAAGGATGGCTACTTGAGGAGACCATATAATTAGTTTATCCAGCATCCTAGAGATTAATTGTGCTATGTCGAGCCACCACTTCTGCATTTTATTGCATTCCCACCAGACATGGTATTCAGTCCCTCGTGAACCACATAATTTCCAGCAGCTATCTGACTCCTCCTCTAAATTGATTTTCCCCATTTTTACTGGTGTTAAATACCATCTATGAATAATTTTAAAGTACAACTCTGTGTATGTTATGTTAACAGAAGATTTTTTTGTAATTTTTAAAATTTCCCTCCATCTTTTTTCTTCTTAACTAATTCCAAGGTCCAATTCTCACCCTTTAACCCCTGTACTTTTAATAAAGGGGGTGGAGTCATCGATGATTCTACTACACTTAGAGATAATATGTGACAGTTCTCCTTTTAGAATGACTTCTTCTATTTTTGTTGGAATATTCATCCCTGATAATTTATAACCTCTCTTTTGCTTAAGACTTTCGTAGTTTAGCCAATTAAGTTTATTTGGCTCCAGTTTCTGCTGTAGCTCATAAATAGTAAGGAAATTGCCTTTATTGTATAAATGAGAAATACTCCTAAAGCCCTGGTCAGTTAACATTTTTATTATAGGACATTGCGCCTTCAGTTTTAAGAATTCCAGGGGGGCTGCGATTGAGGGTATATTTGATAGTTGCATCTTCCTTCTAAAATTATACCAGAGTTTTATGATAGCATGTAGATTTTTAGGGAGATTACTAAACATAGTTTTATTATAAATAGGTAGCCAGATCATGATTTGGATAGGATAGTCCTTAACGAGGGCATCATCCAGCGTTAACCATCTTGGCTTGTCTTCCGTAATGTTCCAACATATAAGTTGGGCAATAATTATCTTAAAGTGGATTTCTTTTAAACTTTGTGCATTTAAACCTCCATTGATTAGCTTATTATAAGTTATACTTTTCCTAATCCTAGGTTTCCTCCCTACATACAAGAATTTATCTAGCTGATCCTGGATGCATTTTAAATAGTTGTTAGCGAAAACGTCCAGTGTGGATCTCATACAGTATGTAATTTTAGGAGGTATATTCATATTAATTGAAGCTATGATAGATTAAAATGACCATGATAGATTAAAATAGCTCCAATCCGTTAGAGTTGGTCTGATTCGCTTCATCACCTCGTTGATGTTATCTTTGAGGATTTTATCTTCCCGGAAGAAGAATCTTATACCCAGATGGACTATATGTTTAGAGTTCCAATTAAATCTGAAATCTTCCATTAATTTATTTTTAGTTTCAAGTGTTATACCTTTTATTAAAATGTCTGATTTTGACTGATTAATTTTGAAAAATGAAAATCTACCGAACTCCTCTACTATTTCTTGGTGTTTATAACAGGCAGACGCTGGATTTGTTAGAGTAATGATAATATCATCCGCAAAGGCCATGTATTTGAATCCTTCTTTACCTATACAGACCCCTTTAATTTCTTTACACTCTCGTATAAGTATTGCTAGTGGTTCCATAAACAATATAAAGAAAAGCGGATAAAATACTTTTAATACAAAAATATGTTAAAATTGTGTACGTTTGAACAAGGGTTTTTACTGTTTGCTTTCCTCTGGATTCAATGTATATTGAAGCTAACAATTCTTCAGATACAAATTGCATGTTAAAAAACCATTACCTCAAGTTTACAATACTGATTAATTTAAAGTTCAACTGTTCTTACATTCAAATGTTAATACTTTGAATACAAAATGCTTTAAGACTTCTTGTTCACCAAGAGAATATTTTACGAACCTAAACATGTTTAATATCACAATACTTACAAGTGTCAAATATGTATATTAATAACTAAACAACTTTCCAAACATACACATCTCATTGCCGTCATTTTTTGACGGGCAAGTCGCTAGGATTTATATAATAAACATAATAACTTTTCCAAGTAATTTTACATCATCAAGGCCTGAAAACGTGTTCCTGGTGAACTAGACCAGCAATTTTTAAACCTCTCCTCAAGACCCACCAGACAGGCCATGACTGAATGCAGATGAGGAAATTAGAGTCTGTTCAATACTAATTGCTCCTCTTGTGTTTGCACAGTTTTAAACTGAAACCATGGCCTGTCTGGTGGGTCTTGAGGGGAGAACTAGACTAGACAACCAGTGACCTTTATGAAGACTTGGACTTATAGGAAATCTGTAATGCTCTAATAAAAGGAGCTAGATAATTTAATTAAGCATTGATCATTCATAAATGATTTAGAAAAAACGTACTATTTAAAAAAAATAATATTCAATTAATACTCTATGGTGTCACTTTAAGGACTAGTACGGCTCTTGTGCTACATAAAGTCTCTTACCTTCTGGTTAGAGTTGGTGGATGTTGTCCCAGGAAGGCTGACTTATACAGACACTTAGAGATATAAATTCCCCTTCTCCTTCTTTTACATTCCAGAAGACAGGTTAATTTCTTGTTTAATGAGTTCCCCATTACTAGTTATCAGTATCTGTCTATGATACTATATGTCTTTCTATATATATGTTTATATATGTCTGTCTGTTTAACTATTAATTAGTAATAAATAAATCTAAATGTGTATAATAATATTACAAATAAATATATGTAATAAATACACTGATACAAAAACCCTAAAACAAAGTAAAAAAGACTCAAAAAGTACAAATAGCAAATAGAGATGTCGCGAATAGTTTGCCGGCGGACTGTTCCCGGCGAACATAGCGTGTTCGCTTTCGCGGCGAACTGCGAATATATGCAATATTCAACCCGCCCCCTATACTTTATCATTGAGCAAACTTTGACCCTGCAACTCACAGTCAGCAGACACATTCCAGCCAATCAGCATCATACCCTGCCTTCCACACCCTTCTACCTCATGAACAGCAGCCATTTTGGAATCATAACTAACTTGCAGTCTTACTGAGAGGAGGCTGAGTGTAGGTGATACTGCATCAATAAGGAAAACCATAGCAAGGCTACTGTACACAGTGTGCAATATAGTCCTGAAGGGCTCTTTTGATCTCTGCTGCAAGGACACCCCTGTGTCTCTCCCCCCCCTTATCATCATCCTCCCCTCACCTTAGCACCCAACCCTAACACCCCTCACACTTATCCCTAACACCTAACCCTGACATCCCCCACCCTAACACCTAACCCTAACACCCATTACACTTATCCCTAACACCCCTCACCCTATCACCTAACCCTAACACCCCTCAAACTTATCCCTAACACCCCTCACCCTAACCCTAACACCCCTCATACTTATCCCTAACACCCCTTACCCTAACCTTAACACCCCTCACACTTATCCCTAACACCTAACCCTAACATCCCTCACCCTAACACCTAACCCTAACACCCCTTACACTTATCCCTAATGTCCCTCACCCTAACACCTAACCCTAACAACCCCTCACACTTATCCCTAACACCCCTTACACTAACACCCCTCACACTTATCCCTAACACCCCGCACCCTAACATCTAACCCTAACACACCTCACACTTATCCCTAACACCCCTTACACTAACCCTAACACCCCTCACACTTATCCATAACACCCATCAACCTTACACCTAACCCTAACATTCTCACACTTATCCCTAAGACCTAACACCCCCTACACTTATCCCTAACACCCCTCACCCTAACACCTAACCCTAACACCCCTCACACTTATCCATAACACCCATCAACCTAACACCTAACCCTAACATTCTCACACTTATCCCTAAGACCTAACACCCCTCACACTTATTCCTAACATGCCTCACCCTAACACCCCTTACACTTATCCCTAACACCCCTCACCCTAACACCCCTCACACTTATCCCTGTGTCTCTTCCCCCCCTTATCATCAAGGGAGGGGGGAGGATGATGAGGGAGGGGGGAAGAGACACAGGGGAGGATGATGAGGGAGGTGGTAAAGAGATACAGGGGAGGGTGATGATGAAGGGGGGAAAGAGACACAGGGGAGGATGATGAGGGAGGGGG
Source organism: Discoglossus pictus (assembly GCA_027410445.1). NCBI lineage: Eukaryota > Metazoa > Chordata > Amphibia > Anura > Alytidae > Discoglossus > Discoglossus pictus. Next base: position 157,010,382 of record CM050165.1, read on the forward strand.
GAAGAGACAAAGGGGAAGAAGATGAGGGAGGGGGAAAAGAGACACAGGGGAGGATGATGAGGGAGGGGGGAAGAGACACAGGGGAAGATGACGAGGGAGGGGGAAAAGAGACACAGGGGAGGATGATGAGGGTGTGGGGAAGAGACACAGGGGAGGATGATGAGGGAGGGGGTAAAGAGATACAGGGGAGGATGATGAGGGAGGTGGGAGGATGATGAGGGAGGGGGGATGAGACACAGGGGAGGGTGATGAGGAAGGGGGGAAAGAGACACAGGGGAGGATGATGAGGGAGGGGGTAAAGAGATACAGGGGAGGATGATGATGGAGGGAGATGTTAGGTTATTTATGCCTGTAACAGATCTTACTAGCACCCCGACCGGGTACCTCCGTTGATAGACGCGTCCTAGTTTGCGCCGAGGCCTACAAGCACCGCACCGGACACCTCAACGACCACAGACTCCACAACCGCCGTAGTTTAGCTGGAGCCGCGCCGTCTTCCTTCCACCCTGTGTGAATCTCCAGCATCCAGGACCGTGTGGGGAAGACCTCTCCTCCAAGGAGGACACATCAGGAACAAGCGTTCAGTAGTTACAGCTCAAGGGAGTATGCAAAAGCATAGCAATCCCCAGTATGATAGAGCAATCCCCTCCAAGAACGAGATGAGACTACGTTTTGAAGGGTCAAGTAGAACTATTCTTTAATGACAGGGGATCTCCTTTTATGCAATGGTGCCCTCTGAAGGGCTACACCCACATAATTATCACAGCCAATTATATACATGGTTCAACCCCCACGTCTCCTCCCCTCAGATAACAGGTAACACAATTAAAACAGACACAATTTTAACCACATTCTGGATGTACCCCAAAAACAGGGGGTACACCTTTAAGTCCAGCACCGTTCAATATCTCTCACCCAGGGGAACACCATATTAAAAAAATGGCATGAATCAGACCAGGGGTTCAAAAGTTAGTAAAAGTATGTTTTTCACATAACACACAGACATTTCACATATCCCCCACACAATACACATATAGGACAATAGGTGTGGTCACCCCTCCCTGAGGCAACTTGATATAATCAGACAATGATTAAATCAGCCTTCTTTGTTCTTATCTGAGAATGAAAACACTTTATACAATCGACTCCCTTATCAGTAACACGATTATCTCTCCTGCCAAGGTCTGCACTAGCCTGGGGCCAATATTCTGCAGAGCATAAACCAACATACATACAGTATATTACTAGGATCATATTTTAACCAAGAATTAAATAACAATTAAACAGGGTAAAACAGTGATGGGTTCCGTTACAGCTAGGGTCTGAGCGCACAAAACTACCGAATAGCGCTCAGATCCTCTTCACACAGTTGCCATGTAGCTAAAGTCTTTCCCATAGTCTTTCATTATATGAATGGGCGCCATGGCATAGCTATCTGTGGTATCATGGTTCACACAGGGCAAGTACCGAATGACCCCACTGTATGTAAAGGGCCAGAATGAGTGACATACACTCTGGTATGGCCGAATACTGTGTTTAAAGGGCAATATGTCCCAGGGCCATAGTCGCAGGGCAGGAGGCTGGCAAACAGTCCTCTCCAAGACAAAGTGGCGAAGGGCACTTCGTCACAATGCCCTTTATGGATTAAAACCAGACTCTGCATCAACTATGTCATTTTCCGTGGGAGTTTTGACATGTATTCCCCTCCGGCATGCCACAGTCCAGGTGTTAGTCCCCTTAAAACAACTTTTTCATCGCTATTGTGGCCAGAAAGAGTCCCTGTGGGTTTTGAAATCTGCCTGCCCATTGAAGTCTATGGCGGTGAGCCGGGTTCGCCGGTTCGCGAACATTTGCGGCGGTTCGCGTTCGCAGTTCGAGAACCGAAAATTTTATGTTCGCGACATCACTAATAGCAATTTGTCCGAACTCGCTCCTTCTAGCTCACTGAACAAAGTGGTAAACTGAACAAAGTGGTAAACTGTCAAGCTGGTTTTAAAAAGTTTGTCCTTGGTATTTATTGATGGTTATGGCAAATGCCATGATAACTGGAAATTGTCTCCTTTGAAGGACAAAAGGCAAAACACTCTTGGTATAAAAACTCGTTCACCTTTATGGGTCCCAGTTATAATTTCTGCATGTATAAAATTATCTTTTAACTCATGCACAATTAATCTGGTCCCATTACAAAGTCCTTTTTTTGGATTCATATTTCTCAATAACATGACTATTACCCCTTTTTTCAATTGTAAAATATGTGGTGGCATTCCAGATTATGTTAGAGAGTTAATAAATTCGATACTAAAATTCGATTCACTGTCTTTATCATCAGCCAGAACTGAATCTGCACTGTAATAATTCTTTTGTGGTGCATTTATGTATTTTAAAATGTTGTTATTTACATTTAAGGCATCTATATTTTTTGATGTTAATATCACTTTGTTTGCAATGTCTGAGTAATCTTCATTATTAAGAATGTTTAGAAATATGGCTGATATGAGTGATTCTTTGCCAACCATTTTAGATGGAATTTCAATGGTATCATTTGGTAAATCAAGTATTTGTGGATGTTTTCCTTCTCTGATTTTAATGAGCCAATCATTGAATTCATTTTGGCCTTCAGATCTCATATTTAATTCTAATTTCAGATTTGTAAATATTTTCCACAGTTTACTGGTCTTGATACATGTTTCAATGATCTCTGTTCTATTTCCATGTGGCACAACAGGTAATGTTTGCCTAAAATCTCCTCCTAACAGCATCACCTTTCCATCAAATGGCAACTTATTATCCATCACTTCTTTTAAGAATCTGTCAATACATTGCAGAGCATGACATGACATCATTGTAGCCTCGTCTATGATAATTAGTTTTGTATTTTTTAAATGTTTTGCTTGTAAAGAATTCAGTCGAATATCTGACACTGATGTTTCCAAAATGGGAACTGGCAGCTTAAATCCACTAAGCACAGTTCTACCACCGTCTAACAAAAATGCAGCAATTCCAGTTGTTGCAAATGGCATAGCTATCTGACCCTGTGCTCAAATATAACTCAACAAACAATTGTACAGATAAGTTTTTCCTGATCCACCCGGGCCGTCTAGATAGAAATGACCATTTCATCATCTGTAGCATTTGTGATGGCATGAAATGCTTGTAACTGTAAAGTATTTAAAGTTGCCAGTTTTCTTCTGTTTTTTTGTTTTTGTAGCTCAGTGTCATAATCATCAAAGTTGATGTCATCTATAAGTCCTGGATCTGGCAAATTAAAACTTGCACAATTTAATCCATGAGCAAACAATATTTCTTGTATTTCCATAAAGGTTTTTAACAGTGTTATTGGTTCATTGTAACGTTTCAAGAAGTCTTTGGACACATGTAATTTAAATGTTTCCCACAAAGTAAATGCATCAGGTACATTGCAAAAGATGCAAATGAATGCAAATTGTTGTCTCATTTGCTTTGGCATTTGACATAGTGCTGCTTCTTCCAGACACCTCTCCCATTCTGTATCATCAGCTATGAAGTTTTGATGTCTTGCAGCTAATAGGAATGTATCATAAACTATGTCATTCACTGCACCGGGAACATGTAAAAGAAGTAATCTTAAACTAAAACGTTCAATGTCCCTTGGACTGATGGTATAAATGCGTGGTATAATTTTATGTGTATCTCTTCTTCATTGTTGCCATAGACCATTTACAAATACATAGTGATATGGTATCTCTATATATAAAAATTGTCTGGCCTGCGTTTTCTGGCAGTTTAATTGAAACCATGCAGTAAGTGTGGTATCTCTGTGTTCACTTTGATCTAATGCAGTTCTTTCATTTCCTTCAGTAAAGCAAAGAAACTGACTTTGAGGCAAATGTACAGTGACCGATCATGCATCTCAAATTTCAGAAGCCTCCTCATTGCTTCAGGAGCACTCACATAGCGAGCATCTAAATAATTTGATAGTTCGTCATGTAAAATTGGATTTTTGTTTTCATTTGCAGCACCTTGCACAACAACAGTTGCCGTGTCATATCCTTTGTATATATATTTATACACATACTTGATTGATTTAATAGAAGTGCAAGCTTCCACATTGATGTGTGCATTGTACTTGATGAGCAAATGTGGATTGTATGGAACGACAAATCTATTATCAACCTTTTGCCCACGGATAATAGCTGTTTGTCCTTGTGTTCTTTTATACAAAGGGTATCTATCACACAATTTGCATAAGTTTGCATTTGAAATTGTTTTGGAAATTCTTTAGTACATTTTTTATTTTCCATACATGGTGAATTAGGATTCATCTCTACACATGGACCATGAATCATTCTGTGTGTAACAATCTCCCAAAGATTGTTATATTTTTCTTGCTCTGGCAATTCAGCCGAAATTACTGAATCCACTCTCTCTGCTGTATTCAACTTATCTTTTTCCTGCATTATTCAAAGTATGTGAGCATGTGGCAGTCCTCTTTTTTGAAATTCAATGGTATAAACAAAAGCCACACATTGTCCAAATAAGTGTGCTTTAGTGATATCATGTATTAATGAATTGAGTTTGATTTTGAATACTCTTGCCACTAAAACTGGTCGGTCAGAAGTAGTTTGTCCCAGATGCAAATTTTCCTTGATCTCTGGCCATTGAGGATTACATGTGAATGTAATAAATAAATCTGGTTTTCCAAATTTTGTGACAATAGCCATGGCATCATTATATCTTTCTCGCATATTGCAAGGAGATCCTTGGAAACTGGATGGAAAAATAATTGCTCTTCCAGCTGGAATGTCTGTTGGAAGCCAATTCCGCAACATAATCCATCAATCCACAATACTGTTCTACTCGTAACTTATTTTGTAGAAATGTAATGAAATTTAGATTATTGCCTTCAACTTTTAGATATGAATCAATAATCCATTGTTGAGTGAGTTTGCCCCCACTTAAAATTGGATTAAAAGAATCCCGAATAGCAGTTTGTGACACTTTATATTGCTGCATCAACATATTGCATCTAACACAAACTTTACTATTGGGATAACTTTGCAATTGTAATTTTGGTTCCCATCCAGGTTCCCCATTTGGAAAGAAAATGGGATATGTCATTGGATCTAAATTACAACTTAATATATTTATGTTGATAAATGGTTGTTCTTCATGGCGTGGATATATTCTAATATCCCACTGAAAAGGTGGTTCACCATCTTCATTTTTAAACACCATGGCAACCTCATTTACTGTTGGTAAATTATATCGTCTTTGATCAGATTGCAATCTCTTTTTAACACCATATTTACTCTTGGCGTTGGCAATTGATGTCTTTGAGCATGTTCCTGTTGTTCTTTTTCAAGCTGTGCTAATTGTTTGTATGCTTGACTGTATGGGTTTTTAGCCATAATTTTATCCAGCTGTTCGAAGACTATGCGCAAACACTGTTTATTTTCTGGAAGCGTCATTCTTTGTTCCACAGCTTCCATTGTTTCTAAGACATATAACTGTGCAAATTTCCTCTGCTCTCCTTCTCGTGGGTGTAAATGTGAAGTTCGTGGTAAATTTGACCTTGAACTCTAAAACAGTAAGGACCATGTCCTGGTACATTTTCTTCTAATGTGGCACCCATTGAAGCAAATGAAATTGCACTGTTATAAGACCTTATGTTTTTTTTTAAACTGGTATAATCTGGAAATGTTGGATCGCTCCTAATACTTTCCAAATAATCTGGAAATGGGTGTCTTAGTGGAAGTCTTACCTTTCCTTTCTGAGAGCAACTAATGAAATCTCCGTCAGTAGGTCTTTCCTTTAGAAAATGATAGGCCCCACAAAACTGACAAACATTAAGTAATCCACAATAATGAGTGTCTACTTGTAGTGCTCTACTAAACACATTGTCATGCACTTTCTCAACATAGAGATCAGAACAACTTTCTATATCTACATTGGTGTCATGTGTCTCTACATTGGAGTCAGTAGGCAATATAGTATCATTGGGCAATGGTTCACAGACATGTTTTTGTTTACTTTTTCTTTTCTTGGAAGCCCCAGCACACTTACTTGCTGCTTTCTTACTCATTTTTCTTTTATTTAAAAGTCTCTGTCGATCTTCTTCTCTCAAGCGTTGGGAAGTTTTCGGTGACTGTGCATCTCTCCAACTTTGCTTCCTTTCCCTTGCCAATCTTCTTTTGCATTCAGTTTTGTCTTCTACATTATCCGCCATTTTAATCTGTAATTGTAAATAGAGATGTAATTATTCTTTGTTGTTTGTTTTCTGTACATATTGTTTTTACCTGTTTCCAATGTTACATTAAATTGGATGAATGAACTAATCCACCATTTTAAATTATTTTACCTTTTTATAATGAAATAAATGAAACCATTTCAATCCTTTTTTATTGACATATATTAAATTGCAAAGGCCTGCACATATATATATTTTTCAAAGGTAATTATGAATTAATTACTAAAGTAATATGAATGTGAAAAATGGGATACATGTAACCTTCAATAGCAAAGAGCTGCACATATATATATTTTTTTAACGTAATTATTAATCCTTCAATTCCATTCATTCTTGATTGACTTCACTGCATACATTTAATTACTTTTTTTTGCAAGTCTTCTAACCTACTTGTTGTTTTTTTAAATATTATTATTAATTATTATTCTCTTCCCAAATTTACATAAGTACATGTTAAAATTGTTCTTATATTATAACATTTATTTTTTTAACTGATGACTAATTATTAATGAATGAAAATATTATTATACGTTAATTAATCAATAAGTGCTATCCATTTTATCAAAATGTAATGTAGCCTTTTTTGTTCCATCACTTCAGAATTAAATGTTATACCTGTGAAGGCGATCTTTATGGTGTTCAAAGGCTGCAAACGTCACTCTGTGTGTTGATTCAGTTGCAGATCCGATGAAACTGTGAAATAAGAATGAAATCCTTTTTAATATTTTGCTTCATCCGTATCATTCAATCAGTAGCAACAGACATATATTTGGATAGATTCCAAACATTAAAAGCATATTCCTGAATGTATTGCTGTAGTAATATAATTAAATTCTATACCTGTCAAGATTATCCTTATGATGTTCAATGCCTCCAAACGACACTGTCTGTGTTCATTCAGCTGCAGATCCGCTGAAAGTGTGCAAAAATATTAATGTATAATATATTACTTCATCCCTATCAATCAATCAGCATGAACACAGATATGTTAGCATAGATGAAAAACATGAAATCAATATTCATCAATGTATTTTTTAGGTCCTGCTTACTAATATTAATACACCTTAATAATGTAACTGTCATCAGTTACAACTATGAAGATTTATAAGTGTTTTTTGCCCCCAAGCACATAATTGAATGATATACCTGTTGATAGGCTGCAAAGGTCACTGTGTGTGTTGATTCAGCTGCGTCACTGATAGTGTTCAAAAGAAATGAAATTAGTTTTAATATTTTAATTAATCCCGATTAATCAATCCACGTCATCACAGTTTTTTTTTTCTTTGACCCTTTTTTTATTGTTAGTCTTTACAGAAGAATCAATTAATGTCCATTAATATTAAATTAATGACGTAAATATGTAAGCATGACTATATTCCTTATTTTTTTATTTTTTGGGGGGTATTTTATAATGAATATATTACAAATGAATTACTAAAATAAGTTACATTAATAATTAATGAATCAATGTGTTCCTTTTTTTATGCACATTATTAAACGTTAACCTTTTTTGGTATTAATGATTACTAATGAGTAATTAATTGATTAAAGTACATTATTAATTATTTTTTTATTTCTTTAAAACAGATAAGCACAATATTATTTGTAAATTAAATACATTTCAATTTCTTGTTTCCTCTAATTTTTTTTATTATTTAAAAATTAATTAAATAATTAATCATTAATGACTATTAATGTAATTTACCTTTTTTAATGTAATATTCATGAAGCAGTATCCTGAAGAGCTAACAATCTCTTTAGATTTTCCGGCAGCAGAAATTGTCCAGTCAAACTGTCATCACCTGAGGAGAAAGTGTCAGTTATGTGCCCTATATGTAGGCTTTGTGTGCGAGACAAATCCATTGTTTTAGGCGGGAAATCCGCCATTTCACCCTGTTAATGTGTAAATGTGTAAGTTTGTGTTGTAAAATGGCGGCGTTAGTGTCCGTTTTACGCATTGCGCGGTTATTTAGCAGCCTTCCTATCGGTATTTCTCGACCACATACGTCTCTGGCTGTGTTTTACACACTTCGTGGTAGTGTAGCCTCGTTTTCATTTTTTCAGCTGCCATTTTTTTCTTTCTTAGGCGATTTTCGATGTTAATAAATCGTCTAAATCGAGTTTAATTGGAGTTCCCCCTCACTCAGACGTCCTGCCTGTTTCCCCATGCTGTAAGTGATATTTTTGTAATTTTTTAATGTGTATTTAGTGTTTTTTTATTGTTTTTGTTCCACCGCTAATCTCGTAATTATTTTCATCTCGTATTTTTTTTTTCTAAGTCCCCCGTCTTGTGTAAGTGCTACGTGTTTAACGGCTCGCCTCGCTATGCGAGGCTCGCCAGCAATGGCCGCCTTTGGCGCTCATTGCCTAAGTGCTACATGTTTAACGGCTTGCCTCAGTAAGCGAGACTCGCCGGCAATGAGCGCCGAAGTGCTAAGGGCTCAATGAGCCCGCTAAGTCGTACGTACTGCGCAAACAGCGTGGCGACGACTCGCAGTTGGACAATTATAATATGTGATAGCAGAGATCACATGACAGAGCTTTATGACATCACTAGGAATGTTCATGTAACATAATAGAGAGTTCTGACCTCACTCACCATACAAAACTATATAGGTACAGTAAGAAATGTCCAGACGCACAGAGGCACATAGAGAGGTACAAATACATTACAGGAAAAATAAATATCCACTATACAATGTAATATGATTAGATAAAAAGCACAGAGAGGAGACAAATAATGACGTTACTAAGTACAGTCTTTTTATCTGGAAAAAAGTACATCAAAAATGTGATCTGAGAAGAAAAATAAGACTTTTATGTTGAATAATAGGAAACACATGGATAGCAGGTGGAATGAATAGTTTATTATTTAAAAAAATGGAGCGAAAATGGAATATTGATTATAATACTTTTATTAAAATGATAACACTTTTTAATTAAAGATTTAAAAATAATAATATAAGCAGATTAAAAAGTATCATGATAAATAATCTTTTAAGACCTCTAACTGAGCATATAAAAGGTGAAAAATATTTCAGGGAATTGGTTATTAGTACCTAGAAAACATTAAAAATAAAAGGATTGATATGAGAAACTTACAAAATATTATATACGGTACATTAGATAACAAGGGAAATTATACTCATTTAATCCTGTCTTGTTATCCTCTTAAACGTCTGTAAAACGTCTGTCTATTTATATTGATTTTCTTCTGTACAACATAAACAGGGGTACAGCTAGCAGTGGAAAATATACCACATTATAGCCAACACTGGGGGAACCTGGAAAACTGAGCATGGGGATGAAGTAGCCTGACCGCTGGACCTTCAACATACTATAATAAAGCTGATTTAACTGGTCAATGGGTTATCACAGTGATTTGGTTTTTCTGACTGTTGCTTAGTCGTTTAGTCATTCAGTTGTGTCCAACTCTCCATGACTCTAAGGACCTCAGCACGCCAGGCACATCTGTCAGCCACTGCCTTCTGAGCTCTATCAAGCTCATGTTAACTGCTTCAATGACCTCATCTAATTATCTCAGCCTCTGAGGTCCTCTTCTTTGTGCACCTTCAATTTTTCCCAGCATTAGAGTTTTCCCTAGGGAATCCAGTCTTCTCATGATATGGCCAAATATTTGAGGCTCATCATCAGACCTTCCAGTGAACAGTTTGGCTTGATTTCCTGTAGTATGGGTTGATTGGTTCTTCTAGCAGTCCAAGGAGCTCTAAGCAGTTTTCTCGAACACCACAATTCAAATGTATCAATTCTACAGCGCTCAGACTTTACGGTCCAGTTCTCACTTTTTTTCCACATACAGATTCATCAGGAGGCAGATAAGCTGGTCTTTTATCCCCATATCTTTAAAAACTTACACCATTTTGTTGTGATCCACATAGTCAGGCTTTAGACTAGTGTATAAAACAGAGGTAAATGTTTTTTTTTTCTGGAACTCTCTTGCTTTCTCTTTGATCTCTGTGGTCCAGTAGATATTGGCAATTTGATCTCTTCTGCTTGCATATATGGTATTTCTCTGTCCATATATTGTTGGAACCGAGCTTGCAGGATCTTAAGAATTACTAATATGTGAAATAAGTGCAATTGTTCAGTAATTGGATCACTCTTTGGCACTGCCTGTTTTTGGAATTGGTATATAGACAGACCTGTTCCAGACTACTGGCCACTGTTGAGTTTTCCAAATGTGTTGGCATAATGCAAGCAATACTTTCACATCATCATCATCATCACCGTTCAGCTGGGATTCCATCAATTCCTGCAGCCTTGTTATCAGGAAGGCCTCCTATGGCACATCTCAATTCACTCTTCAAATATGTATGGCTTCAGCTCATTGGACAAACTATTGAGGTTATCAATGCTTCCTGTATAGATCTTCTGTGTATTTCTTCCACCTATTTCTTATCTGATCTGCTTCTGCTAAGTCCCTACCATTTTTGTTTTTTATCATGCTCACTTTGGCATGAAAGGTTTCTTGTGATTCTCAATTTTCTTGAACATATCTTTTGACGTTCCCATTCTTTCATCATCTCCTATCTATTTACATAGCCAATTATAAAATGTCTCCCTGTCTACTCTTACTATCATCTGGAATTCTGTATTCAGTTGGACAAACATGTTCCTATCTCCACTACCTATTGGTTAGTTTTTGTTCTTTTAGGGATATTCTTTGTTGCTGTTTTCTGGATAATGGCACAAACGTTTGTCCAAAGTTCATCAGGCATTCTATCTTTCATGCCTAGTGCCTTAAATCTTTTATTTAGCTCCACTGCATATTCACAGAGATATTATTTTATAAATGCATGGCCTGGTCATATTCCCTCTTCAGTTTAATTCTGAAATTTGCAATATGAAGCTCATGATCTGAGCCACAGTCAGCTCCAGGTCTTGTTTTTCCTGACTCTATAGAGCTCCTCCATCTTTGGCTACAAAGTGCATAGTCAATCTGATGTCTACATTGTACATCTAGTGATGTCCATGTGTAGAGTCGTCTCTGAGGGTTTTTGGAAGAGGGTGTTTATTATGCCCAGAGAATGATCTTTATAGAATTCTAAACATCTCTGATCTGCTGCAATTCTTTCTCAAGATCCTTATGCTGAATTGCTCTTTGCAATAGTGGACTTTCCTTTCCTCTCCAGACACATCTGCAGCTGGGTGTCCTCTCGGCTTTGGCCTAACCACTTCATTAGATCTGGTGCTACTTCTACTCACCCTCCACTCTTCCTCAGGAATGTGAAATGCACCTTCTGACCTGAGGCGCTCATCTTCCGTTGCCATATTGTTATGTCTCTGGTTGTGCTTGTCCATAAAGTTATCTTAACAAAGTTACTGGGTGGGTTGCCAGTTCCTTATCCAGGGGACTGCAATTTATCTGACCTTTTTGCTATGATCTACCCATCTTGGATAACCCTTAGGTGAGCTTACATCTTCATTGAAGTGCACAAGCCCCTTCACCACTACAAGATAGCATTCCAGAATGGGGGCTAGTCATATGTCAAAAGTAAATGAATAGTGTAAGAAAAGAAAGAAGGACTGTTTAACATGTAAAGTTAACAAAACAGGTTTAAAAATATCAATGTGACAGTATATCAAACAAAAACAAATTTTCGGTATACGATAATAGGAGAAATTGAGTTGTGAGCAAAAAGCAAATTGATGCCAACAGACCTATATAGGTATTACATATATTATATAATGATAGGATGTATCATGTAAATGTGAGATGAGGTATAATCCATGAAAAGTGATAAAGAAAATTGTACCATCCCAACTAGTACAAGATGATAAATGAAATGGGGGGAAAAAAAGTGAAAGGTGATGCAATCTTAAACAAAATAATTGAACAAATCTTTACGTGGTCCATATCACAAACCAATACAAAGTGTACAATTATTTGTAAATATTGTGAGACAGTGCCCCCAGAGAATGGGGCAAGGTACAGAGCCTTGAAGGGTTCTATACAGGAGTGACAGAGTTAAAACTCCTGGATGAGACAATCAGCCCCATTAGATTCAAAGCCCGTAGCGGCATCGGCAAGCCTTCAAAGGGTGTGGGCTTGAAATTTGGTTGCGTTACAGAGCTATTAAATTCCACCATGCCGTGTATTGCGGGCCAGAGATGCAAGCCTGTAAACCTTATCCACGCGCGCAAACTGTTAAGGGGCCGATGATCAGCCGGCAATATCCAATTATGGTATAACGTAGTGAGACACAGGCCTCTCAGCCAATAGAAAGCAATCTAGCTGAAAATGATTAAAAGAGCGAGATTATAAATTTGCGCTCCACCCGCCCATGCTTTGACTGTTGTATTTTCTTTTGAAGTAGCACGCAGGTCCCAGAGTTGGTGGGATTTGAGAGTAAGAGAGAGAGTAAATGAGTTTGGAGGGAGGTATTTTGCAGTTTTATTTATTTATATTCTACTAGAATATTGCCCGTCAAAAAATGACGGGAATCAAATTGTAAGTGAGCTAATGCTGTTTGGTGTATGGTAATGAACTAAATAATACATTAATAAAAGAATATACTTTACCTATTTTGAAGTAATAAATGCAGGAAGCATTATGCTGAAGAGCTGACAATCTGTTTTCATGTTGCTGCAGCATACAATGTGTGTTTTGAGTGCTGTGGAGCTGCTGTGTAAGTGTGAGCAATGTGTGCAGTGTGTAGTGTAAATAGTGTGCATGCGCGAGCCAAATCCGTTAGGGTAGCTGTGTACTTCTGCATTCTGTAAGTTACTGTTGTAAAATGGCGCCGAATGTGTGGTACGTGGCTTTGGCTGATTTTGCATCCTTGTACTTCGATCTCGTCTGGCTTTTTCGGAAAATCGTATGCGTTTGGTGTTTTTTTGCGTCTTTAGGGTCCTGGAGCCTCATTTTCGTTTTTTTCGGCTGCCATTTTTTCTCTTACTTAGGTGATTTTTGGGTGTCTAAACTCTTCAATTTGGACTTAAATGGAGGTCTAACTTCACTTGCAGAGGGTGCTCCCTCTTGCTGTGGGGAAGCTTTTTATGTGTTTGTTGTGTGTATTTATTGTGTTTTGAATGTTTTGAGGTTCGCACAGGTCGGCCGTTAAAGTTGTAATTTTGCAAGGTCGTAATGTTTGTTTTAGTCTGCGTCTCGTATTTCTGTGTCATAAGTCTGTAAATGTTGTGAGGTCCGCAGTTGCTGGCAAGGAGCGCCTTCGTTAGCAACAACGTTTGACAACCCGCAGTTATGACAACTATATATGTGTTTACATACAATTTTACACTTAATCCTTTATTACACAAATGTACAGATTACACATATTAGCAATACACATAGTTTAAAGAACACACATAGAGAATTATATAGTTAGGTCCCTCCATACACCCCCATCTCATCCCCCACACCCCATCCCCCAACAGTTACTAAATACACATAATACACACATTGTTATCCCCATCCTATATATACAGCAACACTTATTTTTATTTATCCTTATTTTCTTTTTTGGGGTTATGATGGAGGCTAAGGGCAAGCATAGGGCCCACAATTACTCACACCAGAGAATGTGGTCCTCCTAGGTGCTATCCGTGGCCGCCCATGATACTTGCAGGGGGGAGGGAAGTTAGGCCAGGCCCTAGGGCTCAGGCATGGAAGGAGGAAGCAGCTGAGGTGATAGCAGTAGGCACAGCGCCAAGGGATATGAGGTCCATTAAGCACTGGTTTGAGTACATCAGGGCCAAGGTGAGGAGGATAATGGCCAAGGAGGACAGGAACGTGACTGTGACCTATAATGAGTTGGAGAGGGTCACCAGGGACCTTCTAAGAACGTTGCCTGCCACTGGAGCTTCAGGCCTGGTGGCACAGCAGGATCCAGCCTCCATGTCAGGTGAATATCACATACAACAACGTTCCACCACAAGTGCATCACACACACTACACATTTACATGATGACCAACAAGGACACTGACATATTAACAAGGGATAGATGGATGCGTAATTAAATCCATGAAGCTGACAAATCCTGGTCACAGCAACAGTAATAAAGCAATAGAGAGTCATTTTATTGGTGTGCCCACTGCAGCCTATGCAGTTACAGAACACAGCTGGAATAAAGATATTGTTAGGAGACAAGACTGATCAAGACCATGAACCAAAGAATAGATCACATCTAGCAAATGACAGCTTATCTGAGTTGCAAATAGGAGTATCATCCAGGTTCAAGCCTAGATGTCAGATAGTTTCAGCATCCAGGAGGTCTGGCCACACCCCCCAGGCCTCCATCACACTCATCAGGCCAGGCTGGGCAGGCGGCAATGCTGGCCCTCATGTGTCAGCAAGTGGAGTTGCTCTGGGGGATCCAGGCCAGTATCTCCGCTAATCATGCAGAGGTCATGTGCAGCCTGGCAAGGAGCAATAGGGAAGAGAGGAGGTATTATCTAATGACAGAGTCCTACCTGGCTGGGCTGCTCAGGATTGGGGTGGAGCAGAGTGCATTCCAGGGAGTGACAGCAGAAGCAATGTGATCCCCTCTGGTCCCCAGCCCCGCCTCCTCCACCCCAGAGGCATCCCCCAGCCACCGGTAGCCCGGCTCCTCCTCTTCTCCCACCATGCCTCCTCCAATGCAGGTGCCCTTGCATCCCAGGTGGTTGCTATCCCCGGCGCCCCACCAGCAGCAAGACTGAGGCCGGCCACAGGGGATGTGGGTACTGTGGCTAGGCAGATATAGACATCGGGGCTGCACATATGTTTGTGCCTTCTCAACAGCGCTCCTCAGTGACAATCTATTGGTCACAATGTTAACCTAATCTAGCTTGGCTACCGAGTCTTGGATTTTGGCCTATGTGATCGTGATATTTTGTATGCAGATGGCTACCTCCCGTCACATGCTCCATAATCCACTTCTCTGTGGACATGTAAGGTTCTGTTGAACATGTCACCAATTGATGGTCACTGAGGAATGCTATTGAGGAGAGAGATGCTGCATTCCTTATGATTTTGAGGCCTTTTTTTGTAGGTTTTGTCTTTTTTTTTGTTTTAGGTACAATTCAGGTCCATGAAAGCATTTTCTGCATCTGCAAGCATTGTGAATGAAATGTATGATGTGTACAGTTTTTCCAGTGCCTCTCATGTAGGCATTCCTTCAATGACAGCCCCTCTTAAGATGTAGCTCCCACAATCTTAAAGCTATCATATAGCCAGATATCTCAGACATGATTGTTGTAAATGTAGACTAATACTGCTATGGCAGTGGACTTGAAAAGTCTCACAATAGCATGTTAATGACAGCCAACATTAATATATGCACTAGTGAAGCTTGTGATCCTGACCTCAATATCAGTCTGAGAACAGATCCTTGGGTCTGATGTAAGTAATCTGGCAGCTGACCTTTGTGTCCTCTCCATATTAATGGGTATTTTCCCATATTGCTGATTATCCAGAGACCTAGCTAATAGTTAGTAATGCTTACAGGTGGGAATCAGGTGAGTTGGTTTATTGTTACAGTTACAGTATGTAGCACTGTACTGTACATGAATGTTGACAATTTTTTTTATCCTCTTCCACCTTTTTTTAGTTGACCACTTTTTTTTTCAGATATATTGTTTGGTCACCACATTGTATGTGTGAAACTGGATTCCATTCCAGTCGTTGAATCATCTTTTTCATTGAGCAGATCTAGAAAATTTGTAAGTGCTATTCACATTAATGGTTTCTTCAATTAAATGGAGTGATTTGTGATGATACTTTTTTTCATCAGATTCTGGTTGCAGTGGAGTAATGACCACATGTGACACTGGTAGGTGCTATGCATCATGCTTATTCTCAACTATCACATTGCCCCCTTTAGGTATCGCCTATCCCCCCCAAGCCTCTTGCTCTCTAGGGATCTGCTCACACAACCATGATATTATTTGACCATTTCTGATTGTGCTGTGTGTATGAAATAAAGCTTTGTTATACCTTTCTAACCATATCAGTGTGTTTTCAATGGTTGGGGTTATGGGATATCCACATAAATCACATTTGTGTCACATTCCTATATATGTAAACTAATGAGCCCTAGTTACTATGCTATAGATCAATACATGACATATATAGTTCTCAGCAGCGCAAGCTTCCCAAAAAACGTTGGTAACGCAATGTTAAAACTGCGGGCTCGCAATCGCGGACCTCGTGAAGCAAAGGCCGCGCTTATGGCCAAGGCGCTCCTTGCACTGGTGAAGATGTGCGCTGTAGGCGCTCATCCCTGAAATAAGTCATAAACAAATCAGAACATTAATTAATATATGTAGCAAAGGTACATATTGATACATATAGAAAATTAGTATTAATGACATTAAACAGAGACATGGTTAACGTAGTCATAAGTTAAATGTAAATATGCTCCCTCTACTGTCCAAAGAGGGATATTACATGCCACGTTCTCTTAATAATAATGCCACAAGTACTATTAAATATGGTTAAGGACACATCTGTGTACATTACTTTAATTCAGAAAGATTCTGTGGTAATCAATTGTAAATGTATTTGGTGATAGATGAGATATAACATAATCACATAACAGTAAAGTATAAGGATAAATAAAATGATTTATTAAATTGAACAGAAAACATAAACATGATGAATGAAATATGAGGGTATTTATAAAAGGATATATATACTAAGAGTCTTCTATATGTCACCGAAATATTTGATAGTCATTTATACTATTATAAAGCTTTTTAAAGGAGGCATCATGATGTCATAATGTAGGTCTATGATCTAAGGGCATGATTACTCTAAGGTATTAAAGATATACACTGAAATTATTCCCCTCATTTAGGCCCCCAGGCATGACTGTGTCTAACATAGTTATCCACTTTGTCTATTTATGGAAAAGTTCAAGGTCAAGATTTTCTTTCCTTACCCAGGAATACTTTCTCAAGTATCCAGCATTTAACCAAAGGTTTCAAATTGTGGCAGGTATAATGTCTAGCCACCGAAGTGATGGTTTTATTTCTGGCTAGATCTGTCACAGTGTTTTTAATATTGCAGAGGTGTTCACCTAGTCTGCGTCTTAGTTCTTGTTTGGTTTTTCCTATCTACCTTAGATGGCAAGGACATTCCAGGCAGTATATTACTCCTTACGTGCTGCAATTAAAAAAGGCCTTGAATTTTTATGTCATTCCCGAATCTATCCTGAATTGAGGTGATCTTAGTCATGTAATTACAAAACTGGCATGCACATCCATAAGTACCCATGGGTAATGATCTCTGGGATTTTCGTGGTTTCTGATAATGGCTTTTCACCAGATAGTCATGTAAATTTCTAGGTCGTCACCAACTCATTTCTAGTTTGTCTTCCACAATCTGATCTAATAGGTAATCTGTTTTCAGGATGTTAAGATGTTTATTGAGTATCCTGTTGATTTCTTTCCAGTTCTCACTGTAGGAGCAAATAAATCTCACTTTGTTGTCCGTCGGTGGACGTATTTAGGGAACAAGTAATTCCTCTACAGGCA
Organism: Discoglossus pictus; assembly: GCA_027410445.1. NCBI lineage: Eukaryota > Metazoa > Chordata > Amphibia > Anura > Alytidae > Discoglossus > Discoglossus pictus. Next base: position 157,028,087 of record CM050165.1, read on the forward strand.
TATATAGTGCTCAATGAAATGCGCTTTTAATGAGTTTGTTACTGTAGCTTTGTTTACTAAGTCTTTCCCGAAGTTCCGTGGATCTCTTCTTGAAGGTTGGGATTTCTGAGCAGTTCCTCTTCAGTCTGAGAAATTCTCCAACTGGTATTGCTCTTTTTCTGGCAAGTATATGAGAACTTCTCATGTAAGGTACTGTTAGTTGCAGTGATTTTCCTGAATAAATCCGTATGAATGTTGCCTTCAATATCCTTCGATATAGTGAGATTTAGGAAGTCGACTGACTGTAGATAAATCTTATATGTTAGTCTCAGATTGAGATCATTGATGTTCAGAAGATTGATACATTCTTCCAGCAATTCCTTGGTATTGTCCCACATGATGAATAAATCATCTATGTACCTAAGCCAGAGGACCACATGCTGTGTGAAATTGGAGTTACCTTCATTAAACACACACTCCCTCTCCCACCAGCCAAGATATAAGTTGCCATAGGTGGGGGCACAAGCTGAGCCCATTGCTGTTCCTCTTAATTGTTAATAGAATGAGCCATTAAACACAAAGTAATTGTGCTCCAGTATAAATTTGAGAAATCTTATCAGGAAATTATTCCTTTTCATTTCAAGAAAGTACGAATGGCTTTGCCATTGGTGATCTATCGAAGTATGAAGACTTTCCACGTCACATGTGGCAAGTAAGGTGGTATCTCCATCAGTGATATTATTGATTAGATTCATCAAATCCATTGTGTCGCGTACATATGAAGGAAGGCTAAGAACAATATTCCTCAGTTCCTGATACAGGAATTGTCTTGGTTGTTCTCCTAAGCTGTTATTCCCTGAAATAATCGGTCTCCCTGGAGGTTGTGACAAATTCTTATGAATCTTCAGCAGCATGTAAAAGGTAGCTGTCCGTGGTTCCGGAGTTTTAAGGATTTGAACTTCTTTTAGGGAAATAAGATTTTGTTCATGACCATCTTCAATAAGTTTGTTGTAATTTTCTTTGAAATTTCTGAAGGGTCTCCCAACAGTCTTCTGTAGCATTTTTGGACTCTAAAGTTGTCTATAGGCTTCTTCCAGATATTTAAAGATTGGCCATATGACAACATATCCTCCTTTATCTGATGTTTTAATTATTACATCGGCCCATTTTTTCATGTCTAATAGGGCTTGTCGTTCCTTTATAGTAATGTTAGAATCTTTAATGGTTTTCAGTTTTTCTAGATCCAATGTCACCAGTTTGGTATAAACTTCTAAGGCTGGACAATTGGACATGGGCGGGTTAAATGTAGATTTAAGTTTCAAATTACCAGATAATCGCCCTTCTCGATCTGGATATGTTTCTGCTCTTGCTCTGGTGTTAATCAAGCTTTTCTTTGTTACTGACACTCATAAGTTGTGTTCGTTCTTGCATGAACAAAAATCTTTTGATAAGCAATTTCCTGGCAAATAAATTAAGGTTTCAAAAAAGTCTTGCTGGCAGCTCAATGAAAAGGATAGACCTTTTTTGAGTAGAGATATATGATCTTCAGATAAACATCTATCGGATAGATTGACAATTTGTTTCTCTTCTTCACTCATCATCAATATATTAGTCATCTCTGTTGCTGTTATCTCCGTGTACTGCTGGTCATATATCTCCTTTGATTGGTTGTCTCTCCAATTGGATGCCCCCATCTTCACTGATCCCTTCAGCTCCTTTCTGGAGATGGGTCTCTGTGTTGGTATCTTGGAAGGGGATCTCTGTTGGGTCGTGACCTCAGGCATCTCTCTAAAAAATCAGAGGTATTGGTTCTTTGATAATCTTGTATTTTGTTATCCTCGTCTGTGATTGACGATTCAAATTCTGTGGAGGAAGCACCTGCTTTCTCAGTAAACCCTCTAGGGTTTTGAGCCCTTTTTGCCAATCATCACAAATATCATTGATAACACTTTTATCAAAAGCCTTTCTTGTATCTTTTTTCTCTTATCTTTACATGATTTATACTCCTTTTCCAGGTCTATTGTGGCCATAATATTGAAATTTATCAAAAAAGATTGGACTAAAATTAGAGCGATATCTCCCAAGAATGCTATCATAAATACCCAAATAAATCTAGGTATATAGGGAGAGTTAGTGAGAGATCGCTGCGGACCAACCTGTGAACCTGTATTATAGAAAAAAATACCAATGTCTACATATTAGGTTAGGTTGAGTCTATACAGTGTACAAATACAATATGTAGAGAGAAAAAAAGAAACACTGTTTGACATAGACTCTTAGTCCTATAGGGAAAATCTAATTGCTAAGACCTGGAATAAGTAGCAGAAACAGTAAAGTATATACAAAATACCTTTTATTTACACAGTTAATAAAGTGTGCTTAAATTTGCATATAGATAAATGATTTTTGTTTTTTAAATACGGCGAGTAAAAGAGATATATACATATGCTCTCCAGTCTAAAGTGATACTCCAATAATCTGATCTAGTTATTAATCTCAAGAGTAAATACTAGCGGATAATACCCATTATGTATAAATTATTGATCAGATCAGAAGGTATCACATTGTCTGCATTACAGTATTAATTATATTAGTAGTGGGAAGTGTATTTACTTTCTCTTGGTGCTTAACACCTATTTCACATATATTCAATAGAGAATTGGAGAAAACAAAAATAATAAAGTTTTATTTACATTCTTAGGAGACAACGTCGATTAAAAACTCTTTAAAATCAAGGGAAGTAGGAAGTAATTCCTTAAAAACGTTTTAATATTGAATCCCTTATTTCCCACACTTTTGATAAGTGAATTCCTAATATTTGAGGGATCAATACCTTATCTTATTTCCTCTTATCTTATCTTACTAAGTGTGTGATTTTGTTAGGTTTGGCTTCCAGACTGTTTTAAGTATATATCTTTCTTTTTATCAGTATTAGAGATATTGTGCTTATATCTTAGTATCCTATCACCTTCAAATTCTTTTAGATATGTATTCAGTTTAGTATAATTCTGAAGTTGACATATCTGACGTTCTAATTGTTGTTATATAACCCAGGTGCCCTTTGGATCTCTATAACAGTTTTAGATTGTACTGGTATATTTCTCCAGTTGTTATAGTGATTCACTGTTGGAGATTATTTACAACATAGAGGTTTTGGCTGGACAAAAGGTTTTCTGGCAGAATTACCCACATTTCCACCCCTCTATTGTATCTGTAGCATTTCTTAAAACCCCCATTTCGGGTACCGCATTAATATCAGGTCTTAAAAAATTCCAGAATTTTATAATGCGTTTCTTGTTGTCTAGATACACAGATTCCTCCTATGTAGTACCAGGCTCTCCCATGTACTACAAGTTAGGGCACAAGAAGGTGACTATAAGCTCCCCATTAACGGAGCTTCGCTGGAAGCACTACCTATTCTCAGTATAAGCGTCTGACGTCAGACGCAACCCTGACGCACGTTTCGTCACTCGGGCGTGACTTTTTCAAAGGGAGGGGCGAGGACCTCAACGGAGCCTCCTATTTATAGCGTATTGGTTACTATGGTTACCCTTTAACTCTCACCAAGTGAGAAGGGTATATATAGATATGGTGTAACAAGCTTAAATGATATCCTTCTTAATTTCTTTACATTATAAAGTTATCTATTATCACTTAGTGATTCTAAGTTCCTACCCCTACTATCTGTTGGAACCATAGAGAGGTGGAATTATTGTTCTCATTGCGGGTCTCTTTTGGTTTCCCAATATTATACTTTATTCCATAAGAGTATATTTAAAACACAATGTAAGAGTATATTCAAAACACATATATATATATATATAGATGTTTGTATGTATAAATACATACATATAAATGTGTCTTCCATTTACTATATTCAGAATTGACAATCAGCATAAAAATGTTGTGGTTACATAACCTCCTAAATATTCAGTTCATATATATTCAAATAGGTGGAGATTCCTTACAATTTATATGTGCATTTATTTATAATAAAATGTGTTTAAAATTACAACAGTATAATTGTGTTCTTATTTATACATAGTGTGAAAACATTAAATATTTAAAGTGCTGTAAAGTAATCACAGCATATTAGTGCTCGTATCTATATACATCAGTAGTGATTTTAAATTACTATATAAAGTGCTAGCAGTGCTTATAAGTTATTTATTATATAACTCTTATGTTGTCATACATTACATGTACATTAGTGATATATTTTAAAGTAAAAATCAATTCTAGTGTCCATATTTATATACATCAAATAATGAAAAGAAAAAGAAAAAAACAAAAAACAAAAAAAAACTTTTTAATTTTGTACTGAGCTAATAACAATATGATACTGCTCATAATATATGTGTATCAGTAGTGATTTATAACTTTTGTGCTGTTATCAAAATATTGATTGTAGCTTTTACTATTCTTAGTATTCATCCTTATTGTAGTTATCAATCATGAATACTCATAGTGCCTTTATGTAATAGTTCCTAGGTATATCCTTCCTATATCTTAATTCTTTTCTTATCTTTCAGAGAAAAAAGGGGGGGTTTTCAAAGTTTTTATATTCATTTAAGAGTGGTCCCCACAGTTATTGTATAACCATTTTTCTACTGTTTCAGGGGGTGACTATGGATATATCCAGGATAATAATGGAGTGTATTTTTTAATACTAAATATAACTTTGTCATGTTTAGCATTTGATCACACCTCTATTGGGATTTAGAGAAATGCACTAAATGAGAATCCCTCATTGAGTCCTTTTGGTGTTTGTGCCTGTAACTCATAGATCCATTTTGATTCCTTTTTAAGTAGCATCGTGTCTAAATCCCCTTTTCTTGGGCCCAACTTGACTCCATCTATTGCACAAAATTTCAAAACAGATGTATCTTTTTTATGTTTTAGTTTTACATGTCGAGCAATTGGTGTGTCATATTCGTTTATGATTGAGCAAATATGTTCTCCCATTCTACGTCTGAGCTCTCTGCTAGTTTTACCGACGTAGATCTTCGTACAAATGCATTGCACTATATATATGACTCCCTTTGTTTTACAATTATAAAAATCTTTTATGGGGTATGTTTTGCCCGTTATTGGGTGAATGAATTCCTTACTTGGTTTTATGAAATTGCAGTATTTACATCGTCCACATTTGTAACACCCTGTTAGGGGTTTCAGCCACATTTTTTCTTTTGGTTTGTCTTGTTGGAAGTGGCTATGTACTAGTAAATCCTTTAAATTGGGACTCCGTCTGTATGTTATTGAGCTATTTGGAGTAACTTTAGTCTTGAGATCTTCATCTGCAGTCAATAGATACCAAAACTTAGAGAAGATATCTTTAATTTTTTCTGAGTTATGTCCATATGTCAGTATACATCGTATTACCTCACTTTCCTCACTTGAGGTTATTTCTTCTTGCATAATGGGACGTTCCTGACTTGTTGTACCTTTTATTGTATTTAGTAAGTCTGTTCTTTTGGTATTCTTTGCATATTCATATGCTCTTTTTAGACATTTATTCGGGTACCCTCTGTTTTTAAATCGTTCCCTAGGTTTGTCAGCCTCAACTTTAAAGGAGATGTCATCACTGCAATTTCTACGGATATGTAGATATTGGCCTTTGGGTATACCTTTTTTTTGGGGTCCATAATGTTGGCTTGACCACTCTAGTAAGCTATTAGACGCTGTTTCTTTCCTATATGTTGTAGTGCTGATATTTCCCATTTCGTCCTTTGTTATTTTCAAGTCCAAAAAGGCCAGTTCAGTTTGATTTATTTCATATGTAAATTTTAGTCCTAGGGTGTTTTTATTGAGGGTGTCTATGAAGAGAGACAGTTGTCCTTTTGTTCCAGTCCAAAAGATGATAATATCGTCTATGAACCTTCTCCACATTAGTATATTATCCGTAATATTGTTCATAGATTCTTCGAAGACACATCTCTCTTCCCACCACCCTAGGAAAAGATTTGCATAATTAGGGGCGCATGACGTCCCCATTGCTGTACCTTTAATCTGATGTATCCATTTGTCAGTAAAGATAAAGTAATTCTTAGTTAGTATGAATTCCAATAGGGTTAGTAGGAACTCATTAAATTGTTCAGCTTTTGTTCCTCTTGTTCTTAAAAAGAAACCCACTGCCTCAATACCCTGTGTATGGGGTATGGAACTATATAGGGCTTCCACATCTATGCTGACAAGCCATGTTCCAGCGGGTACCACTGTGTCTTCCAGTTGTCTCAATATATCTGTAGTATCTTTGATATATGAGGGAAGGCCTGTAACAAAATTACTGAGATGATGATCCAGGAACTTACTGATGTTTTCAGATAAATTATTGTTCCCGGATACAATCGGTCTACCCGGTATAGGGAGTACCTTTTTGTGCACTTTTGGGAGGGCATAGAATGTTGGAACAGTTGGATTCTTTGGTAACAGAAAATCATGTGTGTTGTTGTTTATTATTCCTTCTATCAGGGCTTTATCCAGGATTGATTTAAGTTCCTGTTTGTAAGTGCAAGTAGGATCTCCTCTCAATATTTCATAAGTTGATTTATCTTTTAGTATCCTTTCACACATTTTCTTGTAATCCTCATTGTTCATTATCACTATGTTCCCTCCCTTGTCTGCTGGTTTTATTTGTATATTCTTACAATCTTGGAGTTCCTTCAGAGCTCTATTTTCCTTCATACTTAAATTATAAACTGATCTTTGTTCTTGTGTGTATAATTTTTCAAGTTCTTTAGTTACCTGTTGTACAAACACACTTATATTTGGGTAGTCATTAATTTGGGGAGTGAATTTGCTCTTTTTTTTCCATATTTTTGGTGCCCCCTGTTCTGTTAGGGTGCCTTCTTGATTTTCATTCTCTTCTATCAATGCCATCATATCCATAAATGTATCATGATCTTCCTTGTCAATATTTAGATGAACATATTCCTTCATTGTTTTCATCTTATAGAACTTATAGAGGGCTAATTTTCTACCAAAGAGGTTCAGATCTTTTATATTGGTGAATAAGTCCACTCTAGATGAGGGGACAAATGAAAGACCCTTCGCTAAGACAGACTTGTGTGCATCATTTAGTGCAAAAGTTGACAGGTTCATTATTTGTAATTGGTTTTCTAGTTTTGAATTTTTAAGGGTTATCCCTAATTTTGAGGGCTTCGATACCGATTTGGTCTTATTTGTGTGTATGTTGCTTTTCTCTTGCCTCTCTTTATATATTGGGCCTTGTCTAAAAAAACCTTCTCCTGTCTGTGTTCATATTCGTGTTCTTGAGCTAACCTAGTTCTTAATCCCCTTTGTGTCAGGTTCATAATTCCCTCCGCTCCTGATCTTGCAGTGGGATCCTCTACGTCTGAGGTCTCATATTCTGATGAGCTTACATCTGATGATATTTTTGTTGTTCTGTTCCTTTTTAGGGGAAATTTATATATCCGATTGTTTTTATAATCATCTTGATCTCTCAGGAATTTCTTCTGTTTTCTAGTCCTAATTTCATTTTTGAACCTTTCCAAATTTTGATTGAGCTTTTGACAGTTTATTTCATAATCTGTTTTGTCTTTAAAAGTTTCAACTAATTTTTGGCTATTTTCTAGGTTAGCACTAAATATTTCCAAATGATTTTTTTCGGTTTGCACTATTAATTCCATTAGATCTAATGAACATTGTGATAAGATGTCTGTCCATTTCTTTAGAAAGTCTTCATTCATTAGATTAGTTGCTGGCATTATCTTAATCCTTAAGCCTCTTGGTATTATTTTCTGCTTAATGTAATTTTCTAAGCTTGTCAATTCCCATACTATTCTCACTTGTTTTTTTAAATTATTACTCAGGTCTTTAAATGCAGATCTTATATTAGTGTCCTCATCTTTCCTTTCTATTGTTGTTTGATTAAAGCTTTCTGCTGCTTCATTATGTAAACTAGCACATTTCCAGCTGTCTATGTTAAGACTTGCCATCTTCTTTCCTTTGGAAAGGAACACAATTTCTAGAGGGATAAGATGAAGTTCCTGATTATTTAAATAAAAAGCCCAGATTTGTGGATTGAACCACTGATAATTGCATATATTAGTAGTGGGAAGTGTATTTACTTTCTCTTGGTGCTTAACACCTATTTCACACATATTCAATAGAGAATTGGAGAAAACAAAAATAATAAAGTTTTATTTACATTCTTAGGAGACAACGTCGATTAAAAACTCTTTAAAATCAAGGGAAGTAGGAAGTAATTCCTTAAAAACATTTTAATATTGAATCCCTTATTTCCCACACTTTTGATAAGTGAATTCCTAATATTTGAGGGATCAATACCTGATCTTATTTCCTCTTATCTTATCTTACTAAGTGTGTGATTTTGTTAGGTTTGGCTTCCAGACTGTTTTAAGTATATATCTCTCTTTTTATCAGTATTAGAGATATTGTGCTTATATCTTAGTATCCTATCACCTTCAAATTCTTTTAGATATGTATTCAGTTTAGTATAATTCTGAAGTTGACATATCTGATGTTCTAATTGTTGTTATATAACCCAGGTGCCCTTTGGATCTCTATAACAGTTTTAGATTGTACTGGTATATTTCTCCAGTTGTTATAGTGATTCACTGTTGGAGATTATTTACAACATAGAGGTTTTGGCTGGACAAAAGGTTTTCTGGCAGAATTACCCACATTTCCACCCCTCTATTGTATCTGTAGCATTTCTTAAAACCCCCATTTCGGGTACCGCATTAATATCAGGTCTTAAAAAATTCCAGAATTTTATAATGCGTTTCTTGTTGTCTAGATACACAGATTCCTCCTATGTAGTACCAGGCTCTCCCATGTACTACAAGTTAGGGCACAAGAAGGTGACTATAAGCTCCCCATTAACGGAGCTTCGCTGGAAGCACTACCTATTCTCAGTATAAGCGTCTGACGTCAGACGCAACCCTGACGCACGTTTCGTCACTCGGGCGTGACTTTTTCAAAGGGAGGGGCGAGGACCTCAACGGAGCCTCCTATTTATAGCGTATTGGTTACTATGGTTACCCTTTAACTCTCACCAAGTGAGAAGGGTATATATAGATATGGTGTAACAAGCTTAAATGATATCCTTCTTAATTTCTTTACATTATAAAGTTATCTATTATCACTTAGTGATTCTAAGTTCCTACCCCTACTATCTGTTGGAACCATAGAGAGGTGGAATTATTGTTCTCATTGCGGGTCTCTTTTGGTTTCCCAATATTATACTTTATTCCATAAGAGTATATTTAAAACACAATGTAAGAGTATATTCAAAACACATATATATATATATAGATGTTTGTATGTATAAATACATACATATAAATGTGTCTTCCATTTACTATATTCAGAATTGACAATCAGCATAAAAATGTTGTGGTTACATAACCTCCTAAATATTCAGTTCATATATATTCAAATAGGTGGAGATTCCTTACAATTTATATGTGCATTTATTTATAATAAAATGTGTTTAAAATTACAACAGTATAATTGTGTTCTTATTTATACATAGTGTGAAAACATTAAATATTTAAAGTGCTGTAAAGTAATCACAGCATATTAGTGCTCGTATCTATATACATCAGTAGTGATTTTAAATTACTATATAAAGTGCTAGCAGTGCTTATAAGTTATTTATTATATAACTCTTATGTTGTCATACATTACATGTACATTAGTGATATATTTTAAAGTAAAAATCAATTCTAGTGTCCATATTTATATACATCAAATAATGAAAAGAAAAAGAAAAAAACAAAAAACAAAAAAAAACTTTTTAATTTTGTACTGAGCTAATAACAATATGATACTGCTCATAATATATGTGTATCAGTAGTGATTTATAACTTTTGTGCTGTTATCAAAATATTGATTGTAGCTTTTACTATTCTTAGTATTCATCCTTATTGTAGTTATCAATCATGAATACTCATAGTGCCTTTATGTAATAGTTCCTAGGTATATCCTTCCTATATCTTAATTCTTTTCTTATCTTTCAGAGAAAAAAGGGGGGGTTTTCAAAGTTTTTATATTCATTTAAGAGTGGTCCCCACAGTTATTGTATAACCATTTTTCTACTGTTTCAGGGGGTGACTATGGATATATCCAGGATAATAATGGAGTGTATTTTTTAATACTAAATATAACTTTGTCATGTTTAGCATTTGATCACACCTCTATTGGGATTTAGAGAAATGCACTAAATGAGAATCCCTCATTGAGTCCTTTTGGTGTTTGTGCCTGTAACTCATAGATCCATTTTGATTCCTTTTTAAGTAGCATCGTGTCTAAATCCCCTTTTCTTGGGCCCAACTTGACTCCATCTATTGCACAAAATTTCAAAACAGATGTATCTTTTTTATGTTTTAGTTTTACATGTCGAGCAATTGGTGTGTCATATTCGTTTATGATTGAGCAAATATGTTCTCCCATTCTACGTCTGAGCTCTCTGCTAGTTTTACCGACGTAGATCTTCGTACAAATGCATTGCACTATATATATGACTCCCTTTGTTTTACAATTATAAAAATCTTTTATGGGGTATGTTTTGCCCGTTATTGGGTGAATGAATTCCTTACTTGGTTTTATGAAATTGCAGTATTTACATCGTCCACATTTGTAACACCCTGTTAGGGGTTTCAGCCACATTTTTTCTTTTGGTTTGTCTTGTTGGAAGTGGCTATGTACTAGTAAATCCTTTAAATTGGGACTCCGTCTGTATGTTATTGAGCTATTTGGAGTAACTTTAGTCTTGAGATCTTCATCTGCAGTCAATAGATACCAAAACTTAGAGAAGATATCTTTAATTTTTTCTGAGTTATGTCCATATGTCAGTATACATCGTATTACCTCACTTTCCTCACTTGAGGTTATTTCTTCTTGCATAATGGGACGTTCCTGACTTGTTGTACCTTTTATTGTATTTAGTAAGTCTGTTCTTTTGGTATTCTTTGCATATTCATATGCTCTTTTTAGACATTTATTCGGGTACCCTCTGTTTTTAAATCGTTCCCTAGGTTTGTCAGCCTCAACTTTAAAGGAGATGTCATCACTGCAATTTCTACGGATACGTAGATATTGGCCTTTGGGTATACCTTTTTTTTGGGGTCCATAATGTTGGCTTGACCACTCTAGTAAGCTATTAGACGCTGTTTCTTTCCTATATGTTGTAGTGCTGATATTTCCCATTTCGTCCTTTGTTATTTTCAAGTCCAAAAAGGCCAGTTCAGTTTGATTTATTTCATATGTAAATTTTAGTCCTAGGGTGTTTTTATTGAGGGTGTGTATGAAGAGAGACAGTTGTCCTTTTGTTCCAGTCCAAAAGATGATAATATCGTCTATGAACCTTCTCCACATTAGTATATTATCCGTAATATTGTTCATAGATTCTTCGAAGACACATCTCTCTTCCCACCACCCTAGGAAAAGATTTGCATAATTAGGGGCGCATGACGTCCCCATTGCTGTACCTTTAATCTGATGTATCCATTTGTCAGTAAAGATAAAGTAATTCTTAGTTAGTATGAATTCCAATAGGGTTAGTGGGAACTCATTAAATTGTTCAGCTTTTGTTCCTCTTGTTCTTAAAAAGAAACCCACTGCCTCAATACCCTGTGTATGGGGTATGGAACTATATAGGGCTTCCACATCTATGCTGACAAGCCATGTTCCAGCAGGTACCACTGTGTCTTCCAGTTGTCTCAATATATCTGTAGTATCTTTGATATATGAGGGAAGGCCTGTAACAAAATTACTGAGATGATGATCCAGGAACTTACTGATGTTTTCAGATAAATTATTGTTCCCGGATACAATCGGTCTACCCGGTATAGGGAGTACCTTTTGTGCACTTTTGGGAGGGCATAGAATGTTGGAACAGTTGGATTCTTTGGTAACAGAAAATCATGTGTGTTGTTGTTTATTATTCCTTCTATCAGGGCTTTATCCAGGATTGATTTAAGTTCCTGTTTGTAAGTGCAAGTAGGATCTCCTCTCAATATTTCATAAGTTGATTTATCTTTTAGTATCCTTTCACACATTTTCTTGTAATCCTCATTGTTCATTATCACTATGTTCCCTCCCTTGTCTGCTGGTTTTATTTGTATATTCTTACAATCTTGGAGTTCCTTCAGAGCTCTATTTTCCTTCATACTTAAATTATAAACTGATCTTTGTTCTTGTGTGTATAATTTTTCAAGTTCTTTAGTTACCTGTTGTACAAACACACTTATATTTGGGTAGTCATTAATTTGGGGAGTGAATTTGCTCTTTTTTTTCCATATTTTTGGTGCCCCCTGTTCTGTTAGGGTGCCTTCTTGATTTTCATTCTCTTCTATCAATGCCATCATATCCATAAATGTATCATGATCTTCCTTGTCAATATTTAGATGAACATATTCCTTCATTGTTTTCATCTTATAGAACTTATAGAGGGCTAATTTTCTACCAAAGAGGTTCAGATCTTTTATATTGGTGAATAAGTCCACTCTAGATGAGGGGACAAATGAAAGACCCTTCTCTAAGACAGACTTGTGTGCATCATTTAGTGCAAAAGTTGACAGGTTCATTATTTGTAATTGGTTTTCTAGTTTTGAATTTTTAAGGGTTATCCCTAATTTTGAGGGCTTCGATACCGATTTGGTCTTATTTGTGTGTATGTTGCTTTTCTCTTGCCTCTCTTTATATATTGGGCCTTGTCTAAAAAAACCTTCTCCTGTCTGTGTTCATATTCGTGTTCTTGAGCTAACCTAGTTCTTAATCCCCTTTGTGTCAGGTTCATAATTCCCTCCGCTCCTGATCTTGCAGTGGGATCCTCTACGTCTGAGGTCTCATATTCTGATGAGCTTACATCTGATGATATTTTTGTTGTTCTGTTCCTTTTTAGGGGAAATTTATATATCCGATTGTTTTTATAATCATCTTGATCTCTCAGGAATTTCTTCTGTTTTCTAGTCCTAATTTCATTTTTGAACCTTTCCAAATTTTGATTGAGCTTTTGACAGTTTATTTCATAATCTGTTTTGTCTTTAAAAGTTTCAACTAATTTTTGGCTATTTTCTAGGTTAGCACTAAATATTTCCAAATGATTTTTTTCGGTTTGCACTATTAATTCCATTAGATCTAATGAACATTGTGATAAGATGTCTGTCCATTTCTTTAGAAAGTCTTCATTCATTAGATTAGTTGCTGGCATTATCTTAATCCTTAAGCCTCTTGGTATTATTTTCTGCTTAATGTAATTTTCTAAGCTTGTCAATTCCCATACTATTCTCACTTGTTTTTTAAAATTATTACTCAGGTCTTTAAATGCAGATCTTATATTAGTGTCCTCATCTTTCCTTTCTATTGTTGTTTGATTAAAGCTTTCTGCTGCTTCATTATGTAAACTAGCAAATTTCCAGCTGTCTATGTTAAGACTTGCCATCTTCTTTCCTTTGGAAAGGAACACAATTTCTAGAGGGATAAGATGAAGTTCCTGATTATTTAAATAAAAAGCCCAGATTTGTGGATTGAACCACTGATAATTGCATATATTAGTAGTGGGAAGTGTATTTACTTTCTCTTGGTGCTTAACACCTATTTCACACATATTCAATAGAGAATTGGAGAAAACAAAAATAATAAAGTTTTATTTACATTCTTAGGAGACAACGTCGATTAAAAACTCTTTAAAATCAAGGGAAGTAGGAAGTAATTCCTTAAAAACATTTTAATATTGAATCCCTTATTTCCCACACTTTTGATAAGTGAATTCCTAATATTTGAGGGATCAATACCTGATCTTATTTCCTCTTATCTTATCTTACTAAGTGTGTGATTTTGTTAGGTTTGGCTTCCAGACTGTTTTAAGTATATACTGAGAATAGGTAGTGCTTCCAGCGAAGCTCCGTTAATGGGGAGCTTATAGTCACCTTCTTGTGCCCTAACTTGTAGTACATGGGAGAGCCTGGTACTACATAGGAGGAATCTGTGTATCTAGACAACAAGAAACGCATTATAAAATTCTGGAATTTTTTAAGACCTGATATTAATGCGGTACCCGAAATGGGGGTTTTAAGAAATGCTACAGATACAATAGAGGGGTGGAAATGTGGGTAATTCTGCCAGAAAACCTTTTGTCCAGCCAAAACCTCTATGTTGTAAATAATCTCCAACAGTGAATCACTATAACAACTGGAGAAATATACCAGTACAATCTAAAACTGTTATAGAGATCCAAAGGGCACCTGGGTTATATAACAACAATTAGAACATCAGATATGTCAACTTCAGAATTATACTAAACTGAATACATATCTAAAAGAATTTGAAGGTGATAGGATACTAAGATATAAGCACAATATCTCTAATACTGATAAAAAGAGAGATATATACTTAAAACAGTCTGGAAGCCAAACCTAACAAAATCACACACTTAGTAAGATAAGATAAGAGGAAATAAGATCAGGTATTGATCCCTCAAATATTAGGAATTCACTTATCAAAAGTGTGGGAAATAAGGGATTCAATATTAAAATGTTTTTAAGGAATTACTTCCTACTTCCCTTGATTTTAAAGAGTTTTTAATCGACGTTGTCTCCTAAGAATGTAAATAAAACTTTATTATTTTTGTTTTCTCCAATTCTCTATTGAATATGTGTGAAATAGGTGTTAAGCACCAAGAGAAAGTAAATACACTTCCCACTACTAATATATGCAATTATCAGTGGTTCAATCCACAAATCTGGGCTTTTTATTTAAATAATCAGGAACTTCATCTTATCCCTCTAGAAATTGTGTTCCTTTCCAAAAGAAAGAAGATGGCAAGTCTTAACATAGACAGCTGGAAATGTGCTAGTTTACATAATGAAGCAGCAGAAAGCTTTAATCAAACAACAATAGAAAGGAAAGATGAGGACACTAATATAAGATCTGCATTTAAAGACCTGAGTAATAATTTAAAAAAACAAGTGAGAATAGTATGGGAATTGACAAGCTTAGAAAATTACATTAAGCAGAAAATAATACCAAGAGGCTTAAGGATTAAGATAATGCCAGCAACTAATCTAATGAATGAAGACTTTCTAAAGAAATGGACAGACATCTTATCACAATGTTCATTAGATCTAATGGAATTAATAGTGCAAACCGAAAAAAATCATTTGGAAATATTTAGTGCTAACCTAGAAAATAGCCAAAAATTAGTTGAAACTTTTAAAGACAAAACAGATTATGAAATAAACTGTCAAAAGCTCAATCAAAATTTGGAAAGGTTCAAAAATGAAATTAGGACTAGAAAACAGAAGAAATTCCTGAGAGATCAAGATGATTATAAAAACAATCGGATATATAAATTTCCCCTAAAAAGGAACAGAA
Source organism: Discoglossus pictus (assembly GCA_027410445.1). NCBI lineage: Eukaryota > Metazoa > Chordata > Amphibia > Anura > Alytidae > Discoglossus > Discoglossus pictus. The sequence goes on from CM050165.1 coordinate 157,043,429, forward strand.
CAACAAAAATATCATCAGATGTAAGCTCATCAGAATATGAGACCTCAGACGTAGAGGATCCCACTGCAAGATCAGGAGCGGAGGGAATTATGAACCTGACACAAAGGGGATTAAGAACTAGGTTAGCTCAAGAACACGAATATGAACACAGACAGGAGAAGGTTTTTTTAGACAAGGCCCAATATATAAAGAGAGGCAAGAGAAAAGCAACATACACACAAATAAGACCAAATCGGTATCGAAGCCCTCAAAATTAGGGATAACCCTTAAAAATTCAAAACTAGAAAACCAATTACAAATAATGAACCTGTCAACTTTTGCACTAAATGATGCACACAAGTCTGTCTTAGAGAAGGGTCTTTCATTTGTCCCCTCATCTAGAGTGGACTTATTCACCAATATAAAAGATCTGAACCTCTTTGGTAGAAAATTAGCCCTCTATAAGTTCTATAAGATGAAAACAATGAAGGAATATGTTCATCTAAATATTGACAAGGAAGATCATGATACATTTATGGATATGATGGCATTGATAGAAGAGAATGAAAATCAAGAAGGCACCCTAACAGAACAGGGGGCACCAAAAATATGGAAAAAAAAGAGCAAATTCACTCCCCAAATTAATGACTACCCAAATATAAGTGTGTTTGTACAACAGGTAACTAAAGAACTTGAAAAATTATACACACAAGAACAAAGATCAGTTTATAATTTAAGTATGAAGGAAAATAGAGCTCTGAAGGAACTCCAAGATTGTAAGAATATACAAATAAAACCAGCAGACAAGGGAGGGAACATAGTGATAATGAACAATGAGGATTACAAGAAAATGTGTGAAAGGATACTAAAAGATAAATCAACTTATGAAATATTGAGAGGAGATCCTACTTGCACTTACAAACAGGAACTTAAATCAATCCTGGATAAAGCCCTGATAGAAGGAATAATAAACAACAACACACATGATTTTCTGTTACCAAAGAATCCAACTGTTCCAACATTCTATGCCCTCCCAAAAGTGCACAAAAAGGTACTCCCTATACCGGGTAGACCGATTGTATCCGGGAACAATAATTTATCTGAAAACATCAGTAAGTTCCTGGATCATCATCTCAGTAATTTTGTTACAGGCCTTCCCTCATATATCAAAGATACTACAGATATATTGAGACAACTGGAAGACACAGTGGTACCTGCTGGAACATGGCTTGTCAGCATAGATGTGGAAGCCCTATATAGTTCCATACCCCATACACAGGGTATTGAGGCAGTGGGTTTCTTTTTAAGAACAAGAGGAACAAAAGCTGAACAATTTAATGAGTTCCCACTAACCCTATTGGAATTCATACTAACTAAGAATTACTTTATCTTTACTGACAAATGGATACATCAGATTAAAGGTACAGCAATGGGGACGTCATGCGCCCCTAATTATGCAAATCTTTTCCTAGGGTGGTGGGAAGAGAGATGTGTCTTCGAAGAATCTATGAACAATATTACGGATAATATACTAATGTGGAGAAGGTTCATAGACGATATTATCATCTTTTGGACTGGAACAAAAGGACAACTGTCTCTCTTCATACACACCCTCAATAAAAACACCCTAGGACTAAAATTTACATATGAAATAAATCAAACTGAACTGGCCTTTTTGGACTTGAAAATAACAAAGGACGAAATGGGAAATATCAGCACTACAACATATAGGAAAGAAACAGCGTCTAATAGCTTACTAGAGTGGTCAAGCCAACATTATGGACCCCAAAAAAAAGGTATACCCAAAGGCCAATATCTACGTATCCGTAGAAATTGCAGTGATGACATCTCCTTTAAAGTTGAGGCTGACAAACTTAGGGAACGATTTAAAAACAGAGGGTACCCGAATAAATGTCTAAAAAGAGCATATGAATATGCAAAGAATACCAAAAGAACAGACTTACTAAATACAATAAAAGGTACAACAAGTCAGGAACGTCCCATTATGCAAGAAGAAATAACCTCAAGTGAGGAAAGTGAGGTAATACGATGTATACTGACATATGGACATAACTCAGAAAAAATTAAAGATATCTTCTCTAAGTTTTGGTATCTATTGACTGCAGATGAAGATCTCAAGACTAAAGTTACTCCAAATAGCTCAATAACATACAGACGGAGTCCCAATTTAAAGGATTTACTAGTACATAGCCACTTCCAACAAGACAAACCAAAAGAAAAAATGTGGCTGAAACCCCTAACAGGGTGTTACAAATGTGGACGATGTAAATACTGCAATTTCATAAAACCAAGTAAGGAATTCATTCACCCAATAACGGGCAAAACATACCCCATAAAAGATTTTTATAATTGTAAAACAAAGGGAGTCATATATATAGTGCAATGCATTTGTACGAAGATCTACGTCGGTAAAACTAGCAGAGAGCTCAGACGTAGAATGGGAGAACATATTTGCTCAATCATAAACGAATATGACACACCAATTGCTCGACATGTAAAACTAAAACATAAAAAAGATACATCTGTTTTGAAATTTTGTGCAATAGATGGAGTCAAGTTGGGCCCAAGAAAAGGGGATTTAGACACGATGCTACTTAAAAAGGAATCAAAATGGATCTATGAGTTACACGTACAAACACCAAAAGGACTCAATGAGGGATTCTCATTTAGTGCATTTCTCTAAATCCCAATAGAGGTGTGATCAAATGCTAAACATGACAAAGTTATATTTAGTATTAAAAAATACACTCCATTATTATCCTGGATATATCCACAGTCACCCCCTGAAACAGTAGAAAAATGGTTATACAATAACTGTGGGGACCACTCTTAAATGAATATAAAAACTTTGAAAACCCCCCCTTTTTTCTCTGAAAGATAAGAAAAGAATTAAGATATAGGAAGGATATACCTAGGAACTATTACATAAAGGCACTATGAGTATTCATGATTGATAACTACAATAAGGATGAATACTAAGAATAATAAAAGCACCATCAATATTTTGATAACAGCACAAAAGTTATAAATCACTACTGATACACATATATTATGAGCAGTATCATATTGTTATTAGCTCAGTACAAAATTAAAAATTTTTTTTTTTTTTTTTTTTCTTTTTCTTTTCATTATTTGATGTATATAAATATGGACACTAGAATTGATTTTTACTTTAAAATATATCACTAATGTACATGTAATGTATGACAACATAAGAGTTATATAATAAATAACTTATAAGCACTGCTAGCACTTTATATAGTAATTTAAAATCACTACTGATGTATATAGATACGAGCACTAATATGCTGTGATTACTTTACAGCACTTTAAATATTTAATGTTTTCACACTATGTATAAATAAGAACACAATTATACTGTTGTAATTTTAAACACATTTTATTATAAATAAATGCACATATAAATTTTAAGGAATCTCCACCTATTTGAATATATATGAACTGAATATTTAGGAGGTTATGTAACCACAACATTTTTATACTTATTGTCAATTCTGAATATAGTAAATGGAAGACACATTTATATGTATGTATTTATACATACAAACATCTATATATATATATATGTGTTTTGAATATACTCTTACATTGTGTTTTAAATATACTCTTATGGAATAAAGTATAATATTGGGAAACCAAAAGAGACCCGCAATGAGAACAATAATTCCACCTCTCTATGGTTCCAACAGATAGTAGGGGTAGGAACTTAGAATCACTAAGTGATAATAGATAACTTTATAATGTAAAGAAATTAAGAAGGATATCATTTAAGCTTGTTACACCATATCTATATAAACCCTTCTCACTTAGTGAGAGTTAAAGGGTAACCATAGTAACCAATACGCTATAAATAGGAGGCTCCGTTGAGGTCCTCGCCCCTCCCTTTGAAAAAGTCACGCCCGAGTGACGAAACGTGCGTCAGGGTTGCGTCTGACGTCAGACGCTTATACTGAGAATAGGTAGTGCTTCCAGCGAAGCTCCGTTAATGGGGAGCTTATAGTCACCTTCTTGTGCCCTAACTTGTAGTACATGGGAGAGCCTGGTACTACATAGGAGGAATCTGTGTATCTAGACAACAAGAAACGCATTATAAAATTCTGGAATTTTTTAAGACCTGATATTAATGCGGTACCCGAAATGGGGGTTTTAAGAAATGCTACAGATACAATAGAGGGGTGGAAATGTGGGTAATTCTGCCAGAAAACCTTTTGTCCAGCCAAAACCTCTATGTTGTAAATAATCTCCAACAGTGAATCACTATAACAACTGGAGAAATATACCAGTACAATCTAAAACTGTTATAGAGATCCAAAGGGCACCTGGGTTATATAACAACAATTAGAACGTCAGATATGTCAACTTCAGAATTATACTAAACTGAATACATATCTAAAAGAATTTGAAGGTGATAGGATACTAAGATATAAGCACAATATCTCTAATACTGATAAAAAGAGAGATATATACTTAAAACAGTCTGGAAGCCAAACCTAACAAAATCACACACTTAGTAAGATAAGATAAGAGGAAATAAGATCAGGTATTGATCCCTCAAATATTAGGAATTCACTTATCAAAAGTGTGGGAAATAAGGGATTCAATATTAAAATGTTTTTTAAGGAATTACTTCCTACTTCCCTTGATTTTAAAGAGTTTTTAATCGACGTTGTCTCCTAAGAATGTAAATAAAACTTTATTATTTTTGTTTTCTCCAATTCTCTATTGAATATATTACAGTATTAACCCATGGATACTAAGTAGTGATGTCGCGAACATAAAATTTTCGATTTGCGAACCGCGAACGCCAACCGCCTCAAATCTTCGCGAACCGGCGAACCCAGCGAACCGCCATAGACTTCAATGGGCAGGCGAATTTTACAACCCACAGGGACTCTTTCTGGCCACAATAGTGATGGGAAAGTTGTTTCTACGGGACTAACACCTGGACTGTGGCATGCCGGAGGGGGATCCATGGCAAAACTCCCATGGAAAATTACATAGTTGATGCAGAGTCTGGTTTTAAGCCATAAATTACCTAACATTCCTAAATTGTTTGGAATAACGTGCTTTAAAACATCAGGTATGATGTTGTATCAATCAGGTAGTGTAAGGGTTAGGCCCGCTTCACAGTGACAGACCAAACTTCCCGTTTAACGCACCGCAAACAACCACAAACAGTCCATTTGAACAACCGCAAACTCCCCATTTGCACAAGGTTGGATACCAAGCTAGCCATGTCCCGTTCCTTGTCCTCACTGATGTCATTGAAGGTCTCCTACTCCTCCCAGCCACCAAGGGTCCCCGAAAAGTGACAACAAGCCCCCTGGGACGCCTGCTGTGCTTGGTCTTCCACCTCCTCAAAGCCACCTTCCTCCTCTGACTCCTCTTCTTCAGACTCCTAACACTGCGTTGCCTCTCTCTGCATTATTATAAGGTGTGTTAAGTAGTACTACTCTTATCAGTTTAATACCTGTTACAGCACATATCAGTGGGCGTGTATAAGGCCTGGATTTTTAGAACCAGGAGATGGAAAAAGATGCTTTGTTGGTCGTATAACTTCAATTTTGGGGCACGGCACGTGCAATCAAAGGTGCCACCAGATAGGAGTGGCGTGTTTGTAAGTACTACTCTTATCAGTTTAATACCTGTTACAGCACCTATCAGGGGGCGTGTATAAGGCCTGGATTTTTAGAACCAGGAGATGGAAAAAGATGCTGGGTCGGTCCTCCTACTGTCACAGGGCCGGGGGGCGCCCCCTCATCGGGCTACCTGGTTGATCCTGCCTCAAAGATTAAGCCATGCACGTTTAAATACACACAGCCGGTACAGTGAAACTGCGAATTGCTCATTTAATCAGTTATAGACTGGTTCCTTTGATCGCTCCATCTGTTACTTTGATAACTGTCGGAATTAGAGAGCTGATACATGCCGACGAGCGCTGACTCCCCGGGATGCGTGCACTTATCAAAAATTAGGTATTGTTTCCTCTTCACTAAACGTAACACTAAAAGAAAACTCTTTTAAGACAATAATGAGGTGGTACCTTACACCAGCAAAACTCCATCTTCTGAACAAAACACACCCTGACACATGTTTTAGGGGCTGCACAGACACTGGTACACTGATTCACATGCTGTGGGAGTGTCCGAAAATAAGACCCATATGGACAGCAATACGACCTATTAGAATCAATTTTGGGGACAACAGTAACACAAAAGCCTGAGGAAGCTTTGCTAGGCCTTCCAATTACGGGGCTATTCAAATCAGAACAATGTTTAACAACACAGATATTTTTGGCCACGCGATGCTAAACACTGGAAACTTACCTCCCCTACTCACACTGAAGTACTTCACAAAATCAGGTTCATTCGGGCTATGAGCTCACTTTCAGCTGAAATTGATGAAAGATACAGTCGATGGGCCTCCTGCTGGGACTTATGGACTCTACGAGGTCCACAATAAGGTTCGTGTGAACTACTTTTATGGGTTGACCTGATGTTTGATCTATGGTTTCACCTTACTATACCTCCTGGACACATGTCTGCTTTGAGGAATGTATATATGTTCAAGACCTTGTGTGACTTAATATATATGTTTTACATGGTCATGTGTTATTCTAACCAAAAAAGAAAAACTTTGAAAGAAACTTTTTGATATATCTTGTTGATACTTGAGAGATTTGTTATATGATTTGCTGAACTTATGATGTTATATTTGTTTATTCTTTCAATAAAAAAGTTAATTATAAGAAATAAAAAAATTAGGTATTGTTGACTCCGGCAATCGACAGAGCGCAGCTAGTGAGGAAACGTTAGCACTGTGCAAACATGGCCACCGCGATGTATCTGGAGCATTATCTGGACAGTATAGAAAACCTGCCGTGTGAGCTTCAAAGAAACTTTCAGCTTATGAGTGACTTGGATCAAAGAACAGAAGATAAAAAGAAAGAAATAGATACGTTAGCTGCTGAGTACATTGCCACTGTACGTGACCTCTCACCTGAGCAGAGAGTGCAGCACCTTCAGCGAATACAGAATGCCTACAGCAAGTGCAAAGAATACAGTGATGATAAGGTGCAGCTGGCCATGCAGACCTATGAGATGGTGGATAAGCACATCCGGAGGCTGGATGCAGATCTTGCTCGTTTTGAAGCTGACCTGCAGGATAAGCTTGAGGGAACAGAGTTTGACAGCCCAATAGGATGTGGAATAAAAAAGAATCGTGGTCAGAAAGAAAAGTGAGGATCTTGGGGCCGCAGGGTATCTGAAGAAGACACTGTGAAGAAAAAGAAACTGAAAGGAGGGCCGGTCTTTTCAGAGGCAGTACTGTCTGTCCATCCGTCAGACGTCCTGGATATGCCAGTGGATCCTAATGAGCCTACATACTGCCTGTGTCACCAAGTGTCCTATGGAGAAATGATTGGCTGTGACAACCCAGATTGCCGAATTGAATGGTTTCATTTTGCTTGTGTGGATCTCACCACAAAACCTAAAGGGAAATGGTTTTGTCCTTGCTGTACCCAGGAGCGGAAGAAATGATTGCTCTGTGTATAACTGTGGTGTCTTTACTACTTCCATGTGCATCAATTCTGTTTGTATCTTCCCTGTTATGTCCCACCCACTGGAAGGTTTTCATATTGGAGCACAAAGACAGCTGATTGTGCAGATCATCCAGTGCTGGTAGTAGAAACATCACTTCTAGTGGAGGACAGGTATTGCACTTTAGGAATGGTACTACAGTTCTTCAATCGCCTCACTCAATTTATTTCCTCCAATTCCCTACTTGACCCCTTCCAATCTGGTTTCCGGGCCCAACACTCTACAGAAACAGCCAGTCACTAATGACTTGCTAACCGCCAAATCAAAGGGTCACTACTCTATTCTAATTCTCCTGGATCTCTCTGCTGCCTTCGATATAGTTGACCACCCTCTTCTAATCCAAACTCTCCGCTCTTTTGGCATCCAGGACACAGCTCTTTCATGGTTCACATCCTATCTTAAAGATCGTACATTTAGTGTCTCCTTCTCTGGCACCTCTTCTTCACCTCTCCCTCTGTCTGTTGGCGTTCCCCAAGGTTCTGTCCTAGGCCCCCTCCTCTTCTCCATCTACACCTCCTCCCTTGGCACCCTTAAAAAATCCTTTGGATTTCAGTATCATCTCTATGCAGATGATACTCAAATCTACCTCTCTGCACCCGATCTATCCCCCTCTCTTTTAGCTCAAGTTTCCAACTGCCTCTCTAGCATATCCTCCTGGATGTCCACCCGTAAACTCAACATGTCTAAGACTGAACTTCTAATCTTTCCACCCTCTACTACTGCTTCCACACCTCAAATATCTCTCACTGTTGACAACACCATCATCACCCCTACCTCCCAGTCCCGTTGTCTTGGGGTTCTACTGGTTCTCGCCCTCTCTTTTATTCCTCACATCCAAGCAATAACAAAATCATGTCAGTTTCACCTAAAAAACATCTCCAAAATTCGTCATTATCTTACAGAAGACACAGCTAAAATTCTAATTCACTCTCTCATCATCTCTGGACTCGACTACTGAAATTCCCTCCTTGCTGGCCTCCCCATCTCTCGTCTGTCTCCCCTCCAATCCATAATAATCGCCTCTGCTAGACTCATCTTCAATACCAAACGATCAGTGTCTGCAGCTCCTCTCTGTCAATCACTCCACTGGCTTCCCATAGCTTCCCGAATCAAATTTAAAATCATGACCCTAAAATATAAAGCCCTCAACAACAGTGCACCCCCTTATATCTCTGCTCAACCGGCCCCTTCATTCGGCTAACGACCTTCTTCTTTCCTCCTCTCTCATCACCTCCTCTTACTCCCGTCTTCAAGACTTTTCTCGTGCTACCCCATCTATTTGGAACTCCTTGCCCCGCTCCATTATATTATCTTCCTGCCTCAAAACCTTTAAGAAATTATTAAAAACACACCTGTTTAAAAAATCTTATCACCTTCAGCCTTAACATGTACAACTGAACATTCCACAGCTTAATAAAACTCCCACCCACAATCTACAGTACAACACACAGACCCCTCCACTTTACTGAACCAATTGCTTTCAATTGCATTTGTCACCCTCTTGTATCGCACATAAACCCTTAGATTGTAAGTTTGCGAGTTTTCAATCTTGTGTCAGTGCCTTGGAAACAAGCTCTATGTACATTTGATTTTATGCTCAAAAATAGGGCCCTCCATTCTTTACAAGGTGTTTAATTTGTTTCTGCTATGTACTCAACCCCTGTACAGCGCTATGGAATATGTTGGCGCGATATAAATAAAGATAATAATAATAATAATAATAATAATAATATGCCACATCCTATACACCCCATCCAAAGTTTATACATCAACCAAAGTTGCAAACATTTTTAATGCATTTCCTATTTGATTATGTTCAGTCTTTCTATTTGCTAATGCCCTTTTGAAAAGGCATTCATCCGAAGGACCAAAAAAATAAACTAAAACATATGATGTGGGTTAATTGCAATTATGCTGTTGATTCTTTCAAGAAAAAAAAAATCAGACAATTTTATGAGCATTTTAAATCATTTTGAAATTGATGCATTTTGAATTCTTCATTGAGTCACTGTATCATGTTGGTTTAGCATGCTGAAGAATAGTAGATATGTATCTACATTTGTCAAGTAATAATCTTCAAGAAAGCACATTCTGGCTTCCTTTAAATAATCTTTTGTTCAAGACCAAATACATTCACACACAACATATATGTCTGCATACATCTTATTTGCATGCACCATGTATTTTTTATTCATTTTTTCTGGTTCCTGTTTGTAAAACAGATAAACCCTTGTAAAAGTTTATTACACTATGTATCTGTTTTAGGACTACTGAATCAATAACCTATAGTAATATGTGGTTAGACTGGCTAAATTGTTGCACACAGAACTACTAATCGAATCTGGGTTCGGTTGTCTGGTCCTTTGCTGCTATCTCAGTGATGTTCCTTTTAAACCTGTAGACGCAAACCTGCATTCATATTTTTTTTTCACTTTTATTTTTCATTTACAACGAACTGCAGTTCAGTAGTGTATTTAAAGGTAGTAACCTTTAGCACATTGCACAGTCAGAACAGGATCATTCGTGGTGAAATTCTCAACGCACATCTGTTCCCACCATGACAACATTTAAAATATTACAGTCCAACTCTAGAAATATTGTATGTTTTCACTGTTGGTCAGACCCTTTCTAATAGTGGAACTGGTAGAAAATGCCACTTTGAAGAATGTTTATTGATTGATCTAATAAAGCTAGACTGAGAAATCTTAAAAAAATATTTTTGCAGCGACCAGAAAAATTTACGTTTGTTTCCCAGGCAGAAACTGCCCTAAAACATTGCGTCTTGAACCCTAGTTGGTGGCGGATAAGTCACGCAAGTCATGCGGCATTCAAAGATAAAATACTGCAGCTTGTGGACCATTTTTAGCTCAAGGCAGCTCATCTCATCAGTCCTTTTTTAGTCTAATGTATCGCCCAGTGTCAGTCCGTTCGGGATCCATCCCTCATTCATCTTTATAAAGGTGAGGCAATCTAGACTTTTTTGACCTAGGCGACATCTCTTCTCGGTGACAAAACCTCCTGCTGCACTGAAGGTCCTTTCTGACAGGACACTTGAAGCTGGGCAGGCCAGAAGTTCAATTGCAAATTGGGATAGCTCAGGCCACAGGTCTAGCCTGCATACCCAGTAGTCAAGGGGTTCATCGCTCCTCAGAGTGTCGATATCTGCAGTTAAGGTGAGCTAGTCTGCTACCTGTCGGTCAAGTCGTTCTCTGAGGGTGGATCCCGAAGGGCTGATACGATGCGTAGGACTGAAAAAGGTCCGCATGTCCTCCATCAACAACACGTCTTTTAAACGTCCTGTCCTTGCCGGCGTGGTCGTGGGAGGTGGATTACTTTCACATCTCCCCCTGTTATATTGCCCTTGTGCTGTGACATCACCCTTATATGCTGTGTAAAGCATACTTGTTAATTTGTTTTGGACCTGCTGCATCCTTTCTGACTTGCGGTAATTTGGTAACAAATCATGCACTTTCTGCTTATACCGGGAGTCTAGTAGCGTGCACACCCAGTACAGGTCGTTCCCCTTCAGCCTTTTTATACGAGGGTCCTGCGACAGGCACGACAGCATGAAAGACCCCATTTGCACAAGGTTGGATGCCGAGCTAGTCATGTCCCGTTCCTCGTCCTCAGTGATCTCGCTGAAGATATGTTCTTCCCCCCAGCCACGTACAACACCACGGGTACCAGACAGGTAACAACGAGCACCCTGGGATGCCTGTTGTGATTGGTCTTCCTCCTCCCCCTCAAAGCCACATTCCTCCTCTGACTCCTCTTCCTCACAATCCTCTTCCAGCGTTGCAGCAGGTCCAGCAAGCGATGCTGATAAGGCTGTTTCTGGTGGTGATGGTGACCACAACTCTTCCTCTTCCTCGTCACGCTCATTTACGGCCTGATCCAGCACTCTTCGCAGGGCACGCTCCAGGAATAAAACAAATGGTATGATGTCGCTGATGGTGCCTTCGGTGTGACTGACAAGGTTTGTCACCTCCTCAAAAGGACGCATGAGCCTACAGGCATTGCGCATGAGCGTCCAGTAACGTGGCAAAAAAATCCCCAGCTCCGCAGAGGCTGTCCTAGCACCCCGGTCATACAAATACTCGTTAATGGCTTTTTCTTGTTGGAGCAGGCGGTTGAACATTAGGAGTGTTGAATTTCAAAGTGTGGGGCTGTCACAAATCAAGCGCCTCACTGGCATGTTGTTTCGCCGCTGGATATCTGAAAAGTGCACCATGGCCGTTTAGGAATGCCTGAAATGGCCACACACCTTTCTGGCCTGCTTCAGGATGTCCTGTAAGCCTGGATACTTATGGACAAAGCGTTGTACGATCAGATTACACACATGTGCCATGCACGCCACATGCGTCAACTTGCCAAATTCAATGCCGCCAACAAATTTCTTCCGTTGTCACAAACCACTTTGCCAATCCCTAGTTGGTGCGGAGTGAGCCATTGATCCACCTGTGCGTTCAGGGCGGACAGGAGTGCTGGCCCGGTGTGACTCTCTGCTTTGAGGCAAGTCAACCCCAATACGGCATGACAATGCCGTATCCGGGATGTGGAATAGTATCTGGGGAGCTGGGGGGTTGCCGTTGATGTGGAGCAAGATGCAGCAGCAGAAGAGGACTCAGCTGAGGAGGTTATGGAAGAGGATGGAGTAGGAGGAGTAGAGGAGGTGGCAGCAGGCCTGCCTGCAAGTCGTGGCGGTGTCACCAACTCCTCTGCAGAACCACGCATTCCATGCTTGGCAGGCGTCAGCAGGTTTGCCCAATGCGCAGTGTAGGTGATATACCTGCTCTGACCATGCTTTGCAGACCAGATATCAGTGGTCAGATGGACACTTGCCCCAACACTGAGTGCCAGAGATGCCATTACTTCCTTTTGCACAATTGAGTACAGGTTGGGGATTGCCTTTTGGGCAAAGAAATTTCGGTCGAGTACCTTCCACTGCGGTATCCCAATCGCTAAAAACTTTTTGAACGCCTCAGACTCCACCAGCTTGTATGCTAAAAGCTGGCGGGCCAAGAGTTCAGACAAGCCAGCTGTCAGACGCCGGGCAAGGGGGTGACTTTGTGGCATTGGCTTTTTACGCTCAAACATGCCCTTGACAGACACCTGACTGTGGGAAGATGAGCAGGAACAGCAAGAGGCGAGAGATGGAGTGGTGGATAGTTGAGAAGGGGCAAGGAGGACAGCAGTGGTTGATGTGGATGAAGATGCTGGACCAGGAGGAGGATGGCGGCTTTGAGTTTGTGTGCTGCTTGTACTCATGTGTTGATCCCATTGGCGTTTGTGATGTGACATCATGTGCCTTCGCAAAGCAGTTGTACCTAGGTGGGTGTTGGACTTCCCACGACTCAGTTTCTTTTGGCACAGGTTGCAAATGGCATCGCTGTTGTCAGAGGCATACACACAAAAAAAATGCCACACTGCTGAGCTCGGCGGTGACGGAATTCTGGTGGTGGCAACAGCATGCGTTGATTGGCGTGCTGTCTGGCTGACCCCGGGTGCTGATGCATGCTGTCTGACTGTGCCACTAGCTCGTTGCGATGACCTCCCTCTGCTTCCAACTCGTCTCCTCCTCCTCTCTGTCTCCCCATCTGAACTTTCCCCCTGTTCTTCTTCTCTTCTAGCAGGCACCCACGTGACATCCATGGATGCATCATCATCAGCATCACCCGCCTCACTTGTATATGACAACTGAACAAAGGAAGCAGCAGCGGGTACATCATCATCATCATCACATCGTACGTACATGTGTGTAATGCTGCCTGACTGAGACATATCCCTGTTATCGACATCCTCTGGCAATAATGGTTGCGCATCACTCATTTCTTCAAACTGATGTGTAAATAACTCTTCTGACTGATCAATTGAATTGGCTGTGGTACTAGTGTTGGTGGTGGCGGCATGCGGGTGAGTGGTAACTTGAGAGGTGCCCGAAGCTACGCTGGAGGAGGATGGTGCGTCAATGTTCCAAGCGGAAGCTGTAGAAGATTGGGTGTCCTGTGTTAGCCAGTCAACTACGTCCTCTGAACTTTTCAAGTTCAGGGTAACTGGCCTCTGAACACTGGGCATTATTGTAGGGCCAAAGGGAATCACAGCACCACGACCACGACGGCCTCTGCGGGGTGTCCTGCCTCTGCCTGTCATTTTTTTTTAAATGTGGACTATTGGTACCCCAAATAGATTGGATTGGTTGAACTTGGCACAGTACTTGTAAGCAAGACACACAATCTGGCTAGCGGTCAAGCAAATGAACTTTGATTGACGGTCAGGCAAATGCACTTAGATTTAAGAAAATAAAAGTTTTTTTTTTTTTAAAGTAGACAACTAGTAAACAACATTATATTGTATGCGTTGTGCACACACAGTATAAGCTGTGAGCCTGGCACACACACTTGCAAGCAGGGGCTAGCAGGGAGACAGGCAAATGAAGTTAGATTACACAGAAAAAAAACAAAGAAAAAAAATTATGTTATAGCCCTAAAAAGGGCTTTTTGTGGTGCTGTGTTTACAGCAGAGATCTGATGAGTCCTTCAGCACTGCACTGGACACTGAATAAACTTGCCTAGCTATTGATTTCCCTATTCAATCAGCATCACCTACACTCTCCCTCCTCTCAGTAAGACTGCAAGTTAGTTAGGATTCCAAAATGGCTGCTGTCCATGAGGTAGATGGCTCTGGAAGGGAGTGTATGCTGCTGATTGGCTGGAATGTGTCTGCTGACTGTGACATGCAGGGTCAAAGTTTGCTCAACGATAAAGTATTGGGGGCGGGTCGAATCTCGCATATGTTCGCCGCGAACGCGAACATGCTATGTTCGCCGGGAACAATCCGCCGGCGAACTATTCGCGACATCTCTAATACTAAGCTAAAAAGAATTGGATATAACACACCAACTATTAATGAACATATGAAGTGTATTACTATATACTATGATCAGTTAGTATGAATGTTATAATATAAAGTATCTGAGCAAGGAAATGAAGATAAGGTGCAATTTGAGGGATAGAAATAATATGCACAACCACTCACAATCTGTGTCCCTAGGCTGACTTGAGTATAGTGTGCACAATCTGTGTCCCTAGGCTGACTTGAGTAGTATGAAAACAGGGACCCACTATAAGTCCTCTAACAAAATAGGATGAAAAAAATCTAACCTCACTGACTACCCTAATTCCCTCTGTACCTTATCTTCTATGTAGCTTGCTTCCGTGGTGTAGCTGCAGCTCAGTGCAGAGTCAGACTTCTGCCATTAATCACCTGAAGTTCGCTTCTCTGTCTCCCCTGGGCATCGGACGTCATCTGTATGTGACTGGCATGGAGGAAGGTCCGATGCACACTTTTCGCGTCATTTGCTTCATCCGAAACCTTCTTGGGAGGAGTCAGAGGTAGGCTTTTATGGCTATTGAAACATGGGGATTGGTTACTCTGATTGTGTAGGAGCTATGCAAAAAGCGTAAGAAGGGCACTGTGATTAACTCCTGAAATAAGGCATAAACAAATCAGAACATTAATTAATATGTGGAGCAAAGGTAAAAGATATTTAATTAGAAGTAGTAAATTATATACATATAGAAAATGAGTATCAATGACATTAAACAGAGACATAAGTTTAATGTAATTATGCTCCCTCTACTGTCCAAAGAGGGATATTACATGTCACGTTCTCTTACTAATAATACCACAAGTACCGTATTGGTCCGAAGATAAGCCGCACCCGCATATAAGCCGCACACGTAAAGTTCAAGGGGAAAAAATAGAAAAAAGATAGTACTCAAATATAAGCCGCACCCATAAAATTGGAGAGAAAAAGACTCTCAAAGTGATCAGCCATTGCAAGAAACAGGCTTTCTAATTAGCACTGTAGCTTTTTTTGCAGGTTACAGGCTTTACAGGATGATAGAATCACTAAAACCGTATATCGCTATTCAATACCACAGTCTCAAGCACGAAAATCGGCACCCTTAACTCGCAATCACGCAAATCGGCAGTCATTTTGCGTTCGTGAATAGAAGCCGCACACCTAACAAGCAAAGTTCGCAAATCTGCAATGAATTTTTTTATGGTGCGAATATAAGCCGCACCCGTAACTCGCAAGCTCAAAAATCGTAAAAAAGGTGCGGCTTATATTCGTACCAATACGGTACTATTAAATATGGTTCAGGACACATCTGTGTACATTACTTCAATTCAGAAAGAGATTCTGTGGTAATCAATTGTAAATGTATATGGTGATAGATGAGATATAACATAATCACATAACAGTTAAGTATTAAGATAAATAAAATGATTTATTAATATGAACAGAAAACATATACATGATGAATGAAATGTGAGTGTATTTATAAGAAGATATATATACTAAGAGTCTCCTATATACCACAGAAATATTTGATAGTCTTAGAGCATTTATACTATCATAAAGTTTTTTTAAGGTGGCACGATGATGTCCTAATGTAGGTCTATGGTCTAAGGGATATTGCTGGTGGCCATGTGCTATGATGTATACCCATTCCAATTTGTTCACCTCCCATTATGTTTTGCTATTCATCAATTTACATTAGTGTGGCGTATGGTCACCTGGTCCCCTTGTTGATTGTTAAATGGTGGTGGTAAAGGGACTTGTGTACCTGAGTGAAGCTGTAAGCTATGCCATATAGGGCCAGTGTAGGTAGGCAGGTGATAGCAGAGAGGTCAGAAAAATCACAGTACACTAGAGGATGAACTGGCAACCCACTCCAGTATCTTTGGCGTGCAAACCTTGTGGAACAGCACAGGCAGTGACCTAGCTAAATGTGCTGCAGTCCATAGGCTCACAGGGAGTCAGACACGACTTAAGGACTGAACAACAAATAATCAAATGTTCCCCTGGTACTTGATTAATGTGATGTGGTGGTGTAATGTATCCACAATTTGTTTTCCCAATGTAGACGTGATGACCGAGATGTATATGTAATCATATATATATTCCAGGGTCCACATTAGAGCCTCTGTGAGTGAGGAAGGATTAATAGGGCATGGGTTTCATGGTTTTGTGTTGCAATTTAATCAGGTAGTGTGTCTTTAAATGCTTTCTGCATGTTGCAGCATGGCTTTTCATATTGGCATATGTAATACTATTCCTGTATATGATGAAATCAAATATTTTTTTAATGCCTATTTTGTTTTGGGGGTTATTGTGTAATAATTGTCCTGCCTTTCCATGCTTTCAAAAAAAAAGGTTGCATGACCTGATAATTTACCTAGTGGTTAATTTATGAATAAAGATGCAATTTAATGAGGGAATCGGGATAATAAAAATTGAAAAAAAGCTGTGGTGTGTAGTAATAAATAATTCAGAATACCATCCTAGTCCATAGTGTTAGTATAAATATGAGTGTCCAATGTATGTAATTTCAAAAGAGATGCAATGTTGCATAAGTATGTATTCTTGTAATCCTCATATATCAGTAAAACTGTTAATCACAGGATTACTCCAGAATCACTATAGAATTGTACTAGAATGGAAAACGTTTAACAATAAATCACACTATCTAGCTTAAAAACAAAAAGGGAGGGATGATATGCAGAGATTGTAAATAAACTGGCAATATAACCAACTACTGTATATATATTCTACCCCTTTAGAATGTAAGTTTGCGAGTTTTAATCTTGTGAGGTGCTTTAGGGAAAGCACAGTGTATATCAGATTGAAAGCTCAATAACAGGGTCTTCCATTATTTTCATTGTGGGGCATTGTTTATACTTGTACCTAACCCCTGTATTGCGCTGCGGAATATGTTGGCGCGTTATAAATAAAGGATAATAATAATAATAATAATAATAATATAGCAAGAAAGCTAATGACAGCAAAAAAGGCTGATATGGGCAAACCAACATGTGCACAACTTGTATTTAGTCCATCATTAAACCTGTAATTTCGGTTTTACTGGGTAGTGAGCTGCACATATATATGAGTATAGAAAAGCCACTGAGTGCCCAATACTTGCAGTTGAAGTCAAACAGCCAGTATAATTGAGTCCTACATTGGATGAGCTCTGCACATCTCCCTCTCCGGGTCCCGACGTTCCATTCCGCTCTCAGTAAGAGGTCCATCTTCCTTTTTCCATTCTAGTGCCATTCTATTGATTCTGGAGTGATCCTGTGATTAACAGTTCTATAATAAGTGCACAATCCAGAATGATGCAATGTTTTCAATTGAAGAATTCAATTCTGGGCAAATATTTTCAAAATTAGATTACTCAGTGCCATCACTTTTGTAGTCCAAAGTATTTACATGGATTCCTCTATTTATGTGTGTACTATAATTTATCATCCTGTTTGCACTCACCATGCATGCATTTTGTGTAAACTCTATTCATGTACTCCAGTTCATGAACTCAGACTAATAATTGTCACTAATTAGCAAATCTTTCATAAAAGAAACCTTCCTTAGTTAACAAATAAAGAGGCAAAACAGTTAGTTTAGGTAAAATTATATAAAAGTTTATTAATATAGCGTCTTTTAGTAGTAAGGGAAGAGCAGCGGTCCTGTGTCCTGTGTGAGCAACAAAAAATTATTCAAATCTATTTATCAAATAAAATGTAATATTTCAGTTTCAGCAAAAGAACTTTATGGGACGTCAAACATTATTTATTGTATATTTCTAATTTTATTAAATACAATGGGTGAACACATTTTTGCAGATACAGTGTATAATGGGTAAAACCGATCAATTGTACAATGTAAGTTACACTGGCTATATTTGTAAAACTCTTCTAAACCTGTACTTCTATCCTACACAATGACCCTGTCCATTCAGTTTGCCTTTTGCTTCTTCGCCTACCCTAGTCTGTATCTATAAACATGTAGATATAATGTTGGACAGTTATTTCTGAGGCAGTGGTTGCATGCACTTGGATGGGCTGAGAACAGTTTAAATCCTAAATATATCTCTGCATCCCATGATTTCTTTTTCATATAATCCACATTTTACTCCTGTAATTTTCTAATTCAACTTCTATTATTATGTAAGTCACAACTGAAGGAAGTATAAATATATAAAAACGTAATGCATTTACATTAAACCAGTGATTTCCATTATAAAGCAATAAATATACTGATTTAATTCTAGCTGTAATTACATGAACATGCACCTATCTAATGAAGTACTTCTGAGACTCTCTGCAGTGGCCTTGATTTCAGGAAATCTTAGAGAAAGACTGAAGCTCTCTGCAGTGATAAGACCCATAACCCTGGCAAGATCAATTGGGCATCAGAATAAATAAACACACTGACCCAGCATTTCTTGGGAAAACTACGGGCCACAGTTTTATTAAAGGAACCATAAACCAATAACCAATTAACATAATTAACATTGTTACATCACCGCTCAAATAACATCCCGGAGGAGGAGTCCGGCCCAGTCAGTAACCTCACGCCCTGGGCCCGCGCCCAGAGCTTTACAAAGCACGCCCATGACACAGGGCAACGCCCACTTTAGCCTGTGGGAAGGGTGCTTCACCTCCCGCCAACCAAAGACATTCCTACTTGCATCCTAACCTAGAAATCACAAAATCCTCACCCTTCAACTCTTTACCACCCATTTTTTTTCTTTTTTAAAAAAAAATAACCTAACTTAAGGTCCCTGAACATTGCTCAACCAACCTCACCCCTTAGACCAACGTCAATAGTCGATCTTCTACTTTCCTAACTGACCACCAACTCAAGGGGAGGGATGGAATCAGCTCAATGGCCAGCGCGGAGTGAGGAGGAAACCTGCGAAAGGGGCGGAAGCCCCTCCTCCTGCCCCCAGCCAATCAGAAGCGCCCAGGCTTTGCACCATGTGCCTCTAAAATAGGCTCCCACTCCGACCTCACTAGATCCTGCATAGAGGTCGAGCTGCCCGTTTGTCACCCTGCTCTGCTGCATCAAGGTGCTCCTGTTGAAGTTCCGTAGAAATGCCGTCCACATCCTTTTTCATGTCCCCGGACACCTTTATAAAATGATGCGGCTGAGATACCCCAGCTGTAGCCAACGACATTCTTCTGCTGAATATTTCAAAACCCACAGGGACTCTTTCTGGCCACAATAGTGATGGGAAAGTTGTTTCAAGGGGACTAACACCTGGACTGTGGCATGCCGGAGGGGGATCCATGGCAAAACTCCCAAGGAAAATTACATAGTTGATGCAGAGTCTGGTTTTAAGCCATAAATCACCTAACATTCCTAAATTGTTTGGAATAACATGCTTTAAAACATCAGGTATGATGTTGTATCGATCAGGTAGTGTAAGGGTTACACCCGCTTCACAGTAACAGACCAATCTCCCCGTTAAATTCACCGCAAACAACCGCAAACAGTCCCTTTGCACAACCGCAAACTCCCCATTTGCACAAGGTTGGATACCAAGCTAGCCATGTCCCGTTCCTTGTCCTCACTGATGTCATTAAAAGGTCTCTTCCTCCATCAAGCAACCAAGGGTCCCCAAAAGGTGACAACAAGCCCCCTGGGACGCCTGTTGTGTTTGGTCTTCCACCTCCTCAAAGCCACCTTCCTCCTCTGACTCCTCTTCTTCAGACTCCTCTCTCTGCGTTGCCTCTGTCTGCGTTATTATAATGTGTGTACTGTTAAGTAGTACTATTCCTATCGGTTTAATCCCTGTTAGGTCCACTATTAGGGGACGTGTATATGGCATTGATTTTTGGAACAGGGAGATGGAAAAAGATGCTTGGTCGGACCTCCTACTTCAAATTTGGGGCACTGCGCGTGTAATCTAAGGTTTGATGTGAGTGTCACTGTGCACTGGCAAAAGTTGGCAGTGTAGATGCAATAGGCTTCACACACATGCCTGTAGGCAGGCATATGCTATTCAATCTATTACAGTCAAAAAAGTGTTGTTTTATGTCACTGTACACTACGGTTGCACCAGATATGACGTATAACTGTGCACTGGCAAAAGTTGGCAGAGTAGATGCAATAGGCTTCACACACATGCCTGTAGGCAGGCAATTGCTATTCAATCTATTACAGTCAAAAAAGTGTTGTTTTATGTCACTGTACACTACGGTTGCACCAGATATGACGTATAACTGTGCACTGGCAAAAGTTGGCAGAGTAGATGCAATAGGCTTCACACACACGCCTGTAGGCAGGCAATTGCTATTCAATCTATTACAGTCAAAAAAGTGTTGTTTTATGTCACTGTACACTACAGTTGCACCAGATATGACGTATCACTGTGCACTGGCAAAAGTTGGCAGAGTAGATGCAATAGGCTTCGCACACACGCCTGTAGGCAGGCAATTGCTATTCAATCTATTACAGTCAAAAAAAAAGTGTTGTTTTATTTCACTGAGCACAATATAAGCTGTGAGCCTGACACAGGCAGTCAACTGAATTAGATTAATTGTAGTGGAAGCTAAATACACAGCCTGGCTATCTATTTCCCTATTAAATCTCCAGCAGCTACACTATCTGTCCTCTCACAACGAATGCAGCTTCAGAATGATTCTAAAATGTATGTTGTCCTTCAGATGGAAGGCCCTGGAAGGGAGTGTATGCTGCTGATTTTGTCTGGAATGTGTCTGGTGACTGAGGTGCAGGGTCAAAGTTTCCTCAATGATAAAGAATAGGAGGCGAACCCAAAAGCGCATGTGTTCGCTGTCCGATGCGAACGAGAACATGCCAAAATCGCAGCGAATAGTCCGCCGGCGAACTGTTCACGACATCTCTAGTAATCACCTATGTGTTACAATATCCAACGTGTCAGAACGAAAGCATAAAACATCAATTCCAGTATTATAGTTTATAAACTATTCAGAGCCAGGGAGTTTCTGTGTATTGTGTTACTGGTTTATCACTATAAAATGCTTCATGTTTCTGTATAGAGCAGTGGTGGGCAACAGGAGACCTAGGGGTATCACGGGGCCCTCAGGCACTTCCCATGCGGCCCATAGCCTGTACTCTGGAGTGGGAGGGCATGTCCCTCTTCAACAATACACAGACAATGATATCCATTTGAAACTAGCATTTAATACCCAACTGTACTCTAAATACTTCTCTGCATCATCTATACTTCTATTAATAATTACCTTACATTCTTTTCTACAATAATGTTACCATTTTGCCTTGGGTAAAGTAAGAAGGTTAAAACCACCGTGAGGCCGATATACAGAGACAGGGGCTGCTTATGAGACTCTTCAAAACTCCTCACCCTGGTATAGAGACATTCATGAAGACATAATTTGACACAGATAACGAAAATACCTAAGATAAGTAAATACTACAATATAAGCAAATTCATATATATATATATATATATATATATATATATATATATATATATATATATATATATATATATATATATATATATATATTTGGCCTTAACACTAATAATTTTGGTTGTTTTAGATTAATGATCAAACAAAACATCCCAAACTATGGTTTAGATTATCAGTATAAGTAGCAGGTAAACAGCATCAATATATTTTGTTTCCAATACTGACTTTTTACACTAAGAGGCAATTACCAGTCCAGTCTGGCCAATGGTTTTTGTTCCACCAGTACATATTTTTACTTTGAGTAGGTGCTGTAAAGTTTCTTAGTTTGCTAGATACACATTTAAAATTGTTTAATAAACCTACTTGCTTTTAAAACATTGCATTTCTATGTCTTAACCTACATGTACATTTTTTTTCACCCCTGGCTTCATAACCAAATTTAAATCTGTTGATATTTGCTCACAACTCTTTTTTAATATAAAGGTTAAAAGAAGAAACTAAATAATTAGAATACAAGTAAGAGACATTGGTTTTCCAGATTTCTACTTTGCTTTTAAAAATCTACTTTACTTACAGAGATTTGTGATCAGGCGGAGATACGATTTCCAGGGGAGGTTTAATTTGGCTAAGATCTCTGTGGAAAAGTAGAGAAGACATAATTATGTTCTGAAATAATCAGCCTTATTAAATTGCGATTCTGTAAATTTAAAAGGGCTCTATTTAAGCACACAGCATATTTTTTTTACAGAAGTTTTTAGTTAGTGAACTTCTATACAAAAGCAAGGTCTTCGCTACCTAAAAACTCCTGTAAAAAAAATATGCTATGTGCTTAAATAGAGCCCTTTTAAATTTACAGAATCACAATTTAACAAGGCTGTACATTAGGATGTGTTTGGAAAAGAATAGGCCACTTAGAGACAAAACTCTTAAATGTCCTAAGAGTAACTAAGTATAAATGTAAACATGTCCACTGTGAAACAGAGGTTCCACGTATGGTATTATTTAACATAGATAATAACAAGGACTTTATATATTGAATGCTATGAAAAATAAAATTTTCCGGGAAATGATTATGCCGCCAGTTTAGGCGGACGCAGGAAGGTCTGAAATGCCATGAAGACGCCAGATCTCTCCCTCCGTCTCTCCAGTCCCTCCTGAAGTAACCCGACGTGACCCGATGTCGGGGAGAGTCTGCAAGGCATAGTGGGGAAAGAGGCAAGAGTCCACAAATGTTAACAAGGGCATTGAGGAAAGGGACGCTGCATGCGGCCCATAACGGAGAGGTTTCAGTTTCCTCAGCCACAGCACACTAACCAGCGAGTGGGAGATGCAGCTGGATGTCTTAAGAGGCCAGTACAGCAGGCAAGCACAGCAGGAGCAACAGGTCTATGGGAGGGTGAGCTGACCACGAGATGAAGCAGGTGTATCTGTAAATGGACTTGGTCCTTAACAGCTGGCACCCAGAGGGGAAAAATAGCCCCTAGGAGATGCATATGGTCTTTATGCCCCCCATACAGGACCTGTACCTCCGTTAAACGGATCTATAAAAACTGTGAGTACTGAGCTCCAACTCATTAACTGGATATTACTGCAGTATTACCTTCTTAATGGGACAAATATAAAAATCCAAAGAGGAATACATGATTGTTTAATATTGGGGCCAGCAGCTATACAGAGAGTGATCCCTGCTGTAATTAAGTGTGACTGTACTGAGTAAAGTGGACTTCTGGTCTCTCCCCGGCATTAGTCCTTGCTCCCCAGATCTTTATTAGCGCGCTGGATGGACTGAATTATCAAGAGAACACTTATATTTGCTAATAAAGATAATTTATTTTCCAAGGATCAATTACCAATTGGTAAGAATAAAGGGTCTACAATATGCCCATTAAAAGCAAAACAAAAGATAAAAAAGAGGTACAAAATCCTCCAGCTTTCTTTGGCCCTAAAAAATCAACTATAAAAGGGAACTCATCATATAATGAATCAATCGCAGATACAACGATTAATCAGGTCTCTGACTCGTCTATTCATGGACATGAAAGTAGCTCTCTAATGCAAGAAGAAAAGGCCTTAACTTGTTCAAAAATGAGAGCGTTAATGTTAGAATTCCAGTTGAAGATCACAGAAGATCTTTCAAAGTCAATCTCAAACAACTCCCAATCAATATCTGATATAAACCAGAAAATTTTATTGCTTGAAAACAAATGTTATAAATTGATATTGGACCATAATTCCTTATTAAAATATTCCTCTTCACTGGAAGATAAAATTGAAGATTTAATTAAGAGGCTTTACAGCCAGGAAGATCGATCGAGGAAAAAAAATCTTCGCTTAAGGGGAATACAGGAAAGCATCCAAGATAATAACCTGAGAGACTTTGTTAGAGGAATGTTTATTAATATAGCTCCAGAAATGGACCCAGAGGATCGTAAAATTGAGAGTATCCATCGAATTCCCCTGCCCAAAAATATGGACAAACTTGTACCAAGAGATGTAATTATTGCTTTCCATCATCTTCCGTTTAAGGAAGCTATAGTTAGAGCAAATTTCTTAGGGTTAGGTTTGGAGCCCCCATACGGTGGTATTAAGATCTTCGCTGATGTTTCAGCCTTTACCCTACTTAAAAGAAGGGATTTTTTTGATATAACTCAGACTTTGAGACAAAATGAGTTACGCTATAAATGGTCCTTCCCCTATGGAATCTCCATTTATAGAGATCAAGTCTGGGTAAAAATTAAAAACGTAGAAGAGGGGAATTTTTTTTTTCAAAAGTGGAATATCAAGTTAGTGGCCGCAAACGCTGAATGGGAACTTGCTAAATAGATACCTTCTTCTGTTTTGAGTCATTTTTTGTTTATTATAACACAGGTTAACCCATATTAATCTTTGGCGAATAACATAATGACCGTTAACGTACTGGTTACTAAGTCTGGTAAAAACCCTGGTTTGACTTTCATTTTATTACATTAATATTAAACACATTTAAAATATATCACCTATTCCTTTTTATATTTTTATAAATGTTATAACAATTTGAGATATATAGTTGTAAAATTTGTTTGGTCAGTGTACTACTCACACCCGGAATTTTCATAGAAAATTTCCATATTTAATAATTTTCACGGGTAAATCAATAATTAAAGTACTTGGGGAAAAGTAAGGGCGAAAAATAAAGTAGACAAACCCTTATTTGTCAATTTTAACACTAGTTCACTAAAAGGTTAGTTACAGGACTTTAGTAGGGCCGGGTTAGTAAAAAGGAAGGAGTAGTAAATAACTTTCAACTTTCACACGTAGGTCTCCAGGGTTAATTTGAAGGACTTAGTGAAACTAATGGATATAGTAAGTGTTCTTAGTGCTAATGGTGGTCAATTGTATATTTTAAAGTTAACCTTGATTATATTCCAGTATGTGAATTTGGGATTGTAGCCAAAGATGAAATAAAATATAAACAAAAAAAAAAAAGACGAAAACAAGAAGGAAAAATAGGTTATGGTGTAACAGTAGAAAGGAGGGAGGGAGGAAAGAAGCCCTAGTTTTAATTTGCGGGGCAAAAGTTTGAAAATTATATTTGGTAGATAATATGAGAGATACACAAATGTAGGCGTTTTGACCAAGAAGACAGAGTTCTTCCTGGCATTTCCAAACATCGTTTTTTCGTCTTTTTTTTTTTAGTTATTTTTATATGTGTATATTTTTGTTTTTTAGTTTTTCTTTGTTCTTTCTTCTTATGCTTCTTCCTTTTTTTAATCTTTATTATTTATGGAGGTCCCATTTGTGCACCATACTTATCTGTAAAATGAGATTATATAAATATACATGAAACTTGTTCCCTGGATAAATCTATTAAGGTAACAGTAATAAGAGTATTAGAGTCGAGAGTTTTTATAAATCAACTTTCCTTAAAAATCTATCTCTTTTGGCAAAGGGGTTTGTCCCTATATCTGTATATTTTTTCTTTCCTTTAAGTGGGTTTGAGAATTATTTCCCATAATGTTAACGGCCTAAACTCTCCAACAAAAAGGAAAGTAGCCTTTAAGGAATATATGAAACTTAAGGCTGATATAATCTGCTGTCAGGAGACACATATAAAGAAGGGACTTACTTGGTATACAAATAACAGGAATTTTCCCATAAGAGTTGACTCTACTTTTAGCAGTAAATCCAGAGGTGTCTCCATCTTTTTCGGGAAAAATCTTAGTATCCGTGAACAATACTCAGATATTGACGAATTTGGAAGATACATTATTTGGCAAGGTTTTGTCAATGACAATCTATTTACCCTTGTTAATTTGTATGCTCCAAATGTCAACCAATTGGCTTTTGTAAAAAAAATCTTGGTGAAGGTTAATAAAATAAAAAGAGGTTCTCTCCTGCTGTGCAGGGATTATAATATGACCATGGATAATAACATAGACAGATTGAGTACCCATTCTTCTAAAACTGAGGTAAAAAATGCAAGGTTGTCCATTAATTTTGCAGACATCATTTCTAAAGCAGACCTATTAGACTCTTGGAGAACTCTACACCCTCAGGAAAAGAAATTCACTTTCTTTTCCGGTAGATTTAATTCTTATTCAAGAATTGACTATGTGATGTCTGATATAAACACTCTAAGATTACTGGACAAAATAGATAATCATATCACCCCTTGGGCCGACCACTCTCTGCTTTATATTTTGATTAAAGAAGGCAATAATAATCAAAAGAGGAAATATAAAAAGCTGGAGACTGGATTCATACATATTTAAAGATCTAGAGTTGATAAAAACATTGAAAAAAGAAATACAATTGTTCTTTCATATTAATAGTATTTCAGAAACCTCTAAGGCCACCTTGTGGTGTACTTTTAAAGCCTACATCAGGGGTCTGCTAATATACCATACCGCTAAAGTTAAAAGGAGTCGGGGGATCCCCCTTAGACAGTTGTATATAGACCTTGAAAAAGAACATCTAATAAATCAACAACAGCCTAATAATATTAATAGCTTAAAAAAAATCAAGGAATTAAATAAACAAATTAATATAATTTTACAAAAATGTGCTGACCGTCGGCTATGGAGATATCAACAAACATATTTCCTCCAAGGACATAAAGCAGGGAAATTATTGGCTAGCAAACGTCGGAGAGAACGGCAGCAAAATAAAATCTTAAAAATCAGAGACCCGAAGGGTAAATTGATTTTGCATCCCGATGAAATAGCACAGACTTTTATGAGATATTATAGAAAATTGTACAACCTAGGCGAGGACCCCCGATTTTCATGTTCCAGAGCAAAATTAAATAAAAAGTTTTTTGGATAGAATTGCCTTCCCAAAAATTTCAGAAAGTGATCAGCGGCTCCTGAACAGAGCAGTTATTGTCGAGGAGATAGAGGATACTAATAAGAATTCTAAAAATAAAGCCCCAGGAGTGGATGGCTTTGATCAAATCTTTTACAATTTATTCTTACCTACTTTTAAGGAACATTTAAGTAATCTCTTCAATGAGATAAAAGATACAGGAGAAACCCTTCCTGAACTATTAGAAACAAAAATCATAAATATATTAAAACAAGGTAAAAACCCAGAAATATGCGAGAATTATAGACCAATCTCTTTGATAAACCTTGATATTAAAATCTACTCCAAGGTGTTAGCAAATAGATTAAAAAAAATAATACCTAAGTTGATTCACCTTGACCACACAGGGTTTGTGAGTGGTCGTCAAACCTCAGATAACACGAGACGTCTGATTGATACGTTAACTTTTATCAGGAGGAAAGGGACTCCCAGTTTGGCCTTGTCGATAGATGCCGAAAAAGCAAGCGACAGGGTCAACTGGGATTTCCTTATTGCCACCCTTCAGAAATTTGGTTTGGGGGATTTTGCAACTAGATCTATAAAGGCCTTATACTCCTACCCCACAGCCTATATAGCAGGTCCTGAGGCAGATTCAGAGAAGTTTAAGATCAGTAATGGATCCAGACAAGGTTGCCCTCTATCTCCTCTACGGTTCGCTCTGTTTTTGGAGCCACTGGCAATACTTTTACGAGAATCAACTGAGGTGGAAGGGATTAAGATAAACAAGTTGGATTTGAAATTCATGGCATTTGCAGACGATATTGTCCTGACCTTAAGTAATCCCGAAAAATCCTGTAGATATGCTTACGACATAATGAGAAAGTATGGTAGGGTTTCTTATTTTAAGGTTAATCTTAATAAGACCGATACCCTTATGTGGGGGATCGGATTGGAATCATTAAGGAGGATGGAAGAAATATATCCTTTCAATTGGAAATCAAGAGGCTTAGTCCACTTAGGAGTAAGGTTTACCTTCCAAATTAGTGAAATTCTAAAAACTAGTTTAGTTGAGAAAATGAAAATAATAAGACCCCTGCTGTATGAGTGGCGTTTGCTAAAATTACCCCTACTGGAGAGAATTACAGCCGTTAATATGACTATTATTCCTAAATTAACCTATCTCTTCAGATGTATCCCGGGCAAAATAAACAATACATTTTTACTAATTATTCAGAATGATTTAGATCACTTTATATTTAACGGTAAGAAATCTAGATTATTGAAAAGTACCTTTAACGCCAAGTTTGAAAAGGGGGGTTTGGCCTATCCATCATTAATGGATATTCAATCTAATATATTACTTTCCCATGCAGTAAGATGGTCCACCTCCAGCGATAAACCAATTTGGTTTTATATAGAAGAAACCTTACTTGGTACGAATCAGTTAGCCACTTTATTGTGGCGTCCCAGCTTTGAGAAGGTTTCCCCTGTTATAAGGTCAGTTATTAAAATTCTGGTATGAAAACATCTATAAAATGTCCCTGGTCGATAAACCTTCAATGGCCGCTCCAATTGAAATACTCTCCATAGTGGCAGATTTTCCATTTACTCAGGTATTTAAGTCACAGGGATTTAAATGTCGAAGGGGAATTAATAGATAGGTTTACATGCTCAAATAAAATTCAGTGGATACACCTTAGCTCCCTAAAAAAGTGCATGGATGCACTGGGATACAGAGACAAGGGCGTGACCCAATGTAAGAAAATGGAAGTTTTAGCTATAAAAGGAGACATGAATCATATTATATCCAAATGTTCCTCAGTTAGGATGAGCGTTCTCCCGTTTGTCAAGTCCAAGGGGATTGTACATTGGGAAAGAGATTGCAATTTGATATTTGATCCAATTACCTGGCTTAACTCGTTTAGGGTGGTTAAAAAATCAGCGATAAATGCTGTTTATACAGAAATATATTTTAAAATCATCCATAGATGGTACTATTCTCCGGTTCTATTGAATAGATTCTACCCACTCTCAGATAATCTCTGCTGGAAGCAATGCGGTCAGGTCGGTACATCATACCATCTCTGGTGGGAATGTCCCCATATGAGAAAATTCTGGGAAAGGATATGTTTAGAATTATCTATTGTGGGAGGCACATTATTGCCTTGTGTTCCCCAAACAGTAATTTTACATATTATTATGAATACCCTTGGGTCGAAAGTAAAATATCTTTATACACATATTCTATTGATTGCAAAATGCCTTATAGTAAAATATTGGAAAACATCTACTATCCCATCTTGGTATGAAGTAAAATACTCGGTCGATATTAGCAGAGAAATAATGAGGGGGAATACTGATTTAATCCCTAAAAAAACACATAGTAGCATTGAAATGGCACCTATGGGACCAATATATTATTAGCTCGACTTAAAAGATAAAGATTTTTTTTCTTTTTTTTTTATTGTTGTATTTAATGGTTTGTGGAATTGGCATCTTGTTCTTAAAATATGTCAGCAATTTTATTAAGTTGTTAAGATGCGATTTATTTTGTATATTTTTTGTCCTTTTATTTTTTTTGCTTTTTGTCATGTTTGTCTGAAAGCAATTACTAAAAAAAAAAAAAAAAAAAAAAATTTCCTACAGTAAAATAACACTGAAGTTTTGAATATGTATATGTCCACCAAGAAACAAGATTGTCTTATTTGGTTAATGAGATATTGCCATTATTAATTGATTAGACCCAAGGCATTGGGTTCCTTGTTTCTCATGCAGTTGGCTACACAGAAAAAGACTAGGCGGGCTCACACCCAGGCATACAATAGTCTGTTCACTTTTTTTTTTTTGGCAGAAAAAAGTTCCTGATATTTTTTTGAGCTATATAAATTACAAGGTCTTGTAAAGATTGGACCTTATTTTAAATGTATTGTGCACCTGTTACTACTGAAGGGTTATAATTATTGGCAAGGTATCTTTTTCTTTATCATTTTAAAATTAGTTTAAATACTGATTATTCAGTGCCAATTTCAATATCGCTAATTAGGTTTACACTCATTTATGTCATGAGAATCCATGGCTTTTACGTTTTCAAATCACAGTAGTTTAGGGAAAAAAAGCATTTGTAGGATAATTGGATTTGATTGAAACTGAAACCACACCAATTCCTCTTACAGACCGAGAAGCAGGCTGCTTGTATTAATAGATGCAGGCATTGCTCTCCAAAAATGTAAAAGCTCCCCTCACAGATAGAGTTTCCCCCAAATTATCATGGATGCCTCCACAATCCAACATTTTTTTTCAAACTGAAAACTAGCTTTTACATTTTTTTATTTTTTTTGCTTTGGTTTTAAAAACATTTTTTCCCATGGAGTGAAAACTTCTACTTTATCTATGCTTCAATTATTGACTTAAACTTGTTTTTAACATTTTAATGCAGAGAAAACATTTTGTTATCAGTTATACAATACTTTTAGTTCACATGTTTTCTTATAAGGGAATTTAAAAAAAGCTTCTTATGTTCTTAAATTTACTTTTGCATTAACATTTCGCTACTCAGTACAAAACGGTGTCTAGTTTAATAAGTATCGTAATCCACCCCAGGGAGCATGCCCACATTTTTGTTTTCACATGAGCTACCCTGAAATCATTGGTAATAATATTTAATTACCAACAGATATGCAGCTTTATTTGTGTTATGATCATAAAGACTTACTCATAGCTAACTATTGAAAACTTCAATGGTAACTTACTGAATGAAAATGCATATTTTTAAAAATAACATTTAATTTATAAAGTACTTGTTATAATTAATACTATAGATATAGATACTATAGATTCTATAGTATTAAATTATAATACATTTGGATCTTATGCTTTGTTCAGTTTGTGTCAGCCAGTAATATGAATGTACTCCATGAGGTTGTGTTATCAGTATCTGCAGCTCTTTTTGCCCTCATTGGTCTCTCTTCTTCCCATTGCCTCACAGGTATCATTATAACCTCCCTGTCACGGGTTCTGGTTTTTGGTGTTACAGCATGTTGGTGGCTAGATACAAAAACCTGACAGCTCAGATCTAGGTGGAAAAATGGCCCCCGGTATTATATCACATAAATAGTTCTCAGAAATATGGGTTGTTGCGAACGCTTGCAAAGTTGCTGGCAAGGAGTGCTAAAGGCACTCCTTGTGCTGGTGGCAATGAGCGGTGTAGGCACATACAAAAAAACAACAACAACACCACCAAAATTAACAAAAATACAAAAAAAAAAACATTACTCACAGCATGGGTGGAAATCCAAAACCTCTGGGAGTCAGGTTGCATGATAATTGAACCATAATTTGCAGAGTTTACACACACGAAAATCGCCTAAGCGACAAAAAAAATGTCAGATGAAAAACACTTAAACGAGGCTGCAAGACCAATAAACACGCAAAAATACGCCAGACACATAAGACTTCTACACAAGACTGTACGAGGTATAAAATACACTATTAGGGAGGATGCAAAATGTTCCACATCTGCGTAACACATTCACAATCGCCACCATTTTACAACACTAACTTGCAACTAATAACATTACCATTCCAAAATGCAGAATTACACACCTAAATAAACGCTTTGCGCTCACGCACGTAGCCTACTCATACTACACAGGCTACAATACCAGTAAACACGAAAAAAAAACTCTCGACACATAAGACTTTTACACAAGCCCGTATGAGGTATAACATACACTATCGGGGAGGACGCAAAATGTTCCAAACTCACGTAACACATACACAATTGCCGCCATTTTACAACACTAACTTGCAACTTATAACATTACCATTACAAACTGCAGAATTACACATCTAAACAAACGGTTTGCACATTTCTGACACTTACACTTCAGCTCACCGAGAGTGCAAATGTACATTGTATGCTGCAGGAACATCAAAAAAGATTGTTAGCTCTTCAGGATATTGCTTGATGCATATATTAATTACAAATAGGTCAAGTATATTAATTTATGATTTTATTAATTCATTAATCTTCATAAAAAAATACGTATAGAGAAGAAAAAAAGGACCAGGCGACAGCATCACAATAAAGACCAAAGGCGTTCAATTTGTGGCTCACAAAGAGCGACAAGGGTGCTCAGAGGAGCAAAAGTACACCAGGAGAGAGTCTCGCAATGTGCGCTAAAGGCGCTCGGCGTGACAATTTCAATGAGCGCCGAAGGGGCTCAGATGAACAAAAAAACACCAACCTTGAGGTTTGCAATGAGCGCCGAAGGTACTCAGATGACCAAAAGACTTACTTTGTGTGGCAAACAGCATTACCTGCCTTACAATTTTATGACTATCAATTTTTGTCAGGCAATTCGCTAGTATCACATATATAGTTATATATATATGTATATATATATATATATATATATATATATATACACATGCAAGCTGTTGCTAACGCTTGCGGGATCGAGTAGCGAGCCCACGGCCTTCGCGAAGCGAGGGCCTCAGTTGCTGGCATGGAGCGTCGAAGGGGGGCATCCAGGACCTCGAAAACTGAAGTTACACCTTAATTTAACTCCAAATAAGACAGTTTAGAACTCCGAAAATCCCCTAAGCGACAGAAAAAATAGCAGCCGGAAAAAAAACGAAAACGAGACTACAGCACTCCAAACACGCAAAACACCACCAAACACCTACGGATTGGCCGAAAAAGAAGTACGAGATACGAAAACAAGATATGAAACAAGTATATTCAAATGACATTTATTTACAGCAACTCATAGCAAAAAAATATATGACAATAATACATATGCAACCTAAAGCTGAATCTTTCCCCTTTTTTCACTATTCAAACAGACTCTGCATCAACAGCGTCACTCAAGAATTTGCACCGTGGACTGTCAAAGAGAATCACTTTTAAAGAACAGAAAGAAAGAAGAAGAGGTAAGATAGAAAAATACATTACATGTTGAAAAAGACCATGCTTTGCTAAATCAAAAAGAACAAATATACAATTAACCATTTAACTTTCTTTTTCAAACAGATTAAGATTGGCAGGAGGCGACCCTCTGTCATTCGGACAAGAACAAGACTTCAATCAAGGTATAGTATAACAAGTACAATATATATATATATATATATATATATATATATATATATATATATATATATATATTTATTTATTTATTTAATGGCAGCCAATATGAGAATTAAAAGTAAAAAAAAAAAAAAAATACAAATTCAATCAAGACCAAAACACAGTTCAACAAACTTCACAAAGACATATACAATTTACAAAGAAAGGCAGTTCCACAGAAAAAAAAAAAAAAAAAAGCAGGTGGCCACAAAACAGTATAGCATCCCAAACATTATCAACATACATAAAACAAAAGTATTCCTCCCCTTCACTGTAGAAGAGCCTCCAACCATCACCCACAAGCCAAATGCAGCAAAGAAAAAGTGGTGAACACAAAACAGGATAGAACAAAAAAACGCAACAACATATAGAAAAGGCAATTAACATTCCTTTTTATTGTCCAACAACATGTAATCCTCACAAACAAGACTAATTAAGCAAATGAAGCATGCAAAATGTGGTGGACACAAAACAGGATTGTACAAAAAAACACACACATACAGATAGAAAGATTACTTCATATTCATCTTTACTGTTTAACAACCTTTAAGCCTTACAAAGAAGCCTAAATAAGCATACCAAAAGTGGCAGACAGAAAACAGGATAATCCAAAAAACTTTGCTATCATATCCAAAATCTCAAAAACATTAATAATTACAGAAAAAAAGGATAACTGTAATATACAAATACAATTAAAGTATTTTAAAGTGGTGCACAAAAAACAGCATAGCAGAAAAATTTACAATAACAGATAGAGTAGACCGAAAAAATTAACTATGCTATTCATTACAAATACATTCCAATCTAATAATATGTTGCTTTTTCTTTTACAACAGACACTGCGTGAAGTGCATCGCAAGAAGGCCTACAACAGTGGACCAAGAAATATTCTGCTTGAAATCGCACTTCAAACAAGGTACAGTATACCAAGTAAAAAAAAGAAAACTAAATAAACATGTTTGCTCTGCATCCATGTCAACAGAAAAATAATAATTAACAAACAATAAGCACCACTAATTATCAGCTTTACCAAAATATTACTGACACATTTGTCATTTACCTTCTATTTGTCTTTTACAAACAACGTTTAACAGTAAACCGAAACTTCAAACTAGCCAAAAAAAATTACCAACATAAAACAGCATAGTCCAAAAAATGGTGAAAACACATACTAAACAACATTTTTAATTCTCAATTCCCAGCCCTAATGTACAATATTAAGCATAAAACCTAACCACACACATACAATAGAATACTACAACAAATACTACTAACACAGAACAAACAACAATACAAACCTTTTCACAGCCACAACATATAAGTCTTTAAGTAAAATATAAGAATACTATTACAACAATCCCCTGCAGGACAAATTAAAAGGACCATTTTTTGCCCTCTACTATGCCTGTAAGCCAAAACTACAACATAAAAAGCAAACAAAACAAAAGCTCAATTTAAATTAACACTGGGTTCTCTAATAGCCAAACCATTATATTTAATTTTTCAAGATTCACTCATTACAGGGTCTCTACCAGATGACTGGAGAGAAGCTGATGTGATAACTATATTTAAAAAGGGAGCAAGAGCAAATCTGGGGAATTATAGACCAGTGAGCCTCACTTCTGTAGTGGGGAAGCTTTTAGAAGGGTTAATAAGGGATAATATACAAGAATATGTCTATTTGAACAGGATTATAAGTATGAGTCAACATGGATTTATGAAGGATAGGTCATGTCAAACAAATCTAATTAGTTTCTATGAGGAGGTTAGTAGGAACCTGGATCAAGGCAACTCAGTGGATGTAGTCTTTTTGGATTTTTCAAAGGCTTTTGATACAGTGCCACATGGGAGACTATTGGGCAAACTAAGGGATACAGGAATTGCAGTAAATATCTGCTCATGGATTAAGAGCTGGCTAAAAGACAGGGAGCAAAGGGTTGTTGTAAATGGAACATACTCCGATTGGACTAATGTTGTAAGTTGGGTTCCTCAGGGTTCAGTATTAGGTCCTCTCCTTTTTAACATATTTATTAATGACTTAGAGGTAGGATTGGAGTGTGGGGTCTCCATTTTCGCTGATGACAGGAAGTTGTGCAAGGTAATTAAATCAGATAGTGATGTGCTTTCCCTCCAAAGGGATTTACATAAAATTGAGGAATGGGCATTTAAATGGCAGATGAGATTTAAAACTAATAAATGTAAAGTTATGCATCTGGGAAGGAAAAAATAGCCATGCAATTTATAATCTTAATGGAGCAAATCTAGGTGTATCGGTTATTGAAAGGGATTTGGGAGTGCTTGTGGACAACCACCTAGGTAACAGTGCTCAAAGCCAAGCAGCAGCTGCAAAGGCAAATAAAATATTAGCATGTATTAAGAAGGGTATAGAAGCCAGGGAAGCAAATATAATTCTGCCACTATACAAATCTCTAGTACGCCCTCATTTGTCAATATGGAGTACAATTTTGGGCACCACTTCATAAAAAGGACATTTTAGAGCTGGAAAAGGTACAGAGGAGGGCAACAAAACTAATAAGGGGAATGGAGGGGATAAGTTATGAAGAAAGACTAACCAAATTAAACTTATTTTCTCTAGAAAAAAGGTGTCTAAGAGGAGATATGATTACCTTATATAAATACATCCAGGGTAAGTATAAAGATTTGTCAAGGGAGCTTTTTGTGCCAAGAGGTATTCAACTGACAAGAGGACATCCCTTGAGGTTAGAAGTAAAAAGATTCCACCTTAAAGAAAAGGGTTCTTCACAGTAAGGGTGGTTAATCTGTGGAATCCTCTACCAGAGGAGGTGGTGACAGCGGATTCGATAGATAACTTTAAAAGGGGCCTGGATTTATTTCTAATTAAAAAGGGAATTCAGGGTTATCATGGATAATTAGAGAGGCAGTATTGAACCAGGGAGAAGTCCGGTCGCCTGTGTCTGGAATCAGGAGGGAATTGATTATTTATTTATTTTTTATTTTTATATACAACTAATTAATTCATAGTTAATCCGCATATTGCAGATCAGAGGAGATCTTAAAAAGGTTGAACTTGATGGACTGAAAGTCTTTTTTCAACCTTAAATACTATGGCCCTCATTCTATTATCGGCCGTAAATCGGCCGCAAAGCTGCGAATCCTTGCGGGGCTCCCGTTACCTTGCAATTCAAATAGACAGCGCCGCAAGGATATCCCCTTACGGCCGGCCGCATATTTTGCAACCGGCCGGAAGGTCTGAAAACTTTAAAAGCAAATATAAATTCAAGACGGCAATGTAAAGCTCTGTAAATGCTAGGGATCATAATGGTGGACATGAGGATTAATAGCAACCCCCTCTCAAGCTTGCACATCAGCCCAAATTCGAGATTTCATTAACTGTTTATTTTCCGGCCGCAGCGTGGGCGGGTCTGAGGTGCTCCAAGCCATCTGGACTTTTTCCACGGATATTTGATATAAAATAAAATAAAAATTATTTACGGATTTCAGTGTAGGGGAATGTTGTGCTATGAATGCTAACACCTACAATCACTTTATAGTCTCCTCAGAGTGCAGGATGGCTTTATTATGGCTTTATTATATATTTATTATTTGCTGCAAGTAAGCTGCGGCTCGGTTTTAGCCTTGCAGAGAGGGTTCCCGGAGCAATTGAATAGCAACCGGGATTTGCTTGCAGCCGAAACTCTTGCGGCCGTTTAAGATCAAAGGCTTGCCTCCGGCGCGTGTGCGGCCGCAACGGATAACAAGGCGCCGGCCGCAAGCCTGCCGGAGTCCCCGGCCGGAAGGGAATAGAATAGGCAAATAGCTTGCGGCCGGTCCTTGCGGCCCCGCATCTCCTACGGCCGATAATAGAATGAGGCCCTATGTAACTATGTAACTATATACACCTACTACATCTACAATAAGCTATAATGTAATTACCTTGAGTGTGCTATGCATCTAAGGCAAAAATTACAACCTACAAGAGAGAAAGTAAGAGCAAAAAAATAAAACACACTCATTTAACAATAGAAAAAAAGTTCAGCTACAATGAACTACAATCACATAGAAACAAACTGTTGGAAATAAAATATTTCAAAAACCAACTTAACATCTCAAACTAAACTAATGATACATTGTTTTCTTTTACAGATTAACATGGCTGATAACGACACCAAACAAGAAAAGATAAGACGTCAAGCTAGAGAACGACAACAAAGATGGGCAAACCAGCAGACACCGGAGCAGAAGGAAATTCGACGAGAAAAAGAACGCAAGAGAATTGCAAGCAAAAGACTATCACCTGCAAAAATAAAAGATACACCAAAAAAAGCCACTAAAAAACAAAGCATATACAACCTGTTCCTGAAACATCACATGACATTTCAACTGATGAATTTGAAACTGAAACTGATATATGCTTTGCAAATTGTCCTTTACTCAAGTCTTTAGCAGTAGAGGTTCATAATTGTGGGGACATGAATACTCAATGTTAGTTTTGTGAGGCTTATCATTTTAAACAGGAGAGACCCAGAGATGGCCAATTTATTAGTTGCTGTGAAAAAGGCAAGGTCAAACTTCCAGAAACAAAACAATTCCCTATGTATTTACAAAACATTGTGACTGAACCTACTTTTCCAAACTACAAAAATGTAAAGAAAAACATAAGATCCTACAATAGTGCCATATCCTTTGCATCTATGGGGGCAACATTAGCTGCTAATGTACCAGGACATGGTCCTTACTGTTTTAAAGTTCAAGGCCAAATTTACCATCGGACTACCCATTTACATCCAGAGGAAGGAGAGCAAAGAAAATTTGCTCAACTATATGTCCTAGGTACAATGTAAGCTGTTGACCAACGTATGTAGCTGCAAGAAAATAAAAAATGCTTAACCACTGTTTTTATAGAGCTAGATAACATTATGGCCAATAACCCCTACACTAAAGCTTATCGAAAATTGGCAGAAGTAGAAAATGAACAACAACTTCATGCAGAAAGACATCAATTACCAATTCTAAAGGTCAATATGGTGCTTAAAAGAGATAGACATACTGATAAACGCTGTTATAACTTGCCAATATCAAATGAGGTTGCAAGGGTGTTTCAAAATGATGAAGGAGAACCACCATTTCAAAGAGACATTAGAATATATCCCAGAAATGAGGAGCAACCTTTCATTAATATCAGTTTTTGAAGTCCAAATTTAGATCCAATCACATATGCCATTTTTTTCCCACACGGAGAAGCAGCACCAAAATTAACCCTTCCCAGTTACCCAAATGCTAAAGCCAGAATACAAAATAATGTTTCTATGCTTGAATTTAAAGTAGCTCAAATTGCCATTCGAAATACATTTAATCCAATTTTATGTTGTGAAAAACTAACACAACAATGGATTATTGATTCCTATTTGCAAATTGAGGCCAATAATTTAAACTTCATAAAATATCAACAAGATAAACTACGTGTAGAACAATATTGTGGATTAATGGACTATGTTGCTGAGGTGGCTACAAGCAGAGACATGACAGCTGGCAAAGCCATCATTTTACCATCTTCTTTTTCAGGTATCTCCTCGAAATATAAGAGAAAGATACAATGATGCCGTGGCTATTGTCACCAAATTTGGAAAACCTGATTTATTAATTAAATTTACCTGTAATCCCCAATGGCCAGAAATTACACAAAATTTACTTCTTGCCCAAAGTGCTTCCGATAGACCAGATTTAGTAGGTGACATCATTATAAGTCACTTATTTGGCAAATGTCTTGCTTATGTATATACAATTGAATTTAAAAAAAGAGGCCTTCCACATGCACATCTTCTCATAATCCTTCAAGAAAATTATAAATTAGTTACCGGTGAGAAAGTGCATTCAGTCATTGTTGCTGAACTACCAGATCCAGAACTATATGAAAAATAATAAATGTTCCAAAGATTTTACAAAAGATTGTAGAGACAAAATTAATGCCAATTGTGATGGCTATCCACTTTATAGAAGAAGAGGAGATAGTGCCATTATTCGTGAGAAAAAAGTTGACAATAGATATGTGGTACCCTACAATCACATTTACTCATGAAGTATAAAGCACACATTAATGTAGAAGCCTGCACTTCCATCAAATCCATTAAATATGTGTACAAATATATTTACAAAGGCTATGATGCAGCTACTGTAGTCATCAAAAGTGCAGACAACACCAAAAGCACTGAGTTAGCACATGATGAACTTGCATCTCATGTAGATGCTTGCTATGTAAGTGCACCAGAAGCTATGTGGCGCCTTTTAAAATTTGAAATGCATGATAGATCACATGCAGTATATAGATTAGCAGTACATTTGCTA
This sequence comes from Discoglossus pictus, assembly GCA_027410445.1. NCBI lineage: Eukaryota > Metazoa > Chordata > Amphibia > Anura > Alytidae > Discoglossus > Discoglossus pictus. The sequence continues at coordinate 157,083,050 of CM050165.1, forward strand.
CAAAGACATTTAGTGTATTTCCATGCTGGAAATGAAAGTAATGCATTGGCCCAAAGTGAGCATCGTCACACTACACTAACTGCATGGTTTGAATAAAATTCTACAGATTCACAAGCAACACAATTTTATGTATTGAAATTCCATATCACTATGTTTTTGTGAATGGATTATGTAGACCTAGAAAAAGCAGAGGAAATAAAATAATCCCACATATTTACACAGTCAGTCCAAGAGACCTTGAACATTTCTGCTTATTACTATTACTTTTAAATGCTCCTGGAGCACAAAGTTTTGAACACTTAAGAACTGTTAATGACATAGTATATGAATCCTTCCATTTAGCTGCAAGACATAGAAGCTTACTAGCTGATGATACAGAATGGGAAAGATGTCTAGAAGAAGCAGCACTATGTCAAATGCCACAGCAGATGAGGGAACAATTTGCATTCATTTGTATCTTCTCAAATGCTCCAAATGCATTAGCTTTGAGGGATATATTTAAAAGTAATATGGCTGAAGACTTTATGCAATGATTCAATGAACCTATTGCACACTTAAAAGCATTAATGGAAATCCAAGAAGTATTTTTAACTCATGGATTAAGTTGTGCAAGTTTTAATTTGCCTGATCCAGGTCTTATAGATGACATAAACTTTGAAGACTATGAAAAGTAACTACAAGTACAAACAGAAGAAAGACTTGAAACTTTAAATACTTTACAATTGGAAGCATTTAATGCCATCAAAAATTAACTAGATGATGACATGGTCAAATAGCGTTATTTCTATCTTGATGGACCTGGCGGATAAGGAAAAACATTTCTATATAATTTATTAATGAGTTTTGTACGAGCACAAGATCAAATAGCACTGGCATTTGCCACAACTGGAATTGCTGCACTTTTGTTAGAAGTTGGAAGAACTGTACATAGTGGGTTTAAACTGCCAGTGCCTATTTTAGAAACCTCAGTGTCAGATATTCACTTGACTTGACAAGCAAAAAAAAGTAAATTAATTATAATAGATGAGGCCACAATCATGTCATGCTATGCCCTCCAATGTATTGACCATTTTGCTTTGTGAAGTCATGAATAATACTTTTCCATTTGGTGGAAAGGTAATGTTGTTAGGTGGCGATTTTAGACAAACATTATCTGTCGTTGTACATGGAAATCAAACTGACATATTATCGAAACATGTATAAAGTCAAGCACATTATGGAAACAATTTACCCATCTTCAACTGCAAAAAATATGAGATCAGAAGGCCAAAATTATTTCAATGATTGGCTTATTAAAATTGGAGAAGGCAGAACAGAAAAAATACCAAATTTACTTGACGACACTGTGCACATCTCACCTCATATGATTTGTCACCAAGATCTTATATCGGCTATATTTGAAGGTACCATAAATAACCAGGAATATCCAGAGCTTGCCAACCAAGTCATCCTAACCTGTAAAAATAAGGATGCATTAATCCTCAATAATGAAATCTTTAAAAAAAATTAATGCACCCCAAAGAAATTATCACAGTGCTGATTCTGTACTTGCTTATGACAAAGAAAGTCAGGCAAACTTTTCCACTGAATTCATAAACTCATAAACTCCTTCTGGAATGCCACCACATATTTTGCAGCTAAAGAAATGTGCAATTGTCATGTTACTGCGAAATATGAACCCAAAAAAAGGCCTATGCAATTGGACAAGATTAATTGTTCAACAATTAAAGGACCATTTCATAGATGCTGAAATTTGAACTGGTACCCATAAAGGAGAGAGAGTTTTCATACCAACGATAGACTTAGCACCAAGTGAAAGTAGTCTCCCTTTTATACATTAAAGAAGACAATTTCCCATCATAGTGGCATTTGCCATGACCATTAATAAATCTCAAACTGTGGGTATTTTCTTAGAACAACCAGTATTTGCACATGGCCAATTGTACGTTGCCTTATCACGGTGCAAAAATCCACAGGCTATTAAAGTTTACATAGTTACATAGTTACATAGTTACATAGTAATTAGGGTTAAAAAAAGACTTTCAGTCCATCAAGTTCAACCTGTTAAGATCTCCTCTGATTTGCAATATGCAGATTAGTTATTAATTAAATTATTGATTAAATAATTATTAATAGTATAGTATTGGAGGATGAATAGAGTTAGTCCATCAAGTTCAACCTTTTTAGATCTCTATTGATCTTTTTAATTTGGACTATTTATTATTATTGTTAATTGATCCAGAGGAAGGCAAACATAAAAAAACCCCATTGAAACTTTGCCAATTGTCTCATAAGGGGGAAAAAAAGCAAAATTCCTTCATGACCCCAGAAACTGGCGATCAAATTTCTCCCTGGATCAATATTCCTTGCTAGTTATCTAGGATAGCCTTGAATGCCCTCTTTATTCAGAAATATATCTAACCCCTTTTTGAAGTTGTCTATCGAATTCGCTGTCACCACCTCCTTTGGTAGAGAATTCCACAGTTTAACCACCCTAACTGTGAAGAACCCTTTTCTTTGTTTAAGGTGAAATCTTTTTTCCTCTAGCCTCAACGGATGTCCTCTTGTCAGTTGAAAATCTCTTGCTACAAAAAGTTCACTTGACAAAGCCTTATATTGACCCTGGATGTATTTATATAACGTAATCATATCTCCTCTTAGACGCCTTTTTTCTAGCGAAAATAAGTTTAATTTTGTTAGTCTTTCTTCATAACTTAGCCCCTCCATTCCCCTTATTAGTTTTGTAGCCCTTCTCTGTACTTTTTCCAGCTCTAAAATGTCTTTTTTATGAGATGGTGCCCAAAATTGTACTCCATATTCCAAATGAGGGCGTACTAGAGATTTGTATAGTGGCAGAATTATATTTGCTTCCCTGGCTTCTATACCCTTCCTAATACATGCTAATATTTTATTTGCCTTTGCAGCCGCTGCTTGGCTTTGAGCGCTGTTACCTAGGTGGTTGTCCACTAGTACTCCCAAATCCCTTTCAATATCTGATACCCCTAGATTTGCTCCATTAAGATTATAGATTGCTTGGCTATTGTTCCTTCCCAAATGAATAACCTTACATTTATTTGTATTAAATCTCATCTGCCATTTAGCCGCCCATTTATGCAAATCCTTTTGTAGGGAAAGTACATCATTATCTGATTTTATTACCTTGCACAACTTAGTGTCATCAGCAAAAATGGAGACACTACATTCGAGTCCTACTTCAATGTCATTAATAAATATGTTAAAAAGGAGAGGACCCAATACTGAGCCCTGAGGAACCCCACTTATCACATTAGACCAATCGGAGTATGTTCCATTTACAACAACCCTTTGCTTCCTGTCTTTTAGCCAGCTCTCGATCCATGAGCAGATATTTACTGCAATTCCTGTATCCCTTAGTTTGCTCACTAGTCTTCCATGTGGCACTGTATCAAATGCCTTTGAAAAATCTAAAAAGACTACATCCACTGAGTTGCCCTGATCCAAGTTCCTACTAACCTCCTCATAAAAACTAATTAGATTGGTCTGACACGACCTTTCCTTCATAAATCCATGTTGACTGCTACCTATGATCCTGTTCAAATAGACATATTCTTGTATTCTGTCCCTTATTAACCCTTCTAAAAGCTTCCCAACTACAGAAGTGAGGCTCACTGGTCTATAATTCCCCGGATTTGCTCTAGATCCCTTCTTAAATATAGGTATCACCTCTGCTTTTCTCCAGTCATCTGGTAGAGACCCTGTAGTGAGTGAGTCTTTAAAGATTAGATATAATGGTTTGGCTATTACAGAACCCAGCTCCCTCAGTACCCTTGGATGTATTCCATCAGGACCTGGGGCTTTATTAACATTTATTTTCTCCAACCTCTTTTGTATTTCTTCCTGCGTTAACCAATTATTTAGTAAAGGTAGTGTAGCCCCATTATGTTGCAGTGTCCCAACCACTGGTACCTCCCTTGTTGACGAAAAGAACCTATTTAGCTCATCTGCCTTTTCCTGGTCACTAATTATCAGATGGCCTGTGTCACATTGTAATGGTCCTATCGATTCCTTCCTGGCCTTCTTCCCATTAATATATTTATAAAATATTTTAGGGTTAGTCTTACTTTCCATTGCAACTGACTTCTCATTTTCTATTTTAGCCAGTCTAATAGCCCTTTTGCAAGCCTTGTTGATTTCCTTATAGTCACATAAAGCTGCCTTTGTTCCCTCCTTCTTGTATAATTTAAATGCATATTTCTTTTTCCTCATCATGATCTTTAAGTCATTGTTAAGCCACATGGGATGTGATTTACTCCTATTCATTTTATTTCAACATGGTACATGCTGATGAGTATGTTTATTTAGTAAGGATTTGAATGTTGTCCATTTATTTTCAGTATTCTTCCCTGTAAGTTCTTTGTCCCAGTCTATATGTTGTATTGCTGCCCTTAGCCCATTAAAGTTAGCCCTTTTAAAATTTAGAGTTTTTGTTGGCCCCTTACAACTCTGTTTTTTGTATTCAATCTCAAATGAGACTGTGTTGTGATCACTGTTCCCCAAGGGTTCCCCTATTTTTACATTTGATATTATATCAATATTACTTGTGATGACTAAATCCAAGATGGCCCCGTTTCTAGTAGGTTCTTGTATTACCTGGGCTAGATAATGATCCCTGAGTGTACTCAAGAACCTGCTCCCCTTAGCTGAGCTGCTGGTCTCGTTTATCCAGTTTATATCAGGGTAATTAAAGTCTCCCATTATTAGAACTTGCCCATGCTTAGCTGCATTTCCAATCTGTAACAATAATTGTATTTCCTCACTTTCAGCTATATTTGGGGGTTTATAGCATACTCCCACCAATATGCGTTTAGAATTAGCTCCTCCACTATTTAGCTCAACCCACAAGGATTCAATGATGCCGTTAGTGCCAGCATAAATATCTTCTCTAACTATAGGCTTAAATTCAGGCTTAACATAAAGACAGATCCCTCCTCCTCTTTTACCATTTCCCCTATCTTTCCTAAATAGGTTATACCCATCCAGATTAACAGTCCAGTCATGAGATTCATCCCACCATGTTTCCGTAATGCCTATTAAGCCCCATTTTTCTTGTACTGCTTATATTTCTAGCTCATCCATTTTCCCAGGCAAACTTCTTGCGTTTGCAATCATACACTTTATGTTGCTATGGCTCTGCTGTTGTGAAGTGCCTGCCACTGTATTTGAGGCCCCTATTAATACCTCCCTACTTTCTATTGTAACCCTCCCCCCTTCTCCTCCCCCATGGGTAAATAATTCATCCCTTTCCCTCTCTACCCTATTTACCCCAATACTTCTATATAGTCCCTCCCCCCCACCTACAAGTTTAAAAACTCCCCCAGCCGTTCTACCATCCTATCCCCTAGCACAAAAGCGCCCTCATCATTAAGGTGCAATCCATCCCTGCTATAGAGATTGTACCCAAGTGAGAAGTCAGCCCAGTGCTCTAAAAACCCAAAACCCTCTGCACTGCACCACTTTTTTAGCCACGCATTAACCTCCCTAAGCTCCTTCTGCCTCCCTGGGCTAGCACGTGGCACTGGTAGTATCTCAGAAAATACTACCTTGGAGGTCCTTGCTTTAAGCTTATTCCCTAATTCTCTAAAATCATTCTTTAGGACGCTCCATCTTCCACTAACTTTGTCATTGGTACCAATGTGTACCAAGACCGCCGGTTCATTACCAGCCCCTCCCAATAATTTATCCACCCGATCCACAACATGCCGAACCCGAGCACCCGGGAGACAGCAAACTGTTCGATTGCTGGGATCTGGGTGACAAATTACCCTGTCTACCTTCCTAATAATAGAGTCCCCTACCACCAAAACATGTCTGTTGCTCTGCCTATTCTGCCCTCCCTCTCCTCCAGTAGAACTGTTCTCCCGGCTGTTAGAGGGAACAGCTCTATCTGGCATTGCCATTCCTGAATGGACATCCCCAACAGTTTCACTCAATCTCGCAAATCTGTTGGTGTTTGCCAACTCAGAACTGGCCTGCCTCCTCCTGTACCCCCTGATTCCCCTTCTAACTGTAACCCAGCTACCTCCCTGGCCATCCTCACTAGCCCCAGCTCCTCCCTCCATACTAGGCCCAGCTAAACTGTGCTCCGTGAGCACCAACTCCCTTTCCAGTGCAGCAATATCACTAAGTGCTGCAATTCTCCTCTCCAGATCTTCAATTTGAGCTTCCAAAGAGGCAACATGCTCACACCTGTCACAGAGGTATGGACCCTGGATCATCTGTTCCAGTAGTGCATACATTTGGCAGGATGTACACTGAGTGAGGTTTCCACTGGACTGACTCATGATTATCAGTTACAAAAATACAGTGAGAAAACAAATCAATGTGTTTGTATAAAGATTTATTTTCCACACCTTAAACCAAACAAAACAGAAACAATATGTACGTTTGTTTTCTGTTTTTTCTTATAATACCCCTTATTTGGATTTCCTCCTTTTATTTAATCTCCTACACACCAACTACACTTATACTAGAAATGATTGCAAGCTCCCAAGCTCTCCCTTCCCTTGTTAAAATAGACCCCGTCTACTTGCCTGTACAATGATAAAAGAGCACAGGATAGAAAACACGGTCCTGCCCCACAGAACCGATTCAACAGAAAACAACAAAATACACACAGATATAACTTACACAGCCCAAGCCACACCCACACTCACCTGTACTCTGATTAATGCAACAGACAGAAAACTCTGCACTGACTTAGAGCAGATGCAAACAGAACTCACACAAATTCACCCAGATATAACTACACAGGCCAAGCCACACCCACTCTCACCTGTACACTGATTAATGCAGACAGAAACTGTGTACTGACTTACAGAGCGGATTCAAACCAAACCTCACACAAATGCACCCAGATATAACTACACAGGCCAAGCCACACCCACTCTCACCTGTACACTGATTTATGCAACAGACAGAAACTGTGCACTGACTTACAGAGCGGATTCAAACAGAAACGCACACAAATTCACCCAGATATAACTACACAGGCCAAGCCACACCCACTATCACCTGTACTCTGATTAATGCAACAGACAGAAAACTGTGCACTGACTTACAGAGCGGATTCAAACCAGACCTCACACAAATGCACCCAGATATAACTACACAGACCAAGCCACACCCACTCTCACCTGTACACTGATTAATGCAGACAAACTATGCACTGACTTAGAGCAGATTCAAAAAACCAATTACATTGAAAAGAATGAAAATCAAGGTGATTTATTAGAAGATGGACGCATTTTTACTAAAAACATTGTCTACTATGAAGTACTCTATCAAACAAACAAAAGCCATGCAAAACCAATTTAAAAGCTGTAACGAAATCCCCTATTTTACAGACTTCACGAACCCACCTGTTCGGTTATTTGAGGAGTTACAATGGGCTTTCGTGGAAAGACAAACTTCAGTCGACGATTCTGAGAACTGTGTTCGTGGGATCTAAGCACTATTCGCCTAGAATATGCACTCAGATCTCAGCTATCTGGGGATATTTTGAACTTCAAGTTTACATTGTGTCAAAACAAAGTTATACTTTTTTATTCTGTTTTATTAAAACAAAGAAGCCATGTTTCTTTCTTCCTGGAGAGAATTAAGGCTCTCTGTGCTACCTTAAGTTAATTATCTCCAGGATAGAAAAGAGGGAGTGATTTATGTGTAAGGGGAGTGCTTATGCTATAGCCACTGTGATTGGCTACTGTTTTTTCCTTTGTCCACGAGGTGGAAGACCTGAGATACCGGGCGTGTAGCCCACAGTAAAGAGTTCATGTTTACCCCTTCATGAAGTTTTGACTCATGTTTGGGGGATTGGGAGCTATAATCACTTAGTTTCAGCTGGAGTTCGGAGGAAAATACAAGGATCCTTTACACTGGTGGCAAGTGGTGGGGATTTCCAACCGAACGGATATACCGAACCGAAACTGGTGAATGGCGCATAGATACGAACGCTTGAAACGAACCACACTAAAGGAACTGCTGGAAGCTCGAGGCATAGCGGCAAGCAACAAAACGAAAGCCACGCTAATAGCCGAACTACTGGAGAGCGATCAAACCGGCGAACCACAAATGGCAAATACAGAGGAAACAGACTTCCAGAGGGACGTGAGATGGAGACTCAGCGTGGTAGGACCTAACCCTGCACCAGGGATCGTGGTACAGATCTTGGCCCAAGCTACTGAGACCCAGAATGCCAGGGAAGCACGAGAAGCCAGAGACAGATCACCTCCAGTGGATATATTGTCGCTATCTGGATCTACAATGGGGCGTCAGCTGAAAATTAACTACGCTGCATTTAAAAGCTTTGTGGAAGGTGAGATGGATATTGACAATTACTTGCAAGATTTTGAAAGACAATGTGTGTTAGAAGATTTGGAAAGAGCTAACTGGGCTGCCGTAGTAAGTAGTAAACTATCAGGTAGAGCAGCCGAAGCATTGAGAGCTGTGCCAGATGGGGATATACAAAACTATGACAAGATAAAAGAGATTGTGTTAGCCCGGTACGCTGTAACCCCTGAAGCCCATAGAAGGAAATTCTGTCGACGATTCTGAGAACTGCGTTCGTGGGATCTGAGCACTATTCGCCTAGAATATGCACTCAGATCTTAGCTATCTGGGGATATGTGGAACTTCAAGTTTACATTGTGTCAAAACAAAGTTATACATACCGGGCATGTAGCCCACAGTAAAGAGTTCATGTTTACCCCTTCATGAAGTTTTGACTCATGTTTGGGGGATTGGGAGCTATAATCACTTCATTTCAGCTGGAGTTCGGAGGAAAATGCAAGGATCCTTTACAAAAGCAAACGCAAAAACCTACAAAACCACAATATAACCACGAAATGTTTACAAAAACTACGCACAACTGTACATTTCCTTCAAAAGGGCATTCTTACGCCACAGAAATTAGATTACAACAACAAGATTTTCCTATTAAACTACATGAAGTTGTCAAACACATAGAGAACAGTGGTTACACATCTTTAAATTCTCACGTTCTTTAATTAGACAACTCTTTTCCACAGAAAAAACTCTATGTGCCATTTAAAACAATTACTACAACAACAAACAAAGGTCAACCATTGAAAACTACAAATCAATAAAGAATTCAGTCATAATTCCTGGAAGTACTGTTTATGCATGATTACCTCACAAAACACTCGCCTTGCATTATTTGGACAAATTATGTTCAAATGTTAATTAACTGTGTTACTGTTGCTAATGTTACAAGTTTGAAAAAAATATTATCAAGTTCCTTACTTAGACGCATAAGAAAGTTCAAGTTTCAAAAAATATACTTTCAAGCTCCTTACTTAGACATATTACAAAGTTCATGTTAACAGCACAATTAGGTTTTGAGGCACAATGTAAATGTTGTCTTTTATGTTAAACATTAATCCAGGGAGTAATCCGATCGCCAGTTAATGGGGTCAGGAAGGAATTAAATTTTTTCCCACTTTGATCCAATTGGCTACGTTTCAAAGAGGTTTTTTACTGTTTGCCTTCCTCTGGATTCAATGTTTATTTAAGTTAACAATTCTTCAGATACAACTTGCATGTTAAAAAAACATTACCTCAAGTTTACAATACTGATTAATTTAAAGTTCAACTGTTCTTACATTCAAATGTCAATACTTTTACTACAAAGTGCTTTAACAGTTACTGTTGAACAAAAGAAAATTTGACAAAAATAAACATGTTTAATATCACAATAGTACTTATTTCATCATAACTAAAACCTTACAAGTGTCAAATACGTATATTAATAACTAAACAACTTTACAAACATACACATCTCATTGCCGTCATTTTTTGAGCAAGTCGCTAGTTTATATAATAAAAATGATAACTTTTACAATTAATTTTATATAATCACAGCCTGAAAAGATGGTCCTGATGAACTAGACCAACAATTCTTAAACCTCTCCTCACAGGCCATGATTTAATACGGATGAGAAAATTATAGTCTGTTGAATACTAATTTCTCCTCCTAAGTTCACATAGTGAAACCAAAATCATGCCCTGTTTGGGAGGTCTTGAGGAGAGGTTTAAGAACAATGAACTAGACAGCTTATAGGAAGAATTATAGAACTGTAATGCTCTAATAAAAGGAGCTAGATGACTTAATCAGGCATTGATGATTCATAAATGGCCTATTTAATGATATAGAAAAAACATAATATTTTTTTTGTAAATAATATTCAATTGATAAATTACTCTCTGGTGTCACTTTAAGGACTAGTACTACCCTTGTGCCACATAAAGTCTCTTACCTGCTGGTTAGAGTTGGTGGATGTTGTCTCAGAAAGGCTGACTTATACAGACACTTAGATATATGATGTACTTTCCCTACAAAGGGATTTACATAAATTAGAGAAATGGGTGGCTAAATGGCAGATGAGATTTAATACAAATAAATGCAAGGTTATGCATTTGGGAAGGAAACATAGCCATGCAATCTATAATCTTAATGGAGCAAATCTAGGGGTATCAGATATTGAAAGGGATTTGGGAGTACTAGTAGACAACCACCTAGGTAACAGCGCTCAAAGCCAAGCAGTAGCTGCAAAGGCAAGTAAAATATTAGCATGTATTAGATGGGTATAGAAGCAAGGGAAGCAAATATAATTCTGCCACTATACAAATCTCTAATATGCCCTCATTTGGAATATGGAGTACAATTTTGGGCACCAATTCATAAAAAATACATTTTAGAGCTGGAAAAAGTACAGAGAAGGGCTACAAAACTAATAAGGGGAATGAAGGGGCTAAGCTATGAAGAAACACTAACCAAATTAAACTTATTTTCGCTAGAAAAAAGGAGTCTATGAGGGGATATGATTACCGTATTTAAATACATCCAGGGTCAATATAAGGCTTTGTCAAGTGAACTTTTTGTAGCAAGAGATTTTCAACTGACAAGAGGACACCCTTTGAGGTTAGAGGAAAAAAGATTTCACCTTAAGCAAAGAAAATGGTCCTTCACAGTAAGGGTCGTTAAACTGTGGAATTCTCTACCAAAGGAGGTAGTAACAGCGAATTCGATAGACAACTTCAAAAAGTGGTTAGATATATTTTTGAATAAAGAGGGCATTCAAGGCTATCCTAGATAACTAGCGAAGGAATATTGACCCAGTGAGAAATTTGATCGCCAGTTTCTAGGTTCAGGAAGGAATTTTGCTTTTTTTTCCTCTTATGAGACAATTGGCTAAGTTTAAATGTTTTTTTTTTTTTCTGTTTGCCTTCCTCTGGATCAATTAACAATTAATAATTAATAGTGCACATTAAAAAGATCAATAGAGATCTAAAAAGGTTTAACTTGAGGGACTAACTCTTTATTCATCCTCCAATACTATACTATTAATAATTGTTTAATCAACAAATTAATTAATAACTAATCCGCATATTGCAGATCAGAGGAGATCTTAACAGGTTGAACTTGATGGACTGAAAGTCTTTTTTCAACCTTAACTACTATGTAACTAGATATGAATTCCCCTTCTCCTTCTTTTACATTCCAGAAGACAGGTTAATTTTTTGTTTAATGAGTTCCCCATTACTAGTTATCAGTATCTGTCTATGATGCTATATGTCTTTCTATCTATATATGTTAATATTGGTTTGTCTGTTTAACTATTAAAAAGTAATTAATAAATCTAAATGTGTAAACTAATAATATAAATAAATATATTGTGACAGATTCACTGCCACTCTCAGGATCCGTGCCTTGTTTTCCAGCACCACAATGGAGTACTCGAGAACTTGCGGTTTATTTGTCAGCATTAAAGAAAATAATCAAAAGAAAATAAATCCTAGCTCCTCTTTGAAGCACTACCTATACATTTATCTGCAGTTCCCTCACTGCTCTGCAATTCATAATATAGTCCAAAATGCAGGCCTGCACACTTGCCTGTTTTAGAGTCCACTCCCTTCAGGACCTGCACTCAATCTGCAGAGGAGCTGTGTCTCTTTGACCTCTCCGATCACGCTGGATACTCTTCTCAATGTCTCTCAACTGAGCTGGCTGTACACTTCCGGGCAGCCAGACTGGCTTTCCAGGTCTCCCTGACCTCTCTCTCGCCACACAGAGCTGTCTCAGGCTTCTTCTTCACAGGCTCCACACTTCCAACCAATCCTCTAACTGAAGGTAGCAGCCCTTGATTGCAGCCACACCCCTGCCTTTTGAGCAGGTTGTTAACTCTCTCACTCCTGGGGAAAAGTCTTGAAGAGCTCTCTTCTGACCTCTGGTGGCACTTCACCACAATATGTAATAAATACACTAACATAAAAAAACTAAAAACAAAGACAAATAGACTCAACAGGTACAAATGGCCAATTGCCCGACCTCACTCCTTCTAGCTCACTGAACAAAGTGGTAAACTGTCAAGCTGGTTTACATATAAATAATAGTGATCACATGACAGATCTTTATGACATCACTAGGAATGTTCACGTAACATCATAGAGAGTTCTGACATACAAAACTATATAGGTACAGTAAGGAATGTACAGACTCACAGAGGCACATACAGAAATACAAATACATTACAGGAAAAATAAATATCTACTATACAATGTAATATGAATAGATAAAAAGCACAGAGAGGAGGCAAATAATGATGTTATCGAATACAGTCTTTTTATCTGGAATAAAGTACATCAAAAATGTAGTCTGAGAAGAAAAATAAGACTTTAATGTCCAATAATAGGAAACACATGGATGGCAGGTTAAAAATGAATAGTTTATTATATAAAAATGGGGAGAAAATGGAATATTGATTACAATACATTTATTAAAAAGATAACATTTTTAACCAAATTAAGAATTTTTAAAATAATATATGCAGATTTAAATGACATAAAAAATAAGCTTATAAGACCTGTACCTGAGCATATAGACGATAACAAAGATTTCAGGGAATTGGTTATTAGTACCTATAAAATATTAAAAATAAAATGATTAATAGGAGAAATACAAAATATTATATGCATTACATAACAAGGGCAATGGTACCTCTTTAATCCTATCTTGTTATCCTCTTAAACACCTGCCAAGTGAAACCACAGGAGGCTTAAGAGCTATTATTATCATTTATTTATAACGCGCCAACATATTCCGTAGCGCTGTACATAAGATACGTTCAAGACACAGATACATACAAATTAACAAATAGCAAGGCAAGGAGGGCCTGTCTTTGAGCCTCAAATCCATAGTGCTTTCCCTAAAGTAACTTGTGGGTTTGAAACTCGCAGACTTACAACCTAAAATTGATACTCTCCTTGAGTCACTGACTGTGGATAACCACACATTAGTTTATTGAGAGTTATTCTCTTCTGTACTACCTGGCAGGGGTGCAGCTCCCAGTGCAAAACATACCACACCATAGCCAACACCAGTGGAACCACAATGAGCATGGGGATGAAGTAGACTGACCCCTGGAACTTCGATCTACTATAATAAAGCTGATTTACCTGGTAAAAGGTCACCACAGTGATTGGGGATTTCTGACCAGTGACCAGTGATAATCCACTCACGTTGTTGGTGCTTAGTTGTTCAGTTGTGTCTGACTTATCATGAGTATGTACCTCAGCATGCCAGGCACATCAGTCAGCCACTGCCATTCTGAGCTCCATCACACTTATTGTCATTGCATTATCTATCCATCTCAGCCTCTGTCATCCTCTTCTTTGTGTATCTTCAAATCATAATTTTTTTGGTCCACATACAGATTCTTCAGGAGGCGAAGAAGATCTTTTATCCCCTTCTTTTTAAAAACTTGGCACATGTTGTTGTGATCCACACAGTCAAACGCTTTAAAATAATCTACGAAGCAGAGGTAAAGGTTCTTTTTATGTAACTCTCTTGGTTTCTCTATGATCCAGAGGATATTGGCAATTTGATCTCTTTTGCCTCGGCAAAAACCAGCTTGCACATCTGTTAGTTCTTGGTCCCTATATTGTTGGAGCCAAGCTTGCAGGATCTTAAGCATTACCATGCTGACATGAAATGAGTGCAATTGTTCGATAACTGGAACACTCTTTGGCACTGCCTGTTTTTGGGATTGGTATATAGAAAGACCTTTTCCAGACTACTGGCCATTGTTGTGTTTTCCAAATCTTTTGGTATCACTGACTTCTAAGATTTTAAACAGTTCAGCTAAGATTCCATCAACTCCTGCAGCCTTTTTATCAGCAAGGCTTCCTAGGGTCCATCTCAATTTCCTCTCCAATATGTCTGGCTCCAGCGCATTTGATAAACTATTTAGGTTATCTATGCTGTTAACATCCTTCCTTTATAGATCTGTGCACTCCTTCCATCTATTATTTATCTGATCTGCTTCTGTAAAGTCCCTACCATTTTTGTCTTTTACCATGCCCACTTTGGCATGAAGGTTTCTTTGATATTACCTATTTTCTTGATCAGATCTCTTTACTTTCCTATTCTTTTATCATCTCCTATCTATTTACATCACCCATTATAGATTGTCTCCTTGTCTACTTGTGCTATTCTCTGGAATTCTGCATTCAGATGGACAAATATTTTCCTATGTCCATTACCTATTGCTTTTCCTCTTTCCTTAGCTATTTCCAAAGCCTCATCAGACAGCCTGTTTACCTTCTTAGTTTTTGTCCTTTTAGGGATATTCTTCCTTGCTGTATTCTGGGCAGTGTCACTGTCTTCAGTCATTCTATCTTTTATCTCTAGTGCCTTAAATCTATTCTTTACCTCCACTGCACATTCACTGGGTATATTTTTTCATACATTTTTCAGTTTAATTCTGAACTTTGCAATAAGAAGTTCATGATCTGAGCAGCTGTCAGCTCCTTGTCTTGTTTTTGCTGATTGTATTGAGCTCCTCCATCTTTGACTGCAAAGTACATAGTCATTCTGATGTCTATATTGTACATCTAGTGATGCCCACGTGTAGAGCTGTCTGTGACGCTGTTGGAAAAGGGTGTTATTATGTTCAGAGAATTATCTTGACAGAATTCTACTATTTTCTGACCTGCTTCATTTTGTACTCCAGGTCCCTATGCAGGCCTGCATCTACATGTATGTAGCCCCTGGGCAGTAAAGTGGAGGAGTCCCTGTGAGTGAATGTACAAGGTATGCATGTACCAGATTTTTCCCTTTTGTGTGCGTATATATATTCCTCTCTTGCTGTGTGAGCAAATCATAGACATTGCCCCATAACAGTCTTTTTACAACATAACTACTCATACACATGCTGAGAAATTACTTATTTATTAAATGCATTTTTTGAGGCAGCGAGCATTCATGATCACTTGTATCACACCTAAAAACTGAGTAATTCTGAGAGTTAAAGGGCCCTGCATAATGAAAACAGAAATTGTTTGAAAAAGTTGAGTCTAACTAAAAACATAAGAAATCATGGAAAAAAGTCAAACAGCTAGTTTTTAATTAGAAAAGAAAAACATTGTGATGCCTCTGCTGGGCCCTGGGGAAATCCATGATACATATGTAGAATTTGTGTGTTTGAGAGTGGCATTTACATATCTAGAGAGATATGGTTGAATTTCATGAAGCAAGAAGCCTGCTTCTGGGTCAGTGATGGGGAAGGGGTGTGATGTCAATTTCAATATTCTCCATTTAAGAAATGCTTTCTCTTCTCTCCTTCTTCAATCCTACCTCCACTGAAAAGACATGATTCATTCTTCAGTTATCCAGAGAAGCTTTGTGCTGCGGCAGACATGATGTGAAGGTGTTGACCAGGGAGGTGATGACATACAGACACCTCATACATGAGGTACTGACCTGACACTACGCCATATAGTTTCCTTAGATAATATAACCAGAGAGGAGCCATTTTGTATATCACATCCCCCCCCTCATAACACAGACTCCAATAATCAAATCTGAAAAATAAAACAATGATGTGTAAAACAATTAGCTGCCAATGCTTGACAATTACTTACATGGACAATATGTCCAAGTTAGCACCAGCTTTGCAAAAAACATTATGAGGAATAATATATATATGTGATAACTATACACCTCCACTGAAGGTAGAAACAGACAAATATATACACAGTAGATATATACAGAGGTCACAGACAGATAGACAGATACTAATTATCTGCACACTACAGATATAACCTCACAGGTCTCTGACATTCTTAACCTTTTTTTTATCTACAAATACAACATTTTGAATATTTTTTTTTATTTTTTTAACTTTCAACTTGTATTTCACCAACAGGTATAGATTTTTTTTTCAATATTAACTCTTTTAATTGTCATACATGGAATAACAATATAACAATGTCTGAAGTTTTCATGAATACATATTGTAAACCATAAAATAAAAGTTTGTAACATGCAACTTGTATTGTAATCAATCTTTAACCATTTCTTTAAACAATACTAACATTTTGAATTGATAGTTATCCATGAACAGAAGACTATGTAAACTTTCTGTAAATAACTATTTAGAACAATTAAATGCTTTGTAACATTATTTTTTTTTAACTTTTGTTAAACTAAATTGATATTGAATGTAGAGGATGGCAAACAATAAACCCCCCATCGAAACTTGGCCAATTGTATCAAAGAGGGAAATAAAAAATTCCTTCGTGACCGAATTAACGGGCGATCGGATTACTCCCTGAATCAATACTCTGTATTTAATTATACAGTTCAATGTATTAACAAATGTTGAAATTTGTAATAACAGAAATCCTTGACTATATACAATATACAATGAACCAACTTTCCACAACTTTGAAAGTACAATGTTAACATGTTAAATAGTAACATAAAGCAATAACATTTAACCTTAAATTTTATCAAAATTACACCTTTTTGTTTTGTGGGTTCAATCATATAAAAAGGTAAGTTGTGACACATTCCAATCTGTATAACCACTGTTTACTGTTGTTTTTATTTATTTTTTTCACTTTTTTTTCTTGTTGTACTTTGTGCAAATGGCACATAGAGTTTCCTAAGTGAAATAGTGGTCCCCTATTTAAAGAGTCCCAGAGAGCTAAAATGTTGTCCTGGAAGTAAACCCACTGTTCTCTATGTTTTTTTGTCATTGTCTAGAGTTTCTTATTGAAATAGTGGTCCTCTAAAATCAGTCCAAGTAATATAAAATGTTGTTGTTGAAATGAAACCATGGTGCTCTATATTTACAGCACCTCATAGTATGCAATATTTATTGTAAAATTGCATCCATCTTCCAATAAATCCCTCTGAGTTGGGTTTTCTTCAACATGTACCTTAATTTCCTCTGGATTATTGCATCTTGAAAATGCAACATATAGTTGAGCATGTGCAAACACAGGTTTCTTCAAAAAAATACACACAGACTTAAACGTTTGTCCTTGGGATTTATTGATGGTCGTGGCAAATACCATGATAATGGGAAATTGTCTCCTTTGAAGTACAAAAGGCAAACCACTCTCACTTGGAGCCAAATCATTTCTTGGTTTGACTTTATGGGTACCACTCATAATTTCTGCATGTAGAAAAGTATCCTTTAAATCCTTCACAATTAATCTGGTCCCATTACAAAGTCCTTTTTTTGGATTCATATTTCTCAGTACATGACAATTTCCCCTTTTTTAAGTTGCAAAACATGTGGTGGCATTCCAGAGGGAGTTAAAGAATCAATACATTCCATAGTAAAGTTTGCTTCACTATCTTTGTCATCAACCAGAACCGAATCTGCACTGTAGTAGTTTTTTTGGGGTGCATTGATTCCTTTTAATATTTTGTTGTTCAGATTCAAGGCATCTATATTTTTCGATGTCAATATGACTTTGCTTGCAATGTCTGAGTAATCCTCGTTATTGATGGTATTGAGGAAGATTGTCGAAAATCAACGGTTCTTTTGAAATAATTTCTGGTGGAATTTGAACAGCATCATCAGGCAAATTATTTTTTTGGGCTGTTTTCCTTCTCCAATCTGAATGAGCTAATCATTGAATTGATTTTGGCCTTCAGATCTCATATTTACTTCTAATTTAAGGTGTGTAAATATTTTCCACAGCTTACTTCTTTTTATACACATTTCGACAGTGTCAGTCCGATTGCCATGTGGCACCACAGGTAATGTTTGCCTGAAATCTCCTCCTAACAACATCACGTTTCCACCAAATGGCAAATCATTAGCCATAACTTCTTTTAATAATTGATCAATACATTGCAGGGCATGACATGACATCATAGTTGCCTCATCTATTATAATTAATTTACTCTTGTTAAAAAAAAAATCTTGTAATGAATTCATTCGAATATCCGACACTGATGTTTCCAGAATGGGAACTGGAAGTTTAAATCCACTATGCACAGTTCTAACACCTTCTAACAAAAGTGCGGCAATTCCAGTGGTTGCAGATGGCAGGGCAATTTGACCCTGTGCTCAAATGCAACTCATCAACAAATTTTATAGATAAGTTTTTCCTGATCCACCAGGGCCATCCAGATAGAAATAACGCTCTTTGAGCATGTCATCTTGTATTGCATTGGTGATGGCGTTAAATGCTTCCAATTGCAATGCATTTAAAGTTCCAATTTTTCTTGTGTTTTTTGGTATTCAATGTCAGTGTCATACTCATCAAAGTTAATTTCATCTATAATTCCTGGATCAGGCAGACAGCTCCTCGAGACATCTCTCCCTTTCTGTATCATCTGCCAGAAAGTTTTGATGTCTTGCAGCTAACTGGAAAGTATCATAAACTATGTCATTGACTGTGCATAAATGTTCATAACTTTGTGCACTGGGAACATGTAAAAGAAGTAATCTTAAACTGAAACGTTCAATGTCTCATGGACTGACGGTATATATTCTTGGAATAATTTTATAATTATGTTTCTTTGGTTGTCTCCATTCACCATTTACAAATACATAGTGATTTGGAATGTCAATATATAAAAATTGTATGGACTGAGTGTCGTGAGAATTTAATTGAAACCAAGCAGTAAGCGTTGTTGCTCTATGTTCACTTTGTGCTAAAGCATTTCTTTTATTTCCTGCAGTGAAGCAAACAAATTGACTTTGTGGCAAATGGACAGTTAATCGATACACAGCATGTGACCGATCATGCATATCAAATTTGAGAAGACACCACATTGCTTCAGGAGCACTGACATAGCGACCATTTAAATAAGATGAAAGTTCGTCATGTAAAATTGGATTGTCTTTTTCATTTTGTGCACCTTGCACAACAACAGTTGCTGTATCATATCCTTTATATATATATTTATAGACATATTTGATGAATTTGATAGAAGTGCAAGCTTCCACATTGATATGTGCATTGTACTTCATCAGCAAATGTGGATTGTATGGAACCACATATCTATTATCGACCTTTTGGCCATGGATAATAGTTGTTTGTCCTTCTCTTCTTTTATACAAAGGGTATCCATCACAATTAACATAAGTTTGCATTTAAAATTGTTTTGGAAACTCTTTAATGCATTTTTTATTTTCCACACATGGTGAATTTGGATTGATCTCTCCACATGGACCATGTATCATTCTATGAGTTACAATCTCATAAAGTTTGGAATGTTTCTCTGGATGTGGATGTTCAGCAATAATTACTGAATCCACTCTGTCTGCCGTATTTAATTTATCTTTTTCTTGCAAGATTAAAAGTATATGTGCATGTGGCAAGCCTCTTTTTTTAAATTCAATGATATAAACAAAAGCCACACATTTTCCAAATAAGTCTGCTTTTGTTATATCATGAATTAATGAATTTAGTTATATTTTGAATTGCCACCAAATCTTGTCGGTCAGAAGTAGTTTGTCCAAGCAGTAAATTTTCTTTGATCTCTGGCAATTGTGGATTACATGTAAATGTAATAAATAAATCTGGTTTGCCAAATTTAGTGACAATAGCCATGTCATCATTGTGTCTTTCTCGCATATTGCAAGGAGATCCTTGGAAAGAGGATGGCAAAATCATTGCTCGTCCAGCAGGAATATCTCTGTTTGCAGCCAATTCAGTGACATAATCCATCAATCCACAATATTGTTCTACTCAAAGCTTGTTTTGTTGAAATTTGACAACATTTTGATTATTTGCTTCGACTTGTAGATAGGAATCAATAATCCATTGTTGTGTGAGTTTGCCCCCACATAAAATGGGATTAAAATGATCCCGAACAGCAGTTTGTGCCACTTTATATTCCAGCATGGAAATATTGTTTTGAACACAAACTTTACTATTGGGATAACTTTACAACTGTAATTTTGGTTGCCATCCCGGCTCCCCATTTGGAAAGAAAATGGGATATGTCATAGGATCCAAATTACTGCTTAAAATATTTATTTTTATAAAAGGATGTTCTTGATTGCGTGGATATATTTTAATATCCCGCTCAAATGGTGGTTCCCCATCATCATTTTTAAATACCATGGCAACCTCATTTGCTGTTGGTAAATTATACCGTCTTTGATCAGTATGGCGATCTCTTTTGAGAACCATATTTACTCTTGGCATTGGCAATTGATGTCTTTGCGCATTGCGCATGTGCCAGTTGTTCTTTTTCAGCCTCAGCTAATTTTTTACTATATGGGTTGTTGGCCATAAGGTTATCAAGCTGTTCAAAGACTATGGGTAAGCATTGTTTATTTTCAGGAAGCATCATTCGTTGTTCAACAGCTTCCATTGTATCAAGGACATATAACTGTGCAAATTTCCTTTTTTCTTCTGATTCTGGGTGTAAATGTGAAGTCCGGTGGTATATTTGTCCTTGGACTTTAAAACAGTAAGGACCATGTCCTGGGACATTTTTGGCTAGTGTTGCACCCATTGAAGCAAATGAAATTGCACTGTTATAAGACAGAATGTTTTTCTTAAAATTGGTGTATTTTGGAAATGTAGGATCACTCATGATACTTTTTAAATATTCTGGAAATGTGTATCTTTCTGGAAGTCTTACCTTTCCTTTCTGACAGCAACTAATAAACTCTCCATCAGTTGGTCTTTCCTTCAGAAAACGATAGGCCCCACAAAACTGACAAACCACATTCATTATTCCACAATAATGAGTGTCTACTGTTAGTGCTGTAAATAAAGGATTATCATGACCTTCCTCAATATAGATCTCAGTTGAACTTTCTATATCTACATTGGTATCATCTCTATTAACATTGGTGTCAGGAGGCAGGGTCATTAGAGAATGTTTTAGAGACATTTTTTTGTTTACTTTTTCTTTTCTTTAAATCTCCAGCAGACTAATTTTATGCTTTTTTAGCCATTTTTCTTTTTTTTAGAAGTCTCTGTCGATCTTCTTCTCTTAAATGTTGTGAAGTCTCAGGGGTCTGTGCATCTCTCCATCTCTGCTTCCTTTCCCTTGCCATTCTTGTTTTATATTCTTTCTTATCTTCTGCATTGTCCGCCATTTAATTTGTTATTGGAAATAGAGGTGTAAGAATTGCATTTGTTTTATTATACATATTTTTTAACCTATCATATATTTCTAAAAAATGTAATGACAATCTGTCTCTGTTTGTCTCTCTTGGTGTCTGTCTCTCTGTGTGTCTGTGTCTCTGGGTGTCTGTGTCTCTGGGTGTGTCTGTGTCTCTGGGTGTCTGTATGTGTGTAGCTGTGTGTGTATGTGTGTATCTCTATGTGTGTGTGTATCTCTATGTGTGTGTCTGTGTGTGTGTCTCTTTGTGTGTGTGTGTGTCACTATGTGTGTCTGTATGTGTGTGTCTGTGTTTGTGTGTGTATGTGTGTATCTCTATGTGTGTGTGTGTGTGTATCTATATGTGTGTGTGTGTGTGTGTATCTCTATGTGTGTGTGCATGGATTTCTATGTGTGTGTGTTTGTGTCTCTGTGTGTGTCTCTGGGTGTGTGTGTCTCTGTGTGTTTCTCTGTGTGTGTGTGTCTCTGTGTGTGTCTGTGTGTGTGTGTCTCTGTGTGTGTCTGTGTGTGTTTTTATCTGTGTGTGTGTATGTATCTCTGTGTGTGTGTGTGTATCTGTGTGTTTCTGTGTGTGTGTCTCTGTGTGTGTGTGTGTGTCTCTCTATGTTTGTGTGTGTCTCTCTGTGTGTGTCTCTCTCTCTGTTTCTCTCTCTGTGTCTCTCTCTCTATTTAAGCACACAGCATATTTTATTTACAGAAGTTTTTAGTTAGTGAAGACCTTGCTTTTGGATAGAAGTTCACTAACTAAAAATTTCTGTAAAAAAAAAAATGCTGTGTGCTTAAATAGAGCCCTTTTAAATTTACTGAAGCGCAATTTAATAAGGCTGTTAGAGTCTTCTTAAATTGTCATTTAACAAATTGAATAGTGCTCTATATAACCACATAACATATTTTGATTATGTAAGTTTGTAGTTAGTTATCTTCTATCCAAAAGCAAGGTCTTCAGTAAGGTCTTTTAGTAAGGATGTTAATCCTATTTTTGTAAACAATGTCATCAATAATGATACCAGTCAATTCGATGTGATATCAAGTAAAATACTGCAGATGTCACTCTGTCATCACGCACGACGTTGTCCACGCAAACCAGGAAGTAACAACCATGCAGCATTAGCGTTCTGAGCAAGCAGCATGGCACTGGTTAGATAACTCATATACCACAGAGTATGGTTCTCTTAGAAGAATCTAAGACTAATCTTTAGGCCTCCAGAAGCAATAGGAAGTCAGCACAAGTTATGTGACCCATGACTGAATACCCTCACAGTAAATTAGAGGACCATTAAAGAAATTATAGCCCACAATAGGGTCTATTCCACCTATATACCAATAGAAGTGTTAAGCCTTTACACAGACTAGTAGGTGGGTAATAGATGTTCTGAATCAAGGATTGTGATATCTCATTCCTATATTTGTCATAGAGGAGTTATTTCAATATTCCATCTCCTATATCCTGTGGCTGCCTATTGACTTCCTAAATAGTGCCTAAATAGTACCTATCTTTTACCATACTATTTTTATAATTCCATCATAAAGAGGTCTGCAAAAAATTTCCTATTGGAAGGTGTATATAACAGACGTTGTATTTTTGGTATAGAGTTACCTTCAGTGGAAGATCATAAATTCTCCTGAGTAAAGAGAAAGTATAACATCTCTATACACTGTTTATAAGTGAAGCATATCACTACTTCTCAGAGGAGTCTTTTCTTTTCTCCATTGTTTTTAAGTGTTTTTAATACTCCATTTTTTAATCTCGTCGTTGTTATCCTGAAATTATTAATATACGTATTTGACACTTTTAAGGTTTTAGTTATAATGAAATAAGTACTATTGTGATATTAAACATGTTTATTTTTGTTGCATTTTCTTTTGTTCAACAGTAACTGTTAAAGCGTTTTGTAGTAAAAGTATTAACATTTGAATGTAAGAACAGTTGAACTTTAAATTAATCAGTATTGTAAACTTGAGGTAATGTTTTTTTAACATGTAAGTTCTATCTCAAGAATTGTTAAATTAAATATATATTAAACCCAGAGGAAGGCAAACAGTAAAAACCCTCTTTGAAATGTAGGCAACTGTATCAAAGCAGGAAAAAAAATAATTCCTTCCTGACCCCATTAACTGGCGATCGGGTTACTCCCTGGATTAATGTTTAACATAAAAGACAACATTTACATTGTGCCTCAAAACTTGCTTGTGCTCTTAACATGAACTTTGTAATATGTCTAAGTAAGGAACTTGAAAGTATATTTTTTGAAACTTGAGCATTTTATTCGTCTAAGTAAGGAACTTGAAAATATTTTTTTCAAACTTCGTACATTAGAAACAGTAACATAGTTAATTAACATTTGAACAGAATTTGTCAAAATAATGCAAGGCAACTGTTTTGTGGGGCTAATCATGCATAAACAGTACTTCCATGACTTGTGACTGAATTCTTTGTTGATTTGTAGTTTTCAATGGTTGACCTTTGTTTGTTGGTGTAGTAATTGTTTTAAATGGCACATAGAGTTTCGTCTGTGGACAAGTGGTTCTCTAAAAAGAGAATGCAAGAACTTAAAGTTGTTCCGCGATGTGTAACCACTGTTCTCTATGTGTTTTACAATTTCATGTAGTTTAATAGGAAAATATTGTTGTTGTAAACCTAATTTCTGTGGCGTAATAATGACCTTTTGAAGGAAACGGACAGTTGTGTGTACTTTTTGTAAAAATGTTGTGGTTATATTGTGTTTTTTTAGGTTTTTGCATTTGCTTTTAAATTGGGTTTGCATGGCCTTTGTTTGATGGAAAGTTAGAGTACTTCATAGTAGACAATGTTTTTAGTAAAAATGCGTACATCCTCTAATAAATCATCTTGACTTTCATTGTTTTCAATGTAAACTTTAATAGCCTGTGGATTTTTGCACCGTGATAAGGCAACGTATAATTGGCCATGTGCAAATACTGGTTGTTCTAAGAAAATACCCACAGATTTGAAAGTTTGTCCTTGTGATTTATTAATGGTCATGGCAAATGCCATAATGATGGGAAATTGTCTTCTTTGAGGTATAAAAAGGAGACTACTTTCACTTGGTGCTAAATCTATCGTTGGTATGAAAACTCTCTCTCCTTTATGGGTACCCCATAAAATTTCAGCATCTATAAAATGCTCCTTTAATTGTTGAACAAGTGCAGCAATTCCAGTTGTGGCAAATGCCAGTGCTATTTGACCTTGTGCTCGTACAAAACTCATTAATAAATTATATAGATATGATTTTCCTGGCCCACCAGGTACATCAAGATAGAAATAACGCAGTTTGACCATGTCATCATCTAGTGCATTTTTGATGGCATTAAATGCTTGCAATTATAATATATTTAAAGTTGCGAGTCTTTCTTCGGTCGTTTGTACTTGTAGTTGAATGTCATAGTCTTCAAAGTTTATGTCATCTATAAGACCTGGATCAGGCAGATTAACACTTGCACAACTTAATCCATGAGTTAAAAATACTTCTTGGATTTCCATTAATGCTTTTAAGTGTGCAATAGGTTCATTGTATCGTTGCATAAAGTCTTCAGCCATATTACTTTTAAATGTGTCCCACAAAGCTAATGCATTTGGAGCATTTGAGAAGATACAAATGAATGCAAATTTTTCCCTCATCTGCCTTGGCATTTGACATAGTGCTGCTTCTTCTAGACATCTTTCCCATTCTGTATCATCAGCTAGTAAGTTTCTATGTCTTGCAGCTAAATGGAAGGATTCATATACTATGTCATTAACAGTTCTTAAGTGTTCAAAACTTTGTGCTCCAGGAACATTTAAAAGTAATAGTCGTAAGCAGAAACGTTCAAGGTCTCTTGGACTGACTGTGTAAATTATTGGGATTATTTTATTTCCTCAGCTTTTTTCATATATAGCATAATCCAGTCACAAAAACATAGTGATATGGAATTTCAATATATAAGAATTGTGTTGCTTGTGAATCTGTAGAATTTAATTCAAACCATGAAGTTAGTGTAGTGTGACGATGCTCACTTTGGGCCAATGCATTACTTTAATTTCCAGCATGGAAATACATTAAATGTCTTTGTGGAAAATGTACTGTTAATCTATATACTTCATGTGATCTATCATGCATTTAAAATTTTAAAAGGCGCCACATAGCTTCTGGTGCACTTACATAGCGAGCATCTACATGAAATGGAAGTTCATCATGTACTAACTCAGTGCTTTCGGTGTTGTCTGCACTTTTGACGACTACAATAGCTGCATCATAGCCTTTGTAAATATATTTGTACACATATTTTAATGGATTTGATGGAAGTGCAGGCTTCTACATTAATGTGTGCATTATACTTCATAAGTAAATGTGGATTGTTTGGTGCCACATAACTATTGTCAACCTTTTTGCCACAAATAATGGCACTATCTCCTTCTCTTCTTCTATAAAGTGGATAGCCATCACAATTGGCATACATTTTGTCTCTATAATCTTTTGGAAAATCTTTGGAACATTTATTATTTTTCATATAGTTCTGGATCTGGTAGTTCAGCAACAATGACTGAATCCACTTGTCACCAGTATCTAATTTATCTTTTTCTTGAAGGAGTATTAAAAGATGTGCACGTGGAAGGCCTCTTTTTTTTAAATTCAATTGTCTCTGCTTGTAGCCACCTCAGCAACATAGTCCATTAATCCACAATATTGTTCTACACGTAGTTTATCTTGTTGTTATTTTATGAAGTTTAAATTATTGGCCTTAACTTGCAAATAGGAATCAATAATCCATTATTGTGTTAGTTTTCCACCACATAAAATTGGATTAAATGTATTTCGAATGGCAATTTGAGCTACCGTACTTTAAATTCAGGCATAGAAACATTATTTCGCATTCTGGCTTTAGCATTTGGGTAACTGGGAAGGGTTATTTTTGGTTGCCAACCTGCTTCTCCGTGTGGGAAAAAAATATGATAAGTCATTGGATCAAAATTTGGACTTAAGATACTGATATTAATGAATGGTTGCTCCTCATTTCTGGGATATATTCTAATGTCTCTTTGAAATGATGGTTCTCCATCATCATTTTGAAACACCATTGCAACCTCATTT
The DNA here is from genome assembly GCA_027410445.1 of Discoglossus pictus. Classification (NCBI taxonomy): domain Eukaryota; kingdom Metazoa; phylum Chordata; class Amphibia; order Anura; family Alytidae; genus Discoglossus; species Discoglossus pictus. Next base: position 157,109,582 of record CM050165.1, read on the forward strand.
GATATTGGCAAGTTATAACGTCGTTTATCAGTATGTCTGTCTCTTTTCAGCACCATATTGACCTTTGGGATTTTGTTTGAATAAATGTATCAATCATTGAAAGTACTTGTTATCCTTGTCATACATGCATCGACTAAAAGAAATTTAAATCTTGAAAAATGATACACCTGTGAAGGTGATCTGATTGCAGATGCTGTAAACGCCCCTCTGTGTAGTCAGGTGCAGGTGCCCAGATAATCAAAATGTGAAATAAAATAAAAAGCATTGTTAATGTTTGTATGATGTTTACCATACATGCAAAATATAAGTATACTAGCGACTTGCCCGTCAAAACATGACGGCCATGAGATGTGTATGTTTATAAAGTTGTTTAGTTATTAATATACGTATTTGACACTTTTAAGGTTTTAGTTATGATAAAATAAGAACTATTGTGATATTAAACATGTTTATTTTTGTAGCATTTTCTTTTGTTCAACAGTAACTGTTAAAGCTTTTTGTTGTAAAAGTATTAACATTTGAATGTAAAAACAGTTGAACTTTAAATTAATCAGTATTGTAAACTTGAGGTAATGTTTTTTTAACATGTAAGTTCTATCTCAAGAATTGTTAAATTAAATATACATTAAACCCAGAGGAAGGCAAACAGTAAAAACCCTCTTTGAAACGTAGGCAACTGTATCAAAGCAGGAAAAAAAATAATTCCTTCCTGACCCCATTAACTGGCGATCGGGTTACTCCCTGGATTAATGTTTAACATAAAAGACAACATTTACATTGTGCCTCAAAACTTGCTTGTGCTCTTAACATGAACTTTGTAATATGTCTAAGTAAGGAACTTGAAAGTATATTTTTTGAAACTTGAGCATTTTATGCGTCTAAGTAAGGAACTTGAAAATATTTTTTTCAAACTTGGTACATTAGAAACAGTAACATAGTTAATTAACATTTGAACAGAATTTGTCAAAATAATGCAAGGCAACTGTTTTGTGGGACTATACATGCATAAACAGTACTTCCATGACTTATGACTGAATTCTTTGTTGATTTGTAGTTTTCAATGGTTGACCTTTGTTTGTTGGTGTAGTAATTGTTTTAAATGGCACATAGAGTTTCGTCTGTGGAAAAGTGGTTCTCTAAAAAGAGAACGCAAGAACTTAAAGTTGTTCCGTGATGTGTAACCACTGTTCTCTATGTGTTTTACAATTTCATGTAGTTTAATAGGAAAATATTGTTGTTGTAAACCTAATTTCTGTGGCGTAATAATGAACTTTTGAAGGAAACGGACAGTTGTGTGTACTTTTTGTAAAAATGTTGTGGTTATATTGTGTTTTTTTAGGTTTTTGCATTTGCTTTTAAATTGGGTTTGCATGGCCTTTGTTTGATGGAAAGTTAGAGTACTTCATAGTAGACAATGTTTTTAGTAAAAATGCGTACATCCTCTAATAAATCATCTTGACTTTCATTGTTTTCAATGTAAACTTTAATAGCCTGTGGATTTTTGCACCGTGATAAGGCAACGTATAATTGGCCATGTGCAAATACTGGTTGTTCTAAGAAAATACCCACAGATTTGAAAGTTTGTCCTTGTGATTTATTAATGGTCATGGCAAATGCCATAATGATGGGAAATTGTCTTCTTTGAGGTATAAAAAGGAGACTACTTTCACTTGGTGCTAAATCTATCGTTGGTATGAAAACTCTCTCTCCTTTATGGGTACCCCATAAAATTTCAGCATCTATAAAATGCTCCTTTAATTGTTGAACAAGTGCAGCAATTCCAGTTGTGGCAAATGCCAGTGCTATTTGACCTTGTGCTCGTACAAAACTCATTAATAAATTATATAGATATGATTTTCCTGGCCCACCAGGTACATCAAGATAGAAATAACGCAGTTTGACCATGTCATCATCTAGTGCATTTTTGATGGCATTAAATGCTTGCAATTATAATATATTTAAAGTTGCGAGTCTTTCTTCGGTCGTTTGTACTTGTAGTTGAATGTCATAGTCTTCAAAGTTTATGTCATCTATAAGACCTGGATCAGGCAGATTAACACTTGCACAACTTAATCCATGAGTTAAAAATACTTCTTGGATTTCCATTAATGCTTTTAAGTGTGCAATAGGTTCATTGTATCGTTGCATAAAGTCTTCAGCCATATTACTTTTAAATGTGTCCCACAAAGCTAATGCATTTGGAGCATTTGAGAAGATACAAATGAATGCAAATTTTTCCCTCATCTGCCTTGGCATTTGACATAGTGCTGCTTCTTCTAGACATCTTTCCCATTCTGTATCATCAGCTAGTAAGTTTCTATGTCTTGCAGCTAAATGGAAGGATTCATATACTATGTCATTAACAGTTCTTAAGTGTTCAAAACTTTGTGCTCCAGGAACATTTAAAAGTAATAGTCGTAAGCAGAAACGTTCAAGGTCTCTTGGACTGACTGTGTAAATTATTGGGATTATTTTATTTCCTCAGCTTTTTTCATATATAGCATAATCCAGTCACAAAAACATAGTGATATGGAATTTCAATATATAAGAATTGTGTTGCTTGTGAATCTGTAGAATTTAATTCAAACCATGAAGTTAGTGTAGTGTGACGATGCTCACTTTGGGCCAATGCATTACTTTAATTTCCAGCATGGAAATACATTAAATGTCTTTGTGGAAAATGTACTGTTAATCTATATACTTCATGTGATCTATCATGCATTTAAAATTTTAAAAGGCGCCACATAGCTTCTGGTGCACTTACATAGCGAGCATCTACATGAAATGGAAGTTCATCATGTACTAACTCAGTGCTTTCGGTGTTGTCTGCACTTTTGACGACTACAATAGCTGCATCATAGCCTTTGTAAATATATTTGTACACATATTTTAATGGATTTGATGGAAGTGCAGGCTTCTACATTAATGTGTGCATTATACTTCATAAGTAAATGTGGATTGTTTGGTGCCACATAACTATTGTCAACCTTTTTGCCACAAATAATGGCACTATCTCCTTCTCTTCTTCTATAAAGTGGATAGCCATCACAATTGGCATACATTTTGTCTCTATAATCTTTTGGAAAATCTTTGGAACATTTATTATTTTTCATATAGTTCTGGATCTGGTAGTTCAGCAACAATGACTGAATCCACTTGTCACCAGTATCTAATTTATCTTTTTCTTGAAGGAGTATTAAAAGATGTGCACGTGGAAGGCCTCTTTTTTTTAAATTCAATTGTCTCTGCTTGTAGCCACCTCAGCAACATAGTCCATTAATCCACAATATTGTTCTACACGTAGTTTATCTTGTTGTTATTTTATGAAGTTTAAATTATTGGCCTTAACTTGCAAATAGGAATCAATAATCCATTATTGTGTTAGTTTTCCACCACATAAAATTGGATTAAATGTATTTCGAATGGCAATTTGAGCTACCGTACTTTAAATTCAGGCATAGAAACATTATTTCGCATTCTGGCTTTAGCATTTGGGTAACTGGGAAGGGTTATTTTTGGTTGCCAACCTGCTTCTCCGTGTGGGAAAAAAATATGATAAGTCATTGGATCAAAATTTGGACTTAAGATACTGATATTAATGAATGGTTGCTCCTCATTTCTGGGATATATTCTAATGTCTCTTTGAAATGATGGTTCTCCATCATCATTTTGAAACACCATTGCAACCTCATTTGATATTGGCAAGTTATAACGTCGTTTATCAGTATGTCTGTCTCTTTTCAGCACCATATTGACCTTTGGGATTTTGTTTGAATAAATGTATCAATCATTGAAAGTACTTGTTATCCTTGTCATACATGCATCGACTAAAAGAAATTTAAATCTTGAAAAATGATACACCTGTGAAGGTGATCTGATTGCAGATGCTGTAAACGCCCCTCTGTGTAGTCAGGTGCAGGTGCCCAGATAATCAAAATGTGAAATAAAATAAAAAGCATTGTTAATGTTTGTATGATGTTTACCATACATGCAAAATATAAGTATACTAGCGACTTGCCCGTCAAAACATGACGGCCATGAGATGTGTATGTTTATAAAGTTGTTTAGTTATTAATATACGTATTTGACACTTTTAAGGTTTTAGTTATGATAAAATAAGAACTATTGTGATATTAAACATGTTTATTTTTGTAGCATTTTCTTTTGTTCAACAGTAACTGTTAAAGCTTTTTGTTGTAAAAGTATTAACATTTGAATGTAAAAACAGTTGAACTTTAAATTAATCAGTATTGTAAACTTGAGGTAATGTTTTTTTAACATGTAAGTTCTATCTCAAGAATTGTTAAATTAAATATACATTAAACCCAGAGGAAGGCAAACAGTAAAAACCCTCTTTGAAACGTAGGCAACTGTATCAAAGCAGGAAAAAAAATAATTCCTTCCTGACCCCATTAACTGGCGATCGGGTTACTCCCTGGATTAATGTTTAACATAAAAGACAACATTTACATTGTGCCTCAAAACTTGCTTGTGCTCTTAACATGAACTTTGTAATATGTCTAAGTAAGGAACTTGAAAGTATATTTTTTGAAACTTGAGCATTTTATGCGTCTAAGTAAGGAACTTGAAAATATTTTTTTCAAACTTGGTACATTAGAAACAGTAACATAGTTAATTAACATTTGAACAGAATTTGTCAAAATAATGCAAGGCAACTGTTTTGTGGGACTATACATGCATAAACAGTACTTCCATGACTTATGACTGAATTCTTTGTTGATTTGTAGTTTTCAATGGTTGACCTTTGTTTGTTGGTGTAGTAATTGTTTTAAATGGCACATAGAGTTTCGTCTGTGGAAAAGTGGTTCTCTAAAAAGAGAACGCAAGAACTTAAAGTTGTTCCGTGATGTGTAACCACTGTTCTCTATGTGTTTTACAATTTCATGTAGTTTAATAGGAAAATATTGTTGTTGTAAACCTAATTTCTGTGGCGTAATAATGAACTTTTGAAGGAAACGGACAGTTGTGTGTACTTTTTGTAAAAATGTTGTGGTTATATTGTGTTTTTTTAGGTTTTTGCATTTGCTTTTAAATTGGGTTTGCATGGCTTTTGTTTGATGGAAAGTTAGAGTATTTCATAGTAGACAATGTTTTTAGTAAAAATGCGTACATCCTCTAATAAATCATCTTGACTTTCATTGTTTTCAATGTAAACTTTAATAGCCTGTGGATTTTTGCACCGTGATAAGGCAACGTATAATTGGCCATGTGCAAATACTGGTTGTTCTAAGAAAATACCCACAGATTTGAAAGTTTGTCCTTGTGATTTATTAATGGTCATGGCAAATGCAATAATAATGATGGGAAATTGTCTTCTTTGAGGTATAAAAAGGAGACTACTTTCACTTCGTGCTAAATCTATCATTAGTATGAAAACTCTCTCTCCTTTATGGGTACCCAATAAAATTTCAGCATCTATGAAATGGTCCTTTAATTGTTGAACAATTAATCTTGTCCCATTGTATAGGCCTTTTTTGGGGTTCATATTGTCATATAATATGACAATCGCACCTTTCAATAGCTGCAAAATATGTGGTGGCATTCCAGAAGGAGTTAAGGAGTTTATGAATTCAGTGGAAAAGTTTGCCTGACTTTCTTTGTCATCAGCAAGTACAGAATCAGCACTGTGATAATTTCTTTGGGGTGCATTAATTTTTTTTAAAGATTTCATTATTGAGGATTAATGCATTCTTATTTTTACGGGTTAGGATGACTTGGTTGACAAGCTCTGAATATTCCTGGTTATTTATGGTACCTTCAAATATAGCCGATATAAGATCTTGGTGACAAATCATATGAGGTGAGATGTGCACAGTGTCGTCAAGTAAATTTGGTATTTTTTCTGTTCTGTCTTCTCCAATTTTAATAAGCCAATCATTGAAATAATTTTGGCCTTCTGATTTCATATTTTTTTGCAGTTGAAGATGGGTAAAATGTTTCCATAGTGTGCTTGACTTTATACATGTTTCGATAATGTCAGTTTGATTTCTATGTACAACGACAGATAATGTTTGTCTAAAATCGCCACCTAACAACATTACCTTTCCACCAAATGGAAAAGTATTATCCATGACTTCACAAAGCAAATGGTCAATACATTGGAGGGCACAGCATGACATGATTGTGGCCTCATCTATTATAATGAATTTACTTTTTTTTAAATGTTTTGCTTTTAAATGTCATGTGAATATCTGACACTGAGGTTTCTAAATTTTTTTCATATATAGCGTAATGCAGTCACAAAAACATAGTGATATGGAATTTCAATATATAAGAATTGTGTTGCTTGTGAATCTGTAGAATTTAATTCAAACCATGAAGTTAGTGTAGTGTGGGTCAATGCATTACTTTCATTTCCAGCATAAAAATACACTAAATGTCTTTGTGGAAAATGTACTGTTAATCTATATACTTCATGTGATCTATCATGCATTTCAAATTTTAAAAGGCGCCACATAGCTTCTGGTGCACTTACATAGCGAGCATCTACATGAGATGCAAGTTCATCATGTACTAACACAGTGCTTTCGGTGTTGTCTGCACTTTTGACGACTACAATAGCTGCATCATAGCCTTTGTAAATATATTTGTACACATATTTTAATGGATTTGATGGAAGTGCAGGCTTCTACATTAATGTGTGCATTATACTTCATAAGTAAATGTGGATTGTTTGGTGCCACATAACTATTGTCAACCTTTTTGCCACAAATAATGGCACTATCTCCTTCTCTTCTTCTATAAAGTGGATAGTCATCACAATTGGCATAAGTTTTGTCTCTATAATCTTTTGGAAAATCTTTGGAACATTTATTATTTTTCATATAGTTCTGGATCTGGTAGTTCAGCAACAATGACTGAATCCACTTGTCACCAGTATCTAATTTATCTTTTTCTTGAAGGAGTATGAAAAGATGTGCACGTGGAAGGACTCTTTTTTTAAATTCAATTGTATATGCATAAGCAAGACATTTGCCAAAAAAGTGACTTATAGTGATGTCAAATATTAATTAATTTAATCTAATTTTGAAAACTCTGGCTACTAAATCTGGTCTATCGGAAGGACTTTGGGCAAGAAGTAAATTTTGTGTAATTTCTGGCCATTGGGGATTACATGTAAATGTAATAATTAAATCGGGTTTTCCAAATTTGGTGACAATAGCCATGGCCTCATTGTATCTTTCTCTAATATTTCGAGGAGATCCCTGAAAAGAAGATGGTAAAATGATGGCTTTGCCAGTTGTCATGTCTCTGCTTGTAGCCACCTCAGCAACATAGTCCATTAATCCACAATATTGTTCTACACGTAGTTTATCTTGTTGTTATTTTATGAAGTTTAAATTATTGGCCTCAACTTGCAAATAGGAATCAATAATCCATTATTGTGTTAGTTTTCCACCACATAAAATTGGATTAAATGTATTTCGAATGGCAATTTGAGCTACCGTACTTTAAATTCAGGCATAGAAACATTATTTTGCATCCTGGCTTTAGCATTTGGGTAACTGGGAAGGGTTATTTTTGGTTGCCAACCTGCTTCTCTGTGTGGGAAAAAAATATGATATGTCATTGGATCTAAATTTGGACTTAAGATACTGATATTAATGAATGGTTGCTCCTCATTTCTGGGATATATTCTAATGTCTCTTTGAAATGATGGTTCTCCATCATCATTTTGAAACACCATTGCAACCTCATTTGATGTTGGCAAGTTATAACGTCGTTTATCAGTATGTCTATCTCTTTTAAGCACCATATTGACCTTTGGGATTGCTAATTGATGTCTTTCTGCATGAAGTTGTTGTTCATTTTCTACTTCTGCCAATTTTTTATAAGCTTTAGTGTAGGGGTTATGGGCCATAATGTTATCTAGCTCTACAAAATCAGTGGTTAAGCCTTTTTTATTTTCTTACAGCTGCATATATTGGTCAACAGCTTCCATTGTATATAAATTTGGCCTTGGACTTTAAAACAGTAAGGACCATGTCCTGGTACATTAGCAGCTAATGTTGCCCCCATAAATGCAAAGGATATGGCACTATTGTAGGATATTATGTTTGTCTTGAAATTTTTGTAGTTTGGTTTGGTTCAGTCATAATGTTTAGTAAATATATTGGGAATTGTTTTCTTCCTGGAAGTTTGACCTTGCCTTTTTGACAGCAACTAATGAATTGGCCATCTCTGCGTCGTTCCTGTTTAAAATGATAAGCCTCACAAAACTGACATTGAGTATTCATGTCCCCACAATTATGAACCTCTACTGCTAAAGACTTGAGTAAAGGACAATTTGCAAAGCATATATAAGTTTCAGTTTGTAATTCATCATTTGAAATGTCATGTAATGTTTCAGGAACATGTTCTAAATTCTTTGTTTTTTTAGTGGCTTTTTTTGGTGTATCTTTTATTTTTGCTGGTGATAGACTTTTGCTTGCAATTCTTTTGCGTTCTTTTTCTAGTAGAATTCCTTTCTGCTCCGGTGTCTGCTGGTTTGCCCATCTTTGTTGTCGTTCTCTAGCTTGACGTCTTATCTTTTCTTGTTTGGTCTCATTATCAGCCAGCTTAATTTGTAAATGAAAATAATGTGTCATTAGTTTAGTTTGAGATGTTAAGTTGGTTAATGAAATCTTTTATTTGCAACAGTTTGTTTGGACGTGATTGTAGTTTATTGTAGCTGAACTTTCTTTCTATTGTTAAATGAGTGTTTTTTATTTGTTTGCTCTTACTTTCTCTCTGGTAGGTTTTAATTTTTACCTTAGATGCATAGCACACTCCAGGTAATTGCATTATAGCTTATTGTAGATGTAGTAGGTTTATAGTGTTAATTTAGATTTAGTTTTTGTTTTGTTTGTTAATTGCTTTTTATTTTGTAGTTTTGGCTTAGAGGCATAGTAGAAGGCAAAAAATGGCAGTAATATATTGCTCTTTCTAATTTGTCCTACAGGGGATTGTTGTAATAGTATTCTGATATTATACTTAAAGGCTTATATGTTGCGGCTGTGAAAAGAAGGTTTGTATTGTTGCTTGTTTGGTGTTAGTAGTATTTGTTGTAGTATTGTATTTTATGTGTGTGGTTAGGTTTTGTGCTTAACATTGTACATTAGGGCTGTGAATTGAGAATTAAAAATTTTATTTTGTATGTGTTTTCACTATTTGTTGGACTATGCTGTTTTATGTTGGTTATATTTTTTTTTTATAGATTGAAGTTTGGGTTTACTGTTAAAAGTTGTTTTTTTGTAAAAGGCAATTAGTAGGTAAATGACAAATGTGTCAGTAATATTTTGTTAAAGCTGAAAAACAAAATAAAACCAACAACAATAAGCACCACTAATTAGTGGTGCTTATTGTTGTTGGTTTTATTTTGTTTTTTATCTTGACATGGATGCAGAGCAAACATGTTTATTTAGTTTTCTCTTTTTTTACTTGTTCTACTGTACCTTCTTTGAAGTGTGACTACAAGCAGAATATTTCTTGGTACACTGTTGTAAGCCTTCGTGCAATGGTCTTCTTCACGCAGTGTCTGTTGTAAAAGAAAAAGCAAAATGTTATTTGATTGGAATTTATTATGAATAGCATAGTTAATTTTTTGGGTCTACTCTATCTGTTATCTTGAATTCTTCTGCTATGCTGTTTTTTGTGCACCACTTTAAAATACTTTAATTGTATTTGTATATTACAGTTATACTTTTTTTTAACTGTAATTATTCATTTTTTTGACATTTTCTATATGATAGCAATGTTTTTTGGATTATCCTGTTTTGTGTTCACCACTTTTGGGATGCTGTATTTGGCTTGTGGATGACAGTTAAAGTTTGTTGTAGAGTAAAGCTGACTATGAATGCTCTTTGATTGCGGGTTATTTTTCACTTTCAATTCTCATATTGGCGGCCATTAAACATACTTTTTTATTTATTTTTTTTACTTGTTATACTATACCTAGATTGAAGTCTTGTTCTTGTCCGAATGACAGAGGATTCCCTTCCGCCAATCTTAATCCCTCAGTCTTCTTGTAGTGTCTGTTTGAAAAAGAAAGTTAAATGGTTAATTGTATATTTATTATTTTGCATTTTGCAAAGCATGGTCTTTTTCTGCATGTAATGTATTTTTCTATCTTACCTCTTCTTCTTTCTTTCTGTTCTTTAAAAGTGATTCTCTTTCACAGTCCACGGTGCAAATTCTTAAGTGACGCTGTTGATGCAGAGTCTGTTTGAATAGTGAAAAAAGGGGAAAGATTGAGCTGCAGGTTCCATATGTATTTGTGTGATCTTTTTTTTTGCTATGAGTTGCTTTTCATGTTTTCATGTGATGGGTCATTCGTGATGGGTCGTAACGTGTCCCGTATTTTTTGCGAGGGCCGCAGTTGCTGGCATGGAGCGCCTTCGGCGCTCCATGCCAGCAACTGGGTCTCTCGCTTGTGTATATTTATTGTGTTTGTCATGTTCTCATGTGCGCCGGTTTCTGTCATTTTTTGTGCGTTCGTGATGGGTTGTAACGCGTCCCGTATTTTTTGCAAGAGCCGCAGATGCTGGCAAGGATTTATTGTGTTTGTCATGTTTTCATGTGCGCCGGTTTCGGGGCTGTTTTTGCGTGGTCGTGATGGGTCGTAACGCGTCCCGTATTTTTTGCGAGGGCCGCAGTTGCTGGCAAGGATTTATTGTGTTTGTCATGTTTTCATGTGCGCCGGTTTCGGGCGTTTTTTACGTGGTCGTGATGGGTCGTAAAGCGTCCCGTATTTTTTGCGAGGGCCGCAGTTGCTGGCAAGGATTTATTGTGTTTGTCATGTTTTCATGTGTGCCGGTTTCGGGCGTTTTCTGCATGGTAGTGATGGTTCGTAACGCGCCCCGTATTTAAGTCGAGGGCCGCAGCGTTAGCAACAGCCCGCATGCTCACAACTATATATGTGATGCACTATAAAATGTACTAAAGTGATCTAAATATTTTACCGGTTTGAGGATCCTATTCCTTTGAGACAATGAGCAGCAACAGATAAATATGATCACACTGTAAAATGTACCTATTTTGTGATGCATTTTAGAACATTTAATAATTAATCATAAACATTAATAATTCAGCATCAACACACAAAAATAAGTGCATTAATAATGAAGGGTGGAAACATAAATATAACAGCAATGTAATAATTAAGCAGTAACACTGAAATGTAAGTGCAGTGCAAAAAAAAAAAAATGTCCATGAAGTTATCTTAGCAGAGTTACTGGGTGGGTTTTCAGTTCCTTATCAAGTGGACCGTAATTTGTCTGACTTCTTTGTTATGACCTGCTCATCTTGGGTGACCCTACATGGTATACCTCACAACTTCATTGCACAAAAGCCCCTTCACCACTACAAGATAGCAATCCAAAGGGGGAGGCAAGTGATATGTCAAATGTAAATGAATAGTGTAAGGAAATAAAGAAGTAACGTGTAAAGTTAACAAACCAGGTATAAAAACAGCAATGTGACAATATATAAAACAAAACTAGGTGCTGTATATGATAATAGGAGCAAATGAGTTGTGAGCAAAAAGCATATTGATGCCAACAGACATAGGTATCGCATATAATAGTGGTCAAACTACGAGACTTCGGCACGCTTTGCGTGGCGCGTACGACATAGGCGATGAGCACGAAGGTGCTCATCACCTGTGAGCCTCGCGTAGCAAGGCAAGCCATTAACTCAGAGCATAGCGAGGAGACCATTAAGGCAATAAAACTCGCAGCACAAAGGCGATGAGCACCAAAGGCGCTCATTGCCTGTGAGCCTTGCGAAGCGAGGTGAGCAGTAAAGGCAATGAAACATGCAGGACTTAGCCACAAAGGAGCGACGATCACATACTGAAGCACGCGGGCCACCAAACACTTAGTCAACGCGGGATCGTCTTACGCTGCAAGCAGTTGACCAAAGGGGAAATTTTTTTAAATACAAACTTAACTGCCGAACCCGCGAAAAAAAAAAAAAAATACACAACAAAATACAACAAAAACATCACACACAGCACGGGGGAACAGACAGGATGTCTGGGAGTGAGGTGGAACACAAATTTAAGAAGATTTGGCCGAGTTTCGCCACTCGAAAATCATCTAAGTGACAAAAAAAACGAGGCTGCACGAACCCAGACTGCGCAAAACACCTCCAACCACATAGCACTTTTACACAGAAACGTACAAGGTACAAAATACACTATTACAAAGAACGGAACATGCTTGCGAGCCACGTAACACATACACAAATGACGCCATTTCACAACACTAACGTGGAACTAATAACATTAAAAATCTAAAAGGGTGCTTTACACAACTAAATCAATGGTTTGCCTTTGCACACGCAGCCTATGCACAGCCTAATGCACAGTTGGGACATTCATGACACTTTCTTCTCAGGGCAGCAACACTACAACTGTACATTGTATGTTCCCGGAAAATAAAAAGAGATTGCTATCTCTTCAGGCTATTGACTGCTGGATATATTAATTAGAAATAGGTAAAGTATATTAATTTATTAAGTAACTAATTACTTAATTATTAGTTAACAAAATATATATAAAAAGGTGCTTAGAGGAGCAAAAGTACATGAGAGGAGAGGCTTGCAATGAGCACCGAAGGCTCTCATTGCAAGCCATGCAATGAGCGCCAAAGGCATTCAGCGCGAGGCTTGCAATGAGCGCCGAAGATCCTCAGGTCCACAGAGTAGAAAAAGCTTTACATTGTGTGGCAAACAGCATTGCCATGGCTTCACATTTTATTGCCCCCTTCATTTTTGATGGGCAAGTCACTATTTACATATATTATGTAATTACTAGCGAACTGACTTTGGTTTTATTTTCAAAGTCCCGCATGCCTGGCTTTGTTGTAAGTGTTAGTGTGTTCAGTGTGGTGTATTTTCTAAGACCCGCGTGCCTGGCGTTGTTCGTTTAAGTGTTACTGTCTTAAGCGTTGTGTATGTTTTTACTCGCTTAGGCGATTTTCAAGTGACGAAAAACACCAAATATGGGTATAATTTACTTGCAACCTCACTCCCAGGGTTCCTGTGTCTCCCCCTGTGCTGTGTGTGGGTGTGTTATAATTTGTTGTAGATGATTTCTTATTTTTGGTGGGTTTTTAGAGTTACTCGCTTGAACAGTGCTGCGCCGCTGACGAGCCTCGCAAAGTACTGCGCCACTAGATGAAATGAGCGCATTCAGCGCTCATTGCAGGATAAGTACTGCGCTGCTCGCTTCGCAAGGTTTGCATGAGTGATGGAGCCGCTGGCTCGCATCTCTTCGTGAGGCTCGCGGTCACCAACATCGCAAACGCCACCAACTGCAAGATCCACAACAATATATGTGATATATATATATATATATATATATATATATATATATATATATACACATTTGCATGTCCCTGCCTTAAGCACTTAATTAACACTGTCATTCATGAGGGTCAATACAGACCCCTATAAACCTGTAATTAACCCTGTCACTCATGGGGCTCAATAGAGACCCCCATAAGCACGTAATTAAGCCTGTCACTCATTAGGGTCAATATAGCCCCTTATAAACCCATAATTAACCCTGCCACTCATGGGGGTCAATACAGACCCCCATAATAGATTAATTAACTCTGTCACTCATGGGGGTCAATACAGACCCCCATAAACCTATAATTAACCCTGTCACTCATGGGGGTCAATACAGACCCCCACAAGCACTTAATTAACCCTGTTACTCATGGGGAATCAATACAGACTCCCATAAGCCAATAAATAACCCTGGTACTCATGGGGGTCAATACAGACCCCCATAAACCCTTAATTAACCCTGTCACTCATGGGGGTCAATACAGACCCCCATAAGCACTTAATTAACCCGGTTACTCATGAGGGTCAATACAGACCCCCATAAATCTATAATTAACCCTTTCACTTATGGGGGTCAATGCAGACCTCCATAAGCAGTAAATTAACCCAGTCACTCATGGGGGTCAATACAGACCCCCATAAATCTATAATTAACCCTGTCACTCATGGGGGTCAATACAGACCCCCATATTACATTAATTAACTCTGTCACTCATGGGGGTCTATACAGACCCCCAGAAAACCCTTGATTTACCCTGTCATTAATAGGGGTTCATTACAGACCCCCATAAACCCTTAATTAACCCCGTCACTCATGTTGGTCAATACAAACCCCCATAAGCACTTAATTAACCCCGTCACTTATGAGGGTCAATACAGACCCCCATAAATCTATAATTTACCCTGTCACTCATGGGGGTCAATACAGACCCCCACAAGCACTTAATTAACCTGGTCACTCATGGGGGTCAATACAGACCCTCATAAACCCATAATTAACCCTGTCACTCATGGGGGTCAATACAGACTCCCATAAGCTAATAAATAAACTTGGCACTCATGGGGGTCAATACAGACCCCCATACACCCATAATTAACCCTGTCACTCATGGGGGTCAATACAGACCCCCATAAGCACTTAATTAACCCTGTCACTCATGGGGGTCTATACAGACCCTCATAAGGCAATAAATAACCATGTCACTCATGGGGCTCAATACAGACCCCCATAAGCACTTAATTAACCCCGTCCCTCATGAGGGTCAATACAGACCCCTATAAACCTATAATTAACCATGTAACTCATGGGGGTCAATACAGACCCCCCATAAGCACTTAATTAACCCTGTCACTCATGAGGGTCATTACAGACACCCCTAAACCCAAAATTTATCCTGTCACTCATGGGAGTCAATGCAGAACCCCATAAGCCAAAAAAAAAAACCTGTCACTCATGGGGGTCAATACAGACCCTCATAAGCCTCTATTTAACCCCATCAGTCCCATATGGGTATATTATGACCCATATGGGGCTGTTACAACCCTAACATTTACCACTTAAGTGCCATGACGGTCCTCAAGGACCATCATGACACTAACCAAAAAAGGAGATCCGCACTAGCGGACCTCCCCAACGCTAATGAGCCTCCTACAGATTTTTCCAGAAGAAAATAGGCAATGGAGCCTTCTGAAAACGCTGTCTATCAAATTCAGCCAATCAGAAGGTGCCAATGTGTGAGCCAATCAGAAGGGGATACACCCCAAAATCTCACTCTGATTGCATAATGCACCTGTCAGTCTTTAATTAAACCAATCACAAGGTGCAGATGCCTTCAGCCAATCCCAAGGTGCAGATGCCTTCAGCCAATCACAATGGGATACAACCCCACAGGGTAATTGGCTGAAGGCATCTGCATATTCTGATTGGTTGCAGTGACAATAGCCAATCACAATGGGATACACCCCCACATAGTGATTGGCTGAAGGCATTTACACTTTCTGATTGGCTGTTGTCAATGTCAATCAGTATTACAGCCAATGAGAAGGCACAGATGTCTTCAGCCAATTACCCGGTGGGGGTGTATCCCATTGTTATTGGCTGATGGCAATAAAGCCTTCTGATTGGTTTAAATAAAGATTGACAGGTGCATTATCCAATCAGAGTTGGATTTTGGGGTGTATCCCTTTCTGATTGGCTCACACATTGGCGCCTTCTGATTGGCTGATTTTTATAGACATCGTTTTCAGCCAATCAGAAGCCGCCATTGACAATTTTCTTCTGGAAAACTCTGTAGGAGGCTCATTAGCCTAGGGGAGGTCCTCGAGTGCGGATCTCCGTTAGTTCTTTTTTAATTTTTTTTTTTTTAGAGCGCAGATTGTTCGAGGACAGGGAAGAAGAGGAGGATGCTGGGGACATTGTGGGGAGGTAAGTACAATGTATATAATGTTTATTTTACTTTTTTTTCATGTTTTTGTATGTTGTAGTATGTATTTTTTTTTTAACAGGGGCTGCGCCGGGAAGAAAAGAAAAAGGACGTGGACATGCTGGAAAGGTGAGTAGAATATTTAGAATATTTAGAATGTTTATTTATTTTCTGTAAATGTGTTGTACTAATTTATAAAAAAATGTCCCCTAGGTTGCTGATCTGAAGGGACATCTGCAAAGGTAAGTGGTCTTAATTATTTTATTTTAGCTTAGAATTAGGGTTTGTATATGTAGATAGCATTTATTGTATGTTACATAGAGGTATGTATTTTAGATAATTAGGATTTATTGTATGTTAGGGGTATGTATTTTACATAGTTAGGATTTATTGTATGTTAGGGGTATGTATTTTAGATAGCTAGGATTTATTGTATATTATATAGTATTGTATGTTAGATCGGGGTATGTATTTTAGATAGTTAGGATTTATTGTATGTTAGGGGTATGTATTTTAGATAGTTAGGATTAATTGTATGTTAGGGGTATGTATTTTAGATAGTTAGGATTTATTGTATATTATATAGTATTGTTTGTTAAATAGGGGTATGTATTTTAGATAGTTAGGATATATTGTATGTTAGGGGTATGTATTTTAGATAGTTAGGATTTATTGTATATTAAATGTATTGTTTGTTAAATAGGGGTATGTATTTTAGATAGTTAGGATTTATTGTATGTTAGGGGTATGCATTTTAGAAAGTTAGGATTTATTGTAAATTATATAGTATTTATTGTATGTTAGATAGGGGTATGTATTTTAGATATATATGATTTATTGTATATTAGATAGATTGGTGGATGTATTTTAGATAGATAGTATTGATTGTATGTTAGATAGGGGGTATTGTATTTTATTTTATTTGTATTGTATTGTATGTATTCTATGAATTTCATTTTCAGGTGTGTAATTGTTTTTTTTTTTTCTGTAGTGCGGGGGGGGGGGGGGGTGTAATGTATTTGTAATGTTAGGCTTCTAACTGTCCCATGAGGGTCTTAAAATACCCTTATGGGACTAATGGGGTTAAATAGCAGCTTATGAGGGCCTGTATAGAGACTGGGTTAAAATGGTGTAGTGCTTACACTTTGTGTCATGAGGGTCCTTATAGTGTTATTACTTGCGTTCATTAGTGTGTTATAGGGGTCTATATAGTTGAGGCACACAGTACACTCACATTGTGTGACAAACAGCATTTCAACACTTTTTTATTCATTTATAGTTTACATTGAAACCATTAACATGTCTTATTTACTTCACGCCACTAGATGTGCTTTCCTATTTTATTTAGATCATATAGGGTTATTCACAAATACAACTATGTAACAGATACACAATACCAATAGTGTGCAGCACTGTTCATCAATATTTAAAGGTATTTTACCTTTCACTTACAATCAATATGTCTCTGTTATACACCTTAGCATTTATTGTACTAATGTATTGTAATTTGGGAGATATACAGTCACTCCAGCAGAATTCAAGCTGTGAGGATGGAACAAATTGTACCAGATCTGAAGATAATTATGTGACGTGTGCACACGTCAATTCCTTTTCTCAGCTGGGAAATTTGTACATTCAGATAATGATTTATTAACTCACCTTTAGATGCTATTTTGTGGAAATTACTCTTATCTCTGTAATAAGACATTTTTGATTTGTGATTGTTAGCTATATAATAGTATTATTAATGTGTGCTGTAAAATATGAATTGTACGCCAAAATATTGAAAAAATCAGTCATCAAATATATTGTTTTGCAGAGTTGATGCCTGCGAGGCGAGCAGTCGATTGCGAGTCTTACAAAGCGGGGCGAGCCATTGACACAGGACCAACTTAGGCTGCAATGAGCGCCAAAAGCGCTCATTGCACTGCGAGCCTCACCAAGCGAGGCGAGCAGTTGTAGCACGCAGTTTGTTCAAACGTGTAACTACAGAAAAGCCAAAAACAAGCAAAATAATTATAAAACTATAATAACACAGTCACAAACAACACAGGGGGAGAGCCAGGAAGCCTAGGAGTGAAGTTGCAAACGAATTGGAACCACATTTGCCGTTTTCCAATGCTCGAAAATCGGCAAAGCAAGGGAAAAAATGGGGGACAAAAAACGTAAAAATTCTGAAACTAAATGAAAATGAGTCTCAGAAATGCCAGGCACGCAGAACTTAGAAGATACACAAGGGTGAAAACAGTAACACTTACATCAACAATGCCAGGCACGTAGGAGTTTGACAATAAAACCAATGAGGACCAAAAACATCACATTGGATGCCAACCAGCATTGCCAGCCTTACAATTTCATTTTTGACGGGCTATTTACTAGTATATATATTTGCCACCCTGAAGCTAGATACCGGTATATATTCATGGTAGGTCCCAGTAAGGTTGATAATAAAAGCCAAAAACTAAAATTATTTTTCCTGTCCAAAGCTGCTGCCAATCGCAGTGGGCCCCTATCTTGTATTGGTTCATGGTGCTTTCAAAGCGTTATTGATAAGACGACTTGAATGATTCCTTTACTCCAGTGGATATTAAAAAGAGGGAGAAATTTAGGATGAAAACAGACTGGCCACTACAAAACAGAAGCTACAACATAAGGAACAAATAATATAAAAATATACAGATATCTGAACCCATGAAAAACCCTTATAAACCTACTTACAGGAGGGCTTCAAACAATATTGCAAGCAAAATAAATCACCTAAGTTAATTAGTGATCAATTTAAAAAGTACCTGAGTATCTGATGAGTGCATATGGTGACATCTGTGTATTTAGATTGGCTGTACACTTAGGATCACTGTGGTCAGTCTCTATTTGGTTCTTTGAATAACTACACCTGATAACGAGCAAAATTTTATGGAAGTTAATCAAATAACCACAGCCTTTACATTTTTATCTTTAATACACAATTTTTCATTATTTTCTTTTAACAGCTTGTTACTTTTATTTACCTTTCCATTAAACCTAATGAGAGCACTGTTACTTGTGTATGCACCCACCTCACAAAGAATATCACTAGAAATTAAAATCAGGTTCCACGGCAGTCTTATTGCATATAAATGTAATAAATTAGGGGCTGTATTATATTTTTACATTTTAAAAACATGTTGCCTATTATGAAGTCTAAATCTTCATTTATTTTACATTTTTTGAGCACAGTAGTCCTTTAATGACATTGACTCCATACCATATGCACAGATATGCTGTCAGAGATGACAGATATTTTTGGTTTCATTTTTCAGTGTAGCTGCTTATTTAGACAAACTGAAACACTACTAATTCAAGGGGAGCCTGAAGGACAGACACGACAGGGCCATTTCATGTGTAGCTAAAGGCTGTGATGCAGCCACCTGTAAATGTAAAATATATTTATAGTGTCTATAAACTGAACATGAAAACATCATAACCAGACCCATTATGATACACCTAATACTGTGCTATCATAGTTACATAGTTACATAGTTACATAGGCCCTCATTCAATTGCGATTTGCCCAATTGAATAGGCCTCTAAATAAGCACATAACATATATTTTTTAAAGAAGTTTTTAGTTAGTAATCATCTATCCAAAAGCAAGGTTTTCACTAACTAAAAACTTCTTTAAAAAAAATATGTTATGTGATTATTTAGAGGCCTATTCAATTGGCCAAATCGCAATTGAATGAGGTCCATAGTATTTAAGGTTAAAAAAAGACTTTCAGTCCATCAAGTTCAACCTTTTAAGATCTCCTCTGATCTGCAATATGCAGACTAACGATTAAATAATTAGTTGTATTAAAAAAAAAAAAAACTCCTGAACCCAGACACCGGCGACCGGACTTCTCCCTGGATCAATACTGCCTCTCTAATTATCCATGTTAACCCTGAATTCCCTTTTTAATTAGAAATAAATCTAGTACCCTTTTAAAGTTATCTATCGAATCCGCTGTCACCACCTATTCTGGTAGAGAATTCCACATATTAACCACCCTTACTGTGAAGAACCCTTTTCTTTCTTTAAGGTGGAATCTTTTTACTTCTAACCTCAAGGGATATCCTCTTGTCAGTTGAAAACCTCTTGGCACATAAAGCTCCCTTGACAAATCTTTATACTGACCCTGGATGTACTTAAATAAGGTAATCATATCTCCTCTTAGACGCCTTTTTTCTAGAGAAAATAAGTTTAATTTGGTTAGTCTTTCTTCATAACTTAGCCCCTTATTAGTTTTGTAGCCCTCCTCTGTACCTTTTCCAGCTCTAAAATGTCCTTTTTATGAAGTAGTGTCCAAAATTGTACTCCATATTCCAAATGAGGGCATACTAGAGATTTGTATAGTGGCAGAATTATATTTGCTTCCCTGGCTTCTATACCCTTCTTAATACATGCTATTATTTTATTTGCCTTTGCAGCTGCTGCTTGGCTTTGAGCACTGTTACCTAGGTGGTAGTCCACAAGCACTCCCAAATTCCTTTCAATATCTAATACACCTAGATTTGCTCCATTAAGATTATAAATTGCATGGCTATTTTTCCTTCCCAGATGCATAACTGTAGCGGAGAGGCAATATTCCCCAGGTTATCTCCGCTTATAATCCCAGTGAGGCTCAGGAACAAGTAAATGGTAAATCCACAGGCAAGGTTTCCCACAGGTAAAATAATAGCAATATCCCAACCGCAATCCCAATAACTGGACGACACACAGTTTCAGGAGCAGAACTACTCTTTAATGACAGGGAATCTCCTTTTATGCAATGGTGCCCTCTAAAGGGCTACACCCACATAATTATCACTACAGCCAATTATATACATGGTTCAACCCCCACGTCTCCTCCCCTCAGATAACAGGTAACACAATTAAAACAGACACAATTGTAACCACATTCTGGATGTACCCCCAAAACAGGGGGTACAACTTTAAGTCCAGCACCGTTCAATAGCTCTCACCCAGGGGAACAACATATTAAAAAATGGCATGAATCAGACCAGGGGTTCAAAAGTTAGTAAAGTATCTTTTACCCATAACACACAGACATTTCACAGGCAATACACATAGAGGGACAATAGGTGAGTCACACCTCCCTGAGGCTCCCTGGCAACTTTGATATAATCAGACATTGATTAAATCAGCCTTCTTTGTTCTTATGTCTGAGAATGAAAACACTTTATACAATCGACTTCCTTATCTGTAACAGGATTCTCTGTAATAGGATTATCTATTAGCCTAGTAGCTGTAATATTCTGAGCCAATATATTCTGTAGAACATAAAACAACATATCTACTGTACAGCAATGTGATCATATTTTAACCATAGTAATTAAATAACCGTAAAACAGGGTAAAACAGTGATGGTTTCCGTTACAATAACTTTACATTTATTCGTATTAAATCTCATCTGCCATTTAGATGCCAATTCCTCAATTTTATGTAAATCCCTTTGGAGGGAAAGCACATCCCTATCTGATTTAATTACCTTGCACAACTTCATGTCATCAGCGAAAAGGGAGACACCACACTCCAATCCTACCTCTTAGTCATTAATAAATATGTTTGAAAGTAGAGGACCTAATAGTGAACCCTGAGGAACCCCACTTACCACATTAGTCCAATCAGAGTATGTTCCATTTACAACAACCCTTTGCTTCCTGTCTTTTAGCCAGCTCTCAATACATGAGCAGATATTTACTGCAACTCCGGTATCTCTTAGTTTGCACAATAGTCTCCCATGTGGCACTGTATCAAAAGCCTTTGCAAAAAGACTACATCCACTGAGTTGCCTTGAACCCGGTTCCTACTAACCTCCTCATAGAAACTAATTAGACTTGTTTGACATGACCTATCCCTCATAAATCCATGTTGACTCCTAGTTATAATCCTGTTCAAATAGACATATTCTTGTATATTATCCCTTATTAACCCTTCTATATACAGAAGTGAGGCTCACTGGTCTATAATTCCCCGGATTTGCTCTTGCTCCCTTTTTAAAAATAGTATCACATCAGCTTTTCTCCAGTCATCTGGTAGAGACCCTGTGTTGAGTGAATCTTGAAAAATTAAATATAATGGTTTGGCTATTACAGAACCCAGTTCCCACAATACCAGTGGATGTATTCCATCAGGACCAGGGGCTTTATTAACATTGATTTTTTCCAACCTCTTTGGATTACTTTTTGTGTTAACCAATTATTTGGCAAAGGTAGTGTAGCCCCATTATGTTGCCGTGTCCCAACCTCTGGTACCTCCCTTGTGTATACCGAAGAAAATAACCTATTTAGCTCATCTGCCTTTTCCTGGTCACTAATTATCAAACGGCCTGAGTCACATTGTAATGTTCCTATAGCTTCCTTCCTCGCCTTCTTCCCATAAATATAGTTAAAACATATTTTAGGGTTAGTCTTACTCTTTTGCAATTCATTTTTCATTTTCTATTTTAGCCAGTCTAATTGCGCTTTTGCAAGCCTTGTTGATTTCCTTGTATTCCTGTAAAGCAGTCTCTGTCCCCTCTTGTTTGTATAATTTAAATGCCTGTTTTTTACTCCGTATCTTGATCTTTAAATCATTGTTAAGCCACATTGGATAGGATTTACTCCTTTTACTTTTATTCCCACACGGTATATGCCGATGTGTATGTATATTTAGTAAGGATGTAAATGTTGTCCATTTATGTTCAGTATTTTACCTGCCAGTTCTCTGTCCCAGTCTATACTGTAGTTTGTATTGCTGCCCTTAGACTGTTAAAATCTGCCCTTTTAAAATTAAGAGTTTTCGTCCCCTTAAAATTTTGTTTTTTTGATTCAATCTCAAATGAGACTGTGTTGTGATCACAGTTTCCTAAGGTTGCCCAATTCCAACATTTGAGACTATATGAATATTTTTTGTCATGAGTAAATCTAAGATAGCTTCATTTCTAGTAGGCTCTTGTACAGCCAGATAATGATCCCTGAGTGTACTCAAGAAAATGCTCCCCTTAGATGAACTGCTGGTCTCATTTATCTAGTTTATTTCAGGGTATTTAAAATCTCCCATTATTAGAACTTGCCCATGCTTAGCTGCATTTTCAATCTGTAACAATAATTGTATTTCCTCACTTTCAGCTATATTTGGGGGTTTATAGCATACTCCTACTAATATTCTTTTGGAATTTGCTGCTCCGCTATTTAACTCTACCCACAAACATTCAGCTTTATCACTAGGTCCACCATAAATATCTTCTCTGACAATAGGCTTAAATTCAGGCTTAACATACAGACAAATCCCTCCTCCTCATTTACCATTGGCTCTATCTTTCCTAAATAGGTTATAACCATCCAGATTAACAGTCCAGTCATGAGATTCATCCCACCACGTTTCGGTAATGCCTATTAAATCCCATTTTTCATTAATTGCTAATAATTCTAACTCTCCCATTTTTTCTGGCAAGTTTCTGGTATTAGCAAGCATACACCTTATGTTATGAGTCTGTAGTTCTAAAGTGCCTGCCACTGTACTTGAATTACTTAGTACTACCTCCCTATTGACTATACCACCCCTCCCCCATCTCCTCCCCTATGAATTGTTAATTACCATTAATTCATCCCTTATAACCTCTACACTTTCTACCCCATTACTTATATCTAGTCCCTCCCCCCCACATACTAGTTTAAAAACTCTGCCAGTTTTTCTACCATCCTATCCCCTAGTATAAAAGCTCCCTCATCATTAAGGTGCAATCCCAACTGTAGAGATTGCACCAAAGTGAGAAGTCAGCCCAGTGCTCTAAAAACCCAAACCCCTCCTTAGCGCACCACATCTTTTGCCACACATTAACCTCCCTAAGCTCCTTCTGCCTCCCTGGGCTAGCATGTGGCACTGGTAGTATCTCAGAATATACTACCTTGGAGGTCCTTGCCTTCAGCTTATTACCTAGTTCTCTAAAATCATTATTTAGGATACTCCATCTCCCACTAACTTTGTCATTGTTACCAATATGTACCAAGACCGCCGGTTCATTTCCAGCCCCTCCCAATAATATCCTTCCTGCAGTTATCAAATAATCTCTGCTTTGAGTGAGTATTTCCTGGGCCTGTACTCCAAGGGCTTGTTTAGGTTTTATGCTGGTCAAGGACCATTCCGATTTGTGCATTCTTCAACAACCTGGGCCCCCATTCTAATTGAGAGGTGTAATTTGCGGTATACCGGTTAATCAGCCCCCATCTGTAACTCGGAGCCTTATCCGCAAGATATTTTAGTGTAGGATGTATCCAAACCAAGATTTACAGATGAGAAATGGCTCTAGTAACCAACAGAAAATGAGAATGTCATGATTATTATAATGAGTGAGAACAAGTGCAGGAACTGCAGCAAGAAACTATCAGCCTTATTAAATTCCAGCCTCATAGATACAAGGTTTCTACTTAAGCCCTACGTGCTGCAAATTTTGAAAAGTTACAACGCTATTAAATTAGTCTTGCTGCGAGCAACGTGTGAGCTATGCAGCACGGCCTTCCGTGTCAACACAGAGAAAATCTACACGAGGAGTGACAGCCCGTGAGATGATCTCCCAGGCTCCCCCACCTCATCAATTGCTGTGGCGGTCCTGAACGGGACCTCCGCGGTAGTCCTACATATAGGCCCTGCAATAAGGGGTACTCCAACTGTCCCCCGACACCTAAAATGAACCCCCCTCTATGCTGGGGGTCCATAGGGCCCCCCGCACCTCCCCCCACATTAACCCCTTGCAGTGGGAGGGACCCCAATTGGCATAGATCAGGCCACCGCTGCATTTAATAATTTTAAATTGCCTGCCGCGGCACATTAAAGGGCCCACGGCACACTATTAGCCAATCCCGGCCGCAGCACCTCTATGCTGGAGGTCCCCATCGTGACCCCCAAAGTATCCCCACATTAATCCCTTACTGTCGGGGTCCATAGGGACCCCCGCAGCCCGCCCACATTAACCCTATACAGAGCTCCATGAGCACTTAAATTAACCCTATAACCCATGGTGGTCAATATAGAGCTCCATAATCCCTTAATTAACCCTATATTAAGCCCTTAATGCAATCAGAAGCTTCAGATGCCTTCAGCCAATCAACCCGTGAGGGTGTATCCCACTGTGATTGGCTGAAAGCAATAGACCCTTCTTATTGGCTGTTGTCACTGTCAATCAGACTGCAGCCAATCAGATTGTGCAGGTGCCTTCAGCCAATCACCCTGTGGGGGTGTATCCCATTGTGATTGGATGAAAGCAATAGTGTCATCTGATTGCTTTAAAAAGGATTGACAGTTCCTTCAGCCAATCAGAATGGGATATAGGGGTGTATCCCATCCTGATTAACTCCCACCTTGGCACCTTCTGATTGGCTAAAACTTGATTGACAGCCTTTACTGACAATCAGAAAGGTGGAATTGCCAATTTCCTACTGGAAGAGACTGTGGAGGCCTCATTAGAGTCGGGGAGCTCCGCGAGTGCGGAGCTTCTTTGTTTTTTTTGTTTTTTTTTAGAGCACGGATTTAGCAAGGGCCCAGCCAGGGCAGAAGAGGGGAAGGCTCGGGACATCGGGGACAGGTAAGTTTTCAATTTATAATGTTTATATTTTATTTATTTGTTGTGTTTGATGTATGTGTGACTAATTTGACTGTATTTGTACAATTTATTTATTCTATGTAATGTTTATTTTTTAATAATCTGATGTTTATTTTTTTCCTAGGTGGTGCGATCCGAAGGGACGTCTGCAAAGGTAAATGGTTTATTTATTCTATTTTAGATTTAGGGGGTATTGTATAGATAGGGGATGGTATTTAGATTGGGGGTTTGGTATAGTTAGGGGGTGATGCCTAGAAAGGGGGAAATGTATTGTAGTTAGTTGTATATTTATAATATATTTATGACTGTAATGTTATGTGTATTTGTGTATGCCTTTTCCTTTGCAGGTCTGTAATGTTTTTTTTTTTTTTATGTAGTGGTGTGGGGGGGGGGGGGGTGTTGAGATGTTTTTTTGTTTTTTTTTGTAGTGAGAGGGTGGTGGTTTGTAATGTAGTTTTTTGTTTTGTGTACCTTAGGTATTTTTATTTTATGTACCTTAGGTTTTTTATTTTATCTAATTAGTAGGGTGGGGGGTTTAATAGGGGGTTAGGTAGGCAGTGTTAGGTAGAGTTAATAGGTAAGGGGAGAAGGAGGTTTGTTTAGATTTAGTGGTTTATTGGGGGGAATATTGTAGTGTAGTGTTTGTACTTAGTGTCATGAGGGTCCTGGAGAACCCTCATATCACTTATGCTGTTAATAATAGGCTTCTTTTTCTTCACAGAGCCTTATGGGACTGATTGGGTTAACTAGAGGCTTACAGAGGTCTGTATATACCCCCATAAGGGATGGGGTTAGATGGAGGCTTATGGGGGTCTGTATAGACCCTCATAAGTGATGGGATTAAATAGGGCTAAATGGGGTGTAAATAGGCCCAGTTAGGGTTATTAGGTCCAGATAGGTCTAAATAGGCCCAATTAGTGTTAGATTGGCCCAGTTAGGGCTAAATAGGGTTTAGTATGGGTTAATGGGGTTTAGTTAGGGTTAATAGTGTAGTGTAGTGCTTTGACCCTCATGGCACTTGCAGGGTTAGCCTAGGGGTTAATAGTGTCCTATATGGGGTCTATATAGACCCCTATTGAACTGAGGTGGATAATTATACTCTCATGGGGCTCTGTATAGAACCCCATGAGTTATAAGGTTAATTTAAGTGCTCATGGGGCTCTGTAAAGAGCCCCATGGGTTATATGGTTAATTAAGGGCTCATAGGGCTCTGTATAGAGCCCCATGAGTTATAGGGTTAATTAAGGGCTTATGGGGATCTGTAGTGACCCCCATGAGTGACAGGGTTAATTAAGGACTAATGGGGGTCTGTTTAGAGCCCCATGATTGATGGGGTTAATTTCAGTTGCCTGGGGGGGGTACTTATAGTACCTCCCACGGCAGGATTTAATATTTGTTAGTGGCCTTTACGGGCCTTTAAGGACCCGCGAGGTGGGAAATTTGAATTGGAAATGCAGCGGTGTCACAATTGGTGCCGATCGGGGACCCCTGCAGCAAGGGGTTAATGTGGGGACACATTGGGGGTCCGGATGGGGAACCCAGCATAGAGGGGGGTAAGTTTTAGGTGCCGCGGTCGGGATAGGTTTATAGTGTGCTGGGTTTAATATTTGTTAGTGGGGGTCCTTTCAGGACCTTTACGGGCCTGTAAGGACCTGCGAGGCAGGACATTTGAATTTGGAAATGCAGCGGGGTCACAATTAGTGCCGATCGGGGACCCCCGCTGCAAGGGGTTAATGTGGGGCAGCTGCAGAGGTCCTTATGGACCCCTGAAGCAAGGGGTTAATGTGGGGACACATTGGGAGTCCCGATGTGGAACCCAGCATAGACGGGGGAAATTTCGTGGGCCCTTTAAGGAGCCGAGGCGGAGATTTTGACATTTTTAAATGCAGCAGGGGCCTCTGCATCATCGGGATGTGTTTAGGGAGCAGGGGAGTGCATCACACGGTGGTGTTGAGCTGCTCCGAGGCAGCACGTAGAGGCTTTAGGAGTCCTTGGTGGCTCTTTTTTGTGCCCGTAGGGATTATTCAGAGGTGCAAGGTTCACATCATAGATTTATGGCTGTATGTTACAATGCAGCTATCTTGAAGCCAATTCTTGGCCATTTTTTGGTGTCATCTTACAAAGCATGCTGCGAGGGACGTATTGAGAAATTGGTCCTTGCAAACAGCAAAAAACTGTCTTTTGTGAGGACCGGGGGAACTACGAGGGCTAATTTAATATATATATATATATATATATATATATATATATATAGCTGTTCTCTCGCAATGTTTCCAGGATTGATGATTAACATAGCTTTATGCTAATTAATTAATTAATTAAATCATAAATTAATATACTTTACTTCTTTGTAAGTAATATATGCATCAGTGAATGTGCTGAAGAGCTTACAATCTGTTTTGATGTTCTGCAGCATATAATGTAGATTTGCAGTGTTGTTGAGCTGAGGTGTAAGTGTCAGCAATGTGTGCAGTGTGTAGTGTAAATAGGCTGTGTGCGCGAAGGGAAGCCGTTTGTGTAGCTGGGTACTTCCGCATTGTGTAAGTGGCGGCGAATGTATATGTGGTAGGTGGGTTTGTATGATGTAGCGTCCTTGTTATTGGTGTATGTTGTAGGCCGTACAGGTGTTTGTAAAAGCTGTATTTGTTTAGTGGTATCTAGTGGCTTTAGGGGTCGTGTAGCCTCGTTTTAATTTTTTCGTCTGCCATTTTTTCTCTCGCTTAGGGGATTTTCGAGTGTCTAAACTTTGTTTGAGTAAAATGGATGTTTAAGCTGTGATTAGAGGTCCTGGGTGTCCCCCCTTGCTGTGGGTAAGGTTTTTATTTTATTTTTGTGCGTATTTTTGTGTTTTTTAATGTTTGCTGCTGTGCGCGGGTTGTCAATTAAAGTCGTATTTTTGCGAGTCTGTAATGGATTTTTTATATATGTTTTTTTATATGTTTTTGTGTAAGTCAGCAATTTTTTATGTTCTAAGTCCCGCGGGTCGCATTTTTTTGTGTAAGTGCGTAGTTTGATGTTCGAGCCTCCATCTCCGCAAATGCGCCCTCTCGCTTTGCGAGGGTCCACAATTGCGGTCCGAAAGTCATAGGGTGTTGTAGGGATGAGTGCCTATGGCGCTCATCTCCACGAGCACAAGGAGCACATTTTACTCTCTTTACCAGCAACTGTGGCTCTCGCTTTGCGTGGGCCGCAGTTGCAGCGGGCTTGTTATGCAAGCCCGCAAAAGGCGGACTCGCTGCACGAGCCCCCAAGCGTTAGCAACAAACCGCATTCTGACAACTATCTATGACAACTATATATGTGAGTAGCGACAGTCAATAAAAGAAAGTGTTGAAATGCTGTTTGCCACATAATATGAGTGTACTGTCTGCCTCAACTATATAGACCCCTCTAACACACTAATGAACGCATGTAATAACAGTATAAGTGCCATGAGGGTCATCCAGAACCCTCATGACCCAAAGTGTAAGCACTAGACCTATTTAACCCGGTCACTTATGGGGGTCTATCCAGACCCTCATAAGCCTCTATTTAACTCCATCAGTCCCATAAGGGTATATTATGACCATTATGGGCCTGTTACAACCCAACATTAACCACATAAGTGCCATGACAGTCCTCAAGGACAATCATGACGGTAAGTATAAACACTACACTTCACTATACCCCCCAATAAAACATTAAATATCAACTAAACACCCTCTACACTAACCTATTAACACCTACACTACCTACCTACCTACCCCCTAATAACCCCCTCCCCACCACTGTAATTACAGAAATCCAAAAAACTAAAGTCATCAAAATTCCAAAATCTACATTACATAAAATTAAAAAACCTAAAATCACCAAAAATAAAAATTGTACATTACAGAAAAAAAACTAAGTCACAAAAATTAAAAAAGGAACATTACAGAAAATAAAAAAAATACATTACATCCCCCCCCCCCCCCACTACAGAAAAAAAAAATTACACACCTGAAAAGGAAATACATATAATACATAT
Source organism: Discoglossus pictus (assembly GCA_027410445.1). Classification (NCBI taxonomy): domain Eukaryota; kingdom Metazoa; phylum Chordata; class Amphibia; order Anura; family Alytidae; genus Discoglossus; species Discoglossus pictus. Next base: position 157,138,966 of record CM050165.1, read on the forward strand.
AATACAATACATACAATATAATACAATACAATTACATACAATACAATTACATACAATACAATACAATACACCCCTATCTAATATACATCCCCCATATCTAATATACAATACTATCTAACTAATATACATCCCCCTATCTATCTAATACACAATAAATACTATCTATGTACTATACATCCCCCTATCTAATACACAACAAATACTATCTATATACTATACATTCCCCTATCTATCTAATATGCAGTACATGCTATCTCTATATAGCAACCCTAATTCTAAGCTACAATAAAATAATTAAGACCACTTACCTTTGTGATGTTTCTTCAGATCACCAACCTAGGGTAAAAAAGATAAAAAATAATGACTACAACACGTTTACAGAAAATAAATAAACATTCTAAATATTCTAATTATTCTACCTTTCCAGCATGTCACGTCCTTCATCTTTGCTTCTGCGGCGCGGCCCCTGTTAAAAAAAAACATTACATTAGCACACATACATAAACATGAAACAAAGTAAAATAAACACAATCTACATTATACTTACCTCCCCGCGATGTCTCCGTCCTCCTGGTGTTCTGCCCCGGAAGCATCCACGCTCTTTAAAAAAAAAAAAAAAAAAACACACACATCCGCCCTGGAGGATGTCTCCGACGCTAATGAGCTTCCTACGGAGTGTTCCAGAATAAAATTGGCAATGGCGGCTTCTGATTGGCTGAAAACGCTGTCTATCAAATTCAGCCAATCAGAAGACGCCAATTGTGAACCAATGAGAAAGGGATACACCCCAAAATACCACGCTGGATAACGCACCTGTCAATCTTTATTTGAACCAATCCGAAGGATGTATTGCCATCAGCCAATCACAATGGAATACACCCCCACGTACTGATTGGTGAAGACATCTGCGCCTTCCCATTGGCTGTAATACTGATTGACATTGACAATAGCCAATGAGAAGGTGCAAATCCTTTACCAATCAGTACGTGGGGGTGTATTCCATTGTGATTGGCTATTGTCAGTGCAACCAATCAGAATGTGCAGAAGCCTCCAGCCAATCACCCTGTGGGGGTGTATTCCATTATGATTGGCTGAAGGCATCAGCGCCTTGTGATTGGTTTAAATAAAGATTGTCAGGTGCATTATCCAATCAGAGTGGGATTTTAGGGTGTATCCCTTTCTGATTGGCTCACACATTAGCGCCTCCTGATTGGGTGAATTTGATAGCGATTTCAAACAATCAGAAGGCACCATTGCCTATTTTCAGCCGGAAAAGTCTCCGGGAGCCTCATTAGCGTCGGGGATCTGAGTGCGGATGTAAGTATTTTTTTAATTTTTTTATTTTTTTACAGGGCGTGGCAGAAGAGGAGGCAGAGGAGGCCGGAGACATCGCGGGGAGGTAAATACAATGTAGATTATGTTCATTTTTTTTTTCCTAGGTGCCTGATCTGAATGGACATCTGCAAAGGTAAGTGGTCTTAATTATTTTATTTTAGCTTAGAATTAGATTATTTTATATATAGATAGCATTTATTGTATGTTAGCTAGGGGTATGTATTTTATATAGATAGCATAGCATGTATTGTATATTAGATTGTGGTAATTATTTAGATAGATTGTGTGATGTATATTAGATAGATATGATGTATATTAGATTATGGTATTAATTTAGATAGATTGGGGGATGTATATTATATAGATAGAATGTATTATATATTAGATAGGGGTGTATTGTATTGTATTTAATTATATTGTATTATATTGTATTGTATTGTATTGCATGTATTATATTGTATGTATTATATTGTATGTAATGTATTGTATGTATTAAATGTATTTCCTTTTCAGGTGTGTATTTTCTTTTTTTCTGTAGTGGGGGGGGTTGTAATGTGTTTTTTTATTTTCTGTAAAGTTCATTTTTTTTATTTTTTGTGACAGGTTTTTTATTTTCTGTAATTTCCTTTTTTTTATTTTTTGTGACAGGTTTTTTATTTTATGTAATGTAGATTTTTTATTTTTTGTGACTTTAGGCTTTTTTATTTTATGTAATTAGAATGGTGGGGTTATTAGGGGGTAGGTAGGTAGTGTAGCTGTTAATAGGTTAGTTTAGAGGGTGTTTAGTTGATATTTAATGTTTTATTGGGGGTTATAGTGCAGTGTAGTGTTTATACTTAGTGTCATGATGGTCCTTGAGGACTGTCATGTCACTTATGTGGTTAATGTTTGGTTGTAACAGGCCCATAGTTACATAGTTACATAGTTACATAGTAATTAAGGTTGAAAAAAGACTTTCAGTCCATCAAGTTCAACCTGTTAAGATCTCCTCTGATCTGCAATATGCGGATTAGTTATTAATTAAATTATTGATTAAATAATTATTAATAGTATAGTATTGGAGAATGAATAAAGATTTAGTCCATCAAGTTCAACCTTTTTAGATCTCTATTGATCTTTTTAATTTGGACTATTTATTATTATTGTTAATTGTTAATTATTGTTAATTGATCCAGAGGAAGGCAAACATAAAAAAAAAAACCCCATTGAAACTTTGCCAATTGTCTCATAAGGGGAAAAAAAAGCAAAATTCCTTCCTGACCCTTGTGGGACTGATGGGGTTAAATAGAGGCGTATGAGGGTCTGTATGGACCCCCATGAGTGACAGGGTTAATAAGCGGTTTATGGGGTTCTGTATTGACCCCCATGAGTGAGGGGGTTAATTAAGGGCTTATGGGGGACTATATTGACCCCCATGAGTGAGGGGGTTAATTAAAAGCTTATGGGGGTCTGTATTGACCCCCATGAGTGACAATGTTAATGAGGGGCTTATAGGGGTCTATATTGACCACCGTGACTGAGGGAGTAAATTAAGTGCTTATGGGGGTCTATATTGACCCCCATGAGTGACAGGGTTAATGAAGGGCTTATAAGGTCTATATTGACCCCCATGAGTGACAGGGTTAATGAAGGGCTTATGGGGGTCTAAATTGACCCCCATGAGTGACAGGGTTAATTAGGGGTTTATGGGGGGCTGTATTGACACCCATGAGTGAGGTGGTTAATTAAGTGCTTATGGGGGTCTGTATTGACCCCCATGAGTGAAAGGGTTAATTAAGTGCTTATGAGGGTCTGTATTGACCCCCATGAGTGAGGGGTTATTGAAGTGCTCATGGGGGACTGTATTGACCCCCATGAGTGACAGGGTTAATTATGGGTTTATGGGGGTCTGTATTGACCCCCATGAGTGACAGGGTTAATTAAGTGCTTATGAGGGTCTGTATTGACCCCCATGAGTGAGGGGTTATTGAAGTGCTCATGGGGGTCTGTATTGACCCCCATGAGTGAAAGGGTTAATGAAGGGCTTATGGGGGTCTATATTGACCCCCATGAGTGACAGGGTTAATGAAGGGCTTATGGGGGTCTGTATTGACCCCCATGAGTGACAGGGTTATTGAAGTGCTTATGGCGGCCTGTATTGACCCCATGAGTGACAGGGTTAATGAAGGTCTTATGGAGGTCTATATAGACCCCCATGAGTGACAGGGTTAATGAAGGGCTTATGGGGGTCTATTTTGACCCCCATGAATGACAGGGTTAATAAGGGGTTTATAGGGGTCTATATTGACCCCTATGAGTGACAGGGTTACAGAAGGGCTTATGGGGGTCTATATTGACCCCTATGAGTGACAGAGTAAATGAAGTGCTTATGGGGGTCTCTATTGACCCCCATGAGTGAAAGAGTTAATGAAGGGCTTATGGGGGTCTGTATTGACCGCATGAGTGAGGGGTTAATGACGTGCTTATGAGGGTCTTTATTAACCCCCATGAGTGAAAGGGTTAATGAAGTGCTTATGGGGGGCTGTATTGACCCCATGAGTGACAGGGTTAATGAAGGGCTTATGGGGGTCTATATTGACCCCCATGCATGACAGGGTTAATGAAGGGCTTTTGGGGGTCTATATTGACCGCCATGAATGACAGGTTTAATTAGGGGTTTACGGGGGTCTATACTGACTCCCATGAGTGACAGGGTTAATGAAGGGCTTATGGGGGTCTATATTGACCCCTATGAGTGACAGGGTTAATGAAGGGCTTATGGGGGTCTGTATTGACCCCCATGAGTGACAGGGTTAATGAAGTGCTTATGGGGGTCTGTATTGACCCCCATGAGTGACAGGGTTAATGAAGTGCTTATGGGGGCCTGTATTGACCCCCATGAGTGACAGGGTTAATGAAGGGCTTATGGGGGTCTATATTGACCCCCATGATTGACAGGGTTAATTAGGGGTTTATGGGTGTCTGTATTGACCCCCATGATTGACAGGTTTAATACAGGGCTTATGGGGGTCTATATTGCCCCCCATGAGTGAGGGGTTATTGAAGTGCTCATGGGGGTCTGTATTGACTCCCATGAGTGACTGGGTTAATGAAGGGCTTATGGGGGTCTATATTGACCCCCACAAATGACAGGGTTAATTAGGGGTTTATCGGAGTCTGTATTGACCCCCATGAGTGCCAGGGTTATTTATTGGCTTATGGGGGTCTGTATTGACCCCCATGAGTGACAGGGTTAATTATGGGTTTATGGGGGTCTGTATTGACCCCCATGAGTGACAGGGTTAATTAAGTGCTTATGAGGGTCTGTATTGACCCCCCTGAGTGAGGGGTTATTGAAGTGCTCATGGGGGTCTGTATTGACTCCCATGAATGACAGGGTTAATGAAGGGCTTATGGGGGTCTATATTGACCCCCATGAGTGACAGGGTTAATTAAGTGCTTATGGGGGTCTGTATTGACCCCCATGAGTGACAGGGTTTATGAAGGGCTTATGGGGGTCTATCTTGACCCCCATGAGTGAGGGGGTTAATGAAGTGCTTATGGGGGTCTGTATTGACCCCCATGAGTGACCGGGTTAATGAAGGTTTATGGGGGTCTGTATTGACCCCTATGAGTGACAGGGTTAATGAAGGGCTTATGGGGGTCTATATTGACCCCCATGAGTGACAGGTTTAATTAGGGGTTTATGGGGGTCTGTATTGACCCCCATGAGTGAGGTCGTTAATTAAGTGCTTATGGGGGTCTGTATTGACCCCCATGAGTGACAGGGTGATAGTGTATATTTGTTTTCTTTTAAGGACCCGTAACGCGGGAATTTCGAATTTTCATTGCAGCGGGGGTTAATGGGTTAATGCAGGTCTCCGAGCTTATCTCGGATCCCGTGGGGTTTATGCGGGTTTCCAAGCTTATCTTATTAAGTTGTACATGGCTGGGCTTTGAGCCTCGTTTTCGTTTTTTTCGGCAGCCATTTTTTCTCTCGCTTAGGGGATTTTTGTGTGTCTGACTTAAATGGAGGTGTAATTTCACTTTCAGAGGTGTCCCCCCTTGCTGTGGGTACGCGTTTTATGTATTTTTTTGTGAGTATTTGGTGTGTTTTGACTGTTTTTAGGTGCGCGTTATGTTAGTATTTTTCTCGCGTGTGGGTGTTTGTTACGTTAAGGTTGGTTCTGAGGTCGTTTTTTTTTTTTCTAAGTCGTGCGTGTGTGTGTGTTTTTAACAGCGTGTGAGGCGCCTTTGAGCCTCCACCTCCGCAAATGCGGCCCCTCGCTTCGGACAAACACAGCCGACGATGCGCGAGCCCGCAAGCGTTAGCAACAACTCGTATGGTCACAACTATATATGTGATGGTCCTGGCTGGTGTGTATGTACTTGTGAAAGACTATATCAGACACATTCAATATTGTTTCATTGAACCATGTCAGATATCACATATTATATGGATAAATAGAAAAGCATCATCTAGTGGTGATAATGGGTAGTATACAGTTATGGAAGCATTTGTAATTACATATATTCCATAGTTAAATTCTAACAGATAAAAAATTGTATCAGAGCCATTCACTATTGTTACATTCAACGTGTGTGATGAGCTCTCAAGCATCACATAATGCAAAGTTAGAGAGGACACCACCATCTAGTGGTGACAATGGGTAATATACAGTTATAGAATTATTTTTAATTACGTATATTCTATGGACACATTCTACACAATGAGATAAAAAGAGAATTATGAACCTCTACTCATGAACAGTGTTAGCTTCAAAAGTATTATTTTTTTTCTTCATATTTTAATTTTTATTGTTTTTAGAAACAGACAACCAAAACAAAATACATACAGTAAAACAATACTTACATCTAAATCATACACAATCACCCACCTACATACCCCCCACCCACCCCTTGGCAATATTCTCATTATTTGCAGAAGGAGGCAATACCCAAAACCTATTATATATATATAATATAAGTAACATTGCTAAAGGCAACAAAAACAAAAAAATATATATCTATTAACAAAAAGGCCCGGCAAATATTTCTTCGTCCCATCTTGCCCATTTCTTAACCACTGATAATCTTAACTTGGAATCAAAACTTAAATATTCCATTTCATACTGTTTATTCCTTTCCATAGTACTACAAATCTCATTCCATTTAGGCAATTCCCAACTTCTCCATCTCCGTATAATCCACCATTTAATTACCATGAGAACCTGCACCACTATCCCTATTGTTTCTCTAGACCATTCCCTTGGAAAAATATGTAATAGGAAAGCTTCTGGGTTTAAGGTAACTTACTTGCATCCCATACCCACCAACTTGGTGACACACCTTTCCCAAAGCCATTTGATCTTAGCACATTTCCACCACATGTGGCTTTGGGTGCCTATTTCCGAGCACCCTCTCCTACACAGCTCACTATATTTGCTTGGATCTATTTTAGACAGAAGCTCTGGAACTATGTACCATTTTTGTGTAATTTTACAGTGGATTTCTCTGTAAGTTTTACAAATCAAGTTATCTTTTGTTAGCTGATACGCTTTTCCCCAATCCTCCAGATTTTTCTTAATACTAAAATCAGTTTCCCAGCTTTCCATGGCTACAGATTTTCCAGAACTTCTGTACTTGTCTAAAATTTTTAAGCATTTCGACACTGAACTCTTATTACTTGTACTTAATGACAAGAATTTTTCGAGAGGTGTCAAATCCCTGACTGATTTTACATCAAAACATTTTTTTGTTAATATCTTCTTAAGGATCAGAAATTGCAGCCACATTGATAGTGGGACCTCTTTCACTCTCCTCAGTTCCTCAAATTTAATAAAGCCCTAATTTCTGATTTAATCCTTAATTTTATCAATACCCCATTTCCCCCACTCTACCTTATCTATTTCGGGGTGTATATCGTAAATTACTTCCAATGGTGTTAATGGCGATGGAAAAGGGAGCACCTTCAATTTTGAGTTCATTTTGAGCCAACTAGCCCAACATTGTTTCCCTATTCTGAACTCTATCTGAGTCTTAAAGTTGGACAATTTATTATGCCATTGAGCTTGCTGCAGAACTGTTTTGGGGCTTAAGGCTTCTTCTAACTGGACAAACTTGGGTCCTTCCACTCCTTCTGTCCATCTCAGAAAGTGGTACAATTTTATAGCCTCTGCATACTTCCAGAGGTTGATTGCCCCTAATCCACCTTCTATATACTTTGTATTTACTTGGTCTTTACTGACTCTAACCCTATTTCCTTTATATATAAAATGATCTACCACTTTATGAAATTTAGTAATACTTCCTCTGGATATAAATAGAGGGATTGTTCTTAAAACATAAGTAAGTTTCGGTAGAATGAACATCTTAACACATACGATTCTGCCTGACCAGGTTAGGTTTAGCCTCTCCCATGACTTGAGTAGTTTGCACACTGAAACAAAAGTTATTTCCAAGTTATTCTTTAACATGGTAGCAACACACAGAGTCAACTCTATTCCCAAATGTTCTAGTTTATTCTTCTCCCATCTAAATGGAAATTTCTCTTGTAACAAGGTTTTAGTTTCTAAGTTCACATTTAGCCAGATAACCTCTGATTTGGAAGAATTAATTTTATAATATGATAGGCAACCAAAGGTTTTTAACTCCTTCATGAGGTACACCAATGATTCTAGTGGCTCTGATAAAACTACAACTGCATCATCTGCGAATAGAGTGATCTTCGATTCTATAGCTCCACATATGATTCCTCTTATCCTATCATTCTTTCTTATCATTTGAGCCAGCACTTCTATACACAAGTTGAAGATCATTGGGGATAGCGGGCATACTTGTCTCGTCCCATTGCTAATCTCGAACGATTCCAACTGAAAGTCTGTACTATTTATGAAGGCTGAAGGGTTAGAGTATAGCGCCATAATCGCTCTTGACCCGAATTTGCCCAATCCGATTTCTTCTAGGGTACACTTGATAAACTCCCAGTTGAGCCTGTCGAAGGCTTTTTCCGCATCTAACCCTACTGCCACCAACGGGATTTTATTATGTTTAGAGTGTGCCAATATATCAATAAGCTTTCGCAGGTTATCTGTCCCTTGTCGGCCTTTAACAAAACCTGTTTGATCTGACTCAATTAACTGGTCTAAAAGAGGCTTTAATCTTTGTGCTAGTATCTTTGAATATATTTTTATATCGATGTTAAGTAAAGAGATGGGCCTGTAGTTAGCACAATTTGCCAGATCTTTTCCCTCCTTCGGTATCATAATTATTGCTGCTTCTAATGTCTCCTTGGGAGCCCATCCTGAGTCTTTAATTTTGTTAAATACTTTTACCAGATGAGCCCCCAATTCTGGTAAGAATTGTTTGTAATACAGTATCGGGAACCCATCTGGTCCTGGGGATTTTTGGACATCTAAACCAGACACACAGTTCTCGATTTCCTCCAATAATACTAAACCAGACACACAGTTCTCGATTTCCTCCAATAATATCTTCCCATTTAGTAGTTCCTTTTGCTCGTCGAAATTTTTTTTTAGATTTAACTTTTTAAACAAATCCTGTATTTGCCCTTTATCAGGTGTAACCCACCCTGGTTTCTTTTCCAGATTATATAAGGTGGTATAGTACTCTGCCGCAATTCTACCTATTTCAATAGGATCCTTTTTCATAATTCCTTTGTGTCACAACCTACAATGATGTTGGAGTATAGAGAATCCTAGTCCTCTTATCTCCTGTAGGTTTTAGACCTAAGATTTGGGTGGCTCCGACCAATGGACAGTCTTTGTAGATGCAAGAGCATAAGTCCCAGCTCATTGGTAGTTTGCCTGGGAAACCTGGAAGGGCGTCAGAAACGATCTCCTCTACCAGCATATGCCCCTGGGTTAATAATACACCTGCACACAAAGTCTTGATGAAAATTATGAACAACTTTATTTGGAAAACAACATCTTTTAAACAGGCATACAACATTACCTGGAGGGGCTACCTTTAGTCAGACCCTAACTGCCTCTGGCCAATCAGGTAGGGTCCCTATGTGGGAACCATGAGACTCCTTCCCAGGTCCATCCACTAGGCGAGGCCAACTAATTCATTTGGGCTCTGAATCTCCAGGGCAAAGCATACCTTGGTTCTCTTGTGCCCATGCTATGAAGGCTGAGAAGCCTCAGGCCATCCCATTGTTTCTGGGTGCCTGCCTGTCTGCTCTCCAGCTGTGAGCTCCCCATTGTTAGTACTCTGCTGGACACTTAGCTAATGGGATTAACAGGATTTTGGGAACAAAGGAGGTTTGGCTGTATTCAACGGCTTCCCCTCTACAATATAATAACATACTAATATAATAACATACATTCATATTTACAAATATAACACCCAATGTTTCACCCACATACAACCAATATATCCCATTAGATCCCTCACAGGATACTCATTACAATGAGCCTAAACATGGAAGGGATGGGAATATGCCAAGGGGCAAACCCACAATACTTTATCCCCTAGACCACAAAATAACAATACAACCCTGCAACAGTATAACAGGGGATCTGCGAGCCCCAAACCCCACTAGGTACAGATGTAGGTATCCTGTACTCCAGTTGTCTTCTACATGGCCATGTGGAGAGTAGAGTCCGATCATAAAATGGCTCCTAGAGGTGACCACTGCCAGTCCCAATATGGCTGCCGCCTGAGCCATGAACTTTGTCCAAACACAATATGGCCAGTGGGTGTGGCCTCTGCTGCCAGTCCCAATATGGCCACTGGCTGATTCATGACAAACATTCCCCAAGCGTGGCAGGGAACATCCAAGATTTTCCCATGCTACGCTGATAGTCATGAATCTGCTGGTTTGGCCAGGACCGCTGCATGCTAGGCAAGTTCATGTCGGTGAGCACACAGTCCCAAGGTGCAGAGTAAAGACCTCCCCCAGCCCTTGGCCTTGCTCCCACGGTATAGAGCAAATTGCTCTTCCCATGCAACCCCCACCCAAATAGTCCAGGATCCCATCTCTCCCTTTTTGGCAGCAGCATGGAAGTCACTGGGGACACAGTGGGTTACACCCATACACTCTTCTGAGGCAAAACAGTATTTTTGGGAGCCCCATAAAACAACCCCTGTCCCATAGCAACCCCTTTCCCTCCAGCCATTCCCCACAGCTGGGCTGGGGTCTCTAAAACAGTCTCTGGGCCTATGGGATTGCAAGGGGGCAGTCCAGTACCTCTCTCAGCAAAATCATTATTGTTGGGAGCCCAATAACACAATAACTGCAGTAAAGTACATACCGGTCTGCGCATGACTCCAGTGTCCCTGATGGAGTCCGGACTTGGATGCTCTGTTTGCTCTGGCTCCTGGAAATCTGTATCTTTGGACAGACCCTCCTGGTTTTCTTCCCCTGGGTCTGTCTGTGTTGCAGCCTGGAGAACTACGCTGTTCCCACACTGGCTGTGCTTTGGGGCCCTCAGCTGACCCTCTTCTTCTGTTATCTTTTGCTTGGCAACTTGGGCCTCATCCTTTGTGGATTCCTGGGCCTTCTGAGCTTTGTCTGCTCCAGAGTTTGTATTGGACTCCTGGAAACTGGTGATCTCGGGCAAGTCCTCACTACATCCACAATCCTTTGGGGTGCCGCAATGCACCCATGGCTCTTTCTCACAGGCAGGCATGGCTATCCCTAGCCCTGGTGCCACTGCCTCCTCCTGTGTGAGGTCCGGTTCCCTGTAGCTAGGAACCAGTTCCTTTCCCTCCCCACAGTCTCTTAAATAGCAATCCTGAGCCCCTGCCTCCATGAGCAGTTCTGGCCCATACACATTGCCTAGAACTTCTGAGGGCAGACTTAGTTCATCTTGCCCTACCTGTTGAGCAGTTACTGGGGTTTCTGCCAGGATTTGTGCTGGAAGGTAGTCCTCAGGTGAGACCTTTTCCACATCCGGTACCTCAGGCGTGACGCATTTAGAGAAACTGTGCTCAGCTAGCATTTCCTCTGGGATTAAGTCTCTTGGGGTATCAGGGGACAAACATGGGTTATCTGACCCCACCCAGGGAACATTCCCCTGGGTCTCTGGCTCTTGGAGCTGGTGATTTGGTCCCAAGCTGACTTTACCATCCCTTCTAGGCTCTGACACAGTCTCTGCATTTTTTAGGGGAAAAAAGTCTCCATTCCCAGGAGGTGGTACAGGGGCAGGGTTTACCCCTTCCCCCTCCTCCTGATACTCTGACACATCCCACTCAGAGAGCTCTTCTAGGCAACTCTGACCTAGTTCTGCTTTCTGGGCCTCAGACAGCCCAGGGCACGGCCTTGTATATGTGGTCGCCTCCATTTTGCTTACCCACATGCGCTCTTTCCATATTCTCTGGCACATCTGGTCAAGCACGCAGCCCACATCTTGTGCTGTTAACTTTTCTGGAAAAAAGTGTCTGGCTTATTTAAACCGTCTTTTTGCTTCTTTTGTAATATCCGTCTGTTCCATTCTTGGTCTTTCTGTGGAGTCTCTCACCAATGCCACCAATTGTCACAACCTACAATGATGATGGAGTATAGAGAATCCTAGTCCTCTTATCTCCTGTAGGTTTTAGACCTAAGATTTGGGTGGCTCCGATCAATGGACAGTCTTTGTAGATGCAAGAGCATAAGTCCCAGCTCATTGGTAGTGTGCCTGGGAAACCTGGAAGGGAGTCAGAAACGATCTCCTCTACCAGCATATGCCCCTGGGTTAATAATACACCTGCACACAAAGTCTTGATGAAAATTATGAACAACTTTATTTGGAAAACAACATCTTTTAAACAGGCATACAACATTACTAGGAGGGGCTACCTTTAGTCAGCCCCTAACTGCCTCTGGCCAATCAGGTAGGGTCCCTATGTGGGAACCATGAGACTCCTTCCCAGGTCCATCCACTAGGCGAGGCCAACTAATTCATTTGGGCTCTGAATCTCCAGGGCAAAGCATACCTTGGTTCTCTTGTGCCCATGCTATGAAGGCTGAGAAGCCTCAGGCCATCCCATTGTTTCTGGGTGCCTGCCTGTCTGCTCTCCAGCTGTGAGCTCCCCATTGTTAGTACTCTGCTGGACACTTAGCTAATGGGATTAACAGGATTTTGGGAACAAAGGAGGTTTGGCTGTATTCAACGGCTTCCCCTCTACAATATAATAACATACTAATATAATAACATACATTCATATTTACAAATATAACACCCAATGTTTCACCCACATACAACCAATATATCCCATTAGATCCCTCACAGGATACTCATTACAATGAGCCTAAACATGGAAGGGATGGGAATATGCCAAGGGGCAAACCCACAATACTTTATCCCCTAGACCACAAAATAACAATACAACCCTACAACAGTATAACAGGGGATCTGCGAGCCCCAAACCCCACTAAGTACAGATGTAGGTATCCTGTACTCCAGTTGTCTTCTACATGGCCATGTGGAGAGTAGAGTCCGATCATAAAATGGCTCCTAGAGGTGACCACTGCCAGTCCCAATATGGCTGCCGCCTGAGCCATGAACTTTGTCCAAACACAATATGGCCACTGGGTGTGGCCTCTGCTGCAAGTCCCAATATGGCCACTGGCTGATTCATGACACTTTGGAATCTAGAAATTTCACTATCCTTTTGTTGCTCCGCTTTTTCCTAATAAGGTCCACTAGTGATTTATTTGCTTTATTGCCTAGATGATCATTTTTTATTTTTAGCTCCCTTAACTTCTTATCTATTTGACTTTGTAAGATCATATTTATCTGTGCTTGTATCTTATAGATTTGTTCCATCAACATGTTATCCTGGCATTTTTTGTTGGCATATGATAGCTTATAGAGTTCTAAATATAAATCATGAAGCAATTTCCCCCTGGCCCTCCTCTTCTTAATCATTCTTGTTTTCAAAATACCCCTCATATACGCTTTATGCGCATTCCAAATACTTAAATCTGAGGTTATAGAGCCACTGTTAACTCTAAAGAACTCTTCAATTACTTCCTTAATTTCTTTTTTTTCTTCTATTGTATAAAATATTTTCTCTTTTTTTTCCATTGTTAGTCCCCCGACCTTGCAGTACTATTTTTACCAGGGCGTGGTCTGACCATGATATAACCCCTACCTCCACATCATCCACTTCTCTCCATGTCTCTATGTCAACCAGTATGAAATCAATCCTTGTGTATAGACTATGTCTCGGAGAATAATATGTATAGTCCCAGACCTCAGGATTTTTTAGCCTCCAAGAGTCATATAGTTTGTATTTCAACAATATCTCATTAAATCTTCTAGACAATCTTTCCAGAGCCAAATCGCTCATCCTTAAGCTCCTATCAATTTTTATGTCCGGGGACCATATTCAAATCCCCTCATATAATAAGCTTACACACTTTTAGTTTGGAAATTATTTTTAAGCACTTACTCAAAAAGCTTATTTGATTCACATTCAGAGTATATACATTGGCAATTGTAAATGACTGACCATTTACCTGTCCTAACCAAATGATAAATCTCCTTTCTCCATCATATTCTACATGGTCCGTTACAATCACATTCTTATCATGAAACAAAATAGCAACCCCTCTACCCTTTTTCCTGAAGCTAGACAAGAAACCCAACTCAAACTGTTTGTATCCTATCCTTTCCCCTTTACCCAGTGGGTTTCTTGTAGACAAATAACATCCAATTCTTCTTTTATAAATTGACGGAAAGCACAGTGCCGTTTGCCGGGTGAATTAAAGCCTTTAGCATTTTGCTATATCACTTTTAACATCAAAGTGACTTACTTGATAACCTCCGAGTCCCCTCCTTCCCTATCATACAATTTTTATTGCCTTCACTTCCCCTCCCCTTCCAACAACATACAAACACCACACATACCGTTTCCTCCCGATGGCAAGAAAAACGTAATGCCATCTTTTAAGATGTCTGGTCCTCGGGGGCAGAGAAAAAACGTTAAAAAGAAAAAAAAAAACCCCGGCAGAACCTTGGGAGTGCGCCCGTTGCCCCCTCACCCTACTCCTAGAAGCACTCGACCACACATTAAATATTTCCTTCACGTCCAAAACTTTTGATTGACCCTACAATAGAATATTAAAACATTTCCCAAAGTTGTCTCGGACAAGTAGCATATTTTATACATTTTATTTTCCTTTTTTTTCCCTTTCTCTTTATTCACCTACGTACTTCACTTTCACTTTCCCGTTTTACCGCCTCCATCGAAAGTGGGGCCTTTCCCATGCCCTTTCGTGTCTTCTTTTTCTAATTTGAAACCCCACTTTTCCAAGCACTGCACACCTTCTGCGACTGATTTGATCACCTCAGTTTGGTTACCTTTAGTTATAATTAGTTTAACAGGGAACCCCCATTTATATAATACCTTTTCTCTTCTGAGCACTTTAGTAATAGAACTTAATTCTCTTCTTTTAGCTAAAGTTTCGCTTGAATAGTCTTGGTAAATTTCTACCTTTTCGTAAGGGCTCTCAAACTGTCTTTTTTCTCTACTACATTTAATTATCCGTTCTTTGAAGGTGTAATTTTGTAACTTTACTATTACATCCTGTTCTCTCCGCCCTATCAGTCTCCTAGGTAATGGGAGCCTATGTATCTTCTCAAACTTACCTTGCAAAGTGTTATCATTCCCTGTGATAGATTTGAAGAACTCATTCACGTACTCGCCTAACTCATTGTCCAGGACCTTCCCTGAAATCCCCCTCAGCCTTAAATTATTCCGTCTAGAGAAATCTTCGACTCTACATAATTTGTTCTTGAGACTTACGACTTCATCCTCAAGCATCCCAACTTTGGTCTCTAATCTCTGATAATCCTCCACAAGCTTTTCTTGTTTGCCTTCCAGCTGGCCAATTCTCTCTAGTAACGCATTCACTGCTTTTGTATTCTCTGTAACCTCTAATAATATATCTTTCCTAATTCTGTTTTCAAAGTTATAGAACAACCTTTCCATTGCCTCTACAGTTAATGCTTCTGATTGACCTGTGTTCAATCTATCGGGGAGGTCTACTATCTCTGATATATTAACGTGTTCATTGTTTTCTGTGTCTGCTTGGGATATATTCGATTGAGAGCTAGATAAATTTACTTTTTTCCTTTTCACTGTTTCTCTAGTTGTTAATGGGCTTTTTAAAATAGCACCCTGCAATTTGGTACCTTTACCCTTGTTTTTACTTCTTGCCACTGACACATCCTTCCTTATCATGTTTGCTTATTTGTCCCGCTTCAGTTACCCAACACAGATAACGTTTTAACTACACCCCCTGTAAGTTTTCCCTTTTGGCAAGCACCTTGTCCTCTCTTTTTTTCCCTTTCCTTTCTTCTTTCTTTTTCCCCTTCCCCTATTCTCTCTTCTCTTAACACAGAATATACAGGTATGCTATTTAAAGGTTGCAGACAAATGGAAACACTATACAATGCTACAAGTACACATAATAATAGAAAATAAGGAATAGCAAATGTTACAATCATACAATCATAATTTTTTATGCATTTTTCAGCAGCAGTCCCCTGGATCCACATGGCTTTATTTACTTCAATTTACTAGAGTTTTTTTCTTCTTATCTGCCGCCGCAGCCTAAGTTTAATAGTATCCACTGCTGCCTTATTGACACTTTACAGGCAGCTGACCAGTTTAAAGCAACAGTCAGATTCGAATCTAGTGACTGAAATCAGAATTACAAGCTTGACAGGAACAGCCACATAGAAACTGAAACAGCCAGCTGGATGGTCGCCATAACAAGCCTGATAGAAACAACAAATACCAGCTATTGGTTGGCTAGAAATGTCAGGCAAAACAGACACAACAGTATGTAATCAGCACACAGGATACATACTGCGAGAAAAAATAAAAAGAAATTTATGCTGCAGGATGGGATCTTCAGACTACATATGATTAACAGCAGGATAGAAGCAGCAGGGTAGGATCCGCCGGCTAAATTAACTCGGCAGATAACTTAATAACAGCAGGATAGGGTCAGAAAGCTGAGTAACTTTACTAGCCGGATTTAAACTTCACTGTTGCCCCCAGTCCCAAAACCACAGAGCTAGTCCTTTAAACGGTTTCTTTGAGTATCATGTAGCCTTCCTCATTTGGGGCTGTACTATTCCCCTGCTTTACTCCAATTGCATCCAATAAAGTTGGTCACATAGCCCTCTGGCGGTTTATTGCTCTTCTCTGTAGATATCTTTTAAACACACTATGTGATACACAGGTCTCCAGACTGGCAGTGTAACCAAAAATGTACAAGCATACAGTGTCCAAATATAGAGGGAGGATTTCTGGCTAGGAATGGCTCATTTAATTGACTAACACGTTAAATTTTCACAAGACTTTATCACAGGGCATTTCTTAATAAGCCCCCGCCTGCAAGCAGTTCCTTATGGCTGTTTACTGCTCTTCTCTGTAGATATCTTTTAAACACACTATGTGATACACAGGTCTCCAGTCTGGCAGTGTAACCAAAAATGTACAAGCATACAGTGTCCAAATATAGAGGCAGGCTTGCTGGCTAGGAATGGCTCATTTTATTGACTATCACTTTAAATTTTTGCCTGCAAGCAGTACCTTATAGGACTTATGAGCCATCAATCTAACTAGACTTAATTAAATGTCTAGCTGATGTCCATACACTGAGCAATCTCTTACAATAGCAGCAACTTGCAGCAGTGAGCCAAATCACTATTAAGCAGAACTTACAGTTTTCCTGTTGGATCACCTTCTGAACATACACAGGAGCTGCAAACTGCTAGCTGCAGCCATCCTTGAATCTGCTCTCTGCTGTATCACACATGCTCCTTGCTTCTTTGTATCCTTCATACGGTGCAGGTCTGCAGGCTTGTAGCTGCTTGTAGTGAGGAAGAACTACCAATACTGCTGCATCCTCACTGCCTCTTCACTGGCTTGACCGGCCTCAAGCTCCTCCGCTTCTGGTTCTTCTAGGCTCATTAGACTGAACACAGAGAGTGCTTACACAATCATGCAACGGGCGCACTCAGCTCCCTCGTCAGTGCTCACTCAGCACTTCCTGGGAGTGGCCTCATCCTCTATACTGTCTATACTTCAAAGGTATTATAACATCATCAAAAGTGATGTCAATGTGTTCAAAATGGAGCTGATTGTTTTGAGTTATGAGGTAAGAGTCATCTCATGTTGTTGTGAATGTGACATAATAAAATTGTACAAGTATATTCATATAGTGTAGTGAAAAATCCAGAAAATATCAGCTAGGAATGTATTCTTGAAATATAATTCTAGAGTATATGAGCCAGAAATTGATTCTTACATTGACAGTACAGAGGGTAAAGTTTTTGATATTACACCATATCCCTTAAATATAAATACTTAAGAGTGTACCATGATAGATAAGCTTATGTCTTAGATAGGAGCTAAATGCAAAAAGGCATGTTTAATCTGAGAATGAAGAGTGATATATTAAAGCAAGTATGAACTAACACATAGTACGGGAGTAATTCATGAATTATTCGAAGGAGGATATTATAGAAACATGATACAGAATGTGTGATAGTATGCTAGGTCTTATAGAAACACACTGAAGTTATTACTTTCGTTATGTCCGCCCGGTGCAACTGTGTTTAAAAGTGCTACCCACTTGCTTTCAGCCTTCAGTAATTCTAATTCTAAATTCTCCTTTCCTTATTCCCAGGCTTATCTTTTGTAACACCCAGCATTTGAGAATAGGTTTAGAGCTATGTTTGTCGTGGAAATGTCTTGCAACAGAGGTGAGGGTTTTACCCTTAGCTGTATCAGTTATGCTGTTGCGTCTGTTACCCAGATGTTCTTCAAGTCTTTTTCTGAGCTCTCTGCTTGTGATTCCAACATACCTTAGTTGGCAGGGGAATTCTAAGCAGTATACTACCGCCGATGTACAGCAGTTGTATAGGCCTTTAATACGAGTCGTCTATCCTGTTCTGTCATCTATTTTGTCTATTTTATGCATGATTGGGCAGAATTTGCAGTGTCCACACCTGATAGTCCCATTGGGTAGTGATTTAGAGTTTTTCTTTTTCTTACAAAAGTGACTTTGGACCAGATGATCTTGTATGTTTTTAGATCTTCTCCAACCGGTGTCAATTTTGTCACCAATCATGGTTGCTACTTGAGAGTCTGTTTTCAGAATGTTGACATGTTCATTCAGAATTTCTTCAACCTTCCGCCAGTCCTCATTGAATGTGGTAATGAACTGAACAGTCTCTTTAGTGTTGAATCTTTTCTTTGGGGATAGTAGTTGTTCCCTCTGTGTGTGAAGTGCTCGTTAATATGCCTTTTTTTTATGGAGGTATTACTGTACAGTCTATCCTGTATTTAATGGTGGTCCATTAATATCTATAACATATGCTTACTCATAGCAATAAATTGTGTGCAGATTACAGGAAATATTGATCATCATAACTTACTCACATATCACTGTATTGACAGTGTATACAGTACGTAGAGTAACTCAACTATACAAAGTGTTTATGTATGTCTGTCATTAGACCTTCATTATTTGTGTTATATTAATTAACACTATTATCTATCTAAACTGGGAGACAACCATTTGTTTTTAATATTAATTTTAAAATCTGTTGTTTATTTTTTTTAATATATTCAAATCAATAAAAGCTATATTTTATTTAAAATGGTGTGTGGTCTGGATTATTTCTCTCTATAACAGACATTGGATTTTTTGTTTGTTCTAATCACCATTGGATTTAAAGGTGTATAGTAACATAGTTACATAGTAATTAAAAATGAACAAAGACTTTTTTAGTCCATCAAGTTGAACCTTTTAAGATCTCCTCTGATCTGCACTATGTGGTTTAGTTGTTAATTGATCCAGAGTAAGGCAAACAGAAAAAAACAAACAAGTGAAACTTAGCCAATCGTCTCAAAAGGGAAAAAAAAAAGAATTCCTTCCTGACCCCAGACACTGATGTCAATGTGTCCAAAATGGAGCTGATTGTTTTGAGTTATGAGGTAAGAGTCATCTCATGTTGTTGTGAATGTGACATACTATTTAAAATTGTACAAGTATATTCATATAGTGTAGTGAAAAATCCAGAAAATATCAGCTAGGAATGTATTCTTGAAATATAATTCTAGAGTATATGAGCCAGAAATTGATTCTTACATTGACAGTACAGAGGGTAAAGTTTTTGATATTACACCATATCCCTTAAATATAAGTACTTAAGAGTGTACCATGATAGATAAGCTTATGTCTTAGATAGGAGCTAAATGCAAAAAGGCATGTTTAATCTGAGAATGAAGAGTGATATATTAAAGCAAGTAAGCTATTCTATTCCCTTCAGTCCGGGGGCTCCGGCAGGCTTGCGGCCGGCGCCTTGTTATCCCTTGCGGCCGCTCGCGCCGGAGGAAAGGCTTTGATCTAAAACGGCCGCAAGAGTTTCAGCCGCAAGAAAGCCCCGGTTGCTATTCAATTGCTACAGGAAACCTCTCTACAAGGCTAAAAGTGTGCCGCAGCTTACTTGCAGCAAAAAGGTCACGCTAGCACCAATTAAGCACATAATAAAGCCCAAATAAAGCCATCCTGCACTCTGAGGAGACTATAAAGTGATTGTAGGTGTTAGCAAAAATAGCACAACATTCCCCTATACTCAAATCCGTAATTTTTGTATTTGCAAATTCTTGTCAAATATACGTGGACAAAGTCCCGAGGGCTTGGAGCACCTCAGACCCGCAAAGGCTGCGGGATTAGCCTCCGTCAAGTCCGGAAATGGGTAAAATAGACCTACGGGTCGTAAAGGGCTAACTTACAAGTCATAGCATCGAAAAGCTATTCTGTACTTTTATTAAAAGGGAAAGTGACGTTTGGTTTCAGAATTAATAGCTCAACATTCCCCTACTCAAATGCGCAAATAAAGATATTTAACTTCATCTATCATGCAAGCCCGCACAGGTTTGAATAACAAGCTACGGGCTTGGAGGGCAATCATCCGCAAAACCCGTACGTGTTTCACTAAGAAGCTACGGCCAAGTCTCAAGCCCGTAATTCTGAAATCAAACCTGAAATCAATTAACCAATAGGAAGATGACAATCAAGGGCACAAATAGTTTAAAAGGGAGTGAAATTCGTAAATCTGTGACTGTGTTGTATGCTGTGCAAGTGTACACACAGGTCTTGGAGTTGGAGGTTTTGGCACAGAAAGAGAGAGAGGAGGAGAGATGGAGGGAGAAGGCAGTGAAGGGAGAGGTCAGGGAGAGCAGGGCCCCCAGCCACAGGCTGGCCAGCAAGCTGCTGCTGCTGCACGCAAAAAGGCAGCAAATTTCACCAGCCAGGAGATAGAAACACTGGTTAGAGGAGTGCAAGCCCGACACTCCATCCTAACCGGTGGGAGTGAAGTGAGGCCCAGGCAGAGGACAGATGCCTGGAAGGAGATTGCGGCTGAGGTCTCCTTGCTGGGGTATGCCAATCGTACCTGGCAGTCTGTCCTGCACCGGTTTCAAGACTGCCGTATTGATGTGAAAAAGAAGATGGCCAATGAGGCCAAAGCAGCACGTGGAACCGGTGGTGGGCCGCCAGAAACGTTCACATACCCCGGTTGGGAGGCCACAGTCCGCGACATGATCCAGCCAGCGTCAGTCGTGGGCCTCCCTAGCCTGGTGGACTCCGGTCGGTCTGAAAGCCTGCAATGTGAGTACCATGTACACCTTAACACCCTCATATGTACGCTCATGTACCCCACACAGATAGATAACTGACGTTGAATTGCACTGTAAGATATCTGGTTGTGACTACAGATATATGAGGCTGCAAAAATCATGTAAATCCAGTGTAAAGAAATATACTTGTCAGAATTGTTAGCAATGAAATATATGTCCAATACCTCCTCCCACAACTGATTCTGATACCGTTTTGCAAATCTATTGATGTTACTGTTATGTTTGCTGTTGGTTCCCAGTGCATATTAAGCATACATGACAACTCTATTGCAATTGTTTTTTTATTGTCATGAGTTCCCCTGTCACACTCGACTCCATGTTAAACTGGCCCATCCCTAGCTGTTTGGCTTAACCCTCCTACTGCTTAGAATTCATGTACATTTTGATTATAGGTATAGCGGATGTATCCTGTTTTATGTGGGCATTTTAGTATGTGCTGGAAGAGTGCCGCCGCCGACTCTAGGGATGCGGCTGCGCTTGCGTCCCCATGTAGCCGTCAAAAATAGTTGGTACACCCAAAGCCCCTAACCCTCTAACCCTAACCCCCTAAACCCCACTTTCTAACTCTAACCCATACCCCCTAACTGTAGCCAGAACCTGAAACCCATAACCACTTACCTGGCCTGCTGGGCTGGCGTAGCTAGAGTCGTTGGCACTTCCAGAGATGCGCACATACAACAGGATAGGTCCGGTCTAGCTGGTACATCCCCATGAGAGTACATGTATGGATGTGCACACTGCAGCATATGCGGATACAGACTCTGATGGACTGCAAGTTTGTGTCGTGTAACAGCATAATCTGGACCATGTTACATTAACATGTTAACTCACATTGCTGAGGATTGGTCACAGATTGGTCTGTCTCACACACTGGCCAACAGATTCAGATAAGCACGTGTCCTAATTAACTGCAGTTGGCACACCGCACCAGCATTACATATAGTCATATGAGCCATGGGCCCTTTCCTGTTATTTGACAGTGACTGCTGGTAGCAGCAGTGAGCAGCCTCTACATGTCACAGCATTTTCCTGGAGATTATATAATCATGCATATTTAGTGGGTTATGGTGTTGTTAAGGTAAGGGGTTCGGATAAGTGTGAGGGCTAGTGCTTTTGGGCTTCTGTGTAAGTTGAAAATGATGTATATAACAGCGGCAGCGCCATCTATCAGCCCCTTGGTCCAACTGCTGCTGCCAGCAGTCGCTGTCACATAACAGGAAAGATCCAGCCAGGATCCACAATACTAATGATGCAGATCAATTTTGATTAGCGTCAAACATTCACAGCCAATTACAAGTCACTCTGATCTCAGAGATATGGAAACAACAATACTCAAATCAAAATCTTGTCTCATTTCAGTACCATCCAGGCGTCCCCTGCCTCCGCAGGTTCCTGCACCTTCTGAAGATGCAGGACCACCTGCAGCAACCTCACCTGTAGCAGGGCCCTCGTATCAAAGTCCGCCTGGTCCATCCACAAGGTGCCATCAATTCCCTCCAGCCAGGATAATGGCACCGCCTGGCTCCCAGCCAATGTGGGCTGGACAAATGTGGGGCCACCCAATGTGGTCCCATTCCGGTTGGGCCCACAATATGGATCCCCAATCAATGGTGCCCTGGAGCATGGGCCCCCGGCAGGGCATGTGGCCCCCGCAGGACCAGCAGGCCACTCTGGCCACTCCGGCCCAACAGGCCCCGCAGGCCCATACAGCCACTCTGGCCACTACCGCCCAACAGGCCCCGCAGGCCAATACAGCCACTCTGGCCACTCCGGCCCAACAGGCCCCGCAGGCCCATACAGCCACTCTGGCCGCTACCGCCCAACAGGCCCCGCAGGCCCATACAGGCACTCTGGCCACTACCGCCCAACAGGCCCCGCAGGCCCATACAGCCACTCTGGCTACTACCGCCCAACAGGCCCCGCAGGCCCATACAGCCACTCTGGCCACTACCGCCCAACAGGCCCCGCAGGCCTATACAGCCACTCTGGCCACTACCGCCCAACAGGCCCCGCAGGCCCATACAGCCACTCTGGCCACTACCGCCCAACAGGCCCCGCAGGCCCATACAGCCACTCTGGCCACTACCGCCCAACAGGCCCCGCAGGCCTATACAGCCACTCTGGCCACTACCGCCCAACAGGCCCCGCAGGCCCATACAGCCACTCTGGCCACTACCGCCCAACAGGCCCCGCAGGCCCATACAGCCACTCTGGCCACTACCGCCCAACAGGCCCCGCAGGCCCCGCTGGACCAGCAGGCCCAGCCAGCCACTCCGGCCCCACAGGCCCCGCAGGACCAGCAGGACCAGCAGGCCCAGCCAGCCACTCCGGCCCCACAGGCCCCGCAGGACCAGCAGGTGACTCCGGTGAGGCAGGACACACCAGTTAGCAGTGCCTCCACCCAGAGGACACAGTGGTCTGGGTCGCTGCCAGTTAGTCCTGCGCTGTCAGCGGCCCAGTACCAGGATTTCCTGGCTCATCTCCAGCATAAGCGTGAGCAAAATCAACAATTCATGCTGGAGATGAGAGGCCACGATGCCAGGAAGCTGGAGGAACGGAGACGCCAGAATGACCGGAACTTTGAGGAGAGGAGACGCCAGTCAAAATGAACGTATGTTCCAGGAGGTGAGGTGGCATAATCTTCTAATGGAGGAGTACGCCCGAAGGCCTGAAATGGCCCGAGAAGGCCAGCACCAAGACCGGGCTACCCCTTCAAACTCACCACCTTCAACATCACAGACCCTGTCCCCAGCATCCAGGCCCGGAAGAGCCTCAAAACATTCGAAGAGGTCGGGGTCGGCCTAGGGGAACATTTTCAAAAGGCCAGGAGAGCCAGGAAACACACAAGCAGAAGCGGAAATAGGTGAGAACATGTTTATGTTGCATATAGAAGCAATTGATGTCCAGGATCTATTGACGTTGAGGTGTTGCAGTCAATGCGTATATTGTTCTAATTGATGTCTTGTTCTTATCTCTTTAGGTTCCAATTTCTTGATGTTCTGGATTTTCTGCCTCCCGTTTTTTTATTTTTTATTTACATCTTTGAAGTATAAGATTAAACATTATGCTCACATTATCATTGTTTGTTTTCGTTTGTACTGTACCATGATTGGTAAGCACCACATGAATGCTACACACCAACGTTATTGGATTAGTACATACATCTTCCTTCAATATACCAGCCCTGTGTTAATGTAGGGTTGGGGTAACAGCCACTAGTGCAGCTGAGGGTGGAGGTAATATTCATGAGTTTGATTACAGTAACGGTGATGCATGATATTCGTGTTTCTGACACATGGATAGATTAATTCAGGGGAAATATCAAAAGTGAGTCCACCCCTAAGTGAAATTGGTGATTATTTTGTGTGGCCACCATTATTTTCCTGCACTGACTTAACCCTCATGGGGATGGAGTTCCCCAGAGTTTCACAGGTTGCCACTGGAGTCCTCTTCCACTCCTTCATGATGATATCATGGAGCTGGTGGATGTTAGAGACCTTGCACTCCCTGTAACAGAGTTGGAACACGCAGTCCAATATCTCCGCTGGTATACGGTACAATATCCAAGAAGCACTACAGTCTCACCATTCCCAACCTCCAATATTTGCCCACACTCAATTGGGAGTCAAATGAATACTGACTTTATTTTGTTGGGCAGAAATATATATATACACATCTCTTCCCACAGGCAATACACACATCCCCCATAGTTGGCCACACAATACACATTGAGGGACAACAGGTGGGTCACACCTCCCGGAGACTACCTGGCTACTTTGATACAATCAGACATTGCTTAGATCATCCTTCTTTGTTATGTCTGATAATGAAAACACTTTATACAATAGACTTCCTTATCCTATGATGAGTCTCTGTACTAGGATTATCTATTATGCCAAGGTCTGCAATAGTCTGGGCTAAGATTTTGCAGAGCAGAAAACAACATACATACAGTATAACAGTATGATCCTATTTTAACCATAACCATAAAACAGGGTAAAACAGTGATGGGTTGCGTTACACTCCACACCTTCCATTTGAGGAGTACCCCACAGATGCTCAATAGGGTTTAGGTCTGGTGACCTACTTGGCCAGTTCATCAACTTTTGACCTTCAGCTTCTTTAACCAGGCAGTGGTCGGCTTGGAGGTGTGTTTGTGGTCGTTATCATGTTGGAATACTGCCCTGCGGCCCGTTCTCCTATGGGAAGGATCATGCTCTTTTTCAGAATGTCACAGTACATGTTGGCATTCATGGGTTCCCTCAAAGAACTGTAGCTCCTCAGTGCTGGCAGCATGCATGCAGGCCCAGACCAAACATATATGCATGTGTATATATGTTTTCGCTAATATGTTGTGTGGATTCCCTCTATATGCATTTACCTAATGATGTCAGATGCTGCCTCCCCTCTCTCTGCATCACTGTTTTGGTTCAAAATGATGGGTTCATCTCATATCAATGTTTTTGTGTTCGTTATGACTTATCCATTTATCTCTGGCACTGGGGAGCTACAGTTCATTGAGGGAACCATGAATGAAAACATGTACTGTGACATACTGAAGCAGAACATGATCCCCTCCCTTGGGAGACTGGGCCGCAGGGCAACATAACATAACGACCCTAAACACACCGCCAAGACGACACTGCCTTGCTAAAGAAGGTAAAGGTGATGGACTGGCCAAGCTTGTCGACAGACCGAAACCATATTGAGCACCTGTGGGGCATCCTCAAACTGACGGTGGGGGAGTGCAAGGTCTCTAGCATCAACCAGCTCTGATGTATCATTAAGGAGTGGAAGAGGACTCCAGTGGCAACCTGGGAAGCTCGGGTGAACTCCCTGGCCATGAGGGTTAATGCAGTTCTGGCAAATAATGGTGGCCACACATAATTGACATTTCGTGTCAATTTGGACATTTCAAATTAGGGGTGTACTCACTTTTGTTGCCAATGGTTTAGACATTAATGGCTGTGTATTGAGTTATTGATGGGTCAGCAAAATTACTTTACATTGTAGCAGAGTGTCATTTCTTCAGTGTTGTCACATGAAAAGATATACTAAAATATTAACAACAATGTGACGGGTGTACTCACTTATGTTAGATACTGTGGCCCTCATTTAATTGCAATTTGGCCAATTGAATAGGGCTTGAAATAAGCACATAACATATATTCTATGAAAAATGTTTTAGTTAGTAAACATCTATCCAAAATCAAGGTTTTCACTAACTAAAATCTGTTTGACTCAATATATGTTCTGTGCTTATTTTGAGCCCCATTCAATTGGCAAAATCGCAATTGAATGAGGCCCTGTATGTTCACTATTAAGATGTGAGCCACTTACGGAAACCTGTCTCATTTGTCTGTTTCTGCGTCATATAGATTGTTAATACCAACCTTCCCTCATGGTTGAAATCAGTAATGCAAACACACTGTGAGAATTCTATTGACACTCCTAACTGATGGTGCAGAGCACAGATGTGGAGTCTGAAGGTCCTTATATTGATGTTCCGGAAATGCTATGGTATCAACATTGACGAAGCAGACACAAACAACATCTCGGATAAATCATATTTAATATTTACAGAAATTAACAAGGCAAGCTTGCCACAAAGCCACAGGTTGACTAATCAACACAGGTATGCAAAGGATCATGGTGGAGGGGGGTAGGATACAAAATCCAAGTAACACAGGGAAATAGGGATATGAGAGCAAAATGCAGGCAGGGAAAATTACATTGATATGGATGATCAGGGGATGTACAGTGTATCAACCAACATTAGGCAATATAATAGATCTCATTATTGTTCCGACATATATATAACAGTCAATAAGGAAACACCATAATAATCCAGAATAAGATGATATACATATGGGGAGAGCAAAATGTATGCTTGTGTGTTAAACGGACACTCTGATGCCACATCAGAAGTATAAGTGCTCAATCAGTGAATGCTATGAGCCCATAACGTCAGTTCTCACTCAACAATAAGCAGCACATAGATAACCTTGGTCAAAAAGATGGTGACCTGACCAGGACCATATCAGTCAGATGTTACTTATTCCTGAGAATTTACAACAAACCAGGCAATATCAGTGATAGTTTGTTCTCTGATTGAGCATCTATACTCACTGTTGTTGAATATGCATAACTGAAGATTATCGTAACCTCCTTAACTGTTAAGTCCCAAGCCTGGATTTACTCTTCCCCATATGCACAGGGAGGGTCACATCAGCACTGAAGAAAAGATCTTGAAGGGTTGGTGCTGCAGGCTTCACAACAGTCCAAGTAGAGGAGAGGATAGAATGTCTAAACCAATAGGTACCTATGAATCGAGATAGACTATATGAGCATACACATGCTGTGGATATACCAGGAACATCAGCTGACAGATGTCACATCACATCTGCATTGTATATTGAAATTGTCTCGTGACACATATCGGCTATTCAGTCAAGGTCATCAGATATCAAACTGGATCCAACAAAGCAATGAAATGGACACATGCACATACATGAGGACATTGACATGGCCACGGAATGTCAGGATGTTTATCGTCATGCCTTGTTCTGACCGGGATCTGGAATACAAACACACAAATAATATATTAGTGGAAACCTTACATATGCCATATGAGCAGCCACCAACAGATGTAGGTATGTCGGCACACATGTTAGGCATTGTGATCTCGTACAAGCTAACCATCTGTCCGATGATAATGATGGCCCAGACTAATTTGTCCTGATGTGGGAATATTAGGATTAGTCGAATTCTCATTTATTTGTATTGTGCAAACATATTCCGTAATGCTGTACAGGGGAGAAGAACCCGGACATATACAGTATGTAATATTGACAACGCAAGAAAATGGAGGGCCCTGTTTGGAGCGTAAAGTCTGTTGATAAATGATTTGTTCCCAAAGGCCCACACAAGATTCGAAAATCACCACTTCCAAGTTAAAGTTAATGGACATGGTGAAGAGTAGATAAGGAATAGCAAGGTTAATAAGTAAGTCAGAGATACATAGGAAGGAGGTTGTGTCAAGTAGAAAGATATGCATTAGTCGGAGAGGAAAGGGATCAGATGTAAAGTGCGATGCACTATTATGTAATAAGGTATCTGCCCCACGTGGACAGATAATGTAATCTGCAGATGGGACAGTCAGGAGACACATAGTTTAACCACAGCTTGAGTAGGATTAGCTGATGGGCGAATAAAAGGAGAGAGGTGGTCATGAGAGTTGAAATGAAAATGATGCAGACAAAAAGTCTGAGGAAAAGGCAGGGGATGTGAGGAAGAAGACAAGAGAAAACATAGTGGAAAGGGTTAATTGGGATATTTAGCAGAAGACTTGTGTGACTCAATAAATTAAGGGTAAACAGGGGTGGGTGAGATGAAGAGAGAGAGAGAGAGAGAGAGAGACAAAGGGAGAGAGAGAGAGAGACCAGTGCATCCTGTAATAGAAAGGGAAGATCACAACTATCACACATTGATACATGTTCGGACATCCACATGTGGTTCTCTACCTTGGATAGATCAAGTGGAGTATTCAACGAAGAGATCTGTTCCCCCAGGACACGTCTGCATGGTCCGATAAACATTTCGGACCGCTTCAGCAATACATAGTGGATGTCTTGGGGAAAAGGAAAGTTAGGCCTACATTAATGGAGTTATTAGTCATTTCCTCTCATGCATACATGCACATGTTTCCCGCAAATATTCACTTACAATGTAGACGCCATTGATGTAGCTGATGTTCAGTTGCTGGCATGGTCGTTTCCCATGTCTGTGTGGGTAAACAATGTGTTGACACACGGCAACAGTTCTGTAATGGCAATATGATGAGATGAGTCAGACAATCCATATGATATATTGCACAATGATTCCTAGTTAACACATCCTTGAGACTATTCATGTTATCTGACTGAGAATGCTTTTACCAGCATTCGCTGACAAAGAACAGGGGACATCCCCTCTTTGCATCACATGAGGTACATTTATTATGGTTTACAGTATGCTGGTATGTTCATATATCCAGATTGCTAGGAATTGCATTGACCTCCATGGGATGTGGAATAGCATGATCAGACAATGTGAACATTACTGTTCTGGGCAGATGTTTTCAAATACGATTGTGAGGCCTATATCCATTGACATTGTGGAATACAACAGACCATCCATTTAGCTTAGCTTCTTGAGGTTGGCAGATATCAATATATATGATGTGTATGGGAATGTGCGCATACTTACCATTAACGGATATCAGAGCAGGCTGTATTTGATCCAGTATGAATAATGCGTCACGAGACATATGTTACATCACAAAGCTATCCTCTACTGTGGACTGTTGGATATTCTGGAAGACAATGGGGAAGGAGAAAAGAGATGTATTAGTAACCATAAGCCATGTACATTTGAGTTGGTTGTAATTAGTTTCAGACTTACATGGGAAGTACTCACGAATGACGTGGGCACGTAGTTGTGACCCCTGAACGTTATCCCCACCATCGGGAGGTACTGGACGCTCCGCCGGTTCAAGCGGAGCATCATCAATGTTCCCCAGACAGTTTGCCTGTACTGCTATATTGTGCAGAATACAGCAGGCCATGATGATGTGACAAACCTTCCCTGGTGTATACTGTAGCGCCCCGCCAGTGGAATGTAAACATCTGAAGCGCATCTTCAGGAGTCCAAAGGTGCGCTCTATTACATTCCGGGTTCTGGCATGGGCCGCATTGTACCTCTCCTCCCCCTCTGTGCGTGGATTGTTCACAGGGGTCAACAACCACGGCAAACAACTATATCCTGCATCACCTGAAGGCAACAAAAATGGGAGATGTAGAAATGAATGGGAGTTTGTGCTGCTCATTAAAGCATCTGTAAATATACGCAATGATTAATGTGACGTTAGTTTAGGGATCTCTGGCTTGGAACTTCATACTCCTATGACCACGTCACATCGGGTTAGGCACAGCATCAAGTTACGATGCAATGGCTCAGTCGGCACACCTTCTTTATGGCGCACTGCAAATGAGCTCGGACAATACGGCGCTGCCAGAAGCCGGCGACAGTAGCGCACTGTTGGAAATTGTGTGACAAAATGTGCGTCCATCAAAGAGCGCAAGTTGTAGAATCTATTGACTAATGGGCCAAAACCCTCTAACCCAAACCAATGAGACCCCATGCCTAACACTTACACTCATAATCCAAAGCCTTAGCCCAAAGACCCCTAAGCCTAAAACCCCTAAGTCCACCCTTAAATCCTTATCTCAACTCCTGCGCGCAGATGTTGTGAGCGCTATTGAGGGACTCTATTTTGTCTGTTGTGGCATGCGTCGTTGTGCATTTTTCACGCAACAATGGAATAGCATTACAGTGGAACATGATGTATATTTTAGGGGATCCTTTATGGGTACTCACCCAGTAGCCACCCAGGTGGAGCTTCTCCAGACTCAAAATAAAGATGGTTGGATGACTGACGCAGGATATGGGCATCATGAGTAATTCCCGGGAAGCCTGCAACAACATTTTGTATGCGCATGTCTGCATCACAAACAGCCTGTACATTGATGGAATGATAGTGTTTGCGATTTCGGAACAGCGCTTCTTGCTCTCTAGGAGGTATCTATAGCACCGAGCACATTGGGGATACCTCCCATTCGAAAGAAATCTGCTTTCACCTTCAAGATCTCTTCCCCAGTGTGGGGAAAACTGATGTATCTGGCAGTTTTTGGAACGATAGCATGGAGGAATGTGCTCAGGCACCTTGAAAGGCTTGCTTGAGACATTCCTCCTACTATGCTAGCAGTGTTCTGAAAACTACCAGACGATAGGATGTGTATGGCGGCTAACATCCGTGTCATGCTTGGGATGGCTCTATTGGTCCGTGAGGAAGGCTCCATGTCCTCCCTCAGGACCGCATAGAGCTCCTCCAGGCTGGCACGGGTTAGCCTAAAACGCTCATACACTTCCACATCAGTGAACCCCTCCCTGTACACCCTGGGTGCACGAATCCTCCTGGCAGGCTCCTGGGCCTGCTCACCCCCCTGTGGGTATGGCTGTGCAGGAGCCCCTACTTCATGTGCCACACCCTCTAGGGGTCTCTCATCTGGCCCCCCCATCAGCTGATCACCCACATCAAGGTCCTCCTCCCTGTCTGCAGGTGCCCTCATATCCCCCTGTCCCTGTGCCACTGGAGCTCTCTCCCCTAACTGACCCCCCACCATGACCCTAGGCATATCCTGTGATGAGCCACTATCCTGGCTTGGTTCCGGACCACCATGGATTGCATCAGCACGCTCACCCACATTCACTCCCAGCCGCCCCTCTCTGTCACGCCTCAGCCACTCCACAGTCGCACGCCTGACAGCCCGGTTTCCACTCTGCAACATTCGAAAAAAATATCCATTCCTATGACGCTGCGCTCTCCTCACATAACTATACGCTGCACTCAGGTTGCTGCTATCCATGATGGTTCAGACTTGCTAATTCATGGATGATGATGTGGTTCTATAGCTTGCTAATTACCCCAGATGTGATTATCCGGGTGGATTTCACAAATGGAAAAGCTCACTGGTGTATCTAAGCTTCATCATGTTATGAAGTTCCCTGATTATGGATTTGTTGAGCCATTTTAATTAGTAACCCCTAATATTCTGGCCCACATTTGAATTTGGGCACATGCTCCATGATCTATGTAATGTGGCGTGGAAATATATACAATATTTGTGTTCAAAAATGTAGATGTGATAAAAGAGATGTAAATCAGATAATGTTGATATGTTTAGGGGACACATTCTAGCCTTTCTGAGTGCTAAAGGGTTAATTTGTCCACCATATTGAGGATGTACATGACACAAAAAAAATCTCTTTTATTAACATATTTGATCATTGGGGATTGTTTTTACAGTAATTCGAATGCCTTTTATTGCTTCCTTTACACTTTTAGGGCCCTTTCAGCCCTGTTTCATTACAGTGCCGTAAGTGCATCATGTGGACTTCAACGGATGCGGCCGTAAATTAAATCTAGCCAGGCGCGAATCGCGGCCTTCAGAATGTAGGAAAGCCGTGACGTTTAGGTGCGCACGCAAGCTGGAAGGGGGACGGACCAGCCACGCCCGGCACGAACCATCCAATAGCGGAATCACGCATCGCGCCACAGGTCGCACAGCCAATCACTTATGGGATAGACCATTTGATTGACAGTGGGAGTGAATAAATAGGAATGACACGCGCCCACGCCTCGACTGTGTTGCGATTTCTGACGAGGTAGCACGCGGTTCCAGGAGCTGGTTGTTTGAGAGTTGGTAAGTTGCTTTATTCTAAAGTCGCGGTTTAAGTTCTTTTTACGGGAATCCGTTACTACATTTACGGATGCCGATGTAAAGAAGTACAATTGTGTTTTTTGCTTATTTATAGGTGTTTGGAGGCTTTTGGTTATTTTTGGTGATTATATCCGGCACGTAGGAGTTTGGAGGGAGGTAAGTTGCATTGTATATGCTTTTCATCCTATCAAGCTGTCTTTTATTTGTATGTTTTGCCAATTTCTATATTTACTGAATACACTGGCGAGAGGTACAATTGTTTTTCTTGCTTGTTTATAGGTGTTTGGAGGCTTTTGGTTATTTTTGGTGATTATATCCGGCACGTAGGAGTTTGGAGGGAGGTAAGTTGCATTGTACATGCTTTTCATCCTATCAAGCTGTCTTTTATTTGTATGTTTTGCCAATTTCTATATTTACTGAATACACTGGCGAGAAGTACAATTGATTTCTTTGCTTGTTTATAGGTGTTTGGAGGATTTTGGTGATTATATCCGGCCCTTAGGGGTTTGGAGGGAGGTAAGTTGCATTGTACATGCTTTTCATCCTATCAAGCTGTCTTTTATTTGTATGTTTTGACAATTTCTATATTTACTGAATACACTGGCGAGAAGTACAATTGTGTTTTTTTTGCTGTTGGCCTATAGGTTTGGAGAGTTTGTTGTTGTGGGGAGAGGAGTTTTGTGGAGGGAGGTAAGTTATTTATATTTTTCTGTTTAATATTAGATCTAGATCTCTCTCTTTCAAAATCTCTCTCTATCTCTATCTCTCTCTCTCTCTCTCTCTCTCTATATATATATATATATATATAGAGAGAGAGAGAGATAGATTGATTTTGAGTTTGATTTTGATTGAGTTTGATTTTGAGTTTGAGTTTGATTGAGTTTGATTTTGAGTTTGATTTTGAGTTTGATTTTAAATGAGTTTGAGTTTGATTGAGTTTGATTTTGATTGAGTTTGAGTTTGATTGAGTTTGATTTTGATTGAGTTTGATTTTGAGTTTGATTTTGATTGAGTTTGATTTTGATTGAGTTTGATTTTGAGTTTGATTTTGATTGAGTTTGAGTTTGATTTTGAGTTTGATTTTGAGTTTGATTTTGATTGAGTTTGAGTTTGATTGAGTTTGATTTTGAGTTTGATTTTGATTGAGTTTGATTTTGAGTTTGATTTTCATTGAGTTTGATTTTGATTGAGTTTGATTTTGAGTTTGATTTTGAGTTTGAGTTTGATTTTGATTGAGTTTGATTTTGATTGAGTTTGATTTTCATTGAGTTTGATTTTGATTGAGTTTGATTTTGAGTTTGATTTTGATTGAGTTTGATTTTGAGTTTGATTTTGATTGAGTTTGATTTTGAGTTTGAGTTTGATTGCGTTTGATTGAGTTTGATTTTGATTGAGTTCGATTTTGATTGAGTTTGATTGAGTTTGATTTTGAGTTTGATTGAGTTTGAGTTTGATTTTGAGTTTGATTGAGTTTGAGTTTGATTGAGTTTGATTTTGAGTTTGAGTTTGATTTTGAGTTTGATTGAGTTGTAGATTGAGTTTGAGTGAGATTTCTACACATATTTGCAATACACATAGGTGTTCCAAACTGCTTCTTCAATGGGGCTTGACAAGAACTTTTTTTCAGCCTAGAACAGCAGGACCATGTAGTTCCTACTACCTCTGGTACAGAGGATGGCTTCAGGATAGGTACCATGCCCATGAATATGTGCAGAATATAATGCAGATAGGATATTAGTGGCCTCAGACATGGGCCACTCCCCACACATGATAGAAGCACACAGTAAATAGCCGCATGCCTTGTATATATGCAAACTGTAACTGACCTTTCCACATTGTTTATGAAAGTATTGATCTAGCGTGTTTCATCAGCGCCTCTCAGGTCCAGAGTGAGAGGTGCTGTACACCCCTCCCACTGCTGTCACAGGCTCTGTCCACTTAAGGTTGATTACTGCAGTTAGTTACAACAGTGATATCCAAGCAGAAATAGTGTTAGAGGCGATCAGAATGGGGGACGAGCGTGGAGCAGGCAAACCCACTAAAACATTTCTTTATTTCTCTTTCTTTTCTTTTCAGGTGGTGATGGAGGGAGAGGAGCAGAGGGTGGAGGAGTGGCAGGGAGTCCCGGGGCGTGGAGGTGGGGAAGAGGAGGGGAGGAGTGAGGAGGAGGTAATAGTTGAGGAGGGGGAGGTAGTGGAGGAGGAGGTAGTGGAGGAGGGAGGAGAGGAGGAGGAGGAGGGAGGAGAGGAGGAGGGAGGAGAGGAGGAGGAGGGAGGAGAGGAGGGAGGAGAGGAGGAGGAAGGAGGAGGAAGGAGGGAGGAGAGGAGGAGGGAGGAGAGGAGGAGGAGTAGGGAGGAGAGGAGGAGAAGGAGGGAGGAGAGGAGAGGAAGGAGGAGAGGAGAGGAGGAGGGAGAAGGGAGGAGAGTAGAGGAAGGAGGGAGGAGAGTAGAGGAAGGAGGGAGGAGAGGAGAGGAGGAGGGAGAAGGGAGGAGAGGGAGGAGAGGAGAGGAGGAGGGAGGGAGGAGAGGAGAGGAAGGAGGGAGGAGAGTAGAGGAAGGAGGGAGGAGAGGAGAGTAGGAGGAGGAAGGAGGAGGAGGAGGAGGAGGGAGAGTGGAGAGGGTCCTCATCCCCAGTCTGAAGAGCAAGAGGCTGGCGGCAGGTCCAGGGCCCACAATTATAGCCGGGAGGAGAACAGGGTCCTCCTGGAGGCCATCCGTGCCCGCCCTGTCATCACCTCGGGGGGTAGGGAAGTAAAGGCTGGGCCCCGTGCTACTGCTTGGCAGCAGGTGGTGGATCTGGTGAAAAATGTGGCGGGCCGTGGACGGAGTCTGCGGTCAATAAAGCATCGGTTCGACGACATCAGGGCCGCGGTGAGGAAGAAGATGGTGCAGGAGGCCGAGGGGCGGAGGGTCAAGTACCTTGCCCCGATGCAGCTGGAGCATCAGGCCAGGTGGAGCAGCAGGACCCAGCCTCCATGGCAGGTGAATATGACATACAGCAACATGCCACCACATGTGCATCACACACACTACACATGGCCATGACACTGACATGTCAGCTCCATGAAATAACAAGGGATAGATGGATGCATCATTAAATTCATGAAGCTGACAAATCACTGTCATTCCTGGTCACCACAACAGTAATCAAGCAATAGAGCAGGTGTGTCGAAACTCGGTCTTGGTGGGCCACACACATGGCTGGATTTGATAACCCTGCTGCGCACAGGTGAGTCAATAGCTTCTTCATTCATCCTGATTAACTCACCAGTGCACAGAAAGGATATCTTCCAATCCAGGAAAGAGTTTGAACACCCCTGTAATACAGAGTCCATGTATTGGTGTTCCCGTTCAGCCTATGCAGTTACAGACAGCAGCCGTAATACAGATAGAGTTGTGAGCCGAGAACCATCCAGAACAGAAACCTAAGAATAGATAACAGCTAGTATAAGATAGCTAATCAGAGAATCATCCATATTCAAGGCTAGATGTCAGATAATTAGAAATGAACACATCAATGCCCTAATCAACATACTAATGACATGTACCTTTCTTCTCTATCTCTCAGCATCCAGGAGGAGCTCTGGGTCCTGTGACCAGAGAGAGGAGGCGGGGCCATCAGCAACGTACCAGGATCCTCCAGCACAGGGGGAGGAGGAAAGAAGATCAGAGGGCTCTGGGTCAGAGGATGGGCTGGTCATTGACCTTGCGGGGTCACCTGCCACAAGCCCTGGGCCTATGCCCATCCTCGAAAGGCTTGCTCTGGGGCCCTCATCCGCCCAAGGGACAGCACCTCCTTCCCCACAAAGTGTGCTGGCCTGGTCACCACCGGGCACATTCTCCCCACACGCTCTAGCTGTGGACCTCCCCGCATCACCTCACCACGCCCACCCAGCGGTGTTGTCGCCGCAGAGCCAGGCTGTGCAGGTGGAGACGCTGGCCGTCCTGAAGGAGCTGCTGGCCAGCAGCCAGAGGATCGAGGCCAACCACCTCCGGATGGATGCCAGCATCTCTTCCCTCAGGTCACAGAGGCTGTCCAGGGAGGTGAGGAGGCACCACATGACCATCGAACACCTTCAGGTCAGGCTGCTCAGACAGGCGATGGTCCCCAGCCCAGCATCAACGGGGATCTCCCAATCCCCCAGCCAAGAGCAGCCTGGCCCCTCCTCTCCTCCCATGTGTCCGCTGTCACAGCCTACAATGATGATGGAGTATAGAGGATCCTAGTCCTCTTATCTCCTGTAGGTTTTAGACCTAAGATTTGGGTGACTCAGACCAATGGACCTTCCTTGCGGATGCAAGAGCATAAGTCCCAGCTTTTGGTAGTGTGCCTGGGAAAACCTGGAAGGGAGTCAGAAACGATCTCCTCTGCCAGCATATGCCCCTGGGTCAATAATACACCTGCACATAAAGTCTTGATGAAAATTATGAACCATGTTTTATTTTAGAACAGCATATTTAACCACATCACACAAGAATGGGGGAAGTGGCTACCGTTATCCAGCCCCAAATGACGTCTGGCCAATCATGAAGGGGAACTGTGCGTGAACCAATAGTCCCCTCCCAGGTCCGCCCACTAGGCGAGGCCAACTAATTAATTTGGGCTTTGAATGTCCAGGGCAAAGCATGTCTTTTACTCTCCTGTGCCCATGCTATGAAGGCTGAGAAGCCTTCAGGCCATCCCATTGTTTCTGGGCGCCTGCCTGTCTGCTCTCCAGCTGTGAGCTTCCCATTGTTAGTTCTATGCTGGATACTTAGCTAATGGGATTAACAGGTGTTTGGGAACAAAAGGAGGCTTGCCTGTATTCAACGTCTTCCCCTCTACAATATAATAACCTACTAATTTTAATAACATACATTCATATTTACAAATACAACACACAATATTTCACACACATACAACCAACACATCCCACCAGCTCCCTCACATGACACCCATTACAATGAGCCTAAACATGGAAGGGATGGGGATATGCTAAGGTGTAAACTTATAATACTTTATCCCCTAGACCACAAAATAACCATATATCCATAACAAGTGGGCCCCAAACCTTTTGTTCTTCCACATGGCAACAGCATGTGGAAGATAACCCAGCCCAAAATGGCCACTGCTGCCAGTCACAAAATGGCCCCAGCATAGTTCACACCAAATCCAATATGGCCACTGGCTGATTCATGACAATCCTTCCCCAAGCGGGCGGAGAACATCCAAGATTTTCTCAGCTACGCTGATAGTCATGAATGTGCTGGTTTGGCCAGGCCCGCTGCATGCTAGGCAAGTTCATGTCGGTGCGCACACACTCCCAAGGTGCAGAGTAAAGACCTCCCCCAGCCCTTGGCCTTGCTCCCACTGTATAGAGCAAATTGCTCTTGCCCTGCACCCCCACCCAAAACAGTCCAGGATCCCAGCTCTCTGTTTTTGGCAGCAGCATGGAAGTCTCTGGGGACACAGTGGGTTGCACCCATACATTCTTCTGAGGCAAAACCGTATTTTTGGGAGCCCCATAAAACAACCCCTGTCCCATAGCAACCCCTTTCCCTCCAGCCAGTCCCCACAGCTGGGCTGGGGTCTCTAAAACAGTCTCTGGGCCTATGGGATTGCAAGGGGGCAGTCCAGTACTTCCCTCAGCAAAATCATTATTGTTGGTAGCCAAATAACACAATAACTGCAGTAAAGTACATACCGGTCTGCGCTTGACTCCAGCGTCCCTGATGGAGTCCGGATTTGGAGGCTCTGTTTGCTCTGGCTCCTGGAACTCTGTATCTTTGGAAAGACCCTCCTGGTTTTCTTCCCCTGGGTCTGTCTGTGTTGCAGCCTGGAGAACTACGCTGTTCCCACCCAGGCTGTGCTTTGGGGCGCTCAGCTGACCCTCTTCTTCTGCTATCTTTTCCTTGGCAACTTGGGCCTCATCCTTTGTGGACTCCTGGGCACTGGTCATCTCAGGCAAGTCCTCACTACATCCACAATCCTTTGGGGTGCCGCAATGCACCCATGGCTCTTTCTCCCAGGCAGGCACGGCTATCCCTAGCCCTGGTGCCACTGCCTCCTCCTGTGTGAGGTCTGGTTCCCTGTAGCTAGGAACCAGTTCCTTTCCCTCCCCACAGTCTCTTAAATAGCAATCCTGAGCCCCTGCCTCCATGAGCAGTTCTGGCTCATACACATTGGCTAGAACTTCTGAGGGCAGACTTAGTTCATCTTGCCCTACCTGTTGAGCAGTTACTGGGGTTTCTGCCAGGATTTGTGCTGGAAGGTAGTCCTCAGGTGAGACCTTTTCCACATCTGGTAACTCATGCGTGACCCGTTTGGAGAAACTGTGCTCGGCTAGCGTTTCTTCAGGGATTAAGTCTCTTGGGGTATCAGGGGACAAACATGGGTTATCTGACCCCACCCAGGGAACATTCCCCTGGGTCTCTGGATCTTGTAGCTGGTGAGTTGGTCCCAAGCTGACTTTACCATCCCTTCTAGGCTCTGACACAGTCTCTATATTTTTTAAAGGAACACATTCTCCATCACTATGTTCTCCCCAGACCCCTTCCTCCTCCTCCTGATCCTCTGACACATCCCACTCAGAGAGCTCCTCTAGGCAACTCTGAGCCAGTTCTGCTTTCTGGGCCTCAGACAGCCCAGGGCACGGCCTTGTATATGTGGTCGCCTCCATTTTGCTTACCCACATGCGCTCTTTCCATATTCTCTGGAACATCTGGTCAAGCACGCAGCCCACATCTTGTGCTGTTAACTTTTTTGGAAAAAGGTGTCTGACTTCTTTAAACCGTCTTTTTGCTTCTTTGGCAATATCTTCCTCATATTGCTGCTCCATTCTTGGTCTTTCTGTAGAGTATCCCACCACTGCCACCAATTGTCACAACCTACAATGATGATGGAGTATAGAGGATCCTAGTCCTCTTATCTCCTGTAGGTTTTAGACCTAAGATTTGGGTGACTCAGACCAATGGACCTTCCTTGCGGATGCAAGAGCATAAGTCCCAGCTTTTGGTAGTGTGCCTGGGAAAACCTGGAAGGGAGTCAGAAACGATCTCCTCTGCCAGCATATGCCCCTGGGTCAATAATACACCTGCACACAACAAAGTCTTGATGAAAATTATGAACCATGTTTTATTTTAGAACAGCATATTTAACCACATCACACAAGAATGGGTAAAGTGGCTACCGTTATCCAGCCCCAAATGACGTCTGGCCAATCATGAAGGTGAACTGTGCGTGAACCAATAGTCCCCTCCCAGGTCCGCCCACTAGGCGAGGCCAACTAATTAATTTGGGCTTTGAATGTCCAGGGCAAAGCATGTCTTTTACTCTCCTGTGCCCATGCTATGAAGGCTGAGAAGCCTTCAGGCCATCCCATTGTTTCTGGGCGCCTGCCTGTCTGCTCTCCAGCTGTGAGCTTCCCATTGTTAGTTCTATGCTGGATACTTAGCTAATGGGATTAACAGGTTTTTGGGAACAAAAGGAGGCTTGCCTGTATTCAACGTCTTCCCCTCTACAATATAATAACCTACTAATATAATAACATACATTCATATTTACAAATACAACACACAATATTTCACACACATACAACCAACACATCCCACCAGCTCCCTCACATGACACCCATTACAATGAGCCTAAACATGGAAGGGATGGGGATATGCTAAGGTGTAAACTTATAATACTTTATCCCCTAGACCACAAAATAACCATATATTCATAACAAGTGGGCCCCAAACCTTTTGTTCTTCCACATGGCAACAGCATGTGGAAGATAACCCAGCCCAAAATAGCCACTGCTGCCAGTCACAAAATGGCCCCAGCATAGTTCACACCAAATCCAATATGGCCACTGGCTGATTCATAACATCCGCCTTCGCCCAGACCACCGCTGCCTGGCACCGCCCGCCCCCCCCCCCCCCACCATCACCACCAGAGGGGAGATGAAGGATGGGCACACGTGATGTGGGTCCTGGGCCCAAGCGGAGGAGGACATAGGGCCTCATTCAATTGCGATGTGGCCGATTGCTAAGGGATCAATTTGAGCACAGAGCATATTTTCTACAGATGTTTGTAGTTAGTGAACTTCTCTCCAAAAGCAAGGTCTTCACTAACTACAAACGTCTGTAACTAAATATATGCTCTGTGCTTATGTAGAGCCCTTTTCAATTGGCCATATCGCAATTGAATGACGGCCATAGGGTCTGCAGACATGTTTTAGCCTTCTCAACAGCACTCCTCAGTGACCATCAATTGGTCACAGGTTAAACAGAACACAAAGGGCCTCATTAAAATGTGATTTGGGCAATTGAATAGGGCTCTATATAAGCACATAGCATATTTGTTTTACAGAAGTTTTTAGGTAGTGAAGACCTGGCTTTTGCATAGAAGTTCCCTAACTAAAAACTTGCTTTCAAAAAGATGCTGTGTGCTTATATAGAGCCCTATTCAATTTGTTACATAGCAATTGAATGAGGCTGTTAATTAGTAGTGTGACCAATACATTGTCACTAAGGAGTGCTGTTGAGAAGAGATGCTGCAGATCCTATGATGTTTTCAGGCCTTATTTGTTAGGTTTTGTCTTTTTTTTTATTTTTTATTTTAGGTCCATGAAGGCATCTCCTACATCTGCAAGCATTGTGGAGGAATTATGAGGTGGAGGGTTTTCCCAGTGCCTCTCAGGTAGACATGCCTTTAATGGCAGCCCCCTTAACATGTAGCTCCCACAATCTTACAGCTATCATATAGCCAGAAATCTCCAACATGATTGTTGGTAGCTTAAATGTAGACTAATACCGCTATGGCGGTGGACTTGCAAAGTCTCACAATGGCATGTTAATAACAGCCAGCATTAATATATGCACTAGTGACGCATGTGATCCTGACCTCAATAGCAGTCTGAGAACAGATCTTTGGGTCTGATGTAAGAAACAGTGAATCTGGCTGCTGACCTTTGTGTCCTCTCCATAATAATGGCTATTTGCCCATATTTCTGATTATCCACAGACCTAGCTAATGGTTAGTAATGCTTGCAGATGGGAATCAGGTGAGTTGGTATATTGGTACAGTATTTAGAACTGTACTGTACATACATCGTGATCCTCCTCCGCATTTTTTGATTTGAACACTTCTTTCAGATTTTTGTTTGTTCAACACACTGTATGTGTGAAACTGGATTGGATTACACAGTCCAAAGGTTGAATCATCTGTTTAATTGAGCAGATCTAGTTACAAGTTGTAAGTGCTATGCACATAAATGGTTTCTTCAGTTAAATGAAGAGATTTCTGGTTCCGGTTACAGCATGTGACCCTGGTAGGTGCTATGCACCATGCTTATTCTAGACTATTAGATTGACCCCTGTAGGTTTCCCCTTTTTTCCAGCCTCTTGCTCTTCAAGGACCCGCCCACACCACACCCATGATATTAATGCAGTTTTGACCACTGCTGATTGTGGTCTGTGTATCAAATAAAGCTTTGTTATACTGTTATGTGAATGCACAATCTTGACCACTGCTGATTGTGGTCTGTCTATCAAATAAAGCTTTGTTATAC
Source organism: Discoglossus pictus (assembly GCA_027410445.1). Lineage (NCBI taxonomy): Eukaryota > Metazoa > Chordata > Amphibia > Anura > Alytidae > Discoglossus > Discoglossus pictus. Next base: position 157,180,819 of record CM050165.1, read on the forward strand.
TGTTATGTGAATGCACAATCTTGACCACTGCTGATTGTGGTCTGTGTAAAAAATAAAGCTTTGTTAGACCATTCTGACTGCGTCCATGTGTTATGAATATGTTTGGTTCTGTGAAATCCACATGCATTACATTAGTGTCACATTCCTATAAATGTAAACTGATGAGCCATAGTTAACATGCAATAGATCAATACATGTAAAACTGTTGAGGAGTCAGAATAGCTTGAGATATCATCTGATCCCAAATATCGTATCTACTACTAATATAGGGTTAATACCCATGACAAGTCTGATTAGCGATACTGTGGAGTAGGAACATTCCCCTGAGGGCCTACAATGAATAGGACAGGTGACACTGGAGTGGTTTTCCAGTTCCTTCTCTAGTTGATTGGGATTAGTTTGACCTCTCTGATAAGACATACCCCCCTACACTGGCCCGATGTAGGCTAGCTCACAGCTTCATTGAAGTACACAAACTCCTTCACCCACATCAGTTAGCATATGTGTGAATACAGTTAGTTGCCCAATAATGAACATGCATTGGCTAAATATCCTTTGGTTATCATATGTTGTAATGGTCATGCACATGCCAATCTGACAAACCATGCTGCAACTTGCATAATATGATTAAAGCCACACTACCCAATTCAATAGCAAGAGTAAAACATGAGTCAGGTCATATGAACCCTTTGCCACGCACATGAGCTCTATTGGGATCCCTTAAATCTCTATCTAATTGCATATACATCTAGCTCATCACTTCTACATTAGAGAATACAAATAGTGGCCAAATCAGACCGGCACTTGGCATATATCAAGTACCAGGGAAATATTTCATTATATGTGGTTAAGTTCTTCAGTTGTGTCTGACTCACAGTGACCCTATGGACTGCAGCACATTCAGCTAGGTCTCTGCCTGTGCTGTTATCCACGGTTTCCAAGCTAAATATACTGGTGTGGTTTGTCAGTTCCTTCTCAAGTGGATTGGACCTTGTCTGATCTCTCTGCTATGATGTGCCCACCTACAGTGGCCCTACATGTTATAGCTCCCAGCTTCATTCAGGTACACAAGCCCCTTCACACCACTTAGCAATGCTGAAGGGGACCAGGGGAACATGCACCACACATATCTACTCTGACCCATCAGGAAGGGCCGCAAGCTCCGGGATCGACAGCAAACTCACCGCCATCAGGCATAATCTCTGCTACGCCCATCCTGGTGGGAGCCATGTGCCAGGTGTCTAGTTATTCCCATTTGGTGAACTTCCAAACTGTTCTGCTATTTATCAATTTACATGGGTGAGGCTTGCTAAGTGGTGGTGGTGGTGAAGCAGCTTGTGTACCTGAATGAAGCTGTGAGCTATTGTAGGTGGGCAGGTCATAGCAGAGAGATCAGAAAAATCCCAATCCACTAGAGGAGGAACTGACAACCCACTCCAAACTCTTTGGCCTTCAAACTTTGGAGAACAGCACAGGCAGAGACCTAGGTGAATGTGCTGCAGTCCATAGGGTCACGGAGAGTCAGACACAACTGAAGAACTTAACCACATATAATGAAATATTCCCCTGGTACCTGATATATGCCAAGTGGCGGTCTGATTTGGCCACTATTTGTATTCTCTAATGTAGATGTGATGAGCGAGATGTGTATTCTATCGTTGATCAACCATATAGCGTGCATCGAATGTGCGCTGTCATCTGCGCACCGACACATGCGCGCATCAGCAACAGCAGGACCGACAGGAGGCTAGCCGATCTAATGATTAGAATTAGGCAGTGGGGTGTAAGGGTTAGGATTAGGCTGCGGCTACAAGGGTTAGAAGGGTTTATGGCATTAGGTTATATCACTTGCGCCCTTTCATCGATGCACAGTAGTCAAAAATATTACAACTGCGCAATGATGTGGGACCGCTCATGTCAGCTACATGTTGTCAAAACACATTTGCTGTGCGCGCCAATGTTGGGGTGACATATTCTATTATGGGGCTGTTTTAGAGGCTACAATGGAACCTGTATGTGTGCTGACCAATCAAACATATGAGGAATATTAAACTAATTTGAAGTCTTGTTAATTTGGAGGCTGTAATGCTTGGGCCTCCATTTTAGGGTTACAGGCTTAAACCATGCAGACTGCAAAAACCGTAACAAAATGGATACCTTTAACCTCCAAGCACGGACTGCCTTTAAAAACGAGTTGCGGGCTTGGAGGACAGCCTGCACGGGCTTGAATACGGAGCTACGGGCTTGGTCAGTGAAGTCCGTGGGACTTGTACGGATTTTAAAATTAAAATACAATTTGGCGATGTGCAAGCTTGAGAATGTTTGGCTAGTAATCCTCATGCCCCCCCATTATGTTCCCCATCATTTACAGTGCTTTGCAGTGCTGGATTGAATAAATATTGGCTATTACAATGCTGGGTTTGCGGTCCTTCATCTCCGAATCCGTACGGGTTTGAACAAGGACCAGCCCGCGGAACTACGTAACGTAAAGTAATCCGTAAATAATATATCTGATTTGGGCTGATGTGCAAGCTTGAGAGGGTGTTGCTATTAATCCTCGTGTCCCCCATTATGATGCCTAGCATTTACGGAGCTTTACAGTGCATTCTTGATTTTATATTTGAATTTTCAGTTTTAGGACTTTGCGGCCGGAAAACAAGATTTACGGGTGCTGGGAAAAAGCTTCCGGCCGTTTGCATGATATGCGGCCAGCCGGAAGGGGATATCCTTGCGGCGTCGTATAATTGAATTGCAAGGTAAAAGTAGCTCTACACAGGGCCGTAAGACGGCCACAAGGAATCTCAGCTTTGCGGCCGTTTTACGGCCGATAATTGAATGATGCCCATAGTAATTAAAAATGAACAAAGACTTTTTTAGTCCATCAAGTTGAACCTTTTAAGATCTCCTCTGATCTGCACTATGTGGTTTAGTTGTTAATAATCCAGAGTAAGGCAAACAGAAAAAAAAAAACAAGTGAAACTTAGCCAATCGTCTCAAAAGGGAAAAAAAAAAGAATTCCTTCCTGACCCCAGACACTGATGTCAATGTGTCCAAAATGGAGCTGATTGTTTTGAGTTATGAGGTAAGAGTCATCTCATGTTGTTGTGAATGTGACATACTATTTAAAATTATACAAGTATATTCATATAGTGTAGTGAAAAATCCAGAAAATATCAGCTAGGAATGTATTCTTGAAATATAATTCTAGAGTATATGAGCCAGAAATTGATTCTTACATTGACAGTACAGAGGGTAAAGTTTTTGATATTACACCATATCCCTTAAATATAAGTACTTAAGAGTGTACCATGATAAATAAGCTTATGTCTTAGATAGGAGCTAAATGCAAAAAGGCATGTTTAATCTGAGAATGAAGAGTGATATATTAAAGCAAGTATGAACTAACACATAGTACGGGAGTAATTCATGAATTATTCGAAGGAGGATATTATAGAAACATGATACAGAATGTGTGATAGTATGCTAGGTCTTATAGAAACACACTGAAGTTATTACTTTCGTTATGTCCGCCCGGTGCAACTGTGTTTAAAAGTGCTACCCACTTGCTTTCAGCCTTTAGTAATTCTAATTCTAAATTCTCCTTTCCTTATTCCCAGGCTTATCTTTTGTTACACCCAGCATTTGAGAATAGGTTTAGAGCTATGTTTGTCGTGGAAATGTCTTGCAACAGAGGTGAGGGTTTTACCCTTAGCTGTATCAGTTATGCTGTTGCGTCTGTTACCCAGATGTTCTTCAAGTCTTTTTCTGAGCTCTCTGCTTGTGATTCCAACATACCTTAGTTGGCAGGGGCATTCTAAGCAGTATACTACCGCCGATGTACAGCAGTTGTATAGGCCTTTAAGACGAGTCGTCTATCCTGTTCTGTCATCTATTTTGTCTATTTTATGCATGATTAGGCAGAATTTGCAGTGTCCACACCTGATAGTCCCATTGGGTAGTGATTTAGAGTTTTTCTTTTTCTTACAAAAGTGACTTTGGACCAGATGATCTTGTATGTTTTTAGATCTTCTCCAACCGGTGTCAATTTTGTCACCAATCATGGTTGCTACTTGAGAGTCTGTTTTCAGAATGTTGACATGTTCATTCAGAATTTCTTCAACCTTCCGCCAGTCCTCATTGAATGTGGTAATGAACTGAACAGTCTCTTTAGTGTTGAATCTTTTCTTTGGGGATAGTAGTTGTTCCCTCTGTGTGTGAAGTGCTCGTTAATATGCCTTTTTTTATGGAGGTATTACTGTACAGTCTATCCTGTATTTAATGGTGGTCCATCAATATCTATAACATATGCTTACTCATAGCAATAAATTGTGTGCAGATTACAGGAAATATTGATCATCATAACTTACTCACATATCACTGTATTGACAGTGTATACAGTACTTAGAGTAACTCAACTATACAAAGTGTTTATGTATGTCTGTCATTAGACCTTCATTATTTGTGTTATATTAATTAACACTATTATCTATCTAAACTGGGAGACAACCATTTGTTTTTAATATTAATTTTAAAATCTGTTGTTTATTTTTTTTAATATATTCAAATCAATAAAAGCTATATTTTATTTAAAATGGTGTGTGGTCTGGATTATTTCTCTCTATAACAGACATTGGATTTTTTGTTTGTTCTAATCACCATTGGATTTAAAGGTGTATAGTAACATAGTTACATAGTAATTAAAAATGAACAAAGACTTTTTTAGTCCATCAAGTTGAACCTTTTAAGATCTCCTCTGATCTGCACTATGTGGTTTAGTTGTTAATTGATCCAGAGTAAGGCAAACAGAAAAAAAAAAAACAAGTGAAACTTAGCCAATCGTCTCAAAAGGGAAAAAAATAAAGAATTCCTTCCTGACCCCAGACACTGATGTCAATGTGTCCAAAATGGAGCTGATTGTTTTGAGTTATGAGGTAAGAGTCATCTCATGTTGTTGTGAATGTGACATACTATTTAAAATTGTACAAGTATATTCATATAGTGTAGTGAAAAATCCAGAAAATATCAGCTAGGAATGTATTCTTGAAATATAATTCTAGAGTATATGAGCCAGAAATTGATTCTTACATTGACAGTACAGAGGGTAAAGTTTTTGATATTACACCATATCCCTTAAATATAAGTACTTAAGAGTGTACCATGATAGATAAGCTTATGTCTTAGATAGGAGCTAAATGCAAAAAGGCATGTTTAATCTGAGAATGAAGAGTGATATATTAAAGCAAGTATGAACTAACACATAGTACGGGAGTAATTCATGAATTATTCAAAGGAGGATATTATAGAAACATGATACAGAATGTGTGATAGTATGCTAGGTCTTTTAGAAACACACTGAAGTTATTACTTTCGTTATGTCCGCCTGGTGCAACTGTGTTTTTAAAAGTGCTACCCACTTGCTTTTAGCCTTCAGTAATTCTAATTCTAAATTCTCCTTTCCTTATTCCCAGGCCTATCTTTTGTAACACCCAGCATTTGAGAATAGGTTTAGAGCTATGTTTGTCGTTAAAATGTCTTGCAACAGAGGTGAGGGTTTTACCCTTAGCTGTATCAGTTATGCTGTTGCGTCTGTTACCCAGATGTTCTTCAAGTCTTTTTCTGAGCTCTCTGCTTGTGATTCCAACATACCTTAGTTGGCAGGGGCATTCTAAGCAGTATACTACCGCCGATGTACAGCAGTTGTATAGGCCTTTAAGACGAGTCGTCTATCCTGTTCTGTCATCTATTTTGTCTATTTTATGCATGATTGGGCAGAATTTGCAGTGTCCACACCTGATAGTCCCATTGGGTAGTGATTTAGAGTTTTTCTTTTTCTTACAAAAGTGACTTTGGACCAGATGATCTTGTATGTTTTTAGATCTTCTCCAACCGGTGTCAATTTTGTCACCAATCATGGTTGCTACTTGAGAGTCTGTTTTCAGAATGTTGACATGTTCATTCAGAATTTCTTCAACCTTCCGCCAGTCCTCATTGAATGTGGTAATGAACTGAACAGTCTCTTTAGTGTTGAATCTTTTCTTTGGGGATAGTAGTTGTTCCCTCTGTGTGTGAAGTGCTCGTTAATATGCCTTTTTATATGGAGGTATTACTGTACAGTCTATCCTGTATTTAATGGTGGTCCATCAATATCTATGACATATGCTTACTCATAGCAATAAATTGTGTGCAGATTACAGGAAATATTGATCATCATAACTTACTCACATATCACTGTATTGACAGTGTATACAGTACTTAGAGTAACTCAGCTATACAAAGTGTTTATGTATGACTGTCATTAGACCTTCATTATTTGTGTTATATTAATTAACACTATTATCTATCTAAACTGGGAGACAACCATTTGTTTTTAATATTAATTTTAAAATCTGTTGTTTATTTTTTTTAATATATTCAAATCAATAAAAGCTATATTTTATTTAAAATGGTGTGTGGTCTGGATTATTTCTCTCTATAACAGACATTGGATTTTTTGTTTGTTCTAATCACCATTGGATTTAAAGGTGTATAGTAACATAGTTACATAGTAACTAAAAATGAACAAAGACTTTTTTAGTCCATCAAGTTGAACCTTTTAAGATCTCCTCTGATCTGCACTATGTGGTTTAGTTGTTAATTGATCCAGAGTAAGGCAAACAGAAAAAAACAAACAAGTGAAACTTAGCCAATCGTCTCAAAAGGAAAAAAAAAAAGAATTCCTTCCTGACCCCAGACACTGATGTCAATGTGTCCAAAATGGAGCTGATTGTTTTGAGTTATGAGGTAAGAGTCATCTCATGTTGTTGTGAATGTGACATACTATTTAAAATTGTACAAGTATATTCATATAGTGTAGTGAAAAATCCAGAAAATATCAGCTAGGAATGTATTCTTGAAATATAATTCTAGAGTATATGAGCCAGAAATTGATTCTTACATTGACAGTACAGAGGGTAAAGTTTTTGATATTACACCATATCCCTTAAATATAAGTACTTAAGAGTGTACCATGATAGATAAGCTTATGTCTTAGATAGGAGCTAAATGCAAAAAGGCATGTTTAATCTGAGAATGAAGAGTGATATATTAAAGCAAGTATGAACTAACACATAGTACGGGAGTAATTCATGAATTATTCGAAGGAGGATATTATAGAAACATGATACAGAATGTGTGATAGTATGCTAGGTCTTATAGAAACACACTGAAGTTATTACTTTCGTTATGTCCGCCCGGTGCAACTGTGTTTAAAAGTGCTACCCACTTGCTTTCAGCCTTCAGTAATTCTAATTCTAAATTCTCCTTTCCTTATTCCCAGGCTTATCTTTTGTAACACCCAGGATTTGAGGATAGGTTTAGAGCTATGTTTGTCGTGGAAATGTCTTGCAACAGAGGTGAGGGTTTTACCCTTAGCTGTATCAGTTATGCTGTTGCGTCTGTTACCCAGATGTTCTTCAAGTCTTTTTCTGAGCTCTCTGCTTGTGATTCCAACATACCTTAGTTGGCAGGGGCATTCTAAGCAGTATACTACCGCCGATGTACAGCAGTTGTATAGGCCTTTAAGACGAGTCGTCTATCCTGTTCTGTCATCTATTTTGTCTATTTTATGCATGATTAGGCAGAATTTGCAGTGTCCACACCTGATAGTCCCATTGGGTAGTGAGTTTTTCTTTTTCTTACAAAAGTGACTTTGGACCAGATGATCTTGTATGTTTTTAGATCTTCTCCAACCGGTGTCAATTTTGTCACCAATCATGGTTGCTACTTGAGAGTCTGTTTTCAGAATGTTGACATGTTCATTCAGAATTTCTTCAACCTTCCGCCAGTCCTCATTGAATGTGGTAATGAACTGAACAGTCTCTTTAGTGTTGAACCTTTTCTTTGGGGATAGTAGTTGTTCCCTCTGTGTGTGAAGTGCTCGTTAATATGCCTTTTTTTATGGAGGTATTACTGTACAGTCTATCCTGTATTTAATGGTGGTCCATCAATATCTATGACATATGCTTACTCATAGCAATAAATTGTGTGCAGATTACAGGAAATATTGATCATCATAACTTACTCACATATCACTGTATTGACAGTGTATACAGTACTTAGAGTAACTCAGCTATACAAAGTGTTTATGTATGACTGTCATTAGACCTTCATTATTTGTGTTATATTAATTAACACTATTATCTATCTAAACTGGGAGACAACCATTTGTTTTTAATATTAATTTTAAAATCTGTTGTTTATTTTTTCTAATATATTCAAATCAATAAAAGCTATATTTTATTTAAAATGGTGTGTGGTCTGGATTATTTCTCTCTATAACAGACATTGGATTTTTTGTTTGTTCTAATCACCATTGGATTTAAAGGTGTATAGTAACATAGTTACATAGTAATTAAAAATGAACAAAGACTTTTTTAGTCCATCAAGTTGAACCTTTTAAGATCTCCTCTGATCTGCACTATGTGGTTTAGTTGTTAATTGATCCAGAGTAAGGCAAACAGAAAAAAACAAACAAGTGAAACTTAGCCAATCGTCTCAAAAGGGAAAAAAAAAGAATTCCTTCCTGACCCCAGACACTGATGTCAATGTGTCCAAAATGGAGCTGATTGTTTTGAGTTATGAGGTAAGAGTCATCTCATGTTGTTGTGAATGTGACATACTATTTAAAATTGTACAAGTATATTCATATAGTGTAGTGAAAAATCCAGAAAATATCAGCTAGGAATGTATTCTTGAAATATAATTCTAGAGTATATGAGCCAGAAATTGATTCTTACATTGACAGTACAGAGGGTAAAGTTTTTGATATTACACCATATCCCTTAAATATAAGTACTTAAGAGTGTACCATGATAAATAAGCTTATGTCTTAGATAGGAGCTAAATGCAAAAAGGCATGTTTAATCTGAGAATGAAGAGTAATATATTAAAGCAAGTATGAACTAACACATAGTACGGGAGTAATTCATGAATTATTCGAAGGAGGATATTATAGAAACATGATACAGAATGTGTGATAGTATGCTAGGTCTTATAGAAACACACTGAAGTTATTACTTTCGTTATGTCCGCCCGGTGCAACTGTGTTTAAAAGTGCTACCCACTTGCTTTCAGCCTTTAGTAATTCTAATTCTAAATTCTCGTTTCCTTATTCCCAGGCTTATCTTTTGTTACACCCAGCATTTGAGAATAGGTTTAGAGCTATGTTTGTCGTGGAAATGTCTTGCAACAGAGGTGAGGGTTTTACCCTTAGCTGTATCAGTTATGCTGTTGCGTCTGTTACCCAGATGTTCTTCAAGTCTTTTTCTGAGCTCTCTGCTTGTGATTCCAACATACCTTAGTTGGCAGGGGCATTCTAAGCAGTATACTACCGCCGATGTACAGCAGTTGTATAGGCCTTTAAGACGAGTCGTCTATCCTGTTCTGTCATCTATTTTGTCTATTTTATGCATGATTAGGCAGAATTTGCAGTGTCCACACCTGATAGTCCCATTGGGTAGTGAGTTATTCTTTTTCTTACAAAAGTGACTTTGGACCAGATGATCTTGTATGTTTTTAGATCTTCTCCAACCGGTGTCAATTTTGTCACCAATCATGGTTGCTACTTGAGAGTCTGTTTTCAGAATGTTAACATGTTCATTCAGAATTTCTTCAACCTTCCGCCAGTCCTCATTGAATGTGGTAATGAACTGAACAGTCTCTTTAGTGTTGAACCTTTTCTTTGGGGATAGTAGTTGTTCCCTCTGTGTGTGAAGTGCTCGTTAATATGCCTTTTTTATGGAGGTATTACTGTACAGTCTATCCTGTATTTAATGGTGGTCCATCAATATCTATGACATATGCTTACTCATAGCAATAAATTGTGTGCAGATTACAGGAAATATTGTTTATCATAACTTACTCACATATCACTGTATTGACAGTGTATACAGTACTTAGAGTAACTCAACTATACAAAGTGTTTATGTATGTCTGTCATTAGACCTTCATTATTTGTGTTATATTAATTAACACTATTATCTATCTAAACTGGGAGACAACCATTTGTTTTTAATATTAATTTTAAAATCTGTTGTTTATTTTTTTTAATATATTCAAATCAATAAAAGCTATATTTTATTTAAAATGGTGTGTGGTCTGGATTATTTCTCTCTATAACAGACATTGGATTTTTTGTTTGTTCTAATCACCATTGGATTTAAAGGTGTATAGTAACATAGTTACATAGTAACTAAAAATGAACAAAGACTTTTTTAGTCCATCAAGTTGAACCTTTTAAGATCTCCTCTGATCTGCACTATGTGGTTTAGTTGTTAATTGATCCAGAGTAAGGCAAACAGAAAAAAACAAACAAGTGAAACTTAGCCAATCGTCTCAAAAGGAAAAAAAAAAAAGAATTCCTTCCTGACCCCAGACACTGATGTCAATGTGTCCAAAATGGAGCTGATTGTTTTGAGTTATGAGGTAAGAGTCATCTCATGTTGTTGTGAATGTGACATACTATTTAAAATTGTACAAGTATATTCATATAGTGTAGTGAAAAATCCAGAAAATATCAGCTAGGAATGTATTCTTGAAATATAATTCTAGAGTATATGAGCCAGAAATTGATTCTTACATTGACAGTACAGAGGGTAAAGTTTTTGATATTACACCATATCCCTTAAATATAAGTACTTAAGAGTGTACCATGATAAATAAGCTTATGTCTTAGATAGGAGCTAAATGCAAAAAGGCATGTTTAATCTGAGAATGAAGAGTGATATATTAAAGCAAGTATGAACTAACACATAGTACGGGAGTAATTCATGAATTATTCGAAGGAGGATATTATAGAAACATGATACAGAATGTGTGATAGTATGCTAGGTCTTATAGAAACACACTGAAGTTATTACTTTCGTTATGTCCGCCCGGTGCAACTGTGTTTAAAAGTGCTACCCACTTGCTTTCAGCCTTCAGTAATTCTAATTCTAAATTCTCCTTTCCTTATTCCCAGGCTTATCTTTTGTAACACCCAGCATTTGAGAATAGGTTTAGAGCTATGTTTGTCGTGGAAATGTCTTGCAACAGAGGTGAGGGTTTTACCCTTAGCTGTATCAGTTATGCTGTTGCGTCTGTTACCCAGATGTTCTTCAAGTCTTTTTCTGAGCTCTCTGCTTGTGATTCCAACATACCTTAGTTGGCAGGGGCATTCTAAGCAGTATACTACCGCCGATGTACAGCAGTTGTATAGGCCTTTAAGACGAGTTGTCTATTCTGTTCTGTCATCTATTTTGTCTATTTTATGCATGATTAGGCAGAATTTGCAGTGTCCACACCTGATAGTCCCATTGGGTAGTGATTTAGAGTTTTTCTTTTTCTTACAAAAGTGACTTTGGACCAGATGATCTTGTATGTTTTTAGATCTTCTCCAACCGGTGTCAATTTTGTCACCAATCATGGTTGCTACTTGAGAGTCTGTTTTCAGAATGTTGACATGTTCATTCAGAATTTCTTCAACCTTCCGCCAGTCCTCATTGAATGTGGTAATGAACTGAACAGTCTCTTTAGTGTTGAATCTTTTCTTTGGGGATAGTAGTTGTTCCCTCTGTGTGTGAAGTGCTCGTTAATATGCCTTTTTTTATGGAGGTATTACTGTACAGTCTATCCTGTATTTAATGGTGGTCCATCAATATCTATGACATATGGTTACTCATAGCAATAAATTGTGTGCAGATTACAGGAAATATTGATCATCATAACTTACTCACATATCACTGTATTGACAGTGTATAGAGTACTTAGAGTAACTCAGCTATACAAAGTGTTTATGTATGACTGTCATTAGACCTTCATTATTTGTGTTTTATTAATTAACACTATTATCTATCTAAACTGGGAGACAACCATTTGTTTTTAATATTAATTTTAAAATCTGTTGTTTATTTTTTCTAATATATTCAAATCAATAAAAGCTATATTTTATTTAAAATGGTGTGTGGTCTGGATTATTTCTCTCTATAACAGACATTGGATTTTTTGTTTGTTCTAATCACCATTGGATTTAAAGGTGTATAGTAACATACTTACATAGTAATTAAAAATGAACAAAGACTTTTTTAGTCCATCAAGTTGAACCTTTTAAGATCTCCTCTGATCTGCACTATGTGGTTTAGTTGTTAATTGATCCAGAGTAAGGCAAACAGAAAAAAAAAAAAAGTGAAACTTAGCCAATCGTCTCAAAAGGGAAAAAAAAAAAGAATTCCTTCCTGACCCCAGACACTGATGTCAATGTGTCCAAAATGGAGCTGATTGTTTTGAGTTATGAGGTAAGAGTCATCTCATGTTGTTGTGAATGTGACATACTATTTAAAATTGTACAAGTATATTCATATAGTGTAGTGAAAAATCCAGAAAATATCAGCTAGGAATGTATTCTTGAAATATAATTCTAGAGTATATGAGCCAGAAATTGATTCTTACATTAACAGTACAGAGGGTAAAGTTTTTGATATTACACCAAAACCCTTTAAATATAAGTACTTAAGAGTGTACCATGATAAATAAGCTTATGTCTTAGATAGGAGCTAAATGCAAAAAGGCATGTTTAATCTGAGAATGAAGAGTGATATATTAAAGCAAGTATGAACTAACACATAGTACGGGAGTAATTCATGAATTATTCGAAGGAGGATATTATAGAAACATGATACAGAATGTGTGATAGTATGCTAGGTCTTATAGAAACACACTGAAGTTATTACTTTCGTTATGTCCGCCCGGTGCAACTGTGTTTAAAAGTGCTACCCACTTGCTTTCAGCCTTCAGTAATTCTAATTCTAAATTCTCCTTTCCTTATTCCCAGGCTTATCTTTTGTAACACCCAGCATTTGAGAATAGGTTTAGAGCTATGTTTGTCGTGGAAATGTCTTGCAACAGAGGTGAGGGTTTTACCCTTAGCTGTATCAGTTATGCTGTTGCGTCTGTTACCCAGATGTTCTTCAAGTCTTTGTCTGAGCTCTCTGCTTGTGATTCCAACATACCTTAGTTGGCAGGGGCATTCTAAGCAGTATACTACCGCCGATGTACAGCAGTTGTATAGGCCTTTAAGACGAGTAGTCTATCCTGTTCTGTCATCTATTTTGTCTATTTTATGCATGATTAGGCAGAATTTGCAATTTGGTGATGAACTGAACAGTCTCTTTAGTGTTGAATCTTTTCTTTGGGGATAGTAGTTGTTCCCTCTGTGTGTGAAGTGCTCGTTAATATGCCTTTTTTATGGAGGTATTACTGTACAGTCTATCCTGTATTTAATGGTGGTCCATCAATATCTATAACATATGCTTACTCATAGCAATAAATTGTGTGCAGATTACAGGAAATATTGATCATCATAACTTACTCACATATCACTGTATTGACAGTGTATACAGTACTTAGAGTAACTCAGCTATACAAAGTGTTTATGTATGACTGTCATTAGACCTTCATTATTTGTGTTATATTAATTAACACTATTATCTATCTAAACTGGGAGACAACCATTTGTTTTTAATATTAATTTTAAAATCTGTTGTTTATTTTTTCTAATATATTCAAATCAATAAAAGCTATATTTTATTTAAAATGGTGTGTGGTCTGGATTATTTCTCTCTATAACAGACATTGGATTTTTTGTTTGTTCTAATCACCATTGGATTTAAAGGTGTATATTAACATAGTTACATAGTAATTAAAAATGAACAAAGACTTTTTTAGTCCATCAAGTTGAACCTTTTAAGATCTCCTCTGATCTGCACTATGTGGTTTAGTTGTTAATTGATCCAGAGTAAGGCAAACAGAAAAAAACAAACAAGTGAAACTTAGCCAGTCGTCTCAAAAGTGAAAAAAAAAAGAATTCCTTCCTGACCCCAGACACTGGCGATCAGATTCCTCCCTGGATCAATACTCTATCTCTAATTAATCGGGATAACCCTGAATGCCCTAATAAAAAATATATCCATTCCCTTTTTAAAGTTATCCATCAAATACACTGTCACAACCTCTTTTGGTAGAGAATTCCACAGATTAACTACACCTACTGTGAAGAATGGGAATATGGGGGAGAGAAGTGCAAAAAGGCCAAGAGTGCTTTTTTTTACAGTTACATAGTTACATAGTAATTTAGTTTGAAAAAATACTTTTAGTCCATCAAGTTCAACCTTTTTAGATTTCCTCTGATTTGCAATATGCTGATTAATTGTTAATTGTTAATTGATCCAGAGGAATGCAAATAGAAAAAAAAAACATTGAAATGTTGCCAATTCTCAAAAGACAAAAGAAATATAAAATTGCTTGCTGACCCCGATACTGGCAATCAGATTCCTCAATGGATCAATACTCCCTCTCTAATTATCCAGGATAGCCCTGAATGCCCTTTTTATTTAAAAATATATCCAATCCCTTTTAAAAGTTATCTATCGAATCTGCTGTTAACACCTCCTTTGGTAGAGAATTCCACAGATTAATCACCGTTACTGTGAAGAACTATTTTCTTTCTTTAAGGTGAAATCTTTTTACTTCTAATCTCAAAGGATGTCCTCTTGTCAGTTAAAAACCTCTTTGCACAAAAAGTTCACTTGACAAAGTCTTGTATTGACCCTGTATATATTTATATAAGGTCATGTACCCTCTTAGACGCCTTTTTTCTAGAAAAAAAAAGCTTTATTTGGTTAGTCTTTCTTCATAAAGTAGCCCCTCCATTCCCCTTATTGGGATTTGTATAGTGGTAGAATTATATTTGCTTCCCTTGCTTCTATACATTTCTTAATACATGCTAATATTTCACTTGCCTTTGCAGCTGCTGCTTGGCATTGAAAACTGTTACGTAGGTGGGTGTCCACAAGCACTTCCAAATCCCTTTCAATATCTGATACCCCTAGATTTGTTTCATTAAGTTTATAAATTGCATGGTTATTTTTCCTTCCCAGATGCATAAACTTACATTTATTCATATTAAATCTCATCTGCAATTTAAATCCCTTTGAAGGGAAAGTACATCATTTTCTGATTTAACTTTGTGTCATCAGCAAAAATTGAGACAATACTTTCCAGTCCTACTTCTAAGTTTTTAATAAATACGTAAAAAAGGAGAGGACCTAATACTGAGCCCTAAGGAACCCCACTTACCAAATTAGTCCAATTTGTGCATGTTCCATTTACAACAACCCTTTGCTTCCTGTCTTTTAGCCATGAGCAAATATTTACTGCAAATCCTGTATCCCTTAGTTTGCTCAATAGTCTCCCATGTGGCACTGTATCAAAAGCCTTTGCAAAATCCAAAAAGACTACATCCACTGAGTTGCCTTGATCCAAGTTCCTACTAACCTCTTCATTAAAACTAATTAGGTTTGTTTGACATGACCTATCCTTTGTAAATCCATGTTGGCCCTTACTTATAATCCTGTTTGAATAGACATATTCTTGTATAGTATCCCTTATTAACCCTTCTAAAAGCTTTCCCACTACCGAAGTGAGATTCACGAGTCTATAATTTGCTGGATTTGTTCTTGCTTCCTTCTTAAATATAGGTATCGCATCTGCCTTTCTCCAGTCATCTGTTAGAGACTCTGTGTTGAGTGAATTAGATATAAAATAAAATATATATTGCACTCACATTTGACAACCTCCACTTGATGAGGTATGTATGCAGCCTTGATAATGCTCCAGAGCAAAGTCCACAGTCCTCCTGCAGATCGTAGCCCATGTGCCAAATGGTGGAGTCCTAAGAGGAATGATGAAATCCATTCCCTGTGTCCATTGGAAGGAGTGGGTGTTGTGGTTGAAAAAATCCCCAAGCAGATGCTTGAAATATGTGGATTAAATGGTCCACATGTCAGCCACTGCAGAACTGGGAAATAATATGGAGTTAGTACATAAGCAGTGAGTATTTGTTGAAAAACAGCTTAAAATAAAAAACCTTTTGAAACTAGGGTTTTCTCAATGGTATAATGCAAGTAAAAAAATGGAAAATGTCATGCTCCTTCCTGATGCTGTATGTGATCAGTAACGAAAGGGCTCCTGGACTAGCTATTTAAACACAAGAATTGTCTCAATACTGTGCCTGATGCCTACATCCTGCTTCCCTGGTTGCTAAGGAATGGATCATCCAATCCAAATTGCCTGATCCAGAAAGAGGCTCCCCAGCATTACAATACAGCCACAGATGAAAACCAGAACAGGATTTATGAAAGTTTTGAGATATTTCTTCCATTTCCAATTGTCCAAGTTCCTTGAATACCCAGCGTCAATACCATTAGGTTTGGATCCATTTAATTCCGGGACTATTTGACTGACATATTACTCATGTGGGATCATTCTTTATCTCATCTCCCCTCCCCCTGTTGTGGTTTATTATTTATTATTTAGTTTCTCTTTTTATGAGCTTTATTTTTGGTTCAATTTTATGTTACATTATATACTGAACTCACACTTAATTGTAATGTATACTTGTTGGTTTCTATCTAGCACTTCTTCACTAGGGGCTTAGTGGACTATAGTTTTCTTGTCCATTTAGCTCCTATTTTTTTTCTTACTGTGAAGAACCCTTCTTTCTTTAAGGTGGATTTTTTTTACTTCTGACCTCAAATGATGTCCTCTTGTCAGTTGAAAACCTCTTGCTACAAAAAGCTAAATTAACAAAGCTTTATACTGATCCTGGATGTATTTATATAATGTAATCATATCTCCTCTTAGACCCCTTTTTTCTAGAGAAAATACATTTAGTTTGGTTAGTTTTTCTTCATAACTTAGCCCCTCCATTGCTCTAATTAATTTTGTTGCCCTCCTCTGTACCTTTACCAGCTCTAAAATGTACTTTTTATGAAGTGGTGCCCAACAAATTCTAAATGAGGGCAAACTAGGAATTTGTATAGTGGCAGAATTATATTTGATTCCCTTGCTTCTATACACTTCTTAATACATGCTAATATTTTATTTCCCTTTGCAGCTGCTGCTTGGCTTTGAGCACTGTTACGTAGCTGGTTGTCCACAAGTACTCCCAAATCCCTTTCAATAGCAGATGCCCCTAGACTTTGCTCCAGTAAGATTTTACTTTGCTTGGCTTTCCTTCTCAGATGCATAACTTTACATTTATTCATACTAAATCTCATCTGACATTTAGATGCCCATTCCTCAATTTTATGTGAATCCATTTGGAGCGGAAGCACATCATTATCTAATTTAATTACCTTGCACAACTTCGTGTCATCAGCGAAAATGAAGACACCACACTCCAATCCTACCTCTAAGTCATTAATAAATATGTTAAAAAGGAGAGGACCTAATACTGAACCCCGAGGAACCCCACTTACCACATGAGTCCAGTTGGAGTATGTTCCATTTACCAGCTCTCAATCCATGAGCAGATGTTTACTGCAATTCCTGTATCCCTTAGTTTGCACTTTGAACTCTTATGTTTCATTTGAATGCAGTTATCTATTTACTGCCATGCATCCATTCTTATATATTTAAATTTCTATCTATCTATCTATCTATCTATCTATCTCTGTCTTTTTGCCGCCGTACTTTCATTTCTTATTTCACTTGTTCTAGATCTTTTTGGTGGAAGAAGTGAAGTTATATGAGAGACAGAGAAGGGATTATGGTAAGAGGTAAAACAGAGATTTTGCTTTTGTAGCATTGGTGGGGCCAGTAGTTTGATTCGACTTGCTCAACCCTAACATCCCAAATTAAGCAAGAAGAAGAAAGCTGCTTTGTTACCCCATGTCACACCTTCTTGGCTTATAAAATAGACTATATCATTGCCCACTTCACCACACCCTCATTTACACTGGGGGAGAGACAAATTGTGATTCCATCAACTCCCACTGCCTTCTATCAAGAAGACATTCTAGGGCCCATCTTACTTTGCTCTAGCTCATTGTACAAACTGTTGAGATCATCACTACTGTTAAGATCATTCATGTATCTCTTTAATGTATTTCTGCCACCTCCTCTTTATCTGATTTGTTTCTGTTAAGCCCCTACCATTTTTGTCTTTGATCATGCCCACTTTTGCATGAAAGGTGCCTTTGAGAACCCCAATTTCCCTGAAGATATCTCTTGATTTAACCATTCTATTATGTTCTTCAATCTCTTTACATTGCTCATTGTAGAATATATCATTGTCTCTTCTTGTTATGCTCTGGAATTCTGAATTCAGTTTGACAAATCTTTTCCTGTCGCCAATACATTTCACTTTCCTTTTGTCCTGGGCTACTTTCAAAGACTCATCAGATCGGCCAGGTCGCCTTCTTCGTTTTATTTCTTTTAGGTGATATTCTTTGTTGCTTTTTCGTGGATAATGCTTCAAACTTCAGTCCAAAGTTCTTCAGGCATGCTATCTTACATGTCTAGTACTAGTAATTTACTATTCTTTACTTCCACTAAATATTATTTATTTCATATCTACTTGGTCTGATGATTTTCCCTCTTCTTGTCAGTTTAATTCTGAACTTTACAATAAGAAGCTCATGGTCTGAGGCACATCTGAGCGGCAGTCAACTCCAGGTCTTGTTTCTGATTTCTATATTGTTCATTTGGTGATGTCCATATGTAGAGTTATCTTGGAGACTGTTGGAAGGTGATGTTTACAGCAACCATAGAATTATCTTGACAGAATTCTACTAATCTCTGACCTGCTTCATTTTGTAATCCAAGGCCAAACTTGGATTACTTTGAAATCAAATTGAAATCATTTTGTCATTTATTTGGTTGTAACTGAGCACTGCTTTGGCCACCCGTTGATTGACTATCAGGGCTATTCTATTTCTTCTGTGGCATTCTTGTCCACAGTAGAAGATCTGGTGTTTGTCTGGTGTGACATTTCCCATTCCAGTTCAATAGAGATGCTCATCTGAGAACGAAAAATACCTCATTGGTTTTCTATAAGTCTGGTTGCCTACTCAGAGAGCAGCCTCCTTTAGCTCACTTATGCCCTTCATAGGGAGAAATATCCTGTAGTATATCAGTCTTAAAAGAGTGACACAGCCCCAAAATACTAGGCCATTCTACCCTGAACAAGAGAAACAGAAAACCACAGATGCATTTTTTTTAAATCTTTTTATTGAAAACTTTACAAAAGTTACTTAAAAAAAAACATAAACGCATATAGGTTACATAAACTTTGAGTTGTTACAATAAAATCTTTGTACATATTTACATAATTATTTACACTTTGTACAGAAACATCACATTTTTGTGGTAGAACAGAAAAAGTATTCGGACAACACAGAAGTCTTGTGTTCCAAACCAGATGTCTAAGGCAGTAAAATATTCAGGCAAATATATAATCATCTAGCATATTTACATTTTCCAGAGCATGAGAAAAAGAAAACACATGCTAACAACAACAAAAATACTATTCCTCACTCACCCTCCAGCCATCCCTCACCAAATCCCTAGTGCTAGCTGACTGAAACACAGAGGCCCTACAGCTGTCCCTCTTCTTTCCCTCGATAGCTGTCCCTTCCTGGTTTGCGACAGGAATCTCTGAAAAGAAAGAAGAGAAAAAACAATTACTCAACAGAATTTACCACAACACTCGATGTGACCACAACTGTGGTTTCCATGAATTTACTGCTAGTACACAATCCTTCTTTTTGTCCACCAGAAAATATATAAACACAGTGGCAAAAATAAAATGACAACATTCGGTAGGGGGCACATCTTCCCTCCTAAAGAGAAACAAATTCTTGAATTTCCATAAGGCAGATTTTACTGTGTTTATAAATTGCTATGCAACTGTATGTTTCTTTTTTTGCAGGCTTAAGCCAAAGCCAAATGGTATCATATTATATGTAATTTTCTTTATACCGCCCAAGGCTCTGATAATTTGGTCGCACTGCATCCAAATTTGCCTTCTAAATGGACAATACCATAACAGGTGGCACACACTCTCACTACTCCCGCAGAACACTCTTGGACACTTCTCTGATCTCACCACTCTGCAGTTGTGCTGAAAAGCATGAGTTGGTATGCAGCCATGGACCACAGACCATGTCAAGTCCTGCTGGAAATGAATGAGACATGCGTTAGACACCTTCTTCCAAATTTCCATGGACATGCTGTCAGAAAAGCAATCCACCTGCACCACTGCTAATTTTTCATTAATCAATTTTGTTAGTTTTTTCTGATCTACTATAGTAGACAGTGGTACTGACTTTAAATCATATTCCTTAATAGTCAAAAAAAAGAAAACTATAATGTTTTGGAAGTACAAAACTATATGGCACCAACAAAAAAGGTTTGTGCCAACCATACCTACAAAAATCTAGCCCAGCAAAATATTTACACATTGTGGCTGCCTTATTTTTCTTGTCCAATATTCTAACCATATAAGATAAACATTTTACATATACATATTTAGTCAGATCAGGTCCTTTTTTCCTCCCAAATGCTTTACTCGACACAATTTGTTTCTCCTCAATTTTTCATTGTTAGACACCAGAACATTTTTAACAGAGGTTTCTTTATTCTTTTTAACCATAAAGAATTTGGAGGAAAAACCGAGCCAACTCTTTTTTGGAGTTTTGCTAACAGTTATCTCTGACGACTAAAACATTAGACGGAATGTCTTCTTTCCACCGTCCAAATAACATGCACACACACTTAGACATGTTTACCCTCAGAGCAGCAGCAGATGTAAATATTCGTGCCCATAGCATGTGGATTGAAGCATAAGATGAACATATAATGTTTACATCATCCATATAACACACACATTTGACCTGTTGGCCCCCGGTCCCTGGTACGAAAATTCCTCTAACAACCTTATCCTCTCCCAACTTACTTAAAAAAGGTTCCATTGCAGAAATGAAGAGGATAAGGGAAAGTGGGCACCCTTGTCTCACCCCAGCATTTATAGGGAATTCCTCTCCACTATATCCATTAATGTGAAGTGCACTGGCACTCTCTCTAAAAATGTCCTTTATTATATTACTAAACAATTATGGAAATGTCATTCTTTCTATGACTAAACAGATAATCACAGGATACTGAATCAAAAGCTTTTTCATAGTCAATACTAAGAATGACTGCCGCTTGGTTTTGAGTTCTAGATTAAGAAAGGACATCACGTATCAAAGTCAACCCATCCAAAATATTCCTTCCCGGAACTGAGCATAACTGATCATCTTCCCGGAACTGAGCATAACTGATCATCTTGCACTACTTTATGGACAATTTCTTTCAATGAATTTGCAAGTATTTTAGTCACAATTTTATAGTAGTAATTCAGTAAAGTTATAGGTTGTTACGACCGCCAGATTTGGTGGACTACGCTCACCCCAAATTCTCTCTCTATGGGTCGCAACTTTTTGTTCAGATCTCAATGCCAGCAGACACTTCAGATGACGGCATAATTTCTGAAGAGACAGGCACCATCAGACCCCTTTTCTTAGGATCTAAGAATCACACACTATGTGCCATTGATTAGTACAAGCAGACTCTGACACCACCTTTGTTTAGTGTGTCCAAAATCAGACTGCCACTTCTTTATTTTTCAAAACACATTTTAAGATAACACAAAACACCAAAGACTTCCCCCCAGTTCTAGCCCCTCCTCCTAGGCAAATAGCTTGCTACCCCCTCACCCACATGGCTTTCTTGTTCTGCTTACAATTTTTTTCTCCTCTTACAGAGCCATAAAACTAGCTCCCCCCTTCATGACTAAAGCTAGAGCCTTCACACATGGCCAATCGCTGGGCCATAAAAATTCTTTAAAATCTTTAACCATTAATCAATGACAGCACCACATGCACCCACCACATCCATGATACAACTACATGTATGCACCACACTCTTGATACAACTACCAAGGATGTCGCCTTCCAACCACACATATAACAACTGACTAACCCCAAACAGTCCAGTGGGCCCTTCTGTTGATAACATAGGTCACCAGTTGCTAATATTTGTCCTATTACCTTCCTTGGGGAGCAATACAATCAGACCTTTTTTAAAGTCTGCATGGATAGCATTACCAGACATACAAAAGACACAGACTTTTATCGTCAACTTTGATAAGTTCTCAAAAAGTTTTGTAAAACTTTAATGGGATCCCATCCATTCCAGGGGACTTATTATTTGCTCCGCTGAATATAACTTGTTTTATCTCAGATTCAGTGACATTATCTAGCATTAAGCATTAAGAAGGGTATAGAAGCAAGGGAAGCAAATATAATTCTGGCATTATACAAATCCCTAGTACGCCCTAAAGAAAGAAAAAGGTTCTTCACAATAAGGGTGGTTAATCTGTGGAATTCTCTACCAGAGGAGGTGGTGACAGTGTATCCAATAGATAACTTTAAAAGGGGGATGGATTTATTTCTAATTAAAAAGGAAATTCAGGGTTATCCTGGATAATTAGAGAGCGTATTGATCCAGGGAGAAATCCAATTGCCAGTATCTGGGGTCAGGAAGGAATTAATGTTTTTATCCCTTTGAGATGATTGGCTAAGTTTCACTTGTTTTTTTTTTTCTGTTTGCCTTCCTCTGGATTAATTAATAATAAAAAAATAATTAAATCATTGATTAATAATTTATTAAAAACTCATTAATTAATAACTAATCCACATTTTGCAGATCAGAGGAGACCTTCAAAGGTTGAACTTGATGGACTGAAAGTCTTTTTTTACCCTTAATTACTATGTAACTATGTAACTATGTACCTATGTAACACATTCCACACATCTGTTAAGCGAAAATCGGCTATAATATCTTGGAGAACGTTTGTCGTGACGTCCAAATTACCATCACCTCTCTTTCTCTTCCTACCCTCCAACTGAACAATAGTGTTAAAATCGCCTGCTAGCATCAATGGTTCAGTCTTCGGGAGGAAGAAACTAATGTTATTTTAAAACTTTACTCTCTCCTGCTTATATAGAGATGCATAAATATTTACAATGGAAAAAACCTTCAGTTACAGTTAATAACACAATTTGCACACCTAAAGTGGCCACATAAGCAAACAATGCTTACAGTTACATAGTTACATAGTTACATAGGGCCTCATTCTATTATCATCCGCAGCCGTTGCGGGGCCGCAAGGACCGGCCGCAAGCTATTCTGCTATTCTATTCCCCTCCGGCCGGGGATTCCGGCAGGCTTGCGGCCGGTGCCTTGCTATCTCTTGCGGCCGCTCGCGCCGGAGGAAATCCTTTGATCTAAAACGGCCGCAAGGAAATCGGCCGTAAGAAAATCCTATTTGCAAATCAATTGCTCCGGGAACCCGCTCTGCGAGGCTAAAACCGAGCCGCAGCTTACTTGCAGGAAAGAGGTCCCGCTAGCACCAATTAAGCACGAAATATAGCCCAAATAAAGCCATCCTGCACTTTGAGAAGACTATAAAGTGATTTTCGGTGTTAGCAAAAATAGCACAAAATTCCCCTATACTCAAATCCGTAAAATATATATTTTTTAATATACGTCAAATATCCATGTAAAAAGTCCAGAGTGCTTGGAGCACCTCAGACCCGCCCACGCCGCAGCCGGAAAATAAACAGTTAATTTGAACTCGGGTTTGGGCTGATGTGCAAGCTTGAGAGTGGGTTACTTTTAATCCTCATGTCCCCCAATATGATCCCTAGCATTTACAGAGCTGTACAGTGCAGGCTTGAATTTATTTTTGAGTTTTAAGTTTTCAGAGCTTACGGCCGGTAGCAAGATTTACGGCCGGCCGTAAGAGGAGGCCGTTTAATTGAATTGCAAGGTAACGGGACCCCCGCAAGGAATCGCAGCCTTACGGCCAGTTTACGGCCGATAATAGAATGAGGCCCATAGTATTTAAGGTTGAAAAAAGACTTTCAGTCCATCAAGTTCAACCTTTTAAGATCTCCTCTGATCTGCAATATGCGGATTAACTATTAATTAATTAGTTGTATATAAAAAAAAATCAATTCCCTCCTGATCCCAGACACTGGCGACCGGACTTCTCCCTGGATCAATACCGGCTCTCTAATTATCCATGATAACCCTGAATTCCATTTTTAATTAGAAATAAATCCAGTCCCCTTTTAAAGTTATCTATTGGATACACTGTCACCACCTCCTCTGGTAAAGAATTCCACATATTAACCACCCTTACTGCGAAGAACCCTTTTCTTTCTTTAATGTGGAATCTTTTTACTTCTAACCTCAAGGGATGTCCTATTGTCAGTTGAAAACCTCTTGGCACAAAAAGCTCCCTTGACAAATCTTTATACTGACCCTGGATATATTTATATAAGGTAATCATATCTCCTCTTAGAAGCCTTTTTTCTAGAGAAAATAAGCTTAATTTGGTTAGTCTTTCTTCATAACTTAGCCCCTCCATTTCCCTTATTAGTTTTGTTGCTCTTTTCTGTACCTTTTCCAGCTCTAAAATGTCCTTTTTGTGAAGTGGTGCCCAACATTGTACTCCATATTCCAAATGAGGTCGTACTAGAGTTTTGTATAGTGGCAGAATTATAGTTGCTTCCCTTGCTTCTATACCCTTCTTAATACATGCTAATATTTGATTTGCGTTTGCAGCTGCTGCTTGGCTTTGAGCACTGTTACCTAGATGGTTGCCCACAAGCACTCCCAAATCCCTCAATATCTGATACCCCTATAATTGCTCCATTAAGATTATAAATTACATGGCTATGTTTTCTTCCCAGATGCATAACTTTACATTTATTTGTATTAAATCTCATCTTCCATTTAGATGCCCATTCCCCGATTTTATGTAAATCCCTTTGGAGGGAAAGTACATCATTATCTGATTTAAATACTTTGCACAACTTTGTGTCATCAGCAAAAATAGAGACACTACTTTCCAGTCCCACCTCCAGTCCCAAGTCGTTACTAAATATGTTAAAAAGGAGAGGACCTAATACTGAACCCAGAGGAAAACTACTTACCACATTAGTCCAATCGAAGTATGTTCCATTTACAACAACCCATTGCTTCCTATCTTTTAGCCAGCTCTCAATCCATGAGCAGATATTTACTGCAATTCCTGTATCCCTTAATTTGCACAATAGTCTCCCATGTTGCACTGTATCAAAAGCCTTTGCAAAATCCAAAATATATATACAGTGCCTTGCAAAAGTATTTACCCCCTTGACTTTTAACCTATTTTGTTACATTATAGCCTTAAGTTCAATGTTTTGTTAATCTGAATTTTATGTGATGGATCAGAACACAATAGTCTAAGTTGGTGAAGTGAAATGAGAAAAATATATACATAAAACTATTTCTTAGAAATAGAAAACAGAAAATTGGCATGTGCAGAGACTGGAGTATCTGTACATAGGACGACAATAAGCTGTACACTCCATAGAGTTGGGCTTTATGGCAGAGTAGCCAGAAAAAAGCCATTACTGTCAGCAAAAAACAAAATGGCACATTTTGAGTTTCCGAAAAGGCATGTGGGAGACTCCAAAAATGTATGGAGGAAGGTGCTCTACTCTGATGAGAGTAGCATTGAACTTTTCGGACATCAAAGAAAATGCTATGTCTGATGCATACCCAACACATCACATCACCCAAAGAACACCATTCCCACAATGACCCCAAACACACTGCTAAAGCGACACTTGAGTGGTTTAAGGGAAAACATGTGTGTTGGAATGGCCTAGTCAAAGCCCAGACCTCAATCCAATAGAAAATCTGTGGTCAGACTTAAAGATTGCTGTGTACAAGCGCAAACCATCTAACCTGAAGGAGCTGGAGCAGTTTTGCAAGGTGGAATGGCCAAAAATCCCAGTGATAAGATGTGGCAAGCTCATAGAGACTAATTTAAAGCGACTTGGAGCTGTGATTGCAGCGAAAGGTGGCTCTACAATGTATTGACTTTAGCAGGCTGAATAGTTATGCACATTGACTTTTTCTGTTATTTTTTCCTATTTGTTGTTTGCTTCACAATAAAAAAAAAAACATCTTCAAAGTTGTGGGCATGTTCTGTAAATTAAATGAAGCAAATCCTCAAACAATCCATGTTAATTCCAGGTTGTGAGGCAACAAAAAACGAAAAATGCCAATGGGGTGAATACTTTTGCAAGGCACTGTATATATACTAGTGACTTGCCCATCAAAAATTATAGCATAACATTTTCAAGCCTTGCAATGCTGTTGTTTGCTACGCCACACATTGCGAGCCTCACCATGCATAGCAAAGCCGGGAAATGTGAGCCTCGCTATGCATAACTTCTCTCTCTCCTTTCCTTCTTCTGTGTCGTCTCCTCCCTCTTTTTTCCTTCTCTCTCCTCTCTGTGAGCCTTGCAATGAGAGCCCTTGGTGCCATTGCAGGCCTCCATCACAAATGACAGTACAATATTTAATTCCCCCCGTGTCTCTTCTGTCACTACCTCACCTGTGTCTCTCCCCCTCCCTCCCCTGTGTCTCTTTCCCCCTCCCTCCGCTGTGTCTCTTTCCCCCTCTCCCTGCCCTGTGTCTCTTCCCCCCTCTCTCCCTCCCCCGTGTCTCTTTGCTCCCCTCTCCCTCCCCTGTGTCTCTTTGCCCCCTCTTCCTCCCCTATGTCTCTTTGCCCACTTTCCCTCCCCTGTGCCTCTTTCTTCCCCCTCTCACCCCTGTGTCTCTGCCCTCGCCTTTCCCCCCTCTACCTTGTTGGCCCACGAGGCCCGCATGGGGGACAGGCGAGGGCCGTAGTGGGTGCAGGGAAGAGGCAGGGAGCCCGTAAGTGAGGTTGCAAGCCAATTTGCTACTCAATTGGTGTCTTTTGGCGGCCTCTGAGCTAGGGGCTTGAAAAAAATGGCGATGGGTTTAACCGTCGCCTTTTTTTTTTCAAGCCCACAACTCGGAAGCCATTCCGAGTCTCCCCCCGCTCTACCTTGAGGTCCTTGCTATAAGCGCCTTTGGCACTCATCGGGGGCCTCACAATTGTGAGGCTCTCCCCCCTCTAACTTGCAGGCCTCGAAATGAGTGGCTTCAATGCTCATCGTGGGCCCCACAATGAATGGCTTTGCTGCTTATTGCAGGCCACGGCATGCGCATGCGCAAGCCTGTAACTTTACAATCGTTACAGACAAACTAGCAATTACGATAACTATATACATGATAGTAAATAAATAGCACATTTGTGTTCACATTTAAATGTCTAAAACAAGTTTAAAAAATGCCCAGAATTCCAAGAAATACAGTTATTAGACTGCATTCTGGGAACCTTGGCAGGGATGTGCAAATGTGCCCACAAATATTTTGCTCTTGCAATCCATAACCATATTAAACATGGCTTCCCTTAAGCATATGCCCACTGAATCAAACAGCTTTGAGCAATGCAATGATTAGATTATACACAACCTAAGAATCCCACCCACATACAGCCGTTTCAAGGTCATTGCCTCTCACCAGCATGGGGCCAGATAGCTTGCGTAGTGGATATTTTGAGTAGATAGTTCACCACAACAATCATTTAATATATGGTGGGCAAATGAGCGATAGAATCCCTTCACGTACAATAGTACAGTAAATGAAAGGCACATTTGTATTCACCTTTGAATGTATAAAACAAGTGAAAAAACTTCAAACTTAAAGTTTCATGCCCAAAATACTGATAAATAATGTTATTGCGCTGCATTCTTGGAACTATATATATATTTCAGTCAAAAATAATAGTTATCATAGTGTATAATGTTCCTGCCGCACATGCGCATTACCCGTCGGGGGAAGAGAGACAAGGGAGGGAGAGGGTGAGGGAAGAGACACAGGGGATGGGGGGGGGGGGGAAGAGGCACAGGGAAGGGAGAGGGGGGAGAGACAAAGGGCAGGGAACGGGGGGAAGAGACACGGGGAAGTGAGGGGGGGAGAGTCACATTAAATATTATCCTGTCATTTTTGATGCGTAAGTTACTAGTATATATATAGAAGGAATATTGAATATATATATATATATATATATATATATATATATATATATATATTTATACATTTTTTTACACCTGTGCCAGATCAAAGGACCCCAAGTCTCTTCCATTCAGTTACTCCAAACACTGTATGTTTCAGCTCATCAATGACGTTACATCACAATGGACTTTATTACTGACCTCCCTCCATCCAGATGAATGACTGTAATATGATTAGTAAAAGATTGGTTCGACCATCAAGCCCTTTCCTTGTCATTTCCTAACCTGCCATAGGCTGCTAATTTGGTGGATTTCTTTCTTCGTGAAATCTATAGACTATACGGAATTCCTTCAGAAATTATGTAAGACCAATCAATCCAGGTTGTCTTCCATTTCTTGAGATCCTTTATGCAGAGACTTGTTATAAAATTGTCTACAGTGCACTACTCACAAACCAGTGGACTCACTGAGAGAACCAATCAAGGGCTGAACAATATATCAGATTCTTATGTTCTGCAGAACAGAATGACTGGGTTGACCTCCTACCCATGGCTGAATTTGCCCATAATAACCAGTGGCATTATACCTTGTGTACTATGCCTTTATATACAGCGTTGGGGTGCAACTCACCAGGAAGATCTGGAATACAAATTCAGGCAGATATTTGAAACCTTAAGATATGGACTAAATTGTAATAGTGAGTTTATGTTACATAAGTCAATATTAAGTGAATGTTCTCCTCAGTGAATCTTCCCATTGACATTGTGGGATCATTTGATTTTTACAGAGACTGTATGTATTACTTGGCAAACTTTTCATGACCAGTGGATAAAAGACTCCTTTTCTCCATTGACGTGTTAATGTAAATCTTATCTATGTTCTGATCAATGTTAAAGGACCGGTGTAGTTCAAGAAAAAAAATAATTGTTTGTCAAGTATGTTTAGCAGACTAATAAGCCATGAGTATAGGATTCTATTTTAGGATCCTGAGGGCTGGATGATGGATGTTTGAGAAGGCAGAAGAAGCAGGATGTTGCATTGTTCTTCGCATGCAACTTTCACAAATTTATCATAGAACCTTCAAGCTTCATTATGCTCTTAATCAGACCTAAAATGTAAAAAATATTGTTTTTTGTTGTCATTATGCAGCGGTCCTTTAAGTTACATTCAGTCTGCCTATATGTACTGCAGTTTTTACAGATCTCATTTCAGTATTTGCTTTAATTCAGGGGCTATAGCAATTAAAAAGTATTGTCTCAGCTAAAGTTGTTTTTTTCTGTTGCATCTAAATAACTAATTGATGGACACATAGAAATACACTATATGTTTTTTTGCATCAAAAAAGGAAAACACTGTTTTTTTATAATTTGAACTGGTACAGAAAATGTAAAAAGTGCAAATATCAGACTTTCCTCCTGGGAAAAAAAAGAAAGGTCACCAGGAAGAACAGGCTAACTAACATCAATTTGGGCTGAGATAAAAGCCTTCAAGTTTTTATGTGGTTTGGAAAGTGGGAGGATAATTAAGACTAGCCATATACAGTGTGTGATGTAATGCTGTCCTTGAAACCTGAGAATGTTTCAGTGTAGTAGAGCGGAACTGGCAACTAATCTTGAAATGGATCTTTAATTTACACGCTGTTAAGTATGCCATATTTCACTAGCTATCCTATTTCTAATTTGAACCTGTCAAGCACTGTTGCACAAGATATATCTTTTGACAAATGTACATAAATTCAGTATGAGCTGTATCAAACATGATAGTTTTTTAATTGTGCAACTAGTTAATTTTCCAGGATGAATAATCAATGTTATGTATGTTTTCACGTATTTCTCATTTTGAAAATTGTACATTTTCCTTGCATAACTAAATGTTGTGATGTTACTTTTAGACTGATCATTAGTCTGTAATTTATGTAGTTTTAATTTGTTTTTCAATGTGACTCCAGGTAATATATATATATATATATTTATATTTAAAGTGAATTATGATACCCTTGGAACACTCCCCGCTCTTTAAAGGAAAACTATGGTAATTATTTTTATACATTTGGGAGAATACTCTCTTCTAATCCAAACTCTCTACTCCCTTGGCATCCATGACATAACTGCACTCTTATAGTTCAAATTGTACCTACAAGATTGAACATTTACAGCCTTATTAAATTGTGATTCTGCAAATCTAAAAGGGCTCTATTTAAGCACACAGCATATCTTTTTACAGAAGTTTTTAGTTAGTGAACTTCTATGCAAAAGCAAGGTCTTCACTAACTAGAAACTTCTGTCAAAAAATATGCTATGTGCTTATATAGAGTCCTTTTAAATTTGCCAAATCGCAATTTAATAAGGCTGTTAGTGTCTACCTCTCTGGCACCATTTCTTCACCTTGCCCTAAGGCCTAGGCCCCCTCCTCTTCTCCATCTGTACATCCTGACTTAAAGCCTCATTCAAATGCGATTTGGCCAATTGAATAGGGCTCTATATAAGCACATAGCATTTTTTTACAGAAGTTTTCAGTTTATGAACTTCTATCCAAAAGCAAGGTCTTCACTAACTAAAATCTTCTGTAAAAAAATATGCTATGTGCTTATATAGAGCCTATTCAATTAGCCAAATCCCATTTGAATGAGGCCCTTGGTACCCTTATTTCAGTATCAGCTCTATGCAGATATCACTCAATTCTACCTCTTAGCAACCAATTTAGCGCACTTTCTTCTATAACGAGTATTCAACTGCCTCTCAAGACTCTATAACCCCCCCCCCAAAAAAAATAATAATAAAAACCCAAAACAAATCTCTCCTAAATGGATGGATACATAAAGGAAATAATAAATAATGTGCCTATAGATCAGGAGATAAAGAAACAGGAGAGTAATAAGTTAAGGCTATAAATATACCCACATATTGAGGATTAGAAAAACAACAATAATGGGATGGAATGTGGCAGGGTCACAAAAAGTTCTCAATTTGTAGGAATATTTATTGGCTTAATTTATTACTCTCTTGTTTTTTTGTTTTTTTTTCTCAAACCTGGGCCCTCATTCAATTGCAATTTGGCCAATTGAATAGGGCTCTAAATAAGCACATAGCATATGTTTTTTAAAGAAGTTTTTAGTTAGTGAAAATCTTGCTTTTGGATAGATGTTTACTAATTAAAAACTTCTTTAAAAAAATATGCTATGTGCTTATTTAGAGCCCTACTCAATTGGCCAAATTGAAATTGAATGAGGGCCCTGGTCTGTATAGATTTACATACTTGACTTATCAGGATATTATTTATGATGTCTGTCTGTCCCACTCTGCATTGTTTTACCATAATCATGATTGCTTTTGCAGACGCTGCTTGGCGTTAAGCACTGTTACCTAGGTAGTTGTCCACAATCACTCCCAAATCCCCAGTTGCAAAACTTTATATTTATTCGTATGAAATCTCATCCACCATTTAGTTGCCTATTTCTCTGATTTATGCAAATTCCTTTGGAGGGAAAGTACATCATTTTCTGATTTAATTGCCTTGCACAACTTAGTGTAATAAGCAAAAATGGAGACAATATTTTCCAGTCCTTCTCATTAGTTATTAATAAATATGTTAAAAAGGAGAGGACCTAATATTGAACCCTGAGGAACCCCACTTACCACATTAGTCCAATCTGAGTATGTTCCATTTACAACAACCGTGCTTCCTGTCTTTTAGCCAGCTCTTAATCCATGAGCAGTTATTTACTGCAATACCTGTATCAAAAGCCGTTGCAAAATCCTAAAAAACTACATCAACTGGGTTGCCTTGATCCAAGTTCCTACTAACCTCCTCATGGAAACTAATTAGATTTGTTTGACATGACCTATACTTCATAAATCTGTGCTGACTCCTACTTATAAAAAAATATGCTCTGTGCTTATATAGAGCCCTATTCAATTGGCAAATTTGCATTTGAATGAGGCCCTTGGATTCCATGCATTTAGTTGTGGGCTTTTCTTATTAAATCGCTCTGTGACTCCAGCAAATTTCAAGGGCTGTACGACGGCCATTGAGGGCTTGGAATTTAATAGGGCCCTGTGTCTATTTGAACAAGAGTATAAGTAGGAGTCAGCCTACTGCGATCGGACCCGCATTTCAGAAATAATGCAATATGAAAAAAATAAATAAATATAATATTCTAGTTCATGCAAGTTCTATTACAGTATATGTATTAACACAATGATTTCCAGGATCAATATAACATGGAAATTAAACATAATACAATTATTTTCTATTGCAGATTTACGAGCTTGGGAATGTTGTGCTATTAATTTTAATACCTTTCATCGATTTCCCTGTAATTTAAAATACAGTAGTGTGTTTATATTTGATTTTACAGTGCTACGGACAGGAGTTTAACCCCTTTGCGTGTCCTCTCTAGTCACCGTAGGATTTTTGGCTACATTTGACATTTAAAGGTGTGGAAACAGTTGGGGGCTTCAGGACTTGTAGCAATTTAATAGTGATTTGCGATTGTAATATTTACGGGATTGAAAGATCAAAGGCTTAGCTGAGTCTGAGTTCAGATTTTAAAAGCCCTTAGGGTTTTTCTGCCTGTAACCCACAGCATTATTTGTGGGTAGCTAAAAGAGGCCAATTTAATAGCAGTATTTTTTGCGGGCTCCTTTACGGGCTTCTGGTACTGCGATTTGGCAAATTTAATTGGGCTCACATTCTTGTATATTATCCCTTATCGAAACTCTTCTCCACTACAGAAATTAGGCTTATATGATTCCCTGGATCTGCTCTTGCTACATTCTTAAATATAGGTATCACATCTGCTTTTCTCCAGTCATCTCATAGCGAATCCTGTGGTGAGTGAGTTTTGAAAAATCATATATATAGTTACCGTAATTACGATTTGTCGGTCATTATATGTTAAAAGTTACGGCATACGCAATCAGCACCTAAGGCGGTCATTGCACGCCTCGCAATGAGCACAGTAGGCGCTCATCACGAGGACTGCACAACTTTGTTGTAATGTGCACCATAGGCGCTCAGTGCAGGGATCGAAATGAGCTCCATAGGCGCTCATAGCGAGGCTCGTATGACTTTGCTGCAATGAGCGCCGTAGTAGGCCCGCACGACTTTGTACTTGAGGAAGCCTAGGGGTCTAGGCAAACAATATCGTTGGCATTATCTTTCTCTTAACATGGACATCTAGAAATGTAAGTGTGCAGATCCAGCACACTAGTACACCAAGGAGGATCCCTATTTTGGACAACAATCAAGATACAACCGGAATAGTAAAACTGCATGTACTTCCCTTGTTTGAAGCTGATACAGTTGATTGATGGTGCAGTGTGGCTACAGCACCTTATTTAAGTGTTATACTTTTAGTTATTCCTCAAGCCACATAGTGGCATGGATTACTACTAAAGAAGTTGGGCATTAGTATATATTGCAGAACACTACTATTATCATGATGTCAATAGCAGAACCTTGTTTTTACACTATATTTTTTATTATTGTTTATTATTCAGTAAACCTAGAATTACAGCTGGATAAGCAATATGAGGAATACTGAATAGCATTATATTTGATTGGTATATTTTTTTGGTATAGGGCAAAGTTATGTCAATAGCCTTACTCCTTATAGGGATCTTGTTATTCAATATATTTTGGCTATATTTTTATTGACCTCGTTCCTTTTCTTATATTCACCATTATAATGCCTAACTTTATCTAACAACATGCTTTCAGAGCTTTCGATCTAATTATATGGTCCCTATGTTTTACTGCACCATTATGTAAATATTTTATTATAGTTTTTATAAACAGCAGCTTTTTTTATGATCTTTTATATTTTAAATTAAATGTAATCAACAGCATGACTTTGTGAAAGAAATGGTGGCCTTTCAGGGCCCCTCATTGCGGGGCTTGCGATGAATGCCAAAGGCGCTCATCATTAGACCCTTAAAGAAGACAGTGGGCAAACAACATTGCCAGCCTTCAAATTTTACATTTTATTACAGGACCCAGTTCATTTTTGTAAAATATGGGACGATCAGCCATTTCAAGATTAATTGTACCCCTTTTCTATGTAATTTTTCTCATTATTGAGTTTTTAATTACATTTATTATTACATGATATAAAGTGTTATACATATTACATTTATTAAAATGCAGGTTGCTTATTCTAGGCAGATGAGGAAACAGTATTGAGCATTATGCAATTTCCTTCTGACCACTATCTTAGATTCCCCCCAAAACATCTCAAAGTTGCTGATTAGTTTGCTTCATATTCTCTATATGGTCCTAGTTCGAACACAGTGGTGAAAAGTTAATTTTGTTATTTCAGTTACAGTGGAATCCTTTCTCATTCTAGTATTGTGTCATAAGTAGCAATTTTCATCACCAACACATCTAATAGCATTATCATATTCATATTTTCTGTTAAAACTGGCAAAATAACTATTATATTAACAACACCCTGGCACAGAGTTGGTTTGTAAGATCAATAAAAAAATATTGTGACATGACCTTAGGATGATCCATTAGCTTGTGAAATAACGACTGACACCAAATTGGGAGTAACACGGACCACAGCTTTATTACCCAACTGGATTAACACAACCCATAACTTAATTACCGTAATTAACATAACATTCCTTAATTAACATACTGGAGGAGGAGCCCAGCCAGGACAGTAACCTCACGCCCTGGGCCCGCGCCCAGGGCCACCCAGTGCTTTTCCAAGCACGCCCATGAGGCAGGGCAATAGGGCAATGCTCATTTAAGCCAGTGGGCCAGGCAACTCACCGCCTGCCACGGAGCGGCTGAGGGACACCTCCTGAGGCTGCGACCCCTCCCCCCTTTCGCTCAATAAAGCTAGTGCCCGAGTTACCCCTTCCTTGAACTGTAATGTCAGCAGTTCCAACCCAATCTCAGTTAAGTGCACCTTATCGGGACGAAATAACTCATCAGCGTCTATGCCTTCGAATTCCCGGTACCTAATGGAAATAAAATCTAAATTTCGCACAAAACTGGCCATCTGCTTATTGATTTTTTGGTGGGCCCTATAAACTAAAACTGGGTCTCTAGCATTCCGCCATGAACGCCTTTTTATCATCTCGGACCAGATGATAAAAAGGCCTGGGAACTGGCGTATCCAGAGGGCAATATCCCTCTTCATGTCCTTCAGCATTTTGCGAATAGGGACCACCCTTAAATCATTGCCCCCAGCGTGGATGAGCACTATATAAGGTTCACCGTAGTGATGACCATAGTTATCCAGCAAGCCGCACACCTGCGCCGACCTCAAGCCTCGGAAACCAAACCATCCGTACATAAGACCTATACCTCTGCGATTAGCATCTCCCAATCCTCTTAACCACTTCTGTTGGCAAGTCTAATCTCGCCGCCTCAGTAGCGGCTCTGATATGGAACGAATGGGTCCCAAACCCAAGCGCTCCAGCACCGCCTTTAAAATTGCTGTGAACTAAAACTGAGGCAATGCCTGCCTGTCGGCATGCAGGAGCAGCGGGCCAGGTGCTCGTGGCAGCCCTTGTAAATACTCCTTCACATCCGCACAGGGGCAACATCCAGAACCAATTCCCGTTCAAGGTTACCTCTCTTCCTCTCCCCTCCTAATCGGTCTTAGACCTTCTCAACCATAACACCAATCTGTCACCTGTCAGACAGACATCCACCGCCTGCTGAACACCCTGCCCATTGGGATGATTCTGCAAGCGAAGTTAAGCTTCCCCAGAATCGATTGAAGGCGCCTCAAGGTTACCCTCCCTGCGCACACAAGAGCAGAAAGGTCCTCTATAAGGTCTGTTACCTTCTCGACGGGCAAGCTGCACTCCATTCTTTTGGAGTCAATCCTTATGCCCAGGAATGCCAACTCCGTGGTTGGACCCTCTGTCTTCTTGTTTGCCAGTGGAACCCCGAAGGTCTGACATGCCCCCGCAAACGTCTCGAGAATAAAACGTCGAGATAGTGGGTGATGCTGTGATAACCCCTATAGTTCGGGCCACCCACTGAAGGAAAGTGCTAAATGTCTAAAAATATGCACAAGAGACGGAGCAGCCCATGAGTAAACAAAGGTCCACGTAGTACTCTCCCTCAAGGAAACACCCCAGAAGCCGATGGCTACGGGTATGAATGGGGAGTAACAGGAAAGCATACTCAATATCCACCTTTGCCATCTAGGCGTCGATGCCAGCTGCCTTGACAAGCCCAGTAGCAAGGCCAAAAGATGCGTAGGACACGGTGGAGCATTCTTTACCAATTCCGTTGTTCACCTAGCAACCCCGAGAGTGGGACAGGTACTGTATTAGGCAACATTTTCCAGGCTATTTTCTTTGGTACTATTCCCAATGAAGAAATGACCAAGTCTTGGATTGGAGGAAAAGAGAATGGACCCGCCATCCTCCCGAGCTCCACTTCTGCCCGGATCTTTTTTGAGGCCACCAAAGGGAACTAACTGATTTCAAATTCTTCAGACGTGAAGTGGAGGGAGAGAGGGAACACAGGATCTCAAAACTATCCTAAAAACCCTCCCTCAGCAGCGTAGCTGCTCTTGCCTTTCCCGGCAGTCTACCGTTGCATTCTAGCCACGGCAGCATTGTGGCCAGTCGGATAGGAGTCCTGCCTCTTTGGAGAGGACTCCCTTGCAGTTGCACCTTCCCTGGTCCTGCTGCACTTGGATAATGGGTGATGGCCACCGCAGCCCTAGCAGGAGTGCTTAAAATGACAGTTCGGGGCCCATTTGCAGCTGCCGTCGTTGAAGGAGCCGCAAATCCCACGGCCGGGGGCACACGATGTGGCAAGGTTCGTTGCCCCGTCTGCGTTCCCACGAAAGGTGCGGCATTCCTGATCTCCTCTAGGTATACGAACAGTCCGGAGAACTGCTCCGGGTGCCATTCACCTAGTACGCAGGCCATGATTGAGAAGGCCTGGAGCTATGGGCGTGACCGGAAGTGTGCTGGTTGCCACGAAATGCAGCTGGAGGCCGACGAAGGAGCTGAGGAAAGAAGACAATTATTTTTATTTATTATTGTCTATATTTATATCGGGCCAACATATTCCGTAGCGCTGTACAGTGGTATTGTACAAGGCAAAAAACAAACCTAACACCTTATAAAGAATGGAGGGCCCTGTTTTTGAGCATATAATCAAATGCACATAGTGCTTGTTTCCAAGACACGGACACACAATTGAAAACTCGCAAACTTACAATCTAAGGATTTAGGTGTGATACAAGAGGGTGACAAATACAAAATGGCAACGTGAATGTAATTTGTTTAGTCAATTGGAGGGGTCTGTGTGGTGGGAGTGTTATTATGCTGTGGAGTGTGCAGTTGTAATTATAAAGGCTGAAGGTGATATGATTTTTTAAATAGGTGTGTTTTAAGTAATTTTTTTAAGGTTTTGGGGCAGGAAGATAATCTAATGGAGCGAGGCAAGGGGTTCCAAATAGTAGGGGCATTCTCTCAAACCAGCCTGAGGTAATAGCCTTCTATCTGAGGTTTTATTCTCCTCAGATGTTGCTGCTCTGCTACCACAAGTAATTTCATCTTCCCCTTCTCCGGGTGGTGCCACTGGTGTTCCCGCAGTAATCTTGCGGGTTTTGGATTGCCGCACCCGTGGTCAACGTGGTGGCAGAGATTGAGAGCAGTGGCGGTTTTGCCTTGGGGGACCTCCATGAGGGCAGAGTGATGTAAGCAGCTGGTGGCCATAAAACTAAACTCTATTGCAGATGCCTTAAAAAAAGAAGCTGCACAGATTTTGCATACAGTATATCATAGTGCAATACCATTAATTGTTGTCCAAGAAGAAGTCTGACTTATTGCTGCAATCTGGGCCCGAATGAGAGCTTTGATCATCTCTCCATATGTGGACTGGTTCTCTATTATCTCAAAGCTTTGTGAGTAATTCTGATAGGGCTACAAGCCTTCATTTCCTTTGTTTTCAACTCACATTTAATCCTACTCCTTTTAACTATCCACATTGAACTCAGCACACTAAAGGATTATTATTTTCTTCTGGTCTCTTTGCACAATTATCTGTGTACATATTGCTGCAATACTTTTTTATTCAATTGATCAATGTATTCAACTGTGACAATCCTAATTGAAGACAAAATGCCTATGTTATTCCTACTATCCATACTTAATTGTCATGTGTGACGGGACTGTGAACTGTAATGGTCTGGCCTTTGGGGTTTTATATGACTGACAGTACCAATTACTGCTGGTGGCTATGCAACCACTTCCTATCTCAAGTGGTTTGGGACAAAATAATCTATGCACATTGTGCACTTAATACACTACAGCACAACATCAGTAGTCTTTTGTCTAAGTGAAAGTTCAACACAGTGCTGCAAGTGGGGGCTGA
This sequence comes from Discoglossus pictus, assembly GCA_027410445.1. Classification (NCBI taxonomy): domain Eukaryota; kingdom Metazoa; phylum Chordata; class Amphibia; order Anura; family Alytidae; genus Discoglossus; species Discoglossus pictus. The sequence continues at coordinate 157,219,023 of CM050165.1, forward strand.
GTGAGAGCTTGGATCATTTCCTTAAACATGGACTAGACTTTTTTAATTTCAAGTCTTTGTGAGTTACTTGGATTGGGCTATAAGCTCTTATTTTCATCTTTTCCAATATTTACTCACACTCAACATTTTATGCCTCTCAACTTTTCCCACTGCATTTCATTTCAACTATATACCCAAAGGATTACTATTTCAACTGATCAACGTATTCATTAGGTCTAAATGTGATAAGTCCTAATTGAAGATAAAATGCCTATGTTATTCTTACTACTCATACTTAATTGTCATATGTGCTGAGACAGTGAGCTGTGATGGTTTGGCCTTTGGGGTCTTATCCGACTGAGAGTACCAATTACAGCTGGTGGCTATTTAATCATTTTGTATCTCAAGTGGTTTGGGACAAAACAATCTGTGCACCTTGTGCACCCAATACACTGCAGTGCAATATCAGCAGTATTTTGTCCAAGGGAAAGTTTGTCACAAGTGCTGCAAGCGGGGGCTGATTGAGAGCTTTGATCATTCTCTTACATATGGACTGTTTTTTTATTTTATTTCAAGTCTTTGTGAGTTACTCTGAATGGGCTATAATCCTTTCTTTTCACTTTTTTCAACGCTAACTCACACTCAATCCTTTATGCCTCTCAGCTTTTCCTACTGCATTTAATTTCAATTGTATACCCAAAGGATTACTATCTTACTGCTTAATGGCAGATATAAAACATCAAATCATGGAAAATGCTTTGGCCATTCAAGAACTTAACTCTAAAACGTCACAAATTGAAGTTCGGTGTGATAACTTGACTATTAAGTATAATTCTCTCCTATCTCATTCTCAAAAGCTAGAAGGCAGTCTAAAAGACATGAATATTAAAAATGCAAGTATGGAAGACAGGATGAGAAGATCTAATCTTAGAATTAGGGGTATCCCTGAAAACATTTCAAATTTAGAACTGGATAACTATTTACAATTTTTTTTTAACATACTTGTTCCAGCACTTTCTCAACACGACCTTAGACTGGACTCTTTTCATAGAATTTTCAGACCATCACACCTTGACACTTCTTGGTCTAGGGATGTGATAGTCAAGTTCCACTTCCTTTCATCTAAACAAGCAATCAGTAAAGCCTGCTATGAATTGAAGTCTCTTCCTTCCCCGTATCAAAGCATAAAAGTCTTCTCAGATATATCAGCAGCAACATTACTTAAACGCAGAGAATTTTCATCCATCACTCTGGCCTTGAGATCAGATAATCTTCCATACAAATGGACATTTCCTGTGGGTTTATCGGTCTTGAAGGACTCAAGATGTTCAGGATTAAATCACCTTCAGAAGGGCGAGATTTGCTCTCTAAATGGGGTATTGTTACTAGATTGCCCCTTAGAGATTTTAAGGCATTAAAACCACTGATACCAGAATGGCAGAAGTCATAGATCCTTTAACTCCGAGAGTCTGACTTTTATTTTTTTGCTAAAACAGAGAGAAAAAGGAAAGAGAAGAAAATGGAATTAATTCTATGGTCTAGGTAAACTGATTTTTTTTTGATGAAATGTTTTTTTAGATATTTTTTTCACTGAATATTTTTTCATATGGGTTTTATGATAAATCACTTAAGTACTATTATTACTGTATTGCAATTAACACAATTATGCACTTGGTAATATTATAATCCACACAAATATATCACTACTAAAACTAAATTGGTTCTTTTACCAATTTTTACTTTTGTATTTTTGCACTTTTTTCCGCATTAGAGTGGTCATATTAATTCATTTTTATATTCATCTAAAGATGTCTAGAATTTAATATATAATGATTTGATTCACTTGTTTTTTATAGTAAGACACTACTTTTATGAAAAGAGAATGCACTTAACTGTATTTTGCACAGCTGTTTCGAACAACAAATTTTTAATCTTCATCGTTTTTTTTTTCTCTCTTTATCCTCGCCTCCTTTGACCTATATCGGCCTCACACTTCTTATTACCGACGTAGAGCCTATTAAAAGGCCTTATATGTTGTTTTTTTATGTTGCTTATAGGTATGTATGTTAGTATGAATGGTTTTGTAATTAAAATATCATCTACTCACTGCAAAGTCCCGAAGAATAGTATAGGGTTGGGTAGTTTCCATTATCAATTTCTTATTATTGATTTTTATGAACAAGCTAGATTTAAATACAAATTCAAAAATAGCAAAATTAGCAATTTAAATGTCAAATGTATTACTTTCAATGTAAAAGGTCTTAACTCCCCCAGCAAGAGGAGTTGTGTATTAAGACTGATGAAACAACAAAGATCCTGTTTCTTCAAGAAACCCATTGGGATGGGAACAAGACACCAAACTTTGGCTCTAATGAATACCATTTAAAATATAATTCTACATTTAAAAAAACTCTAGAGGTGTTTCAATATTATTCAGTAAAAAATGTATTATCAAGGAAGAACTAGTGGAAATAGACACTTATGGTAGATTTATTTTCTGTCTGGGTGAAATAAATAATCAGAGGTTTACATTGGTTAACCTATACTCTCCAAATTTAAAACAAGTGCATTTTATAAAAACAATTGCTTTTTAAAATCAATAAATATAATTATGGCCATGTAGTCATGGCTGGAGATTACAATCTTACAACGAATCCTGATTTAGATAGGAAAACATACAAACCTATTAAAAATCATATTAAGATTCAAAATGACTCAAACTTACTTCACAAGTTGATCACGGATAATAATCTATACGATGCTTGGAGGATTTTATTTCCTAATCAGCTTGACTTTCCATTTTTCTCTCCAGTCCATAAAATGTACTCAAGGTTAGAATTTTTTTTGGGTTGATAAACCTGCTATGAATCTAATAACATGTTTAAATAGGTCCTATTACCATCTCAGATCATGCTTATGTATCATTAAAGATCAAATTAGATTCGGATAAAAAGTTAAGGCCGGTGTGGAAACTGGACGATTCACTAATTACCCATGACAATAATATGAAATATCTTATCTCTCAAATTAAGCATTTTTCTGAGCTTAATAAAAACTCTGCTTCATCTAATAGTTTGTTATGGACAACTCAGAAGGCATATATAAGAGGTATCTTAATTAAAATGAAAGCTAACTCAATAAAAGAAAGAGGCACTTCACTCCGCAAATTATTGATCCAGCTGTCCAAACTTGAAAAAGATAACAAATTAAATCCATCAGAAAAAATCTCTTTTGAGATTAAAAACATACAAAAACAACTTAATAAAATTAACCAGCTAATCTCTGACAAGGCTCTATTTCACCTACAACAAAAATGTTATCAATATGATAATAAAAGTAGCAAATTATTAGCAAATACAATCAAAGCCCCCCAAAAATATACCAGAATTGAGGGTGTTTTCAACCAAGAAAAGTGGGTCACTAAAACTTTTGACATTGCTAAAGCCTTTGCTTCATATACTATTCAAAATTATACAATCTTTCACAATATACGGAAGCCAAACCTCCATCAGAGACAGATGTTAAAGAATTTTTAAGGAAATATAATCTCCCAAAAATTACGCCATTGCAATTGGAGGTATTAAATTCTCCCATTTCTGAATTAGAAATTAGTAGTACCATACAGCAATTACAAAACTACACAACCCCTGGTCCAGATGGTTATACCAACTTATTTTATAAAAAATTTAATTTAGTTCTAACTCCACTTTTAAAAGAATTATTCAATGAATTTATGTGTTTGGGCAATATTTCACAGGAAATGTTAAAAGCCACAATCATTGTTATTCCAAAAAAAGATCAAGATCTTCAAAAATGTGCTAGTTATAGATCCATCTCTTTAATGAATGCAGATTTTAAACTTTATTCTAACATTTTGGCTACTAGACTGGGAGGTATAATCCATACTTTGATATCTATGGATCAAGCCGGATTTATTCCTGAAAGACACGGTTCTGACAGTGTCAGAAAACGTATGAATTTAATATCTATTTCTTAGTGCTCTTGTGCTCCCACCCTGTTTATTTCTTTAGACGCCGAAAAAGCTTTTGACAGGGTGGGGTGGGAGTACATGAAATGAACACTATCTGAAATGGGCTTCGGTAATTTTGGCTCACATGTAATAGGGGCTCTTTACTCGACTCCTTCAGCTCTAGTAGCTGGTATCAATTTTCTTTCTCAATGTTTTGAAATTACTAATGGTACAAGGCAGGGTTGCCCTCTCACTCCCATTCTTATTACCCTTCTGATTTAACCACTAGCTTTAGCTATTAGAAATTCATCTATTATTGAACGGGTGAGGGTGGGGGAGAGGGTGCACAAGACTACCTTATTTGTCGATGATATTATTCTGTCCCTTACCTCGCCCAGTCAATCTTTAAATCATTTGGAACAATTAATTTCTAGCTTTTCTTACATATCCAACTATAAACTAAATGCCTCAAAATCTGAGATTCTTACAATTAACATCTCAAAATAAGATTATGGAAGAATTGGATACAAAATTCTCATATAACTGGCATTCAAAATCTTTTAAACATCTAGGAATCACATTCTGTGAAGACATCCGTAAGATGCCTACTATCAATCTACTTAAAGCGTTTCTCAAATGTGAAAAGTCCATTAAAGCTTGGAGTGGTATTCGCTTGTACTTTTCAGGCAGAGTGGCCACTATTAAAATGGTTATCCTGTCAATAATCAATTATATTTTACAATTCACCTCTATCTCTTTTCCAACGGTTTTGCTTATACGCTTTCAATCTTTAATTGATAAATTTATACACTCTGGTAAACACATTAGGTTAAATAGATCAATTATGGTCAAAAAATGTACTAATGGTGGTATTGGTTACCCAGTAATTAAATCTTACTACAAAACTATTAGACTATCACAAGTTTTGAAATGGTTGGATCATAACAACAAATATCCATGGCAACAAATTGAGAGCACACTTATTATGAATTGTGACAAAGTCTTTGCTTTTCTATGAAAAATTTCCTGCCAAATATTTAATGAAAGGTTCATCTATAGTTAAGTCAAACCTAAATTTTTGGCAATGTATCAACAAAAAGCAGTCACATATTCCTTTTCCTAGTTTACTATCTCCAATTTCTAGTATTATTAATTCAATTCAAACAACTATAAATTCTAATCTTTTAACTAAGTCATCTCAGATACTTAGTGATTTTTTGTGTGATAGAAAACGTCTCCCTTTTTCCCAATTTAAAGAAAAACTTGGTATTTCAAACTTTTGTTGGTTAACATACGAACAATTAAAAACATGGGTAGATAAGCATATAACCTATAAAGTTTTTCGCAAGCAGTTGACTTCGGGTGAACTGCTTGTTCAAAAAATTGACTTTTCCCACCTAATTTCTAAATGTTTTCATATCATACTATCTAACATTGAAAAAACTAAATCCGCCTTTTTGATATTGTGGGAGCAAGATTTTACCATTTCAATTTCACTAACTTGTTGGGAAAAAGCTTTCAGAGTAACCAATAAATGTATCAAAAATGCTTCCCAAAGGGAGGTATATTTTAAAACCTTAAATAGATGTTATATAGTTCCTCTTAAACTATACCAAATCTCCCACAACATCAAAGATAAATTGTGTTGGAGAAATTGTGGGAGCATTGGCAATCAATTCCACATTTGGTGGGATTGTCCTTTTATTAATTTCAGCGACATTAAAAAAGATTATCTGCTGTACCCCACAGGTCTGTCTATTTCACATTTTTTTGGACGCTCTTAAAACTAGAGAACTTGCATTAATTGTTCAGATTTGTTCCCCAGTCAAATCCACTATTATTCATAGATGGAAACAACCCAACCCTCCTAGTTGGGTTGAAGTATATAAAAACATTAACTATATTAGAGATTTAGAAAATCTCTATGAATATGGCAAAATTATGAATCAACATGGGCCACATTCAATTGCGATTTGGCAATTTGAAAAGGGGTCTATAGAAGCCCATAGCATATTTTTTTATAGAAGTTTTTAGTTAGTGAAGACCTTGCTTTTGGATAGAAGTTCACTAACTAAAAACTTCTGTAAAAAAAATATGCTATGTGCTCCTATAGAGCCCTATTCAAATGGCCAAATCGCAATTGAATGAGGCCTTGGGACTCTATTGTAGAATCGTGAATGTTTAACAAAACAAGTTTAGATGAGATTCCTTTTGACCCTCACCTGGGTACTAATACAGATTATGAATGTGGTGTGATTGTGGTGTGAATGAGAAAAAAAAAAAAAAAGAGAAGGCCTGCAGCCAGTTGTCGAATTTGCGGGGAAGCCATCTAAAGGAGATTCTTCGATCATCCCTCTCCCTAAAGAAACGCTCTGAGGGATCCGCTAACCGGAATATGGGCAATAAGGAGAACAGTTCAACGAATTCCTTGCGCCCGATTTTTTCTTTGACATCTAGGGGCAAATCTGTCCCGAGGTTGTCTTGAGCTCATACAGTGGTAGGCCTCCCGGCTGACTTCAACGTCCCGTTCGTACCCACTAGAGAGCAGTTCTGAATAGAGGGGAACGGCGCCCCTTGGGGGCCAGCCAGGAGGGTAGTAGTGTTGATTACCGTACCGGAGAGGGGGGTTAACCCGGAGGAGTGACCGGGGTGCACCCGGGCATTTCCGGATAGACTATCCACCCGCGCCACGGCGATCTCATCGCTGCTTGGGAGATTGTGACCACACATAAGGGATTTCAGGGATGCAAGCAACTGGGGTGCCATGGAAGGAGGGCCCACCCTCGTACTGCTGCACCCCCAAAACCCTTGTATGCTCACCTGACTCCCATCGTGCAGGGGTAGCTACCACCCTGGGACACTCTCGCCGCTCGGTCCGAACGGGAGTCCGTGCCCGCCCAGACGCAGCTGCAACCACCTGACCTCTCGCTTTGGGACCTGGACCTGCCTCTGGATCTGGGAACGCATGAAGAACAATTACTAGCTCTCCTATGTCTGTATCCCGGTGTCCCGGCAGTCTGCTCGCGCCATGAGGAGTGCTCAGAAACCAAATCTAGGGCAACGGCAGGGCTCAAAGAATCAACTGACCCCAAAGACCTGAGGGCTGGGTCAATGCCATAACTAACCCCGTCTTGCATGTCTGTAACCCTTGGCATCCCCTTAGCTAGGGTATTGTCGCGACTGGTCAACCTAAGCTGTGGCCTAACTATTTTGTCAGGGGATTTATGTCTCCTTGTTGGCATGGAAGTAAAAGCCAAAGGACTGTACAGGCTCCTTGCTTTGCGAGCCCTGGTGGGGCCCGTCTGCCGTGATGCCCTGGCTGTGACTGGAACATCATCTATCACCACCTGACTGCCATTGCTAGCCATCTCCTCGAGCACCTGATGTATTTTTCCTCTTATGGATCCCATGTCCTTGCCGGTCTCACCACTGGGGGAGCGTTGTCCCTGCAAAACACCTATGACAGCATCAGTGGGTGCGGCAGTGGGGACCACCGGGGTCGAACAGTGACAAACTGTTGGAGTCTTTTTACGACTCCCTGGCTTTTTACTCTTACCCCTAGAAACCCGGGAATGGATCTGAGCTGGGGTTTTTGCGGACTTTGGGGTCCAGTGCAGGCCTTGGGGCAAGATGCTGGGTAATGACTGGACGGGTAGGCCCTTGCCCGCACCTACCTGTGGCTCTGATCTTTCTGCAGTGGGTGAGATGAGCTCCTGGCTCTCAGGGACCTCATCCGTGGCCCCTGCCCTCCGGTTGGCCCTATTGCCGGAATTGTTGCTGCGGCGTGGCTCAGTGAGCCTATGGAACCCGTCTGGGCTAGTGACCTCAGAACTCAGGCTAGCAGCCACTTTAGACTGAGCCTGCGCCTCCGTGGAAAGGCCCTCACTCCCCAGATGCGCCGCAATCAGCCTATCCTGCACCCACCTAACCCCATGACCCACTGCTCTGGACCTAACCAGAATCCATGAAGGCAAGGATCACCCAAGTGACCACCTGCAACCACGCAACCCCACACACATATTCACAACCGCTCTAGAGGACCCCCGCTGCCTTATAAGTGACAGGGTTAATGAATTCTGCACTGTACATCCCTTGCAGGCACCAAGACACAGGAGCAGCTGCGCTAGCTTCCAATCCTGGCAATGGCCAGCGCAGAGTTAAGGAGGAAGCCCGCAAATGGGCGGAAGTCCCTCCTCCGCTCTCCCAGCTGTCTCCGCGCTGGCCAGAAACCATATATGTGTTTGTCTAGTGTGGGTGTATGTGTGAAATGTAGATTGGTCAAAAAATGGCAAATGATTAGTGTATTTTAAATCAGTAAGTCATGTGACTCAATGGTATTTTGTGGTTTCTCTATAAACAAAAGAAATCAATTTCTGGACACTGAAATACCAAATGACTCAATAAATACTTTTTCAACTATTTAAGGGGCCAACAAAAACTCTTAATTTTAAAAAGGCAGATTTTAACAGTCTAAGGGCAGCAAAACAAAGTATAGACTGGGACAGAGAACTGATAGGTAAAAACAATGAACATAAATGGACAACATTTAAATCCTTACTAAATATACATACAGATCGGCATATACCATATGGGAATAAAAGTAAAAGTAGTAAATGTGGCTTAACAATAATTTAAAGATCAAGATACAGAGGAAAAAACAGGCATTTAAATCATACAAACAAGAGGGGACAGAGACTGCTTTACGAGAGTACAAGGAAATGAACAAGGCTTGCAAAAGCTATATTAGTTTGGCTAAAATAGAAAATGAAAAATGAATTGTAAAAGAGAGTAAGACTAACCCTAAAATATTTTTTAAGTATATTAATGGGAAGAAGATGAGGAAGGAAGCTATAGGAACATTGCAATGTGACACAGGCCATCTGAAAATTAGTGACCAGGAAAAGGCAGATGAGCTAAATAGGTTATTTTCTGTGGTATACACAAGGGAGGTACCAGTGGTTGGGACACGGCAACATAATGGGGCTACACTACCTTTGCCAAATAATTGGTTAACACAAGAAGTAATCCAAAAGAGGTTGGAAAAAAATCAATGTTAATAAAGCCCCTGGTCTTGATGGAATACATCCACTGGTATTGTGGGAACTAGGTTCTGTAATAGGCAAACCATTATATATAATTTTTCAAGATTCACTCAACACAGGGTCTCTACCAGATGACTGGAGAAAAGCAGACGTGATACCTATATTTAAAAAGGGAGCAAGAGCAAATTTAGAAAACTATAGACCAGTGAGCCTCACTTCTGTAGTGGGGAAGCTTTTAGAAGGGTTAATAAGGTATAATATACAAGTAAATGTCTATTTGAACAGGATTATAAGTAGGAGTCAACATGGATTTATGAGGGATAGATCATGTCAAACAAATCGAATTAGTTTCTATGAGGAGGTTAGTAGGAACCTGGATCAAGGCATCTCAGTGGATGTAGTCTTTTTGGATTTTGCAAAGGCTTTTGATACAGTGCCACATGGGAGACTATTGTGCAAACTAAGAGATACAGGAATTGCAGTAAATATCTGCTCATGGATTGAGAGCTGGCTAAAAGACAGGAAGCAAAATGTTAATGTAAATGGAACATACTCTGATTGGACTAATGTGGTAAGTGGGGTTCCTCAAGGTCCAGTATTAGGTCCTCTCCTTTTTAACATATTTATTAATGACTTAGCGGTGGGATTGTAGTGTGGTGTCTACATTTTCGCTGATGACACAAAGTTGTGCAAGGTAATTAAATCAGATAAGTATGTTCTTTCCCTCCAAAGGGATTTACATAAAATTGAAGAATAGGCATATAAATGGCAGATGAGATTTAATACGAATAAATGTAAAGTTATGCATCTGGGAAGGAAAAATAGCCATGCAATTTATAATCTTAATGGAGCAATTATAGGGGTATCATATATTGAAAGGGATTTGGGAGTGCTTGTGGACAACCACCTACGTAACAGTGCTCAAAGCCAAGCAGCAGCTGCAAAGGCAAATAAAATATTAGCATGCATTAATAAGGGTTTACAAATCTCTTTACAAATCACTTTACAAATCTCTAGTACGCCCTCATTTGGAATATGGAGTCCGATTTTGGGCTCCACTTCATAAAAAGGACATTTTAGAGCTTGAAAAGGTACAGAGGAGGGCAACAAAACTAATAAGGGGAATGGAGGTGCTAAGTTATCAAGAAAGACTAAACAAATTGAGCTTATTTTCTCTTGAAAAAAGGTGTCTAAGAGGAGATATGATTACCTTATATAAATACATCCAGGGTCAGTATAAAGATTTGTCAAGGGAGCTTTTTGTGCCCAGAGGTTTTCAACTGACAATAGGACATCCCTTGAGGTTAGAAGTAAAAAGATTCCACCTTAAAGAAAGAAAAGGGTTCTTCACAGTAAGGGTGATTAATCTGTGGAATTCTCTACCAGAGGAGGTGGTGACAGCGGATTCAATAGATAACTTTAAAAGGGGTCTGGATTTATTTCTAATTAAAAAGGGAATCCAGGGTTATCATGCATAATTATTGAGACAGTATTGATCCAAGGAGAAGTATCTGGGGTCATAAAGTAATTACTTTTTTTTATTTCCATTTTAGACGATTGGCTAAGTCTCACTTATGTTTTTTTTTTCTGTTTGCCTTTCTCTGGATTAATTAATACTTAAAAAAATATATTGGTTAATAATTAATTAACAACTAATTAATTGATATTTAATTATCATATTGTAGATCAGAGGAGATCTTAAAAGGTTGAACTTGATGGACTGAAAGTCTCTATTCAACCTTAATTACTATGTAACTATGTAACTATGTAACTGCTAATCTGTTTCTAAACATTTTCTACAGGGGTATGCCCTAGGCCCGGCCTACAACAACACATTGCAGGCTGCCTGAAGATGCAGTGCAGTACATTGACATAAGTTTCTATAAGTCTATATTCAGTGATATTTGTCTGTAAGTGTATTTGACATTTTCTTACATTCTTTACTGTATGATATAAGATATAGAAAGGAGAAAGGAGGAGCTGCATTTTAATGGTGCACACCAGCATAAAGACTAACAGCCTTATTAAATTGAGATTCGGCCTATTGAATAGGGCTCTATGTAAGCCCAGAGCATATTTTTTTACAGAAGTTTTTAGTTATTGAAGACCTTGCTTTTGGATAGAAGTTCATTAACTAAAAACCTCTGTAAAAAAATATGCTATGTGCTTAAATAGAGCCCTATTCAGTTGGACGAATTGCAATTTAATAAGGCTGTAAATATGTCCTTGATTTTCCATATTACTAAATGCATATATTGACACTTTCTAGCTAATTTGTCATAGTGTTTCTCTGTACAAATAATGATACAAAAGGGAAACTATCATGAAAAAAAAGCACTGAAAATACAAGAACAAATGGAAGGAGTTTAATTATATTTTTAAGCCAAAACGTGAGCTGTCTCTCATCCAAATTTTTTTTTTTTATATATTTACAAATGTTGTCACTTACTGCGGTGAGAATATTAGATAAAAAAAACTGTGGACTGAAGAATCTGAAAAGTGTTGAACTAGATATTTGTTTACCTTTTTCTATTGTACATTTTTATCTTATACTCAATACATTATTGCTAAAAAGTCATTTAAAATGTGTGAAATAGGAGTGTGACTTTTTCATCTCTATGTCACATGTCAGAGCTTTTGAAAAACAATAATTAGATGAATATGTTTTTTTTAAATAATATATTTTAGAGGTAGTTACACATAAGTTATTATTTATTATTAAAAAAAGATCACATACCTACATGAACTTGCTCTATTTGAATAACACAAATAACATTGAATACTGGTACAATACATGTACAATTTAGAATTAAAAATAACCAAGTAAAAATAATTATCAGTGTCATTTACTGTATAAGTATTTGGTTGTCTTCATCCTCTTGGTGCACATACCTTTGTGCTCTTTCAGTCTAATATTTGTTTTGGAGATGGTGTTTACTGGACAGGTAATAGTGGAGTAATATGTTCGTTTCTTGGTTGTTGATTGCTGTAATGACAGTTGTTTGGCAAGCACAGTTTTCCTAAGTTGTGTGCTCTAAAACACCAGTACTAGTCATCATTAAAATATCACTGAAGTTTGGAAAAAACTTAACATGATTAGTAAAAAAAATAAATAAAACATTATCAGGTATGCAAGACAGGAGTATATAAATACTGAACAAAAATCTTATTTTTTAAGTGAGTCTGTTTAAGTCAGAGTGTTTCTATTTTAGACTGCTAGTCTGTCTGTAATTTGAGGGGGCGGTTATTCAGGGGCTCCTTCGCCTTCCATTTAATTGACCTGTCAAGGGACTATTTGAAGAAGATGCTTAAACAAAAGTGAATATGGATCTTCCTTTGCTGTTTCTCCCACTCACCAAGGTTTCTAATCTTTTTGCAAACATATACAAAGACCCTCATTCAATTGAGCCATTCGGGAGATCCAGGCTTGCAAGTGAAGGTCGCAAGTTATTTTGCTATTCAATTGGCTTACGTTTGCGGGCTCTGGTCAAGTTATGTGCTCCGAGCTACGATTCATTGCGATTTGTCAAATGGCAAGTTAATGCCCACCCAGCCTTTGATCTTTCACAGCCGCAAAAATCGCAAATCACTATTCAATTGCTCCGATTTCCCCTTGATAACCACACCGTCAAGACCGCAAATGGCAAATAATTAACCACAAGTTAATGGTACCAAGGAGGTCTCGTAAAGTGCTTAATTACAAATTGAAGCACTTTAATAGCAAATAAATACTTTTATGACAAGTAAAAGTGATGTTATGACAAGTGAAAGTGATCTTAGAATTAATAGCACAACATTCTCCAATACTTACATAGATACATAGTAATTGAGGTTGAAAAAAGACTTTCAGCCCATCAAGTTCAACCTTTTTAAGATCTCCTCTAATCTGCAATATGCAGATTAGTTGTTAATTGATCCAGAGCAAGGCAAACAGAAAAAAAAAACAAGTGAAACTTTGCCAATTGTCTCAAAAGATACTGGCGATCGTATTTCTCCCTGGATCAATACTCTCTCTCTAATTTACCAGGATAACCTGGAATACTCTTTTTATTTAAAAACTAGCGAATTGAACGTCAAAAAATGTCAGTAATAAAATTGTAAGCCAGGCAATGCTGTTTGCCACACAATGTGAGGCTTTTTCTTCTCTAAGCAGCTTCGGCACTCATCGCGAGCCTCGCAATGAGCGCTTATGGCGCTCATTGCAAACTTTTCCTCTGCCCTATCTTACAGGGTTGCATTGCAGGGTTCATTAACTTGCAAGTTTTGTGCTTGGGAATGCCCTGTGTCTCTTTCCAGCATTTCCCCCCTGTCTCTTCCCTGTGTGTGTCTCCTCTATGTGTCTGCTAAATGTTTGTGTGGTGCGCACTGACTGCCGTTTGGTTTATTTTAAAAGTCTTGCGTGCCTGGTGTTTTGCCGGTATAAGTGTTAGTGTCTTTGCCGTTGTGTATTTTCTAAGTCCCGCGTGCCTAGCTTTGCTCAGCCTCGTTTTCATCCAGTTTCAGATTTTTTTACTTTTTTCGTCCTCCATTTTCGAGTGATGAAACACGGCAAATAAGGTTTAAAATCACTTGCACCTCACTCCAAGGCTTCCTGGCTCTCCCCCTGTGCTGTGTGTGATTTTTAATTTATTTTTTATTATTTTTATTATTTTTCGTTTATTTCGATTTTCGCGGCTCGGACGTTAACTTCTTATTTTTCTGAGGTCAGATTTCCCCCCCCCGAGATTCCTAGGTCAGATTTATTTTTCTAAGACACGCGTTCCTCAACTGCTTGCAGCCTAAGTAAGTCCTGCGTTCCAGAATTGCTTGCAGTGTCTTTGCCATTGTGAATTTTCTAAGTCCCATGTGCCTGGATTTGCTCAGTCTCATTTTCATCCAGTTTCAGAATTTTTTACGATTTTTTTTCTCCCTTTGCTGATTTTCGAGTCACTAAACATGGCAAATAAGGCTCAAAATCAAAATTGCTTGATTTTCCACGGTTTGGCCGTTAACTTCTTATTTTTCCGAGGTCGAATTTTTTGCCCCCGAGATTCTGAGGTCGGATTTTTTTATCTAAGTCCCGCGTTCCTCAACTGCTTGCAGCCTAAGTAAGTCCTGCATTCCTCAACTGCTTGCAACCTAAGTCCTGCCTGTGTCAACTGCTCGCCTCGCTTGCATGCTTCAATGTCTTAACTGCTCGCCTTGCTCCGCGAGGCTCGCAGGGAAATGAGCGCCTTCGGTAATCATTGCCTAAGCCCTGCTAGCTCAGAAGGCTTCAGTGCGTCAACGGCTCGCCTCGCTTGGCAAGGCTGGCAAGCATGACGACAAATCACAGTTTGCCGACTATTATATGTTATATATCCAATCCTTTTTTATCTATTGAATCCGCTGTTTTCAGCTCCCTTGGTAGAGAATTCCACAGATTAACTACCCTTACTGTGAAGAACCCTTTCCTTTCTTTAAGGTGGAATCTTTTTACTTCTAACCTCAAAGGATGTTCTTTGTTCAATTGAAAACCTCTTGGCACAAAAAGCTAGCTTGACAAATTTTTATATTGACCCTGGATGTTTTTATATAGCGTAATCATATGCCCTCTTAGACACCTTTTTTCTAGGGAAAATAAATTTAATTTGGTTAGTCTTTCTTCATAACTTAGCCCCTCCATTCCCCTTATTAGTTTTGTTGCCCTTTTCTGTACTTTTTCCAGTTCTAAAATGTCCTTTTTATGAAGTGGTGCCCCAAACTGTACTCTTTATTCTAAATGAGGGCGTACTAAGGATGAGTGACAGGGTTAATTAAGGGTTTATGGGGGTCTGTATTGACCCCCATGAGTGACAGAGTTAATTAATGTATTATGGGGGTCTGTACTGACCCCCATGAGTGCCAGGGTTATTTATTGGCTTATGGGGGTCTGTATTGACCCCTATGAGTAACAGGGTTAATTAGGGGTATATGGGTATCTGTATTGACCCCCATGAGTGACAGGGTTAATTAGGGGTTTATGGGTGTCTGTATTGACCCCCATGAGTATCAGGGTTAATTAAGTCCTAATGGGGTCTGTATTGACCCCCATGAGTGACAGGGTTAATTAATGTATTGTGGGGGTCTATATTGACCCCCATGTGTGACAGGGTTAATTAGCTGTTTATGGGGGTCTGTATTGACCCACATGAGTGACAGGGTTAATTAATGTATTGTGGGGGTCTATATTGACCCCCATGCGTGACAGGGTTAATTAGCGGTTTATGGGTGTCTGTATTGACCCCCATGAGTGACAGGGTTAATTAGGGATTAAGGGGTGTCTGTATTGAACCCCATGAGTGAGGGGGTTAATTATGTGCTTATGGGGGTCTGTATTGACCCCCATGAGTGACAGGGTTAATTAAGGGTTTATGGGTGTCTGTATTGACCCCCATGAGTGACAGGGTTAATTAGGGATTTATGGGTGTCTGTATTGACTCCCATGAGTGAAGGGGTTAATTAAGTGCTTATGGGGGTCTGGATTAACCCCCATGAGTGACAGGGTTTTTTAGGGGTTAATGGGGCTGTGTGGCCCCATGAGTGATAGGGTTATTTTTTTTTTTATTACAGGTCCTTTAAAGACCTTTATGGTCCTTTAAGGACCCGTAAGGCGGGAATTTTTAATTTTCTTTGCAGCAGGGGTCCCCGATCGCGTGCGATTGGGGACCCCCACTGCAAGAGTTAATGTGGGGTTAATGTGGGTTTCTGAGCTTATCTCGCATCCCTTCAAGGGTTAAATAAGGGATTTGTATAGTAGTAGAATTATACTTGCTTCCCTTGCTTCTATACCCTTCATAATATATGCTAATAGTTTATTTGCCTTTGCAGCTGCTGCTTGGCATTGAGAACTGTTACGTAGGTGGCTGTCCACAAGCACTCCCAAATCCCTTTCAATATCTGATACCCCTAGATTTGTTTCATTAAGTTTATAAATTGAATGATTATTTTTCCTTCCCAGATGCATAACCTTACATTTATTCATATTAAATCTCATCTGCCATTTTATTGCCCATTTCTCTAATTCATGCAAATCCCTTTGGAGGAAAAGTACATCATTTTCTGATTTTATTACCCTGCACAACTTCGAGACAATACTTTCCAGTCCTACTTCTAAGTTGTTAATAAATATGTTAAAAAGGAGAGGACCTAATACTGAACCCCTTAGGAACCTCACTTACCACATTAGTCCAATCTGAGTACCAGTATATCTGTAATACTTTATTTCATGTTCAATTTTTGTAATACATTGATCACAGCAATCAATGTGAAGTCCTACGTGCTTCAACCTCCAAGCCCATAGGACTTTGAAAATCCAACCTCAATTTCTTCAAAGTCTGAAGGGCTTGGAGGTTGAATCCCATAGTACTGTGAAAATGGAGGATGGATTTCAAAGTCCTACGGCTTTCACTTACGAGTTACGTGCTTGGAAATTGGTCATGATGACGATCTCTGTTTTCATTGGCTCTTTCTGCATTGGGAGTTATGGGCTTGCTGCCGTAACATGTTCAAGCCCCAAATGCTACGTCCGATGGCAATGGTTTCCGATTTTCCCACCCGGGCCACTAACTTGTGGGCCCGGCCAATTGAATAGCACCTTAACTTGACCCCACAGCAGGCCCGCAACGCCTCAATTGAATAACGCTGAATATGTTCTGGCTGTTGTATATAATGAGCTGTATCCCTCTAGAACAGGGGTGGGTAAGGAGGGCCACATACATGCCGGCCTTTCAATATATCCTTTCTGGGCACAGGTGAGTCAATCAGGATGACTGAAAAGGCGATTGGCTCACCTGTGTGGCACTCCAGGACCGAACCTGCCCACCCTTGCTCAAGAATTATAGGGCCTCCTACACCCCTGCCTATACACAGGGATAATTCACATACAATAGCATTGTAAGCCCTATGGTTGACTAAAGACATATGGGGCGACAATAACCATTTCAGTCCTGGTAGCACACCTATCATGTTCATAATTTGTATCCCTGATATGTCAATTTCTAATTATATCCAGATTGATTGCAATAGAGCAGGGTGTCCAAAGTCAAACTTGCTGGGCTGAGCACAGGCCTGGATATGTGGATTTCGTTTATGTGCACAGATGAGTCAATTAGACTTAATGACTTGGAAAATGATATTCTTAGCTGGGTGCAGCATGGCTATCCACAAATGCAGGCCTGACTTTGGCCTCCACTCCGATAGAGTAAAATTCTGGCTGTGCAGCATATGTGGATACAGACTCTGTAGCACTGCATGTGTGTCATATACTGTCCTAACCTGGCCCATGTCTCAGCTGCATATTAACAACCATTGCTGGAAACTTGTCAGTCTCACACACTGCACAACAGATCCAGCAGAGCACGTGTCTGATGCACATGCAGTACACATTCATATGAGCCATGATCCACAATGCTCATTATGCAGCCCGTGGCTCATCTGTGTAACACAAGCACCACAGTCACTCACAGGTGATCATGATGTCAATGATATGTAAATGCATAGCTGTCAATTGTGTATGGCAACCAACTGAAATATATGTGTATTCCATTGCAGTATCCACAAGTTCAGAAGAGGAGGAGGCAGGAGTGCCTGAAGAGGGCCAGGACATTCAAGAGGGCCCGGGACCATCCACGTCACTGGCTCATGAGGAGCGCGAAGTGATGCCTGGGCCCTCAACATCTAGCCAGCCATCATCCTATGCTGCCCCCTACCATGAAACACCTGGCCATTCGTTGTGGCCACCTCAGGGACTGCACCAGCCACCCTATGCTGTGCCTCCCTCAGCGGCTCCACCCTCAGTGGCTCCACCCTCAGCGGCTCCACCCTCATCCTGGGCTCCACCCTCATCCTGGGCTCCACCCTCCTGGGCTCCACCCACATCATGGGCTCCACCCTCATCCTGGGCTCCACCATCCTGGGCTCCACCCTCATCCTGGGCTCCACCCTCATCCTGGGCTCCACCCTCAGCCTGGACAGGTGCTCCAACCTGGGCAGCAGGAAGCGCTCCACCCGCGGCAGCAGGAGGAAGTGCTCCACTCGCGGCGGCAGGTGGAAGTGCTCCGACCGCGGCGGCAGGTAGAGAGAGACGAGTAGAGGTAGAGAGAGACGAGTAGAGAGAGACGGGCGTTATTGCGTCAACTCCGACGCCAGCCCATACCTCTACAGCCTTCGGTTGTACAACTGCAACCCGAGATGTCTGCCTCCTCATCTCAGACATCACCCACCCATGATCCCCAGCCACCTACTGTAGTGGCACCCCCTGCTCCCACACCACATCGTGGAAGAGGGAGACGGTCCGCGGGCACGGACGGTGGGGGCCTGGTAACTCGGAGTAGGAGGTGTTAGGACCATCCGAGAATTTAATCATAATATTGTTATGATTGATACATTGCTTTTGTCTTTGTAGGTGTTAATAGCCAAATCTCACAACTATGAAGACATTTTCTTCATCTTCGAGCAGTACAATACCATCATGTGAGAAAACACTCAACCCAGTTCCCAACGGGCATTCTATCAGTGTTATTCACCACTGCAGATGGCTCGGAAATGCAATAAATGACTACATATCTTTTCACTAAGGAACATGACTATGTGATTTTCCATTATAATGATCAGTGTCCAGGCTGTAGAGTTGCACAGTCCCATTACTATCTGCCATTTCAAACCAGCAATTCCACATAAGTTTTTGTGGCATTCCATCCCGTTAACATTATAAAATATGATTCATTTATTTCATGTCATCCAAACCAAACTGCCAATTTCCTTGGTTTGACATCATGATCAATGTGCATGTGTTTAAGGGTAATGTGAACAGTGTAATCTGTCTGGCCTTGGTACCACCCATATAGAAGTGAGATGTGATATCAGCATGGCACAACTATTCCATGTAGATAGTGATAGTACGTTTTACTGAAGGATTGTGTTCACAGTGAAGCATGCCTTGTCATATTCCACATCCTCAGCATATTCCTGGAAGGCTGACTGAACAGAACAGAATCAATATGGTTATTACTGCTCGGAGATGATGTTCATGTTAGTTGGTTTATAGTAGTGTCAAAAGCAAAAACAATGTACTATAATAACAGCTTATGATTGTTCTAACACCTCCTCTTTCTGTTTTCCAGATTCACATCATCTATTGACCAATCATCAATGTATATGAACACACTGTGTGTGGAATCGCTTAGTATCACATGATCCATGTTTTATAGTGTCTGTTTATTCTGGCAACCATATGGTTGTTGTATGCGCATTAATGGTTATGTTGATTAAATGTTGTGTTCTCATGGGGGGAAGTAATCTGTAGTCTTGTGTGTGCACGCAACACACACTCCTATAAAACTGCAGAGGTAGAAGTGCTCAATCAGTCAATGTTAGAACCCCCATAGGTCATGACACTGGAAATGGCACTATGAGAGAAGACTCTACATACCTAAGTTTGGACACTCAGATGGAAACCTGACTAGGACCATATCAGTGTGTTCAAACTAATTTCATGTGTTAGCAGAACTCATAACAAACTGTCCAGTTTGAGGTGTATTCTGTTCTGTGAATGAGCATCTCTATTATCTGCTGTTGCATATGCATAACTGAAGGTAAACTGAACCTCATTAACAGTTATGTTCCAAGGCTAGCGTTACTCTTCCCCATATGTACAGGGAGGATCACATCAGCACTGAGGAAGAGATCTGGAAGGAAGTATGATACAGGCTTCACAATAGTTCAAGTAGAGGAGAGAATGGCATATCTAAAGCAATAGGTACATATAAATCTATGTAGAGGATGTGATATCACACCCGATGCAACGCATGATGACTGACATATGAACATACATGATGCAATGTGACAATAGCATAGTCCAGGAACGTGGGAATGCTCATCATTCCTTGTTCTGACCATGGAAAGGAACTCATCTTTGCGATCTGAAACATACAAGGAACATGTCAATATTTACATTGCACATGCTCCCGGAGCGCAGGATATAGGTGTCGTGAGTACTTCCCGGGAAGCCTGCATACACACCTTGTATGCGCATGTTCGCATCGCAAACAACCTGTACAATGATTGAATGATAATGCTTGCGATTTCTTCTTGCTCTCTAGGAGGTATCAGTGCCACATGTGTACAATCAATAGCACCGAGCACATTGGGGACACCTCCTAATTGGAAGAAATCAAACTTCACCTTCGAGATCTCTTCAGCAGTGTTAGGGTAACTGAAGTATTTAGCCGCTTTCCGACCAATAGCACGCAGGAATGCACTCAGACAATTGGAGAGGCTTGGCTGAGACATTCCTCTGGCTATGCTGAGGGTGTTCTGAAAGCTACCAGAGGCAAGGGGTTGTATTGCAACTAACATCCGTGTCATTCCTGGGATTGCTCTATTGGCCCGTGAGCGAGGCTCAAGGTCCGCTCTCAGAACCTCATAGAGCTCCACAAGACTGGCACGGGTCAGCCGAAAGTGCTCATACACATCCCCATCAGTTAACCCCTCTGATGTGAGTCTCTCCCTGTACACATTGGGTGACCTTCGCCTCCTCACAGGCTCCTGGACAGGCTCCTGGACAAGCTCCTGGACAGGCTCCCCGCCTTCTGCCTGAGCCACCACATCCTGTACTTCTCCCCCCAACAGCTGATCACCGACATCATTGTCAGCCTCCCTGTCTGCAGTTGGCCCTATAACTCTCTGTCCCTGTGCTACTGGAGCTCTCTCTCCTCCCTGATCCACCCCCATGATACTAGGCATGGCCTGTGGTAATTCCCTTGCCTGGCTTGATTCTGCCCCAGCATGGATCACATCACCATTCACACCCTCATTCACTCCCAGACACTCCTCTCTGACACTCCCCATCACCCCCTCAATCACACACCTTGCTTCCGGGTCTTCATACTGTGCTATGTGGTATGCACAAAAGCATCTCAACCTCATCCGCCCACTCTGACTGTCCAGTATCCCTCTCACAGGATCATCCATGGTGTTTCAGACATGCTGATGACTTGTTGGGGATGGGGTTATATAGCTTGTTGATTACATTACCTGGTATTAGGCACGTTAATTTCAGCTTTGCGTCAAGATTTTACATCAAAAAGCCTCTCAGCCAATTACATACGCACTTGGCCGCATGTAATTGGTTGTTCCCACACGGGCCGCCTAACTGCGTATGTAATTGGCTGAGAGTCCCAACACGGGCCGCCAAGTGCGTATGTAATTGGCTGAGAGGCTTTTGGCGGGCCAACGCGGCAATGGCGATGGCGCAAAAACCCGCCAAAAGCCTCTCAGCCAATTACATACGCACTTGGCGGCCTGACACTATAAGTGCGTATGTAATTGGCTGAGTTTGTTGGCGCGCTCGCAAGCTGATAAGGGGACATCCTAGCGAGACACGCCTCTCAGCCAATCACGTACGAGCTAAGAATTTGATTGACAGTAGGAGCTTATAAATGTGATTGACACAAACCCATGTGTTGACTGTGTTGTAAGAGCCATTGGAGTTAGCACGCAGTTCCAGGAGCAGGTGGGAGAGAGTTTGAGTTGGGATATTAGCGGTTTGGAGAGAGGTAGATTACTTTTTTGTCTTGTTTCTTGTTTACTTCCTAAGTACTTACATTTAAGAAATACACATATTTACAGATTTCACATATTTGCAAGACACATAGATTAAATAACACACATAGAGACATATATATAGTCAGGACACACACCCCACACACCCATCCCCCCCACCACACCCCATCCCCCAACACACCCCATCCCCCAACACTTATTAAATACACATAGCACACACATATTTTCTTTCCAACAGACATTCCAGTAATACTTTTATTTCTTTATCATTCTTTTGATTTGTAGGTGCACTATTTTTGATTGTTTTGTATTTTATCACTAGCATATTTACACATAAGAGTTACACATATTTACACATTACACATATTTGCCTGACACATAGATTAGACACATAGAGACATACATAGCATTAGGACACACACCACCCCCCCCCAACCTTTGCACCGCATCCCCGAACAGTTATTGAAAACACATAGAACATACACTTTTTTTTTCATCACCTATATAACAGTTATACTTATTTTGAGTTATCCTTATTTATTTATAATTTGAGCATGGAGGGAGGAGATAGGTGGAGAGAGGAGGAGAGGAGCGGAGAGTGAGGAGAGTGAGGAGAGTGTGGAGGGTGGAGGAGAGGTGGAGGAGTGGTCCCCAGAGGGGGTGGAGGAGTGGTCCCCAGAGGGGGTGGAGGATCAGTCCCCGAGGAGGAGTGGTCCCCGGGGGGGGGAGGAGGAGTGGTCCCCAGAGGGGGAGGGGGAGGGGGAGTGGTCCCCAGAGGGGGGGAGGAGGAGGAGGAGGGAGACATAGGCACTACTAGAGGAGGGACAGAGGGGAAGGGGCCTGATCCCAGGGGACAGGGTAGTTTGGGGAAGGGACAGGCCTCAGGAAAAGTTCAGGGAGGCCAGGGTCCCCGAGCACAGTTGAGAAAGCAAGGGGCTATTGGCAAGGGCAGGGGCAGGGCCCATAATTATACGCCCCGGGAGAATAGGCTCCTCCTGGGTGCGACCCGTGACCGGCCCGTCATCCTTGTTGCAAGGGAAGCGAAGCCTGGGCCTAAGGCTCAGGCTTGGAAGGAGGTAGTGGAATTGATGAAGGAGGTGTCCACGGTGCCTAGGGGCTTGAGGTCCTTAAAGCACCATAATGTGGATATCAGGGCCACAGTGAAGAGGAAGATGGCCAGAGAAGCAGAGGGACACAGTGTGACCTATAAGGAGTGGGAGAGGATCGCAAGGGACCTTCTGAGACCATCGCCCGCAGCTGGAGCTTCATCCCCGGTGGCCCAGCAGGACCCAGCCTCCAGCTCAGGTGAATATCACATACACCAACATGCCACCACATGTACATCACACACACTACACATGTACATGGTGACCAACAAGGACACTGACATGTCAGCTCCATGGAATTAACAAGGGATAGATGGAAGTGTCATTAAATCCATGAAGCTGACAAATCACTGTCATTCCTGGCCACCCGAAGAGTAATCAAGCAATAGAGTCCATGCACTGGAGTGCCCAATGCAGCCTATGCTGTTACGGACCGCAGAAGAAATACAGACAGCGTTAGGAGCCAGGAGAGGTCAAGACAAGAAACCAAAGAATAGATCAAATCTAGCAAATGATAGCTAATCTGAGTTGCAGTTAGGAGAATCATCCATGTTCAGGCCTAGATGGCAGATAGTTAGGAGTGAAAACATATCAATGTATTAATCAGCATACTAATGACATGCACCTCTCTTTTCTCTATTTCAGCATCCAGTAGGAGTTCTGGGTCCAGTGATGAGCCAGGAGCGGGGCCGTCAGTCCCCGCCCCGCAGGAGACCGCTCAGAGGGAGGAGGCTACAGGCTCATCGGAGGGCCCTGGCTCATCGGAGGGGGAGCTTGTGGTAGTTGATAGTCCCCCTGTACAGAGCCCCACTGTCCCCCTCCTCCAAAGACTTGCCATCTCGCCGTGGCCCTCACAAGTGGTGGACTATTCCACAGCTCCTCCTTCCCCACTCACTGAGCTACCGGGGAAATCAACATCACAGCCCCTGTCTCCAGCCGGGTCCCAGATCCTCCCCACTCTCTCCCCGGCATCTTCCCATCCGGCCCTACCAGCAGGACCCCTGCCCCCACCACCAACCACCGAGGCTGCGCTGCCGGAGTTGTTGGCCCTCGTGAGGAGGATGGCTGCCGACATCTCCGGCATGAGGCGCAGCCTGGACAGGCGCTTTAGGTTGGAGATGAGGCATCATTGGATGATGCAGCAGCACATGGTCAGGCTGCTGGGAACGGGGCAGGTCACCAGCCAACAGCAGCCTGGCCCCTCCTCTCCTTTTACCATGCCTCCGCTGCCACCACCACTACCCGTGGTGCCACTACCACCTCCCTCTACCCCACCACCAACAGGGAGACGGCGTCCAGCCGTGGACGATGCAGGTCCTGTGCCCAGGCGGAGGAGGACCTAGGGGCTGTGGACATAATTGTGCCTTCTCAACAGCACTCCTCAGTGACAATCTATTGGTCACAATGTTAACCTAATCTAGTCTGGCTACAGAGTCTTGGATCTTGGCCTATGTGATGGTGATATTTTGTATGCAGATGGCTACCTCCCATCACCTGGTCCATGATCCTCTTCTCTGTGGACACGTAGGGTTCGGTTGAACATGCCACCAATTGATGGTCACTGGGGAATGCTGTTGGGAAGGGATGCTGCAGTCCCCTTTTTTTAGGCCCTTAGGTTTTAGGTTTTCTCTTTGTTTTTCTTTCCATTTTGTTTTGTTTTAGGTACAATTCAGGTCCATGAAGGCATCTCCTGCATCTGCAAGCATTGTGGAGGAATTATATGAGGCGTAAGGTTTTCCCAGTGCCTCTCAGGTAGACATTACTTCAATGACAGCCCCCTCCTTAACATGTAGCTCCCACAATTTTAAAGCTATCATATAGCCAGAAATCTCAGACATGATTATTGTTAGCTGAAATGTAGACTAATTCCGCTATGGCGGTGGACTTGCAAAGTCTGACAATGGCATGTTAATGACAGCCAGCATTAATATATGCACTAATAAAGCATGTGATCCTGACCTCAATGTCGGTCTGAGAACAGATCCTTGGGTCTGATGTAAGAAACAGTGAATCTGGCTGCTGACCTTTGTGTCCTGTCCATATTAATGGGTATTTGCCCATATTACTCATTATCCACAGACCTAGCTAATAGTTAGTAATGCTTGCAGATGGGAATCAGGTGAGTTTGTATATTGGTACAGTATTTAGCACTTTACTGTACATGCATTGTAGTTTTTTTCTATCCTCCTCCGCCTTTTTTTTTTTGACCATTTATTTTTGTGGGCAATTTCGCACACCACACTGTATGTGTGAAACTGGATTGGATTACACAGTCCAGAGGTTGAATCATTTGTTCCATTGAGCAGATCCAGACAAGTTGTTAGTGCCATGCACTCTAATGGTTTCTTCAGTTAAATGGAGTGATTTGTGATGATCCTTTTTCTCATCAGATTCCGGTTGCAGCGGTGTACTGACCGCATGTGACCCTGGTAGGTGCTATGCATCATGCTTATTCTAGACTATTATATTGACCCCTGTAGGTATCCCCTTTGTTTTATCTAGCCCCTTGCTCTCTCGGAACCCGCCCACACCACACCCATGAAATTAATGCACAGTCTTGACAACTGCTGATTTTGATCTGTGTCCAAAAATAAAGTTTTGTTATACCATTATGTGAATGTACAGTCTTGACCACTGCTGATTGTGGTCTGTGTCCAAAAATAAAGTTTTGTTATACCGTTATGTGAATGCACAGTCTTGACCACTGCTGATTGTGGCCTGTGGCCAAAAATAAAGCTGTGTTATACTATTCTCACCATGTTGGTGTGTTTTCAATGGTTGGGGTTATGGGACCTCCACATGCATCACATTAGTGTCACATTACTATGGCTGTAAACTAATAGCACTAGTTAACCTGCAATAGATCCATACATACTAAGAGGAATAATAGTCCTAATAGCATTAGATATCATATAATACATCTAATAGATCTACAATCTAGGCATAATAAAGGGTTAATGCACAGGCCAAGTACAATTAGCGATACTGTGGAGTACGAACATTCCCCTGAGGGCCTAACAGGATAATGATAGGTGATACTGCAGTGGCTTGTCAGTTCCTTCTCCAGTGATTTGGGATTTTTCTGTCCACTCTGCTTTCTCCGGCACATCCCCAACATCACTTAGCAATCAAAACGAATGTAAATTGATGAATAGCAGAACATAATGGGAGGTCACCAAATGGGAATGAATGGACATCTTGGCACATGGCCACCAGCAATGGCATGGGACTTCCTTGGATAAGAGTAGTGGCGATTACCCCTGATGGAGGTGAGTTGGCTGGTGCTCAATGTGCCTCTGCAAACCCTCTGTGTGTGTTTGCTGCCCTTCCTGATGGGTTACTGCGGGGTACGTTACCCATGGTCACCTTGTGGTTTGATAAGTGATGGGGCTTGGAAGCTATGAGCTATACCATTAAGGGCCATTGTGGGTGGGAGAATGAAAGCAGAGTGGACGGCCAAATCCCAAACCACTGGAGAAGGAACTGACAATCCACTCCAGTATCACCAGCATACAAACATTGTAAGAAAGCAGTGACAGAGGGTCACAGACAGTCAGACACGACCGAAAGACCAAACAAGAGATATTGTGTACTTCAATGACGCTGTGAGCTATACCATTAAGGGCCATTGTGGGTGGGAGAGTGAAAGCAGAGTGGACGGCCAAATCCCAAACCACTGGAGAAGGAACTGACAATCCACTGCAGTATCACCAGCATACAAACCTTGTAAGAAAGCAGTGACAGAGGGTCACAGACTGTCAGACACGATCGAAAGACCAAACAAGAGATATTGTGTACTTCAATGAAGCTGTGAGCTATACCATTAAGGGCCATTGTGGGTGGGAGAGTGAAAGCAGAGTGGACGGCCAAATCCCAAACCACTGGAGAAGGAACTGACAATCCACTGCAGTATCACCAGCATACAAACCTTGTAAGAAAGCAGTGACAGAGGGTCACAGACAGTCAGACACGATCGAAAGACCAAACAAGAGATATTGTGTACTTCAATGAAGCTGTGAGCTATAGCATTAAGGGCCATTGTGGGTGGGAGAGTGAAAGCAGAGTGGATGGCCAAATCCCAAACCACTGGAGAAGGAACTGACAATCCACTCCAGTATCACCAGCATACAAACCTTGTAAGAAAGCAGTGACAGAGGGTCACAGACAGTCAGACACGAGCAAAAGACCAAACAAGAGATATTGTGCACTTCAATTAAGCTATGAGCTATACCATTAAGGGCCATTGTGGGTGGGAGAGTGAAAGCAGAGTGGACGGCCAAATCCCAAACCACTGGAGAAGGAACTGACAATCCACTCCAGTATCACCAGCATACAAACCTTGTAAGAAAGCAGTGACAGAGGGTCACAGACAGTCAGACACAACCGAAAGTCTGAACAGGACATATTCACATGCTCCCTGTGTACTTGATATACGTCATGTGGCAGTGTAATGTGCCCCATATTTGTGTTCCCAAATGTAGATGTGATGAGCAACATGTATACAAAATAACAGGGTTAATATGGCATTATTTTGATGTTTTTGTGTTTTTATGTAATCAGGTAGTGTGTCTTTAATTGCTTTATGTAAGCTGCAGCATGGCTTTTCATTCCAAATGTAAAAACTAATTGGTTGTATAATGCATTTGCTTTGGTGGGGGGAGGGGGTTGTGCAATCAATTGTAATGGCCTTCCATGCTTTCCCTCTGTTAAACTGTCACTTTTACAGTTTAAGTTGTCTGTACGTAATGCGTAAACTATTTTGCTGGTGCATTTTGTGCACGTAGCGATTTTGCGAGATACGAGCCTCTACGCAAATAATTTTTGTCCGCTACTTACTACTTAGCGCTTTTCGGAGGCAAATCTCGGAAAATGAGTCCGAAATTACGCAAGTCAATCGCAAGTCAATCGCAAGTTGATTTATAGTACGTAAATCGCGCTACGATGCGCATTTGCGAGATAGGATTCCAAACGCAGCTCAAATTTAATAGGGCCCTTAATATTTATATTGCTCTGTACATCATAGTATTTAGTATGTGCACTTTGTGTTAAATTAGAGTTTCTTTGTGCAGTAAACTTGTAAACATTGAAAGGATATTGTCTTATATTTTAATAATCTTTTTATTAAAGTGACAGGCAGACAATTTACAGACATTGCTAATATTATCAATTAACAAAACAGGAAAGTACTAAAGATACTCACCTTATATGGATACTCACCTTATTTGAGGGTAAAAGGACCACTTACATTTTTTGCCTACATTATATGATTGTTGTTTGTTTTGATGTAAACATATACACACACTTATGGTATACTCTATAAATATGTGAGGGGTTAAATCATTTTCCTCTGTGCAAATTAAATAAATAAATTCTAGTAAACAAGTCAAGGCAAGATTGGAGCCAATGCTAGATATGGTAGACATTTAGCAGAGACCTTCAACATGAAACATTGTATGCTAAGACATACGCATCTCTCCTCAGTCCTCCGTTGTTCTAACAGAAACATTATTAAGCAGGTGTTAAGATTAAATGCACAATGGCCTAGTCTCTAACCAAAAATATTTGGCAGTCACGATCTGGGACAGAAGTCACATATCTTTCCTAATACATTCATTTTAATACATGTACCCAGACTGCTTTCTTGCAAGAAGAAGCAGATATACACAGCATGAATACATTATAATTATGCATATACACAAAACAGTGAGTAACCTATTGTAATTGGTGGAAAACAACCTGATAATGATGAGAAATAAATAGTTTATCTAATAGAGAGAGAGAAGGATCAGGGTCTTTTATGTTTTTTTCTGGTCTTTTCTGCTTTTCTGTCTGTACTTCTTCTGTACTATTTTGTGACTGTGGCTTTGGCTGTCTATTGCTGGTCTGTCTGACGGCCCTGTCTGTGCAAAATTTCTGACTCTCACTCTCTGGCATTTACATTATTACTCTTATATTCTCTCCAAGATATCGTATTATAGCTGTCTATATCCAAGTTCTATCAAATTTCTTCCTAATAAGAAAAGAACCAATAACACAAAAAGGGTTTACTCCAGACTATCTTGAGAAGGGATTCTAAAATGAGACAGGTGTTACCCTGAAATCCTATACATGGTAATGTATAACATTGTTTAACTTTCTAATTTGTAGTAGAGTTAAAATAGTCCAATATACCACAATCCTTCTGTTACATTGTGGGGAGTAGTTGCAGAACAAAGGCTAATTAGCACCAGCATTCTGAACTGTAGGTGTTTATTAATATATTTCAATCTGTGCCCATATTCCCTCCAACAGTCTAACTTTATTGACTTTATTCAATAATATAACCATTTAACTCTGTTATGAAACCAATTATTAAAATACACCGATACTCAAAGCTACTTTAATAACACAATCCACAAAACTGTTTTATATTACTACGAAATACCAATATACAAAAGTTATTTAGCCTGTTATAGATACAGTTAAATGCTTATATTATTGAATAAAGTCAATAAAGTTAGACACAGTTAACAAGTTTAAATACCTACAATTGTTTATCCTTGATTGTATTATTATCACAAGAAACATAATTCTGTACAAAGCATATACCTATCTATAAATTGTTTATTGAACTCAATAAACTTTATTAAATCACAATAAATGTAATATTTCTGTCATGTCAAATTGTATGACAAGTTACATAGTGTGATTGTCCTCCCTACAATACATCTATTATCTATCATTATTTTGCTAAAATATAACAACATTCTGCAATTCTTACTCTTACAATTTATGAGGTAATTTACTGGCTGAAAGTCAAGATCCCAAGTACTGCTACAGATTGAAGTTATATAGATTGGGTATCTATTGTAAAGATATTGTTGCTAAGGCATTGTGGCAAAGCTGGAAGAGACAGAGATATGGAGAAGTTAACAAAGGCATATATGTGAGCCCAAGGGTATGCGGCTCGAGGTCAGCCCACTTTCAGGTGGCAGTAGGATCTCTGAATTTGCTCCTGCAGTATGTTGCACAGAAATTTCTATATACAATGATATTTCTGTTTTTTAGTGTACTTTCTCACATACCAAATTTATGACTCAACCAGATACATTGATGAGACTAGCCATTTAGAGAAAGAGAACCTCGGAAAAGAACCTCAAGAAAGATGAGAATCCCAAGAAAGAGAACCTTAGAGACTTATGGGAGCGACTGCACTCCTTTGGAAAGGATGCATAAAGGCATACAGTCATTGATATAATGACTCTCCAATCATTCTGAAAACAATCTGTGCGTTAACTGCTATAATGCCTAATTGAGGTTATCGGGTGAGACACTGATCAGTGTTTGACCAGGCACTAGTTCCACAAATTTCTGTAGGCTAAGAGTCGCCTATGCCAGAAGCAGAACTAGAGATGTCACATGATCCTTGCAGGTCACAGGACTAAAGAATAAGCATAGGTACAAGTTTGAGAAATTGTCATTGATTTTGCATCACTTATTCAGACTTGTAAATTTACAGCTGCAATGTAAATTGCTGATCTGTCTCTGCAATCCAATCTGAGACATGGAAACCCTCCATAACAACCTAAATAAACATCTTCAGTCTTTGTCCGGTCTGGTACATTGAAATATATACAGACAGACAGCCAATGCAGTAAATTATTCATGTTTTAGTGTGCATATTTTCTATACTTTGCAAATTAAAATGGCTGTAGCAAAACATAACTTTAAAAAGCTTTGTAAAGTACATGTGTGATGTGCTGTTCTCATTTACCTTAATACAGATATAGGAGAGACAATTTGGTTGTAGTGCAGCTCAGTTTTTAAGTATGCCTATGACCCTAAGAGTAATCATGGTTCATTACTACTATTAATTCTACTACTGCTCATAATAATAATAATAATAATAATAATAATAATAATAATAATATTATAATAATTTACAGTTCCCATCAATCTTGTATAAAGATAATGAAAGATAATAATGTAGATAATTTAGATCAACCAAATTATCTGACATCACATATATAGTAGTGAGCATGCGGGCTGTTGCTAACGCTTGCGGGCTCGCACAGCGAGCCTGCGGCCCTCGCGAAGCGAGGGCCGCAGATGTTGGCATGAAGCATCTAAGGCACTCCTTGCCAGCAACTGCGGACCTGGCAAAATTTACGTACTTACGAAAGCAAAATACGAGACACGTTATGACCCATTACGACCTCGCAAAAATCGTCTGAAACCCACGCACATGGAAATACAATACAATAAGTACACACAGCAAATACATAAAAAGCTTACCTACAGCAAGGGGGGGCACCCAGGACCTCGAAAACTGAAGTTACACCTCAATTTAACTCCAAATAAAAGAGTTTAGACACTAAAAAATCTCCTAAGCGAGAGAAAAAATGGCCACCGAAAAAAACAAAAACGAGGCTACAGCAGTCTAAAGACGCAAAACACCACCACCTACAGATTTCCCGAAAAAGACGTACGAGATCCGAAAACAAGGACGCTAAATCAGCCACAGCCGCATACCACACATTAGGCGCCATTTTAGAACAATAACTTATACAATCCGGAAGTACACAGCTACCCTAACTGCTTTGCCTCGAGCACGCACACTATTACACTGTACACATTCATGACGCTTACCTGTTCCACAGCACTGATGATGCAGCAACATGAAAACAGATTGCCAGCTCTTCAACACAATGCTTCCTGCATATATTACTTGAAAATAGGTAAAGCATATTACTTTATTAATGGATTATTTATTTGATTACCATACACCAAACAGCATTAGCTCACTTACAATTTCATTGCCGTCATTTTTTGACGGGCAATATTCTAGTAAAAAATAAAATTCTATAAAATCACTGATATGTTTACCTTTTGACCACAAGCATATATTAAAAAAATAAGTGGCATTTATATAGAAGCTGGTTAATAATGTTAAAGGAATTACCCATTTATGATTGGTTAGGAAAAAATATTCTCCATAGTTGTACATTAATTTATTTATGCCATTTGCGTCTCATTTTTTAATTTGCATGTGTGCTGCTAAATGGAAATAAATACAGTATAGGATTAAGAGGCTGCTTTACCTGGGCTAACCAGTAGATAGCTGTATGAGATAGGATATAAAAGGCTAATAAAAATGTAAATTGAGAATTACTATAAAATAATCCATATGACAGCTAAAAGCCAAAATGTAATAACTATCGTAAATTATAAAAATCTACTTTCAACAGTACCCGCCAGCCATGCCCTTGGAATCCTGCTGCAACATTAGTTTTATGCATCTGAGCAAGTTTCATTATTATTAGTACCGTCTGAAGTTCTACATACCAGTATGTTGCTACATCTAATTTAAACAGAAATGTTTTGCCTGTAATTATATCTAACAATTTACAAAAATTTTGTTATGCTGGTGGATGCTCACCTGAAGGAGAGCTCACTGGACTGATTTATACTAGTTTTATCATCTCCACAGCTGGCACTAGGTTGTCAATTCTTGCCTGTAAACTGAGTGAAATACATAATGAGCTGGACAGAAAAGACCATGTCACATTGCTTTATGAAATTCAGTAAGGCAGAATTGGAGTCCCGTAGTGCGCAGGGCTCCTGTAGCATTGAGGGTCTTGTGACTCGGCGGAGCCCTGCGCACGCTGATTGGTTGGCAGGCTGGCCAGCCGCAGGGAGGAGCCAGCAGGGGTGTTCGCGAGCGTTGAGCCCCATTTTGTCTTACTCTGTGGCCGGCCAGTGATCAGATCTCATCCTCTTGTGCTGAGCTGCAGTGCTGGCATTGTGACGAATCCTTAGTGTGAAGTATTGTATTTGTCCTGCGTTGTGTATGTGGTTGCTGTGTGTGTGGTGGCTGTGTGTCTGCTGGCTGCGTTTGTTTGTGTTTTTTGTTGTTTTTGTCCGTTTTTGAGGACTTGGGTGGTCTCTGGCATTTATTGTAGGGCCTTTGCCCTGGGGTGGGTGCTGCTGGGCCCCTTATTGTTATATATATATATATATATATATATATATATATATATATATATATATATATATATATATATATATACATATATATATATATATATATCTTTATTTATTTATTTATACTTAGTGCCTGCTATCTGGAGGGATTCACACATTTACTATTAATCAGCCATATTTCCCTTGCTGTGCATCATTGGGCATTTCTGGCACCTGCAGCATTATTCTCTTAGCTCTCCTGTGGTTATTTTATGGTGTGTATGTTATTGCTTATTGGAGCCTGTTAATAGGGGTAATTTTATTTTCTTGCCCCCTTTGTTTGATATTTTTCCAGCAATTTTGGTCTGGGGTATGTGTAGATTTTTACCAGTATAGTTTTTTTTATTTTATTTATCTCTGTATTATCCTGCAGTTTTTATTGCCCACTGCAGGACCATTACTTATATTTGTCCCTGGTCAATTCCCCCCCGCCCCTCCATCCTTAGATGGATGCCCAGGCTTTTGCAGAGCTGGATCGCCTGCTAGGGGTGATTTGCTCTCAGGTCCTTTGCCACAAAGTTAGGTGGCTAGAGGACTGCATAGGCACTCCCGTGGGTGCCTCAGCCCCTTTCCCTGCAGTTCCCCAAGCGCAGTTTAAGGTGTCTGGCGACTTGGGCGACTTTGGAGACCAAGGCCCCTCTGGCAGGCAGGCTGAACAACTGATCCCGGATGGGGGCAGCTTGCTAGAAGGGAGTTGTGGCAGTTTAGTTAGTGCGGCAGGCCTGGCTTAAGTGTCCACCAGCCCTAGCCTTATAGCAATGTGAGAGAGAGTGACACGGGTGTTGCAGGTGTAGACCCGGTAACTCTGGCTGCACCTTCGGAAATACCACTGAGTCAACTCATTATCTACGACACCCCCATTCCACCAGCCCCGCACCCTCGCAAAAAGGGTGGTAAGGGTCCCGCCAGGGCTAAAGGAGCAACTAAGAAGCCAGCAGTCCCTAGGGGGGATTTAGCGTCAGGGCCAGTTGCCACTGTTTTATCTGATGCTGCCTTTCAAAGTTTGCCACAGGGTGACGGCAGCCCTCGGGCAGGAGTATCTGCTCTGAGGAAGACACGCATAGACATCGTAAAATCAACATGATGCGAAACATCAGTGAGGTGTGCCGACTGGAACCAGGGCGGCTTGCCCGGGGAGAGCCAGGAAGGCGACTACAAGGTACAGTTCTCTTTAGGTTTGCCTTAACCACTCCTAGAACGACGGCAGGGGTAGTACAGGCTTCCCTGCCACCCTTTACAAATACCAGGTCTGTAGTTGACAGCGACAAACAGTGTACTAGTACGGGATTCACTCCTCTCCCTCCTACTGACGGTTTCGGACTCAATGGCCATGTCACACGGGGACAAGGTCTGGGGAACCTAGGCATCCCTTTAGGGTCAGTGGGGGTGGAGAGTGAGTCTTCCATAGATAATGCGAAGGCTGTCAGGATCTCATCTTGCAGGCACAGACAGGATAGTCAAAGTTTCTTTTGCCTTTTCAGAAATTCCAAGGAGCGGTCGCGGTCTATTATCCACAGATCCTGCAACTGCAGCTGTAATGGTTCCAGCTCTGATCACGAGCCACGAAAGGGGAGGCCTAGTAGGGCGGCTCCTGAGCAGGGGCAGAGACAAGGTCCCTCAGAACCACCAACACATACACCTTGTGAGGGTCAGGAGTAGGGACAATTAGTAACAGGGCTGAAAGCTTTGTTGGGGGGTCAACTGGTAGCTCTGTCAGATAAGGATTTAGAGGAATGGGTAGCAGGTTTGGCAGCGAGGGCTTGGCCTGCCATAGCTACTGAGATGAGGTCTGCGCCATGCGAGCGTCATGCTATTGTCGCACTTCCATACGCAGTTGAGAAGTCTGGTGCGCTAGCGCCACAGGAGGGTCCTAAGGTCTCGGATGAGTCCCTGAGACGTGCTATTAATGGTGCAAAGGCAACGGTGGTGCCAGTTATACGTTTGATTCGACAGTTGGTGTTGCTTGCATTGGAACATATGGTTCCAGGCCAGGCACATGCCCTTTCTCATTTCCAGTGGGAAGTCTTCAGACTACTGGCAGCAGGGGTGAAGCAACAAGGCGACAGCTTCTCAGAGGAAGTTTGGGAGTAGGGAGCGCTGAGGTAGTAAGTGAGGTACTGGTGAGGTACTTATTGGCGCCAAAGATATGGTTGGCTTACAGAAAAGTCTGGCAGAGGTGGCAGGAATTGGTGTAGTTGGCCGGGGGTGCTGACTCAGAAGAAAGGAGGACCAGGGGTCCTGTTGTTGTGTTTGTTGCGTTGTAAGAGCTAAGGGCTCTCTAAATCTACGGTGGTGCGGCAAACAGCAGCTTTGGCATTTATGTCTAAGCTAGCCGGACAGCAGGACCTGACTACGGTCTTTATCGTCAAGCGGTCTTGTGTGGCATACTCAAAGGCAGGCAGACCCAGGATAGGAGGCGACCTATAACGTTCTCGCTACTGCTTTGCATATCGGAGGTGCTGACGGAGGTGTGTTGCTCCCCTTACGAGACTACACTTTTCTGTACAGCCTTTGCCCTGGCTTTTTTCGGAGCTTTAAGAGTCGGGGAACTGTGGTTGCGGCTAGCAGGCGAGGTCCTTGGGGCCTGCAATGGGTAGATGTTAGCTAACAGGAGTGCAATGTGTTAATGTGACTGAGGAGGTCCAAAACTGACCAGGTGGGAAAAGGGAGGGAGATTGTGTTGGGTACGACAGGGACTGATTGTTGTCCTGTGGGGTTGTATCACTAGTTTTCTGCAAGTAAGACTGAATTATCTGGGGCCACTCTTAATACATGAGAATGGACTTGCGCTTTCTTGCTTCCAGTTCTCCAAGGTGCTTAAAATTTGCTTGCACCACCTGAGTTTGGAGGTGGCAGATTTTGATGCCCACTCCTTCCGGATTGGGGCAGCCACAGTGGCGGCTAGTGTTGGGCTGCTGGAGGAGGTGATCAGGAGAATTGGAAGGTGGGAATCGAGGCATTGGCTGAGTTATGTAAGACCTTCAGCTGCTATTGGCTAACTGTCTCATATCTGTTACAGGCGCTGGAAGGCAACTCTGTATACTGGGCCATTCGTATATACAGTATATTGGGCAGAACAGTTCACTACAGTTTCGCCTACCAGCCTGCAACTTGGATTACTAAAGGAGGATCTACTGGTGCGATGGGCTGGCATTCAGGGTGAGGTGGAAAGGAATTGGTTGATTCACATGCCCATCGTTTTGGCTGACCATCTGTGATCATAATCCATGCTGGGGGGAACGACTTAGGTGCAGTGCCCATTAAACGTTTAGTCAGGGATATGAAAAGAAAGATAGCTGCATGGAAGGCAAGGTTTGAGAGAGTAGTAGTCATCTGGTCAGACATAGTAAGGAGGAGGGTGTGGTGGAATGCCAGGGATCCTGTCCATTTGAATGGTGCTCGGATCAAGGTCAATAAATTGATGGCCAGTTTTTGTAACAAGATGGGATACCCGGTCATCCGCCACCCTGAGTTTGAGGGTGATGCAGAGGAGGAATGGTTCCTGCCTGATGGTGTTCATTTGACCGAAATCGGGATGGAAATGTTTATGTTGGAATACAAGGAGGGTGTGCAACGGCCTTGGCGGTTTTGGGGTGGAGCGCAGTTCTGCAAGGGTTGGTTTCCTGCACTGCTTAGTGGCGGGATGGGGCGTTGCCCGGGCCAGGGGTATAACTAAAAAGTGGCTTGCCCCTACCTCTTGGGCGGGTGCAGTGCAAAAGTAAGTGACCCATGGCCAGCGCCCAAGGTCAAGAGGTTGCTGCACCTGGTCGGGCTCCTCCCATTTGTTATACCATGTTGGTACATATATATGTTGGTTTTAATAAATTGGCTGTGGCCCGTTAGCTTACCCATACTGATTTCTCAGTGTCAGTTATTGCACGAATGCGCAGAATGGATCCTGCTGGGGTCAAGCACTGGTTCCCTGACCTTGGTGGGAATCTTGTTATTAACAAATGGGTGAGATCTGGCCACTGTGTGTGAGTGAGGAGCTGGTGAACCATTTGGATGCAGAACTGCTCTAGCACTGCTTCTATGCAGTGAATATTCTATTTTCTGAATACTAGGTGGGATTTGTAGTATCCTAGGATCTGAAAATACATTGCCTTTTCTGCCTCAGAGGACTCCACTCTGTACTGTCAGTCACACATAGAATTAAGCTACTATACAGGCAGTGAATGCTCTTGCTTAAAGATAGCACACAACAAGTATGCATATCAGACAGCATCCACATTACAATATATTAAATTCATTTAAACCCCTTCTTCCTAAATTCTCTCAAATCAGTTTCACATATTCTATGAATTGTAATGCATTTATATTTGGTGCAATTTTTAAAAGACAATGTATCTCTGAGCAACCAATTTATCTATGGGGAAAATGTAATGATGTTCAGGGATACCAGAATACCATTTGCAAATTACTGGTGTATATGCTGTAAGTCCCAAATTAGGAACCCTATTCTATTCAAGCAATACAAATAGCGTTGCAGGTCTATTCAAAGCACCTATAAGTTAACCGTTGCCGTAGGGGTCGAGATCAGACCACTGCAACATCTAAAGAATTTAGTCCTTCCACAGGGGTTCCCCTGCAGCAACTAATCAGGTAACCCTGCGGATTCAGCAAGGGCCCAGCCGGGGCAGAAGAGAAGAAGGCCGGGGACATCGCGGACAGGTAAGTTTTCAATTTATAATGTTTATATTTTATTTATTTGTTGTGTTTGATGTATGTGTGACTAATGTGATGTATCTTTTTTCCAGGGGCCAAGCTGGAGAACAGAATAAGATGGACAGAGACATGCTGGAAAGGTATGTTTAATACTTTATTTATAATGTATATTAATTCTATGTAATGTTTATTTTTCTAATAATCTGATGTTTCTTTTTTTCCTAGGTGGTGCGATCAGAACGGACATCTGCAAAGGTAAGTTGTTTTACTTATTCTATTTTAGCTTAGATTTAGGGGGTGATATTAAGGTTGAGGGTTAGGTATAGATAGGGGTTGATGTTTAGATTGGGGGTTAGGTATAGACAGGGGGAAATGTATTGTAGTAAGGTGTATATGTATAATGTATTCATGACTGTAATGTTATAAGTATTTGTGTATGTATTTTCCTTTGCAGGTGTGTAATTTGTTTTTTTTTTGTAGTGGGGTGGGGTTTGTAACATCATTTTTTGTTTTGTGTACCTTAGGTTTTTTTATTTTATGTACCTTAGGTATTTTTATTTTATCTAATTAGTAGGGTGGGGGTTTAATAGGCATTAGGTAGGTAGTGTTAGGTAGGGTAGGGGATAATAGGTTAGGGGAGAGGGTGTTAGTTTAGATTTAGTGGGTTATTGGGGGGGGGATAGTGTAGTGTAGTGTTTGTACTTAGTGTCATGAGGGTCCTAGAGGACCCTCATGACACTTATGTGGTTAATTAAAGGCTTCTAATTGTTCTATGAGGGTCTTCATAGACCCTTATGGGACTGATTGGGTTAACTAGAGGCTTACGGGGGTCTGCATAGACCCCCATAAGGGATGAGGTTTGATGGAGGCTTATGGGGGTCTGTATAGATGCTCATAATTGATGGGATAAAATAGGGCTAGATTGGTGTAAGTAGGCCCAGGTTAGATTGGCCTAGTTAGGGTTAGATAGGGATTAGTATGGCTAATGGGGTATAGTTAGGGTTAATAGTGTAGTGTAGTGCTTAGACTTTGTCATGAGGGTATATACTCGAGTATAAGCCGACCCGAGTATAAGCCGAGGCACCTATTTTACCACAAAATACTGGGTAAATTGAGCGACTCCGGTATAAGCCGAAGGTGGGAAATGTGCTGCCCCCTGTGTCCCCCCTCTCTCTCCCGTGTATCTTCTCCCCTCTACCTTCCTTGTGTCTCTTCCCCCCTCCCTTATCACCCTCCTCATTCTCAACCTCCCTCCTCAACCCCACTCTTCATCCTCAACCTCCCTCCTCATCCTCAACCTCCCCCGTCATCCTCAACCCCCTCATCCTCAACCCCCCCATCCTCAACCCCCTCCTCAACCTCAACCCCCCTCTATAACCTCAACCTCCCTCCTCTTTCTCAACCTCCCTCCTCATCCTCAACCCCCTCCTGAACCTCCCTCCTCATCCTCAACCTCCCTCCTCATCCTCAACCCCCTTCTCATCCTCCCTCCTCAACCCCCCCTCAACCTCACTCCTCAACCACCCCATCCTCATCCTCCCCCCTCAACCCCTTATCCTCATCCTCAACGCCCCCATCCTCAACCCCCTCCTCACCCCCCTCAACCTCAACCCCCCTCCTCAATATCAACCCCCTCCTCAACCCCCCATCCTCAACCCCCATCCTCAACCTCCCTCCTCAACCCCCCATCCTTATCCTCAAACCCCCCATCCTCATCCCCCTCCTCACCCTCCCAACCTTAACCCCCACCTCAACCTCAACCTCCCTCATCATCATCAAACCCCTCCTCACCCCCCTCATCAACCCCCTCCTCAACCCCCCATCTTCATCCCCCATCCTCAACCCCCCCATCCTCATCCTGATGAGGAGGAGGGGGAGGGAAAGAGACACAGGGGGGTAGAGAGAAACGGGGGGGTTAGAGAGACACCGGGGGGGGGTGTGATCAGGATGGCCGCGTACAGCGGTGGTTTCTTGAATAAAGGGCTGATACCGGCTTGAAAGTGCAGCAAATTGGTTTATTTGCAGAAAGAAAATAACAGCTGTAGCAGAAGCTCTGCTTAAAATAACGGAAAAATAAACCAATACTTCTCCGCGAGCTGGGAGAATGCCACCTTGTGGCCAGGTTGTAAACAGTCCTTTAAACTTGGGAGACTACCAATAGTCTTTGAGACTGGTGAGAGTGCCACCTTGTGGCCAGGTTGCGAACAGTCTCTTGTTCTGGTAAAGTGCCACCTTGTGGCCAGGTTGCGAACAGTTTCTTGTTCTGGTAAAGTGCCACCTTGTGGCCAGGTGGCGAACAGTCTCTTGTTCTGGTAAAGTGCCACCTGGTGGCCAGGAAACAAATATACTCTTTACTGGTGAAAGGGTTGCCACCGTCAGCAACCTCTGGGACACAGCTCCTCTTTGGGACACAGCTCCTCTCTGGGACACAGCTCCTCTCTGGAACACAGTTGCGGGTGAAGCATAGGGCCCTCCCTTCTCTCCCGTATGCTTCACCCCAGGGACCCTTACATAACACAAACTCACTTGTATTAACTTCTGTCTTCTACTCCACTTCTTCCCTGGGGCATAATACGTCAGCTACAACTGTGCTTAGGCCTTTAAGGCAAACTCTGCCTGAGTCTGTAGTCACTCTTCCAGCTCACACGACTTGCTGTAGTCCCCGTACTCCCAGTAACAGTAACGAGGCGATCCTTTACAGGTTAGTTCACAAACTTCACTGTACTTCTACACCGGATCACCTTCCACTCTGGGCTTGCTTCTGACAGCAGCCCACAACCTGCACAGAGCCTAGCCGGCCACACCTCCCCTCCCATGTCTGCTTTCCAGACTTTTAAAGGGCAATCGCACTAATTAGGAGTTCTCCAGAAGTTTTAACTCCCTCACTTCTGTCCAGAACTCCGTACTCCACTTGCTTGTATAACTTCTAAGGGGCAAACGTTTACACACCCTCCCCCTCAGCTCAACAACATGGCCGGACATCTGGTAGGGTCGCTCACCACTCAAGAAATCTTCGCCCAGCCAACCATTCCTCCTCCTCTAAGGCCCTTCTATCTGCACCAGCAGGCTCTTTTGTACTCTCAGCAATCTCTTTGGGGCTCTCAGCAATCTCTTTGGGGCTCTCAGCAATCTCTTTGGGGCTCTCAGCAATCTCTTTGGCTGGATCGGCCTTCTCTGCGGGCTCTCTCTCCAGCTCTGCGGGCACTCTCTCCGACTCTGCGGGCACTCTCTCCGACTCTGCGGGCACTCTCTCCGACTCTGCGGGCACTCTCTCCGACTCTGCGGGAAATATCTCTTCCTCCTTGTTTACTACTAGGTCAGGCTTGGTTGGCCTTCCCTTAACAGGGAAACTGTATCTTATACTTGGACCAACAAGTATGTCTCTTGGGAAGCGATAAGCCTGTCTGCCAAAAAAATTCCAGGGGTGCGCTCTCTGTCCTCTCTTTACTCCTATACGGTCAAGGATCTCCTCTTTCAGGGTGCAATAATTGGTTGCCATTTCTTCAGGCAAAACCCCATATGCTTCCTGTGCTTCTCCACACAGATAGGGACCCAGGACTGTGGGCCAGTGCTGTTTAGGCCAACCTTCCCTGGTAGCAATCTTCTCAAAAGGAGGTAGGTTTCTACATCATCCTGAGCTGTCATTTTCTTTAGAAAGCAATTAGGGTTCATAATCCTGCTTTATTTTGGACCCACAATGTTCTCTGTAGAACTCAATCGCTGCAGCTGCACTTTCTGTGCTTCTAAAGACTCTCTCATTTGGACCCTGTCCTCTTCCATTTGTCTCTGCCATTTCTCTGTGGCCTCTCTAAATCTTGCAGCTACCTCTCCAAAACCTTTATCTTCCTCTTTTGCAGCTTGGATGCTATCCTCTGCAATCATTTCACTCTTTTCTGCCTGGCTCTGACCCATCTTAGCAGCCAGCACTCTATTCATCTCTGCCTGCTGCTAGTTCATTACCCGCTGTGCTTCTATAAAAGCTTTAAGGGCCTCCTCCATATTTATGCTGTAAGGTGGGCTGTCTTCTTCAACACAGACACTTTTCGATCCCACTTCTAACACCAGTGTGATCAGGATGGCCGCGTACAGCGGTGGTTTCTTGAATAAAGGGCTGATACCGGCTTGAAAGTGCAGCAAATTGGTTTATTTGCAGAAAGAAAATAACAGCTGTAGCAGTAGAATAAACAACTACTTCTCCGCGAGGTGGGAGAATGCCACCTTGTGGCCAGGTTGTAAACAGTCCTTTAAACTTGGGAGACTGCCACCTTGTGGCCAGGATACCAATAGTCTTTGAGACTGGTGAGAGTGCCACCTTGTGGCCAGGTTGCGAACAGTCTCTTGTTCTGGTAAAGTGCCACCTTGTGGCCAGGTTGCGAACAGTCTCTTGTTCTGGTAAAGTGCCACCTTGTGGCCAGGTGGCGAACAGTCTCTTGTTCTGGTAAAGTGCCACCTGGTGGCCAGGAAACAAATAGACTCTTTACTGGTGAAAGGGTTGCCACCGTCAGCAACCTCTGGGACACAGCTCCTCTCTGGGACACAGCTCCTCTCTGGGACACAGCTCCTCTCTGGAACACAGCTCCTCGCTGGAACACAGTTCCTTTCTGGGACACAGTTGCGGGTGAAGCATAGGGCCCTCCCTTCTCTCCCGTATGCTTCACCCCAGGGACCCTTACATAACACAAACTCACTTGTATTAACTTCTGTCTTCTACTCCACTTCTTCCCTGGGGCATAATACGTCAGCTACAACTGTGCTTAGGCCTTTAAGGCAAAATCTGCCAGGGAATCCTCACTAATCCCCTTCACTTACTGGGCTTCCATGTACCTTCTCCTCCTGAGTCTGTAGTCTCACGACTTGCTGTAGTCCCCGTACTCCCAGTAACAGTAACGAGGCGATCCTTTACAGGTTAGTTCACGAACTTCACTGTACTTCCACACCGGAAACACCTTCCACTCTGGGCTTGCTTCTGACAGCAGCCCACAACCTGCACAGAGCCTAGCCGGCCACACCTCCCCTCCCATGTCTGCTTTCCAGACTTTTAAAGGGCAGTCACACTAATTAGGAGTTCTCCAGAAGTTTTAACTCCCCCACTTCTGTCCAGAACTCCGTACTCCACTTGCTTGTATAACTTCTAAGGGGCAAACGATCACAGGGGTTAGAGAGACACGGGGGGGTAGAGAGACATGGGGGGAGTTAGAGAGACACTAGGGGGAGTGACTCCAGTATAAGTCGAGGGGGCCCTTTTTAGCCTTAAAAAAAGGGCTTAAAAACTCGGCTTATACTCAAGTATATACGGTATATGACTACAGTGAATATTTAGCTTTACCATGGTTGACTTCAAATGCATTTGTTTTTAGAAATCCATATATTATTTATTTATAAAATATTTTAATCCTAGTGAAATAACTCGGTGGAGAGGAGCAACCATCAATATTTGATGGGAACAGCATTTTTTTAAATGCCACTGCCATGAATTATTATAATTCTTTGGAATGCAAAACAATCACTCAACCTGACTTTCACCAAGCTTAACTTTACTTAAAGGACCATTTCAGTGTTTTTTTAAAGGGGTCTCTAAAGAATAGTTAGGCAGGAATTGATAAGAAAGAACATCTTTATTACATTTTCATTATGCAGTTAAACAATTAATTTGTATTTGTCAGTAATGCCCCCACACTATTTAAAGGTATATGAAGTATTGTGTCTGGAGTGGACTCACCTGGGGAAGGGCTATTTAAACTTGCATACCACAACTACAGCATGATAGTGGGTGATGACTGGAAAGTATGTTTGTGCATAACTAGCAGCACATTTTACACTTTGGCCTGCTACTAAATGTGTTTCAGAGAGTGTTTTTCAATTTTGCAATACCCCTGGGCAGGTCCATTCCAGACACAATAATTAATACCCGGGGGACTGAGAACTCTGGAGATCAAACAGCCTGAGGGATCATTGAAAAATAAGTACTTGCTTAAATGCACAGTAAAAATGTTAATATATATTTTTTTTCAGGCTGTAGCAACACAGGTCCTTAGCTCCAGATGTCCCGAGGTGCTCTTCTGATCAGTAGATGAAGAAGTTCTTCTCAGTGCTGGACAAGTTGCCTGGATTGGCTGGAAATCCACTGAAGGAAAATTTTGCATTTACATTTATACTGGGTAAAACAAAAGAAACTTGGAAAATAGGGTTGTCAACTATTAAAAATCATATTTGAATGCTCTGAACTTTCTGCCTACAGTCTCTGAATGACAGTAGCATGACTTCAGCGCATGTGCTGAAGTCGCGCCGACTTATGGGTGCAGACAATTGGGCTATACAGAAAAGAGCGCTGCACTAGAAGGGCTTACGTGCAATAAGGCGCCCCTACCAGCTTCCCTTCTCTCTGTCACTGTCTATTAGAGACATCCCTTAAACCCCTATAATAAAACCCCTACACTGCCTATATTAAAACCACTGCACTAAATAATACTAAACTACTACACTACATATACTAAACCCTTTGTCCCTTGCCTGTACTGCCTGTTCTCTCTCCCTTCTTCTACCCGCTTGTTGTCTCCTCTCTGTCTCCCTCCTCCCATCCATATTTTTTACTTACCCCATCCCACTGGCCTGTTGAGGAGGAGTAACACGCAGATGTAACAAGCAGATGTCGGGGCGCAGTATTGCCTCTGGGATGGGGTAAGTAAAAAATGTGGATGGGAGGAGGGAGACAAAGAGGAGAGAACACTCGGGTAGAACAAGGGAGAGAGAACAGGCAAGGGACAGAGGGTTTAGTATAGGTAGTGTAGGAGTTTAGTATAGTTAGTGTATGGGTTTTCATATTGGGGTTTAAGGGATGTCT
The DNA here is from genome assembly GCA_027410445.1 of Discoglossus pictus. NCBI lineage: Eukaryota > Metazoa > Chordata > Amphibia > Anura > Alytidae > Discoglossus > Discoglossus pictus. The sequence continues at coordinate 157,263,189 of CM050165.1, forward strand.
CTAATAGACAGAGAGAAGGAAAACTGGTAGGGGTGCATTATTGCGCGTGAGCGCTTCTAGTGCAGCGCTGATTTCTGTACAGCCCAATTGTCTGCTCAACTTCAGCACACGCTCTGAAGACAGCGTGCCCTGAATGTCTGCACTTCTGCTTTTGTTCCAAAGTAACAGCTAGATGACTAATCATAAAAGAGCCAAGTTCAGATTATTTTAATCAGGCCAATCCACATACTGTATGTCTTACAGTGCCCATTGTTTTCAATTGGGAGGAAGGTGCCAGCGATAAAGGGAATAACCAGGGGACCTCGGGAGATAATGGAGGATTAATGGGGCTCCCTAATGAACAGTGGAGAAGGAGCAATAATAAATCTATACCTGGTGGAGAAGTTCCAACAAGGGCTTTTGCCCTGCCCACACCAACCAAGTCAGGTTGGAGTGCAGCTGCAACATGCATCTTACCTGCCCATTCTCCTGCTCTGATCAGCTGGGATATCACTGCTTCATCTGTACCTCTTGGAAGGTCTCTTCTAGCTTCTAGATTCCCACCTTTCTCTTTTGATGCCTCACAGGGATGATCTGTTGCTCTGCTACTTTCCATCTTCCTTTCACAATGAAAGTGCTACTATAGTTTTGGCTCTAGATTCTAGCCACACCTTCTGGGGAATCATCTCTGGTTCCTAGGATCAACTGCTTCTCCAGCGATTAATCTGGAAGGTAGCTCTGTTGCTAATAGAGAGGATTTTATCTACCAATGCCTCACAGTATTGATGAGTCCTTTCTCTTGGATCATTGCTTGGTTTGCTCTGCAAAAGATCCTCCACTGCAGACTCTGCATCAGCTTTCCCCGTCAACTCTGGCAGTAGGATCTCAACATGCCTCTGCTTCAGATCTTCAGCTCCAACACAGCTCTGACTAGGACCCCTCGGGTTCAGTGGCTTGAATCAGCTTCACATATTCCTGTTCCAGCTGCCATTCCTGATTGATCAGGCGTGGAAGTTGTCTATAGGCTACAACTTTGCTCTCCAAGACCAGCTCTCATTGGCACTGATCCTAAAGAAGCTTCCATTGAGCAAAAGTGCTGCGCCCAAACTCTGGATCTGTCTCTAGCTACCATCAAAACCAGGCTGGTCCTTTCAGGTGATACAAGGGTTCCAATCGCTGTGCCTCCATCGACTGCAGCAGGTCATTGTAGGCTCTTCCAGCGATCTTCAATGTATTCCTCTGGCCAGGAAACCCAGGTTACTTTGCACTGATCCAGCAAGGCATCTACTTGAAGATCATAGTCCTTTACCATCTGACCTCTCCAATCGCTCAGCCACATGATCTGCTCTTTGTGTTCCTCAATCACCTCTTCCAGCACTTCTTTCCAGAAGAAGATCTGATCCGTGGCAAGCAGCTCTCAGACCACTATCCAACACTGGTATTTTCTCAAGTCATCTATCTCTCCTCTGATCTCTCTGAAGATCTGGATCTGCTCCTGGGACAGGGTATTGTAGTCTATATTGATCCACTGTTGGTTTGTTTCCACACCATGAATCCCACCTTTGTCACTAAGTCTGGGATGACATGGGTCCCCTGCTGCTGGTGTGGCCAGGAGCCCCTCTAATCATCAGCCAAAGAAGGTCTTCTCAGCATTGGTCAGCTCACCAGGATCCACTAGCGACCCACTGGAGGAAGATCTAACTGTGGAATAAAGAGGGTCTTGGATCTTGGACAAAGGCACTTGAGTAAATAAATAGTCGCCAAACAGCTGTAGCACATAAAGGGGTAAAACAAAAAACCTTGGAAAACATGTTTGGCAACTTTCGAAAAAAACATCTTTGAATTCCTCACCTAAACCTGGGTAACTAAATGAGGACCTACATCGAACGGTGGGGAACCAAGCAGTTGGATGCCCCCAAAGTGGTTTCAAGTTCCCTCCTTACAGTCTCTTTATATCAGTGCTTCTGTTATTGGTCCAAGGTAGCAGCCAGGTGACCATTCAGAAGAGAGACGACAAGTCAGGAAATTATTCAGGCCAATCAACATGTGGCCTACCGGGCCTACTGTTTATAATGGGAAGGAAAGCACCAGTGATAAGGGGATTAACCAGGGGACTTCGGGAGACAATGGAGAGATGATGAGTACCAAGTCTCTTTAAAGAGCTTTAGCTGTTTTCATGAGTATGTTTACTCTTCCAAAACAATTCAAGATTTTGAAATCTCCTGCTCTTGCTCCTTATGCCAATCCCCACAGCGAGGCATCCCAGTGGCAGTCAAATCCTCCAGTAAACTATTCCCACACCATCCATTTGAATTTTCTGCTCCCACTCCTCATGCCCAATCAGATTAGCGCCACGGCTTTCCAGTTGGTCACCGCCAAGGGAGTTCGAGCAATCAGCCAGCAGACAACCATGGGTACCAACAAACCAATCTGCAAGTGCTGTCCGTCTATAGAGAAATGAAAGGGTTTGGAGCGCTGGTTTCTTCCAGGGTTCTCAGGCAGGCTAAACTCATTCCCCAAAACCCAATGATGAAGCCACTTTAGGGAGAAAGTGCTGCACACAGATTCTACCAAATTATTCTTTAGACCCCTTTATAAGACCACTAACTTCGTCCATTAATGATTCAGCACAGGGCAGGGAGAACCACTTGTCTCTGCTGCTCTTATTTATTATGTCAATTATAATTCTTAAAATCATTCATTTTTAATCAAAAATCTAAACACAAATAGATAGTACCCTGGAACTTCTTTACTTTGAATCAAAATTAAAGGGACACTGTTGCTACTATTTTTAAAGCATACTGCCTGGATGCCAAGCAATGTAAGTGTACCTTTAACTGAAAGAAAAAATAAAAATAATACATTTTTAAAGTGAATGCTTATGTCTAGGCTTCTCTATTTTGTAATAGATGTTTACAAGTGGATTTACCTTAAAAAGTAAAGGCTGAGAAACTGCAGAGTGCACTAATTGTGCCCAGGTGACAGGGGTGTGGCTTGACTTTTAAACTTGCATAAAAGGTTTGTGAGCTGGTTTGGGGTCTGTTTACAAGTGGATTTACCTTAAAAAGTAAAGGCTGATAAACTGAAGAGTGCACTAATTGTGCCCAGGTGAGAGGGGTGTGGCTTGACTGTTAAACTTGTATAAAAGGTTTGTGAGCTGGTTTGGGGTCTGTTTACAAGTGGATTTACCTTAAAAAGTAAAGGCTGATAAACTGCAGAGTACACTAATTGTGCCCAGGTGAGAGGGGTGTGGCTTGACTGTTAAACTTGTATAAAAGGTTTGTGAGCTGGTTTGGGGTCTGTTTACAAGTGGATTTACCTTAAAAAGTAAAGGCTGATAAACTGCAGAGTGCACTAATTGTGCCCAGGTGAGAGTGGTGTGGCTTGACTGTTAAACTTGTATAAAAGGTTTGTGAGCTGGTTTGGGGCCTGTTTACAAGTGGATTTACCTTACAAGTAAAGGCTTATAAATTGCAGAGTGCACTAATTGTGCCCAGGCGAGAAGGCAGAAGTTAATAGAAACCGGAGAAGGGGAACTTGTGAGCTTGCGAACATTTTCAGTATCAAGTGCAATTCTAGTAAAAGCCTAGGAGTTTAAATAAAAGGAGGGCCTTCAAAGAAAAGGGAGGGCAGATTTATAGTGCAAAGGAGGAAAACTTTATATAAATATATTATATTATATTCTTTATTTTTCCCACTGAAATTTTGTAGACAATAATAATAATTATGAGTCAGTCCAGTGGCAACCTTATTCAGTGTACATCCTGTCATATGTATGCAATCCTGGAACAGATGATCCAGGGTCCATACCTGTGAGAGGTGTGAGCATGTTGCCTCTCTGGAAGCTCAAATTGAAGATCTGGAGAGGAGAATTGCAGCACTTAGTGATATTGCTCCACTGGAAAGGGGGTTGGTGCTCACTGACCACAGTTTAGCTGGGCCTAGCATGGAGGGTGGAGCTGGGGCTAGTGAGGATGTCCAGGGAGGCAGCTGGGTTACAGTTACAAGGGGAAGCAGGGGGAACAGGAGGAGGCAGGCTAGTTCTGAGTTGGCAAACAACAACAGATTTGCCAGATTGAGTGAAACTGTTGGCGATGTCCATTCAGGAATGGCAATGCTAGATAGAGCTGTTCCCTCTAACAGCCGGGCGAACAGCTCTACTGGAGAAGAGGGAGGGCAGAATAGGCAGAACAGACAGGTTTTGGTTGTAGGGGACTCTATTATTAGGAAGGTAGACAGGGTGATTTGTCACCCAGATCCCAGCAATCGAACAGTTTGCTGTCTCCCGGGTGCTCGGGTTCGTCATGTTGCGAATACGGGTAGACAAATTATTGGGAGGGGCTGGAAATGAACCGGCGGTCTTGGTACATATTGGTACCAATGACAAAGTTAGTGGAAGATGGAGTGTCCTAAAGAATGATTTTAGAGTACTAGATAATAAGCTGAAGGCAAGGACCTCCAAGGTAGTATTTTCTGAGATACTAACAGTGCCATGTGCTAGCCCAGGGAGGCAGAAGGAGATTAGGGAGGTTAATGCGTGGCTAAAGATGTGGTGCACTAAGGAGGGATTTGGCTTTTTAGAGCACTGGGCTGACTTCTCACTTCGGTACAAGGGATGGATTGCACCTGAATGATGAGGGAGCTTTTGTACTAGGGGATAGGATGGTAGAAAGGCTGGAGGAGTTTTTAAACTAGTAGGTGAGGGGGAGGGACTAGATATAAGTAATGGGGTAGAAAGTGTAGAGGGTATAAGGGATGAATTAACAACTCATAGGGGAAGAGATGGGGGGAGGGGTAGTTTAGTCAATATGGAGGTAGTACTAAGTAATTCAAGTTCAGTGGCAGGTACTTCAGAACTACAGACTCATAACATAAGGTGTATGCTTGCTAATGCCAGAAGCTTGCCAGGAAAAATGGGAGAGTTAGAATTATTAGCATTTAATGAAAAATGTGATTTAATAGGCATTACCGAAACGTGGTGGGATGAATCTCATGACTGGACTGTTAATCTGGATGGTTATAACCTATTTAGGAAAGATAGAGGCAATGGTAAACGAGGAGGAGGGATTTGTCTGTATGTTAAGCCTGAATTTAAGGCTATAGTCAGAGAAGATATTTATGGTGGAACTAGTGATAAAGTTGAATGTTTGTGGGTAGAGTTAAATAGCGGAGCAGCAAATTCCAAAAGAATATTAGTAGGAGTAGGCTATAAACCCCCAAATATAGCTGAAAGTGAGGAAATACAAATATTGTTACAGATTGGAAATGCAGCTAAGCACGGGCAAGTTCTAATAATGGGAGATTTTAATTACCCTGAAATAAACTGGATAAATGAGACCAGCAGTCCAGCTAAGGGGAGCAGGTTCTTGAGTACAATCAGGGATCATTATCTGGCCCAGGTTATACAGGAGCCTACTAGAAATGAAGCTATCTTAGATTTACTCATTACAAATAATATTGATATTGTATCAAATGTTGAAATAGGGCAACCTTTGGGAAACAGTGATCACAACACAGTCTCATTTGAGATTGAATAAAAAAAAAAAACATTTTAAGGGGCCAACAAAAACTCTTAATTTTAAAAGGGCAGATTTTAACAGTCTAAGGGCAGCAATACAAAGTATAGACTGGGACAGAGAACTGATAAGTAAAAACACTGAACATAAATGGACAACATTTAAATCCTTACTAAATATACATACACATCAGCATATACCGTGTGGGAATAAAAGTAAAAGGAGTAAATCACAACCCATGTGGCTTAACAATGATTTAAAGATCAAGATACGGAGTAAAAAACAGGCATTTAAATTATACAAACAAGAGGGGACAGAGACTGCTTTACGGGAATACAAGGAAATCAACAAGGCTTGCAAAAGTGCGATTAGACTGGCTAAAATAGAAAATGAAAAATTAATTGCAAAAGAGAGTAAGACTAACCCTAAAATATTTTTTAAGTATATGAATGGGAAGAAGGCGAGGAAGGAAGCTATAGGAACATTACAATGTGAAACAGGCTGTCTGAAAATTAGTGACCAGGAAAAGGCAGATGAGCTAAATAGGTTATTTTCTTCGGTATACACAAGGGAGGTACCAGTGGTTGGGACACTGCGACATAATGGGGCTACACTACCTTTGAATTGGTTAACACAGGAAGTAATCCAAAAGAGGTTGGAAAAAATAAATGTTAATAAAGCCCCGGGTCCTGATGGAATACATCCAAGGGTACTAAGGGAACTGGGTTCTGTAATAGCCAAACCATTATATTTAATTTTTCAAGATTCACTCAACACAGGGTCTCTACCAGATGACTGGAGAAAAGCTGATGTGATACCTATATTTAAAAAGGGATCAAGAGCAAATCCGGGGAATTATAGACCTGTGAGCCTCACTTCTGTAGTGGGGAAGCTTTTAGAAGGGTTAATAAGGGATAATATACAAGAATATGTCTATTTGAACAGGATTATAAGTAGGAGTCAACATGGGTTTATGAGGGATAGGTCATGTCAAACAAATCTAATTAGTTTCTATGAGGAGGTTAGTAGGAACCTGGATCAAGGCAACTCGGTGGATGTAGTCTTTTTGGATTTTGCAAAGGCTTTTGATACAGTGCCACATGGGAGACTATTGGGTAAACTAAGGGATACAGGAATTGCAGTAAATATCTGCTCATGGATTGAGAGCTGGCTAAAAGACAGGAAGCAAAGGGTTGTTGTAAATGGAACATACTCCGATTGGACTCATGTGGTAAGTGGGGTTCCTCAGGGTTCAGTATTAGGTCTTCTCCTTTTTAACATTTATTAATGACTTAGAGGTAGGATTGGAGTGTGGGGTCTCCATTTTCGCTGATTATACAAAGTTGTGCAAGGTAATTAAATCAGAAAATGATGTGCTTTCCCTCCAAGGGGATTTACATAAAATTGACGAATGGGCATCTAAATGGCAGATGAGATTTAATACGAATAAATGTAAGGTTATGCATCTGGGAAGGAAAAATAGCCATGCAATTTATAATCTTAATGGAGCAAATCTAGGTGTATCAGATATTGAAAGGGATTTGGGAGTGCTTGTGGACAACCACCTAGGTAACAGTGCTCAAAGCCAAGCAGCAGCTGCAATAGAATCCAGGTATAGAAGCCAGGGAAGCAAATATAATTCTGCCACTATACAAATCTCTAGTACGCCCTCATTTGGAATATGGAGTACAATTTTGGGCACCACTTCATAAAAAGGAAATTTTAGAGCTGAAAAAGGTACAGAGAAGGGCAACCAAACTAATAAGGGGAATGGAGGGGCTAAGTTATGAAGAAAGACTAACCAAATTAAACTTATTTTCTCTAGAAAAAAGGCGTCTAAGAGGAGATATGATTACCTTATATACATACATCCAGTATAAAGATTTGTCTGGGGAGCTTTTTGTGCCAAGAGGTTGTCAACTGACAAGAGGACATCCCTCGAGGTTAGAAGTAAAAAGATTCCACCTCAAAGAAAGAAAAGGGTTCTTCACAGTAAGGGTGGTTAATCTGTGGAATTCTCTACCAGAGGAGGTGGTGACAGCGGATTCGATAGATAACTTTAAAAGGGGACTAGATTTATTTCTAATTAAAAAGGGTATTCAGGGTTATCATGGATAATTAGAGAGACAGTAATGATCCAAATTTTTAACATTTCCCCTTTATACAATTGGCTAAGTCTCGCTTGTTTTTTTTTTTTTTTTCTATTTGCCTTCCTCTGGACTAATTAATAATAATAAAAAAACAAACAAAAAAAAAAAAAACATTAAATAATTGATTAATAATTAATTAACAACTAATGAATTAATAGTTAATCCGCATATTGCAGATCAAAGGATATCTTAAAAGGTTGAACTTGATGGTTGAAAGTCTTTTTTCAACCTTAAATACTATGTAACTATGTAACTATGTAACTATGTAACTATGTAATCAAATTCCCTCTATATGTATTCCTCCTTCTTCTCCACATGTCACAAATGGAGTCTGATATGTAAATGGGTGCTTCATAAATCTGGTAAAATGCTTCTTAGGTGTTTATTTTGTCTAGAGATAAGCATAACCGACAGAATAGAGCTTCATTGTTTGATCTTCTTTGTAAGTAGAAGGTTCTCTTACTTCTGAACACCAAGAACACATTGTACTACGTTCAAGAAACACATGCCCACGTAATTTACAAATGTAATTAGTTTGATCACAAACATTGTTAGAGCATTAATGTCTATGGGATAGAGAAAAGAGAATGCCATTGATACGGTTGGTGTAATTTTTTTTATCAGCTTAGAAAAAGCTTAACTTATTACCTATGAAAAAAAGTAAATACAATGAAAAATTATAAGCTACAATAAAAATGACTAAGAACATTTATTATAATCGATTAAAACTGAAATAATGTCGTGATATTGTATACTCTATCCCTATGATGCAGAAATAGCATAAAGGGGGGTAGATAAATCTAGACAGATGGTCTAATTTATATAAAAAATAGAAAGCGTGGAAAAATAATAATAATAATGATGATGATAATCATTAACATGTGTTTGCACACCATGAACCTAATAAACCCTATAAAAAGAAAACCCTGAATGGGTATAAAAAGTGTATTTGAAAATATATAATAATTATAAAGGTGTGAAGCTATGTGTAATGTGGTTGGTAAAGATAACGTTATGTATGAAAATAATTGTAATAACCAAAAAATTAAATATGGCTATTATTAAGATGTGAGACCCAGTATATGGTGATTGTAGTAATGTGTATCTAAAGAAAACTAAATTGTATGTGTGTTTGATGCGTGAAACTAAGATGTGAAACTAAGTATGAAACTAAGTATGAAGTGAAGTGAATAAGGAGCTATGTGTTATTATGAAGTAGAGTAAATCTAGGACTATATAGTCCCCCTTATGGGAATAATATCCTCATTTTAGGCATGCAAAATCATAGGATAGAGGCATATACAAAACTATACATGTTAAAATATCATTAAAGTGTTTAAAAAACCGAAAGCTACGCAGATAGCCTACACAGTGATTGTATGGACAGCATTCACTCTGTAACACAATGGTTAAGCGAGTGTTGCCTGGCTGTCAAGAGTAAAGGAATGGAAGGGTAACCTAAATGTACCTACTAGTGGTGAATACGATACCTCTGTGAGGCACACACTCAACCATACGAAACCTGAAAATGCTCAGGTTCCAGTGGAACACCCGACAGCAACGGGAGCCTCACACTGACCACATCACCGCATTCAGGATAGCAGATAATGCACAGCCTGTATCCGTGGTATAGTGTAGCACACACTTAAACAAAGTAACCAATCCTTCAATACTCAGCCAAGGCACAGCAATGCAACGCCGCCACACTGCACTGAATCGCCGCCGACTGATGCTCAGTTTCGTCCTGATCTGGCTTTTTCAAGGCTTGTGCTCCGTCTGCTGCAGTGTGAAGTTGGGTTTTCGCAGGCCTTTTTCACAGAATAGAAGCTCCGCCTCCCCTTACTTTTATTGGTCCATCCCGTGTCACTCGTGACGTCATTAACTAAATGGGAGGAATTGAATGAATCTCATTTTATATTCTTAGGTAGCTAACCTCTAATTTTATTGGGCATGGGATCTGTAATTTTAATATCTATTGCAGAATTGACACTATTGTATATGATCAAGCTTATTTATAGGAAGATGTGGTAATATTTATTTATCATCTGATACATTAAATGATACTTTGTACCAGTGCTTATTTTGTGTTTACTAAAGTTTAATTCAAATAAATTACCTAGAAGGGAGATGCTTTAGATAAAGATATTTTTTCCCCTCATAAGTGTGGAACTTCATTACCCTATACCTCTGTAAGAGGGTAGATGTGATTCTGCTTATGTATTAGCTTTGAGTCACTAAATAAATGGCAAGAATGAAAATACTTCATTTATGCCATTTGGTGCTTGGGCCCCCAAGTCATAAATCCACCTACTCTCCAACTGAAGTAGATGTATTTTTCGATCACCTCCTCTCAACTTTTGTGGCACCTGATCTACTATATGGAATTTGAAGCCATCCAAATTTCGTCCTTGACAATGGCGTATGTGTCTCGATACTGGGGTATCCATCTCTCTGGTAATGGAATATACATGCTCCAGTATCTGTCGGCGTATCTGTCTCTCCGTTTTTCCCACGTATATCATACCACATTTACATGTAAGTACATATATTACGTATGTTGAGAGACAATTAAAAAATCCATTGAGTGGATACTTTTTTCCCGTCTTAGGATGTTCAAAAACTTTTGCAGGTTCTATATATTTACAGGCCTTACATCTACTGCATTTATATAGACCTTGTGTAGTTTTTCCATTTAGCCAACTGGTTTTAGGTTTTTCTTTTACAAAACGACTATTTACTAATGTGTCCTTTATGTTTGGCCCTCTCCGATAAGTTACGGAGGCCCTTTCCGGTAGACAGTCCTTTAATACTCCATCATTTTTTAGAAGATACCAGAATTTATTGAGTATATCCAGAATCTTCTCACTCTGACAACCATACGTCATGATGCACCTGACCAGGCCTTTTTCATCTTTTAATTCCTCTTTTTTATGATACAGGAGAGTATCTCTCTCATCCATAAGTGCTCTGTGATAAGCATGCTTCAAAATCCTGTTTGGATAACCTCTATATTTAAATCTTTGTTTCAGGTTTTTAGCCTGACTCTTAAAATCATCGATGTTGCTGCAGTTTCTACGTAATCGCAGATATTGCCCCACTGGAATTCCCATTTTCAGTGGTTTCGGATGCTGGCTTTCCCAGTGTAGCAGCATATTAGTCGATGTCTCCTTTCTATATGTCATTGTCCTGATTTCACCAGTCTGTTCTTTCATAATACTTAGGTCTAGGAAGTTTATGGTACTTTCATGGATCTCAAACGTCAGTTTAAGCCCATATTCATTTCGATTTAGTACATTTACAAAGTCTTCAAATTCTTCTTTTTTTCCGGTCCAAACTATCAAGATGTCGTCGATAAATCTGGACCAGAGGAGAATCTTTTTGGTAAAAACTTCCAATTTCTCAGAAAATACTTCATTTCTTTCCCATTTTCCTAAAAAGAGGTTGGCATAGTTTGGGGCACACGCCGTTCCCATGGCTGTGCCCCTAATCTGTCTATACCAACATCCATCAAATATGAAGGTATTTTTCGTAAGGATGAACTGTAATAGCTCTAGAATAAGCTCATTCCAATCCTGGTTTTGGTTACCTTGTGTTTCTAAGAAGAAACGTGCTGCACTTAGACCCAGATGGTGTGGGATGTTACTATATAATTGTTCCACATCAATGTATCAATGTATCAATGTATCAATAGTATTGATGTGGACGGTACCCCAAGGTCATCTAGTTGTCTTAATAGATCAGTGGTATCTTTTATGAATGACGGTAACGTGCACACCATTGGACGCAGATGTTGGTCCACTAAGGCACTGATTCTCTCAATTAGGTTTTTTGTACCAGAGACTATAGGTCTACCTGGTACCGGAAACTTTTTCTTATGGATTTTTGGAAGAGCATAAAATGTAGCCGAGACTGGTTCCTTAGGTAGGAGATACTCATAATTAGATTGAAGTAATAATCCATTCTCAAGTGCTTTATGGAGGATTGCGTCAAGCTCTTCTCTGTATTTTATACCTGGATTACTCGGGAGTTTTCCATAAGTATCGGTACTTTTTATGATCCGTAAACACATTTCTTGGTAGTCTGCTTTATCCATCAACACGATGTTTCCTCCCTTGTCCGCTGGCTTGATTTCTATGTTAGAGGTTTTCAATTCTCTCAGTGCCTTTCTTTGCTCAATTGAAATATTATCTTGTCTTGATTTCTTGTTCTTTTCTCTCTCTTTATTAATAGTTTCAAACTCATTGCTTACTAGATGGAGAAATAAATCCAGATTGGGGTAATTTTTTAAATTCAGGTGTAAATCTCGTTTTTTCTTTACACTGTTCTTTTAGGTATTTTTCAATCCCATTATTATGTGACTGTCCTTCATTCATAAGTTCTAATAGATTCTGGAGAGCTTCTTTATCAGTTATGGTCAGCCCCAGGTTTTCCATTCTTTTCTTATCTTTATCATAGTAGAACTTCTTCAGCACTAGTTTCCGTACGAAAAGGTTCACATCTTTAATATTTGTAAAATTGTTGACACAGCTAGTGGGAGTAAAATTTAGTACTTCCAAATGTACTTCATTTAAGACAAATTGGGATAAATTGATAAATCTTATTTCATCGTCTTTTGTTGATTCTGTTTCACTAGTTTTGTTCTTCCTCCTTTTATCTTCTATAATCATTCTCTTTATTGATTGATGAGGGGCTGGCTTAGCTAATGGTTGTTTTGGCGGCCTTTTGGTCTCCCTGGGCCCCTGGATGATTTTTGGTCTGGCCCCTTGTCTAAAAAACGCTCCATATTGGACTGTTGATATCTAGTTTGAGATTTAGACTGATCTATATGCCGTTTTTGTGCTGTTCTTCTGAATCTTCTCTGGATTCCTTCTTGCTGCACACCCTCTGCTTCTGAGCATTCTGATGAACTTAGTTCCACATTATCGGGCGTTTTTATCCGACCCAATATTTTGAATGCTGTTTTGTTCTCAAAGTCCATTTCGTCTCTCTGATGTTTTTTCTGTTTTCTAAACGGTATATCTTTTTGATATTTTTCTAGCTGGTCGTTTATTTTCTCCAGGACCTCATCAAAATTCGGTTCTGTTTGTAATTTTAATAATTCCTGTCTGGATTTCTCTGCTAATTTTGTAAGTTCTTCTAGGTTTTGTTTCTCCTTTTCTAGGATTAATGTTATCAAATCCAAAGAGCATTTTGTTGTTATTTCCAACCATTTTTCAATAAAGGTATTTTCTAAGGCCCTCATTCAATTGCAATTTGGCCAATTGAATAGGGGTCTAAATAAGCACATAAAATATATTTTTTTAAAGAAGTTTTTAGTTAATGAAAACCTTGTTTTTGGATAGATGCTTACTAACTAAAAACTTATTTAAAAAAAATATGTTATGTGCTTATTTAGACCCCTATTCAATTGGCCAAATTCCAATTGAATGAGGGCCTAAGAGGTGAGTCGCAGGTATTATTTGTAATCTTAAACCTCTTGGTATTCTGTTTTTAAGATAGTTCTCAAGACTCGTAATCTCCCATACAGTTCTGGTTTCTCTCTTAAGAATCCTTAGCGCTTCCTTGTTCATGCTTAATAGATCTTCACTCTGCTTATTCTCATTCAAATTTATATTGCCTTGGAGTAGTGCTTCGGCTTCTTTTTGGAGATTAGACATATCCCAGGTATTCCATCTAGCTGAGGCCATTTTTCCAAGATTTAGTAGCTATAATTGGATAGTCCTTATTTATAGAAAGTAGATCTAATTCTATTAGATGGAGGTAGATACGTATTTAGGCCACTCTTATGAGTTGGTGGGCGGGTAAGTAAAAAAGCACATAAAATCAAAATATTACAGGTCCCATTACGCTAGTATTGTGGATTAAACCACTGGTTAAATAGTAAATAATTAGTCACTGAAAGTGGCTATAGTAGAGCCCTTTGAGGATAGTTCATATAGTGCTTAACACTGAATTGATTAGAGAAAAAAAGTAAATACAATGAAAAATTATAAGCTACAATAAAAATGACTAAGAACATTTATTATAATCGATTAAAACTGAAATAACGTCGTGATATTGTATACTCTATGCCTATGATGCAGAAATAGCATAAAGGGGGGTAGATAAATCTAGACAGATGGTCTAATTTATATAAAAAATAGAAAGCGTGGAAAAAATAATAATAATAATGATGATGATAATCATTAACATGTGTTTGCACACCATGAACCTAATAAACCCTATAAAAAGAAAACCCTGAATGGGTATAAAAAGTGTATTTGAAAATATATAATAATTATAAAGGTGTGAAGCTATGTGTAATGTAGTTGGTAAAGATAACGTTATGTATGAAAATAATTGTAATAACCAAAAAATTAAATATGGCTATTATCAAGATGTGAGACCCAGTATATGGTGATTGTAGTAATGTATATCTAAAGAAAACGAAATTGTATGTGTGTTTGATGCGTGAAACTAAGATGTGAAACTAAGTATGAAGTGAAGTGAATTAGGAGCTTACTTCATAATAACACATAGCTCCTTATTCACTTCACTTCATACTTAGTTTCATACTTAGTTTCACATCTTAGTTTCACGCATCAAACACACATACAATTTAGTTTTCTTTAGATACACATTACTACAATCACCATATACTGGGTCTCACATCTTGATAATAGCCATATTTAATTTTTTGGTTATTACAATGATCATCAATGATAGTCAATCACCCCAGACTTCTTCCAAGCAAGCAAATCTCCTACCTTAAAGGCTTTTTATCATGTTATCCTTTAAAGCTGTTAATGTGTCTAGGAACAGAACATGACACATTGCTGGTTAAGAGGTAACAGTTCTAGCAAGACATAATAGGATGACATTTCAATGTATCTACTGTACATTGAAATAAATATATGTTTGAAAACTTTGAGGCTGACTAAGAGCAAGATTAAGCAAGTAAAAAGTAATTAAGCTATTTTTACTTAGAATAAAATAAAATGAATCTACCAGACCCTGTAGTGATCCATGATACGTTGGTAGAAGTTGTATATGTGAGAGGGATGCTTACATTTCTGGAGAGCAATTATTTCATTTCCTGATACAAGCCATCTGCTTCTGGGTCTGTGAGAGGGAATGGGAATATTTTTCATTTCAGTCAGATGCAATTATTAACAAAACCTTCCTACACTGTTCCATCTAATAAGCTACTAATTTTGTTAGTTTGTTACATACCTTACAAACAAATGCCTTTTTTCTTGAACTATAGTTGATGTTTCTCCTTCTGGATCGCTACCTTTTGTGGTGAAGGGGCTTGTGTACCTCAATGAACCTGTGAGCTATACTATATAGGGTCACCTAAGATGGGCAGGACACAGCCGAGAAGTCAGACAAATTGTGGTCCACTGGAGAAGGAACTGGCAACCCACTCAATTATCTTTAACATGAAAACCTAATGGGTTAGCGCAAACAGACCCCAGATGTTACTTAACACATAGTTGCCTTTTACAGATCTTGGAAAGTGCACGCTTATTATTAATGGCAGATCTAGTAAAGGGAAAGCCCTGGTGAAAAAAACTTGTAACATTTCTCTGTGTCCAGTAATCTAAATGAATTATCAGATTTTTGCAGTATATAGTGATACATTTTTTATTGGACAAACATGTTCAAACTTATGACGAGTTTTTCAAGAGCAACCTTTCTTTAAGAAGTAATACTAATTTAGGTTTCCAGTGAAAGAAAGAAATTCAAAGCTACAGCATCTTGAGTAATGTTCTGTTCAGTCAACTGTGCACATGCCTGTGTAGTTAAGTGGAGATCAAAGCTTCTTCGCATCTTAAGGAATAGAAGGACCACACTAAAAAAGCAAGAAAAAGGCAAGTTTTATTGTGGTTCCTCTACAAATATATACCAATACCTTTCAATATATCGATTTC
This sequence comes from Discoglossus pictus, assembly GCA_027410445.1. Lineage (NCBI taxonomy): Eukaryota > Metazoa > Chordata > Amphibia > Anura > Alytidae > Discoglossus > Discoglossus pictus. The sequence continues at coordinate 157,278,747 of CM050165.1, forward strand.
AAGGTCCTATCATCTGTAAAAACACAGACATAGTTTCTGTTCTTAAATATTATAGTTTCAAACATATAACAATAGCATGTTTGCTGTTTTTAAGTAAATCTAGTCATTTATGCAAAGTATAATTGACAATCAAAAATACTTAAATGTAACAATTAGCTGTGTTTTATCAAAGTATGTATTAAGTAATATGCATTGTTATACAACTCAAATGTGTTGTTTAATCCAATTTATAATTTTCCACCAAATTTATTGGTGGTGACTGCTGCCTAATAAATGTGTATATTTTGTTTAACATATACAAATACACTTAACTGCATATAACAATTAAAATAAAGTAACCAATCTGCATCTGGCTTATGCGCATTGGTTATTTTAGCCTGAGAATAACCTTATTTCAGGCAGCTTTAAATTCAATAAATGTGCTTGACCCTATCACCTCCACGGAAAGAAGTTCTGTACTACTCCTTTAGCTCTCTCTCCCTCCTTAAACACATCCACTGAAAGGCAGTTCTGTTCTACTCCTATAGCTCTCTCTCTCTTTCCCTCATCAAACACCTCCACTGGGAGGTGTCATGAATCAGCCAGGGGCCATATTGGATTTGGCGTGAACTATGCTGGGGCCATCTTGAGACTGGCAGCAGTGGCCTATATTGGGACTGGACTGTTATATACCAATAGCCACCATCTTGGGGCTGGTATATCATCCACAGTTGATGCCATATGGAGAGCAAGAGTTCTGGGTTTAGGAGACCCACTGTATATTGTGTTATGGGTTATAATATGTTAGTATTATATTGTATATTGTATTATGGAGTGATAGCTATGTTTTAATTAGTCAACCCTCCCCCATTGTATAAACTCTCAGTCAGGAGTTGGCCATATGGTCCTTAGTGTAAACAAAGGAGATAGCAGAACAAAGAGATGTGCCAGACTGCCAGGCACCGTAGGACAATGGTATAGTACAGGGTCTTCCAGCCTCAATACTAGGGCCATAGGCCAGGGTAGAGATGTTACTCTCTCCACCGCCAGAGATAGAATGAGCATGGTAGCCACGCCTGGGGTTGGCCCATGGGAGGAGTCTCATGGTTCCCATGTAGGGACCCTGCCTGATTGGCCAGAGGCAGTTAGGGGCTGACTAAAGGTTGCCCCTCCTGGTAATGTTGTATGCCTGTTTAAAAGATGTTGTTTTCCAAATAAAGTTGTTCATAATTTTCATCAAGACTTTGTGTGCAGATGCATTATTGACCCAGGGGCATATGCTGGTAGAGGAGATCGTTCTGACTCCCTTCCAGATTTCCCAGGCACACTACCAATGAGCTGGGACTTATGCCTTTGTACCGACAAAGACTGTCCATAGGTCTAGAGTCAGCCCAAACTTAGGTCTAAACCTACTGGGAATAAGAGTACTAGGATTCTCTATACTCCATCATCATTGTAGGTTGTGACAGGAGGCAGTTCGGTACTATTCCTTTACTACTCTGTTTTATGAGCCCGATTCAATCGAGCAATTGTAAGTTACAGTAGCCCGTAATGGAGGCCGTAAGTTATTTTGCTATTCAATTGGCATCTTTTGGCGGGCTACAAACAGGTTACGGAATACGACCTTAAAATCCTTGTGGTTTTTAAAACCGGATCTTACAGCCCATCAAAGCCTTTGATCTTTCACGTCCGCAAGAGTTATGAGCCCTAAAATCGCAAATCGTTATTCAATTGCTACAATTCCCCAAGCCCGCAAATGTTTTTATACCTGTAAATGGCAAATGTACGAGAAAATCCTACGAGTACCAGATAGGACTCGCAAGGGGTTTAACCTCTGTCCGTAGCACTGTAAATGCAAATATAAATCAATACTGCACTGTAAATCATGCGAAGAAAGACAGAATTAATTGCACAACAGTCTCAAGCTCTCAAATTGGCAATACAAATATATATTTATGTTTCATTTTGGGGTTATATAGATCTCGGGAATCAATGAGTTAATACATATCAGGCCACCCACATGGACTAGAACAGTATCAGCATTCATTTTTATTATTTTGTATTTTGCGGTTTTGAGTTTGATCACATATCGGACGCCCAAACGCTAATTGATTGACATGTAGCCTCCATGTTTAACTGACCTATTGATGACTGTCTCATTTTCTATTGGCTGTTTCTAAATGGGTAATTATGTGCCTGAAATGCTACATATGAGTGCATGTCTTACGGTTTCAGCTTTCGGCCCCTAACTTGCTGGCTTGTTCAATTGAAAAGCACCGGAATTGTATCAGAGTTCAAGCCCAATGCAAGTCTGAAGACATATGGCCTGTGCACTGCGAGATGCGGCCTTCAAATTGAATCAGGTTAATTTTCTCTCCCTCTGTTCTTATAAATGTTCGGCTTGTAATGTTTAAAAGTTAACAGTGTATCTGTCATAATTTACTTGTACTAACTTGCAGTGTTATTAAATAAATGATCCTATTGTGAAAAAGGAATTGTGTCAATGTATGTATGAAGTAATATGCATTGTTATACAAGTGAAATGTGTTGTTTAATAAAACTTGTGGCAATTAAATGCTGATATGATTTAATTTTTCAAAATTGATTGGTGGCAAAAGTTACCTTCTACCCATTTAGAGCTTGCTCTCTTTAAACACCTCTCCTAGAAGGTAGTTCTGTCTGTACTATTCCTTTAGAGCTCTCTCTCTCCCTTCTTAAACACCTCTCCTGGAAGACACTTCTGTCTGTACTACTCCTTTAGAGCTCTATCTCACTCCTTAAACAACACCCTGGAAGGCACTCCTTTAAAGCTCTTGCTTTCTCTCTCTCTCTCTCTCTCTCTCTCTCTCTCTCTCGCTTTCGATGCTGTTATTTTTTGTGTATTAAATGATATTTAATGAATTTTGCAATTAGTGGAATAATTTATATGTTTTTATTCAATATCAATATGGTTTAAGTATGTGCAATACATGTTTTAAAGAACCACTACAGTTAAATAAATAAAAAGGCACTGGTTAACCAATTATTTACTAAACTAACAACAAAATTAACAGCAGCTGTGTAAGCCATGAACATAAAACATTTTGTTGGTAAAATCTAATATTTTTAAAACACTGTCTATCAGTACAGGAGATCATTTTGTGTTTGTTACATCACACCATGAGAGTAATATAAAAAAAGATTGAAACTCAAACTACACCCTTCCCTCTAACATGCCCAGAAGCAGAAAGTTGCATAAATAAATGTAAACACCCTTCTCCCATACACACATCAGCAGCCACATTAAATTCCCTGCCCTTAACAACTACGGGACACCCCCAAAGCTTGTAGGCTTGAATTTCTGCTGCATTATAGAGCTATTACATTCAACCATGCTGCTTGGTATGGGCTGGAGACCCAAGCACGTAAACCATTCTTGAGCATGTTGCATGTGCATCTGTGAACATGATCAATTAGACGAAGCCAATTCTAAAAGAGATTGTCATCATTACATCACTGAAAATGGAGGTTAGATTTCAAGGCCTTACAGGTTTCAACTACTAGTTTCCATCTGACTCGAATTCCAGAAATAATGCAAAATTAATAAATCAATAAATATGATATTCTAGTCCATGCGAGTTCCATTATATGTATTAACATATGGATAGATATAACACAGAAATTAAACATTACAAAAACTAATTTATATAGAAGATTTGTGAGCTTGACAATGTTGTGCTACAGTATTAATAGGAATTGCTAACATCCCTCTCCCTTTCAATTTATGTACAGTAGTGTGTTGACATTTGCATTTACAGTGCTACAGATAGAACTTTAACCCCCTTGCAGGTCCTCTCTAGTACCCATACACTTTTTGGCTCCATTTGCGTGTTACGGATTTGTCAGTGGATTCGTAGCAATTTAATAGCGATTTCCAACTGTAACAGTTACGGGATTGACAGACCAAAGGATTTGCGGCAATGTAGGTCAGATTTCGACATTCCGTAGGGTTTTTCCGCCTGTCACCCGCAGATCATTTGCGGGTAGCTTTACGAGGACAATTTAATATGTAAGTCTTGCGGTCAACGTTAAGGGAATTTAATGAGGCTGCAGGTGTGCTAAAGGGGCATCAACATCTACTTTTTTTTCTTATTAAAAAGTACCTTTATAACTTTTACCTGCTTAGTCACACTCAAAGTTAAAATATATTTTAGCCCTTTCAATGGACTCTGTAACGCTTTTGAGATGTTGTATCTTAACCAAATGGTTAATCAAACTCCTTCCTGTGAATGAGAAAGAAACTCTAATTGAGAGTGAGAAATGGCAATGTGGGATTTTCACTTTAAATAAGACATGACATGGTGTGGAAAAAGCATTTGAACCCATCTTCCTTAAAAAAGCACTTTTAAATATAAAATGTTTCTGTCTTTGTACTGTTTTTTATGCATTAATATATATATATATATATATATTTTTTTTTTTTACATATTGTTCCTTGTCACAGCTTTGTATGATATTTTAGATTTAGTGTGCTGTACTGTTCTTTTATCACAGTATGTAATTTCTGAGCATAGTGTGCACCTGGTACTCAAAACACAAAATCATCTGAACGTGTTTGACCCTGCTTTTTTTTTCAAATTGACCTTTCTGACCTCTCCTTTCCTTAATATATAGCTCTTTCGTAATAGTATTGCAGATGTTTGAGCAGGTGTGCGTATAGCCACAAGATGATAATTATAATTCTCAATGTTTTTTCTCTTCTGAAAATATAACTAAACAACAACTGTCAGGAATCTAATCAATAACATACTTTTCCTTCTGGTAAATATGTTTAAAAATAATACTTTGTAAAAATAATACTTTAGAGATTTAGGAAATTAGGAGGATTATTTAATAAGGTAGGTTGTTGATTATTAGTAGGACAAGTCCATTGATGGGGATATCAGCAGTAATCCATGTGGCATAAACATATTGAATACATTCAAAATGTATATTGTACAGATTCTAAAATGTTGCTCTTTGGATGAATGTAGAATCAGTTAGAGACCAAATTAAAAAGAATATGCATATGACTCACTCAGCATCCTTGGGAGATTGTCATGATGTTGGATTAGGATAGGGTATTTTAATGGAATTTGTTAGAGATATACACTTGAATCACAAATGTTGACATATTGAGTTTTTAACACAAGGACCACGCACAAATGTCATGACATAAGCTGGTAGAGAGAGAAACAGGTTTAGTGCAAAGAGAAACATTTGGGTGCCATCATCATAGAATGGATGCTGCAACCTAAAATAGATGTAATATGTACATGGCGGATGTGTAGATAAAAATAAAAAGCGACCTAACAGTGAGTCTTGTGGTACTCTAACTATAAGCAGTATGAGGAGAAAAGATAAGCAGTATGAGGAGAAAAGATATAGTAGAGTATTTAACACTGGAAGTGTGGCTGGAGAAACAGTATATAAATGAGAAGTGATTTGTCAGAGACACTACAAGAGTCGAGCGGTTGAGGGTGACAAGAACAGGATAAATGGGAGTTTTAACATGAAAGATGCAGGAAAATACTGTATCATTGTAAGAACATATCATCACATATAGAGTTATGAGCATACGAGTTGTTGCTCACACTTGCGGGCCCGAAGCCAAAGGCGCTCCTTGCCAGCAACTGCGACCCTCGCAAACTTTACGTCGGAACGCAAACAACATACGAGACACGTTACCTCCCATTACGACCTCACAAAAATCGGCCGCAACCCGCATAAATAAATAGCGTACCTACAGCAAGATGGAGCATCCAGGACCTCAAAAAATTAAGTTACACCTTAATTTAACTCAAAATAAAAGAGTTTAGACACTACAAAATTCTCTAAGCGAGAAAAAAAACAGGCGCCGAACAAAACAAAAACGAGGCTACAGCACTCTAAACACGCAAAACACCACAAGAAACACGCAAAACACCACAAAGCACCTACGGATATTCCGCTACAGACGCATACCACACATTAGCCGCCATTGTAGAACAATGCGGAAGTACACCACTACGCTAACGGTTTGGTCTTGCGCACGCACACTATTACACTGCACACATTCATCACGCTTACACAGCAACTCCACACCACTAATGCTCCAGCAACATCAAAACAGATTGTCAGGGGTCCGATATGCGATCAGACTCGCAAAACACATAAAATAAAGATATATGAAAATCAATGCCGATACTTTTCTGGTCCATATGTGTGGCCTGTTATGTATTAACTCATTGATACCCAAGATCATTTTAACCCCGAAATGACACATAAAAATAATATTTATTTCCTGCAGTTTTGCGGTCTTTAGTATGTTGTTTAATTAATTTGCATGTCTATCATCGCTTTCCCCTGTATTTAGAGTGCAGAAAACATTCTTTATTTGTATTTACAGTGCTACGAATGGGTGTTTAACCCCCTTGCGGGTACTCTCTAGCACATGTAGGATTGTCTCCTTCATTTGCGGTTTGAGAGCTTGGGGAAGTGGAGCAATTGAATAGCAATTTGCGATTGTAGCCCTGCAAAAGTAAAAGATCAAATGCTTCTGAAGGCTGTAAGTTACAACTTTGATGGACGCAAGTTTTTCATGGCCGTAACTCGTAACCTGTTCGGAGGCCGCAAAAAGACTCCAATTGAATAGCAAAGTCTCTTGCAACCTCACTTACGGGCTACCGGATCTCTAAATCGGCCAATTAAATGTGGCTCTAAGTCTCTACAACTGTATTTGCCAGTAGGCTGAAGGGGTGAGGCATTAGGTCTTAGAAATGGCAAGATAGCCCAAAATTCACTATGTTAGTGTTCCAAAAGTACAACAATTAAAAAAAAAAAAATTGCTTTTTTTTTTTACTAGCCTTATAACATATTTGTTTACATGATATATAATCTGAAAAACATTTATAACAGTAGAAAATGTACAAAATTGTTAAAAACAATATGTTTCCGTATGTACAAGGAAACAGACTCACAAATTGTATAACACAATAATAACATGTATGGGCCTAATTGTAAATATATCTCTGTAAGCAAAGTTTAATTTGGGTTTACATCATTAATATTTTTCAGTAGATGGCAGTAAATAATAAATTGGTTTCCAGATATACTATTTGGATGCCATGGATATAAAGCATCCATAAATTGGAATATTTTTTCGTAGATTATTCTTTACATGTCTCACAACATTTAAAGTGGTCAAAGCAACACACATTTTTGAAAGCAAACTTGGAGCCCCATTCAATTGCTATGATTTTCAGATCCGAACTCGCAAGTGGAGATTGCCGTCAAATTTGCTATTCAATTGGAGTCTTTTTGTGGGCTCAGATCGGGTTACGAGTTACTGTTACGAGTTAATGGCCAGAATGCTGCTCAGTGCTTCTAACCCCCTAAATGAAACCCTCCTAAATGAAACCCCCACATTAACCCCTTTTTAGTGTTTTTTGATTTGCGAGGTTCGACCATTAATTTTTGTATTTTTCCAACCTCGTAAGTTCCTCACCTCGCACTTTTTTTATTCTAAGTCCCGTGTTCCTCAACTACTTGCAGCCTAAGGTGATCCCACATTTCCTAACTACTTGGAGGGTAAGTCCTGCATTTTTCAATGCCTCAATGGATTGCCTCGCTTTGCGAGGCTCGCAGTCGATGAGCGCCTTTGCTCTGAGTATCAATGCCTCAACCACTCCCCTCACTAGCCTTCAGCGCTCATTTCTGCCTATGTCCCGGTGTTTCAATGCCTCAACTGCTTGCCTCGCTTTGCAAGGCTTGCAGTCGATTAGTGCCTTTGCTCTGAGTTTCAATGCCTCAACCACTTGCCTTGATAGGCTTTAGTGCTCATTGGCTAAGTACTCCGATTTCGGAAGAGTTCTGTGCTTCAACGGCACGCCTAGCAAGGCGAGGCTCTCAAGCATGACGCCAATTCGCAGTTTGACAACTATTATATGTGGTGCCATCAGCAGCTTATATACCTTTTCAAAAAAGAGTAGTACAGAATAGAAAATTCCCATGGTAACCTAAAGCACCTTCAATAATCTTATATATGATTTATTTTGTGGCATGTGTAGTCAAACAATACATTTTGTCTTACAAATTAAGCTTTCTGTGTTTAAAAGTTCACAGCTTATCTACAATTAATTTTTTGCTTAGGTCAGGTGGTAGACCTCTTATAACTGATTTATATGCACACCAGAGCATGGATGATGAGTCTACGGTATTTTTATTAATTTTAAAAAATTCCTTTGTTTCCTTTTTTAGGAAATCCAAAGTATGTTCATTCTTAAATAGGATCGAGTCTAACTTCCATTTTTTTTTATTTTTACTTATCTTTTCTTTTTTTAAATTAATACATACCATTGAATGATCTGACCATGTAGCAGTAGTTATTTCTATATCCTTAATCTGTCTTGTTGTATGTATATCTGTTAGAAAATAGTCTAATCTTGAGTAGGAATTAAAACGATTTGAAAAGAATGTAAAATCCCTCTCATATGGATGTAATAATCTCCATGCATCAAAAAGATCATCATTAGATGTTATTTTTTCAAAATCTTTAGAGGTCTTTTTATTCTGATTTTCAGATTTTTTTTTTATTGTTCCTATTCTGTCTTTCTCCGGATCCAACACCATATTAAAATCCCCTCCAATTATTAATTGTCCCTTTCTAGTTTTTTTTATTTCTTTCAGTATCTTTTTGAAATATCTAGTTTGTTTTACATTTGGGAGATATATATTGGCTATTGTCATATTTACTCGATTTATTGTGCCACACCATATTATATATCTTCCTAAGGGATCAATAATTTTAGCTTCCTCAAGGGCTTCTATATTATGACTAAAAAGAATTGATACTCCTCTAGATCTTTTATTATACGTTGAATATATTTTAATGTTATAGTTTTTATTGTTTACATATCTTAGGGTGTCTTTACCCCAATGTGTCTCTTGTAGTAGGAGAATATCTGCTTTATTTTTTTTATAATTATTATAAGCTATTTTCCTTTTTGATGGTGAATTTAGTCCGTTGACATTATGAGTTATTATTTTAACCATTGTTTACAATTATTGCATTTACCTTCATCTTTTGTATTTTTTTGTAGTCTCTTTTTAATATATCTAATTCTGTCTCGCCTCTCACCATTAATTGTACCTGTATAAAATGTACCCCTGGGAAATTCATTCATTCGTACTTTCTTACAAACCTTGGGCATGTTCTTCTTTGGACTTGAACTAGGTCCAAGTTTACTTATTTTCATATTTTTACCCTCCTTTTTTATATTATTTTTTAGGGCTATTATGCCAATTTTAGGAAATGCTAGGAGTTTTAATAAACTTACTAGTTTATTAGTTGGGAGATCATGTATTCTTATTTCCCTATTATTTTCCATTCTTGATTATTATAACTTTTTATATTAATTTTAATTTTCCACTTGCTCTTGTTTACCCCTCTTATCTTCCTTTGATCTTTGATCTCCAAATACAACTCTATAGGTAGGGGAGTATGAAAAATAGGGAAATAATTCCTTAGCCTCAGGGACCGAAATATTCCCCTATATTATATTTTATATGATACCAACCTTCAAATATATAAAAAAAATTATATATTTAGTCTTATATTCAGCTAACCTTGTAATTTATATATATATATATATATATATATATATATTTTAATTTATTTATTTTTTTATTTATTGTTTCTCTTTTCCTTTTGTCCCTGGACTGATTGCTGAATATTAATTACAAATAAGTAAAGTATATTAATTTCTATTAATAATCATTAATAAATAATTTATAAATTAATTATTCTTAAAAAAATGGTATATATTATTACTTTAAAAAATTGAGCACCAAACTTAAGATTTACGCTGCCTTTAGTTTATGAATATTTTCATGCTTAGCTCTTTGTAATATATTTATTCTTTGATTAATTAATTAGTAATGTACATTAATGTATTAATTATTAATTAGTAATCATTATCGGAAAAAAAAATTAAAACATTTTAAACTGCCTTTAGTGTACTAATATATTAATGGTTACATCTCTCTAATATATTTACAAATTGATTAATTATTAATGTACATTATTTTATTAATTCATTATTAGTAATCATTATGAACAACAAATATTCTATATTTTACAAAGCCTTTAGTTTATGAATAGCTCTTTAGAATACATTGATTAATTGATTAATTTATTATTATTGTGCATTAATTTATTAATTATTAATAAGTAATCGGTACAAAAAAAAGTGTATTTTACAATGCAATAAAAAAAATCTAGATTTCAGATTGCACTTATATATCGGCATTACTGATCTTTAACCTACCATATATACTCGAGTATAAGCCAACCCGAGTATAAGCCGAGGTACCCATTTTACCACAAAATACTGGGTAAAATGAGTGACTCGAGTATAAGCCGAGGGTGGGAAATGTGCTGCTCCCTGTGTCCCTCTTGTTCCCTCTGTGTCCCCCTCTCTCTCCTTGTCTCTTCTCCCCTCTCCCTTGCCTGTGTCTCTTCTCCCCTCTCCCTTCCCTGTGCCTCTTCCAACCTCTCCCTTCCCTGTGTCTCTTCCCCACTCCTCAACCTCCCTCCTCATCCTCAACCTCCCTCCTCATCCTCCCTCCTCATCCGCATCCTCCCTCCTCATCCTCAACCTCCCTCCTCATCCTCAACCCCCTCCTCAACCTCCCTCCTCATCCTCAACCCCTCCTCAACCCCCACCTTCCTCAACCCCCTCCTCAACCTTCCTCCTCAACCTCAACCCCCCTCCTCATCCTCAATGCACCTACTCATCCTAAACCCCCTCCTCAACCTCAACTCCCCATCCTCAACCCCCCATCCTCAACCTCCCTCCTCAACCTCAACCCCCCTCAACCCCCCTCAACCCCAACCCACCTCCTCAACCACAACCCCCCTCAACCTCCGCCCTCAACCTCCCTCAACCCCAACCCCCCTCCTCCACTTAACCCCCCTAAATACCTCCCCCCCCCTCTCCTCACCTTCCTGCTTGTACTCCGGCCTCCGCTCCTTGACCCGGCGCGCATGTGAAGTCATATGCGCGCCGCGTCATTAGCATATACCAGGTGCCGGCACCCGTATATGCTAATGAGGCGGCGCGCATGTGACGTCACATGCGCGCCGGCGCCAGGTCAAGGAGCGGAGGCCGGAGCACAAGCAGGTAAGTGAGGGGAGGTATTTAGGGGGGTTTAGGTGGAGGAGGGGGGTTGAGGGGGGTTTTATGGTGAGGAGGGCGGTTTAGGTTGAGGAGGGGGGAGGGAAAGAGACACGGGGGGGTAGAGAGACACACGGGGGGGTTAGAAACACACGGGGGGGTTAGAGAGACACGGGGGGGAGAGTGACTCAAGTATAAGCCGAGGGGGCCCTTTTTTGCCTTAAAAAAAGGGCTGAAAAACTCGGTTTATACTCGAGTATATACGGTACATTACTTTTTTAACTATTAATTAGGTATAATAAAAAAAAAAACACCACAAACAATATGTATATTTTAAAATGCACTGACATATCCGTGTTGCTGCTATTTTCCTGATAGGGATAAATCCAAATATTACAAATGCTTTCCATCTGACAGTTTCATCATCTCTGCAGCTGACAACACAGAGAGTGAAGTTTGCAGCCTTTCAATTCAACAGCATAAAGATCACCTTTACAGGTAGATTATTTAATTATTTTCTTATGGAACAAAAAAGGATTAAGTCTTTTTATTTTGGATTGATGACAGTTATTGATTAATTAAGGTATATTAATATATTAATTAATAATTAGTAATCATTACAAAAAAAAGGTTACATTTTATACTGCAATAAAAATAATAATCATTTTTAACCTGCACTTATATATCTGCCTTACTGCTCATTCATATACATTGCTTTTCAAACTATTAATTAAGAATAATTAATAATAATTTAAAAATATATATATTTTTTTATAATAGATAAAAAATCTGTACATTTTACAAAGTACTTACATATCTGGAGTGCTTAAAAATTACCTGACAGGGAGAGGACCTTCAAAGCACTTAAATATTTAAAGCAGTTTCTTAGATTCTGACACGTGCTACATTTAATATTTTATACTGCTTTTTTTATGAATATATTGATGAGTATGCGCTTATGTTTTGCATGTATGCCAATTTAACATCATAGTTTCAATTAGTCACAAATTAATTGAATACAAACATTTACAATGATTTTCATGTCATTTCACAGATTCCTCATCTCTGCACCTGACTGAAGTCAGAGAGGGAGCTCAGCATGATTTTATCTGCAATAACATCAATTTCACAGGTATATGATTTCATGATGCCCTTTTTGTTTTGCATTGATGACATTTAATGATTAATTAATCAACCTATATTCATTTAGGGCCTCATTCAATTGTGATTTGCCCAATTGAATAGGGCTCTATATAAGGACATAGCATATTTTTTTAACATAACTTTTTAGTTACTGAACATCTTTCCAAAACCAAGGTGTTCACCAACTCAAAACTTCAGGGGTGGAAATGTGCTATGTGCTTATAACGAGCCCTATTCCATTGCATTAATTGCAAAGGAATGAGGCACTTAATATTTCATTATTCATTATTAATTTAAAAAACAAACAATGCTTACCTAATTAGCTTTTAAAGAATGCAAATGACACCTAATAACTTCATTGATTTATTAATTAATTAAATAAATAACAAAATTGAACATTATTTTAACCACGATCTATACTTTGCTCATAGCTCTTTGGGTTTGTCCTTCTTTATGGAAAACATAATTACCTCTTTACGTTTACCATTTATGTTAGTTATTGATTAATTCATTAACATATATTAATTTATTAATCACTTAATAATGAAATATTACCAAAAAAAACCCACTTTTTTATCAATACATATTTGTGCAGCACTTTCCTTTTTAATGTATGCCAGTAAAAATAAAATCAGAATGGATTAATTTATTTCATAGAAAAAATCCAAATGCTTTTCAAATCATTGCATTCTTTCAATAATGCTATTTAGGTTTAGCATTGAGAGCAGGTAAAAACAATATGCACAATACAAAAAAACATTATTACAAAGTGTAATGAGCGATCTAACATTTCCAAATGATACCAATTTAAAAATAAACATCACTTCTTATAACAGTGAAATTTAATTTGCTTCTATGGGTGCTAGATTAGCAGAAAATGTCCCAGGACATGGTCCATATTGTTTTAGAGTTCAAGGACAAATTTACCACCACACTTCACATTTACACCCACAAGAAGGAGATCAAAGGAAATTTGCACAGTTATTTGTCTTAGATACAATGGAAGCTGTTGAACAACTGATGACACTTCCAGAAAATAAACAGTGTTTGCTCATAGTCTTTGAACAGCTGGATAAAATTATGGCCAACAACCCATACAGTCAAGCATACAAACAATTAGCACAGCTTGAAAAAGAACAACAGCAACATGCTGAAATACATCAGTTGCCATTGCCAAGAAAACATGGTTTTGAAAAGAGATCACAATACTGATCAAAGACGGTATAATTTACCAATAGTAAATGAGGTTGCCATGGTCTTTAAAAATGAGGAGGGTGAACCACCTCTTCAGTGGGATATTATAATATATCCAAGCAATGAAGATCCAATTACATATCCCATTTTCTTTCCAAATGGTGAGCCAGGAACACAACCACAAATAAATAATTTACCTGATGAAACCTTCGAAATTCCATCACAAATGGCTTGCAAGGAATCACTCATATCGGCAATCCTTCTAAACACTCTCAATAATGACGATTACTCAGACATTGCAAACAAAGTCATATTAACATCCAAAAATATAGATGCCTTGAAACTGAATAACAACATTTTTAAATTCATGCATGCACCCCAAAATAATGATTACAGTTCAGATTCAGTTCTGGCTGATGATAAAGAAAGTGAATCTAACTTAAGTATAGAATTTATCAATTCTTTAACACCATCTGGAATGCCACCACATGTTTTGCAATTGAAAAAGGGTGCAATTGTCATCCTATTGAGAAATATGAATCCAAAAAAAGGACTTTGTAATGGGACCAGATTAATTATGCAGGGTTTAGAAGATCATTTCATACATGCAGAAATTATGAATGGTACCCATAAAGGTGAACAAGTTTTTATACTAAGAATTAATTTGGCTCCAAGTGAGAGTGGTTTGCCTTATGTCCTTCAAAGGAGACAATTTCCAGTTATCATGGCATTTGCCATGACCATAAATAAATCCCAATGACAAACTTTTAAGCCTGGGGTATTTTTTTACAGGAACCTGTTTTTGCACATGAACAACTCTATGTTGCTTTTTCAAGGTGCACAAATCCAGATGATATTACATTTTCAATTGAAGACAACCCAAGATAGGGCAATCTATTACACGATGGATGCATTTTTACCAAAAACATTGTGTACTATGAGGTTTTGTAAACATAGAGAACAGTTTTATTTTGAGGATGAAATTTGATGTTACTCTGGCTCTTTTTAGAGGACCACTATTTCACATAGGAAACATTATGTACAAACACTATGTACAATTTTACAAAACTACAACAATAAAAACAAAAACTGAAAAAACCCCAACAATAAATAGTGGTTATATTCCATAGACAAAATTAAAAGTCTGCTGGGCTCTTTTTAAGGGAACAACTTGGACATGCAAAACCAAAAAGTATTGGAATGTCTTGGAAGTGGTCTTTTGCCAGGATTGGCGACACAAAACAATTACGTTGCATTTTATTACTATTACTGTTTACATTTTAATACATTAACTTCATGTTTGTAATGTTTAAATTGTTTTTTTCAACGCTCACAAAAGTTGTTTCATTGTATGTAATTAAGGGTTCATGTTAGTAGGAGTATGATAATTTGTTGTAAAAATTAAATGTATAATTAAATATGGAGTATTGATCCAGGGAGTAGTCAAATCACTAGTAAATTGGGTCAGGAAGGAATTCATTTTTTCCATTCTTTAATACAATTGGCTAGGTTTTTTGTTTTTTTTTTACCATTTACCTTCCTCTGGATTCAATACCTATGTGGTTTAACAGTACAGTAAATGAAAGTTGCGTGTTACGTGTTGTAATGGTTTAATATACTCATTGATATAAAGTTGACCTAATGTTATGTTACTCATCCATACGTCAGATTTAAAAATGTTATTATTGTTAAGAAAAATGGTTCACTAATGTTTCAAATATAAGTTAAATGTTGCAAAGCATTATGTAATCGTTTACAACAATTTATTCATACAAACTTCATCCATTGTTACATTATTCCTGCATACATGACAATTACAAAGTTTAATATGGATAAAAAATTATTGTTTACCAGTTGATGAAATACAAGTTGACTGTTAGCAAAATTAAAAAAATATATATAATTATTGTACTTCTTTATACATAACAAAAAGGTTGTCAGAGACTCACATTGTGTGGCAAACAGCATTCCCAGCTTTAAAATTTTATTGACCTTCATTTTTGATGGGCAAGTCGCTAGTAGATAATAAATGATTTGCCCAAAAATTACTTTACATTTAATATAAGTATCACTATATAAAAGAATATTGGTACCAATATGATTAGGATTGTATTATACAGTAGGCTCTTTTAGATTAAGGCTGTTACATATTGATTGTCATTTTCTTTAATTTTCCAGCAGAATTTTAGGTTTAGTAATAATGTTATTGTTTGGTAGAGTTATAGTCAAAAGTAAAATATACATAGTTACAAAGTAATTGAGGTTGAATAAAGACTTTTAGTCTATCAAGTTCAACCTTTTTAGATCTCCTCTGATTTGCAATATGCAGATTAATTGTTAATTGATCCAGAGGAAGGCAATCAGAAAAACAAAACCCAGTGAAACTTTGCCAATTGTATCAAAAGGGGAAAAATATATAACATTCCTCCCTGACCCCAGATACTGGCTCCCTGGATCAATACTCCCTCTCTAATTATCCAGGATAACACTAAATGCCCTTTTTATTTAAAAATATATCCAATCCTTTTTAAAGTTATCAAATCCACTGTCACCACCTCCTTTGGTAGAGAATTCCACAGATTAACCACCCTTACTGTGAAGAACCATTTTCTAATATGTTGTATTCACCTATCAGTATTATGGTAAAGTTGGTATTAGAGTTGTCAGTTACCTGCTTCTTCCCAAAGTTTCTAATTACCCATCTCTCTGGCATGACATATATCAATAACAACATCATTAGGATCGTAAAAGCCCCCTATGTTCACTCCATTCCACATGTACCCTGCTCCACTGGATCTTGTGTTCCAAATTAATTTAAATATGTCTCACCTAACAAACCCAGTTGTCTGGTCAGACCACTCAATCATCAATGTTTCTATGACTACTCACAAATAGATCTTCCCATGTAGAGATGCCTACATACTTATCACGCCATATACTCTGTAAGACTACTAAGTATTGTGGGTATCTAACCCAGAAGTGGGAACATTTTACTACGACTGATTTGCATACACTAATTTGAGCTTATTGACAGTTTATGTGTCGATTCTAATAGCTGTGGTTTCTCACTTTGAGACTGGTCCTTTTTTTTTTTACTCAGCACACTTATTGATGTGTTATAGATGAGCAATCTGGTTCAATACTCAAGGGTACAGGTACCTGTCTTCTTTTGTTATTTTTTACATTTCTGCATGTTTTTGGTACTTGTAGATACATGGACTAGAGTGACTATTGGATGTTTCTTTAGCAGGTGATCATTTACATATTCATGTGCAAATTGTAGATGCATAAAAGACATAATGATCCGGAAGGAGGAAAAATATATTAGCCATGAGAGAGATTGACTGTAGAGAATGAAAATCTAAACACTCATTTGTACAGATAATCTGTATAATGCAATCAATACAATAAAACATGATTGGAAAAATGTCAGTGTGTATGCAAAGAAAATAGAATATATGATCAAGCATAATTCATGAAATTCAGAACTAGCAGTGTTTTCCAAAGTCGTAAACATGTACTAATGTGTTACAGAAATTCAGAAATATACTGGGTGAACAGCAAAACAAATTATAGTGTGGGCAAAATTGGAGATGTCTAGAGGAGACTTATATGTGTAGAGCTAGATAATAGTGAGAAATCAAAGCTGAGGAGTAGAGATGAGATGGTAGAGAATGATCCTTGTCACATATATAGTTGTGAGCGTACGAGTTGTTGCTAACGCTGCGGGCTCGCGTAGCGAGTCGCGGGCCTCGCGTAGCGAGGGCACTGTGCCAGGTTCTATGCCAGGTTCTCAGTTGCTGGCATGGAGCGCCGAAGGCGCTCCTTGCCAGCAACTGAGGACCCTCGCGTGAGCCCGCGGCCCTCGCAAAGCGAGGGCACTGTGCCAGGTTCTGTGCCAGGTTCTCAGTTGCTGGCATGGAGCGCCGAAGGCGCTCCTTGCCAGCAACTGAGGACCCTCGCAAAGCGAGGTCTTCAGTTGCAGCAACTGCGACCCTTGCAAAATTTCAAAAAAAGTTTACGTCGCAACACATTACGACACTCGCAAACAACATACGACACACGTTCACACACATTACGACACTCGCAAACAACATACGACACACGTTCACACACATTACGGCCTCGCAACACTCGGACGCAACTCGCGAACATTACAAAATTTAAAACACAATACATACACACAGCACATACATAAAAACCTTACCTACACAAACACGAAGCACCCAGGACCTCAAAAATGCAACTTACAACTTAATTGCACTCAAAATAAAAGAGTTTAGACACTAAATAGTTTGTTAAGCGACACAAAAAATGGCCGACGAATAAAACGAAAACAAGGCTACACACGCAAACACCATACGAGACACGTTACCACACATTACGACTTCGCAAACATCGGACGCAACACGCCGACATACAAACATTTAAAACTTAAGAAAGACACACAACAAACACATAAAAAGCTTACCTACAGCAAGAGGAACCAGCCAGCACCTCAAAAAAAAAAGTTACACCTACATTTAAATCAAAATAAAACACTTTAGACACTAATACCATCGCTAAGCGACAGAAAAAATGGCCGACGAACAAAACGAAAACGAGGCTTCAGACGTAACTACACTACACTTACTCGCAATAATGAAACACATACTATGCGGAACGTATCACAATCATATTAAACACCATTTTGAACAGTAATACGCAGAAAATGGCGGATGGAACGCAAATTGTAAGCTGGAACGCAAATAGCGCATGCGTATTGCGTTCTAACGGTCTCACTTTCCAGAACTTTCTACAAGTTTATAAATACTGCCTATTTCAAACAAAAAAATACATTTCTCCTCAGGTGATCAACGGAGTGACTTCTGAGATAACTGCTGCTTTTACTTGAGAAGACAATTCTTTACTAATTTACTACTTTGCATTGTGCAAATTACAACTGAGAGGTAAGCTATAATATATTACATTTTATTATCAGGACAGGTCAAACAAATAAAAAAAAAATTAGGATTTATGTAGTGACATATATGGCACATTTATGTGTATAGGCTCAAAAAAAAAATACGGTTCATTTAACAAAACAACAAAAAAACATAATTCAATATTAAACAGAGGTTTATGTATAGTGACATGTGACACGCACATATATGTCTATAATGTATAGTGACATCTGACACGCACATTTATGTGTATTGCCCCTGCATAGTGACATGTGACACGGACATATATGTCTATCATGTATATTGACATGTGACACACACATTTATGTGTACTGCCCCTTCATAGTGACATGTGACACGGACATATATGTGTATAATGGATAGTGACATGTGACACGCACATTTCTGTGTATTGCCACTGCAACAAAATTAGCTTAAAACAAAATCAGTAAACAACTACATTTAAATGACATTATATGTCATGTATACTGATATGTCACACGTACATATATGTGTATCATCTATAGTTACATCTCACACACACACATTTATGTGTGTTGGAAAAAAAAAATAAGGTGAATTTAACCATTTAAATATCAGTCATGTATACTGATATGTCACACGTACACAAAATAATTACATTAAACTATGGAATGTGCTTCATGTATGTGACATATGTGTGTAGCCCCCAACAAAAAATAAGGTCAATTGAAAAAAATTACAGAAGTATATTTAAATGACATTCATTTACTGCAATTCAATAGATCATATAAAGCTGAATCTTTTTATTTCTTTGAATATTCAAACAGACTCTGCATCAATAGCGTCTCTCAACAATTTGCACCGTGCACTGTGAAGCACAATCCCTTTTAAACAACACCAACAAAGAAGAAGAGGTAAGATACAACAAGACATTACATGCTCAAAAGGCCATGATTTGCTAGATGAAAAATTATACATATACAAATAACTATTTCACTTTCTTTTTCAAACAGACACTACAAGAAGACCGGCGCATTAAGATTGGCAGGAGGGGACCGTCTGTCATTCCAAACTTCAATCAAGGTAAAGTATTAAGTATAAACAAGAAAGAACCATGAGCCTTATTCAATTGCGACTTCCTCAATTGAATAGGGCTCTATATAAGCACATAACATATTTTTTATACAGAACTTTTTAGTTACTGAACTTCTAACCACAATCAAGGTTTTCAATAACTAAAAACTTTGCTCAATAAATATGTTATGTGATTATATAGAGCCCTCTTCAATTGGCAAAATTGCAATTCAATGGGGACCTATATATCTTTAATGGTCAAGGGCCTCACTCAAATGTGATTTGCCCATTTCAATAGGGCTCTATATAAGCACAGAGCATATTTTTTAAAGGGACTTTTTATTTTGTGAACACGTTGCTTTTGGATACAAGTTCACTAAATACAAAATTCCAAAAAAAAATATGCTCTGTGCTGATATTGAGCTCTATTCCATTGGCCAAAACACAATTGAATGAGGAGCTCACAATATAACAAATGCAGTAACCAAAGGCCCTCATTCAATTGCTATTTTGGACAATTAAATATGGCTATAAATAAGCACTTTTATGCCCTTATTCTATTTTAACAAATATATGTGATGTGCTTATTTACAACCCTATTCAATTTTCAACATTGCAATTCAATGACGGCTTTAGAGTACTATTACATTGTAAAAAATGCAATTGAATGAGGGGCAAACTATGCAACATATGGTACACACAAAGGCCCTCATTCAATTGCAATTTGCCCAATTGAATAGGGCTCTAAATAACAACATAACAATTTTTTTTAAAGAAGTTTTTAGTTACTAAAAATATATCCAAAATCAAGTTTTTAAATGACTAAAAACTTATTTTAAAAAATATGCTATGTGCTTATTTAGGGCACGATTCAATTTGCCAAATCGCAATTGAATGACACACAAACTGCTACACACAAAACTGAATTTCTTATTCAATGTTTAACAACCTATATGCCTTACAAAGAAGCAAAAATAAGAATAACAAAAGTGTTGTGCACCTAATAGCATTGTACAAAAAATCACACAAACTCATAGGAAACTACATTAACATTCTTCTTTAATGTTTAACAACCTATAACCAGTACAATCAAGAATAAATAACCTTTGCACAAGTGGTGCGCACCAAACAGGATTGTCAAAAACTAACACAAACACATAGCAAACTACATTAATTATATTATTTCATGTTTCACTAACTATAAGCATCCCAATAAAGGTTAAATAAGTATACCACAAGTGGTGTGCACAAAACAGGATTGTACAAAAAATAACATAAACACATAGCAAAATAAATTTATATTCTTATTTAATATATCACAACCCACAAGCCTTACTAAGAACCTGAAATAAGAATAACAAAAGTCGTGGGATTGTACAGAAAGTAAAAAAAAAAAAAAAAGATAGAAAAAAATAACCATAACTGATACAATACAGCCAAATTCATAAATTTTTAAATTATTTAAAAGACATTTCACTCAAACAACATTTTCTATTTTATATTACAACAGATACTGCGTGAAGACAATCGGACGAGGACTTTCTCCACAGGACCGGACCATCGGACGAGGACTCGGACCAGACCAGCAGACGAGGAATTTCAACACAGGACCAGACAAGCAGACGAGGAATTTCAACACAGGACCAGACCATCGGACGAGGACTTTCACCAAAGGACCACAACATCGGACGAGGGCTGTCGCCACAGGACCACAACATCGGACGAGGGCTATCGCCACAGGACCACAACATCGGACGAGGGCTATCGCCACAGGACCACACCATCGGACGAGGACTTCCAACAGAGGACCACACCATTGGACAACGATTTTGAACCAAGGACCAACAAACATTCGGATTTAAATCACACTTCAACCAAGGTAAAATATAATAAGTACTAAAGTATAAAACTAAAGAAACTGCTTTCAGTTGCATCCGTGTCAACACAAAAATAAAATAATTAATTTACTATCTCCCTTATTTTATTTAAATTGCTACTATGCAATACATAGCTCAATAACCACATCACTTTTTTTTTTAGCAAAGAAGTTTTGCAGTGGTAAATATCTATCCACAAACAACGTTTTTAATAAATAAAACCATTATTTTAAAAAAATATGTTACATGCTTATTTACAGCAGTATTCCATTGGCCAAATTCTTAGCCAGTGAGGACAGGAATTATAAATTTAACTAAATATAAATGATACATTAATGATTTGCCTTTTATTTCACCAATTGTGCACAAGAATCTTTAACAGGAATTACAAATTAAAATATACACAATTACATATATTTTTTTTCCTTTACAGATTAATATGGCTGATAACGAGACCAAAGAAGAGAAGAAAAGACGTCAAACTAGAGAAAGACAAGAGAGATGGGCTGCCCAGCAGACACCGGAGGAGAAAGAAATTCGACGAGAAAAAGAACGCAAAAGACTTGCAAATAAAAGAATATCAGCTGCAAAAATGAAAGATACAACCAAAAAAAATAAAAAGATAATAAAGCATTTACAAACTGTTCCTAAAACATCAGATGACATTTTACAAGATACCAGTCAAGACAGACCAAAAAAAGCAACTACAAAAACAAAGCATTTACAAACTCTTACTAAAAACTTACAGGACATTTCAACCAAACAAGTACAACATATACCAAGAAAATCCACGAAAAAAACTAAACATTTAGAACCTGTTGTTGAAACATTTCATGACTTTTCATCTGATGAATATGAAAGTCAACATCCGATATGCTTTGCAAATTGTCCTTTACTGAAGTCTTTAGCAGTAGAGGTTCATAGTTGTGGGGACATGACTACTCAATGTCAATTTTGTGAGGCTTATTATTTTAAACAGGAGAGACCCAGAGATGGACAATTTATTAGTTGTTGTCAAAAAGGAAAGTTCAAACTTCCAGAAAGGAAACAATTTCCAACCTATTTACAAAATATTATGACTGAACCTACTTTTCCAAATTACAAAAATTTTAAGACAAACATAAGATCCTACAATAGTGCCATATCATTTGCATCTATGGGGGCGACATTGGCTGCTAATGTACCAGGACATGGTCCTTACTGTTTTAAAGTCCAAGGACAAATTTATCATCGGACTTCACATTTACATCCAGAGGAAGGAGAGCAAAGAAAATTCGCTCAACTATATGTCCTAGATACAATGGAAGCTGTTGACCAACGTATGCAGATGGAAGAAAATAAAAAATGCTTACCCACTGTTTTTATAGAGCTAAATAACATTATGGACAACAATCCCTACAGTAAAGCTTACAAAAAATTGGCAGAAGTAGAAAATGAACAACTACTTCATGCACAAAGACATCAATTACCCATGCCAAAGGTTAATATGGTGCTTAAAAGAGACAGACATACTGATAAACGTCGTTATAACTTGCCAACATCAAATGAGGTTGCAATGGTCTTTCAGAATGATGAAGGAGAACCACCATTTCAAAGAGACATTAGAGTATATCCCAGAAATGAGGAGCAACCATTTATTAATATTAATAT
This sequence comes from Discoglossus pictus, assembly GCA_027410445.1. NCBI lineage: Eukaryota > Metazoa > Chordata > Amphibia > Anura > Alytidae > Discoglossus > Discoglossus pictus. Next base: position 157,301,763 of record CM050165.1, read on the forward strand.
CTTAAGTCCAAATTTAGATCCAATGACATATCCCATCTTTTTCCCACACGGAGAAGCAGGTTGGCAACCAAAATTAACCCTTCCCAGTTACCCAAATGCTAAAGCCAGAATCCGAAATAATGTTTCTATGCTTGAATTTAAAGTTGCTCAAATTGCCATTAGAGATGAATTTAATCCAATTTTATGTGGTGGGAAACTAACACAACAATGGATTATTGATTCATATTTGCAAGTTGAGGCAAATAATTTAAACTTTATAAAATATCAACAAGATAAACTATGTGTAGAACAATATTGTGGACTCATGGACTATGTTGCTGACGTGGCTACAAGCAGAGACATGACAGCTGGCAAAGCCATCATTTTACCATCTTCCTTTCAAGGATCTCCTCGAAATATGAGAGAAAGATACAATGATGCTATGGCTATTGTGACAAAATTTGGAAAACCAGATTTATTTGTGACATTTACATGTAATCCACAATGGCCAGAAATTAATCAAAATCTACTTCTTGGACAAAGTGCTTCAGATCGACCCGATTTAGTAGCCAGAGTTGTTAAGATCAAATTAAATGAATTAATACGTGACTTCACTATAAATCAGTTATTTGGCAAATGTCTTGCTTATGTATATACCATTGAATTTCAAAAAAGAGGCCTTCCACATGCACATCTTCTCATAATACTTCAAGAGAAAGATAAATTAGATACTTCGGACAAAGTGGATGCAGTCATAGTTGCTGAACTACCAGATCCAGAACTATATGGTAGACTATATGAGATTGTTACTCATTGCATGATTCATGGACCCTGTGGAGACCTTAATCCACAATCACCATGTATGGAAAATAATCAATGTTCAAAAGATTTTCCAAAAGATTATAGAGACAAAACATATGCAAATTGTGATGGATATTCACTTTATAAAAGAAGAGAAGGAGATAGTGCCATTATTCGTGGAAAAAAAGTGGACAATAGATATGTAGTACCCTACAATCCACATTTACTCATGAAGTACAACGCCCACATCAACGTAGAAGCCTGCACTTCCATCAAATCCATTAAATATGTCTACAAATATATTTACAAAGGTTACGATGCAGCTACTGTAGTCGTCAAAAGTGCTGACAACCCTGAAAGTAGTGAGTTAGTACATGATGAACTTGCATCTCATGTAGATGCTCGCTATGTCATTGCACCAGAAGCTATGTGGCGGCTTTTAAAATTTGAAATGCATGATAGATCACATGCAGTATATAGGTTAGCAGTACATTTGCCATAACGACATTTAGTCTATTTCCATGTTGGAAATGAAATGAATGCATTGGCCCAAAGTGAAGATCGTCACACTACACTAACTGCATGGTTTGCATTAAATTCCACTGATGCTGAAGCAACACAATACTTATATATTGAAATTCCATATCACTATGTTTTTGTGAATGGATTATGGAGAGCAAGAAAAACCAGAGGCAATAAAATAATTCCACGAATTTACACAGTCAGTCCAAGAGATGTTGAACGTTTTTGCTTACGGATATTACTTTTAAATGTTCCAGGAGCACAAAGTTTTGAACAATTAAGAACTGTTAATGACATTGTATATGAATCCTTCCATTTAGCTGCAAGACATAGAAACTTACTCGCTGATGATACAGAGTGGGAAAGATGTTTAGAAGAAGCAGCACAATGTCAAATGCCACGACAGATGAGAGAACAATTTGCTTTTATTTGTATCTTCTCAAATGCTCCAAATGCATTAGCTTTGTGGGAGACTTTTAAAAGTAATATGGCTGAAGACTTTATGCGACGATACAATGAACCCATTGCACACTTAAAAGCGTTAATGGAAATTCAAGAAGTCTTTTTAACTCATGGATTAAGTTGTGCAAGTTTTAATTTGCCTGATCCAGGTCTAATAGATGACATTAACTTTGAAGACTATGACATTCAACTACAAGCAGAAAGAACAGAAGAAAGACTTGCAACTTTAAATACACTACAATTGCAAGTATTTCATGCCATTAAAAATGCTATAGATGATGACATGGTGACAGAGCGTTATTTCTATCTTGATGGACCTGGCGGATCAGGGAAAACATATTTGTACAATTTATTAATGAGTTCAGTACGAGCACAAGGAAAAATAGCAATGGCGTTTGCCACTACTGGAATTGCTGCACTTTTATTAGAAGGTGGAAGAACTGTTCATAGTGGATTTAAACTGCCAGTGCCTATTTTGGAAAATTCTGTGTCAGATATTCGCATGACATCCTTACAAGCAAAGAAATTGAAGAAATGTAAATTAATTATAATAGATGAGGCCACAATGATGTCATGCTATGCCCTCCAATATATTGACCGTTTGCTTCGTGAAGTCATGGATAATATTTTTCCATTTGGTGGAAAGGTAATGTTGTTGGGTGGCGATTTTAGACAAACATTACCTGTCGTTGTACATGGAAATCGAACAGACATTATTGAAACATGTATAAAGTCAAGTACAGTATGGAAACATTTTACCGATCTTCAACTGCAACAAAATATGAGATCAGAAGGCCAAACTGATTTCAATGATTGGCTTATTAAAATTGGAGAAGGCAGAACAGAAAAAATACTACATTTACCTGACGACACTGTAGAGATCCCACCTCATATGATTTTTCAACAAGATATTATATCGGCTATATTTGAAGGGAGCATAAATAACGAAGAATATTCCGAGCTTGCCAACCAAGTTATACTGACGTGTAAAAATAAAGATGCATTAATACTCTTTCAATTAATGCACCACAAAGAAATTATCACAGTGCTGATTCTGTACTTGCTGATGACAATGAAAGTCAGGCAAACTTTTCAACTGAATTCATTAACTCTTTAACTCCTTCTGGAATGCCACCACATTTTGCAGCTAAAGAAAGGTGCAATTATCATGTTACTGCGAAATATGAACCCCAAAAAAGGCCTATGCAATGGCACAAGATTAATTGTTCAACAATTAAAGGACCATTTTATAGATGCTGAAATTTTAACTGGGACCCATAAAGGAGAGAGAGTTTTCATACCAAGAATAGATTTAGCACCAAGTGAAAGTAGTCTCCCTTTTATACTTCAAAGAAGACAATTTCCCATTATTATGGCATTTGCCATGACCATTAATAAATCACAAGGTCAAACTTTCAAATCTGTGGGTATTTACTTGGAAGAATTAGTTTTTGCACATGGTCAATTGTACGTTGCGTTGTCACGCTGCAAAAATCCACAGGCTATTAAAGTTTACATTGAAAACAATGAAAGTCAAGGTGATTTATTAGAAGATGGACGTATTTTTACTAAAAACATTGTCTACTATGAAGTACTATAACTTTGCAGGATACAAACTAAAGCCATGCAAACATTTTGGAAAAACATTCAAAAATACAAAACAATTGGTTGTTTAATTCATTCATAATTAATGGAAGTCATGTTTATGGATAATTCGCCTCACAAAATACTTGGCTTGCATTTCTATGAAAAATTATGTTAAAATGTTAAGTCACTATGTTAATGTTTCTAATGTTACAAGTTTAAAAACAATATTTTAAAGCTATTTCATTCAACATATTACAAAGTTCATGTTAAGAGCTCAAGCACCTTTTAAGTCACAATGTAAATATTCTATGTTATCTTAAGATTACTACCTACATTAATGTTTATCGCCAGTTTAAGTGCTCAGTAATGAATTACTTTAATTACGTACGGTTTAAGGAGAGTTTTTAATGTATGCCTTCCTCTACACTCAATGTATATTAAACTTAACAATTATTCTGATATAAATTGCATGTTAATACTGATTAATTTCAAGTTAAACTGTTTTTACATTCAAATGTTAATACTTTTAATTCAAAATTATGTTACAAAATGTATTTACTATGTTCCTGTTTATAATGTTCAAAGTTAGACAAATGTTTTGCAAAAATTGCAAAGTTACATAAAAAATAAAGTTCAATTTTAACAATATATACTTTCAAGGTTATTGCTTACATATATTTTAAACTTTATGTTAAAATTCGGCACGTTTAAAAAAGTCTTTTTACTTTTTACTTTTCTCTGGATTCTATGTATATTAAAGTGAACAATTCTTCAGATACAAATTTCATTTTAAAAAACCATTACATCAACGTTTTACAAAAATACATGTTCATATCACAATACTTACAAGGGTCAAAAATATATTTAAATAGCTAAACAACTTCACAAACATATACATCACATTGCCATCATTTTTTGATGGGCAAGTCGCTAGTGTGATATATATATACAGTTTAAATTTGATCCAAATCAAACCTATTCAGAAGACATTAGCAAACAAGAAATTGTCACAAGAACGTTTTTAATCTGTTGAAAACTTGCTACATTTAGGTGGTTAAAAGGTTAAATATTCTTGTTTTGCTGTCTGTTTTTGCAAAAAGCATTTGATGCTTCTTACTTTACTCACTTTTTTCAAAAATATGCAGACTTATTGGAACTCTGGTATGATTTGGAGAGAATGAAAAGGGTTGTCCCACTTATTGTAAACTGTTTTAGAAGTGGAGACAAACAATTATACTTTGTCTTGATTTTTAAAGAATCTGTAATATGAATCCTTAAACAATTGAATCATGAAAGATGCAAACTAGAAACTGCAGATGGGAAATCCTATTAATGAGGGATAAGCATACTGAATGAGCACCCTAGTGGAATAAATCAAGTGATATAGTTAACGGACACGAAAAGGGTGACAGAAGCTTCTAGCTGTGACTATATTAACTGTTTTTCAGCTAACAAAGATTAAAGAGAATTACACTATATTCTAAATTGTATTTAAAAGGACATTTTAGAGCTGTAAAAAGTACAGAGAAGGGCAAAAAGACTAATAAGGGGAATGGAGGGCCTATGTTATGAAGAAAGACTAACCAAATTAAATGTTGTGACGAAGTGCCCTTCGCCACTTTGTCTTGGAGAGGACTGTTTGCCAGCCTCCTGCCCTGCGACTATGGCCCTGGTACATATTGCCCTTCAAACACAGTATTCGGCCATACCAGAGTGTATGTCACTCATTCTGGCCCTTTACATACAGGCGGGGCATTCGGTACTTGCCCTGTGTGAACCATGATACCACAGATAGCTATGCCATGGAGCCCATTCATATAATGAAAGACTATGGGAAAGACTTTATCTACATGGCAATTGAACTGTGTGAAGATGATCTGAGCGCTATACGGTAGTTTTGTGCGCTCAGATCCCAGCTGTAACGGAACCCATCACTGTTTTACCCTGTTTAATTGTTATTTAATTCTTGGTTAAAATATGATCCTAGTAATATACTGTATGTATGTTGGTTTATGCTCTGCAGAATATTGGCCCCAGGCTAGTGCAGACCTTGGCAGGAGAGATAATCCTGTTACAGATAAGCAAGTGTTTTCATTCTCAGATAAGAACAAAGAGGGCTGATTTAATCATTGTCTGATTATATCAAGTTGCCTCAGGGAGGGGTGACCACACCTATTGTCCTATATGTGTATTGTGTGGGGGATATGTGAAATGTCTGTGTGTTATGTGAAAAACATACTTTTACTAACTTTTGAACCCCTGGTTTGATTCATGCCATTTTTTTAATATGTTGTTCCCCTGGGTGAGAGCTATTGAACGGTGCTGGACTTAAAGGTGTACCCCCTGTTTTTGGGGTACATCCAGAATGTGGTTAAAATTGTATCTGTTTTAATTGTGTTACCTGTTATCTGAGGGGAGGAGACGTGGGGGTTGAACCATGTATCTAATTGGCTGTGATAATTATGTGGGTGTAGCCCTTCAGAGGGCACCATTGCATAAAAGGAGATCCCCTGTCATTAAAGTTCTAGTTCTACTTGACCCTTCAAAACGTAGTCTCATCTCGTTCTTAGAGGGGATCGCTATATCCTACTGGGGATTGCTATGCTTTTGCATACTCCCTTGAGCTGTAACTACTGAACGCTTGTTCCTGACGTGTCCTCCTTGGAGGAGAGGTCTTCCCCACACGGTCCTGGATGCTGAAGATTCCTACAGGGTGGAAGGAAGACGGCGCGGCTCCAGCTAAACTACGGCGGTTGTGGAGTCTGTGGTGGTTGAGGTGTCCGGTGCGGTGCTTGTAGGCCTCGGCGCAAACTAGGACGCGTCTATCAACGGAGGTACCCTGTCGGGGTGCCAGGAGATCCGTTACAAATGTATTTTCTCTAGAAAAGGGCATAAAAAGGGGATATGATTACCTTATATAAATATAATACAAGGCTTTATCAAGTGAGCTTTTTTTGTGCCAAGTGGTTTTCAACGGACAAGGGGATTAGAAGTAAAAAGATTTCACCTTAAAGAAAGAAAAGGGTTCTTCACAGTAAGGGTGGTTAAACTGTGGAATTCTCTACCAAAGGAGATGGGGACAGTGGATTTGATAACTTTAAAAAGGATTGGATATATTCTTAAATAAAAAGGGGATTCAGGGTTATCCTGGATAATTAGTGAGGTCGTATTGATCCAGGAAGGAGTCCGATAGCCAGTATCTGGGCTCAGGAAGGAATTATTATTTTTTTCCCTTTGAGAAGAATGGCTAAGTTTTACTTTTTTTTTCTTTTCTGTTTGCCTTCCTCTGGATTGATTAATAATTTAAAAATAAAAATAAAATAAAAACAAATAGTTAAATAATTGATTAATAATTAACAACTAATCAATTAAAAACTAATCCGCATATTGCAGATCAGAGGAGATCTTAAGAGGTTGAACTTGATTGACTGAAAGTCTTTTTTCAACCTCAATTACTATGTAACTATGTAACTTTGTATATATATTTATGAGGGATAGGTCATGTCAAACAAATCTAGTTTGTTTCTATGAGGAGGTTAGTAGGAACCTGGATCAAGGCAACCTTAATTACTATGTAACTATATAATGGAACTCACATGTAATAGAATATCATATTTACAGCTTTATCAATATTGCAATATTTCAGGAATGTGGATCTGATCGTAACTCGTAATTGAAGCCCGTAGGACTTTGAAATACAACCTCCATTTTTCATTGACATTATGATGACAGCATCTGACATCATCAGGTAAATGCATATAGGGGGAATCAACACAACATATTATAGAAAACATATATACACATTTAGACATATGTGTATGTATGTTTGGTCTGGGCCTGCATGAGTGCTGCCGGCACTGGGGAGCTACAGTTCATCGAGGGAACCATGAATGCCAACATGTACTTTGACATACTGAAACAGTTCCCAGTCTTTCACTGTTTAATGTTCAGAATGAAGCTCTATTTACATCTCAGCTACAGCAATAATTACTGTGGGCCTCATTCTATTATCGGCCGTAAATCGGCCGTAAGGCTGCGATTCCTTGCGGGGGTTCAGTTAACTCGCGATTCTATTATACGGCCCCGCAAGGATCTCATCTTACGGCCGGCCGCATATCTTGGAACCGGCCGTAAGCTGTGAAATATAAAAACGCAAAAATAAATTCAAGCCTGCACTGTACAGCTCTGTAAATGCTAGGGATCATATTGGGGGACATGAGGATTAAAAGGAACCCACTCTCAAGCTTGCACATCTGCCCAAACCCGAGTTCAAATTAACTGTTTATTTTCCGGCTGCGGCGTGGGCGGGTCTGAGGTGCTCCAAGCACTCTGGCCTTTTTACATGGATATTTTACGGATATTAAAAATAAAATATTTTACGGATTTGAGTACAGGATAATTATGTGCTATTTTTTCTAACACCTAAAATCCCTTTATAGTCTTCTCAAAGTGCAGGATGGCTTTATTTGAGCTATTTTATGTGCTTAATTGGTGCTAGCGAGACCTCTTTCCTGCAAGTAAGCTGCGGCTTGCTTTTAGCCTTGCAGAGAGGTTTCCCGGAGCAATTGAATTGCAAATCTCTTGCGGCCGTTTTAGATCAAAGGCTTTCCTCCGGCGCGAGCGGCCGCAAGAGATAGCAAGGCACCGGCCGCAAGCCTGCCGGAATCCCCGGCCGTAAGGGAATAGAATAGCAGAATAGCTTGCGGCCGGTCCTTGCGGCCCCGCAACGGCTGCGGCCGCTAAAAGAATGAGGCCCTGTATCATTTGTGGTTGCATTTATGTATTCATGTGTTTCTATCACAACATTTCTTGTATCTGTTATAGTGTTATTCCAGTATGCAAATCAGATATACTGGCAGATTGTATTTTAGGAATACATCTTATTAGATCTTGAATGCACAACAATTTTACAGTATTATAAATATTGACAACTATATTGTTTTTTATATTGTTATTATAAAAAAAGAGATTATAACCAAATACCAAAGATATGGTGTAACGGAGCAGGAACACGCAGTCCAAAATCTCCGCTGGTATACGATAAAATACCCAAGAGGCACTACAGTTTCACCATCCCCGACCTCCCATATTGGACGACACACAATTTGGGAGTCAAATGAATACTGACTTTATTTTGTTATTGCAGAAATATTTATACCCATCTCTTCCCACAGGCAATACACATGCCCATATTTGGCGACACAATACACATAAAGAGAACAATAGGTGAGTCACACCTCCCTGGCAACTTGGATACAATCAGACATTGATTCAATTACACTTCTTTGTTCTTATCTGAGAATGAAAACACTTTGGAAAATGCAAGGATCCTTTACAACTTTCTTATCTCTTGAATCTCTGTAATAGGATTATCTATTAGCCTAGGTCTGCAAAAGTCTGGCTAATATTCTGCAGAGCATAAACCAGCATACATATTGTAGGATCATATTTTAACCATAATAATCATAAAACAGGGTAAAACAGTGATGGGTTCCGCTACATATGGGATGAGGTCTTTTAAAACTTTAAGGAAAATCAGATTCCAATTTCCTTAACATTATGTGTTATATGCTTAATATTGAATATATTGATTTAGCTAGCATTTTCTTCCATTGCCCACATTTCTGTTTACTTTAAAAGCCTATGATTTATAATAATAAGTATAGACTCCTTTATACCTTTCGATTTGGCATGTTGTGAATGTGGTAGATAAAATATTGGGAGGTGCTGAAAATGAACCGGCGGTCTTGGTACATATTGGTATCAATGACAAAGTTAGTAGAAGATGGAGAGTCCTAAAGAATGATTTTATGGAACTAGGTAATAAGCTGAAGGAAATTACGTCCAATGTAGTATTTTCCGAGATACTACCAGTGCCACGTGTTAGCCCAGGGAGAAAGATGGAGCTTAGGTGATACCTACCGTATTTATCGACGTATAACACGCACCGGCATATAACACGCACCTCATTTTAAGAAGGAAATTTCAGAAAAAAAAACTTAAATTTCAAATAAAGAACTTTGAAGCAAAATAAGGGTAGCTCAGAACTTTTTTTTAATTAATATTATTAACACTTATAAGGTAAATAACGTAAAATGACAGTAAAAGCAACAGTTTTAACAAAGAAACTTGGATATTATATGTTTTTACAAAAGTTTACTCAGAAATCTCTGCTCTTCCTCAACCCCCTCCTCCATCTCAACCTCAACCCCCCTCCTCAACCTCCCTCCTCATCCTCAACCTCCCTCCTCATCCTCCCTCCTCAACCCCCACATCCTCAACTCCCTCCTCAACCTCCCTCCTCAAACCCCCTCCTCAACCCCCCTCCTCAACCACCCCATCCTCATCCTCCTTCCTCAACCCCCTCCTCAACCCCCCTCCTCAACCTCAACCCCCCTCCTCAACCTCCCTCCTCATCCTCAACCCCCATCCTCAACCCCCTCCTCAACCCCCCTCCTCAACCCCCTCCTCATCCTCAACCTCCCTCCTCATCCTCAACCCCCTCCTCAACCTCCCTCCTCAACCTCCCTCCTCAACCCCCCTCCTCAACCCCCCTCCTCAACCTAAACCCCCGTAAATACCTCCCTCTTTCCCCTCACTTACCTGCATCTGCTCCGGCTTCCGCTCCTTCTTGACCCGGCGTGCATGTGACGTCACATGCGCGCCACATCATTAGCATATACCGGGTGCCGGTTATTCTTGCTTAAGGTATATGCTAATGACTTCTGTAGGGGAAAAGCTTTTAGCGGGGTTAATAAGGGATCGTATACAGGAATATGTGTATTTAAACAAGATTATAAGTAGGAATCAACACAGGTTTATGAGGGATAGGTCATGTCAAACAAAGCTAATAAGTTTCTATGAAGAGGTTAGTGGGAACTTGGATCAAGGCAACTCTGTAAATGTGGTCTTTTGGGGTTTTGTAAAGTGCCACATGGGAAAACTAAGGGATACAGGAATTGCAGTAAATATTTGCTCATGAATTGAGAGCTGGCTAAAAGACACTATATAGTGTAAGCAAGAATAACCTCTTCAGAGAAGAGATCTAGCAATGCCCAAGGGAGATTCACTGGCACAAGGATAAACCAGGACCATATTGTGAGGTTATAAAATATGAGTTTATCTTGCTTTCTTCTATTTTGTTGAATTGTGAGAAGTAATATAATTTACTTGGCACTAGGAGGAGTTGCACTTTCCACCCTAACTTTTGCATCCTATATAGCTTTTTGTTTGAAAATAAATATACCACATTTTATTTTGTATATTATATTCAGTTTGTGTTCTCTCTAGATTTATAAAAACTTTCTGCCAAAATAATATTCTATGTTATCCAAATTAAATACATTCCCGAATTACATTTTCTCCTTTACAAAAATATGAAAAAAACTCCAAATCTTGGAATATACTAACATATTGTTTTTAATCTCTATAGGAATTTATGGTTTACATTATGCAGGAGATATGTCACTTTTTATTATCTTTTAATGATAATTCATTCATACCGGCCGTAAGTCTGCAGACTTGAAATCTGCAATACAGACTGCAACTACATAGCCGAAATCTGTAACCGTAAACCATGCACCAGTAAGTAGCAGTTCAGAGCATGATCAATTACGCAATCCGTAACTCCCAATGTAGAAACAGTCAATAGTAAATGAGACTGTCATCATGATGTCAGTAAAACATGGAGGTTACTTGTCAATCAATTGGAGTTTATAAGTCCGATATGCGATCGGACTCGCATGCGGTCATGTACAAAATAATAAAAATTAATAAAGTAAATGTTCCATGTGAGTGGCCTGATATGTATTAATCCCTTGATTCCTGAGATGGATATAACATGAAAACAATAAAGGAAAAAATATGTTATTACTGATTTGGGAGCTTGAGACTGTTGTGCAATTAATTCTAATGTATTTCATTGCTTTCCCTGTATTTTACAGTCCAGTTTTGATTTTGTATTTGCATTTACAGTGCTATGAATAGGTGTTTAACTCACTTGCGGATCCTATCTGGTACTTGTAGATTTTTTTGCTACATTTGCCATTTACGGTTGTGAAGGCAATTATGGCCGTAAGGAATTATAGCAATTGAATAGCGATTTGCGATTTTTGCATCTGATTTGCTCAGACAAGTAAAGTGTGTTAATTTCCTGTGTGCAGTGATTTGGTACAGGTGAGAGGGGAGTGTTTTTTCCTGGGTTAATATTGCATATAAGTTTGGGCCTTGTGTATGACTGCATCTAATTTACTCAGACAAGTAAAGTGTTTTTTTTTCTTCCTGTGCAGGTGAGAGGGGAGTGTTTTTGCCTGGGTTAAAATTGCATATAAGTTTGGGCATTGTGTCTGATTGTTTGCATCTGATTTACTCAGACAAGTAAAGTGTTTTTTTTTTCCTGTGTGCAGGTGAGAGGGGAGTGTTTTTTGCATGGATTATACTTGCATAGAAGTTTGGACCTTGTGTGTGACTGTTTGCAAGAGGAAGTTAAAAAAAAGGTCAAATTGTAGTATTTTTTGTAATTTTGTAATTATGAGTCAGTTCAGTGGCAACCTCACTCATTGTACATCCTGTCACATGCATGAACTGCTGGAACAGGATCCATCTCTCAGTAAGAAGTGTGAGCACGTTGCCTCTCTGGAAGCTCAAATTTACCAGCTTGAGTGAAACTGTTGGGGATGTCCATTCAGGAATGACAATGCCAGATAGAGCTGTTCCCTCGAACAGCTGGGAGAACAGTTCTATTGGAGGAGTGCTAGGGCAGAATAGGCAGAGAAACAGACAGGTTTTGGTGGTAGGGAACTCTATTATTAGGAAGGTAGGAAGGGTGATTTGTCACCCAGTTCCCAGTAATCGAACTGTTTGCTGTCTCCCAGGTGCTCGGGTTCGGCATGTTGTGGATTGGGTAGATAAATTATTGGTACATATTGATACCAATGACAAAGTTACTGGAAAATGGAGTGTCCTAAAGAATGATTTTATAGAATTGGGGAATACGCTTAAGGAAAGGATCGCCAAGGTAGTATTTTCTGAGATACTACCAGTGCCATGTGCTAGCCCAGGGAGACAGATGGAGCTTAGGGAAGTTAACACGTGGCTAAAGGCTATGGAGGGGTTTGGGTTTTTATAGCTCTGGGCTGACTTCTCACTTGGGTAGAATCTCTATAGGAGGGATGGATTTCACCTTAATAATGAGGGAACTGCTGTGCTAGGGGAAAGGATGGTAGACTAGCTGGGGGACTTTTTAAACTAACATGTGGGTGGGAGTGACAAGATAGAAGTAATGGAGTAGTGAGTGTAGAGGGGGGGTAAGGAATTAATTAACTAGTCATATGGGAGGATATGGGGGAGGGTAAGTATAGTCAATAGGGAGCTACTGCTAAGTAACTCAAGTAAAGTGTCAGGCACTCCAGAAGTACAGACTTATAACATAAGGTGTATGCATGACATGACAGTGCCAGAAGCTTGCCACGTAAAATGGGAGAGTTAGAATTATTAGCAGTAAATGAGAAATGGGATTTAATAGGCATTACTGAAACATGGTGGGATGATCCTCATGACTGGACTGTTAATCTGGATGGTAATAACCTATTTAGGAAAGATAGAGGCAAGGGTAAAAGAGGAGGAAGGATTTGTCTGTATGTTAAGCCTGAATTTAAGCCTATAGTCAGAGAAGATATTTATGCTGGAACTATTGATAATATTGAATGTTTGTGGGTAGAGTTAAATAGTGGAGCAGCAGATTCCAAAAGAATATTGGAAGGAGAATGTTATAAACCCTCAAATATAATTGAAAGTGAGGAAATGCAATTATTATTACAGATTGGAAATGCAGAGGTGATACCTATATTTAAATTTAAGAAGGGAGCAAGAGCACATCTGGGGGATTATAGACCTGTAAGCCTCACTTCTGTAGTGGGAACACTTTTAGAAGGGTTACTAATGGATAATATACAATAATGTGTCTGTTTAAACAGGATTATATGTAAGAGCCAACATGGATTTATAAAGGATAGGTCATGTTAAACAAATCTCATTAGTTTCTATGAGGAGGTTAGTAGGAACTTGCCTCAAGGTAACTCAGTGGATGTAGTCTTTTTAGATTTTGAAAAGGCTTTTGGTACAGTGCCACATGGGAGACTATTGTGCAAACTAAGGGATACAGGAATAAAAGACAGGAAGCAAAGGGTTGTTGTAAGTGGAACATACTCAGATTGGACTAATGTGGTAAGTGGGGTTCCTCAGGGTTCAGTATTAGGCCCTATCCTTTTTAACATATTTATTAACGACTTAGAAGTAGGACTGGAAAGTATTGTCTCCATTTTTGCTGATGACACGAAGTTGTGCAAGGTAATTAAATCAGAAAATTATGTACCTTCTCTCTGTTTCCATAAATTAGGGATTTGCATAAATTAGAGAAATGGGCAATTAAATGGCAGATGAGTTTTAATACGAATAAATGTAAGGTTATGCATCTGGGAAGGAAAAATAAACATGCAATTTATAAACTTAATTAAACAAATCTAGGTGTATCAGATATTGAAAGGGATTTGGGAGTGCTTGTGGACAACCACCTATGCAACAGTTCTCAATGCCAAGCAGCAGCTGCAATGGGAAATAAACTATTAGCATGTATTAAGCAAAGGAAGCAAATATAATTCTACCACTATACAAATACCTAGTACACCCTCATTCTGAATATGGAATATAGTTTGGGGGAACCGCTTCAACAGGACATTTTAGAACTGGAAAAAGTACAGAGAAGGACAACAACACTAATATGGAGGGACTATGAAGAAATACTAACCAAAGTAAACTTATTTTCTACAGAAAAAAGGCGTCTAAGAGGGGATATGATTACCCTATATAAATATATCCAGGGATTAATATAGAGATTTGTCAAGGGAGCTTTTTGTGCCAAGAGGTTTTCAATTTACACAAGGACATCCTTTGAGGTTTAAAGTAAAAATATTCCACCTTAAAGAAACAAAAGGGTTCTTCACAGTAAGGGTAGTGCATCTGTGGAATTCTCTACCAAGGAAGGTGGTGACAGCGGATTCAATAGATAACTTTAAAACGGTATTGGATATATTTTTGGATAAAAAGGGTATTCAGGGTTATCCTGGTTAATACGAGAGGGAGTATTGATCCAGGAAGAAATCTGATCCCCAGTATCTGCGGTTAGGAAGGAAATTATTTTTTTCCCCTTTCAGGGCAATTGGCAAAGGTTCACTTCTTTTTTTTTTTCTGTTTGTCTTCCTCTGGATCAATTAACGACTAATCCGCATATTGCAGACCAGAGGATATCTTAAAAGGTGGAACTTGATTGGCTAAAAGTCTTTTTTCAACCTCAATTACTATGTAACAGTGAAAGATCAAAGGTGTTGTAGAGAAATGCAAATATACTTTCATTTTTATTGTATATATATATATATCTAGCATTTATGACTTTTTGTAGCACTTGTGAATTTTAGCCCTGAAACAGTATTTATTTTTTATTATAGGCCGTGAGGTATGAACAGTTACTTCTGCTTTAGTTAAATTCATAGTTTTTTATTCTATAACGGCATACAAGTCCTTCTTCCCATAATAAATTGTTCTCTGGAGACAATCGACTATTATTTAGCCTAAACAATATGTATTTCGGTAGTACACAAGGCAGATGTCAAGATCAGCACTGGACCTATGCATAGAGATAACGAGTAGGGTTGTTTGTTGCGCATATTATGTAACGTACCAGGAATGGTTGACACATGCTAGCTGCATGCATCTTATTTTATTGGTATACTAATATCAATAATCGCTTATTGGCTGTTGGAATGTGTAATTTTTCTAGAACGGTAATATTGGGATATACCATTCTCTGCGCCTCATTCAATTCAGGGCTGTTAATTGCAAGTAACTTCCCCATTTGTTACTTTTGCTCTACATGCTCGAGTAGCTCTACTTTTACGTTCCTATTCAAAGGGCCGCGGTAGGATGTTAGTCCCCCTTCCATATGATCGCAAACCCTGCTGTCAAAAGAAGCATCTATGGGCCTGAACATAAAGACTGTAACACCCGGTATCGAAACAGCCAATGGAAACAGAGATCGTCATCATGACATCAATGTTTCCATCCTTCAAGCCTGTAGGACTTGGATAAATACAGTTGGCCACCCTGCTGCAGGGTCCCCACATCAACACCTTGCTGCAGGGATCCTGATCGGGACGCCCGCAGGGTCCCCACATTAACCCCATGATGTGGCGGACACGATCGGGGCCCCAGAGAGTCCCCACATCAACCCCATGATACGGGGGCCCCGATCAGGACCCCCACAGGGTCCCCACATTAACCCTTGCAGTGGGGGTTCCGATAGGGACCCCCGTTGCATTTAAATTTTCAAAGTCCCACAGTGGGTCCTTACAGGGCTCGCGGCACACACATGGTTAACCCCATGCAGTGTGGGTACAGAAAGTACCCCACGGCAATTAACATTAACCCTCCATGCTGCAGGGTCCCCTTCAAAACCCCAGGAGAGTCCCCACATTAACACTTGCGGGACCCCGATGCATTTCAAATTCAAAAATCGTGCCTTGCGGGTCCTTAATGGACCCACGCTAATTTTTTTTTTTACCAATGCCGGGAGGGTACTATAGGTGCACCCCAGGCACCTAAAATTAACCCCATCACTCATGGGGTCAATATAGACTCCTATGGGACACTATTAACCCCTATATTAACACTATAAGTGCAATGAGGGTCCTCCAGGAACCCATGACACAAAGTGTAAGCACTAAAATACACTATTAATCCTAACTATACCCCGTTAACCTTAACTATACCCCATTAACCCTAATTTTACCCAATAAACCCCTACCCTATTAACCCCTACCTTACATTATTAACTTCCATCCTTCCCTATACCATTCTATTAACCCCTCAGACTAATTACCCCCTCTATCTAATTAACCCCCTCTAACTAAATAACCATATTTATCCCTCACCATACCAAAATAACACTATCTCTAACCACATATCCACATCTAGACCTATTTAACCCTGTCTAGACCTACGTAACACCATCTAGACATATTTAACCCCATCTAGTTCTAAGTAACCCTATCTAGTCCTATTTAACCCCATCTAGACCTATTTAACCCCATATAGACCTATGTGTACCTATCTAGACCTATGTAACCCTATCTACATAGTTACATAGTTACATAGTAGTTAAGGTTGAAAAAAGACTTTCAGCCCATCAAGTTCAACCTGTTAAGATCTCCTCTGATCTGCAATATGCAGATTAGTTATTAATTAATTTGTTGATGAAATAATTATTAATAGTATAGTATTGGAGGATGAATAAAGAGTTAGTCCCTCAATTTCAACCTTTTTAGATTTATTTTTAATGTGCACTATTTATTATTAATTGTTAATTTATCCAGAGGAAGGCAAACAGAAAAAAAAAAAACATTGATACTTTGCCAATTGTCTCATAAGGGGAAAAAAGCAAAATTCCTTCCTGACCGTAGCAACTGGCGATCAAATTTCTCTCTGGATCAATATTCCTTCACTAGTTATCTAGGATAGCCTTGAATGCCCTCTTTATTCAAAAATATATCCAACCCCTTTTTGAAGTTGTCTATCGAATTCGCTGTTACCACCTCCTTTGGTAGAGAATTCCACAGTTTAACCACCCTAACTGTGAAGAACCCTTTTGTTTGTTTAAGGTGAAATCTATTTTCCTCTAACCTCAAAGGGTGTCCTCTTGTCATTTTAAAATCTCTTGCTACAAAAAGTTCACTTGACAAAGCCTTATATTGACCCTGGATGTATTTAAATAAGGTAATCATATCCCCTCGTAGTCACCTTTTTTCTAGCGAAAATAAGTTTAGTTTGGTTAGTCTTTCTTCATAACTTAGCCCCTCCATTCCCTTTATTAGTTTTGTAGCCCTTCTCTGTACTTTTTCCAGCTCTAAAATGTCTTTTTTATGAAGTGGTGCCCAAAATTGTACTCCATATTCCAAATGAGGGCATACTAGGGACTTGTATAGTGGCAGAATTATATTTGCTTCCCTTGCTTCTATACCCTTCCTAATACATGCTAATATTTTACTTGCCTTTGCAGCTGCTGCTTGGCTTTGAGCGCTGTTACCTAGGTGGTTGTCTACAAGCACTCCCAAATCCCTTTCAATATCTGATACACCAAGATTTGCTCCATTAAGATTATAGATTGCATGGCTATTTTTTCCTTCCCAATTGCATAACCTTACACTTATTTGTATTAAACCTCATCTGCCATTTAGCGCCCATTTCTCTAATTTATGCAAATCCCTTTGTAGGGAAAGTACATCATTATCTGATTCTATTACCTTGCACAACTTAGTGTCATCAGCAAAAATGGAGACACTACTTTCGAGTCCTACTTCTATATCATTAATAAATATGCTAAAAAGGAGAGGACCTAATACTGAACCTTGAGGAACCACACTTATCACATTAGACCAATCGGAGTATGTTCCATTCACAACAACCCTTTGCTTCCTGTCTTTTAGCCAGCTCTCGATCCATGAGCAGATATTTACTGCAATTCCTGTATCCCTTAGTTTGTTTACTAGTACTGCATGTGGCACTGTATCAAATGCCTTTGAAAAATCTAAAAAGACTACATCCACTGAGTAGCCCTGATCCAAGTTCCTACTAACCTCCTCATAAAAACTAATTAGATTGGTCTGACATGACCTATCCTTCATAAATCCGTGTCGACTGCTACCTACAATCTTGTTCAAATAGACATATTCTTGTATTCTGTCCCTTATTAACCCTTTCTAAAAGCTTCCCAACTACAGATGCCTGTTTAACCCCATATAGACATTTTAAAACCTCATCTAGACCTATTAACCCCCATCTAGACCTATGTAACCCTACCTAATTCTATTTAACATCATCTAGACATATTTAATCCCATCTAGATCTATATAACCTTATCTAGTCCTATTTAACCTCATATAGATGTATTTAAGACTATCTAGACCTATGTAACCCTATCTAGTCCTATTTAACCCTAACTGGGCCTATTTAACCCCAAATGTACCCAGTAAACCCCTATCCTATAAACCCCCTCCTACCCTTTCCTATTAACCCATACACTACCTACACAACCCCCTAATAAAATCCCTAACACCCCACTAATTACAAAAAATAAAAAAACACCTATTACAGAAAATAACAAAACCCACCTAATTACAGAAAATAAAAAATCCTAAATCACAAAAAATAAAAGCAACACTACATAAGATAAAAACGAACAATATAGAAATTAAAAAACTACAACCTAAAATAAATACATCACTATTACAAAAAAATTAAAACCCACACCGAGCAATAAATAGTAAATTATACCACTTACCTTGCCCAAATGCCCCTCCAGCGACAATGGTCTTTTGTGCTTCGTCCCATTACAAGGAGCGAATCCAAAAAGTCTACTGGTCCGGCACACCTACAATAAAAAAAAAAGGGTACAATTAATACATAAAGAAATAAAACATGTAATATTATATAGACCTAATAGGCCATTCACCTGTCCAAAATGGCCATCCAGCGATGCCCCCGTCCTCCTCAAAGTCGTCTCCTGCGGGGCCTCTCGAAAAATAACTAGCCGCTGGAAATGATGGTTCTTCGGCATGCTCCTGTAAAAAAATCTAAATGGCGCCTTGTGATTGCTGAAATCGCTGTCAATCGTATTTTAGCCAATCAGAAGGTGCCAAGGTGTGAGCCAATCAAAATGGGATACAACCCTATATCCCATTCTGATTGGCTGATGTAACGTTCAATCATTTCTAAACCAATCAGAAGGCGTTATTGCCTTCAGACAATCAGCATCTGCGCACTCTGATTGGCTGCAATCTGATTGACAATTACATCAGCCAATCGCATGGGGTTAACTGCATACGGTTAACCATGTGTGTCCCGCTGCAGGAAATTAGAAATTTCAAATACTGCAGGGTCCCAATCGGGGCCCCTGCAGCATGGGGTTAATGTGGGGACCCTGCTGGGGTCCTGATCAGGACCCCCGCATCATGAGGTTAATGTGGGGTCCATGCAGGGGTCCCGATTGGCCTTTGCAAGCCATTGTAACACCTCCTTGGTACAAGGAGGATGGAGTTGGCTTTTTTCCATTTACGGGCTTGGCGGAAGGGGTAATAAAAGCAATTGAATAGTTATTTTTGATTTTTATGTCCGCAACTCTTGTGGCAGTGAAAGATCAAAGGCTTTGAGGGAAGTAGCTTACAATTAGCAGAATTGCAATGGAAAGTAGAGTGCAGCAAGTAACCCGATCTGCAAGTAGGAGGCAATTGAATAGCTAAGTAACTTGCTCTCTACTTGCGGGCCCAAATCCAGAAAAAAGTTGCAGTTTAATGATGCCCTCTGTCTGTAAATACTATGGCCCTACTATGGGCCTCATTCAATTGTGATTTAGCCAACTAAATAGGGCTCTATATAAGCAAAGAGCATCTTTTTTTTACAGAAGTTTTTAGTTAGTGAACTTCTATCCAAAAGCAAAGTCTTTACTAACTAAAAACTTCTGTAAAAATGTATGCTCCGTGCTTATATAGAGCCCTATGCAATGGTCATATCACAATTGAATGAGGCCCTATATAAGCTGTGTTTTGTTAAATTTTAGTTCAATTAGTCAGCAGCAGCCATTTTGGGTGTTTTTTGTTGCTGACTTACATTTTGTTTAAATAAAATCTGATAATAAGTAAATTATCTGAGGATGCCATTTTTTGGTATCATGACTGGGTTTCAGAGTAAAATGTGGTTTGGGTGTTTGGTTTTTGCTACAACAAAGGATTTGTTGGATTGTAGTTACGATTTTAAAAAACGCAGCCAGTAACCCATAAATCATTTGCGGCTCGCAAAAATTCTCTAATTGAATGGCAGATTAGTTTATGGGTTACATTACTGTCTGCCGTTACTACAAGGCGCCAAAATCTCTAACATTTAGACCCGTATTCTATTGATCAAATTGTAGTTATTGGAGTCCGTAATGAAGCCAGTAAACTATTCAATTGGTATCTTTTCGCTACCGGGTTATAGGCTGAAAATTCCTGCTGTTGTTAAAATTTTAACTCCAACTCCAATAGCGCGATTGGAACGTAACAGTTACAGGCTTGAAAGAACAAAGGATTTGCGGGCTCAAGACGAATTCTCACGTCCAGTTGGGTTTTCTTGCTCCTACCCAGCAAGTCATCAGCTGACTGCTTTAAGAGGCCAATTTAATAGGTGTAAGAATTGGGGGCTTCGTTACAAGCTACGGTTGTACACATTAGAGGAATTTAATGTGGCTACAAGTGAGCAATTAAAAACCTGAAATCCATCTGGATATTAACAGGAGCTGTAATCAACAAGCTATACAACCCCAGCCCCAACAAGGCATTAACAAGTCTAAACCATCATGAATTACATCTGATAGCTATGCATGTGAAGAGATTGTCCCATTGAAAGTATGAATGTTTGTACAGAATGTGGAGACGCTGAATCAAGGATTGCAATGGAGGAGTGGCTGATTGGTGGCAGAGAGGCGCGCTGGGAGTAAATGTGGGTGAGAATGTTAATTTGATCCATGCTGGTCCAGAACCAAGCCAGGCAACTGAATTACCAGAGGCTATGCATAGCATTATAGTGGGGGATCAAATAGGGAAGAGAGCTCTAGTGGCAAAGGGCCAAGGGGATATAGGGACATCTGCAGACAGGGAGGATGTATTCGATGTGGGTGATAAGTGTTTGGGGGGTCCAGAACAAAATAACCAAGTTGGTGAGGAACTGGGCAGGGCTTAACAACACATGGGTGCCCTTGGAGTGCTGGATCCGGCACAGCAACTGCCACAGGGGGATGAGCAGGCCCAGGAGACTGTTAGGAGGGTCCAGGAACCACACAGTATAAAGGGAGAGAGTCACATTAGATGGGTTAACTGATGGGGAAGTGTATGAGCGTTGACCCTTGCTAGTCTTGGAGAGCTGTATGCAGTCCTAAGGGAGGACCTTGAGCCGTTCTAACAGACCAATAGAGCTATCCCAGTGATGGCATGGATATTAGCCGCATTACACTTCCTTGCAACTGATTTCCAGAACACCATTAGTATAGTAGGATTAATGTCTTAGGCAAGCTTTTCAAGGTGTCCGAGCACATTACTCTGTGCTATTGTTGTGAAAGCTACCAGATACATCAGTTTCCCTACACCGTGGAAGAGAGCTGGAAGGTGAAATATGATTTTCATCAATTAGGAGTTGTCCCTAATGTGCTAGATGCTATTGATTGCACACATGTTGCATTGCTATCTCCTAAAGTTTAGGAAGCGCTGTTTAAAATCGCAAACACTATCATTCCAGGTTGTTCGTAATGGAAACATGCGCATACAAAATATGTTTGCAGGCTTTGCTGGAAGTGCTCACGATGCCCATATCCTGTGTCAATCCTCGACATATAATTTGTTACAGTCTGGTCAATTACCATCTGGTTGGCTACTGGGTGAGTACCCATAAGTAATCACAGGCAAGCATATCTTACCAAGAGAGAATACTCTAACATATACTGTACATCCTGTTCCACTGTATTGCTCTGACGTTCACATGTGGCTAAGGGACTACCATTATCTGAGTCATAACATAATTGATTGTTGCTGTGCATAACCCTGTGTGATCTGGTCATAGGAGTAGCAAGTTCAGAACAACATATCCATAAACTAATATTACATGAATCATTATGTATACTTCCATATGCTTTAACAAACATCACAACATCCCATTAATATCTATATCTCCCATTTTGTTTACTTCAGGTGATGCAGGATATGAGTGTTTGCCGTGGTTGTTGACCCCTATGAACAATCTTCAGACACAGATGGAGGAGAGGTACAATGCGGCCGATGCCACATGACAGAATGTAATTGAGTGCACCTTTGGTGTGCTTAAGGAGCACTTTAGATGTTTACATTCAACTGGAGGTGCTCTATAAGCTAGATAAGGTTTGTCAGATCATCATGGCCTGCTGTTGTCTGCACAATATATTAGTAAAGGCCAACTGTCTGGGAGTAGTGATGTCCCGAACAGTTCGCCGGATAACTATTCGCAGCGATTTTCGCATGTTCGCGTTCCCAGCGAATGGCGAACATATGCGCTTTTCGGTCCCCCCCCCTATTGTTTATCATTGAGGAAACTTTGACCCTGCACCTTACAGTCAGCAGACACATTCCAGCCAATCAGCAGCATACACTCCCTTCCAGAGCCTTCCATCTGTATGACAGCCTCCATTTTAGAATCATTCTGTAGCTGCATTCATGGAGATATATTCTACCTGCTCTTTATTTAATAGGGAAATAGATAGCCAGGCTGTGTATTTAGCTTTAACTACACACCTGAAGGACTCCTTTGATATCTGCTGCAAGGACAGAAACCCAAAAAGCCTTTTTTAGGGCTAGAACATCATTTATTTTAATTTATTATTTTTTTCTGCTGATTTAATAGGGAAATAGATAGCCAGGCTGTGTATTTTGCTTTAACTACACACCTGAAGGACTCCTTTGATATCTGCTGCAAGGACAGCAACCCCAAAAGCCATTTTTAGGGCTAGAACATCATTTATTTTATTTTAATATTTTTTTCTGCTGATTTAATAGGGAAATACATAGCCAGGCTGTGTATTTAGCCTTAACTGCACACCTGAAGGACTCCTTTGATATCGGCTGCAAGGACAGCAACATAAAAAGCCCTTTTTATTTTATCTTATTACTTTTTTCTGTGTAATCTAATTGCATATGCAAGCCTGCTAGCGTGTGTGTGAGGCCTATTGCATCTAGTCTGCCAACTTTTGCCAGTGCACAGTGACACTCATATCTAGTGCCACCGTAGTGTGCAGTGAAATAAAACAACCCTTTTTTTACTGTAATCGATTGAATATCAGTAGCCTGCCTAAAGACGTGTGTGTGAGGCTTATTGCATCTAGTCTGACAACTTTTGCCAGTGCGCAGTGACACTCATATCTAGTGCAACCATAGTGTGCAGTGAAATAAAACAACCCTTTTTTTACTGTAATCGATGGAATATCAGTAGCCTGCCTACAGGCGTGTGTGTGAGGCCTATTGCATCTAGTCTGCCAACTTTTGCCAGTGCGCAGTGACACTCATATCTAGTGCCACCATAGTGTGCAGTGAAATAAAAAACCCTTTTTTTACTGTAATCGATTGAATATCAGTAGCCTGCCTAAAGGCGTGTGTGTGAAGCCTTTTGCATCTAGTCTCCCAACTTTTGCCAGTGCACAGTGACACTCATATCTAGTGCAACCGTAGTGTGCAGTGAAATCAAACAACCCTTTTTTTACTGTAATCGATTGAATATCAGTAGCCTGCCTAAAGGCGAGTGTGAGGCCTATTGCATCTAGTCTGTTAACTTTTGCCAGTGGGCAGTGACACTCATATCTAGTGCAACCGTAGTGTGCAGTGAAATCAAACATCCCTTTTTTTACTGTAATCAATTGAATATCAGTAGCCTGCCTACAGGCGTGTGTGTGAGGCCTATTGCATCTAGTCTGCCAACTTTTGCCAGTGCGCAGTGACACTCATATCTAGTGCAACCGTAGTGTGCAGTGAAATAAAACAACCTTTTTTTACTGTAATCGATTGAATATCAGTAGCCTGACTAAAGGCGAGTGTGAGGCCTATTGCATCTAGTCTGACAACTTTTGCCAGTGCGCAGTGACACTCATATCTAGTGCAACCGTAGTGTGCAGTGAAATCAAACAACCCTTTTTTTACTGTAATCAATTGAATATCAGTAGCCTGCCTAAAGGCGTGTGTGTGAGGCCTATTGCATCTAGTCTGCCAATTTTTGCCAGTGCGCAGTGACACTCATATCTAGTGCAACCATAGTGTGCAGTGAAATAAAAGAACCCTTTTTTTACTGTAATCGATTGAATATCAGTAGCCTGCCTACAGGCGTGTGTGTGAGGCCTATTGCATCTAGTCTGCCAACATTTGCCAGTGCGCAGTGACACTCATATCTGGTGTCACAGTAGCTTGTATGCATAATACCACTAATCGTAAAAAAAATGACAGGCAGAGGTAGGCCACCCTGCAGGGGCCATCGTGGTGCTGTGATTCCCTTTGGCCCTAGAATAATGCCCAGTTTTCAGAGGTAACGTACCCTGAACTTGAACAGTTCTGAGGACATGGTTGACTGGCTAACACAGGACACCCAATCTTCTACAGCTTCCGCTCGGAACCTAGACGCACCATCCTCCTCCAGCTTAGCTTCGGGCACCTCTCAAGTTACCACTCGCCCGCCTGCCGCCACCACCAACAATAGCACCACAGCCGATTCACTTGATCCGTCAGCAGAGTTATTTACAGATCCGTTGGAAGAAATGAGTGATGCACAAACATTAGTGCCAGAGGATGTAGATAACAGGGATATGTCCCAGTCAGGCAGCATTACACACATGGACGTATGGTCTGATGATGATGATGATGTACCCGGTGCTGCTTCCTTTGTTGAGTTGTCAGATACAAGTGAAGCGGTTAATGATGACGATGCGTCCGTGGATGTCACGTGGGTGCCCACTATAAGAGAAGAAGAACAGGAGGAAAGTTCAGATCGGAGACAGAGAGGAGGAGGAGACGAGTTGGAAGCAGCGGGAGGTCGTCGAAAGTAGCTAGTGGCACAGTCAGACAGCATGCATCGGCACCCGGGGTCAGCCAGACAGCATGCCAGTCAACGCATGCTTTTGCCACCACCAGAATGCCGTCATTTCAGAGCTCAGCAGTGTGGCAATTTTTTTTGTGTGTCTGCCTGTGACAACAGTGATGCCATTTGCAACCTGTGCGAAAAGAAACTGAGTCATGGGAAGTCCAACACCCACCTAGGTAAAACTTCTTTGCGAAGGCACATGATGTCACATCACAAACGCCTATGGGATCAACACATCAGTACAAGCAGCACACAAAGTCAAAGCCGCCATCCTCCTCCTGGTCCAGCATCTTCAGCCACGTCAACCACTGCTGCCCTACTTGCCCCCTATCAACCATCCGCCACTCCGTGTCTCGCCCTGAGCAGTCCCTGCTCATCTGCCCACATTCAGGTGTCTGTCAAGGACATGTTTGAGCAAAAGAAGCCAATGTCACAAAGTCACCCCCTTGCCCGGCAACTGACAGCTGGCTTGTCTGAACTCTTAGCCCGCCAGCTTTTACCATACAAGCTGGTTGAGTCTGAGGCGTTCAAAAATTTTTTTAGCTATTGGGACACCGCAGTGGAAGGTACCCGGCCGAAATTTATTTGCACAAAAGGCAATCCCCAACCTGTACTCGATTGTGCAAAAGGAAGTAATGGCATCTCTGGCACACAGTGTTGGGGCAAGGGTCCATCTGACCACGTTTACCTGGTCTGCAAAGCATGGTCAGGGCAGGTATATCACCTACACTGCTCATTGGGTAAACCTGGTGACGGCTGCCAAGCATGGAATACGTGGCTCTGCAGAGGAGTTGGTGACACCGCCACGACTTGCAGGCAGGCCTGCTGCCACCTCCTCTACTCCTCCTACTCCATCCTCTTCCATAACCTCCTCGGCTGAGTCCTTTTCTGCTGCTGCTATGTCTTGCTCTACATCAACGTCACCCCCCCCAGCTCCACAGGTACTATTCCACATCCCTGACACGGCAGTGTCACGCTGTCTTGGGGTTGACTTCCCTGAAAGCAGAGAGTCACACCGGACCAGTACTCCTGTCCGCCCTGAACACACAGGTGGATCAGTGGCTGACTCCGCACCAACTGGAGATCGGCAAAAAGGAGTGTGCCCATTTCAGGCGTTCCTACACAGCCATGGCGCACTTTACAGATATCCAGCGGCGAAACAACATGCCAGCGAGGCGCTTGATTTTAGACAGCCCGACATGTTGGAATTCAACACTTCTAATGTTAGACCGCCGGCTCCAACAAGAAAAGGCCGCTAATGAGAATTTGTATGACCGTGGTGCTAGGACAGCCTCTGCGGAGCTGGGGATTTTTTGCCACGTTACTGGACGCTTATGCGCAATGCCTGTAGGGTTATGCGTCCTTTTGAGGAGGTGACAAACCTGGTCAGTCGCACCCAGGGCACCATCAGCGACATCATACCATTTGTTTTCTTCCTGGAGCGTGCCCTGCGAAGAGTGCTGGATAAGGCCGTAGATGAGCTTGAAGAGGAAGAGGGAGAGTTGTGGTCACCATCACCGCCAGAAACAGCCTTATCAGCATCTCTTGCTGGACCTGCGGCAACGCTGGATGAGGATTGTGAGGAAGAGAAGTCAGAGGAGGAATGTGGCTTTAAGGAGGAGGAGGAAGACCAAACACAACAGGCATCCCAGGGTGCTCATTGTCACTAGAGATGTCGCGAATAGTTCGCCGGCGGACTGTTCCCGGCGAACATAGCATGTTCGCGTTCGCGGCGAACTGCGAACATATGCGATATGCGACCTGCCCCCTATACTTTATCATTGAGCAAACTTTGACCCTGCATGTCACAGTCAGCAGACACATTCCAGCCAATCAGCAGCATACACTCCCTTCCAGAGCCTTCTACTTCATGGACAGCAGCCATTTGGAATCATAACTAACTGCAGTCTTACTGAGAGGGAGGCTGAGTGTAGGTGATACTGCATCAATAGGGGAAAACCATAGCTAGGCTACTGTACACAGTGTGCAATACAGTCCTGAAGGACTCTTTTGATCTCTGCTGCAAGGACACCCTTGTGTCTCTTCCCCCCCTTATCATCAATCCTCCCCTCACCTTAGCATCCAACCCTAACACCCTCACACTTATCCCTAACACCCATCAACCTAACACCTAACCCTAACACCCTCACACTTATCCCTAAGACCTAACACCCCTCACTCTTATTCCTAACATGCCTCACCATAACACCCCTCACACTTATCCCTAACACCCCCTCACCCTAACCCTAACACCCCTCACACTTATCCCTAACACCCCTTACCCTAACCCTATTACCCCTCACACTTATCCATAACACTGCTCACCCTAACACCCCTTACACTTATCCCTCTAACCCTAACACCCCTCTCCCTAACCCTAACACCCCTCACCATTACCCTAACACCCCTCACCCTTACCCTAACACCCCTCACACTTATCCCTAACACCCTCACCCTAACATCTAACCCTAACACCCCTCACAACTTATCCCTAACACCCCCTCACCCTAACCCTAACACCCCTTACACTTATCCCTAACACCCCTCACCCTAACACCTAACCCTAACACCCCTCACACTTATCCATAACACCCTTCACTTTAACCCTAACACCCCTCACACTTATACCTAACACACCTCACCCTAACCCTAACACCCCTTACACTTAACACCTAACCCTAACACCCCTTACACTTATCCCTAACACCCCTCTCCCTAACCCTAACACCCCTCTCCCTAACCCTAACACCCCTCTCTCTAACCCTAACACCCCTCTCCCTAACCCTAACACCCCTCACCATTACCCCTAACACCCCTCACCCTTACCCTAACACCCCTCACACTTATCCCTAACACCCCTCACCCTAACATCTAACCCTAACACACCCTCACACTTATCCCTAACACCCCTCACCCTAACCCTAACACCCCTTACACTTATCCCTAACACCCCTCACCCTAACACCTAACCCTAACACCCATCACACTTATCCATAACACCCTTCACTTTAACCCTAACACCCCTCACACTTATCCATAACACCCCTCACCCTAACACCTATACCTAACACCCCTCACACTTATCCCTAACACCCCTCACCCTAACACCTAACCCTAAAACCCCTCACACTTATCCCTAACACCCCTCACCCTAACCCTAAAACCCCTCACACTTATCCCTAACACACCTCACCCTAACACCTAACCCTAACACCCCTCACCCTAACACCTAACCCTAACACCCCTCAAACTTATCCCTAACACCCCCTCACCCTAACACCTAACCCTAACACCCTCACACTTATCCCTAACACCCCTCACCTTAACACCTAACCCTAACACCCCTCACACTTATCCCTAACACCCCTCACCCTAACCCTAAAACCCCTCACACTTATCCCTAACACACCTCACCCTAACACCTAACCCTAACACCCCTCACACTTATCCCTAATACCCCTAACTCAAACCCTAACACCCCTCACCCTAACACCTAACCCTAACACCCCTCACACTTATCCCTAACACCCCTCACCTTAACACCTAACCCTAACACCCCTCACACTTATCCCTAACACCCCTCACCCTAACCCTAACACCCCTCACACTTATCCCTAACACCCCTCACCCTAACCCTAACACCCCTTACACTTATCCCTAACACCCCTCACCCTAACACCTAACCCTAACACCCCTCACACTTATCCATAACACCCTTCACTTTAACCCTAACACCCCTCACACTTATACCTAACACCCTCACCCTAACCCTAACACCCCTTACACTTAACACCTAACCCTAACACCCCTTACACTTATCCCTAACACCCCTCTCCCTAACCCTAACACCCCTCTCCCTAACCCTAACACCCCTCTCTCTAACCCTAACACCCCTCTCCCTAACCCTAACACCCCTCACCATTACCCTAACACCCCTCACCCTTACCCTAACACCCCTCACACTTATCCCTAACACCCCTCACCCTAACATCTAACCCTAACACCCCTCACACTTATCCCTAACACCCCTCACCCTAACCCTAACACCCCTTACACTTATCCCTAACACCCCTCACCCTAACACCTAACCCTAACACCCATCACACTTATCCATAACACCCTTCACTTTAACCCTAACACCCCTCACACTTATCCATAACACCCCCTCACCCTAACACCTATACCTAACAACCCCTCACACTTATCCCTAACACCCCTCACCCTAACACCTAACCCTAAAACCCTCACACTTATCCCTAACACCCCTCACCCTAACCCTAAAACCCCTCACACTTATCCCTAACACACCTCACCCTAACACCTAACCCTAACACCCCTCACCCTAACACCTAACCCTAACACCCCTCAAACTTATCCCTAACACCCCTCACCCTAACACCTAACCCTAACACCCCTCACACTTATCCCTAACACCCCTCACCTTAACACCTAACCCTAACACCCCTCACACTTATCCCTAACACCCCTCACCCTAACCCTAAAACCCCTCACACTTATCCCTAACACACCTCACCCTAACACCTAACCCTAACACCCCTCACACTTATCCCTAATACCCCTAACTCAAACCCTAACACCCCTCACCCTAACACCTAACCCTAACACCCCTCACACTTATCCCTAACACCCCTCACCTTAACACCTAACCCTAACACCCCTCACACTTATCCCTAACACCCCTCACCCTAACCCTAAAACCCCTCACACTTATCCCTAACACACCTCACCCTAACACCTAACCCTAACACCCCTCACACTTATCCCTAACACCCCTAACTCTAACCCTAACACCCCTCACACTTATCACCTAACCCAAACACCCCTTAAACCTATCCCTAACACCCCTCACCCTAACCATAACACCCCTCACACTTATCCCTAACACCCCTCACCCTTACCCTAACACCCCTCACACTAATCCCTAACACCCCTCACCCTAACACCTAACCCTAACACCCCTCACACTTATCCCTAACAGCCCTCACCCTTACCCTAACACCCCTCACACTAATCCCTACCAACCCCTCACCCTAACACCTAACCCTAACACCCCTCACACTTATCCCTAACACCCCTCACCCTAACCCTAACACCCCTCACACTTATACCTAACACCCCTCACCC
The DNA here is from genome assembly GCA_027410445.1 of Discoglossus pictus. Classification (NCBI taxonomy): domain Eukaryota; kingdom Metazoa; phylum Chordata; class Amphibia; order Anura; family Alytidae; genus Discoglossus; species Discoglossus pictus. The sequence continues at coordinate 157,331,982 of CM050165.1, forward strand.
TAACCCTAACACCCCTTACACTTATCCCTAACACCCCTCTCCCTAACCCTAACACCCCTCACCCTAAACCTAACACCCCTCACACTTATACCTAACACACCTCTCCCTAACCCTAACACCCCTCTCCCTAACCCTAACACCCCCTCTCCCTAACCCTAACACCCCTCACATTTATCCCTAACACCCCTCACATTTATCCCTAACACCCCTCACCCTTATCCCTAAAACCCCTCACCCTAACACCTAACCCTAACACCCCTCACACTTATCCCTAACACCCATCACCCTAACCCTAACACCCCTTACACTTATCCCTAACACCCCTCACCCTAACACCTAACCCTAACACCCCTCACACTTATCCCTAACACCCCTAACCCTAAAACCCCTCACACTTATCCCTAACACACCTCACCCTAACACCTAACCCTAACACCCCTCACATTAACACCTAACCCTAACACCCTCACACTTACCCCTAACACCCCTCACCCTAACACCTAACCCTAACACCCCTCACCCTAACACCTAACCCTAACACCCCTCACACTTATCCCTAACACCCCTCACCCTAACCCTAAAACCCCTCACACTTATCCCTAACACACCTCACCCTAACACCTAACCCTAACACCCCTCACACTTATCCCTAATACCCCTAACTCAAACCCTAACACCCCTCACACTTATCACCTAACCCAAACACCCCTTACACTTATCACTAACACCCCTCACCCTAACCATAACACCCCTCACACTTATCCCTAACACCCCTCACCCTAACCCTAACACCCCTCACACTTAACACCTAACCCTAACACCCCTTACACTTATCCCTAACACCCCTCACCCTAACCCTAACACCCCTCACACTTAACACCTAACCCTAACACCCCATACACTTATCCCTAACACCCCTCACCCTTACCCTAACACCCCTCACACTTATCCCTAACACCCCTCATCCTAACACCTAACCCTAACACCCTCACACTTATCCCTAACACCCCTCACCCTAGCCCTAACACCCCTCACACTTATCCCTAACAGCCCTCACCCTAACCCTAACACCCCTCACACTTATCCCTAACACCCCTAACTCTAACCCTAACACCCCTCACACTTATCACCTTACCCAAACACCCCTTACACTTATCCCTAACACCCCTCACCCTAACCATAACACCCCTCACACTTATCCCTAACACCCCTCACCCTTACCCTAACACCCCTCACACTAATCCCTAACACCCCTCACCCTAACACCTAACTCTAACACCCCTCACACTTATCCCTAACAGCCCTCACCCTTACCCTAACACCCCTCACACTAATCCCTACCAACCCTCACCCTAACACCTAACTCTAACACCCCTCACACTTATCCCTAACACCCCTTTCCCTAACCCTAACACCCCTCACCCTAAACCTAACACCCCTCACACTTATACCTAAAACACCTCACCCTAACCCTAACACCCCTTACACTTAACACCTAACCCTAACACCCCTTACACTTATCCCTAACACCCCTCTCCCTAACCCTAACACCCCTCTCCCTAACCCTAACACCCCTCACATTTATCCCTAACACCCCTCACATTTATCCCTAACACCCCTCACCCTTACCCTAAGACCCCTCACCCTTATCCCTAACACCCCTCACCCTAACACCTAACCCTAACACCCCTCACACTTATCCCTAACACCCATCACCCTAACCCTAACACCCCTTACACTTATCCCTAACACCCCTCACCCTAACACCTAACCCTAACACCCCTCACACTTATCCCTAACACCCTTCACTTTAACCCTAACACCCCTCAAACTTATCCATAACACCCCTCACCCTAACACCTAACCCTAACACCGCTCAAACTTATCCCTAACACCCCTCACACTTATCCCTAACACCCCTCACCCTAACCCTAAAACCCCTCACACTTATCCCTAACACACCTCACCCTAACACCTAACCCTAACACCCCTCACCCTAACACCTAACCCTAACACCCTCACACTTATCCCTAACATCCCTCACCCTAACACCTAACCCTAACACCCCTCACCCTAACACCTAACCCTAACACCGCTCAAACTTATCCCTAACACCCCTCACACTTATCCCTAACACCCCTCACCCTAACCCTAAAACCCCTCACACTTATCCCTAACACACCTCACCCTAACACCTAACCCTAACACCCCTCACCCTAACACCTAACCCTAACACCCCTCACACTTATCCCTAACACCCCTCACCCTAACCCTAAAACCCCTCACACTTATCCCTAACACACCTCACCCTAACACCTAACCCTAACACCCCTCACACTTATCCCTAACACCCCTAACTCTAACCCTAACACCACTCACACTTATCACCTAACCCAAACACCCCTTACACTTATCACTAACACCCCTCACCCTAACCATAACACCCCTCACACTTATCCCTAACACCCCTCACCCTAACCCTAACACCCCTCACACTTAACACCTAACCCTAACACCCCTTACACTTATCCCTAACACCCCTCACCCTAACCCTAACACCCCTCACACTTAACACCTAACCCTAACACCCCATACACCTATCCCTAACACCCCTCACACTTACCCTAACACCCCTCACACTTATCCCTAACACCCCTCATCCTAACACCTAACCCTAACACCCTCACACTTATCCCTAACACCCCTCACCCTAGCCCTAACACCCCTCACACTTATCCCTAACAGCCCTCACCCTAACCCTAACACCCCTCACACTTATCCCTAACACCCCTAACTCTAACCCTAACACCCCTCACACTTAACACCTAACCCTAACACCCCTCACACTTATCCCTAACACCCCTCACCCTGACCCTGGCCCCACAAAACAATTATCTGACATTTTTGTGACTTGCAAGAGTTAAATGTTATTGTTTGATGTTACGATTTCATATGTTAAATATGTGTATTTTAAATGTTTTTGACAGTTAGTTAAATATATATGTGGTATAGTCAATCATGTATATTACTACAAGTTGCAGTATTTCATAATAATTTGAACTGTATCATTTAAATACAGAGTATTGATTCAGGGAGTAATCCGATCACCAGTTAATGGGGTCAGGAAGGAACTAATTTTTTTCCCTCTTTGATACAATTGGCCACGTTTCAATGGGTTTTTTTTTATTGTTTGCCTTCCTCTGGATTCAATGACAATTTAGTTTAACAAGAGTTTAACAAAAATGTAAAAAATTAAGTTAATATAGTCGGCAGTTAGTCATCGATAAATATCAATTGAAAAGTGTTTAAAGATTGTTTAATATACAAGTTGCATGTTACAAACTTTCATGTTAGACTTTACAATATGTATGTATGAAAAATGAACACATTCTTATATTGTTATTATATATATCACAATTAAAAGACTGAAGATTTAAAAAATAAATTGAAACATGTTGGTTACATATAAGTTTAAAGTTAAAAAAATAGAAAGTAAGAATAATTGTGTATTTAATTTTAGATAAAAAAAAGGGGACAAATGAATCAGACTCATTGTGTTGAAAATTTTTTCACATTAACATTTTATTGACAGTCATTTTTTGACGGGCAAGTCGCTAGTTGTATGTAGTCAAGGATTTATGTTACTACAAGTTTCATTATTTGTTAATACATTGAAATGTACCATTTAAATAGAGAGTATTGATTCAGAGAGTATTGATTCAGAGAGTAATCCGATCGCCAGTTAATGGGGTCAGGAAGGAATTTTTTTTTCCTCTTTGATACAATTGGCCAAGTTTCAATGGGGGTTTTTACTGTTTGCCTTCCTCTGGATTCAAAGCCAATTTACTTTAACAAGTGTTTAAAAAAAAAAAATGTTACAAAGCATCTCATTGTTCAAAATAGTTAGTTACAGAAAGTTTACATAGTCGTCTGTTATTCATGGATAACTATCAATTCAAAATGTTAATTGTTAAAAAAAAGGTTCAACATTGTTTAAAATATAAGTTGCATGTTACAAACTTTTATGTTATGGTTTACAATATGTATTCATGAAAACTTTACACATTGTTATATTGTTACTAGCGACTTGACCGTCAAAAGATGACGGCAATAAGATTGTAAGGCAGGTAATGTTGTTTGCGTGAAAATTTATTTTGTTGGTGTTTTAAGATCCTTCAGCACTCATTGCGAGGATCTTTTTGCTTGTGTGCTATGAGCAGCGTTGGTGTCTTTTTTTGGGTATGGCAATGAATAATTAATAAAATAAGAAATTAATATACTTTATCTATTGGGAAGTAATATATGCAGGAAGCATTGTGTTGAAGAGCTGGCAATCTGTTTTCATGTTGCTGCAGCATCAGTGCTGTGGAGCTGCTGTGTAAGCGTCATGAATGTGTGCAGTGTGTAGTTTAATAGTGTGCGCTCATGAGGCAAATCCATTAGGGTAGCTGTGTACTTCCGGATTGTATAAGTTAGTGTTGTAAAATGGCGCCTAATGTGTGGTATGCAGCTGTGGCTGATTTAGCGTCCTTGTTTTCGGATGTCGTCCTACTTTTCAGAAAATCCGTAGGTGTTTGTTGGCGTTTTGCATGTTTAGGGTACTTTAGCCTCATTTTCGTTTTGTTCGGTGGCCATTTTTTCTCTCGCTTAGGTGATTTTCGGGTGTCTAAACTCCAAAATTTGGACTCAAATCAAGGTGTAACTTCGTTTGCAGAGGTCCTGGGTGCCCCCCCCCCCCCCCCCCATTTACAGTGGGTAAACTTTTTATGTGTTTATTGTGTGTATTTATTATGTTTCTAATGTTTTTGGGCGTCCATTTTTTCACTCGCTTAGGGGATTTTAGGGTGTCTAAACTCTTTTATTTGAAGTTAAATTGAGGTGTAACTTCAGTTTTCGAGGTCCTCGGTGCCCCCCCCCCCCCTCTTAGCAAATACATAAAAAGCTTACCTACAGCAGTGTGTATTTATTGTTTTTTTCATGTTTTCATGTGCGCAGGTTTCTGTCGGTTTTTGCGAGGTCGTAATTGTTCATAATGAGTCTCGTATTTTTGTTTCTTAACTCCGTAAATTTTGCGAGGTCCGCAGTTGCTGGCAAGGAGCGCCCCTCGCTTGGTGAGCCCGCAGCGTTAGCAACAGCCCGCATGCTCACAACTATATATGTGATTCCATGTCTGACAATTAAAAGAGTTAATATTGAAAAATATATATATATTCTATACCTGTTGGTGAAATACAAGTTGAAAGTTAAAAAAATAAAAAGTTTGATTCAAGATGTTGTATTTCTTTGTACATAATAAAAAAAAGGTTAAGAATATCAGAGACTCATATTGTGTGGAAAACAGTTTTCACAGCATTAAAATGTTATTGACCGTCATTTTTTCACGTGCAAGTCACTAGTATATTATAAATGATAGGTTTTCTATAAATCATGTAATTTTATCCTCTTGTTTCAACTAAGAAAACCCAACAGATTATCAAAGTTTCCACAATCAAGCATGCCTCTCTCAGAGGCTTGCAAAATCCAAGCTTCCCTTGTGAATTCACCTGTAGTTTACTAATGATTATCAGAGATTCCACTCTTTATGTTGTGTGTAGACTACACACACTGAGCATAATTTAATTCGGAACTCGCAACTCGATCGTAGACAGCCAAATGCCTGCGATTGTGTTGCGGGCTACATTTGGTCTCAGATTGCAATGCTATTCAATTGGTAGGGCCCGCAAGTTAGGTGCCGGTCGCGAAAATCTGGAACCATGAAATCAGCAGTAAAATTTGCAATCTTGAACATGAACTCCTGAATGAGAAACAGTCAGGGGTGGCTGGTGCATGGGGGCAAATGGGCAGGTGCCCCCCACAAAAAATTATCCATCACTTTAATATTGTATTTTAAATGTATATAGATAATACTCTCTCTAGTACTGCATGCTCGATCATATTACTTTCATATTACTCATTGTGAGCGTCAGGCTGTAACACTCCAACTTGGTTCACTCTGCTACAATTGTATCAATTTGGCTGACTGACAGCTTGCAGCATCAACCAATCAGTACTGCATGCTTTCTGGCTGCTATGTTGCTACCAACATCACGTCTGACCATTCCCTCTGAACACCTCCAAGCCTATGATGCTTATTGTTATGATATGACATTAGGTAGGCTTTATAAGCCAATGATCTCAAACACTCCCCACTCTGTTCCCACTCTTTTTACTGACTGATCTCCCCTGCTGATCTCGTCAACCAAGAAAGTTTGCACAGGCAGTGACAATGGAGTGGTTTGCCAGTTCCTTCTCCAGTGGAACTGACTCAGATTGGAATCCAGTTCAATAGCTGTAGATGCACAGAGCTCTAAACTACTCTACCACCACTGCAGAACAGCAACACCCCAATTCTTCTAAATAAATATATATATATATATATATATATATATATATATATGTGTGTATGTATATATATATATATATATGTGTGTATGTATTATCTGTCTCTGTACTCTGTATGGTGGAGGCTTCTCTTGTACACTAAATAGTATTCATATAGACACAGGGGAGGGAGAGGAGGGGGAGAGACACAGGGGAGGGAGATGTGGCTAAGGAAACACAAGGGAGGGAGGGGGGAGTGACACAGAGGAGTTATACAGAAGAGGGGGGAAGAGACACAGGAGGGGAGGAAGAGATACAGAGGAGGGGGGAAGAGATAGAGGAGGGGGAGAGGGGGGAAGAGATAGAGGAGGGGGAGAGAGGGGAAGAGATAGAGGAGGGGGAGAGACACAGAGGAGGGGGAAGAGGGGAGAGACACAGAGGAGGGGGGAGAGGGGGAAGAGATAGAGGAAGGGGAGGGGGAGACACAGAGGAAGGGGGAGAGGGGGAAGAGACACAGAGGAGGGGAACAGGGGGAGAGACACATAGGAGGTGGAGAGGGGTTAAGAGATAGAGGAGGGGGGAGGGGGAGAGACACAGAGGAGGGGGGAGAGACACAGAGGAGGGGGAGAGGGGGGAGAGACACAGAGGAAGGGGGAGAGGGGGAAGAGACACAGTGGTGGGGGAGAGGGGGGAGAGACACAGATGGGGAAGAGACAAAGAGGAGGCGGAGAGAGGGAAGAGACACAGAGGAGTGGAGGAAGAGACAAAGAGGAAGGGGGAGAGGGGGCAAGGAGACACAGAGGAGGGGGAAGAAACACAGAGGAGGGGGAGAGGGGGGGAGAGACACAGAGGAGGGAGGAAGAGACACAGGGGAAGGGGGGAGAGGCCCGCAATGAGCACCAAAGGCCCTCATTGCGAGGCCCGTGATGAGCGCCAAAGGTGCTCATCACAAGGCCAGTAAAGTAGACGGGGGGTGGAGGTAGAGGGCGGAGAGGCCTGCAATGGTCCCGCTTGGTGTAATGTAGGTTTTTAAGGTCCGGTTTGAGCCTATATGGTCCAGCTTGGTATTTTAAGGTTTTAAAGGTCCGGTTGGGGTCTATATGGTCCTGCATGATGTAATGTGTGTTTTTAAGGTCCGGTTGGGGCCTATATGGTCCCGCTTGGTATTTTAAGGTTTTAAAGGTCTGGTTGGGGCCTATATGGTCCCGCTTGGTGTAAATGTGTGTATTTAAGGTCTGGTTGGAGCCTATATGGTCTCACTTGGTGTAATGTGGGTTTTTAGGGTCCGGTTGGGGCTTATATAGCCCGCTTGATATTTTACGTTTTTTTTAGGTACAGTTTTGGCCTATTTAGGTTTTAAAGGTACGGTTGGGGCCTATATGTTCTCGCTTGGTGTAATGTGTGTTTTTTAAGGTCCGGTTGGGGCTTATATGGTCCTGCTTGGTATAATGTAGGTTTTTTAGGTGCGGTTTGGGCCTATATAGTCCAGCTTGGTATTTTATGGGGGGTTTTTTAGGTACGGTTTGGGCCTATATAGTCCTAATTTGTGTAATGGGGGTTTTTAAGTTCGGGTTGTGGCCTATATAGTCCTGCTTGGTATTCTATGTTTTTTTTAGGTACGGTTTGGGCATATATAGTCCTTATGGGTGTAATGTGAGTTTTAAGGTTTGGTTGTGGCCTTTATAGTCTCGCTTTGTATAATATGGGTTTTTTAGGTATGGTTGGGGCCTAGATAGTCTTGCTTGGTTTCATAAGTGTTTTTAAGTACGGTTGGGGTCTTGAACTCTCTGATTTGTTTGCATGTTTTATATCACACCCAGGTCAAAACACTCTGCGGCTGCAGACTATTTTGAACTACTACACTTGAAGACACCCTGAGAAGGAGTCAACTGTTGGTGAGTGTCAATGCATTCATGCAGAAGAGAAATATTATTATTTGCCTGAATCCCAAGATTCTAGAATTTAAAAAAGTATTACAAAATTAGTAGGTGGAGTCTATTTCAATGGGCGGGGGAAATATAAAGTCATTGGGCCGGGCATATAAAGGTCAATATGACAACAGTGGGAGGAGTTTAAAAATAGCTGGAGTCTGTGTAAGGGGAGGAGCCAAGTATTGCTCTGGCGCCCCTCCAACTTGAAAGTTCACCAGCCGCCACTGGAAACAGCCATTCGAATTGAAGGCCGTCTACTAATCCCGTAATATAGCCCAAAAGACTTTTAGCTATCAAATCAGACCCGTAAATCAAGACGCGCATGACTTGCGGCTTAAGGCCGATCGGAGGCATTTCGCGGCTGTAAATCTTTAATTCTGTAAAGGCCGTAACTGCTAGGTATCAATTTTGCAACAGATTTTCAAAGACAGTATGACGTTCATGCCCGTAACCCTAAAATGGAGGCCAGAACATTACAGACTCCAAATGGGACCCGCAAAGGGTTTATAAACCACTTTTAAACCCTGTAAAGGGCAATAAAAACCCATCATTGCACCTTAAAATAGACGCTCTTTGCAAGGCCCCCAAGACTTTGACGCTCATCACAAGGCACATAAGACATGGAAAAAGGCTCACAATGAGCTTTGGCGCTCATCACGAGGACCGCACGACTTTAAAATTGCTCAACATGACCACAGAAGGCACTTATGGTGAGGCCCACGATGAGCGCCAAAGGCCGTCGGCATGCAAGACTTTAAAAAAATGACGGCTTTAATGACTGTGATTTTTTTGAAGCCCATAACTCGGAAGCCGTTAAAAGACGCCCATCTATTAAAATTTGTATATATTTAAGGCTATTATCTAGATGGACCTCATCCACAGTTACCTTTTCCTATATAGACGGGATCTTAGGGTATTAGGCCAACCATCCCACTCCCAGCCATAACAGCCATTTCCCTAGCGAGTATCAATCTCTATTTGAGACAACTGGTTTAGTGTCTACCCTCGTGCTGCTGTACATTAGTCTGAGTCTTTTTTCCTGAGACCCTGCCCTTAGCCTCATATCAGATCTAGGGCCAGTACTGCATGTGGAGTGTCTTTACTTTAGGGACTTTATTATTTTTCCTGTGACCCTACCTATAGCTGACAATACCCCATTCAGGGAAAGTGCTACTAGGCATCCAAGGGAGGCTTACTCTATTCCCATTGTTCCACAGCATAAACAATTTGACACTGGGCACAGTCTTTACAAGGCATCTAGACAGCCACATTCTAACATAGAGTAGGTCTCTATTCCTTCAGTATACACCCTGCCATTGGTATCTTTCCCTAAGTGTTGTCAACCAAAGTTATATTGCACCTACAGGTGTTTCTTAATTAATTTCCTAACCCATTATAGGGGATACAACCTAAGAAGCAATATTAACTTTGTAATCATATTATAGTGGTGTAGCTCATATTATCATTTATATTTATGACATTTTAACCATACACAATAAAGGTTATATTTTATCTCTCCAACTTCATTGTTTTTTCTATATTATTTTGGTGCTAAGCACCTGGGTTTGAGATCAGAACATAATAAAATATTCATTTAAGGATAAATTAAATAAAAAAACGTTTTATATTATTCAAACAATTTCTAGTATTTTTTTTTTAAATATGATTTTACATTTTGCAGGTCTATGTCAAGTTGAAGAGACACTTGATCAAGACAGTGTCACAGAAATATTGGCTGCAGTGGGCATTTCTGAAGACAGACTGTCAAATCTGCATGATTTTACATTCAGTACTTACAAAGACTAGGTACAGTATATTTATTTATTTCAAAATTATATAATTGATTTAATAATTTAAAAACACAATTTTTTATAATATCAAGTTAATTAATAAATAAATAGATTATTACTTTTAAGAGCATAAATTACTGTTGTGGATTGTTATTTACTGAAAGTATATTACTTGACAAAAGAATCAATAAAGGAAATAAGCTGCAGATTTTAATCATTTAATAGTTTGTGATAGAATAAAATAACTATTAATTTAAATAAACAAAAAAAAAACATTCATGTAGTGTACTGCTGTTTACACATAAGAAAAGCAGCATTCAGATTATGACACTTACATTTCTCTTACAGATAGCACAAAAAAGATTGACAAGAGTGGAGTCATAAAATTAAAGGAAGTTTCATTCCTTAATCTATTACAACTTCAGGTAAGCAAAACAAAATGATTACTCAAAATTACATTAGTTTAAAAAACATAATCATTATGTTGAAAATAACCATGAACATTTTAAATTACAGATTACAATGTCTGAGTAGCAAGAAAACCCCAAATAATACAAACAATGGCTGGCAAGGGAATGCAAACAAAGATGGAGAGAGCGACAGTCGTCGGACACTAAGAAAAGAATACGAGAAGAAGAGTGTGAGAACATTTTAAAGAAAATAAACAGTATTAGAGTTAAATTGCTGCATCAGACAGATATGAATAAAAAAAACAAGTGAGAATGATGCATGTGAACAATATGGTAACGATAGTAATGTTGATATATATATAGTAATGTTAATATATCTTCCCAGGATAGTCCATTATTTACAACTACAACAGTAGAGCCTCACAAATGTGGTTTGTTGAATGTTGTTTGTTAGTTTTGTGGGTCTTATCATTTTCAACAGGAAAGACCCAGAGGTGGTGAATTAATTAGTTGCTGTCAAAAAGGAAAGGAAAGACGTCCACAGAAGAATTCCACACACATTTACAAAGTATCATGAATGACCCTACTTTTCCAAATTACACTAATTAAAAAAAAAACATACAATCTTATAATAGTGCCATTTGTTTTGCATCTATGGGTGCAAAATTAGCTGCTAATGTTGCAGGACATGGCCTTTACTACTTTAAAGACCATGGTAAAATTTACCACCGTACTTCACATTTGCATCCAGAAGGAGAGCAAAGAAAATGTGCTCAACTATATGTCTTAGATACAATTTAAGCTGTTGAACAACGTATGCAGCTTTCAGAAAATAAACAATGCTTAGCCACTGTTTTTCAAGAGCTTGATAAAATTATGGCCAAAAACTCATATACTGAGCTTATAAAAAATTGTCAGAAGTAGAACAAGAACAACGGATTCATGCTGAGTCAATATGGTTCTTGGAAGAAATTGCCATTGTGATAAATGTCATTATAACCTACCCACATCTATTGCGGTTGCAATGGTGTTTCAAAATGCAGAGGGGGGACCACCATTTCAGAGGGGTTTTAGAATATATCCCAGAAATGAAGAGCTACCTTTCATAAAGATAACCATCTTAAGTACTAATTTGAATCCAATGACATATCCAATTTTTTATCCCAATGGTGAAGCAGGATGGCAAACAAAATTAATACTTGACAGTTATCTAAATAGTAAAGTACGTGTCAGAAAAAATATTTCCATCCTTTAATTTAAAGCTGCTCAAACAGCAATTGGAGATGCAATTAATCAAATTTTATGTGGTGGACAACTGGCACAAAAATGGATCAAAGATTCATATCTGCAGGTAGAAGCAAATAATCTAAATGTATACAAAATAAACTACATGTTGAACAGTATTGTGGCCTTATGGATTATGTCGCTGAAGTGAGATCCTCCAGCTGTCCGAGCCATCATTTTGCCATCTTCTTTTCCAAGGATCTCCTAGCAATATGAGAGAAAGGTACCATGACGCTATGACTATTGTAACTAAATTTGGCAAACCAGATTTATTTATTACATTTACATGTAATCCACAATGGCCAGAGATTGTTGATAATTTGAAAATTGGACAAATGGCTTCTGATAGACCAGATTTTGTGGCTAGAGTCTTCAAAATTAAACTAACAGCATTAATACATGACATAATCATCAGCAATTTATTTGGGAAATGTGTGGTTTATGTTTATACTATAGAATTAAAAAAGTAGGCCTTCTACATGCACATATGCTTTTAATCCTTCAAGAAGAAAAAAAATTGAATGCTGCAGATAGAGTGGATTCAGATATATTTGCTGAGCTGCCAGATCCACAAAAACATGCAAGACTCTAAAAAATTGTAACACATTGCATGATTCATGGACCATGTGGATATGTAAATCCACAGTCACCATGTATGGAAAATAATAAATGCACAAACGATTTCCCCAAATAATTTAGAGTGAAAACTTTTGCAAATTGATGGCTATCCGTTTCATAGAAGAGATGGTCAAAATGCAATACTTTGAGACAAAAATGAAGATAACAGATATGTTGTCCCATATAATCCACATTTGATGATGAAGTACAATGCTCACATAAATGTGGAAACTTGCACTTCTATAAAATCAATTAAATATAGTTACATAGTAACTGAGTTTAAAAAAATACTTTCAGTCCATCAAGTTCAACCTTTTCAAGATGTCCTCTGAACTGCAATATGCAGATTAGTTGTTAAATGATCCAGAGGAAGGCAAACAGAAAAAAAAGTGAAGCTTAGCCAATCGTCTCAGAAGAGAAAAAAATGGTATTCCTTCCTGACCCCAGATACTGGCAATTGAGCTCCTCCCTTGGTTCAATACTCTCTCTAATTAACCATGAAAACCCTGTATACCCATTTCAATTAAAAATATATCTAGTCCAGTTATCTATCAAATTGGCTGTCACCATACCCTTTGGTAGAGAATTCCACAGATTAACCACCCTTTCTGTGAAGAACCCTTTAAACCTCTTGGTACAAAAAGCTCACTTGACAAATCTTTATACTGGCCTGGATGTATATTTTTTCAAGAGAAAATAAGCAAAATTTGGTAAGTCTTTCTTCATAACTTATCCCTCCATTCCCCTTGTTTTGTAGCCCTTCACTGTACCTTTTCCAGCTCTAAAATGTCCTTTTTATGAAGTGGTGCCCAAAATTATACTCCATTTTCCAAATGAGGGCGTATTAGGGAATTGTATAGTGGCAGAATTATATCTGCTTCCCTTGCTTCTATACCCTTCTTAAAACATGCTAATATTTTACTTGCCTTTGCAGATGCTGCTTGGCATTGAGCACTGTTACCTAGGTGGTTGTCCACAAGCACTCCCAAATCCCTTTCAATATCTGATAACAATAGATTTGCTCCATTAAGATTATAAATTGCATGGCTATTTTTCCTTCCCAGATGCATAACTTTACATGTATTCGTATTAAATCTCATCTGCCATTTAGATGTCCATGCCTCAATTTTATGTAAATCCTTTTGGAGGGAAAGCACATTACTATCTGATTTAATTACCTTGCACAACTTCATGTCATCAGCAAAAATGGAGACACCACACTCCAATCCTACCTCTAAGTCATTAATAAATATGTTAAAAAGGAGAGGACCTAATACTGAACCCTGAGGAACCCCACTTACCACATTAGTCCAATCGGAGTATGTTCCATTTACAACAACCCTTTGCTTCCTGTCTTTTAGCCAGCTCTCAATCCATGAGCAGATATTTACTGCAACTCCTGTATCTCTTAGTTTGCACAATAGTCTCCCATGTGGCACTGTATAAAAAGCCTTTGCAAAATCCATAAAGACAACATCCACTAAGTTGCCTTGATCCAGGTTCCTACTAACCTCCTCATAGAAACTAATTAGATTTGTTTGGCATTACCTATCCCTCATAAATCCATGTTGACTCCTACTTATAATCCTGTTCAAAAAGACTAATTCTTGTATAATATCCCTTATTAACCCTTCTAAAAGCTTCCCCACTACAGAAGTGAGGCTCACTGGTCTATAATTCCCCGGATTTGCTCTTGCTCCCTTTTTAAATATAGGTATCACATCAGCTTTTCTCCAGTCATCTGGTAGAGACCCTGTGTTGAGTGAATCTTGAAAAATTAAATATAATGGTTTGGCTATTACAGAACCCAGTTCCCTTAGTACCCTTGGATGTATTCCATCAGGCCCCGGGCTTTATTAACATTTATTTTTTCCAACCTATTTTGGATTACTTCCTGTGTTAACCAGTTATTTGGCAAAGGTAGTGTAGCCCCATTATGTTGCCGTGTCCCAACCACTGGTACCTCCCTTGTATATACCGAAGAAAATAACCTGTTTAGCTCATCTGCCTTTTCCTAGTCAATAATTATCAGACGGCCTGTGTCACATTGTAACGTTCCTATAGCTTCCTTCCTGGCCTTCTTCCCATTAATATACTTAAAAAATATTTTAGGGTTAGTCTTACTCTCTTTTGCAATACATTTTTCATTTTCTATTTTAGCCAGTCTAATTGCGCTTTTGCAAGCCTTGTTGATTTCCTTGTATTCCTGTAAAGCAGTCTCTGACCCCTCTTGTTTGTATAATTTAAATGCCTGTTTTTTACTCCGTATCTTGATCTTTAAATCATTGTTAAGCCACAGGATTTACTTCTTTTACTTTTATTCCCACACGGTATATGCAATGTGTATGTATATTTTGTAAGGATTTAAATGTTGTCCATTTATGTTCAGTATTTTTACCTGCCAGTTCTCTGTCCCAGTCTATACTTTGTATTGCTGCCCTTAGACCGTTAAAATCTGCCCTTTTAAAATTAAGACTTTTCGTTGGCCCCTTAAAATTTGTTTTTTTTAATTCAATCTCAAATGAGACTATATAGTATCAAATGTTGGAATAGGGCAACCTTTGGGAAACAGTGATCACAACACAAATATTATTTGTGATGACTAAATCTAAGATAGCTTCATTTCTAGTAGGCTCTTGTACAACCTGGGCCAGATAATGATCCCTGAGTGTACTCAAGAACCTGTTTAGATTAACTGCTGGTTTCATTTATCGAGTTTATTTCAGGGTAAATAAAATCTCCCATTATTTGAACTTGACCATGCTTAGTTGCATTTTCAATCTCTAAAAATAATTGTATTTCCTCACTTTCAGCTATATTTGGGGGTTTATAGCATACTCCTACTAATATTCTTTTGGAATTTGCTGCTCCGCTATTTAACTCTACCCACAAACATTCAGCTTTATCACTAGGTCCACCATAAATATCTTCTCTGACTATAGGCTTAAATTCAGGCTTAACATACAGATAAATCCCTCCTCCTCGTTTACCATTTCCTCTATCTTTCCTAAATAGGTTATATCCATCCAGATTAACAGTCCAGTCATGAGATTCATCCTAGCATGTTTCGGTAATGCCTATTAAATCCCATTTTTCATTCATTGCTAATAATTCTAATGCTCCAATTTTTCCTGGCAAGCTTCTGGCATCAGCAAGCATACAGCTTATGTTATGAGTCTGTAGTTCTGAAGTGCCTGCCACTGTACTTGAATTACTTAGTACTACCTCCCTATTGACTATACTACCCCTCCCCCCATCTCCTCCCATATAAGTTGTTAATTCATCCCTTATACCCTCTACACTTTCTACCCCATTACTGATATCTAGTCCCTCCCCCCACCTACTAGTTTAAAAACTCCTCCAGCCTTTCTACCATCCTATCCCCTAGTACAAAAGCTCCCTCATCATTACGGTGCAATCCATCTCTACTGTAGAGATTTAGCCCAGTGCTCTAAAAACCCAAACTCCTCCTTAGTGACCACATCTTTAGGCACGCATTAACCTCCCTAAGCTCCTTCTTCCTCTCTGGGCTAGCACGTGGCACTGGTAGTATCTCAGAAAATACTACATTGGAGATCCTTGCCTTCAGCTTATTACCTAGGACTCTAAAATCATTCTTTAGGACACTCCATCGTCCACTAACTTTGTCATTGGTACCAATATGTACCAAGACTGCCGGTTCATTTCCAGCCCCTCCCAATAATTTGTCTACCCGATCGACAACGTGAGGAACCCGAGCACCCGGGAGACAGCAAACTGTTCGATTGCTGGGATCTGGGTGACAAATCACCCTGTCTACCTTCCTAATAATAGAGTCCCCTAAAACCAAAACCTGACTGTTGCTCTGCCTATTCTGCCATGCCCTCTCCTCCAGCAGAGCTGTTCTCCCGGCTGTTAGAGTGAACAGCTCTATCTGGCATTGCCATTCCTTAATGGACATCCCCAACAGTTTCACTCAATCTGGCAAATCTGTTGGTGTTTGCCAATTCAGAACTAGACTGCCTCCTCCTGTTCCCCCTATTTCCTCTTGTAACTGTAACTCAGCTACCTCCCTGGACATCCTCACTAGCCCCAGCTCCACCCTCCATGCTAGGCCCAGCTAAACTGTGCTCAGTGAGCACCAACCCCCTTTCAAGTGGAGCAATATCACTAAGTGCTGCAATTCTCCTCTCCAGATCTCCAATTTGAGCTTCCAGAGAGGCAACATGCTCACACCTCTCACAGAGGTATGGGCCCTGAATCATCTGTTCCAGTATTGCATACATATGACAGGATGTATACTGAGTGAGGTTGCCACTGGACTGACTCATAATTATTATTATTGTCTACAAAATTTTAGTGGGAAAAATAAAGAATATAAAATAATATATTTGTATAAAGTTTTCCTTTGCACTATAAATCTGCCCTCCCTTTTCTTTGAAGTCCCTCCATTTATTTAAACTTCTACACTTTTACTAGAATTGCACTTGATACTGAAAATGTTCGCCCCTTCTCCTGTTTATATTAACTACTGCCTTCTCACCTGGCACAATTAGTGCACTCTGCAATTTATCAGCCTTTTCTTGTAAGGTAAATCCACTTGTAAACAGGCCCCAAAACAGGTCACAAACCTTTTATACTAGTTAAACAGTCAAGACACACCCCTCTCTCCTGGGCACAATTAGTGCACTCTGCAATTTATCAGTCTTTACTTGTAAGGTAAATCCACTTGTAAACAGGCCCCAAAATAACTCACAAATCCTTTATACTAGTTTAGCAGTCAAGCCACACCCCTCTCACCTGGGCACAATTGGTGCACTCTGCAATTTATCAGTCTTTACTTGTAAGGTAAATACACTTATTGTGGTAAAATACAAATAGTTATACATTTTTAGTGTATATATATATATATATATATATATATATATATATATATATAGCATGTATCACGTTTGCAGCAAGTGTGATATTTGACTAAGATATAAGCTGTGAACCTGTAATTTTCCATTGTAAGATATAAGGTAGGAAACAGTTAATTATGCATTCTGTGACAAACCACTTCTTTTACAGGTAGGATTGTCACCGATCTTGCAGTAACCACAGCCTTCTAGGGTATACAAAGTCCAGGACACCTTCAGCTCAGTTTTCCTTTTTTATTCAGTTTGAAAGCAGGTACTTTAAATAATAACAAAACAAACAAAATCCCTTGCTCTTACTTGAGCTCTTACTAGACAGTACTTGCTATCTGCAATTGGGTGGCTTTCCCACTTACCAATTTCCCAAACAAAAGCAATGTCTTTGCAATAAGCGCAGCCTCTCCTAGCTGTCTTTTCCTCTCCCCCTTGGAGCAGGCTGCTCTCTTCTTTTAAAGGCCTGTCTGCTAATTGAGTAGCTACAGGTGAGTGCCAATTAGCTAACTCTTAAAAACCAGATCCAAGCTGTGGTCTGTTATACAGCAACTAGTGCTGTTGGAGCATTGGCCCCCCCTGCTCTCCAAATACTCCGCCCCAGGGACCCATACCATGTTTTGCAGAGCATCAGCTATGCATATTGCAAACTGTAACATCTCTCCCTGGGGCATTTAACTGAGAAATCCTCTGGTTGCTGTCTAGCAAATCAGGTCTGATGTATCTCCCATCAACCACTATTCCACCTTTATGCTCACATATCCTCCCCCCCAGCTCATACCCAAGGGTTTGAGCGACCATGGAAATCAGGGAGTGTACCCTCGAAAGCCCATCAGCATTACCTTGTTGCAGACCAGCCCTGTGTTCCACAGTGAAATTAAAAGATTGCAAACTCAAAAACCATCTGGTTACTCTGGAGTTACTTTCCCTGTTCTGATACATCCACGTCAGAGGAGCATGGTCCGTTATCAATCGAAACCTTCTGCCTAGTAGGTAGTATTTAAGAGAGTCTAATGCCCACTTAATAGCAAGACACTCTTTTTCAACAATAGAGTAGTTCTTCTCATGTGGGTTTAACTTTCTGCTCAAAAAGAAAACAGGGTGTTCTTCACCCTGGTATTCCTGTGAAAGAACAGCCCCCAAGCCCACATCAGAAGCATCTGTCTGAACTATAAAATCCCTGGAAAAATCTGGGGTCACTAAGACAGGATGGCTACAGATAGCTTCCTTCAGACTCTTAAAAGCCTTTTCTGCCTCAGGGCACCATTTAACTATGACTGGGGATTTTGCTTTAATAAGGTCTGTCAGGGGTGCAGCAATGGTAGCAAAATCTGGAATGAACCGCCTATAATATCCAATTAAACCCAAAAATGCCTTTACTTGTTTCTTTGTAAGGGGCTGTGGCCATTTTTGTATGGCTTCTACTTTGGCTTCCTGTGGTTTAACCAAACCCCTCCCAATAGAATAACCTAAGTACTTAGCTTCCTCTAAACCAATCGTACACTTGGAAGGATTGGCAGTTAAGCCTGCTGAGCGGATAGCATCAAGTACCGCTTGAACTTTAGGGAGGTGGGATTCCCAGTCTGCACTGTGGATGACGACATCATCCAAGTATGCTGCAGCATAACGAACATGAGGTTTAAGAATTCTGTCCATCATTCGTTGGAATGTGGCAGGTGCCCCATGTAACCCAAATGGCAATACAGTGTACTGAAACAGGCCACTGGGTGTTGAAAAGGCTGTCTTTTCTTTGGCTCTTTCAGTGAGCGGGACCTGCCAGTAACCCTTTGTTAAATCCAAGGTTGTTAGATAACGAGCTTTGCCCAGTCTTTCTATTAACTCATCAACTCTTGGCATTGGGTAAGCATCAAATTTTGAGAGGGCGTTTAACTTGCGGTAGTCATTGCAGAACCTCCATGTGCCATCAGGTTTTGGCACCAATACAATAGGACTACTCCAGTTACTCTGGGATTCTTCAATGACTCCAAGTTTTAACATGCTCTCAACCTCTAAGTTTATAACCTCCCTCCGGGCCTCAGGAATTCTATAGGGTTTGAGGTTAACTCTTTTCCCTGGTTCGGTTATTATGTCATGTTTAATCACTTTAGTCTTTCCTGGAACTATCGAGAAAACATCCCTATTTCTTCTGATGAAATCTCTGACCTCTTGCTTTTGATGGACAGACAGAGTCTTAGATACGTTCACATCTGGCTCTACTATAGGAGGTTCTGAAGGTTTTAAAGCAACCAGGACCTCCCTGTCCTTCCATGGCTTTAACAGATTTATATGATACAACTGTTCAGGCTTTCTTCTTCCTGGTTGTCTGACTTTATAATTGACATCACTCACTTTCTCTATTATTTCATAGGGTCCATGCCAAGTCGCAAGGAACTTATTCTCCACAGTAGGGACCAGAACCAATACCCTGTCTCCCGGTTGGAACACTCTGACTCTAGCATTACGGTTATAGCTGTTTTTCTGAGCCTGCTGGACTTCCAGCATGTGTTCCCTGACAATAGGCATGATGGTGGCCATTCTATCCTGCATTTGAGCTATATGCTCAATTACACTCCTGTGAGGAGTAGTCTCCTGTTCCCAGGTCTCCTTAGCAATATCCAATATTCCCCTGGGATGTCTTCCATATAATAATTCAAAAGGAGAGAAGCCCGTGGAGGCCTGTGGAACTTCCCTAATGGAAAACAGTAGATATGGCAATAAAAAATCCCAATTTCTTCCATCTGCATCAATTACCTTGCGTAGCATACTCTTAAGGGTTTTGTTGAACCTCTCTACTAAACCATCAGTCTGTGGGTGATATACTGAGGTCTTAAGATGTTTAACCTGCAAGAGCCTGCACAACTCTTTTGTGACTCTGGACATGAACGGGGTCCCCTGGTCTGTCAGTATTTCTTTAGGGATACCCACCCTACTGAACATCAACATAAGTTCCTTAGCTATTAGCTTTGCAGAGGTATTACGCAAGGGAATGGCCTCAGGATAGCGAGTTGCATAGTCCAAGATGACTAATATATATTGGTGTCCCCTAGCGGACTTTACCAGTGGCCCCACTAAGTCCATAGCGATCCTTTCAAAAGGCACGTCAATTATGGGTAAGGGTACAAGTGGACTACGAAAAGTCTTGAAAGGAGCCCTGTACTGGCACTCAGGACATGAGGAGCAATAGTTTGTAATAGCAGCAAACACTCCAGGCCAGTAAAACCGTCTAAGGACTCTCTCTCTAGTTTTTCCGACTCCCAAGTGTCCCCCTAATATGTGGCTGTGAGCCAACTTTAGCACTATATTCTGGTAAGTCTGAGGAACCAACAGCTGCCTAATGATGTCTGAATCCTTTTTTTCTACACGGTAAATTAGGTCATTTTGTACTTCAAAATAGGGGAACGGCAGTGCTCCTCCTGGCTGATTAACAACCCCGTTTACAACTTTAATATCATTTCTAGCTGTCACTAAAGTGGGATCTTCCCACTGAGCGCTTTTAAAGTTACCTGGACTAATTCCAATATCAATTAAGTCCTTATCCTTGTCTGCATTATTAGTAGGCTCCTCACTAGTTTGAGCTGGGTTATCTCCTATTAATACTGGTTTAGGGCAGTATTTTTTCTTTTTTCTTATTTTTCCGTCACAGTGGTCAAAACCCAAGTCAATATCGGAAAAAGGGAACACATTATCCTCGACAGACTGACTCATTTCTGATAAATTTTGATCTGTCTTTTGTAAAGCTGCCCATAATTTTAGAAAATGAGGAAAGTCTCTACCGATCACTACCTCATGGGCTAATCTAGGTACTACACCCACTCGGTACTTTAAATTCCCATACTGGGTTCCAATATTTACTTCCGCAGTGGGGTATTCCTTTTTATCACCATGAACACAGATAATGCCTATTTTCTGTCCATGATCAGGTTTTACACAAGGTATTATAGACTCTGCTACCAACGTAACCATACTACCTGAATCAAGTAATGCTTTAGACATTTTTCCATTCACAGTTACACAGCATTTATGAGCGTTATTATCATAGTCATTGTTAACAATACCATAACAACTGAGCAAAAATGAACGTGTTCCCTCATTTTTGCCCATATTGCATTCCATAGGTTCATCCTTAAATGGACAGTCTTTGGCCATATGACCATCCTCTTTGCACTTGAGACATTTGACAGTACAGTCTGACCACCAATTAGTTCCGTTCCCAGGCCTATTAGACCTGGATGCCCCCCTTAAACCTTGAACAGTCTTACCCGGTCTTGCAGAATCTTGGGGCTTAGGATTGCGAGGGTTTGCCTGTGAAGTAGGACATAGCAGTTCTCCTGCAGCCGCATATCTTTCCACCAAGGCAATCAGTTGGTCAGCTGTATGGGGGTCACTTTGGCTGACCCAGCGACGCAGGGAAGCTGGTAAACCACGCAAAAACCGGTCCATTACTAAGGTTTCCACAATGTGGCTAGCTGAATGGATTTCAGGTTGTAACCATTTCCGTGCAAGGTGTATGAGGTCAAACATTTGGGAACGTGCGGCTTTGTCTGAAGAATATGACCATGAGTGGAACCTTTGGGCACGTACTGCAGAGGTTACACCCAGTCGTGCCAAGATTTCAGCTTTCAATTTGCTGTAGATACTTGCATCGGCTGGTTCTAG
Organism: Discoglossus pictus; assembly: GCA_027410445.1. Taxonomy (NCBI): domain Eukaryota; kingdom Metazoa; phylum Chordata; class Amphibia; order Anura; family Alytidae; genus Discoglossus; species Discoglossus pictus. The sequence continues at coordinate 157,353,917 of CM050165.1, forward strand.
GTCATAATATGCCTTCTGCGGCTCTCCACTTAGGAACGGTGCCAGTATGCTTGCCCACTCACCAGCCGGCCATCCGTCCCTCTCAGCAGTGCGCTCAAATGCCAGAAGGTACGCCTCAACATCATCTGATGCGGTCATTTTCTGAAGATAGTGGCTCGCCCGAATCACCTTTGGCCCCTGGTATCTTCCATCAGGGTCTCCATTCAGTTTTCCAGAGATCGCTTGGATTACCTGTTGTAGTCCCTGGGTGACTTTTTGCTGCTCCTCACGGGCTACTTTAAACATCTCCGCTTGTGTCACAACAAGCTGTTTCACCAAGGACTCAGTGCCCTCCATTTGTGTTTTGGCCAGGACTTTAGCACACTCTGCCTGGGCCAGCACCAGTTGCTGCAGGGCTGCACTGTTTTCTGCAGCTCTCCTGTTAGTCTCCTGTTGCACAGAGGAGGATTGGATCAGAGCCTTGATAACATCCTCCATGTTGAGCTTTAAATGACTTCTACCCTCAGGCTTACGTGGATGCCCGCATTCTCCACCATATGTGACAAACCACTTCTTTTACAGGTAGGATTGTCACCGATCTTGCAGTAACCACAGCCTTCTAGGGTATACAAAGTCCAGGACACCTTCAGCTCAGTTTTCCTTTTTTATTCAGTTTGAAAGCAGGTACTTTAAATAATAACAAAACAAACAAAATCCCTTGCTCTTACTTGAGCTCTTACTAGACAGTACTTGCTATCTGCAATTGGGTGGCTTTCCCACTTACCAATTTCCCAAACAAAAGCAATGTCTTTGCAATAAGCGCAGCCTCTCCTAGCTGTCTTTTCCTCTCCCCCTTGGAGCAGGCTGCTCTCTTCTTTTAAAGGCCTGTCTGCTAATTGAGTAGCTACAGGTGAGTGCCAATTAGCTAACTCTTAAAAACCAGATCCAAGCTGTGGTCTGTTATACAGCAACTAGTGCTGTTGGAGCATTGGCCCCCCCTGCTCTCCAAATACTCCGCCCCAGGGACCCATACCATGTTTTGCAGAGCATCAGCTATGCATATTGCAAACTGTAACATCTCTCCCTGGGGCATTTAACTGAGAAATCCTCTGGTTGCTGTCTAGCAAATCAGGTCTGATGTATCTCCCATCAACCACTATTCCACCTTTATGCTCACAATTCTTATAAATTCATTGTTTTTATTTTATAAGTGCAAACAAGTCCTTATTTCTCAGAATAAGGGAATAACAGTAAGCAATTATTTAGTCTAAACAAATATGTATTTCAGTAGCTCAACTGGGCCGATATCTGACCTATGAGCAGAGATAACAGGTGGTAGTCTTTTATGCGTATCTAGTGTGACGTACCAAGACATGCTGGATGTGTGTTAATTACATGTGTTATATCTTATTGGTGTACTAATATAAGTAATCTTTTATTGGCTGTTGGTGGGTTATACCATTTTTCTAAAAGGTGGGAATGGATTATCCCATTGTCTTTATGTAAACGATTATAAAAAGCTGTGTTTTGTTTATATTTGTGTCCAGTGAGCCAGTAGCAGGAGACAATTGTAACTGGCCTCTATGTTTTGGGTATTATGACTGGTTTTCGGAGTAGATTGTGGTGTGTGGGTATGATTTTTCCCAAACACTTTATACCTCTGCTAACCACTAAAAAAATATTAATAAGAAATGAGAGCTCAAGCAACTTATCTGCTTGTAACATTTTGATTCATAGGTAATAATGATTTAATAAAAATAAAAATAAAAATATTTTTCTATTATCAATGATGAGGAAGTTTATCATTCACTTTTAAGCATGCAGTGGGTGCTTATGAAAATTTATATCTGTATTTCTATATATCTATATCTGAAAATCTGTATTTTTTTATAGACATGTGATCAACCTTACAAAAGTAAAATTTGGTAACCTTATGGAATCTTTCCAAATAAAAAAGATCAAAAGGCAAAAGAAAAAAATATTTAAATCAACAAAAGTCTTCAAGATTTATATTGGTCCAGCAGGTGGGTGATAAAATTAATTCTTCTCATAGTTACATAGTAATTTAGGTTGAAAAAATACTTGTCCATCAAGTTCAACCTTTTTAGATCTCCTCTGATCTGCATTACGCGGATTTATTGTTAATTTATCCAGAGGAAGGCAAAAAGAAGAAGAAAAAAAAAACAGTGAAACTTTGCCAATTGTTTCAACAGGGAAAAAAATATAAAATTCTGGTGATCGGATTTATCCCTGGATCAATACTCCCTCTCTATTTATCCAGGATAGCCCTTAATGCCCTTTTTATTTAAAAATATATTGAATCCCTTTTTAAAGTTATCTATCGAATCCGCTGTTACCACCTCCTTTGGTAGAGAATTCCATAGATTAGCTACCCTTACTGTGAAGAACCCTTTTCTTTCTTTATGGTGAAATCATTTTACTTCTAATCTCAAAGGATTTCCCCTTGTCAGTTGAAAACCTCTTGGCACAAAAAGCTCCCTTGACAAAGCCTTGTATTGACCCTGGATATATTTATATAAGGTAATCATATCCCCTCTTAGAAACCTTTTTTCTAGAGTAAATAAGTTTAATTTAATTAGTCTTTCTTCATAACTTAGCCCCTTAATTCCCTTTATCAGCTTTGTTGCCCTTCTCTGTACTTTTTCCAGCTCTAAAATGTCCTTTTTATCTAGTGATGCCCAAAATTGTACTCCATATTCCAAATGAATGCATACTAGGGATTTGTATAGTTGGATAATTATATTTGCTTCCCTTGCTTCTATACCCTTCTTAATAAATGCTAATATTTTACTTGCCTTTGCAGATGCTGCTTGGCATTGAGCACTGTTACATAGGCGGTTGTCCACAAGTACTCTCAAATCCCTTTCAATATCTGAAACCCCTACATTTGCTCTTTTAAGATTATAGCTATTTTCCTTCCCAGATGCATAACTTTACATTTATTTGTATTAAATTTCATCAGCCACTTAGATGTCCATTCCTTTAATTTATGTAAATCCCTTTGGAGGGAAAGTACATAATTTTCTTATTTAATTACCTTGTGTCATCAGCAAAAATGGAGACACCAAACTCCAATCCCACTTCCAAGTCATTAATAAATATGTTAAAAAGGAAGGGACCTAATACTGAACCCTGAGGAACCGCACTTACCACATTAGCCCAATCGGAGTATGTTCCATTTACAACAACCCTTTGCTTCTCTCGATGGATAATAATAATAGGAAAAAAATGAAGAAGAATACTCTTCATTTAAAACTGTCCAGCATTTTCTTTAGTGCTATCTCCAAAGTAAATTAAAGTAGGGTAGGTGTAAGTTAAAGCAAATTAAAAGTTTTTTCTGCATGATGTTACCACTCATTTGCGTTGGCTTGTCTTCTTATACCTCCTGCCTCCATGATTATATGCATCAGCCCTCCGACTTTTACTCTCAAAGTTTTTCACAAAACCCTATTAGAATTTGTTTAGACATTTTACTATTGTTTTTATTTACTTTTTATTATTTTGCTGGTCTGCCTCTGGATAACGCTAAGCAGATAATCGTTATCTTCTTTCATCACTGCTTCAAGGTTTCACTGATGACGCACACACAAAGATTATCTGGGACCTTGCCTATTATTCCAGCACCAGCAGCAAATCTGCAACTGGCTGCTAGATGCCGCTGTTGAATTTTAAGCCTGGAGCACACTACAATTGTAAGCAATGGTGTCGCCTGGTGCTGGAAGAGTCCGATCAGCTTTCTATGTTGCTGCTGCATTCTTTATTGTATGTTTATTATGCTTTAACTGAGGAGATCATAAATGGGGGACCTGGGGGGGGATTAGAATGGGGGGATAGGAGATCAGGATGGTGGAGGTAGGAGGTCAGAATGGGGGACCTGGAGGGGTGGGAAAGTCAGAATGGGGGACCTCGGGGTAGGAGATGAGAAGGGAGGACCTGGTGGGGAGGAGGAGATCAGAATGGTGGGGGTAGGAGATCAGAATGGGGGACCTCGAGGGGGGGAGTCAGAATGGGGGACCTCGGGGTAGAAGATCAGAAGGGGGGACCTGGGGGGTAGGAGATCAGAATGGTGGACCTGGGCGGGGTAAGAATGGGAGATCTGGGGGGGGGAGCAGATCAGAAATGGGGGACCTGGGGATGGGATTAGAATGGGGGGATAGGAGATCAGAATGGTGGGGGTAGGAGGTCAGAATGGGGGACCTGGAGGGGGGGGAGTCAGAATGGGGGACTTCGGAGTAGGAGATCAGAAGGGAGGACCTGGGGGGGAGGAGGAGATCAGAATGGTGGGGGTAGGAGATCAGAATGAGGGACCTGGAGGGGGGGAGTCAGAATGGGGGACCTCGGGGTAGGAGATCAGAAGGGGTGACCTGGGGGGTAGGAGATCAGAATGGTGGACCTGGGCGGGGTAAGAATGGGAGATCTGGAGGGGAGGAGATCAGAATAGGGGACCTGGGGGGGTTTGGATATCAGAATCAGTCCTCATCTTCAACCCATGAAAATGGGTCTCTACTCTAAAAAAAAAAGGAGGTGGAGGTGTGGGTGTGCTACTTTCCTCTCACTGCACTTTTCATTGCAGTTTTCTTCTCCAATTCTCATCTTTTGAAGTTCAAACTATTTGTCTCTTCTCACCCATATGTCTGCAAATATCTGTGATCTATCGCTGTCCTCGACCACCCTCTAAATTTCTGGATCATTTTGCAACCTGGCTCCCTCGTTTTTTCTCCTCCAACTTACATTCAGTCGTTCTTAATGATTTTATAATTGACACTGACTCGCCCATCTCCCCTACAGCTGCAAAATACTTTCACTTACCTCTTCCATTGAACTCTCACATTGCATAGAATCCCAAACTCATGATGTACATCATGATGTACACTCCCTTTATCTTATTTTTACTAATCTCTACACATCCTCCAACCTTGTCATCAAACCACTACCTCTATCTGACCACCACCTCCTAAGCTGCAACCTCACCACACCTCCAACTTACTGCACTTTCTCACTCAGCCTCCAAAATCCCAGAAACCTGCAAGCACTCAACCCACAATACCTTTCTACTGTGCCCCCATAACCACAGGCATATGCCCTAACTCTGGTTAACAACCCTTGCACACTACACAAACATGCTACATACAGAGGTGATCTTGAACTGCTTAATGACTATGGAGGAAATCTTGCACTTCTGCCAACTTTCTTCATTGCAGACTTATTTTTCTCTGCTACTTCTCTGCCCTTAATCTTGCCAAACAGCATTACTTCTCATTGTTAAAATCAAATCTATCCTCAAACCCTCAACATTTGCTCGCCGCATGCAACATACTCCTCTGCCCACCAGCATCTCCTGCCCCTTGCTATCTCAAAACTGAAGACTTTGACATCCACTTTAAAAAAAATTGAAAACATCCAAATCGACTCTCCTACCAGCATGGCCCTTACACACCCTCCTCTCAACAAAATGACAACACCCAGCCTTTACTCTTCCCCAATGCCACTTCCATCATGGACTCCTTTGACTCTGTAACTGAGGAATGAGGTCTCTAGTCTACTATTATTCCTTCACAACTTATCGCTTTCCTCTTTACCACACTTATCCCTGCCTATATTCAACCTTTCCCTTAACATGAACAAGTTCCCATAATCTTTAAAACATGCCACTACGGCTTCTTCATTTAAATATTGCACTATTTCTCTTTTTACTCTGGCTCAATTTTTAACTTTTAGCACCAACTGCCTTTCTAGCATATTGCCATGGGGTTCTAATGAACCCTGCCCTCTCTTTCATTCCTCACAGATGCTCAATTACAAATCTTGTCATTTTCACCTAAAAACATCTCCAAAATATATCACAATCTTACACAAGACACAACTAAAATTCTAATCCACTCTTTTATCATATCATGCCTTGCATCACCCATTTCTCTCTACTCCAATCCATAATTAACGCATCTGTCAGACTCATATACCATACTTGATGTTCAGTGTCTGCAGCACCTCACTGTCCACTCCATTAGGTTCCCATATCCTCCAGATTAAAAATGAAAATTGTTATAGTTTAGTATACAATGAAGACCTGTGGAGATGCCCACTGTATACTGGTTAACAATAAGTGACATGGGGGTTTGATGTGGACCCATTGTGGTAGAGGGGGTTAACCTTAGGTGCCATGGAGGTGCTTATGGACCCCCATGGGGAGATTAAGTTCCATGGGATTCAGCTATGGACACATGTGGTGGTAGGAAGGGTGGAATGAGGGTTTATTGAGGGCCTCCATGGTAAAAGGGTAATGTTAGGTGACATGGGGGTACATGAAGACCCCATGGTTATTATTTAGTTTAGTATAGCCCCATCATATAGGGGTTAACATTAGGTGCCGTGGGGATCCATGGAGACTCCCATGGTATATTGGTTAACACTATGTGCCATGGGAATCCATGAAGAATCCCATAGTTAGAGTTTAAAATACCATGGTGGGTCATGGATGCCCTCATGGTTTATGGTTAACTTTAGGTGCCATGGTGGACCTCTTTGTTATAGTTTAATATACCATGGGAGTCAGAAGAGGGGTAATGTTTGGTGATATTGGGGTACATGTGGATTGTGCCGTGCACCAGGGCCCTCCTGCAAACATACAGTCCAAACATAGGCAGCAGAGGTGTATTTCTTTCTCACGTTTCTCTCAGGCTTTGTAACTATGGCCTCTATTTCCTAAGCACATCCCTCCTTTGGTCATCACCTTCAGGGACTTTCTGTTCCTCTTATCTGCAGGCTCTCTCTTCAAAGCTTCTGGCTTTGGTCCATTAGCTTTCAGTGTGGCCGCTGGCAGCAGCCCTGCACACTCCCACAACACTCCAGCTCTGTCAAACAAATCTCCACCTGGAGGCAGCAGCAGGCCTCAACTGCAGCCACACCCCTGACTTTTGAGCAGGTTTTTAACTGTCTCACTCCTGGGGAGAAGTCTTGAAGAGCTCTCTTCTGACCTCTGGTGGCACTTCACCACATATCCCCCACCCCAGCTCGACACCATGGGGTTGAGCATTCAACGCCATGAGGCCGTGTCTGCGATCCAACGCATCCTCTATACCATCTGTGATCTCTCTGCACTCTTCTCGTCACTGTGGCACCAGTGAGAACTTTATCTTATTCACCGGAGCTATTGATGTTCCAGCTTCATCATCCGTTGGTGCTCTCTTCTTTGTACCTCTAGGAGCATCTCCATAATTTGTCTCTACTATCATCTTAAACTCCTTCATAGGACTTCTATTTCCCAACTCACCCTCTTCATCGCTGCTTTCAAATTATTTTGTCTTTCCTTGGAACCGTGTTTTCTTTCTGTGTGAAGAGACATTTCCTTTTCCCTCTCTTCCTTTCCCTTCATATTTTCTGCTTTCTTTGCCGTTCCATCTGCTGTCATCACTTAAACTTTGCGGGTAGGACAATGGCCCACCCATCTCTCTGAGTGCCCTCCCCCAGGGACCCTTGAAAAGTACTTCTCGTACTTTCGGTATGAGAATGTGTTTTTCCATACAGTCCCTTCCCTGGGGGTACATCACAGACATAACAGGTTTCTGTGACCTTGTCTTCCACCGGAGGCATCTTTTCTTTTAGACCCTTCATCTCACTCTCCCAGCTGTGAATATATATATATATATATATATATATATATATATATATATATATTGTGACAGATTATCTGTCACTTTCAGGATCTGTGCCTTGTTTTTCAATAAAATGGAGGACGCAAGTGCCCTTTAAATGTTTAACCACACTGTACTGATTCTTTTGTCAGCATACAACATAAAACTGAAGGCAGAAACAAAACCCTAGCTTCTCATTGAAGCCCTGCATAACTAAACTATAGTTCCCTCACTGTCTTACATATAATTGCAAACATACAGTCCAAACATAGACAGCAGAGGTGTATTTCTTTCTCACCTCTCTCTCAGGCTCTGTAACTATGGCCTCTCTTTCCTAAGCACATCCCTCCTTCGGTCATCACCTTCAGGGACTTTCTGTTCCTCTTAACTGCAGACTCTCTCTTCAAAGCCTCTGGCTTTGGTCCATTAGCTTTCAATGCGGCCACTGGCAGCAGCCCTGCACACTTCCACAACACTCCAGCTCTGTAAAACAAATCTCCACCTGGAGGCAGCAGCAGGCCTCAATTGCAGCAGCACCCCTGCCTTTTGAGCAGGTTGTTAACTGTCTCACTCCTGGGGAGAAGTCTTGAAGAGCTTTCTTCTGACCTCTGGTGGCAATTCCTTACAATATATATATATATATATATATATATATATATATATATATATACATCAGACCACCCCACCCCCGCCTCTATAGAAGATGTCACTGGAAAATGGAGAGTGGGAAGGGGAGCAGCTATAGAAACAGTTCTTGTGTAGTTGCAGCAATGGGAAAGGGTCTTGTGGAGGTGTGCTGTTATGAGAAGGGGTTTTAGGGAGAGGAGTTGTTATGGAAAGAGTCTTGGGGAAGGTGGGACACTTTTTTTTTGCATCAGGGCCCTTCATTCCCTAGCTCCACCACTGATAGAGATTTTTAAAATAGTTCTGAAACAGGCACTCGTGGTTTACAATTTTAGGAACATTTTGAGCACTTGGACAGCATTTATCAAAGGTAAGATTTTGCTGTGATGCGAGGTAGTGAGTTACAAGTACACTTCACTCAGCTCAATTCTTATAAGAGCAATGCAATGAAGGCTTTAGTTCCCTGAGGTTGGAGGAGACTTTGAACACACAGGAAGTTTATATCTGCCTAGTAAGAAGGTGACATATTCAACTTCCAGTGCTCTCATTAGCTCTAAGAGAAAGCTTATTAGTTTAGAAAGACAACCTTGTTGAACAAAAGCTTCAACAAGCAGGTTTAGTAAACATAATGGAAATAGGCAGTAAAAATTAATTGCATTTAATAATAAAAAAAAATTAAAGGCGGTTGTCATGATTTAATTGTTTAAGGACTGCTATTGCCAGTTATTATGAATATGGCCTAGGAAGCATGACATTGTTGTATTGGGATTATGTATTATTGTGTGTGGTTATATGTTGCCTGTACATGGTTATTATGTATCTTAGTTATACTATATTATAAGAGGGAAATGTGTATAGAACATATGTGGAATTAGTAAAAATGCTTGGCATAGAGGTTAGCTGCAGATCATTGCACCATCACCCTTGATAAGCAGCAGCCAAGACAGATGCAGTCCTAAGCAAACACTTGAGATTAACACCAAGGCTGTTTCACTAGTCAAGAGCTTTTATATTAACCAAGGCTACAGGGCAGATGTGTGACATCAGACACATACACACATGTACACAAGGGTGTGATATTAGTATAAATTTGTTGTTTTGATCATTCAATAAAGGTTGAGAGATAGTTTTCACATATCCACAGTGTGAGACTATTTCTGTGTGTTGTATTCTGATTTGGGGAGTGGTCTTGCCATGGCCTACTAATAACCTGTATGCAGTATTCTCTGCCTGTACCTCTTCAGAAGCCATCTTTTGTGCCACAGAGAACAGGAACTACACAATTCTGCTGGGGTAGGTTTGCACTACAGTAGGTTCATATCAAGCCCCCTTGAAAAAGCAGATCTTAACAGTGGTTAATTTCTAACAGTATTTTGCACATTATCAAGATTTTGTTATTCAAAAGATCCTACAAAGAAGATTTCACTACAGTGGTGCTTCAAAAAATATTTCTAACACATGCTTAAAAATGGAACTAGAGTTTCACTTTTTTTCTCCTAAAGACCTTTCAAACATATGCATTTTCATAAAGTTACTAGTTTCCACTCTATATTTACTAAAATAGATCTTCAAACATGATTTAATTACCCTCTCTCTGACACTGACCTTTTTGTTGACCTCATTCTTAGTTTAATTAAAAGAAATGATTACCCTTCTATTACTACATTACATTAAAGTCGGTCATCTTAGGAGCTGATTAAGAGATGTGTGGTGCATGAATTTCCTTATGCTGTCATTTTTATCTTAATGAAAAAAGAAAAATGTACATACATGTAAGTGACTATTTTGAAATAAACAATTTTTCATATTTTGCTAATTATTTTCAGTGTGTTTGCTACTCTTTCTTTCTTAAACAGGTTATTTTTGAATTAATTTCCTCGCCCATTTTTTACTCTTTCTTTCTTAAAGGACACTTTAGCCAACCATTTAAAATAGCTTATTTAACACTTAAAATAGGCAACATGTTTTTAGAATGTAACAAAGGAATCACATATTATAATTGTCTAACTACGATTCGTCGTCACGCTGTGTTGCGTAGTGCTACCATTGTAGCACTTTGGCAATGAGCGCCGCAGGCGCTCATTGCAGGCGAGCCTCGGGTAGCGAGGCGAGCCGTGAAACCGTAGCACTTAGAAAAAAAATACGAGGTGAAAAAAATTACGAGATAAGCGGCGGAACAAAAACAGTAAACAAAAAACTAAATACACACTAAAAAATAAAACAAAGGTCACTTACAGCATGGGGATCCAGGCAGGACGTCTGGAAGTGAGTTGGAACTGCAATTTAGATCGACTTAGCCGAGTTACAAAGATCGAAAATCGGCTAATCGAGAAAAAAATGGCCGCCGGAAAAAATGAAAACGAAGCTATACTACTACGAACTGCGTAAAACACAGCCACAGACGTATGTGTTTGAAAAACAACAAGATAAAGGATGCGGATTAACCGCGCAATGAGTAAAAAGACAGTAGCGAGTACATTTTACGAAGCGATATTACCGATTTACGCATTAACACAGATTTCCCGCCTTTGTCTCGCGCCACATAGGATTTCCCGCCGAAAACAACGCATTTGGCTCGCGCAACTGCGGATTTCCCGCCTAAAACTATGCATTTGTCTCACGAACAAACCCTATATATAGGGCACATTTCACACATGACTCACACTTTCTCCTCAGGTGATGACAGTCTGACTGGATATTGTGCTTATTATTTATAATTATTAATTAATAAATTTGTACTTAATTAATAAATAAGAAATAAGAAATGTAATTAATATAAAAATAATATTGTGCTTACCTGTGTGAAATAATTGTTAATAACATTCAAAATGTACATTAATTAATTCATTAATTATTAATATCAAAATTAAGAATGTCAATAAAAAAAACATATTTATTAATTAATTATTAATGTACATTAATTTAACAATTATTTTGTTATATGTCGTGATTACCTGTGTGAAACTATTGTTAATAACATTCATAATGTACATTAATTAATTAGGAACACATTGATTCATTAATTATTAATGTACATTACTTTAAGAACTATTTTGGGATATGTCGTGATTACCTGTGGGTAAGAATTGTAAATAACATTCTTAATGTATCATTACTAATCATTAATATTAAAAAAGGTTAACATTTAAGAATGTGCATAAAAAATGGAACACGTTGATTAATTAATTATTAATGTATGTACATTATTTAAATAATTCAGTTCTTATATATTTTGTATACCACTCTAAAAAAAATAAAGGGAACATGCTTATGTGTTGATGTTATATTTAGTCAGACATTAATTTAAGATTAATACAGATTCATTAAATCTTATTTAAAGACTAACAGTAATATTGAGTGTATGTTTATAATCTATGCTTTCATATGTGTGTTCATGCTGATTTATTGATATATTTATTTCATGTTTTTAATCTATGCAAAAATAGGTATGTTAAGACTCATTGATTAATACAGATGAAGTAACATATTATACATTAATTTTACTATTTTGTATAATTGCAGTGAACTCTACGTGAATGACCAGAGATAGTGACATTTGCACAAATTGAACATCATAAGGATAATTTGGACAGGTATAGAATTTTAATTATATTACTACGGCAAAATATTAAAAAAGATGAGGTTTTTAATGTAGACAAATATATGTCTGTTGATGTTCATTTAATGATATTGATGAAGCAAAAGTTTAAAAATATTATCTATTTGATTTTACAGTTTATTCGGATCTGCAAGGGAATAAACAGACAGTGTGACGTTTGCAGCCTTTGAACAACATCAACATCATCTTCACAGGTATAAAATGTTATTTTGTAGTGACGCATAGAAAAAGGATATGTATTATATATTTGGTGAAAATTTACATTTATTGAAAATGGATAGTACTTATTGAGTCATTAATTTATGATATTTAGTTAAAACTTTAAAAAAGTTGAAAAGACAATACTAAGTAATAATAATATTTAAAGAAAAGAAGAAGCTTACAACACTTGCAAAAAAAAAAAAGGATGGTATGCTGTGAATCCAATCAAGAAGGAATGTCATTGAAGGATTAATAATATAAAGATGGATATGTGCAGCTATTTCCGATTTCAGATATGTCAATAAAATACTTTGAAAAATGGTTTCATTTCTTTCAGACTAAAGTGCAACAATTGAAAATGTTTTATTAGTTTATTCATCTAATTTAATCTAAAAGTACAAATCGGAAAAAAAATGTATATAAAACAAAGAACAAACAATAATTACATCTCTATTTAAAATTACAGATTAAAATGGCGGACAATGGAGAAGACAAAATTTAACGCAAAAGAAGATTGGCAAGGGAAAGGAAGCAAAGGGGGAGAAATGCTCAGACACCGGAAACTTCACAATGCTTGCGAGAAGAAGATCGACAGAGACTTTTAAATAAAAGAAAGATGAGTAAGAAAGCCGCAAGTGAGTGTGTTGGGGCTTCCAAGAAACGTAAAAGTAAACAAAAACATCTCTGTGAACCATTGTCCAATGACTCTATTTTGCAGAATGACTTAAATGTAGAAACACAAGAAAAAAATGTACATATAGAAAGTGGGTCTGATATTTATGTTGAAGAAATGCATGATAATGTGTTTACTACTGCAGTACAAGTAGATACTCATTATTGTGGGTTACTTAATGTGGTTTGTCAGTTTTGTGGGGCCTATCATTTTATAAAGGAAAGACCTACTGATGGAAATTTCATTAGTTGCTGTCAGTAAGGAAAGGTGAAACTTCCACTAAGACACCCATTTCCATATTATTTAGAATGTATTATGAGTGATCCAACATTTCCAAATTATAATAATTTCAAACAAAACATAAGGTCTTATAACAGTGCAATTTCATTTGCTTCAATGGGTGCAACATTAGCAGAAAATGTACCAGGACATGGTCCTTATTGTTTCTGAGTTCAAGGTCAAATATACCACCGAACTTCATATTTACACCCACAAGAAGGACAGCAAAGGAAATTTGCACAGTTATACGTCTTAGATACGATGGAAGCTGTGGAACAAAGAATTACACTTCCAGAAAATAGACAGTGTTTGCGCATAGTCTTTGAACAGCTTGAAAAAATTATGGAAAAAAACCCATATAGTTAAGCATACAAACAATTAGCACAGCTTGAAAAAGAACAACAGGAACATGCTCAAAGACATCAATTGCCTACACCAAGAGTCAATATGGTGTTAAAAAGAGATTGCAACACTGATCAAAGAAGATATAATTTACCTACTGTAAACAAGGTTGCCATGGTGTTTAAAAATGAAGATGTGAACCACCTTTTCAGCGGGATATTAGAATATATCCACACAATGAAGAACAACCATTTATCAACATTAATATGTTAAGCTGTAATTTAGATCCAATGACATATCCCATTTTCTTTCCAAATGGGGAACCAGGATAGGAACCAAAATTACAATTGGAAAGTTATCCCAATACTAAACTTCGTATTAGATCTAATATTTCCATGCTGGAATATAAAGTGGCACAAACTGCTATCCGTGATTGTTTTAATCCAATTTTACATGGAGTAAAACTCACTCAACAATGGATTATTGATTCATATTTACAAGTTGAAGCCAATAATCTAAATTCTATTAAATATCAACAAAATAAATTACGAGTAGAACAGTATTGTGGATTAATGGATTATGTGGCAGATTTAGCTTTCAACAGAGACATTCCAGTTGGAAGAGCAATTATTTTGCCATCCTCTTTCCAAGGATCTCCTCGCAATATGCGAGAAAGGTATAATGATGCCATGGCTATTGTTACAAAATTTGGAAAACCAGATTTATTTATTACATTCACGTGTAATCCACAATGGCCAAAGATCAAGGAAAATTTGAATCTGGGACAAACTACTTCTAACCGACCAGATTTAGGGGCAAGAGTATTTAAATTCAAACTTAATTCATTAATTCATGATATCACTAAAGCACACTTATTTGGACAATGTGTGGCTTTTGTTTACACCATTGAATTTCAAAAAAGGGGATTGCCACATGCTCACATACTTTTAATACTGCAGGAAAAAGACAAGTTGAACACTGCAGAGAGAGTGGATTCAGTAATTTGTGCACAATTGCCAGACCAAGAAAAATATAAAAAACTTTGGGAGATTGTTGCACATAGAATGATTCATGGCCCATGTGGAGAGATGAATCCGAATTCACCATGTATGGCAAATAAAAAATGTACTAAAGAATTTCCAAAACAATTTCAAATGCAAACTTATGCAAATTGTGATGGATATCCTTTGTATAAAAGAACACAAGGACAAACAGCTATTATCCGTGGCCAAAAGGTTGATAATAGATTTGTCGTTCCATACAATCCACATTTGCTCATTTAGTACAATGCACACATCAATGTGGAAGCTTGCACTTCGATTAAATCAATTAAGTATGTGTATAAATATATATACAAAGGATATGATGCAGCTACTGTTGTTGTACAAGGTGTTGGAAATGAAAATGAAAATCCAATTTTACATGATGAACTAACTAACAAATTATTTAGATGCTCGGTATGTGAGTGCTCCTGAAGCAATGTGGCGCCTTTTGAAATTTGAGATGCATGATCAGTCACATGCTATCTATCGTTTAGCTGTACATTTGCCTCAAAGTCAGTTGGTTTGCTTTACTCAAGGAAATGAAAGAACTGCATTATATCAAAGTGAAGACAGAGATACTACCCTTACTGCGTGGTTTAAATTAAACTGTCAGGATACGCAGGCCAGACAATTTTTATACATAGAGATACCATATCACTATGTATTTGTAAATGGTCTATGGCGACAACGAAGAAGAGATACACATAAAATCATACCACGCATTTATACCGTCAGTCCAAGGGACATTGAACGTTTCAGCTTAAGATTACTTCTGCTACATGTTCCCGGTGCACAGAGTTTTGAGCATTTACGTACAGTGAATGACATAGTTTATGATACATTCCTATTAGCTGCAAGACATCAAAATTTCATAGCTGATGATACAGAATGGGAGAGGTGTCTGGAAGAAGCAGCACTATGTCAAATGCCTAAGCAAATGAGACAACAATTTGCATTCATTTGTATATTTTGCAATGTACCTGATGCTTTCACTTTGTGGGAAACATTTAAATTAAACATGTCAGAAGATTTCTTGAAACGTTACAGAGAACCAATAGCTCTGTTAACAACATTGATGGAAATCCAAGAAATATTGTTGGCTCATGGATTAAATTGTGCAAGTTTTAATTTACCTGATCCAGGACTTATAGATGACATCAATATTGATGATTATGACACTGAGCTTAAAAAACAAAAAACCCAAGAAAAACTGGCAACTTAAAATACTTTACAGTTAGAAGCATTTAATGCCATCACAAATGCTACAGATGATGAAATGGTCAAAGACCGATATTTCTATCTAGACGGACCAGGTGGATCAGGAAAAACTTATCTGTACAATTGTTTGATGAGTTATATTCGATCACAGGGTCAGATAGCTATGCCATTTGCAACAACTGGAATTGCTGCACTTTTGTTAGATGGTGGTAGAACTGTGCATAGTGGATTTAAGCTGCCAGTTCCCATTTTGGAAACATCAGTGTCAGATATTCGACTCAATTCCATACAAGCAAAAAAATTCAAACTAACTAAATTAATTATCATAGATGAGGCAACAATGATGTCATGTCATGCACTGCAATGTATTGACAGATTCTTAAAAGAAGTAATGGATAATAAGTTGCCATTTGGTGGAAAGGTGATGCTGTTAGGAGGCGATTTTAGGCAAACATTACCTGTTGTGCCACACGGAAATAGAACAGAGATCATTGAAACATGTATCAAATATTTACACATCTCAAATTAGAATTAAATATGAGATCTGAAGGCCAAAATGAATTCAATGACTGGCTCATTAAAATCGGAGATGGAAAACATCCAGAAATACAGCATTTACCAAATGATACCATTGAAATTCCATCAGAAATGGTTTGCAATGAATCACTCATATCAGCCATATTTCTAAACACTCTTAATAATGAGGATTACACAGACATTGCAAACAAAGTAATATTAACATCAAAAAATATTGATGCCTTGAATGTAAATAACGAAATTTTAAAATACATCAATGCACCACAAAAGAATTATTACAGTGCAGATTCTATTCTGTCAGATAAATTTTAGTATCGAATTTATTAATTCGTTAACACCATCTGGAATGCCCCCACATATTTTACAATTGAAAAAATGCGCAATTGTTATGTTATTGCGAAATATGAATCCAAAAAAAGGACTTTGTAATGGGACCCAATTAATTGTGCATGAGTTAAAAGATCATTTTATACATGCAGAAATTATAACTGGTACCCATAAAGGTGAACAAGTTTTTATACCAAGAATTGATATGGCTCCAAGTGAGAGTGGTTTGCCCTTTGTCCTTCAACGGAGACAATTTCCAGTTATAATGGCATTTGCTATGACCATCAATAAATCCCAAGGACAAACTTTTAAGTCAGTTGGTATTTTTTTTAAAGGAACCAGTTTTTGCACATGGACAACTCTATGTGGCTTTTTCAAGGTGCACTAATCCAAAAGAAATTAAAGTGCATGTTGAAGAAAACGAAACTCAAGGTCATTTATTGGACAATGGATGTGTTTACACCAAAAACATTGTCTACTATGAGGTGTTGGAAAGATAGAGGACAATGGTTTCATTTTAATTCCAACATTTTATGGGACTCAATATGATTGCACAAAAAAAACATTTCACATAAAACATCCAAAGAATGGCCGAAAAAACGTAGAGAACAGTGGTTTGACTTCCATGACAAAATTTAAGTACTCTGGGACTCTTTAAATACGGTAACAGTATGTGATATGTGATATTTGCAGAATGGACAAACTGAAAAATAAAAATAAAAAAAAACAACAGTAAAATATCCTTAAACAGATTGGAATGGGTTCAAAGTTTTATATTTACATGATTGGCCCCACAAAACAATTAACTGACTTTTTCAGGTTTAGAACAGTTAAATGTTATTGTTTGATGTTAAAATTTCAGATGTTAAATATGTGTTTTTGGAATTTTGAAAAAAGTTTGGTAAATATATATGTGGTATAGTCAAATATGTATTGTTAGTATAAAGTTTAACTATTTAAAGAATAATTGGAAATGTATTATTTAAAGACAAAGTATTGATTCAGGGAGAAATCCGATCGCCAGTTAATGGGGTCAGGAAGGAATTAATTTTTTTCCCTCTTTGATACAATTGGACAAGTTTCAATAGAGAGTTTTTATTGTTTGCCTTCCTCTGGATTCAATACTAATTTAGTTTAACAAGAGTTTAACAAATATGTTACAAATTATAAAAAGCATGTTATTGTTAAAACAATTTACTTACTCTAAGTTAATATAGTCCGCAGTTACTCAGTGATAAATATGTATTGAAAAGTGTTAGTATTGTTAACAAAATGTTGAACGAATGTTTCATATACAAGTTGCATGTTACAAAGTTTAATGTTTGTGAAATATAAGTTGAAAGTTAAAAAAATAAAAAGTTAAAAAAAATAATGTGTTTTTATTTTTAGAAAAAAAAAAAAGGGACAAATGTAGGTGACTCATTTTGTGTTGCAAACAAATTTCACAACATTTAATTTGTATTGACCGTCATTTTTTGACGGGCAAGTCACTAGTCACATATAATAGTTGTCAAACTACGAGACGACGTCACGCTTTGCGAGCTCGCAAAGTGAGCTCTCTAGAACAGCATCCCTCGCGAAGCGAGGGATGCAGTTTTGGCCGCAAATGCGGACCCTAACGTAGCAGAAGGTGAAGCCTCCAAGGTTGAATGTGTTTGTCCGCAAATGCTGACCCTCGCGAAGCAAGGGTCCGCATTTGCGAAGGTGCAGGCTCAAAGGCGCCTTACAAGCGGTTACAAACACTCACACGCACGACTTACTTAAAAAAAAAAACATTACGCCTCACACGCGATTACCAACACCCACACGCACGACTTTCTTAGAAAAAAAAAACCATTACGACCTCGGAACCGACCTTAACGTCATAAACTCTCACGACGTAGAAAAAAAAACATTACGACTAAGGAAAAATACGACCTTAACGGCCGAACTGGGCTCAACGGAAAATAGTAAAAACACAATAAATACACACAAAAAACACATAAAAAACTTACCCACAGCAATGGGGGGGGGGGGGGGGGGTCCTCCATGACCTCTGCAAGTGAAGTTACAACTCCATTTAAGTCCAAATTAACAAATTTAGACACACGGAAATCCCCTAAGCGAGAGAAAAAATGTCCGCCGAAAAAAACGAAAACGTGGCTACAGAACCCTAAACACGCAAAACAGAGCCCAACACGCAGGACTTATACCAGGTAGTACAACAGAGTATTGCAAAATCATTCCGATGTGTGTAACACACATACAATATAGCCGCCATTTTAAGACAATCTACACAATAACGTATCTGAAATGGCGGATTTCCCGCCTAAAATAACGGCTTTGCCTTGCGCACAAAGCCTATATAGAGGGCACAATTGCCACAAATCTCACACTTTCTCCTCAGGTGATGACAGTCCGACTGGATGTTTTCGGCTGCCGGAAAATCCAAAGAGATTGTTAGCTCTTCAGGATATTGATTGCTGGATATTTTGTTATTGATAGGTGAAGTATATTAATTAATTTATTAGTAATTAATAAAAAAGAAAAAAAGCAAAGAAAAAAAATACATTACTGCATTTTGCAATATCTGTACTTTAGCACGGTATTAATCATTAACCATTTGAAATATGTTTATTTATTGATTAATTAATTTTTAATGGACATTAATTTTCTTAATTACTAATTATTATTAAAAAATAAAATTATATACATTACTGCATTTTGCAATACCTGTACTTTAGCACGGTATTAATCATTAACCATTTCAAATATGTTTATTCATTGATTAATTAATTCTTAATGGACATTCATTTTATTAATTAATTAATTACTAATTATAAAAAAAAAATATAACAAAAAAAAATGTCACTGGAATTTGATTTTGACATTGATGCTCAACTATTAATGTTCATTTATAATTTTATTCATCATTATGATTATTAATAATGTTAATTAATTAATAATTAGTCATAATAACACATTTAGTACAAGAAAAAAAAATGTGTAGTTGTTTTACATTTTGTGCTTGCTACTCAACTATTAATGTTCATTGATCATTCATACAAGAAATTTAAAGTAAAAAATTAATAAAAATATATCTCACTTTTGCAAAATTAGATATTACTGTTGTTGATGATTCTTTAAGCTCATTGTATTAAAGGTATAGGATCCTCAAACCGTTTACATATTTATATCACTTACATTTTACAGTGCATTGAATTCTATTTTGCAGCTATGCTAATTAAAACATAGCAAACATTAACAAGCCCTTTTTTCAATTTATTTTCTCACAGTTTGATTATCTGCCCACGTGACTACACAGAGGGCTGTTTGCAGCATTTGATCTGCAATTACATCACCTTCACAGGTATATCATTTTAAAATATTTATATTTAAAGTAAAAAAATCATAAAAATATATCTCTCTTTTGCACTGAATTTAAATATTACTGTTGTTGATTCTTTAAGCTCATTGTATTAAAGGTAAAGGATCCTGAAACCGTTTACATATTTATATCACTTACATTTTACAGTGCATTTACTTCTATTTTGCAGCTATGCTAATTAAAACATAGCAAACATTAACAAGCCCTTTTTTCAATTTATTTTCTCACAGTTTGATTATCTGCCCACGTGACTATACAGAGGGCTGTTTGCAGCATTTTATCTGCAATCACATCACATTCACAGGTATATAATTTTAAAATATATATATTTACTTTATTGCATGCATGTATGAAAAGGACAACAAGTACTTTAAGTAATATCAATGATTCATGCATTTATGAAAAAAAAAATAACATGATTTTTACTTCTTTTCACAGATTTGTGACATTGCCACCTGCCTCAAGTCTCCTCTGCAACAATTAACCTTACAGAATATTAAATTGACAGGTAAATGATTTTGTGATGACATTTGTTAACACAATATAATATGAACTATTGATTTGCGTTGAGTAATGTATTTCATACATTCATTCAATAAAAAAATTTATTATGATTTTTACATCTTTTTACAGATTTCTCACGTCTAAACTTGCTTCAAAACAGGAGCATTTTCAATTAGAGAACAGCTGATTTACAGGTATATCAGAAGGAAAAAAAAAATTATAATAAAGATTTTTTTGTGTATTCCTGTATTCATTCATTCATCATAATGTTACTGCTCATTGACAGGGATAGCACCTTACAAGCAGTTAAATATTTTATTTCATGTATTATATTAGGTCAATTGCTCTTTTGTGTAGCTCTTCTTTTGGAACATGATTTCTGTTTTTCCATTCATGATATAGACACACCTACAGAGAGACACCCAGAGACACAGACACCCAGAGACACAGAGACGCAGAGACACAGACACCCAGAGACACAGACACCCAGAGACACAGACACCCACCTGCACGCAGAGACACAGACACACAGACACACAGAGACAGAGACACCCACCTGCACGCAGAGACACAGACACGCAGAGACACAGAGACCCACCTGCACGCAGAGACACAGACACGCAGAGACACAGACACCCACCTGCACGCAGAGACACAGGCACGCAGAGACACAGACACCCACCTGCACACAGAGACAAAGGCACGCAGAGACACAGACATGCAGAGACACAGACACGCAGAGACACAGACACCAACCTGCAAACAACCCAAGAAATAGAATCCTGTACAGACACACTGACACCCACCTCCAAACAACCGGAGAAATAGAATCCCAGAAAGATACATACCCAGACATACAGGGAGAAACCCAGAGAGATACACAGACCCACAGACATACAAACACACACCAAGAGAGATACACAGAGATGCAAACACACACCCAGAGAGATACACAGACATACAAACACACACCCAGAGAGATACACAGACATACAAACACACACCCAGAAATATACACACCCAGACATACAGGGAGAAACCCAGAGAGACACAAACCCACAGATATCCAGATACACACCCACAGACACGCAGAGAGACAGACAGCCAGAGACACAGACACACACCCACAAACATAGAGACGCAGACAGCCATAGAGACGCAGACAGCCATAATTTTTAGAAATAAATGACAAGGTAAAAAATATGTGTAATAAAATTAAGGTCATTCTTAATAGTCTATTTACAATTATAGATTACAATGGCAGACAATGCAGAATATAAGAAAGAATATAAAAGAAGAATGGCAAGGGAAAGGAAGCAGAGATGGAGAGATGCACAGACCCCTGAGACTTCACAAAGAGAAGAAGATCGACAGAGACTTCTAAATAAAAGAAAAATGGCTAAAAAACAACAAAATGAGTATGCTGGAGTTTCAAAGAAAAGAAAAAGTAAACAAAAAAATGTCTGTAAAACTGTCTCAAATGAACCTATTTTGCCTGCTGATACCAATGTTGATAGAGATGACACCAATGTAGATGTACAAAGTTATAATGAAATTTATATTGATGAAGGTCATGATAGTCCTTTCTTTAGAGCACTAACTGTAGACACTCATGATTGTGGATTAATAAATGTGGTTTGTCAGTTTTGTGGGGCTTATCATTTTCAGAAAGAACGACCAACTGATGGAGAATTTATTAGTTGCCGCCAGAAAGGAAAGGTAAGACATCCAGAAAGACAGACATTCCCAGAATATTTAAAAAGTATCATGAGTGATCCTACATTTCCCAATTACACCAATTTTAAGAAAAATATTCGCTCTTATAACAGTGCAATTTCATTTGCTTCAATGGGTGCCACATTAACCGAAAATATACCAGGACATGGTCCTTATTCTTTTAAAGTCCAAGGACAAATATACCACCGGACTTCACATTTACACCCAGAAAAAGGAGAGCAAAGGAAATTTGCACAGTTATATATTCTCGATACAATGGAAGCTGTCGAACAACGAATGCTGCTTCCTGAAAATACACAATGCTTACCCATAGTCTTTGAACAGCTTGATAACATTATGGCGAACAACACTTATAGTCAAGCATACAAAAAATTAGCGGAGGTTGAAAAAGAACAACTGGCACATGCGCAAAGACATCAATTGCCAATGCCAAGATTTAATATGGTTGTCAAAAGAGATCGCCATACTGATCAAAGACGCTATAATTTACCAACAGCAAATGAGGTTGCCATGGTATTTAAAAATGATGATGGGGAACCACCATTTGAGCCGAATATTAGAATATATCCACGCAATCAAGAACAACCTTTTATAAACATCAATAATTTAAGCAGTAATTTGGATCCTATGACATATCCCATTTTCTTTCCAAATGGGGAGCCAGGTTGGCAACCAAAATTGCAGTTGCAAAGTTATCCAAATAGTAAACTTCGTATTAGAAACAATATCTCAATGCTGGAATATAAAGTGGCACAAACTGCGGTCCGTGATCATTATAATTCTATTTTATGTGGGGGTAAACTTACACAACAATGGATTATTGATTCTTATCTACAAGTCGAAGCAAATAATCTAAATGTTGTCAAATTCCAACAAAACAAGCTTCGAGTTGAACTATATTGTGGATTGATGGATTATGTCGCTGAATTGGCTGCAAACAGAGACATTCCTGCTGGACGAGCAATGATTTTGCCATCCTCTTTCCAAGGATCTCCTAGCAATATGTGAGAAAGATACAATGATGCCATGGCTATTGTCACTAAATTTGGCAAACCAGATTTATTTATTACATTTACAAGTAATCCACAATGGCCAGAGATCAAAGAAAATGGTATGCTTGGACAAACTACTTTTGACCGACCAGATTTGGTTGCGAGAGTATTCAAAATCAAACTTAATTCCTTAATTTATGATATCACTAAAGCAGACTTATTTGGAAAATGTGTGGCTTTTGTTTATACTATTGAATTTCAAAAAAGAGGCCTGCCACATGCACATATACTTTTAATCTTGCAAGAAAAAGATAAATTAAATACAGCAGATAGAGTGGATTTAGTGATTAGTGCTGAACTGCCACATCCAGAAAAGCATTCAAGACTTTATGAGATTGTAACTCATAGAATGATACATGGCCCATGTGGAGAGAGCAATCCAAACTCACCATGTATGGAAAATAAGAAATGCATAAAAGAGTTTCCAAAACAATTTCAAATGCAGACTTATGTTAATTGTGATGGATACCCTTTGTATAAAAGAAGAGAAGGACAAACAGCTATTATCCGTGGCCAAAAGGTCGATAATAGATATGTGGTTCCATACAATCCACATTTGCTGATGAAGTACAATGCACATATCAATGTGGAAGCTTGCACTTCCATCAAATCCATAAAATCTGTGTATAAGAATATATATGAAGGATATGATGCAGCAACTGTTGTTGTGCAAGGTGCAGACAATAAAAAAGACAACCCCATTTTACATGACAAACTTTCTAATTTAGATGCTCGCTGTGACGAAGTGCCCTTCGCCACTTTGTCTTGGAGAGGACTGTTTGCCAGCCTCCTGCCCTGCGACTATGGCCCTGGTACATATTGCCCTTCAAACACAGTATTTGGCCATACCAGAGTGTATGTCACTCATTCTGGCCCTTTACATACAGGGGGGTCATTCGGAACTTGCCCTGTGTGAACCATGATACCACAGATAGCTATGCCATGGAGCCCATTCATATAATGAAAGACTATGGGAAAGACTTTATCTACATGGCAATTGAACTGTGTGAAGATGATCTGAGCACTACTCGGTAGTTTTGTGCGCTCAGATCCCAGCTGTAACGGAACCATCACTGTTTTACCCTGTTTATGGTTATTTAATTTTTGGTTAAAATATGATCCTAGTAATATACTGTATGTATGTTGGTTTATGCTCTGCAGAATATTGGCCCCAGGCTAGTGCAGACCTTGGCAGGAGACATAATCCTGTTACAGATAAGGAAGTCTATTCATTCTCAAACATAAGAACAAAGACAGCTGATTTAATCATTGTCTGATTATATCAAGGAGCCTCAGGGAGGGGTGACCACACCTATTGTTCTCTTTATGTGTATTGTGTGGCCAACTATGGGGGATGTGGATTGCCATGCTGCCAGTAAGATACTTTTACTAACTTTTGAACCCCTGGTCTGATTCATGCCATTTTTTAATATGTTGTTCCCCTGGGTGAGAGCTATTGAACGGTGCTGGACTTAAAGGTGTACCCCCTGTTTTTGGGGTACATCCAGAATGTGGTTAAAATTGTGTCTGTTTTAATTGTGTTACCTGTTATCTGAGGAGAGGAGATGTGGGGGTTGAACCATGTATATAATTCGCTGTGATAATTATGTGGGTGTAGCCCTTCAGAGGGCACCATTGCATAAAAGGAGATCCCCTGTCATTAAAGTTATAGTACTACTTGACCCTTCAAAACGTAGTCTCATCTCGTTCTTGGAGGGGATCGCTATATCATACTGGGGATTGCTATGCTTTTGCATACTCCCTGGAGCTGTAACTACTGAACCCTTGTTCCTGATGTAATCTCCTTGAAGGAGAGGTCTTCCCACACGATCCTGGATGCTGGAGATTCATACAGGGTGGAAGGGAGACGGTGCGGCTTCAGTTAAGCTACGGCGATTGTGGAGTCTGTGGCTGTGGTGGTGTCCGGTGCGGTGCTTGTAGGCCTCGACGCAAACTAGGACTCGTCCATCAACGGAGGTACCCGGTCGGGGTGCCAGGAGATCCGTTACACTCGCTATGTAAGTGTTCCTACAGCAATGTGGCGTCTTCTGAAAATTGAGATGCATGATCGGTCACATGCTGTGTATTGATTAGCTGTCCATCTGCCACAAAGTCAATTTTTTTGCTTCACGGCCGGCAATGAAACAAATGCTTTAGCACAAAGTGAACATAGAGCAACAACACTTACTGCTTGGTTTCAATTAAATTGTCAGGACACTGAGGCCAGACAATTTTTATACATTGACATTCCAAATCACTATGTATTCGTAAATGGTGAATGGAGACAACGAAAAAAACCTAATTATAAAATTATCCCAAGAATATATACCGTTAGTCCACGAGACATTGAACGTTTCAGTTTAAGATTACTCCTTTTACATGTTCCCGGAGCACAAAGTTATGAACATTTACGCAGTCAATGACATCGTTTATGACACTTTCCAGTTAGCTGCAAGACATCAAAACGTTCTGGCAGATGATACAGAATGGGAGAGATGTCTCGAGGAAGCAGCAGTATGTCAAATGCCAAAGCAAATGAGAGAACAATATGCTTTTATTTGTATATTTTGCAATGTACCAGATGCCTTAACTTTGTGGGAAAAATTTAAATTACATATGTGTGAAGATTTCTTGCAACGTTATAATGAGACCATTGCACAATTTAAAGCATTAATAGAAATACAGGAAATCTTTCTTTGTCATGGATTAAATTGTGCCAACTTTAATCTGCCTGATCCAGGATTTATAGATGAAATGAACTTTAATGATTATGACACTGACATTGAATACCAAAAAACACAAGAAAAAAATTGGAACTTTAAATGTATTGCAATTAGAAGCATTTAATGCCATCACAAATGCAATAGAAGATGAAATGCTCAAAGAGCGTTATTTCTATCTGTATGGTCCGGGTGGATCAGGAAAAACTTACCTATATAATTTGTTGATGAGTTGCATTCGAGCACAGGGTCAAATAGCACTGCCATTTGCAACCACTGGAATTGCCGCACTTTTGTTAGAAGGTGGTAGAACTGTGCATAGTGGATTAAAACTGACAGTTCCCATTCTGGAAACATCAGTGTCAGATATTCGAATGAATTCATTACAAGCCAAAAAATTGCACAAGAGTAATTTAATTATAATAGATGAGGCAACTATGATGTCATGTCATGCCCTCCAATGTATTGATCGATTATTAAAAGAAGTTATGGCTAATGATTTGCCATTTGTTGGAAAGGTGATGTTGTTAGGAGGAGATTTCAGGCAAACATTACCTGTGGTGCCACATGAAAATCATACTGACATAGTCGAAATGTGTATTAAAAGAAGTAAGCTTTGGAAAATATTTACACATCTGAGATTAGAAGTAAATATGAGATCTGAAGGGCGAAATCAATTCAATGATTGGCTCATTAACATTGGAGAAGGAAAACAGCCAAAAATAACTAATTTACCTGGTGGTGCAGTGCAAATTCCACCAGAAATGATTTCAAAAGAACCACTAATTTCAACAATCTTCCTTAATACCATCAATAATGAGGATTACTCTGACATTGCAAGCAAAGTAATATTGACATTAAAAAATGACGATGCCTTAAATTTAAACAACGAAATATTAAAATTAATCAATGCTCCCCCAAAAAACTATTACAGTGCAGATTCTGTTCTGGCTGATGACAAAGAGAGTGAAGCAAACTTTAGTACGGAATTCATTCATTCTTTAACTCCCTCTGGAATGCCACCGAATGTTTTGCAACTTAAAAAAGGGGCAATTATCATGCTATTGAGAAATATGAATCCAAACAAAGGACTTTGTAATGGGACCAGATTAATTTTGAAGGAATTAAAGGATCATTTTAAACATGCAGAAATTATGAGTGGTACCCATAAAGGTGAACCAGTTTTTATACCGAGAACTGATTTGGCTCCAAGTGAGAGTGGTTTGCCTTTCGTCCTTCAAAGGAAACAATTTCCCATTATCATGGCATTTGCCATGACCATCAATAAATACCAAGGACAAACTTTTAAGTCTGTTGGTATTTTTTTGAAGGAACCTGGGTTTGCACATGGACAACTATATGTTGCATTTTCAAGATGCAATAATCCAGAGGAAATTAAAGTACATGTTGAAGAAAACACAAGCCAGGGTGATTTATTGGAAGATGGATGTGTTTTTACAAAAAACATTGTGTACTATGAGGTGCTGTAAATATACAGTACAGTGCTTTCATTTTGACGAAAAAAATTGATGTTACTCCAACTGATTTTAAAGTAGCAATATTTTAAGAAGAAACTTAATACAATGGCACAAAAACATAGAGAACAGTGGTTTTACTTCCTGGACAAAATTAGAGGTCTTTGGGTCTCTGTGAATAGAGGACCACTATTTCCAATAGGAAACTCGATGTGCCATTTCAACAAAGTACAACAAGAAGAACCACAAAGGTATGAAAAACAACACAAAACTATGGTTACACAGATTGGAAAGTCTTACAAGTTACATTTTCAGATGATTGGCCCCACAAAACAATTAGGTGCCATTTACTTTAATTGGAAGCTTATATTTAAATGTTTTAAAGTAGTATTTAACATGTTAACATTGTTTTTTAAAAGTTATGAAAAGTTATTTAAAGCTATATTGTATAACATTGTCTTTTCAAAGTTGTGGAAAGTTACTTCAAGCGATATTGAATATAGTCAAAAATTTATGTTAACACAAGTTTAAGCATTTGTTAATAGATTCAACTGTATAATTTTAAGATGTAGTATTGATTCAGGGAGCAATCCGATCACCAGTTAATGGGGTCAGGAAGGAATTTTTTTTTCCCCTCTTTGATACAATTGGCCAAGTTTCAATGGGGGGTTTTATTGTTTGCCTTCCTCTGGATTCAATGCTAATTTAATTTAACATGAGTTTAAAAAAAAAAGGTTACAAAGGATGTTAGTGTACAAAATACTTTGTTTTGGAAAATTTACATAGTTGTTTGTTATTTATAGATAAATATCAATTCAAAATGTTATTATTGTTGAAAATACAATTCGCATGTTAAAAAGTTTGTTATGGTTTACAATATTTATTCATGAAAAATTAAAAAATTGTTATATTGTTATTACATGTATGACAAATAAAACAATTCATATTTATAAAGATATATATATATATATAAAATTTTCTATTTATTGGTACTTAATAAAACAAAAGGTTAAGAAGGTCAGAGACCAATATTGTGTGGCAAACAGTTTTCCCAGCATTAAAAATTCTATTGACCGTCATTTTTTGATGGGCAAGTCGATAGTAATGTAATAATTTTTAGATGTAATTATTCTACTGTGTGAGCTACCATTTTAATTTCATGTGACCTAGTCCCTGAGGTAGGAGGAGACTTTGAATATACAGGAAGTTAAACTCAGCACTATGAGAAGGTGGTGGATACAGCTGCCAGTACATTAACTCTAACAAAATGCTCATAAGTTTACAAAGACATAACAGCTCGTGACAGAAGTTGTAAGAAGCAGGCAATAAAGGAAATGTAATCCTACAGTAAATAATAATTGCCTATGAATAAAAAAAAGTTTTAAAAAAAGTGGTAATTTTGCCCATTATTACATTTATCAAGACCGTATAAATAAAAATGAGACCACAGTGGTACTTTACTATAATTATATAGGATATAAATTTGTGGTAAACTTGCCAGGAAGATAAAATCTATTGAGCTGATAAAAGTTATGTATTTTTTTATATCATGACAACCAAGGATAAAAAAATGCATATATCACACATTATCATCACCTCCCTGAGGTAATGTGGCCCATTTTTTTGTATTAGGATTTCTGATTAAGACTGTCTGATTGTTATCACAGCTTTTAGACAGATGTGGATGTTTAAATGGTAAAGTGTGAAAACATAGATATGACAAGGACAATTGGGGAAAAAATGAAAAAAAGCACATTACAACTATAAATTGTTTATGACAGATGCCCATGATTTTTTATCAAATATGTAATTGTTCAGTCATTTGTATTTATATAACAGAAAATGCAGCTTTATGATATTACAACTTAAAAGGAGAGTGCAATTAAAAATGTACTATCCCGACGGAAAATAAAACAGAGCCTTGTGTATGTGTAACAGCATTGTAGCTACACAACTGGTTCACTGAAGTCTTACCTCTCAAATTTCTTTCAGTAAGACTGATTAAAACATTGGTTTCATATCTTTTGTTTTTCTTTAGTGTAGCTTTTCTTAAATTAATATAATTAATTCATGCGCTTTTAGATGGATGATACATTGCCCATTTAACCTCAATTGTGACAATAAGGTGTGTAATTCATTTTATTTGGCAACCACCCTGTCCTGTGTTTCTGCATGCTGAGTGTTAAAGAAAGGGCAAAGAGACAGAAGAAACCTGGAGGATCTTGACATGGAGATGTTTACTTTTTCAATATGTGATGTTCGATGTAGAGTAATATAAGGTAGATAATTAAAACATTTTGTTTTCTTGCATCCTGTTATTGTTATTATTATTTATTGTATTACTGAATATTGTATAAAACCATGTGTTTTACTTATAGAAAGAGAAAATCAACTGATAAACAGATTTATTTCTACCTTGTATACATATGAACCATTGAACTAAACCTGAATCATAGAGTCTTATCAATTCCCTTGGCCAACTAATGCAGAGTAAAATGTGGTCCATTCATTCATGGAAAGCTAAAGATCTGCCAATTGGATCTCTTCTTTCCTTGAATTATATAAAGGGCAGAGACATGTTTTTATTTTTAAATGTATACTAATAATACAAAATATCAAGATATGAGTGGAGATCATGGGGAATGAAAGTGCAGAGAAGGCATAAAATAAATGGTATGATGAAGAGTAAAACAGGTAGATAAAAGGGCATGAGAACAAATTAAAGTCACATCGGGGAATTAAAAGTAAGGCATAAGGCATCATAAAAGGAAAAAGGTTACATGTTGGTAAAAGATAAAAATTAAATTATAAGAATAGGGACCATTTTTAGTAAAAGTAGGCATAAGGACACAGTGGAAGGCAGGAAATCAAGAAGATAGTATAGGAGGTGGGAAAATTGAAATGTGGTTATTTGAGTGGACATTTTATGTCTTTACTGAACACTGTTATGAGGCTCAATTTAAGCTGTGCAGTGCATTTTATCTTGTGGTTGCATGGACCACTGTGGACTGATGACAAATAGATGTAAATGATGGCAAGTGACAGATTGAAGCATACATGTGGTGTACAAACATCACGATACTTAAATATATACTCATATAGACATAAACAATAAAATAATTCACATGTTCAAAATCTTACCAAAACAGGAACCTTTTATACCCATCCAGCAGAAAAAAAAAATCATTAAGAATGAATCAAACAAATGGATTACTATTAATCGTATAATGTGAGTTCAACCTAAAGTTTATTTTATTTTAAATATCTCTCTTAGGGAAGATTAACTACATAACAGTTATATAACTTGCCTTGTTTGCCAGTCAATTCTCCATGTTTGTGTAGAGTGGAAGCTGTCCTTGTAAAGTACCGTAGATCTTTGTCATTGAAACTGAGCTCTGTGAGCTAATTTAGGCAAAAGTTTAAGAGCCAGCCAATCAAACCACAGTTGAGTTCTAACAGAAAGGTCTTGTATCAATAAAAGGCATGTGCTAAAATTTGTGTTTCTGTATTTGAATCTCTGTAAGAGTCCTGATTACCAGATGACTTTAAATGCACTCTGATTCATGGGAGTGCACTTGCAATTGCAGTAAATATTTAAACATTTTAAGATTTAACTATTTATAGATAAGTTTATTAATTATTTTAAATTGTTGTTTTGTATGTATCTATTGTATTATCTTGCACTGCTCTACTTATAAAATGAAGCAGTAGTAGCTGCCAATGAGATCATACCTAAAATTTGCTATATACTGATGCAAATATAGGTCTAATACCAATATTGAGCTTTACTCTGTGAACCTATTTGTCTGGCCTTCTTGTTTTCAAAAATAAACTAAGCCTCTGACACTGAAATAATTAAAAATTAAAATTAAAACAATAATGTGCATGAATGCTCATAGTTAAAAATATGCAATTATTTGCAAATGAATTAAACTCATTATGAACTCTCTTTGCACATAGGAAAAACTTGTAATTTATAAAGTGATTATGATGCACATCAAAATCTGTTAGTGAAGTGCAGTTCTCCATAAACAAAATTTGCTGAATGGCACTTACTTTAGCCCAATCATGATTATGTTGTAAATATTATACAGGCAATTTTTAAGTTGTTTTAAAATCATGGTGTTAAAATGACTATCCTTCCCATCATATTAATTAAAACTGCCTTATTATAACTAAAACCTCCTCTTTAAAACTAGATCCAGACGCTAGTAAACATACTTGCCAGCAGGGGCATAGTCACTTTTATATGATTATATGAATAGAGGACGCAAAAAATAGCAAAAGGACACTTACTCATGTATTATCAGATTTGGCCACTAGAGGGCTATAGAGCAGTATGTCTTTCACCATAAAAGCTGTAAACCATAATTTATATACATACAGTGCCTTGCAAAAGTATTCACCCCCTTGACTTTTTACCTATTTTGTTACATTACAGCCTTAAGTTCAATGTTTTATTAATTGGAATTTTATGTGATGGATCAGAACACAATAGTCTAAGTTGGTGAAGTGAAATAAGAAAAATATATGCATAAAACATTTTTTTTAGAAATAGAAAACAGAAGATTGGCATGTGCGTATGTATTCACCCCCTTTGTTATGAAGCCCATAAAAAGCTCTGGGGCAACCAATTACCTTCAGAAGTCACATAATTAGTGAAATGATGTCCACCTGTGTGCAATCTAAGTGTCACATGATCTGTCATTATATATACACACCTTTTTTGAAAGGCCCCAGAGGCTGCAACACCTAACAAGACGTACCACTAACCAAACACTGCCATGAAGACCAAGAAACTCTCCAAATAAGTAAAGGGCAATGTTGTTGAAAAAATTACAAGTCAGGGTTAGGTTATAAAAAAATATCCAAATATTTGATGATCTCCAGGAGCACCATCAAATCTATCATAACCAAATGGAAAGAACATGGCACAACAGCAAACCTGCCAAGAGACGGCCACCCACCAAAACTCAAGGACCAGGAAAGGAGGGTATTAATCAGAGAGGCAGCACAGAGACCTATGATAACCCTGGAGGAGTATTTGAACATAGGACGACAATAAGCTGTACGCTCCATAGAGTTGGGCTTTATGGCAGAGTGACAAGAAGAAAGTCATTACTTTCAGCAAAAAACATCTTCAGTTGTGGGCATGTTCTGGAAATTAAATGATGCAAATCCTCAAACAATCCATGTTAGTTCCAGGTTGTGAGGCCACAAAACATGGAAAATGCCAAGGGGGGTGAATACTTTTGCAAGGCACTGTATAATATATCACATATACTAGTTGTCAAACTAGTTGTTGTCACACTTGCGAGCCCCGCGATGCAAGGCGATCCATTGAGCCGTTGAGGCATAGAAGCCTTCTATTGCGAAGCGAGCAGTTGAGGCATTGAAACACGCGGGACTTAGACTGAAATGAGCGCCGAAGGTGCTCCTGCGACCCTCACGAAGCAATGAGAGCTGTTGAGGCATTGAAACACGTGGGACTTTGGCAAAATGAGCGTTGAAGTCGCTCCTGCGAGCCTTGCAAAGTAAGGCAAGCAGTTGAGGCATTGAGACAAGCGGGACTTAGCAAAATGAGCGTTGAAGTCGATCCTGCGAGCCTCGCAAAGTGAGGCTAGCAGTTGAGGCATTGAAACACATGGGACTTAGCCTGCAAGCAGTTAAATGCCGGACTTACTTAGGCTGCAAGCAGTTGAGGAACACAGGACTTAAAAAAAAAAATTAAATAAAAACACACTCACACACAGCACAGGGGGAACGCCAGGACAAAAATCGTCTAAGCGAGAAAAAGAATGGCAGACGAAAAAAATGAAAATGAAGCTAAAGGAGGCCGAAGCGCGCAAGTCACCTCCAAGGAACGTACAAGTTAGCCAGGAACGTTGGAGATACAAAATATACCATTACAATGGACGGAAAATGCTTGCGAGCCAAGTAACATATAGAAAAAAGCCGCCTGTCACAAGCTACAATGATGATGGAGTATAGAGGATCCTAGTCCTCTTATCTCCTGTAGGTTTTAGACCTAAGATTTGGGTGACTCAGACCAATGGACCTTCTTTGCGGATGCAAGAGCAAATGTCCCAGCCTAAGGTAGTGTGCGCTGGGAACCCTGGAAGGAAGTCAGAATGATCTCCTCAACCAGCATATGTTCCTGGGTAAATAATACACCTGCACGCAAAGTCTTGATGAAAATTATGAACCACTTTATTTGGAAAACAACATCTTTTTAAACAGGCATACATAATTACCAAGAAGGGGCTACCTTTAGTCAGCCCCTAACTGCCTCTGGCCAATCAGGCAGGGTCCCTACGTGGGAACCATGAGACTCCTCCCCAGGTCCACCCACTAGGCGGGGCCAACTAATTCATTTGGGTTCTGAATCTCCAGGGGAAGCACCTTGGTTCTCCTGTGCCCATGCTATGAAGGCTGAGAAGCCTTCAGGCCATCCCATTGTTTCTGGGTGCCTGCCTGTCTGCTCTCCAGCTGTGAGCTTCCCATTGTTAGTTCTCTGCTGGACACTTAGCTAATGGGATTAACAGGCCTTTGGGAACAAAGGAGGTTTTGGCTGTATTCAATGGGCTTCCCCTCTACAATATAATAACATACATTCATATTTACAAATACAACACACAATGTTTCACACACATACAACCAACACATCCCACCAGCTCCTTCACATGACACCCATTACAATGAGCCTAAACATGGAAGGGATGGGAATATGCTAAGGAATAAACTTATAATAATTTATCCCCTAGACCACAACATAACAATATATCCATAACAAGTGGGCCCCAAATCTTTTCTTCCACAGCAGGAGCCATGCACTTTGTCCAAACCCAGTATGGCCACTGGCTGATTCATGACACCGCCATCTTACAACACTAACTTGCAACTAATAACATTACAATTCTAAAATGGCGCTTTACCTGCCTAAACAAACGGTTTGGCCTCGCTCAAGCAGCCTATTTACACTGCACACTTGGCACATTGCTGTCACTTTCTCCTCAGGTGATCAACAGTCCAACTGTACATTTTCTGCTGCAGGAAAATCCAAAGAGATTGTTAACTCTTCAGGATATTGATTGCTGCATATTAATTATAAATAGGTAAAGTATATTTATTTATTAATTAATTAATTAATTGTTATTAAACATTTTTTATAAAAAATAAAAATAGGCTAAATATCATATTTTACACTGCCCTTACTTTATGAATACATAAATGCTTTGCGCTTTCTAATACATTTAATCATTCATTCATTAATTATTAACATAAATTTAATAATTAGTAATTAGCAATTTAAAAAAAAATCCTTTCCACTGCACTTACATTTACATTTTACACTGCATTTATATATCTGTATTACTGCTCATTGGGTGACTGTGATAGGAGTCTCAAAGCAGTTAAAGATTTAAATTACTTTATTATGCTCTGACACCTGCAAAAAATGTCTAATTTACACTGCGCAAAAAAAAAAATGTTTTACACTGCACCAAAGGTGCTCAGCGCGGGGCTCGCAATGAGTTTCGAAGGTCCTCCGAGGAGCAAAAGCCTTACATTGAATGGCAAACAGCATTGCCATGGCTTTAAATTGTATTGCCTTCATTTTTGACGGGCAAGTCGCTAGTATCACATATAATAGTTGTCAAACTACGAAACGTCGTCATGCTTTGCGAGCTCGCAAAGCGAGATAGTTCGGGCTACAAATTCAGACCCTCGCAAAGCAAGGGGCCACATTTGCAGAGATGGAGGCTCTACGGCGCCTCACAAGCGGTTACAAACACCCACAGAAGCGGGACTTTGACAAAATACATCTAACACGCAATGACTAAATACAAACTTAAAAATATGAGCCGCTGGACTTAGAAAGAAAAAATGACGGACTTACACAAAAGAAATACGATCTTAACGGCCGAACCGTGCTCAGCTGAAAACATTAAAAAAACTATAAATACACACAAAAATTACATAAAAACCTTACCCACAGCAAGGGGGGGGCGGGGTACCCAGGACCTCTGCAAGTGAAGTTACACCTCAATTTAAGTCCAATTTAGACACACGAAAATCCCCTAAGCGAGAGAAAAAATGGCAGCCGGAAAAAACGAAAACGAGGCTACACAACCCTAAAGCCGCAAAACACCAACAAGCACATACAGCTTTTCAAAAAAGCCATACGAGGTACAAGATACACTTTTAGCAAAGACGCTAAATCATCCATATATGCATACCACACACACATTCGCCACCATTTTACAACACTAACTTACAGAATGCTGAAGTACACAGCTACACGGCTACCCCTCGCGCGCGCAGCCTATTTACACTACACACTGCACACATTGCTGTCACTTACACCTCAGCTCAACAACACTGCAAATCTACATTATATGCTGCAGGAACATCAAAACAGATTGCCAGCTCTTCAGCACAATGCTTCCTGCATATATTACTTACAAATAGGTCAAGTATATTAATTTATTAATTTATTAATTTATTACTTATTTAATTAGAATACAAAAATACATATACATTATCGCAATAAACTCAAAAGCCATTCACCACGCGCCTCACAACGAGCGCCAACGCTGCTCATAGCACACAAACTACACCAGGGGACAGCCTTGCAAAAAGCTCAAAAGCAAATCAGTGCAGACCTTACAATGACAGCTAAAGAGCCTATGATAAAAAAAATACAACCAAAGGCGCTCATCGCGTGGTTCTCAATGAGTGCCGAAGGATCTCAGACCACCAAAAAAAATTATGTCTGTGGCAAACAACATTACCTGCCTTATAATTTTACGGGCAAGTCGCTAATATATATATATATATATGTATAGTAAATAAATAGTACCTTTGTGTTCACATTTGAATGTCTAAAACAAGTTAAAAAAAAGCTGTTTCCAGTTCATAATGATAAGAAAAACAGTTATTACAATGCATTCTGGAAGTTGAGCAGGGACATGCAAATGTGCCTACAAATGCCTCGCTTTTCAATCCATAGCCCATTTTAAAAATGGCTTCCTTTAAGCTTATACCTGCTGTATTACACATCTTTTAGGCAAAGCCAAAGTTGGATTATACATAAGCTAGGAATCCTATCAACGTACAGCTGTTTCAAGCTTGATGGCTATCATCAGCTTGGAGCTGGATCCCAGCTTGTTTTCTGGACCTTTTGAGTAGGTAGGTTCACCTCAACAATCATTTAATATATGGTGGGCAAAAGAGCGATAGAAGCCCTCCACCGTATAGTAGTATAGTAAATAAATAGTACATCTGTCTTCACGTTTGAATGTCTAAAACAAGTTAAAAAAAATGTTTCCAGCTCTGAATTCAGAGAAAAACAGTTATTACACTGCATTCTGGGAAGCTGAGCTGGGACATGCAAATGTGCCCACAAATATATATACATCATATTGTACATGTAACATCATATTGTACATCTAGCACCATTCATCAATTTGTACACCTGGCTGTGCCTGTAGCCTGCTAAATACTCCCATTAAATTCAGTTGCTCAGAAAATTATTGTATTTTGTATTTACAGAATGAGAGAGCTAGACATGATTTGTATCTCTGCTCAGCAATAATTAATGTAATTAAATGTATTTACAAAAGATAGGTCAGTGCTATATTGCTGTAAATCATAAACACATCACAAAATGTAATTTTGTATGTGATGCACTCTTTGTGACATGCTTGGTACGCAATGGGATTTTCTGTAGCTGCCACAGTGACTAGCGTTTGCCAGTCAACATAATATTCATTTGTTGCAAATAGTTTTCTCAGTCTAGGCTCTGTTTACCTTAGACTTTGCTAACATACTAAACGTAAATCTCTAGTCAATCAATAACTATGCCTCTAAACCATTGTTTGACAATTAACAATGTACATTCCCAAGAGAAAATGTCCTATAAATCAGCCAAACTCAGAGTTAAGAAGAATTTGTTTTAACAGATACTATAGACATAAGTTGTGTATGGGTATGCAGTGAAAGTTTATGTAAATGCACTTAATATAAATACAAGTATGTTAAACACAACCTGTGCAATATTTTGTAATTCGATGTATTGTTATGAATGTTTTTGTACCGTAAGTATTTTTTCAGTACAACATTTGAAAAAACAATAGGTGTGGTGTAGGTTATGTACATTTTGTTGGGTTCACTTGAAAAAATTGTACTAAAGTTCACTATTTCCATAAACTGGGACATTGAAAATTCATATTTTATGCTACTCTAAGTGAGTTGTGCTGGCTGAATTTGCTAGTTATATTTAGCAGTGTATATTATGTTTAATGGCTGAATATAGGTAATACACTCTTATGCAACTACAAAATATACTGCTATCGCTGGGTTGAAGCATGTGATGCTAAATATCAGTATCACACATAATAAACACATAATAAAATCATGATTCTGCTTTAGTAAATTCAGTGTATTTGTGTTTTCACCACTCATAACACACTTAAAACACCTTGTTCACATTGGCTGGCGAGTAATTTTTTAAAATTTTTTAACTCTCTCTATGTCCCTATTTCAGTTATTCCGCTGTTGAAAAACCTTATTCCTTATTTAAAACAATTATATGTTGGTTATTGTTTTGTCTTTTATTATTTTCTGTGATGCAATGATGTTTAGCACAACATGCTTAAATCCAGAGTATGCAGTATATTTGTTAATGACGTTTTCAGTGTGAAAAAGGAGCCCAACCTTGTCACTTCTTCCGCCATTGGGAACAGGGTGTTGTAAGTGTGTTTTTGGAGGTGCGCTGTGAAAATAGAGGGCCTCATTAAATTCCATAAATTGTAGTTACTGAAACCCGTAAAGAAGCCCACAAAAGTTACTGCTATTAAATTAGCCACTTTTAGCTACCCGCAAAATATTATTCGCTGACAAAATATTGTCTCTCCCTATTTGCCTGTTCCTTATATCTCTCCATCCTTCGTTGTACGTGTGTGTGGTAAAACAAGAAGGTGTGTATTATATTATGGGTATGGGGGGGAGTGTAGGTGGGATATCGGGGGTGTAGATTTGCTGTGGCCTAACAGTATGTATAGCTATGTGTACATATTAATCTATATGTGTGAATTATTTAATATCAGTAATTATGTGTGTTGTAAATTAAGTGTTAATTTACCTTAGTGGTCAAAAAAGCACACAACTCACAAGACAGTTCATTCTCTCTCTCTCTCTCCCTCCAATGGTCAGAAATCCACCAACGCCTAGACCTGTAAGTTCACTTGCTCAGCTACAGCACAGTCAGGGACTTACGGTTTTATTGGCTTTTAAAGGCCTTTCCAGTGGTGTTCCATTGTGTTCTCTGCTTCCTATTGGTTTATTTGGCTGTGTCATGATTTACAATTAAGGATTTGTTTGACTTTTGTGTTCGGCTACTTGGATGTGTTACAGACGGAAGCAGGGCTTACGGGTTTGAGGCTTTGGGCATGTAGTTACGGGCTTAATCTCTCTGTAACTACTGAGACTTTAGTGAGGCCAGAGTTTCACTTAATTTATTAAAGCTGGAAAGTGATTTTGCCTACCTGTGATGCTGATAGTTAGCATCACATGTTTCAACCCAGCGATAGCATTATATTTTGTTACAGGTAAGTATAATACCTATATGCAGCCATTAACATATAATATACACTGCTAAAAATAACTAACAAATTCAGCCAGCACTACTCACTTAAAGTAGCATAAAATATGAATTATTATTGTGCTGGTTTATGGAAACATTGAACCTTATTACAAATTATTATTTATGATTATATATATATATATAGATATATATATATACAGTGCCTTCCAAAAAGTATTTACCCCCCTTGGCATTTTTCGTGTTTTGTTGCCTCACAACCTGGAATTAACATGGATTGTTTGAGGATTTGCATCATTTAATTTACAGAACATGCTTTGAAGACGTTTTTTTTTTATTATTTTTATTATTGTGAAGCAAAAAACAAATAGGACAAAATAACAGAAAAAGTCAATTCACCCCCCTAAAGTCAATACTTTGTAGAGCCACCTTTTGCAGCAATCACAGCTCCAAGTCAATTTGGATAAGTCTCTATGAGCTTGCCACATCTTACCACTGGGATTTTTGCCCATTCCTACTTACATAGTTACATAGTTACATAGTAATTAAGGTTGAAAAAAGACTTTCAGTCCATCAAGTTCAACCTGTTAAGATCTCCTCTGATCTGCAATATGCGGATTAGTTATTAATTAAATTATTGATTAAATAATTATTAATAGTATAGTATTGGAGAATGAATAAAGAGTTAGTCCATCAAGTTCAACCTTTTTAGATCGCTATTGATCTTTTTAATTTGGACTATTTATTATTATTGTTAATTGTTAATTATTGTTAATTGATCCAGAGGAAGGCAAACATAAAAAAAAACCCCATTGAAACTTTGCCAATTGTCTCATAAGGGGAAAAAAAAGCAAAATTCCTTCCTGACCCCAGAAACTGGCGATCAAATTTCTCCCTGGATCAATATTCCTTGCTAGTTATCTAGGATAGCCTTGAATGCCCTCTTTATTCAGAAATATATCTAACCCCTTTTTGAAGTTGTCTATCGAATTCGCTGTCACCACCTCCTTTGGTAGAGAATTCCACAGTTTAACCACCCTAACTGTGAAGAACCCTTTTCTTTGTTTAAGGTGAAATCTTTTTTCCTCTAACCTCAACGGATGTCCTCTTGTCAGTTGAAAATCTCTTGCTACAAAAAGTTCACTTGACAAAGCCTTATATTGACCCTGGATGTATTTAAATAACGTAATCATATCTCCTCTTAGACGCCTTTTTTCTAGCGAAAATAAGTTTAATTTTGCTAGTCTTTCTTCATAACTTAGCCCCTCCATTCCCCTTATTAGTTTTGTAGCCCTTCTCTGTACTTTTTCCAGCTCTAAAATGTCTTTTTTGTGAGGTGGTGCCCAAAATTGTACTCCATATTCCAAATGAGGGCGTACTAGAGATTTGTATAATGGCAGAATTATATCTTCTTCCCTGGCTTCTATACCCTTCCTAATACATGCTAATATTTTATTTGCCTTTGCAGCCGCTGCTTGGCTTTGAGCGCTGTTACCTAGGTGGTTGTCCACTAGTACTCCCAAATCCCTTTCAATATCTGATACCCCTAGATTTGCTCCATTAAGATTATAGATTGCTTGGCTATTGTTCCTTCCCAAATGCATAACCTTACATTTATTTGTATTAAATCTCATCTGCCATTTAGCCGCCCATTTCTCTAATTTATGCAAATCCTTTTGTAGGGAAAGTACATCATTATCTGATTTTATTACCTTGCACAACTTAGTGTCATCAGCAAAAATGGAGACACTACATTCGAGTCCTACTTCAATGTCATTAATAAATATGTTAAAAAGGAGAGGACCCAATACTGAGCCCTGAGGAACCCCACTTATCACATTATCACATTAGACCAATTAGACTTGCAAAACTGCTCCAGCTCCTTTAAGTTGGATGGTTTGCACTTGTGAACAGCACTCTTTGTCTGACCACAGATTTTCTATTGGATTGAGGTCTGGGCTTTGACTAGGCCATTCCAACACATTTACATGTTTTCCACTCATGTGTTGCTTTAGCAGTGTGTTTGGGGTCATTGTCCTGCTGGAAGGTGAACATCTGTCCTAGCCTCAAATCACACACAGAGTGGTACAGGTTTTGATCCAGAATATCCCTGTATTTAGCACCATCCATCTTACCCTCAACTGTGACCAGTTTCCCAGTCCCGGCTGCTGAAAAACATGATGGTGTTCTTTGGGTGATGGGTTGGGTTTGCTCCAGACATGGCGTTTTCGTTGATGGCCAAAAAGTTACATTTTAGTCCCATCAGACCAGAGCACCTTCCTCCATACATTTTGGGAGTCTCCCACATGCCTTGTCACAAACTTAAAATGTGCCACTTTGTTTTTTGCTGAAAGTAATGGCTTTCTTCTGGCCACTCTGCCATAAAGCCCAACTCTATGGATCATACGGCTTATTGTCGTCCTCTGTACAGATACTCCAGTCTCTGCTGTGGAACTCTGCAGGGTTACTTTAGGTCTCCAGGGTTACCTTAGGTCTCTGTGCTGCCTCTCTGATTAATGCCCTCTTTGTCCGGTCTGTGAGTTTTGGTGGGCGGACATCTCTTGGCAGGTTTGCTGTTGTGCCATGTTCTTATCATTTGGTTATCATAGATTTGAGGGTGCTCCTGGGGATCATCAAAGATTTGAATATTTATTCATAACCTAACCCTGACTTGTACTTCTCAACAACATTGTCCCTTACTTGTTTGGAGAATTCCTTGGTCTTCATGGCAGTGTTTGGTTAGTGGTGCCTCTTGCTTAGGTGTTGCAGCCTCTGGGGCCTTTAAATAAAGGTGTGTATATGTAATGACAGATCATGTGACACTTAGATTGCACACAGATGGGCATCATTTCACTATTTATGTGACTTCTGGATACCAGCTATAAAACTGGATGCTTGACCTCTGAAACAAACAAGTGCATTTCTGATTGTGATGTGAAAATGATTGGACACATTATACTACATTTTGCTGTATCACAACCCTAATTATAATAAATGAGCTTTAATAAATTGAGCAGAGCTTTGAGTTGTGATAAAAAGTGAGGTGACTCTTTATGCTTGGATTTAGTAATGTGCCTTCTGTATTATCTTGTCCTAATGGATATCTGATAATGAAGTATAGTTTTGTTCGCATCTTTCCAATAAAAAAAAAAAGAGTGTAGGAATTCATAAAATGAGTAAAAAGACTGTTGAGATTTAGCATTCTACAAAGAAGGACTCAAATGTGGAGAGAGTGCATAGCGTATTACAGGTCAAGAGGACTAAAGAAAATAAGTCTTTCATGATGAATTGTAAATGTTTGACTAACATAAGTATTAAAAAGTCTTAGATGTTAAGATGCCATATGCTTCATCAATAAACAATTTAGTTCTTTGTAGATTCATCCTTGCACTAACCACAAATAAAACGCTTCTATTTTAACATTTTTTTGTAAATATATTAAGAAACAATCCTTTAACTTTAGTGAAGGCTTGGGTTTTTTGCAGGAATATAGAGTAGATCTTTGTTAAATCAAGTGATACTGTACTCTTTGTAAACTTCAGTTGTACTAAATCCCATTTACATTTGAAGATTATTATTCTGTAATTACACTGCTATAACATTGTATAATTTAACTAAAGGATACTGTTGTCAAGAATTTTCTATATGGTCTTTTGAATAACACAATTTGATAATGGACTAAATGTTTTTTTAGAAAAGTGACCTTAAAGTTTATATGAAACTAGCGATTTGCCCGTCAAAATGACGGGGCAATAAAAAATTGTTAAAATGCTGTTTGTCACACAATGTGAGCGTACTGTGTGTTTAAACTATATAGGCCTCTATAGCACACTAATGAACCCATGTAATAACACTAGAAGTGCCATGAGGGTCACCCAGGACCCTCATGATACAAAGAGTAAGCACTACACCATTTTAACTCAGTCTCTTATGGGTGTCTATACAGACCCTCATAAGCCTCTATTTAACCCCATTAGTCCCATAAGGGTATCTAAAGACCCTCATTGGACAGTTAGAAGCCTAACATTACCCCATAAGTGCTATGAGGGTTCTCCAGGAATGTTACTAAGTACAAACACTACACTGCACTATGCCCTCCCAATAAACCATTAAATCTAAACTAACCCCCTGTACACTAACTTATTAACACCTACACTATCTACCTACCCACTAATAAACCCTTACCCCACTAATTACAGAAAATAATAAAACCTAAGTCACAGAAAAAAAAAATCTACATTACAGAAAATAAAAAATTCAATATTACAGAAAATAAAAAAACCTAGGTCACAAAAATAAAAAATCAACATTACAGAAAATAAAAAAACCTACATTACAACACCCCCACTACAGAAAATTAAAAAAATGACACACCTGGAAATACATACAAATTATATACATAACAATACAATACAAATCAAATCAAAAACAATATCCCCTCTCTAAAATACATTAAATCCTATCTAAAATAAATACATACCCCACTATCTAAAATAAATTAAATCCTTTCTAACATACATACATACCCCACTATCTTAAATACATGAAATCGTATCTAAAATACACACATACCACACTATCTAAAATACATTAAATCCTATCTAACATACATACATACCCACTATCTAAAGTACAATAAACCTTATCTAAAATACATACATACCCCCTATCTATCTAAAATACCCCCATCTAACATACAATAAATCCTATCTACATACATAAACCTTAAATCTAACCTAAAAT
Organism: Discoglossus pictus; assembly: GCA_027410445.1. Taxonomy (NCBI): domain Eukaryota; kingdom Metazoa; phylum Chordata; class Amphibia; order Anura; family Alytidae; genus Discoglossus; species Discoglossus pictus. The sequence goes on from CM050165.1 coordinate 157,397,611, forward strand.
AGAATAATTAAGACCACTTACCTTTGTAGATGTCCCTTCAGATCGGCCCACTAGGAACAAAAAACGAACAAAAACAAATTAGTACAGCACAGTACATACAATAAAGAAACATTCTAAATATTTTAAATATTGTACTCACATTTCCAGCATGTCCCTGTCCTTCTTGGTTTCTTCTCCGACGAGGTCCCTGTTAAAAATAAACATTAGATTACTACACATGAATACACACACACAAAATGTCCCTGTGCTCCTCCTCTTCTGCCCTGGCTGGGCCCTGGAAGAATCTGCACTCTAAAAAACCTCCCCGATGCTAATGAGCCCTGTAACGGAACCCATCACTGTTTTACCCTGTTTTATGATTATTATGGTTCAAATATGATCCTAATATATGTATGTTGGTTGATGCTCTGCAGAATATTGTCCCAAACATTTACAGCTACTTGGCATGGGAGATAATCTCGTTACAGCGACTCCGCATAAGATAAAGGAAGTCTATTGTATAGTATTTTCATTCTCAGATAAGAACAAAGAAGTGTAATTGAATCAATGTCTGATTGTATCAAAGTTGCCAGGGAGGTGTGACCCACCTATTGTTCTCTTTATGGGTATTGTGCAGCCAAATATGGGGGATGTGGATTGCCTGTGGGAAGAGATGGGTATAAATATTTCTGCAATAACAAAATAAAGTCAGTATTCATTTGACTCCCAAATTGTGTGTCGTCCAATATGGGAGGTCGGGGATGGTGAAACTGTAGTGCCTCGTGGGTATTTTATCGTATACCAGCGGAGATTTTGGATACGTGGTCCAGCTCCGTTACATTTGATGGCAGCGACGGGATTCAAACCTCACAGCAGACCGTTGTTCGGCAGTTACAGCCATTTGGGAAATTTGCTATTTCGTATGGAACCGAAAGGAAAGGGTATGTGAATAGACCCGAACGGATAGTGAATGGAGACAGTCTATACCAAGTTGAAACGGGCCACGCTAAAAGAGCTATTGGAAGCAAGGGGAATTATTGCCAGCAATAAAACCAAAGCTACCCTTATTGTTGAACTCATGGAGGGAGACCGGGCGGCTGCTGCAGCACCTCTTACGGACAGCACACAGAATGAGTTTGGAAGAGAACTCCAATGCAGACTGGCCCATTTCCCAGGTACGCCTCCCACAGAAACCTTGGAAAGGATTATGTCAGAGGTCCACGAATACATTATGGGAAAGCAGCGGGCAGACTGGAGGTCCAGAGAGGGGTCCCTAATCACACCACACATAGTACCGGGGAAGCCTAAACTCCCGTACCATGCTTTTAAAAACTATGTGGAGACCGAAGACATTGATGGCTACTTGCATGACTTTGAGAGATTATGCCAATTACATGAGATCAACGCCGCCGACCAGGTAACCCTGTTGGTGAGTAAGCTAGCGGGCCGGGCAGCAGAAGCCTACCGCACCATGCCAGACGAGGATAGCAGAGACTACCAGAAAGTAAAGCAGGCGATCCTGGACAGGTACGCAATTACCCCGGAGGCATACCGGCAGCGGTTCCGAGAAAGCCGAAAGACGGAGAAAGATACTCACATGGAGTGGGCGCACCGCTTAACTAGGGCGGGCAAAGGTTGGGTACAAGCCGCACAAGCAACCACAGTGGAGGACATGCTACAATTACTGCTACTGGAGCAATTCTTCCAGGGGTTAACCCCGGATTTACAAAACTGGCTGAGAGATCGGAAACCGCGCATCTTAACTGAAGCCGCCAGGTGGGCAGATGAGTACCAAGATGCCAGGAGGGCACAGCAGGCACAGGCACGGTCCATCTTGGGAGCTGCTAACCGACCGCCCACCATTAACCCCACCCCAGCACTGCGTCCGGGTGGTGGGAACTACCAAACCCCTCCACGGTACAACAATGCCCGATCTTTCATCAGGTGCCACACGTGTAACCAGCAGGGCCACATGCAAAGAGACTGTCCCAGAAACAGAAACCGCTCCACGTGGAATACTCCAACCAATTTCCCTGCAAACCGGGCAGCAGTACACTGCTACCAGAGTGAGCCTCGACAACCTTTCTTCGGGACCCAGTCTAATGAAGAATCTTTGGGCACCCTCCACGAGGTTAACCCAGTACAAGCAGCTGCAGACAACCGACAGGGACACCGCCAAGGGGTACACGTAGAGGGAAAACTCCTTCAGGGTCTGCGCGATTCTGGGGCCACCATAACCCTGGTTCGCAATCACCTAGCCCCCAAGCACCAGCTCACTGGAGAATATGTGGCAGTCCGGGTGGCAGGGGGGGCGATTTACAAAATTCCCACTGCTAAAGTACATTTGGATTGGGGAGCGGGGTCAGGGAATGTGGAAGTGGGCCTCATGCAGGACTTACCAGCTGATGTCATCCTGGGTAACGACTTGGGGGAGCTGACCTCCGCTTTTGTTTCTCAGCACCCCACGCAGGAAGCGCTACCCGTGGTAACACGGCAGCAGGCCCGCACCACCGCATCTTCTGAACACTCTGAGGCTCCGGTAAGTAATAGTACTGACCCACCTTTCATCCCCTGGGCTCCCCCCTTAGAGTTTGGTACTGAAGTAGTCACTGACCCGTCCCTGCAGGTATACCGGGATAGGGTTACACAGAATCAGGCAGGGTTGGAGGGGGAAAGATACGCTTGGGAGAAAGGATTATTGTATAGATATGCTGAGAAGGTAGTAGCAGGATCTGTACCCGTGACCCTCACACAATTAGTCGTGCCCCGAAAGTACAGGCAAGAATTACTACGTATTGCCCATGACATCCCTTTATCAGGACATCTAGGCGTCAGTAGGACGAAGCATCGTTTGACCCAAAACTTCTTTTGGCCAGGGGTCTCCAAAGATATTCGGCAGTATTGCCAAACTTGTGACACATGCCAGAGAGTAGGGAAGAGAGGGGACCGGTACAAGGCAAAAATGCACTCCCTACCCATAATAGATGAGCCCTTCAGCAGAGTGGCAGTAGATATAATCGGACCCCTAGCAAAACCCAGCCCGTCAGGGAAGAAGTATATACTAACCGTAGTAGACTATGCCACCCGGTACCCAGAGGCCGTAGCCCTAACTAATATCCATGCGGAGACTATAGTAGATGCCCTAATCAGGATATTCTCTAGAATGGGGTTCCCCAAAGAGATTATCTCAGATCGGGGTACCCAATTCACGGCCGAAGTCACTCATCAGTTATGGAGAACATGTGGGGTGAAACCTATTGTAAACTCAGCGTATCACCCCCAGTCCAATGGGCTCTGTGAACGGTTCAACGGAACATTAAAGCAAATGCTCCGTACCTTCATGGATACCCAGAAGAACTGGGAAAGGTTTCTTCCCCATCTGCTCTTCGCGTACCGAGAGGTACCCCAGGAGTCCACGGGGTTCTCGCCATTCGAATTACTATTCGGAAGGAGAGTGCGGGGTCCCTTAGACCTCATTAGGGAACACTGGGAGGGAACGGTCACCAGTAACGGTACCCCTATCGTCCCATATGTACTAGAGTTCAGGGAACGCTTGGAGACCCTAATCCAGACGGTACGGTCTAATCTCCAGGCGGCTCAGCAACGACAGCGCAGATGGTACGATAAGGGAGCCAGAGACCGCAGTTTTCAAATAGGACAAAAGGTGTTAATCTTGAAGCCAGTTCAAAATGACAAACTGCAGGCCTCCTGGCAAGGCCCTTATAAGGTGGTGGAACAGGTATGTGACACCACCTATATAATTGCCCCATGTACAGGAGCAGGCGGTAGACGCATGCTCCACGTTAACATGCTGAAACCCTATCACGAGCGGACCGAAGAAGTAACTGCCATATGTGCCTCGGCCGCTGAGGACCCGGATAATCTACCCCTACCAGACCTATTAGCCCAAGGGGGGGCCAACACAGAATTAGGGGAAGTACAGCTAGGAGACAGGCTGAGCACTAGAGAGCGAGCTCAAATATTAGAGCTTATCCGGGAAAAAGGGGATACATTCTCCAACCAGCCCGGGTATACCCCGCTGGCTACCCACAGGGTAGAGACCCCAGGGCAACACCCTCTTCGACAAACCCCCTACCGCATACCAGAATCCGTAAAAGATCATATGCGGAAGGAGATTGACGAAATGTTACAACTAGGAGTGATAGAACACTCAGATAGCCCATGGGCCTCTCCGGTAGTGCTGGTACCGAAGCGGGACGGAACCACCCGCTTCTGCGTCGACTACCGGAAACTTAAGGATAAAACCATTTCAGATGCCTATCCCATGCCCCGAATCGATGAGCTATTAGATAAAATGGCCAGGGGCCAGTACCTCACCACAATAGACTTGTGCAAAGGGTACTGGCAGATCCCACTAGCCGAGGATGCCATCCCAAAGTCCGCATTCGTCACCCCGTTTGGGCTATACCAATTCAAGGTGATGCCATTCGGGATGAAGAATGCGCCGGCTACGTTTCAGCGGATGGTGGACCGGTTACTGGACGGATCCCAGGAGTATGCTTGCGCCTATTTAGATGACATAGCAATATTTAGCAACTCCTGGGACGAGCACTTGACCCATATAGGAGCCATCCTCGACCGCATCAGGGAGGCAGGTCTCACGTTAAAACCCAGCAAGTGCCACGTAGGGATGGCCGAAGTGCAGTACTTAGGCCACAGGGTGGGCAGTGGGCAGCAAAAGCCAGAACCCGCTAAGATAGAGGCCGTAGCTAAGTGGCCAACCCCTCGCACGAAAACTCAGGTTTTAGCTTTTCTAGGAACCGCCGGGTATTACCGTAAATTTGTACCTAATTATAGTGCCCTAGCCAAGCCCCTTACTGACCTCACCAAAAAGAACTTACCCAAAGTAGTGACCTGGAGCCCAGAGTGTGAGAAGGCATTCCAAGAACTGAAATCTGCCCTAATTCATGCTCCTGTACTGGCCGCTCCCGATCCAACTAAACGCTTTCTCGTTCATACAGATGCTTCTATGTTTGGATTGGGAGCAGTGCTGAGCCAAGTTGGGGCCGATGGCGGCGAGCATCCCGTCGCTTACTTAAGTCGGAAACTACAACCCAGGGAAGTAAGCTATGCCGCCATCGAAAAGGAATGCCTGGCGGTGGTGTGGGCCCTCAAGAAACTACAGCCCTACTTATATGGCCAACAATTTGCCTTGCTCACAGATCACAACCCGTTGGTGTGGCTAAACCGGGTGTCAGGGGACAACGCTAGACTACTGAGATGGAGTTTGGCACTACAACCATTTGATTTCACCATCCAGTATCGCCCAGGGAAACAAAATGGTAACGCCGACGGGTTGTCCAGACAGACAGAACTCGAGAAATGATCTGTGAGCACTCCTCCGGACATCCCCAAGCAGATCCGTTGGGATCAGACCGTGTATGCCGGCTTATGGTCACGGGGGAGGTGTGTAACGGAACCCATCACTGTTTTACCCTGTTTTATGATTATTATGGTTCAAATATGATCCTAATATATGTATGTTGGTTGATGCTCTGCAGAATATTGTCCCAAACATTTACAGCTACTTGGCATGGGAGATAATCTCGTTACAGCGACTCCGCATAAGATAAAGGAAGTCTATTGTATAGTATTTTCATTCTCAGATAAGAACAAAGAAGTGTAATTGAATCAATGTCTGATTGTATCAAAGTTGCCAGGGAGGTGTGACCCACCTATTGTTCTCTTTATGGGTATTGTGCAGCCAAATATGGGGGATGTGGATTGCCTGTGGGAAGAGATGGGTATAAATATTTCTGCAATAACAAAATAAAGTCAGTATTCATTTGACTCCCAAATTGTGTGTCGTCCAATATGGGAGGTCGGGGATGGTGAAACTGTAGTGCCTCGTGGGTATTTTATCGTATACCAGCGGAGATTTTGGATACGTGGTCCAGCTCCGTTACAAGCCCCCTTGAGCCTTTTCCGGGAAAAAATTGGCAATGGCACCTTCTGATTAGCTGAAAATGCTGTCAATTGAATTTCAGCTAATTAGAAAGTGCCAAGGTGTGAGCCAATCAGAATGGGATACACCCCCATATCCCATTCTGATTGGCTAATGCACCTGTCAACCTCCACGGGGTGATTGGCTAGAGCCATCTGTGCATACTGATTGGCTGCAGTGACAACAGCCAATCATAAGTCGCAATTCACTTCAGCTAATTACAATGGGATATACCCACAGGTGGTGATTGGCTTAAGGCATCTGCGCCTTCTGATTGGCTGTTGTCACTGTCAATCAGTTATTTAATGTTAGGGTTGTAACTGTCCTATGAGTGTCTTTATATACCCTTATGGGACTGGTGGGGTTAAATAGAGGCTTATGAGCATCTGTATAGACCCCCATAGATTGCCATGTTAAATAGGCATTAATGGGGTTAAATAGGCCCAGATAGGGTTCAATAGGCCCAGTTAGGGTTAAATGTGTACTGCTAGGATTAAATAAGCCCAGGGTTGGGTTAATGGGGTATAGTTAGGATTAATAGTGTAGTGCTTACACTTTGTGTCATGAGGGTCCTGGATGACCCTCATGGCACTTATAGTGTTATTACATGGGTTAATTAGTGTCCTATACGGGTCTTTAAAGACCCCTATTGGACTGATAGAGTTAATTATTGGCTTATGTGTTTCGGTATTGACCACTATTAGACTGATAGAGTTAATTATTGGCTTATGGGGGTCTGTATTGACCCCCATGAGTGACAGGATTAATGTAGAGCTTATGGGGGTCTGTATTAACCCTTATGAGTGACAGTGTTAATTAATGGATTATGGGGGTCTTTATTGGCCCCCATGAGTGTCAGGGTTAATTAAGGGATTATGGGGGTCTTCTTTGACCCCCATGAGTGACAGGGTTAATTAAGGGCTTATGGGGGTCTGTATTGACCCCCATGATTGACACGGTTAATTAAGGGATTATGGGGGGTCTGTATAGAGCCCCATGAGTGATAGGGTTATTTTTTTTTATTGTGAGTCCTTTAAGGACCTTTACAGTGAGGCACCGTAGGACGGTTTTGTGAGGTAGTTTTGTTACAAAGTGAGGTGCCGTAGAGTCTCCACCTCCGCAAATGCGGCCCCTCGCTTCGCGAGACTCCGCATTTGTTCTTACGAGCTCAATTTGCGAGCTTGCAAAGCGTCACGACGTCTCACTGTTTGACAACTATTATATGTGATTATTTTCTTCACTGTGCCTGCTTCTTTGCATGTTCTGTCTGATAGGTTATGTTTTTGTAAACCAATATGCATTTTTATTATTTTTAATGAATCCAGAGACTGTTGTTACTACCACATTCCTGGTGGGCAAATACAAACTTCCTGTGAATTCTCCTGCTACCTCAGGAAGCATAAAAAGTACACATAACTTAAGGGTCAATACATTAAAGCAGTATATCACAATGAGCAAGCAGTTATGCTTTATACAATACAAACTACTGCTCTTATTTTCCCGATTTTCTTAACAGCATGCAGTTTTAAATGCTGTTTAAATATATTTTTCCACTAAAATAAGAGGTAATAAGATTTCACCTTAAAGAAAGAAAATGGTTCTTCACAATAGTTAATCTGTGGAATTCTCTACCAGAGGAGGTGGTGACAACGGATTCGATAGATAACTTTAAAAGGGATTGTATATATTCTTAAATAAAAAAGGGCATTAAGGGTTATCTTCAGGAAGGAATATTATATTTTTTCCCTTTTTTTTTTTTTTTTTTTTTCAAAAAGGGAAAAAAATATAATATTCCTTCCTGGCCCCAGATACTGGAGATTGGACTCCTCCCTGGATCAATACTCCCTCTATAGATATGTAACTATCTGTAGAGGGGATATTGATCCAGGGAGGAATCTAATCTCCAGTATCTGGGGTCAGGAAGGAATATTATATTTTTTTCCCTTTTTGAAACAATTGGCAAAGTTTCACTGTTTTTTTTTTATGTTTGCCTTCCTATGGATCAATTATCAATTAACAATTAATTTGCATATTGCAGATCAGAGGAGATCTAAAAAGGTTGAACTTGATGGACTAAAATTATTTTTAAAACCTCAATTACTATGTAAGTATGTAAAATTAGCACTGTTATACATTTACATATATTTTGCCTTTTTATGGATTTCAGATTCCTTAATTCCCTCAATTACTAATAATGGCTTTCAAGTAGTTTAAACATTTTTATTATATTTTAATTAATTATTTTTCATGCATTTAAAAGAGCATGCCTTAGACATTACCAAAGTTGTTTTTATACATGAAAAAAGATTTAGTAAAACCTGTCTAAACTTCATTGAAACTAACAGGAAGTGACATAGAAAATGTATATCTATAGATTTCATTGGCAAACAAATATGACTTATACATCTATATTACTGTACTATCACTTGCTGACAGGAGCAAGATCTCCAGATCAGTTAAACATCTAAGCCCATTTTTTTCTGCTTTGAGAGCCCCATTTGAAAAAAGAAAACACAAAGTGGTACATTCATGAATAAAAAATGCTTTTAAATTAAGTTTTAAAGGAAAGATGTGCTGCTGGAACCCGGAGGAAACCATGATACTTATTGTTAAATGTATGTGTGAGAGGGGTGTTTAGATTTCTTGAGGGCTGTGGTTGAACCTATTCATGAAACCTGTCTGTTTCTGTGTCTGTGAGGGTGAAGGGGTGTGGTGTCAATTTAAATATTTTCTAGTTATCTAACAAATGTTCTTGACTACTCCGTGCTCCCACCTTCTCCACCCCTCCCTCTACTGACAGCTAAAACACACCCGCTCGATCCAGCTCTTAGGATTTGATGTAACAAACACAAATGAATACCTTTGCACATCAAAAAATCATAGTTTGACAAAAATACGTACTTTTTACTCACATATAATAGTTGACAAACTACGAAACGACGTCCCGCTTTGCGAGCTCATGAAGCGAGCCCCCAAGAACTGCATCCTTTGCAAAGCGAGGTCCGCAGTTCGGGACGCAAATGGGGCCCCTCGCAAAGCGAGGGGCCAAATTTGCGGAAGGTGGAGGCTCCAACGTCAGCTACAATGTGCAGAAGGCTCATTGCAGGCCACAAATGTGGACCCTCGTGAAGCGAGGGGCCGCATTTGCGGTGGTGGAGGCTCTACGGCGCTTTACAAGCAGTTACAAACACCCACAGAAGCGTGTTTTAAAAAAAAAAAATCTAACACGAAATGACTAAATACGGACTCGCAAAAGTAGGACCATAACTGCCGAACCGAGCACAGCAGAAAACATAAAAAAAACTATAAATACACACAAAAAACAAATACAAACCTTACCCACAGCAAGGGGGGACACCCAGGACATCTGGAAGTGAAGATACACCTCAATTTCAGTCCAATTTACAGAGTTTAGACACTCGAAAATCCCCTAAGCGAGAGAAAAAATGAGAAAACAAGGCTACACGACCCCTAAAGCTGCAAAACACCGCCAAGCACATACGACACTAACAAAAACCTGTATGAGGTACAACATACACTATTAGCAAGGACTCTAAATCATCCACACTTGAGTACCACATACACAATAGCCGCCATTTTACAACACTAACTTACAGAATGCGGAAGTACACAGCTACACAAACGGTTTTATAGTTACATAGTTACATAGTAATTAAGGTTGAAAAAAGACTATCAGTCAATCAATTTCAACCTGTTAAAATCTCCTCTGATCTGCAATATACGGATTAGTTAATTAATTAGTTGATAAATAATTATTAATAATATAGTATTTCAGGATGAATAAAGAGTTAGTCCATCAAGTTCAACCTTTTTAGATCTCTATTGATCTTTTTAATATGTGGACTATTTATTATTAATTGTTAATTGATCCAGAGGAAGGCAAACAGAAAAAAAAAACATTGAAACTTTGCCAATTGTCATATAAGGGGGAAAAAAAGCAAAATTCCTTCCTGACCAAAGAAACTGACGATCAAATTTCTCCCTGGATCAATATTCCTTCGCTAGTTAACTAGAATAACCTTGAATGCCCTCTTTATTCAAAAATATATTTAACCCCTTATTGAAGTTGTCTTTCAAATTTGCTGTCACCACCTCCTTTGGTAAAGAATTCCACAGTTTAACCACCCTAACTGTGAAGAACCCTTTGCTTTGTTTAAGGTGAAATCTTTTTTCCTCTAACCTCAAAGGATGTCCTCTTGTCAGTTAAAAATCTCTTGCTACAAAAAGTTCACTTGGCAAAGCCTTGTATTGACCCTGGATGTATTTAAATAAGGTAATCATATCCCCTTGTTGACGCCTTTTTTCTAGCGAAAATAAGTTTAATTTGGTTAGTCTTTCTTCATGACTTAGCCCCTCAATTCCCCTTATTAGTTTTGTAGCCCTTCCCTGTACTTTTTCCAGCTCTAAAATGTCCTTTTTATGAAGTGGTGCCCAAAATTGTACTCCATATTCCAAATGAGGTCGTACAAGAGATTTGTATAGTGGCAGAATTATATTTGCTTCCCTTGCTTCTATACCCTTCTTAATACATGCTAATATTTTACTTGCTTTTGCAGCTGCTGCTTGGCATTAAGCACTGTTACCAAGGTGGTTGTCCACTAGTACTCCCAAATCCCTTTCAATATATGATACCCCTAGATTTGCTCCATTACGATTATAAATTGCATGGCTATTTTTCCTTCCCAAATGCATAACATTAAATGTATTTGTATTAAATCTCATCTGCCATTTAGCCGCCCATTTCTCTAATTTATGCAAATCCCTTTGTAATGAAAGTACATCATTATCTGATTTTATTACCTTGCATAACTTTGTGTCATCAGCAAAAATGAAGACACTACTTTCGAGTCCTACTTCTACGTAATTAATAAATATGTTAAAAAGGAGAGGACCTAATACTGAACTTTGAGGAACCCCACTTACCACATTAGTCCAATCGGAGTATGTTCCATTTACAAGAACCCTTTGCTTCCTGTCTTTTAGCCAGCTCTCGATCCATGAGCAGATATTTACTACAATTCCTGTATCACTTAGTTTGCTCACTAGTCTTCCATGTGGCACTGTATCAAATGCCTTTAAAAATTTAAAAAAGACTACATCCACTGAGTTTCCCTGATCCAAGTTCCTACTAACCTCCTCATTGAAACTAATTAGATTGGTCTGACATGACCTATCCTTCATAAATCCGTGTTGACTGCTACCTATGATCTTGTTCAAATAGACATATTCTTGTATTCTGTCCCTTATTAACCCTTCTAAAAGCTTGCCAACTACAGATGTGAGGCTCACTGGTCTATAATTTCCCGGATTTGCTCTTGCTCCCTTCTTAAATATTGGTATCACTACTGCTTGTCTCCAGTCATCCGGTAGAGACCCTGTAGTGAGTGAGTCTTGAAAGATTAAATATAATGGTTTAGCTATTACAGAACCCAGCTCTCTCAGTACCCTTGGATGTATTCCATCAGGACATGTGGCTTTATTAACATTTATTTTCTCCAATCTCTTTTGAATTTCTTCCTGCGTTAACCAATTATTTAGAGATTGTAGTGTAGCCCCATTATGTTGCGGTGTCCCAACCACTGGTACCTCCCTTGTGTATACAGACGAAAAGAACCTATTTAGCTCATCTGCCCTTTCCTGGTCACTAATTGTCATTGTGATGTTCCTATAGCTTCCTTCATCGCCTTCTTCCCGTTAATATATTTAAAAAATATTTTAGGGTTACTTTCCTTTGCTACTGACTTCTTATTTTCTATTTTAGCCAGTCTAATAGCCCTTTTGCAAGCCTTGTTGATTTCCTTATAGTCACATAAAGCTGCCTCTGTTCCCTCCTTCTTGTGTAATTTAAATGCATGTTTATTTTTTCTCATCATGATCTTTAAGTCATTGTTAAGCCACATGAGATGTGATTCACTCCTATTCTTTTTATTTCCACATGGTACATGCCAATGAGTATGTTTATTTAGTAAGGATTTGAATGTTGTCCAATTATTTTCAGTATTTTTCCCTGTAAGTTCTTTGTCCCAGTCTATATGTAGTATTGCTGCCCTTAGCCCATTAAAGTTAGCCCTTTTTAAATTTAGATTTTTTTGGCCCGTTACGACTCTGTTTTTTGTATTCAATCTCAAATTATATTGTTTTGTGATCACTGTTCCCCAAGGGTTCCCCTATTTTAACATTTGATAGTATATCAATATTACTTGTGATGACTAAATCCAAGATGGCCCCATTTCTAGCAGGTTCTTGTATTACCTGGGCCAGATAATGATCCCCAAGTGTACTCAAGAACCTGCTCCCCTTAGCTGAGCTGCTGGTCTCATTTATCCAGTTTATTTCAGGGTAATAAAAGTCTCCCATTATTAGGACTTGCCCGTGCTTAGCTGCATTTCCAATCTGTAACAATAATTGTATCTCCTCACTTTCAGCTATATTTGGGGGTTTATAGCATACTCCCACCATATGCGTTTAGAATGAGCTCCTCCACTATTTAGCTCAACCCACAAAGATTCAATGATGCTGTCAGTTCCAGCATAAATATCTTCTCTGACTATAGGCTTAAATTCAGGCTTAACATACAGACAGATCCCTCCTCCTCTTTTACCATTTCCCATATCTTTCCTCAATAGGTTATAACCATACAGATTAACAGTCCACTCATGAGATTCATCCCACCATGTTTCAGTAATGCCTATTAAGCCCCATTTTTCTTGTACTGCTAATAATACTAGCTCGTCCATTTTACAAGGCAAACTTCTTGCTTTAGCAAGCATACACTTTATGTTGCTATGGCTCTGCCGTTGTGAAGTGCTTGCCACTGTATTTGAGGCCCCTATTAATACCTCCCTACTTTCTATTGTAACCCTCCCCTTCTCCTCCCCCATGGGTAACTAATTCATCCCTTTCCCTCTCTACCCTTTTTACCCCAATACTTCTATATAGTCCCTCTCCCCACCTACAAGTTTAAAAACTCCCCCAGCCATTCTACAGTCCTGTCCCCTAGCACAAAAGCTCTCTGCTATAGAGATTGTACCCAAGTGAGAAGTCAGCCCAGTGCTCTAAAAACTCGAAACCCTCTGCACTGCACCACTTTTTTAGCCACACATTAACCTCCCTAAGCTCCTTCTGCCTCCCTGGGCTAACACGTGGCACTGGAAGTATCTCAGAAAATACTACATTGGAGGTCCTTGCATTAAGCTTATTCCCTAGTTCTCTAAAATCATTCTTTAGGATGCTCCATCTTCCACTAACTTTGTCATTGGTACCAATGTGTACCAAGACCGCCAGTTCATTACCATCCCCTCTGAAAAATTAAACCACCGGATCCATGAAATGCCGAACCCGAGCACCCGGTAGACAGCAAACTGTTCGATTGTTGGGATCTGGGTGTCAAATTACCCTGTCTACCTTCCTAATAATAGAGTCCCCTACCACCAAACATGTCTGTTGCTCTGCCTATTCTGCCCTCTCCTAAAGTAGAACTGTTCTCCCGGCTGTTAGAGGGAACAGCTCTATCTGGCATTGCCATTCCTGAATTGACATCCCCAACAGTTTCACTCAATCTGGCAAATGTGTTGGTGTTTGCCAACTCAGAACTGACCTGCCTCCTCCTGTTCCCCCTGATTCCCCTTCTAACTGTAACCCAGCTACCTCCCTTGACATCCTCACTAGCCCCAGCTCCACCCTCCATACTACGCCCAGCTAAACTGTGCTCCGTGAGCACCAACTCCCTTTCCAGTGGAGCAATATCACTAAGTGCTGCAATTCTCCTCTCCAGTTCTTCAATTTGAGCTTCCAGAGAGGCAACATTCTCACACCTGTCACAGAGGTATGGACCCTGGATCATCTGTTCCAGTAGTGCATACATGTGGCAGGATGTACACTGAGTGAGGTTGCCACTGGACTGACTCATGATTATCAGTTACAAAAATACAGTGAGAAAACAAATGAATGTATTTGTATAAAGATTGCTTTTCTACACCTTAACCCAAACAAAACAGAAAAAAATATATACGTTTTCTGTTTTTTCTTATAATACCCCTTTCCCTTGGATTTCCTCCTTTTATTCAATCTCCTACTCACTAACTACACTTACACTAGAAATGATTGCAAGCTCCTAAGTTCCCTCTTCCCTTGTTAAAATAGACCCCACCTACTCACCTGTACAATGATAAATGATCACAGGACAGAAAACGCTGCCCTGCCCCACAGAACTGATTCAATAGAACACAACAAATGCACAAAGATAAACCTTTACACATGCCAAGCCACACCCACTCTCACCTGCACACTGATTACAGCACAGGACAGAAAACACTGCACTGATTTACAGAGCTGATTCAAACAGAACCTCACACAAATGCACACAGATATAACTTACACAGGCCAAGCCATACCCACTCTCACCTGGACACTGATTACTGCAACAGGACAGAAAACACTGCACTGATTTAAAGAACTGATTCAAACAGAACCTCACACAAATGCACACAGATATAACTTACACAGGCCAAGCCACACCCACTCTCACCTGCACACTGATTACTGCAACAGTACAGAAAACACTGCACTGATTTACAGAGCTGATTCAAACAGAACCTCACACAAATGCACACAGATATAACTTACACAGGTCAAGCCACACCTACTCTCACCTGCACACTGATTACTGCAACAGGACAGATAACACTGCACTGATTTACAGAACTGATTCAAAAAGTTTCCCCATGCAGCCTATTTACACTACACACTGCACACATTGCTAACACTTACACCTCTGCTCAGCAACACCGCAAATCTACATTTTATGCTGCAGAAACATCAAAACAGATTGTTAGCTCTTCACCACATAGCTTGCTGCATATATTAATTACAAATAGGTAAAGTATATTAATTTATCATTGCATTAATTAATTAATTATCAAGAAAAAATACATATACACAAAAAAAAAACACACAATATCGCAATAAACCACGTAGCCCTTCACGGCGCGCCTCACAAGGAGCTCCAACGGTGGTCGAAGGACACAAAATACACCAGGGGAGAGACTTGCAGTAAGCGCAAAAAAAACATCAGCGCGGAGCTTACAATGAGAGCAAAAGTGCCTCTGATAAAAAAAAATACACCTAAAGGCGTTCAGCGCGAAGCTTGCAATGAGCGCTGAAGGATCTCAGACGACCAAAACACTTAATGTCTCTGGCAAACAGCATTACCTGCCTTACAATTTTATTGCCCCGTCATTTTTGACGGGCAAGTCGCTAGTAATAATAATAATACACAGACTGTGTAGAACTAGCTGTGCAGTGTCTGATACTAGCAAATTAGTGATTATATCTCAGCAGCATGTTGCTTACACTTTGTCCCTGATTGTCTAGTATGAAACACTGCATGGCCAGTACAACAGAGTGTGGATCTTCTTGAGCTGCAGCGGATTCATACGATTTGTATGATTTTAGTCGTAAAAACTAAGCTTGAAAAAAGCAAATAGATCATCGTGGGACCCGCAAAACTGTGAAAAAGGCTGGCGATGAGCGCAAGGCACTCAACACTACGACTTTAATAGCTTTCATTTTTCCCGAAGGGGCTT
Organism: Discoglossus pictus; assembly: GCA_027410445.1. Lineage (NCBI taxonomy): Eukaryota > Metazoa > Chordata > Amphibia > Anura > Alytidae > Discoglossus > Discoglossus pictus. The sequence continues at coordinate 157,413,160 of CM050165.1, forward strand.
ATTGCAGGGCTTGTGATGAGCGCCATAGGCACTCATGGCGAGGCCCGCACAACTTTGCTGCAATGAGCGCTAAATGTGCTCATTGGAGGCATGAGGCCCGCAAGACTTTGTAAATGGCTGGCAATGAGCGCTGAAGGCAATCATTGCCAGGCCCACAATGAGCACCAAAAGCGTGCACCATGAGGCCCGCAAGGTTGTGAAAAAGGCTGGCAATTTGCGGCGAAGGTGCTAATTTGAGCTTTAATTGCCATTTTTAGGAGATTGTCTAACCAAGGTAAAAAATGGTGGCCGTAAACCTGTAAAAAACTAGGCCAAAGGCAGTTACAAGATTTTGAAAAAATAACCAACAGAGCTCAGCCAGAGGAAAGCAAGATTTAAAAAGGATAGATAGGCGCTCAACAGCAGCCATGCAAGTCTTGATCAGGGAGAGAGAGGAGAAACACACAGGGGAGGGAGAGGGGGGAGAGGGTGGAAAGAGTCACAGGGGTGAGAGAGGGGGAAAAGAGACAGGGGAGGCAAATAAGGGAAAAAAACACAGGGCAGGGAGAGGGAGAGAGGAGGAAACAGACACTTGGAAGGGAGAAGGGGGAAACAGACACAGGGGTCAGAGAGTGGGGAAGAGTCTCGCGATGAGCACCGAAGGCACTCATCTCTAGGCTTGTGATGAGTGCCGAAGGTGCTCAGCGCGAGGCACGAAAGTGGCGGGTTGGACTACGTCTGCAATGCCTTCGACGCTCATTGGGAGGCATGAAAGTGTCAGGTTGGCCAAAGCCTGCAATGAGCAGCGGGGCTTGCAATGATCGCCTTCGCGGTGGGATAGGGCATGCGCATCGGTATTCAATCCCGCATTGTTTCAACCAACACTTGTCAAGCAGGTGTAAGATGAGACACAATGGTGTATTCTAACCTAAGCAATATTTAGCAGAAATTACTGGAAGAATGGTCACATATATTCCAGAATAATACATTTTACAATATGAAACAATATTGCTCCCACACAGACAGAAATGTGTTTACACCACACCTTTATTGACATATTATAATGATACATATACATGCAAACAGGGAGCAACCTATTGTAATTGGTGGAAAATAACTTTGTGATGATGAAAAGGAAAGTGTTTATCTAATATGCGAGAGGGATTGAGACTTTTCTGACTGTCATCGCTCTGTACTATTTTGGACTGTCACTCTCTGGCATAAACTTATGCCCCTCATATTTTCTCTTAGATATTTTACTATTTCTGTCTATATACAATTTCTATCCTATGCTCAATTTCTAGCCAAATTGATTTACTTCATTATTTTTGTAAAATAGTCTAATATCTACAATCATTCTGTTACATTTCTGGAATGGTCACAGAACAAAAACTAATTAACACCTGCATTCCGGACTGTAGGTGCTAATCAAATGTGATCATTTTCCCTAAAACAGATTGATTGACTTCTGTTACATAACCAATTATTAAAGACACCAATACACAAAACCTACTTAGCATTTCTCAACATATATATTCTTTTAAAACACACTCAATAAAACTGTTTTATTTGCTTTAATTGATTTAATTGACTGCTTTGATAAATTAAATGTAATCAATTCTGTTATAAAACACCTTATCAAATAATACATTACCTGAATACAAACGTTATTTAGCTTGCCATTTAGTTTTATATTGCTCCAGTATATTGTATAGTCACCTTGCTCCCTGCTGCTGCTGCTCTCTGTGCGTCTTCCGGCTGTGTCCGCCCTGCATATGCTAATGACATGCCGCACATATGACGTCATGTCATTAGCATATGCCGGGCGGACAGAGCAGAGAGCAGCAGGAGCAGCTGATGAAGGTAAGAGATGGGAAAGAGAGAGGGGGGTAATTGGAGAGGGGGAAAGGGATGAGGAGGGAGGATGAGGAAGGAGGATGAGGAGGATCATAAGGGGAAAGGGATGAGAGTGTTTTATAATTTGTGTCTCCCCCTCTCCCCCCTTTCTCTTTAGTCTTCCTCCCTACCCTGTATCTCTTTCCCCCTCTCTCTTCCATGTGTCTATTCCCCCTTCTCCCCCCACTGTGCCTCTTCCCCCTCTTCCTCCCCTGTGTCTCTTCCCCCCACCACTCTCCCCTTTGTCTCTTTCTCCCCATTCCCTCCCCTGTGTCTATCCCCCTCTCCCTCCCCTGTGTCTCTTTGCACCCTCTCCCTTCACTGTGTCTTTTCCCCCTCTCCCCCTCAGATCCCCCTGTGTCTCTCTTTCCTCCCTTCTCCCTCCCATGTGTCTCTTTCCTCCCCTCTCCTGTGTCTCTTTGCCCCCTCTCCCTCCCCTGTGTCTCTTCACCCTCTCCCTCCCTGGTGTCTCTTTGATCCCTCTCCCTCCCCTGTGTCTCTTTCCCCCTCTCTCTCCTTAGTGTCTCTTCCACCCTCTCCCTCCCCTGTGTCACTCCCTCCCATGTGCCTTTTTCCTCTCCTCTCCCTCCACTGTGCCTCTTTCCTTCCCTCTCACTCCCCTATGTCTCTTCCCCCTGTCCCCCCTCTGTGTCTCTCCCCCTCCCTCTCCTGTTTCTCTTTCCCCCTCTCTCTCCCCAGTGTCTCTTCCCCCTCCCCCTCCCCTGTGTCACTCCCTCCCATGTGTCTGCTCCCCTTCTCTCCCCTATGTCCTTTCACCCTCTCCTTCGCTTGTGTGTCTTTCCCCCCTCGCCTTCCCTTGTGTCTCTTCCCCCTCTCTCTCCCCTGTGTCTCTTTCCCCATCTCCCTCCTCTGTGTCTATCCCCCCTCCATCCCCTTTGTCTTTTCCCCCCTCTCCTTCCACAGTGTCTCTTCCCCCTCTCCCTCCCCTGTGTCTCTCCCTCCCCTATGTCTCTTCCCCCTCTATCGCTTGTGTCCCTTCCCCATCTCCTTCCCTTGTGTCTCTTGCCCCTCTCCTTCCCTTGTGTCTCTTCCCCCCCTCCTTCCCCTGTGTCTCTTCCCCTTCACCATCCCCTGTGTCTCTCCCTCTCTCGCTCCCCTGTGTCTCTCCCCCCTCCACTGTGTCTCTTTTCACCCCTTTCCCTCCCCTCTGTCTGTTTTGCCCCTCTCCCTCCAATGTGTTTCTTTCTCTCCTCTCCCTTCCCCTGTGACTCTTCTCTCCCTCTCCCCTGTGTCTCCTTCCCCTCTCTCCCAGCGCATTACATTGCACATGCACATCTCCCAGCACAATGCGCATGAGTGGCTCATGCAAGGCATTGCGCATGCACAACCCCCGCAGAGCCACCCCTCCCTCCTCTTTGTCTCTTTCATCCCATCTCCCTCCCCTGTTTCTCTTCCCCCTCTCTCCCTCCCCTGTGTCTCTCTCCACACTCCCTCCCCTGTATCTCTTCCCCCTCTCCCTTCCCTGTATCTCTTTCCACCTCTGACTCCCCTATGTCTCCTCCCCCTCCCCTGTGTCCCCCCCCTCGCTCCCCTGTATCTCTCACCCTCCACTGTGTCTCTTTTCCCCCCTTTCCCTCCCCTGTGTCTGTTTCCCCCCTCTCTCTTCAATGTGTCTCTTTCTCTCCTCTACCTTCCCCTGTGACTCTACCCTCCCTCTCCCCTGTGTATCCTTCCCCTCTCTCTACCAGCGCATTGCATTGCACATGTGCATCTCCTAGCACAATGCTCATGAGTGGCTCATGCAAGGCATTGCGCTTACACAACCCCCGCAGCGCTACCTCTCCCTCCCCTGTGTCTCTTTCATCCCATCTCCCTTCCCTGTTTCTCTTCCCGCTCTCTCCCTCCCTACTCTCCCTCCCCTGTGTCTCTTTCTCCCCTGTCCTTCCCTTGTGTCTCTTCCCCCCTCCTTCCCTTGTGTCTCTTCCCCTTCACCATCCCCTGTGTCTCTCCCCCTCTCGCTCCCCTGTGTCTCTCCCCCCTCACTGTGTCTCTTTTCACCCCTTTCCCTCCCCTGTGTCTGTTTTCCCCCTCTCCCTCCAATGTTTCTCTTTCTCTCCTCTCCCTTCCCCTGTGACTCTTCTCTCCCTCTCCCCTGTGTCTCCTTCCCCCTCTCTCTCAGCGCATTGCATTGCACATGCACATCTCCCAGCACAATGCGCATGAGTGGCTCATGCAAGGCATTGTGCATGCACAACCCCCGCAGAGCCACCTCTCCCTCCTCTTTGTCTCTTTCATCCCATCTCCCTCCCCTGTTTCTCTTCCCCCTCTCTCCCTCCCCTGTGTCTCTCTCCACACTCCCTCCCTTGTATCTCTTCCCCCTCTCCCTTCCATGTATCTCTTTCCACCTCTGACTCCCCTATGTCTCCTCCCCCTCCTCTGTGTCCCCCCCTTGCTCCCCTGTATCTCTTCCCCTCCACTGTGTCTCTTTCCCCCCCTTTCCCTCCCCTGTGTCTGTTTCCCCCCTCTATCTTCAATGTGTCTCTTTCTCTCCTCTACCTTCCCCTGTGACTCTACCCTCCCTCTCCCCTGTGTATCCTTCCCCTCTCTCTACCAGCGCATTGCATTGCACATGTGCATCTCCCAGCACAATGCTCATGAGTGGCTCATGCAAGGCATTGCGCTTACACAACCCCCGCAGCGCTACCTCTCCCTCCCCTGTGTCTCTTTCCTCCCATCTCCCTTCCCTGTTTCTCTTCCCGCTCTCATTCCTTCCCCTGTGTCTCTCCCCACTCTCCCTCCCCCTGTGTCTCTTTCTCCCCTTTCCTTCCCTTGTGTCTCTTCCCCCCTCCTTCCCTTGTGTCTCTTCCCCTTCACCATCCCCTGTGTCTCTCCCCCCTCTCGCTCCCCTGTGTCTCTCCCCCCTCCACTGTGTCTTTTTTCACCCCTTTCCCTCCCCTGTGTCTGTTTTCCCCCTCTCCCTCCAATGTTTCTCTTTCTCTCCTCTCCCTTCCCCTGTGACTCTTCTCTCCCTCTCCCCTGTGTCTCCTTCCCCCCTCTCTCTCAGCGCATTGCATTGCACATGCATATCTCCCAGCACAATGCGCATGAGTGGCTCATGCAAGGCATTGCGCATGCACAACCCCCGCAGAGCCACCTCTCCTTCCTCTTTGACTCTTTCATCCCATCTCCCTCCCCTGTTTCTCTTCCTCCTCTCTCCCTCCCCTGTGTCTCTCTCCACACTCCCTCCCTTGTATCTCTTCCCCCTCTCCCTTCCCTGTATCTCTTTCCACCTCTGACTCCCCTATGTCTCCTCCCCCTCCTCTGTGTCCCCCTCGCTCCCCTGTATCTCTCCCCCTCCACTGTGTCTCTTTTCCCCTTTTTTCCCTCCCCCGTGTCTGTTTCCCCCCTCTCTCTTCAATGTGTCTCTTTCTCTCCTCTACCTTCCCCTGTGACTCTCCCCTCCCTCTCCCCTGTGTATCCTTGCCCTCTCTCTACCAGCGCATTGCATTGCACATGTGCATCTCCTAGCACAATGCTCATGAGTGGCTCATGCAAGGCATTGCGCTTACACAACCCACGCAGCGCTACCTCTCCCTCCCCTGTGTCTCTTTCCTCCCATCTCCCTTCCCTGTTTCTCTTCCCGCTCTCTCCTTCCCCTGTGTCTCTCCCCACTCTCCCTCCCCTGTGTCTCTTTCTCCCCTTTCCTTCCTTGTGTCTCTTCCCCCCTCCTTCCCTTGTGTCTCTTCCCCTTCACCATCCCCTGTGTCTATCCCCCTCCATCCCCTTTGTCTTTTCCCCCCTCTCCCTCCACAGTGTCTCTTCCCCCTCTCCCTCCCCTGTGTCTCTCCCTCCCCTATGACTCTTCCCCCTCTATCCCTTGTGTCCCTTCCCCCTCTCCTTCCCTTGTGTCTCTTCCCCCTCTCCTTCCCTTGTGTCTCTTCCCGCCCTCCTTCCCCTGTGTCTCTTCCCCTTCACCATCCCCTGTGTCTCTCCCTCTCTCGCTCCCCTGTGTCTCTCCCCCCTCCACTGTGTCTCTTTTCACCCCTTTCCCTCCCCTGTGTCTGTTTCCCCCCTCTCCCTCCAATGTTTCTCTTTCTCTCCTCTCCCTTCCCCTGTGACTCTTCTCTCCCTCTCCCCTGTGTCTCCTTCCCCCCTCTCTCTCATCGCATTGCATTGCACATGCACATCTCCCAGCACAATGCGCATGAGTGGCTCATGCAAGGCATTGCGCATGCACAACCCCCGCAGAGTCACCCCTCCCTCCTCTTTGTCTCTTTCATCCCATCTCCCTCCCCTGTTTCTCTTCCCCCTCTCTCCCTCCCCTGTGTCTCTCTCCACACTCCCTCCCCTGTATCTCTTCCCCCTCTCCCTTCCCTGTATCTCTTTCCACCTCTGACTCCCCTATGTCTCCTCCCCCTCCCCTGTGCCCCCCCCCCTCGCTCCCCTGTATCTCTCACCCTCCACTGTGTCTCTTTTCCCCCCTTTCCCTCCCCTGTGTCTGTTTCCCCCCTCTCTCTTCAATGTGTCTCTTTCTCTCCTCTACCTTCCCCTGCGACTCTACCCTCCCTCTCCCCTGTGTATCCTTCCCCTCTCTCTACCAGCGCATTGCATTGCACATGTGCATCTCCCAGCACAATGCTCATGAGTGGCTCATGCAAGGCATTGCGCTTACACAACCCCCGCAGCGCTACCTCTCCCTCCCCTGTGTCTCTTTCATCCCATCTCCCTTCCCTGTTTCTCTTCCCGCTCTCTCCCTCCCTACTCTCCCTCCCCTGTGTCTCTTTCTCCCCTGTCCTTCCCTTGTGTCTCTTCCCCCCTCCTTCCCTTGTGTCTCTTCCCCTTCACCATCCCCTGTGTCTCTCCCTCTCTCGCTCCCCTGTGTCTCTCCCCCCTCACTGTGTCTCTTTTCACCCCTTTCCCTCCCCTGTGTCTGTTTTCCCCCTCTCCCTCCAATGTTTCTCTTTCTCTCCTCTCCCTTCCCCTGTGACTCTTCTCTCCCTCTCCCCTGTGTCTCTTTCCCCCTCTCTCTCAGCGCATTGCATTGCACATGCACATCTCCCAGCACAATGCGCATGAGTGGCTCATGCAAGGCATTGTGCATGCACCACCCCCGCAGAGCCACCTCTCCCTCCTCTTTGTCTCTTTCATCCCATCTCCCTCCCCTGTTTCTCTTCCCCCTCTCTCCCTCCCCTGTGTCTCTCTCCACACTCCCTCCCTTGTATCTCTTCCCCCTCTCCCTTCCATGTATCTCTTTCCACCTCTGACTCCCCTATGTCTCCTCCCCCTCCTCTGTGTCCCCCCCTCGCTCCCCTGTATCTCTTCCCTCCACTGTGTCTCTTTCCCCCCCTTTCCCTCCCCTGTGTCTGTTTCCCCCCTCTCTCTTCAATGTGTCTCTTTCTCTCCTCTACCTTCCCCTGTGACTCTACCCTCCCTCTCCCCTGTGTATCCTTCCCCCTCTCTACCAGCGCATTGCATTGCACATGTGCATCTCCCAGCACAATGCTCATGAGTGGCTCATGCAAGGCATTGCGCTTACACAACCCCCGCAGCGCTACCTCTCCCTCCCCTGTGTCTCTTTCATCCCATCTCCCTTCCCTGTTTCTTTTCCCGCTCTCTCCCTCCCCACTCTCCCTCCCCTGTTTCTCTTTCTCCCCTGTCCTTCCCTTGTGTCTCTTCCCCCCTCCTTCCCTTGTGTCTCTTCCCCTTCACCATCCCCTGTGTCTCTCCCCCCTCTTGCTCCCCTGTGTCTCTCCCCCCTCCACTGTGTCTTTTTTCACCCCTTTCCCTCCCCTGTGTCTGTTTTCCCCCTCTCCCTCCAATGTTTCTCTTTCTCTCCTCTCCCTTCCCCTGTGACTCTTCTCTCCCTCTCCCCTGTGTCTCCTTCCCCCTCTCTCTCAGCGCATTGCATTGCACATGCACATCTCCCAGCACAATGCGCATGAGTGGCTCATGCAAGGCATTGCGCATGCACAACCCCCGCAGAGCCACCTCTCCTTCCTCTTTGACTCTTTCATCCCATCTCCCTCCCCTGTTTCTCTTCCTCCTCTCTCCCTCCCCTGTGTCTCTCTCCACACTCCCTCCCTTGTATCTCTTCCCCCTCTCCCTTCCCTGTATCTCTTTCCACCTCTGACTCCCCTATGTCTCCTCCCCCTCCTCTGTGTCCCCCCTCGCTCCCCTGTATCTCTCCCCCTCCACTGTGTCTCTTTTCCCCTTTTTCCCTCCCCCGTGTCTGTTTCCCCCCTCTCTCTTCAATGTGTCTCTTTCTCTCCTCTACCTTCCCCTGTGACTCTCCCCTCCCTCTCCCCTGTGTATCCTTGCCCTCTCTCTACCAGCGCATTGCATTGCACATGTGCATCTCCTAGCACAATGCTCATGAGTGGCTCATGCAAGGCATTGCGCTTACACAACCCCCGCAGCGCTACCTCTCCCTCCCCTGTGTCTCTTTCCTCCCATCTCCCTTCCCTGTTTCTCTTCCCGCTCTCTCCTTCCCCTGTGTCTCTCCCCACTCTCCCTCCCCTGTGTCTCTTTCTCCCCTTTCCTTCCCTTGTGTCTCTTCCCCCCTCCTTCCCTTGTGTCTCTTCCCCTTCACCATCCCCTGTTCCTATCCCCCCTCCATCCCCTTTGTCTTTTCCCCCCTCTCCCTCCACAGTGTCTCTTCCCCCTCTCCCTCCCCTGTGTCTCTCCCTCCCCTATGACTCTTCCCCCTCTATCCCTTGTGTCCCTTCCCCCTCTCCTTCCCTGTGTCTCTTCCCCCTCTCCTTACCTTGTGTCTCTTCCCACCCTCCTTCCCCTGTGTCTCTTCCCCTTCACCATCCCCTGTGTCTCTCCCTCTCTCGCTCCCCTGTGTCTCTCCCCCCTCCACTGTGTCTCTTTTCACCCCTTTCCCTCCACAGTGTCTCTTCCCCCTCTCCCTCCAATGTTTCTCTTTCTCTCCTCTCCCTTCCCCTGTGACTCTTCTCTCCATCTCCCCTGTGTCTCCTTCCCGCCTCTCTCTCATCGCATTGCATTGCACATGCACATCTCCCAGCACAATGCGCATGAGTGGCTCATGCAAGGCATTGCGCATGCACAACCCCCGCAGAGTCACCCCTCCCTCCTCTTTGTCTCTTTCATCCCATCTCCCTCCCCTGTTTCTCTTCCCTCTCTCCCCCCCCTGTGTCTCTCTCCACACTCCCTCCCCTGTATCTCTTCCCCCTCTCCCTACCCTGTATCTCTTTCCACCTCTGACTCCCCTATGTCTCCTCCCCCTCCTCTGTGTCGCCCCCCCTCGCTCCCCTGTATCTCTCCCCCTCCACTGTGTCTCTTTTCCCCCCTTTCCCTCCCCTGTGTCTGTTTCCCCCCTCTCCCTTCAATGTGTCTCTTTCTCTCCTCTACCTTCCCCTGTGACGCTACCCTCCCTCTCCCCTGTGTATCCTTCCCCTCTCTCTACCAGCGCATTGCATTGCACATGTGCATCTCCCAGCACAATGCTCATGAGTAACTCATGCAAGGCATTGCGCTTACACAACCCCCGCAGCGCTACCTCTCCCTCCCCTGTGTCTCTTTTATCCCATCTCCCTTCCCTGTTTCTCTTCCCGCTCTCTCCCTCCCCTGTGTCTCTCCCCACTCTCCCTCCCCTGTGTCTCTTTCCCCCCCTCTCCCTCCCCTGTATCTCTTCCCCCCTCTCCCTCCCTGTGTCTCTCCCCCCCCCCCCCCCACATACATGGACCAATCAGTGACATTACTTTACAACACTGTATTGGATCTAGAGAGATAGTTCTACCTTCTTTTTGCTCAGTGTTCAGTTCTCATTACCGGGTTCTGCGGCACCCGGTTGCTAGGCATTATCATGACGTCACTGCCAGCCAGTACAATAAAACTTTTGTCCCTCCTGGACCTCCGTACACATGTGGTATGCCGGGGCCAGAACCAGGAAGTGTGGGTGTGTGCTGGGAGCTCAATGTGAGAATAGAGCAGAGGAGACAGTTGGAGATCAGGACTGTGGCAACAGCAAGGGATTAATGACAGCTGTGTGACACCTCCTATCCATGTGAGTGCATGCGCAAATGTCCCCAACACTGACAACTATATATGTGAAATTATGGCTGCTATATAGGTTGCTATACCTGATTTTCCTATTTACTGCCTTCACATAATATAAATACCAAATATACTGTGTAGAATAAGAGATCTGATTGTTTATCCAAGGGCCTTATGCTAATCGGAGCCGCAAAACAGCTGCAACTCTGCAATTCCTTGCGATGGGCTTACGGCCCCGCTTAGCTATATGTCTACTTTGGTATTAACATGTGCAGCGCCGCAGTGAGGTCCCTTTTACGGCCGATCACAAACCATGGAATCGTCCGTTGGCACTTCTGTGCTTGAACAGGATTGCGGCCGCAAGGCCGCAACTCGTGTTTTCAAGGCCGCAATCTCGGAGAAATGTAAATGCAAATATAAATTCAAGACAGCATTGTAAAGCACTATAAACAATGGGGTACACAATGGGTGGCATGAGGATTAAAGGGACAAAATTCTCAAGCTGGCACATCGCCACAATACAATACTTTATTTCATATTTAATTTGTGCCCAAAGTCCGACAGCCTTGTTTAACGAGTTACGGGCTTGGCGGTATTGTGGCGATGTACCAGCTTCAGAAATGTGTCCCTTTAATTCACATGTCACCCATTGTGCACCCCATCATTTACAGTGCTTCACAGTGCTGTCTTTCTTTTTTTAAGAGCCCCAGAGGCTGCAACACCTAAGCAAGAGGCACCACTAACTAAACACTGCCATGAAGACGAAGGAACAATCCAAACAAGTAAGGGACAATGTTGTTGAGAGGTACAAGTCACAGTTAGGTTATAAAAAAATATCCAAATCTTTGATGATCCCCATGAGCACCATCAAATCTATCATAACCAAATGGAAAGAAAATGGCACCACAGCAAACCTGCCAAGAGACGACCGCCCACCAAAACTCATGGACCTGACACGTAGGGCATTAGAGACCTAAGGTAACCCTGGAGGAGCTGCAGAGTTCCACAAAAGAGACCGGAGTATCTGTACACTCCACAGAGTTGGGCTTTATGGAAGCGTGGCCAGAAGAAAGCCATTAATTTCAGCAAAAAACTAAATGGCATGTTTTATATTTGCGAAAAGCCATGTGGAAGACTCCAAAAATAAATGGAGGAAGGTGCTATGGTCTGTGTGGTAACTTGTCTTCCTTGAATGGTAATTCAGGACTACTTAAACAGGCCTTTGTAGGAGGGCTGAGAATCTTTACTTCCCTCCCACAATTGCTAAAGGAAGTCATGGACAGGATGTGATGTAAATTACATCATCTCAACTAAGGATATATCCAGGCAGGAAACTGGTGCTGTTCCCTGTTTTCTTCCTTGATGGTGAGGGTGATGGAGGTGATGTCGATGGTCTAACCGTGGGTGAGATAAAACGTTTGGGAAAGGGGATTACTATATCGGTTGTTGCTCCGTGGGTCTGGCTGTGTGTTTATAATACATTTATAGTATTGTGTTGTTGCCTTGTAATAAATACCTTTTAATGTAGACGAACCTTGTGTAATATATATATATTAATTTGGTGATACACCACATTTGGCGACCACGAATTTTAGACTTCTACAAAGGTTATTTATGAGGTAATATCACATTAATAGATAGTCAGATTTATTTTTATTTTTTTGGGGTGGGGGGAAGGAAAAAAAGTACTTTGTCTAATTATCCTCTGCATGGGAAATCAAGTGCTGATTGTGTGTGGAGTCTAGGTTAAGCCTCCATTTTTAATATATATCGTACTAGCTTCTGAGTTGAGTTTTGTTCGTACTAGCTTATTTTGATACGTAAAACAAATATATATCATACAGGTTGTTTTTGTGGGTTTATCTGAGTTGAGTTTTGTTGTGCTTTTGACTATCAAAGTACAGGCTAGGCCTGCATTTGAATAAGGCTCCATGTGGCTTCTTTGTGTATTTAAATGCTAATTCAAGCCTCCATTTTTAATATATATCGTACTAGCTTCTGAGTTGAATTTTGTTCGTACTAGCTTATTTTGATACATAAAACACATATATATCATACAGGTTTTTTTGTGGGTTTATCTGAGTTGAGTTTTGTTGTGCTTTTGACTATCAAAGTACAGGCATAGGCCTGCATTTGAATAAGGCTCCATGTGGCTTCTTTGTGTAGTTAAATGCTAATTCAAGCCTCCATTTTTAATATATATCGTACTAGCTTCTGAGTTGAGTTTTGTTCGTACTAGCTTATTTTGATACATAAAACAAATATATATCATACAGGTTATTTTTGTGGGTCTATCTGAGTTGAGTTTTGTTGTGCTTTTGACTATCAAAGTACAGGCATAGGCCTGCATTTGAATAAGGCTCCATGTGGCTTCTTTGTGTATTTAAATGCTAATTCAAGCCTCCATTATTTCAGGCGTGCATTTTAATACACTATAGGCTTCCATACCTTATACATTTTGGGTGTCTTGCATATCCTAGTTCGGGTATATCTCCTACCCTGCAGGCCTTGCTATTATATTTTAAGTTAATTAGCAAGTATTACCTTCACCATACTAAGGTAAGTATAATTTGCATTGTGGGTACTAATCTATTTTTCTACATATTACACCTGGCCTACTGAATAGTCATCAACTATTGTTGGCTACTCAGAAGCATGCTACTTTAGTCGCAAATTGATTTGGATTCTTACTTGGGTGAGTAAAAGAGTAGGAATGTCTTTTCAAGGGGCCAAATACTTTCCCACAGAAGTGCGTGAGTACTTTAGGAAACATATTCAAAAACATGATGGTCCATATAAGCTTCCAGAGCCAGCAAACCCAGACAGTGAAAAAGAGAAGAGATTAATGGATGTTCTAAAACAAATTGTAAATAACAAAAAGTATAGAACAAAGAAGAGAAAAAGTTTGGTCACACAAGCTGTTGTAGCCACAATAGGAGGCCTAATAGACTTAGTTGTAGAATTACGGCAGCATAATTTGGAAACAACAAATAAAATGGAGGAAGCAATGGACAAAAGGGATTGTTTAAAAATTGCAGCTTTGAGAACAACTACAATTGTGGGGGAACTAGAAAGGGAGTTAGGGGAAATAGAAGAACAGAGGGATGCTTATGGAGTAAAAATAACAGAACTTCAAAACATAATAATGGACTATAAAAATAAAACAAAGTTAGAAGGGATAAAAGGAGTCAGAGACATTGCCAAAATATATCCAGATCTGGATATGTTCGTGGCACAAAATAAAGAACCAGTGCCGAAAATGAACCAAGATAGAAAAGATTTCTTATGTTATTCTGTTCCACAAGTAGATACCATACCACAAGCACCAGTTATTGTTTCAGAATTATTTAATGCAAGGCAAACACCTACAGGATTTTCCATGCAGACTCGACCGATGTCTATGGCAGATAAAGACAATTTCCAGAAATGGTGGGGAAGTATGCCAACTAACAACTTTAATACGTTTACACATTGGTTTATGAGGGGAGCAGATAGAGCTAAAAAAGGAGGTCTTAACTTAGAGGAATGGACAGAACTGTTACGAATGAATACGCTATGGGTCCTTTGGCTAGTAGACTATTGGGATTTAATAACAGTGTGTCTGATCAGGCAGGAAGAATTGCTGCAACTAATTTCTATCTACTTAGCATAGAGAAAGAAATAGCAAGTATTACCATGAGGCCAACAGATGGTCCTAGAGAGGTAGCTCAAAGGATATTTTTTTGGTATACTCTACGACAACCTCAACAGCCTCTAGTGTTGGGCTCACCAGAACATATAGCAAAAGTAATGGAAGCCCTTCCCCGGGAGTGTCAAGAATTTGTCAGGCTTTTTGATCCAACACCAACAGACTTGGAAATGGTACTAACTAGAGCTGATAAGTGGTGGATCAAGCATCCTTTCACAGAACAGGCCTGCTCTGTTTCAGCTGTAAGAACATTTAAGGTCGAGTCTGGTAGAGATATAGATGGTAAATGGAGAAACCAGACGTGGGATGTACCCCAGAACAAGAAGGATGATCAAAACTGGAGACCAAAACAGAACTTTGACAAAAGATGGAGAGATCCACCTAGGGACTATAGGAATAGGGATGGCAGCAACTGGAGGGCTAATCAGGAGGGAGAGAGAAACGGTAACGTGGGCTATTGGGAACTCAGGAGACAGACGGATAGGATAGAAGAGGAAAATCACATACTTAAAAACAAGGTAGCTGAGTCAGAGAGGAAATTGAAGGAAAGTGAGGCAAAGATGCAATATAGTGTTATAAAAGAGGGACAGAGTAGAAGTGAGTCCCAACCCCTGCGCCTCAGCATCTCATTCACTCAGCTAATTTAACCATGGATGAGGCAGGTCGGCCTACCAGTTATACAGTCATCGCAGGGGTAGGGGAAAATATGTTGGTAGATACAGGAGCAGCAGTTACAATGACCAACAGGGTCAAAAATGGGGATTCTTCAGTAAGTATTATGGGAGTTACTGGGAATCCACAGGAGGTTAGAGCAGGTCCAATTGATGTAGCAGTTGGAAAAAAAAAATACAAGTAGAAGCAATAGTGGGTTGGCCAGAGGAAATATTGGGAATAGAAGCTTTAAAAAAAGGAAATTTCATTGTAGATCTTGCCAATTTTTGTTTGTGGAAGACAGAAAAGGTGAATCAGGTAAGTACAGAGTTGACGAAAGCGGTTGTGCTCCCAATGGCAATCTCTCGGATAAAAAGTCTGGAAAAAGACAAACTGAAACTAGACGGACAACCAGAATGGCTGCAGAAGCTAATCCAAGACATACCTGTTTGGGCAATTACCGAGATGATAGAAATGCTGGAGAGACGTGGAATAATTAAATCTGGAAATGGGTATGCATGTAACTCACCATGTTGGCCTGTGAGAAAAGCTGTGTTAAAAGGGAATGGAGATGAAAAAGCAGCCTCATCATGGAGACTTACCATTGATTACAGGGCCGTGAACAAACTTGCAAAAAGAATGGCCCCTGTTGTTTTTGTTATGTATATGTTTCTAATGATGGAATCTAGTGTTCCCACAGAGCAAGGCCGTATAAGAATGAAGATGCGTGTCAACAGAAGATTGTGGTGGATCCTTGTTACAGGATGGATAAGTATAAGCTGTATCACAGTAGGAATGGGGAGACAGGCAATAAGGCCAGAAGATACCGCAAATAAGGGAGAGAGTTTGAAAAGATTGGAGTTACATTATGTTCAAGCAGATAGATTTATTTGGCCCAGGGAATTGGAAGTAAAAGAGGGCGGAGGGTTACAAGTAAACATTATTTTGCCACATAATAGTACCAGGGGATTAGCTCTTAGAGCTCCAATAAAAAGTATAGAGGGACATAACTGGGAATGGGTTATAAGATATGGACAGATAATGAATACAGGAAACTTTAAAGGAAGGACTAAAATAACAACAAAGGTACAAGGGAGGGTTACAAATATTACAGTAGTAGTGAGTAACTTAACATTAGAAGAAGGTGGAGAATGGGACGCTGCAGTTATAGCTGCCCAGCCTGACCTAGAGGAATTCTGCAATTTTGATACTGGAAAGGGGTGTGTTCTAACAATAGATTAAGTATTTGTCTCTGTAAAGGAGCTGCAACGTTGTAAAGATCAGAAGAAGGTACCATGGCCAATAGGCGGATTGGTGGTGGTACCAACACATGAAACAGTTGTGCAAGGGGTTGGGTGGACTTACTACCCAATAATTCTAAATTTTAATGATTTTTCTATTCCTCCAAAGTGCCCGGAATCACAGCGGCAGTGGTTTAAGCAAAGTATACAAGAGACCATCATTGAGTGGACCGGAGCAGGGAGTCGAGAAAAACGGGACACACTTGCAGCCCTTTTAGGAGGAGTCGGAACTGGATTGGGAGTATGGAATTCAGCAGACATCATTGGACTGAACAGCAGGATAAACTCCCTTACTGATGGCATGGGACATGCTATGAAAACAGGTGGAGTAGCTGACTCCCTTATAGTGAGTAGACTGACAGACAATGTTGATGACATACACACCATTGCCAACAACCTGCATCTAGTTGAGGAAAATATTGCTTCCATTGCTAACAGCATTAAGAATGAAACAGTGGGAACTGCCATTTTCTGTTCTATGATTGGAGGAAAGCTGTTGGCAGATTTAAAGGAAACTATTAAAGATATCCAGGAAAACAAGTGGGCAAGACAAATCAATGCAACAAGGATTATCACGTCATTGAAAAGAAAAGGAGTGGACATCACGGAGGACAATCTTAAATACAGCTATATTGAAGGCCCAGATCAATGGATGCCACATGGACTACAATCTGGGACAATAGGACTAATCCTGGCAATTCCCCGTTGGGAGGGGCAGGCAGAGCAACTGAACTTTATACATAGCATTGGCACGTTAAGTGATGGAATCTACAAGCAACAAAAAAGACTGGCCACTATTACAGGATTGGAGATGGATGAAAGCTGTTGCAGGAAATCTCAACACTGATGGCTGTGCAGTTGTGTTTGGGAGAAAGGAGCTGAGGAGGATGGCTGGGTGCAGTTGATAAAAGAAAACCTGGTGCAAGAAGTGATCTGCATAGGGGACATTGCATGCTTTATCGGCCACTCTGAATATAGGTAAGTTGATGAAATATGTTTGGTGGAAGAAGGGTCTTGTATCATGGTATTTCCATCAAGAAACCTTACCACTGAAATGATCAATTTTACTGCAAATGCAGATTGGACAAATTTGACAATGAAGCTTTTTACCTTGGAACTTCATGAATCAGAGACACATCCAGTCCTATGAACACTGTCGCTGGTACTCATGTTCATTCAAGTATTAACGACAATTATAATAATATACTTTTGTGTGGCAATGAAACAAATGAGGAAGGAACTTGCTAGGAGGATATATAATAATGTGTCTTTCTTTCTCTTCTTTCTCTCTCTCATACATTCAATAAAGTTTTACATTGCACATACATAAAAATTAAAGGCTGAGGAACTGCAGAGTGCACTAAGTGTGCCCAGGTGAGAGGGGTGTGGCTTGACTGTTAAACTTGTATAAAAGGTTTGTGAGCTGGTTTGGGGTCTGTTTACAAGTGGATTTACCTTAAAAAGTAAAGGCTGAGGAACTGCAGAGTGCACTAAGTGTGCCCAGGTGAGAGGGGTGTGGCTTGACTGTTAAACCTGTTTAAAAGTTTTGTAAGCTGGTTTGGGGTCTGTTTACAAGTGGATTTACCTTAAAAAGTAAAGGCTGATAAACTGCAGAGTGCACTAATTGTGCCCAGGTGAGAGGGGTGTGGCTTGACTGTTAAACTTGTATAAAAGGTTTGTGAGCTGGTTTGGGGTCTGTTTACAAGTGGATTTACCTTAAAAAGTAAAGGCTGAGGAACTGCAGAGTGCACTAAGTGTGCACAGGTGAGAGGGGTGTGGCTTGACTGTTAAACCTGTTTAAAAGTTTTGTAAGCTGGTTTGGGGTCTGTTTACAAGTGGATTTACCTTAAAAAGTAAAGGCTGATAAACTGCAGAGTGAACTAATTGTGCCCAGGCGAGAAGGCAGAAGTTAATAGAAACCGGAGAAGGGGAACTTGTGAGGTTGCGAACATTTTCAGTATCAAGTGCAATTCTAGTAAAAGCCTAGGAGTTTAAATAAAAGGAGGGCCTTCAAAGAAAAGGGAGGGCAGATTTATAGTGCAAAGGAGGAAAACTTTATATAAATATATTATATTATATTCTTTATTTTTCCCACTGAAATTTCGTAGACAATAATAATAATTATGAGTCAGTCCAGTGGCAACCTTATTCAGTGTACATCCTGTCATATGTATGCAATACTGGAACAGATGATCCAGGGTCCATACCTCTGTGAGAGGTGTGAGCATGTTGCCTCTCTGGAAGCTCAAATTGAAGATCTGGAGAGGAGAATTGCAGCACTTAGTGATATTGCTCCACTGGAAAGGGGGTTGGTGCTCACTGAGCACAGTTTAGCTGGGCCTAGCATGGAGGGTGGAGCTGGGGCTAGTGAGGATGTCCAGGGAGGCAGCTGGGTTACAGTTATAAGGGGAAGCATGGGGAACAGGAGGAGGCAGGCCAGTTCTGAGTTGGCAAACAACAACAGATTTGCCAGATTGAGTGAAACTGTTGGCGATGTCCATTCAGGAATGGCAATGCCAGATAGAGCTGTTCCCTCTAACAGCCGGGCGAACAGCTCTACTGGAGAAGAGGGAGGGCAGAATAGGCAGAACAGACAGGTTTTGGTTGTAGGGGACTCTATTATTAGGAAGGTAGATAGGGTGATTTGTCACCCAGATCCCAGCAATCGAACAGTTTGCTGTCTCCCGGGTGCTCGGGTTCGTCATGTTGTGGATCGGGTAGACAAATTATTGGGAGGGGTTGGAAATGAACCGGCGGTCTTGGTACATATTGGTACCAATGACAAAGTTAGTGGAAGATGGAGTGTCCTAAAGAATGATTTTAGAGAACTAGGTAATAAGCTGAAGACAAGGACCTCCAAGGTAGTATTTTCTGAGATACTACCAGTGCCACGTGCTAGCCCAGGGAGGCAGAAGGAGATTAGGGAGGTTAATGCGTGGCTAAAGATGTGGTGCACTAAGGAGGGGTTTGGCTTTTTAGAGCACTGGGCTGACTTCTCACTTCGGTACAATCTCTACAGTAGAGATGGATTGCACCTTAATGATGAGGGAGCTTTTGTACTAGGGGATAGGATAGTAGAAAGGCTGGAGGAGTTTTTAAACTAGTAGGTGGGGGGGAGGGACTAGATATAAGTAATGGGGTAGAAAGTGTAGAGGGTATAAGGGATGAATTAACAACTCATGGGGGAGGAGATGGGGGGAGGGGTAGTATAGTCAATATGGAGGTAGTACTAAGTAATTCAAGTTCAGTGGCAGGCACTTCAGAACTACAGACTCATAACATAAGGTGTATGCTTGCTAATGCTAGAAGCTTGCCAGGAAAAATGGGAGAGTTAGAATTATTAGCAATTAATGAAAAATGGGATTTAATAGGCATTACCGAAACGTGGTGGGATGAATCTCATGACTGGACTGTTAATCTGGATGGTTATAACCTATTTAGGAAAGATAGAGGCAATGGTAAACGAGGAGGAGGGATTTGTCTGTATGTTAAGCCTGAATTTAAGGCTATAGTCAGAGAAGATATTTATGGTGGACCTAGTGATAAAGTTGAATGTTTGTGGGTAGAGTTAAATAGCGGAGCAGCAAATTCCAAAAGAATATTAGTAGGAGTATGCAATAAACCCCCAAATATAGCTGAAAGTGAGGAAATACAATTATTGTTACAGATTGGAAATGCAGCTAAGCATGGGCAAGTTCTAATAATGGGAGATTTTAATTACCCTGAAATAAACTGGATAAATGAGACCAGCAGTTCAGCTAAGGGGAGCAGGTTCTTGAGTACACTCAGGGATCATTATCTGGCCCAGGTTATACAGGAGCCTACTAGAAATGAAGCTATCTTAGATTTACTCATTACAAATAATATTGATAATGTATCAAATGTTGAAATAGGGCAACCTTTGGGAAACAGTGATCACAACACAGTCTCATTTGAGATTGAATTAAAAAAACAACATTTTAAGGGGCCAACAAAAACTCTTAATTTTAAAAGGGCAGATTTTAACGGTCTAAGGGCAGCAATACAAAGTATAGACTGGGACAGAGAACTGATAGGTAAAAACACTGAACATAAATGGACAACATTTAAATCCTTACTAAATATACATACACATCGGCATATACCGTGTGGGAATAAAAGTAAAAGGAGTAAATCACAACCCATGTGGCTTAACAATGATTTAAAGATCAAGATACGGAGTAAAAAACAGGCATTTAAATTATACAAACAAGAGGGGACAGAGACTGCTTTACAGGAATACAAGGAAATCAACAAGGCTTGCAAAAGCGCGATTAGACTGGCTAAAATAGAAGATGAAAAATTAATTGCAAAAGAGAGTAAGACTAACCCTAAAATATTTTTTAAGTATATTAATGGGAAGAAAGCGAGGAAGGAAGCTATAGGAACATTACAATGTGAAACAGGCCATCTGAAAATGAGTGACCAGGAAAAGGCAGATGAGCTAAATAGGTTCTTTTCCTCGGTATACACAAGGGAGGTACCAGTGTTTGGGACACTGCAACATAATGGGGCTACACTACCTTTGCCAAATAATTGGTTAACACAGGAAGTAATCCAAAAGATGTTGGAAAAAATAAATGTTAATAAAGCCCCGGGTCCTGATGGAATACATCCAAGGGTACTAAGGGAACTGGGTTCTGTAATAGCGAAACCATTATATTTAATTTTTCAAGATTCACTCAACACAGGGTCTCTACCAGATGACTGGAGAAAAGCTGATGTGATACCTATATTTAAAAAGGGAGCAAGAGCAAATCCGGGGAATTATAGACCAGTGAGCCTCACTTCTGTAGTGGGGAAGCTTTTAGAAGGGTTAATAAGGGATAATATACAAGAATATGTCTATTTGAACAGGATTATAAGTAGGAGTCAACATGGGTTTATGAGGTCATGTCAAACAAATCTAATTATTTTCTATGAGGAGGTTAGTAGGAACCTGGATCAAGGCAACTCAGTGGATGTAGTCTTTTTGGATTTTGCAAAGGCTTTTGATACAGTGCCACATGGGAGACTATTGGGCAAACTAAGGGATACAGGAATTGCAGTAAATATCTGCTCATGGATTGAGAACTGGCTAAAAGACAGGAAGCAAAGGGTTGTTGTAAATGGAACATACTCCGATTGGTCTAATGTGATAAGTGGGGTTCCTCAAGGTTCAGTATTAGGTCCTCTCCTTTTTAACATATTTATTAATGACTTAGAGGTAGGATTGGAGTGTGGGGTCTCCATTTTCGCATGACACAAAGTTGTTCAAGGTAATTAAATCAGATAATGATGTGCTTTCCCTCCAAGGGGATTTACATAAAATTGAGGAATGGGCATCTAAATGGCAGATGAGATTTAATACAAATAAATGTAAGGTTATGCATCTGGGAAGGAAAAATAGCCATGCAATTTATAATCTTAATGGAGCAAATCTAGGTGTATCAGATATTGAAAGGGATTTGGGAGTGCTTGTGGACAACCACCTAGGTAACAGTGCTCAAAGCCAAGCAGCAGCTGCAAAGGCAAATAAGATATTAGCATGTATTAAGAAAGGTATAGAAGCCAGGGAAGCAAATATAATTCTGCCACTATACAAATCTTTAGTACGCCCTCATTTGGAATATGGAGTACAATTTTGTGCACCACTTCATAAAAAGGACATTTTAGAGCTGGAAAAGGTACAGAGAAGGGCAACCAAACTAATAAGGGGAATGGAGGGGCTAAGTTATGAAGAAAGACTAACCAAATTAAACTTATTTTCTCTAGAAAAAAGGCGTCTAAGAGGAGATATGATTACCTTATATAAATACATCCAGGGTCAGTATAAAGATTTGTCGGGGGAGCTTTTTGTGCCAAGAGGTTTTCAACTGACAAGAGGACATCCCTTGAGGTTAGAAGTAAAAAGATTCCACCTCAAAGAAAGAAAAGGGTTCTTCACAGTAAGGGTGGTTAATCTGTGGAATTCTCTACCAGAGGAGGTGGTGACAGCGGATTCGATAGATAACTTTAAAAGGGTACTAGATTTATTTCTAATTAAAAAGGGTATTCAGGGTTATCATGGATAATTAGAGAGACAGTAATGATCCACATTTTTAACATTTCCCCTTTAGACATTTGGCTAAGTCTCGCTTGTTTTATTTTATTTTATTTTTTTTCTATTTGCCTTCCTCTGGACTAATTAATAATAATTAAAAAAGAAACAAAAAAAAAAAAAAAACATTAAATAATTGATTAATAATTAATTAACAACTAATGAATTAATAGTTAATCCGCATATTGCAGATCAAAGGAGATCTTAAAAGGTTGAACTTGATGGACGAAAGTCTTTTTTCAACCTTAAATACTATGTAACTATGTAACTATGTAACTATAAACATTTATCACACACTCTCACCTAAATTCTATAAATTCTGTTTTTGTGTAATATGTGGATTGACAGCCATAGGAAAGTACAGGAGAACTTATGTCGCTGAGGGAACTATTCCGGAGGGACAGTGGGTTGAATTTCTCCTGTATATCAGGTTTTTGCTCCCACTAGGTTCTCCTGTACTAGAGGGATAACTAGAAAACTGAGCAACATAGAAGAAGAAAAAGTGAGGGAATGTGGTAACTTGTCTTCCTTGAATGGTAATTCAGGACTACTTTAACAGGCCTTTGTAGGAGGGCTGAGAATCTTTACTTCCCTCCCACAATTGCTAAAGGAAGTCATGGACAGGATGTGATGTAAATTACATCATCTCAACTAAGGATATATCCAGGCAGGAAACTGGTGCTGTTCCCTGTTTTCTTCCTTGATGGTGAGGTTGATGGAGGTGATGTCGATGGTCTAACCGTGGGTGAGATAAAACGTTTGGGAAAGGTGATTACTATATCGGTTGTTGCTCCGTGGGTCTAACTGAGTGTTTATAATACATTTATAGTATTGTGTTGTTGCCTTGTAATAAATACCTTTTAATGTAGACGAACCTTGTGTAATATATATATATTAATTTGGTGATACACCACAGTCTGATGAGACTAAATTTGAACTTTTCGGCCATCAAAGAAAATGCTATGTCTGGCGCAAACCCAACACATCACATTACCCAAAGAACACCATCCCCACAGTGAAACATGGTGGTGGCAGCATCATGCTGTAGGGATGTTTTTCAGCAGCCGGGACTGGGAAACTGGTCAGAGTTGATAAAAAGATGGATGATGCTAAATACAGGGATATTATTGAGCAAACCCTGTACCACTCTGTGCATGATTTCTGGCTAGGACGGAGGTTCATCTTACAGCAGGACAATGACCCCAAACAAACTGCTAAAGCATCACTTAAGTGGTTTAACGGGAATGTGTAAATGTGTTGGAATGGCCTAGTCAAAGCCCAGACCTCAATCCAATAGAAAATCTGTGGTCAGACTTAAAGATTGCTGTTCACAAGCGCAAACCATCCAACTTGAAGGAGCTGGAGCATTTTTGCAAGGAGGAATAGGCAAAAATTCCAGTGGTAAGATGTGGCAAGCTCATAGAGACTTATCCAAAGTGACTAGGAGCTGTGATTGCCACAAAACTTTCTATTCTTTTGTCCTATTTGTTGTTTGCATCACAATTCAAAAAAATAAAATCTTCAAAGTTGTGGACATGCTGTGTAAACTAAATGATGCAAATCCTCAAGCAAACCATGTTAATTCTAGGTTGTGAGGCAACAAAACACGAAAATGCCAAGGGGGGTGAATACTTTTGCAAGGCACTGTACAGTGCTCTATGTTTGCAACCTTGAACCATGAGTCACAGTCTTGCGGCCGCGAATAACGAGTCACGGATTTTGAGGTCATTCAAGGCCGTAGGTCTTACTGTCTAAACGTAGCACTTCATAAGCAAATAAAAAAGCCATCCTTTACTTTTATGAAAAGAGAAAGTGATGTTAGGTCTTAGAATTATAGTTACATAGTTACATAGTAATTAGGGTTGAAAAAAGACTTTCAGTCCATCAAGTTCAACCTGTTAAGATCTCCTCTGATCTGCAATATACGGAATAGTTATTAATTAAATTATTGATTAAATAATTATTAATAGTATAGTATTGGAGGATGAATAAAGAGTTAGTCCATCATGTTCAACCTTTTTAGATCTCTATTGATCTTTTTAATGTGGACTATTTATTATTTAATGTGGACTATTTATTATTGATCCAGAGGAAGGCAAACAGAAAAAAAAAAAACATTGATGCTTTGCCAATTGTCTCATAAGGAAAAAATAAAGCAAAATTCCTTCCTGACCCCAGAAACTGGTGATCAAATTTCTCCCTGGATTAATATTCCTTTGCTAGTTATCTAGGATAGCCTTGAATACCCTCTTTATTCAAAAATATATCTAACCCCTTTTTGAAGTTGTCTATCAAATTCGCTGTCACCACCTACTTTGGTAGAGAATTCCACAGTTTAACCACCCTAACTGCGAAGAACCCTTTTCTTTGTTTAAGGTGAAATCTTTTTTCCTCTAACCTCAAAGGATGTCCTCTTGTCAGTTGAAAACCTCTTGCTACAAAAAGTTCACTTGACAAAGCCTTATATTGACCCTGGATGTTTTTATATAACGTAATCATATCTCCTCTTAGACGGCTTTTTTCTAGCAAAAATAAGTTTAATTTTGTTAGTCTTTCTTCATAACTTAGCCCCTCCATTCCCCTTATTAGTTTTGTAGCCCTTCTCTGTACTTTTTCCAGCTCTAAAATGTATTTTTTATGAGGTGGTGCCCAAAATTGTACTCCATATTCCAAATGAGGACGTACCAGAGATTTGTATAGTGGCAGAATTATATCTTCTTCCCTGGCTTCTATACCCTTCCCAATACATGCTAATATTTTATTTGCCTTTCCAGCCGCTGCTTGGCTTTGAGCGCTGTTACCTAGGTGGTTGTCCACTAGTACTCCCAAATCCCTTTCAATATCTGATACCCCTAGATTTGCTGCTTTTAAGATTATAGATTGCTTGGCTATTGTTCCTTCCCAAATGCATAACCTTACATTTATTTGTATTAAATCTCATCTGCCATTTAGCCGCCTATTTCTCTAATTTATGCAAATCATTTTGTAGGGAAAGTACATCATTATCTGATTTTATTACCTTGCACAACTTAGTGTCATCAGCAAAAATGGAGACACTACATTCGAGTCCTACTTCAATGTCATTAATAAATATTTTAAAAAGGAGAGGACCTAATACTGAACCTTGAGGAATCCCACTTATCACATTAGACCAATGAGAGGATGTTCCATTCACAACAACCCTTTGCTTCCTGTCTTTTAGCCAGCTCTCGATCCATGAGCAGATATTTACTGCAATTCCTGTATCCCTTAGTTTGCTCACTAGTTTCCATGTGGCACTGTATCAAATGCCTTTGAGAAATCTAAAAAGACTACATCCACTGAGTTGCCCTGATCCAAGTTCCTACTAACCTCCTCATAAAAACTAATTAGATTGGTCTGACACAACCTATCCTTCATAAATCCGTGTTGACTGCTACCTATGATCCTGCTCAAATAGACATATTCTTGTATTCTGTCCCTTATTAACCCTTCTAAAAGATTCCCAACTACATAAGTGAGGCTCACTGGTCTATAATTCCCCGGATTTGCTCTAGATCCCTTCTTAAATATAGGTATCACCTCTGCTTTTCTCCAGTCATCTGGTAGAGACCCAGTAGTGAGTGAGTCTTGAAAGATTAGATATAATGGTTTGGCTATTACAGAACCCAGCTCCCTCAGTACCCTTGGATGTATTCCATCAGGACCTGGGGCTATATTAACATTTATTTTCTCCAACCTCTTTTGTATTACTTCCTGTGTTAACCAATTATTTAGTAAAGGTAGTGTAGCCCCATTATGTTGCGGTGTCCCAACCACTGGTACCTCCCTTGTGTATACCGAAGAAAAGAACCTATTTAGCTCATCTGCCTTTTCCTGGTCACTAATTATCAGATGGCCTGTATCACATTGTAATGGTCCTATCAATTCCTTCCTGGCCTTCTTCCCATTAATATATTTAAAAAATATTTTAGGGTTAGTCGTACTTTCCATTGCAACTGACTTCTCATTTTCTATTTTAGCCAGTCTAATAGCCCTTTTGCAAGACTTGTTGATTTCCCTATAGTCACATAAAGCTGCCTCTGTTCCCTCCTTCTTGTATATATTTAAATGCATGTTTCTTTTTCCTCATCATGATCTGTAAGTCATTGTTAAGCCACATGGGATGTGATTTACTCCTATTCATTTTATTTCCACATGGTACATGCTGATGAGTATGTTTATTTAGTAAGGATTTGAATGTTGTCCATTTATTTTCAGTATTCTTCCCTGTAAGTTCTTTGTCCCAGTCTATATGTTGTATTGCTGCCCGTAGCCCATTAAAGTTAGCCCTTTTAAAATTTAGAGTTTTTGTTGGCCCCTTACAACTCTGTTTTTTGTATTCAATCTCAAATGAGACTGTGTTGTGATCACTGTTCCCCAAGGGTTCCCCTATTTTTACATTTGATATTATATCAATATTACTTGTGATGACTAAATCCAAGATGGCCCCATTTCTAGTAGGTTCTTTTATTACCTGGGCCAGATGATGATCCATGAGTGTACAAAAGAACCTGCTCCCCTTAGCTGAGCTGCTGGTCTCATTTATCCAGTTTATTTCAGGGTAATTAAAGGCTCCCATTATTAGAACTTGCCCATGCTTAGCTGCATTTCCAATTTGTAACAATAATTGTATTTCCTCACTTTCAGCTATATTTGGGGGTTTATAGCATACTCCCACCAATATGCGTTTAGAATTAGCTCCTCCACTATTTAGCTCAACCCACAAAGATTCAATGATGCCGTTAGTGCCAGCATAAATATCTTCTCTGACTATAGGCTTAAATTCAGGCTTAACTTAAAGACAGATCCCTCCTCCTCTTTTTACTTTCTTTCCTAAATAGGTTATAACCATCCAGATTAACAGTCCAGTCATGAGATTCATCCCACCATGTTTCCGTAATGCCTAATAAGCCCCCTTTTTCTTGTACTGCTAATATTTCTAGCTCATCCATTTCCCAGGCAAACTTCTTGTGTTAGCAATCATACACTTTATATTGCTAAGGCTCTGCAGTTGTGAAGTGCCTGCCACTGCATTTGAGGCCCCTATTAATACCTCCCTACTTTCTATTTTAACCCTCCCCCTTCTTCTCCCCCATGGGTAACTAATTCATCCCTTTCCCTCTCTACCCTATTTACCCCAATACTTCTATATAGTCCCTCCCCCCCACCTACAAGTTTAAAAACTCCCCCAGCCGTTCTACCATCCTATCCCCTAGCACAAAAGCGCCCTCATGATTAAGGTGCAATCCATCCCTGCTATAGAGATTGTACCCAAGTGAGAAGTCAGCCCAGTACTCTAAAAACCCAAAACCCTCTGCACTGCACCACTTTTTAAGCCACGCATTAACCTCCCTAAGCTCCTTCTGCCTCCCTGGGCTAGCACGTGGCACTGGTAGTATCTCAGAAAATACTACCTTGGAGGTCCTTGCTTTAAGCTTATTCCCTAATTCTCTAAAATCATTCTTTAGAACGCTCCATCTTCCACTAACTTTGTCATTGGTACCAATGTGTACCAAGACCGCCGGTTCATTTCCAGCCCCTCCCCATAATTTATCCACCCGAACCACAACATGCCGAACCCGAGCACCAGGGAGACAGCAAACTCTTCGATTGCTGGGATCTGGGTGACAAATTACCCTGTCTACCTTCCTAATAATAGAGTCCCCTACCACCAAAACATGTCTGTTGCTCTGCCTATTCTGCCCTCCCTCTCCTCCAGTAGAACTGTTCTCCCGGCTGTTAGAGGGAACAGCTCTATCTGGCATTGCCATTCCTGAATGGACATCCCCAACAGTTTCACTCAATCTGGCAAATCTGTTGGTGTTTGCCAACTCAGAACTGGCCTGCCTCCTCCTGATCCCCCTGATTTCCCTTCTAACTGTAACCCAGTTACCTCCCTGGCCATCCTCACTAGCCCCAGCTCCTCCCTCCATACTAGGCCCAGCTAAACTGTGCTCCGTGTGCACCACCTCCTTTTCCAGTGGAGCAGTATCACTAAGTGCTGCAATTCTCCTCTCCAGATCTTCAATTTGAGCTTTAAGAGAGGCAACATGCTCACACCTGTCACAGAGGTATGGACCCTGGATCATCTGTTCCAGTAGTGCATACATTTGGCAGGATGGACACTGAGTGAGGTTACCACTGGACTGACTCATGATTATCAGTTACAAAAATACAGTGAGAAAACAAATCAATGTATTTGTATAAAGATTTCTTTTCCACACCTTAAACCAAACAAAATAGAAACAATATATAAGTTTGTTTTCTGTTTTTTCTTATAATACCCCTTTTCTTTGGATTTCCTCCTTTTATTTAATCTCCTACACACTAACTACACTTACATTAGAAATGATTGTAAGCTCCCAAGCTCGCACTTCCTTTGTTAAAATAGACCCCGCCTACTCGCCTGTACAATGATAAATGAGCACAGGATAAAAAACACTGTCCTGCCCCACAGAACCGATTCAACAGAAAACAACAAAATGCACACAGATATAACTTACACATGCCAAGCCACACCCACTCTCACCTGTACACTGATTACTGCAACAAACAGAAAACTCTGCACTGACTTACAGAGCTGATTCAAACCAGACCTCACACAAATGCACCCAGATATAACTTACACAGGCCAAGCCACACCCACTCTCACCTGTACACTGATTACTGCAACTGGACAGAAAACTCTGCACTGACTTACAGAGCGGATTCAAACCAGACCTCACACAAATGCACCCAGATATAACTTACACAGGCCAAGCCACACCCACTCTCAGCTGTATCACTGATTACTGCAACAGACAGAAAACTCTGCACTGACTTACAGAGCAGATTCAAACCAGACCTCACACGAATGCACCCAGATATAACTTACACAGGCCAAGCCACACCCACTCTCACCTGTACACTGATTACTGCAAAAGACAGAAAACTCTGCACTGACTTACAGAGCGGATTCAAACCAGACCTCACACAAATGCACACAGATATAACTTACACAGGCCAAGCCACACCCACTCTCAGCTAAACACTGATTACTGCAACAAACAGAAAACTCTGCACTGACTTACAGAGCGGATAGCACAACATTCTCAAACTCGCAAATCAGCCGAAATAACCACTTTATTGCATGTTAAATTTCTATCATGAAGCCGGACGGGCTTCAACCTTCAAGCCCGGAGGTTGAAGCCCGTGGGACTTTATGATGAACATTGAACATGAAAAAAAAAAATGATTTGCCGATTTGAGTGTAGGGGAATGCTGTGCTATAAATTCTAAGACCTAAAATCACTTTCACTTCTCATCAAAGTACAGGATGGCTTAATTATGTGCTTAATTGGTGCATATGAATCGTAAGTAAGAGCCTTACGGGACCTTTTTGGTGTAAGTAAGTTGCCGCTCGGTTTAAGCGTTTTGCGGGCTTAACGGAAGGGTGGGCGTAGCATTAGAATAGTGATTTGTGATTTTTTACGGCCGCAACTCGCAGCCGCAAAAGATCAAAGGCTTTGATGGAAGTAAACTGAGATTGGGAAAATCACAAGTGATCACAGCTCGACAGCCGTAAGCCGCCGTAGGCCGCAAATAGAATAGCTAAGTAGCTTGCGGCCTCCTCTTGCAGCTACTTATTTAAAAATGGTAGGATTAGAATGAAACCCCAAGTGTGATAAGTCTTGATACACTTCTTATTGATTCCTATATTGAACCAAAAAAATATAGATTTTTTTAAAATAGATTGTTAATTCAAGTTTAATAAGAGTTTATACACTTCTTCTTGGTTTATATATTGAGCTCAGAGAATATAAAAGGTATTATATATATTGTGATATATCTAAAAATCAAACCTTACAAATACATACAATTGTTTGTTCTTGATTTTACTTTTACCCCAATAAACATTATTCTGCATGAAGCATATACTTGTCTAAAAATTGATCATTGAACTCAAGAAACTATATTACTCTATACATTGTCATATTTGTGTCATATCAAATTGCATCAAGAAGCTGATGACTGGACAAATAAGAGTTTCATCATGATATATACTTTAACATTGAAATTATCACTTCAGTGGTCTTATAAAGGGGTCTCTAAATATTAGTTAGATAAGGAAGGCTTGTGCATTTAAACAATTACTTAATATTTTTCAACAGTCCTACAGGCTGTATTAGCTCTCCAAAAGAGGTTGAAAAAAATAAATGTTAATAAAGCCCCAGGTCCTGATGGAATACATCTAAGGGTACTGGGGGAACTGGGTTCTGTAATAGCCGAACCATTACATCTAATTTAAAAAAAATGCATGAGGTCGCTACCAGATGATGGGGGCAAAAAGCAGATGTGATTCCTATATTTAAGAAGGGAGCAAGAGCAAATCCGTGGAACTATAGACCTGTAAGCTTCACTTCTGTAGTGGGAAAGCTTTTAGAAGGATTAATAAGGGATAATATACAAGAATATGTCTATTTGGACAGGATTATAAGTAGGAGTCAAGATGGATTTACGAGGGATAGATCATGTCAAACAAATTTAATTAGTTTCTATGAGGAGGTAGGTGACTCAGTGGATGTCAACTTTTTAGATTTTGCAAAGGCTTTTGATACAGTGCCACATGGGAGACTATTGTGCAAACTAAGGGATACAGGAATTCCAGCAAATACATGCACATGGATTAAGGACTGGCTAAAAGACAGGAAGCAAAAGGTTGTTGTAAATGGAACATACTCAGATTGGACTAATGTGGTAAGTGGGGTTTTACAGGGTTCATTATTAGGTGCTCTCCTTTTCAACATATTTATTAACCTTCCTAGCGGTAATCCCGATTGTGACTCAGGGTTAATCTTCTCTTCCTAAATTGGTAACCCCAAGCCACACTCGGGGTTACCGCAGGGAGGATGTGGAGGGGGCCTAGTGCTGCCGGGTTTGCCTGGGCCCCCTCAGCAAACCATCGCTCCTCCCCACCTTCCTCCTGCTCCTCCCCATCTTCTCCTCCTCCTCCCCATCTTCCTCCTCCTCCTCCCCCCTTACCCTTCCCTCATCCTTCTTCCCCCTCTCACCTCTCAAGTCATTTTAGTCTCCAATCAGCTTCTGCTGCTTATAAGAGGCTCGCATTGTGTCTTATGCCTGGAACTGGCATATGCTAATGACGTCACAATCGCGTCACGTCATTAGCATATGCCGGTTCAAGAAACAGGTATAAGACGCGATGCGAGCATCCGATCAGCAGCAGGAGCTGATCGGAGGCTAAGAATAAGAGAGAAGAGATGGGGGAAGGAGGGGGGGAAGAGGAGGAGGATAAGGGGGAATGAGGGGGGAAGAGGAGGATGAGTGGGGAAGAGAAGGTGAGGGGAAAATAGTAGTGTCAGGGGGAAGAGGAAAGTGAGGGGGGAAGATGAGGATGAGAGGGGAAGAGGAGCATGAGTGGGGGAGCAGAGGATGATGGGAAAAGGAGGAAGAGGAGGATGAGGGTGGAAAGGAGGAGCATGAGGGGGAAGAGGAGGATGAGGGGAGAAAATAGGGGGATGAGGGGGAAGGGGAGGGGAAAGAGGAGAATGAGAGGGAAAGGAGGAGGTTTAGGGGGTAAAGGAGGAGGATGAGGAGTAAAGGAGGATGAGGGGAAAGAGGATGAGTGGTAAAGATAAGGAGGATGAGGGGGGAGGATCGGAAGGATAAGGGGGAATGAGGAGGATAAGGGGGGAAAGGGGGCGGAAAAGGGGGAGATGGAGGCGAGCGGATAAGGAGGGAGAGGGGGGAAATGGAGGAGGCGAAGGAGGAGAAGGGTATGATTATGTCAGTATTTTAGAATGTACCGCTTTAACATTCGAAATACTGAAATAATACCGCCAGGAAGGTTAATGACTTAGAAGTTGGACTTGAAAGTATTGTCTCCATTTTTGCTGATGACACTAAGTTTGCAATGTGAAAAAATCAGAAAATTATGTACTTTTCCTCCAAAGTTATTTGCATAAGTTAGAGAAATGGGCAATTCAATGGCAGATGAGATTTAACACAAATAAATGTAAGGTTATACATCTGGAAAGGAAACATAGCCATGCACTGCATAAGCTTAATTAAGCAAATCTAGGGGTATCAGTTATTGCAAGGGATTTGGGAGTCTTGTGAACAACCACCTATGTAACAGTTCTCAATGCCAAGCAGCAGCTGCAAAGGCAAATACAATATTAGCATGTATTAAGAAGGGTATAGAAGCAAGGGAAGCAAATATAATTCTGACATTATACAAAAAACTCTAGTATGCCCTCATTTAGTATATGGAGTACAGTTTTGGGCACCACTTCATAAAAAGGATGTTTTAGAGTTGGAAAAGGTACAGAGAAGTGCAACAAAACTAATAAGGGGAATGAAGAAAGACTAACCAAATTAAACATATTTTCTCTAGAAAAAAAGGTGTCTAAGAGGGGATATGATTACTCCATATACATAAATACATCCAGGATCAGTATAAAGTTTGTCAAGGGAGATTTTTGTGTCAAGATGTTTTCAACTGACAAGAGAACATCCTTTGAGGTTAGGAGTAAAAAAATTCCACCTTAAAGAAAGAAAAGGGTTTTTCACAGTAAGGGTAAGAGGATTCAATAGATAACTTTAAAAAGATATTGGATATATGTGTAAATAAAAAAGGCATTCACAGTTATCCTTGTAGTATTATTCCAGGGAGGAACCTGATCGCCAGTATCTGGGGTCAAGAAGGAATTCATTTTTTTCACTTTTGAGACAATTGGAAAATCTTCACTTGTGTTTTTTTTTTTTCCCTTCCTCTGGATCAATTAACAATTAATAATCATTCTGAATACTGCAGATCAGAGGATATCTTAAAAGGTTGCACTTGGTGGGCTAAAAGTCTTTTTTCAACCTTGATTACTATATACTGTAACTACTAGCGACTTGCCCGTCAAAAATTGACGGCAATGAGATGCGTATGTTTGGAAAGTTGTTTAGTTTTTAATATACATATTTTACACTTGTAAGATTTTAGTTATGATTAAATAAGTACTATTGTGATATTAAACATGTTTATTTTTGTAAAATGTTGTTTTGGTCAACAGTAACTGTTAAAGCATTTTGTATTAAAAGTATTAACATTTGAATGTAAGAACAGTTGAACTTTAAATTAATCAGTATTGTAAACTTGAGGTAATGTTTTTTTAATCCGATGTTTCAGGAACAGGTTGTAAATGCTTTGTTTGGTTAGTAGCTAGAGATGTCGCGAATAGTTCGCCGGCGGACTTTTTTCGGCGAACAAAGCATGTTCGCGTTCGCGGCGAACTGCGAACATATGCGAGATTCGACCTGCCCCCAATACTTTATCATTGAGCAAACTTTGACCCTCCATGTCACAGTCAGCAGACACATTCCAGCCAATCAGCAGCATACACTCCCTTCCACACCCTTCAACCTCATGGACAGCAGCCATTTTGGAATCAGAACTAACTTGCAGGCTTACTGAGAGGAGGTAGACTGTAGGTGATACTGCATCAATAGGGAAAACCATAGCTAGGCAAGTTTATTCAGTGTCCAGTGCAGTGCTGAAGGACTCATCACATCTCTGCTGTAAACACAGCACCCCAAAAAGCCCTTTTTAGGGCTATAACATCATTTTTTTTTCGTTTTTTTTCTGTGTAATCTAACTTCATTTGCCTGTCTCCCTGCTAGCCCCTGCTTGTATTCTGTGTAATCTAACTTCATTTGCCTGTCTCCCTGCCAGCCCCTGCTTGTAAGTGTGTGTGTCAGGCTCAAAGCTTATACTGTGTGTGCACAACGCATACAATATAATATTGTTTACTAGTTGTCTACTTTTAAAAAACCCAAACTTTTTTTTATTAAATCTAAGTGCATTTGCATAACCGTCAATCAAAGTTCATTTGCTTGACCGCTACCCATAGTGTGTGTCCTGCTTTCAAGTACTGTGCCAAGTTCAACCAATCCAGTCTAGTTGGGGTACCAACAGTCCACATTTAGAAAACCCAAACTTTTATTTTCTTAAATCTAAGTGCATTTGCCTGACCGTTAATCAAATTTCATTTGCTTGACCGCTACCCATAGTTTGTGTCCTGCTTACAAGTACTGTGCCAAGTTCAACCAATCCAGTCTAGTTGGGGTACCAACAGTCCACATTTAAAAAACCCAAACTTTTATTTTCTTAAATCTAAGTGCATTTGCATAACCGTCAATCAAAGTTCATTTGCTTGACCGCTACCCATAGTGTGTGTCCTGCTTTCAAGTACTGTGCCAAGTACAACAATCCAGTCTAGTTGGGGTACCAACAGTCCACATTTAAAAAACCCAAACTTTTTTTTTATTAAATCTAAGTGCATTTGCATAACCGTCAATCAAAGTTAATTTGCTTGACCGCTACCCATAGTGTGTGTCAGGCTTACAAGTACTGTGCCAGAGAGCATGTTGTGTGCATGCTTGAGCTCCAAACAAAAGGCTTTTTAGGGTCTTAGTCCCTCAAATACAAGTTTTATTTTAACACCTTTTTGTTAATAAGCGCTTTGTGCACGGTGTTGTTCATTTTTGGGAGTTTTTGTGGTTTTTTTCTTAGTTTAATTTAAGTTTTAGTTTTCTGGGGGTCAGGCTCAACTCTCTATCCCAGGAGAGTGAGCTGTCTCCTGGATACTTTGCCACACCCCTCCCTTAGCACTACACCTTCACTCCTGGAGCTTTGTTACTTTGACTTTTTTTCTTTTAAAAAGTTTATTAGGTTTTGTTGAAGTTTTGTTTGTTTGGTGTTGGGTTTTATGTTTTGGGGGAGAGAAGACAAGTAACATCTTTGTAGGCAGTGGGGGGGGGGGAAACAATTAGAATTTTTGTTGAAAAGGCTTTTTTTTTAACATCTGACACAGAGACACAGAGGGGTTAAAAAGCCTCTGTGTTCTCTGTGTTGTTGCAATTAGACACCTTGCAACAGGCCATTAACCCTTCCACTGCCAAGCATCACCTTTCTCTCTCCCTTAGTTTTGTCTCCCTTAGTTTTGTCTTTTTGTTTCTTTTTCACACTTTTATATTTAAAAAAAAAGAAAACCATAAAACAAAAAATAAAAATAAATAAAACAAATAAACTAAAAAAAAAAGGGTATAATTATGAGAGATAAGACCACTAAGAAGCCTCAGGGGTCAAAAGGGGGAATAATGGCCCCTGAAAATCCGAGCTGCAGCACTGCACAGCATAGGCCCCAGGCAGATAAGGCAGCCCCAGCTCCTGGTGGTTCTGCCAGCAGACCTACCCCTGTGGCTAATACCTGGTCACAGGTGGTTTCTGCTGGCCCCAGTAATACCACCGCTGGGGCTGAGGGGCAGATTACTAGGAAGCATGGGGTTAAATGTCAGATGTCTGGGGTCTACAGCATTGATATCTATCTGCGTGCTGCAGCTAACGTCATCAGCCCCTCTGTTATAGTAGCAGCCAGCAAAATGTACGGGAAAGCAGTTTTCTTTACCCGTACGCTGGCTACTGCTCACATTCTTGTACAGAGAGGCATCACAGTGGGGGGATTATATGTCCCAATAGAACCCCTGGAAGGGTTGGGCACAAAAGTAACACTCTCTAATGTGCCCCCCTTCCTACCAGACTCCCTCCTGCGCCCCCACCTGCTAACCCTAGGGGAAGTAAAAACACCATTTATTAAAATTCCCCTGGGGTGCAGAGAGAGAGCACTTCGTCATGTGCTCTCTTTCAAGAGGCAGGTACAAATGTGCCTGCCTCAGGGCGCAGAAAACATTGAGGGGTCTTTTGGGGTTCCATTTGAGTGGGCGCTCTACAGGGTTTTTTACAGCACTACGGAGGTGCAGTGCTATCATTGCAAGGGGTTGGGACATACACGTAGGAATTGTCCTAATGAAAAGCATCATGCCCCAGCCCCAGCAAATGGCACCTCCGTCAGTACAGCACCCATCCCCA
This sequence comes from Discoglossus pictus, assembly GCA_027410445.1. Lineage (NCBI taxonomy): Eukaryota > Metazoa > Chordata > Amphibia > Anura > Alytidae > Discoglossus > Discoglossus pictus. The sequence goes on from CM050165.1 coordinate 157,448,688, forward strand.
CTGAGCCCATAACAGCGGGGACCTCAAGGGTCATAGCCCCCCCACAGAGCTCAGGCAAGGAGACCGTTCCTCAAGCCACCACCACGGCCTCCAAACCCCCTTCTTCCCCAAAAAAGCCATCTGTGTCTGTGGTTTCCAGCAAGACTGCAGACACGGGGAAAAAGGGGAAGAAGGTCACCGGTCCTCCCTGTGTCACAGCTGCATCTCCCAAGTCCCAATCTGCCCCCACCATAATTACATCAGTTAGTGTGGGGGCACAGTGTAAGCAGAGGGATAATAAGCCCTCTGCAGGGGAGGCAGCTAGTGGCAGCTCCTCTTCCAGGAGTGACGTCCCCAGGAAGAGGAAGCATAAAATCAACAGGGAGGTTGCTGATAAGTGGGAAGTGCTCTATAGTGGAGCACCTCCCTCTAAAAGCAAGAAGAGGAACAAAACATCTCCTCCTCATCCGGTGACATTGTCTGGCCCGGTTATTAAGCTCAGCCAGCCGGTGCCAGACCACACATCTCTCTCTCCATACCCTATAGGGGTTAATGTGGAAAAGGGTCTGGAGGAAAAGCAGGGGCAAGAGGGTCTCCCAAGTGAGGCAGGGGTAGACAAGAAAGATCAGGTTCTGCCTCTGGCCTTTGAGGGGGGTCCCAACAAAGCCCCTGCTGAATGGGTAGTCAGTGTCCCTGAGGTGCTGAGCTTCAAGGGCACCAGTCAGTCTCCTCCTCCAGTGTCACTCTCTAGTGACGTACCTCGGGCTTTGTTAGAGCCCCAGGCCGAGTCAATACTGGAGGGGGGGAATATAGGCATGACCCCCATTCAGGACCCCATGGATTTGTCTGTCAGGGGGGATGTGGCACAAGGGGAAGTGGAAATGGGGGAGGGTGATAAAACAGGTTTTCCTGTTAACATCATGGGAGAGCCTGTCTACCCTCCTCAGCCGTCCACTGACCCTAACATCGGTGCCATCCAAGCTGAGCATGCAGCGGTGGAACTGGCAGATGAGGCATATAAAGCCTCCAAGGCTTCCATTAAGGAAGCCATGCCAGCCACTGCTGTCCAGCCAGCTACCCCTGAATGCACTCCTGAAGCTACAGGGGTGCAGCAGCAATCCAAGGGTCCATTATTTACCTTGAAGGGTGCTAAAGGGACTCCTTCTGTATCATCTAAGAGGGGGTCCCTGAGAATAAAGCTGAGGAAACTGACTCCAGCCGGGGAGGATGGAGTAAAAGCCCTCAGCCAAGAGGAGCCCAGGGGTGACCCACTAGAAGGAACATCAGATTCTGGGTGGGTTATCCCTGTCAAGGAAATAGATCTATTCCTTGAGAGCACCCTTCATGGACAAAAGAAAAGGAAGGTGCGGCTGGCCTTGGAGAGGTGGAAGAATATGTCGTTTATTCTCCACTCTCTCCAGCAATATCTAGTGGTCAGCACTAGGGCCAAGAATTCTGGGACTGCGGAGCATCTCCGCGTCCGGAAATTCTATAAAATGTGCGTGTCCTATCAGCAGTCTCAAGGGTCTGAGGAACGCACAATTCCTGACACGCAGTAATGGCTTTGCACATCAGCACGCTAAATACCAATGGCTGTCAAGACAGTTTCCGCAGGTTCCAGGTACTCTCCTATTTATATCAGGGAGGGTACTCTGTGAGCTTCCTGCAGGAAACTCACACCACTCCAGAGTCTGAGGCCTCGTGACAACTGGAGTGGAGAGGCAGGGTCTTCTTCAGCCACTTCACATTGGCGTCATGTGGAGTGGTGACCCTGTTCTCAGAGTCTTTTCAGCCAGAGCTGCTGCTTGTGAAAGCTGTTATCCCAGGCCGTCTAATCCACCTCCGGGTCCGAGAGCAGGGTAGCATCATTAACCTAGTTAATATATATGCCCCTGCTGGAGGGCCCGAGAGAGTGAGGTTCCTCGCCAGACTGTCCCAGTTTTTGGAGACGGTTGACGCAGATGAGTGTTTGGCACTCGGGGGTGATTTCAACTGCACCCTCGACGCTCTGGACCGGAATAGTCCAGAGCCGTACTCGCCTTCTGCGTCAGCCCTGCGGGAGATCATCGCCCGCTTCTCCCTGGAGGACATCTGGCGAGAGCAGAACCCAGGGGCATCAGACGGTTTCACCTACGTCAGGGTGAGAGCCGGTCTGGTGTCCCACTCCCGGATCGACAGACTATATATATCTAGTCACTATATGTCACGAGTCGGTTCTTGTGCCATTAGGCTGGCTCCGTTTACAGACCACAACTGTGTGTCTGTGACGGTGGCGCTAACGCCAACAGTGCCACGAGCCGCCTATTGGCACTTCAACAATGCTTTGTTGAAGGACCAGGGGCTCGTGACATTGATCCGGGAGTTTTGGACGGACTGGAGGGGTTGCAAGGGAGACTTTGCCACGTTAAAACTGTGGTGGGACGTGGGCAAGGTTCATTTGCGACTTCTGTGTCAGGAATATACCAAGGGTGCGAGTGGACAGCGCGAAGCTGAGTTGGAGTCACTCCGGGGGGAGGTACTCCATCTGGAGCAGAGGCTGTTCACTTGTAGGGACCAATCCCTGCAGAGCGAGTATGTAGAGAGGAAGGGTGTCCTCTGTGACCTGGAATGACACCAGGCCAAGGGGGCATACGTGCGCAGCCGCTTAGGTTTTCTCAAAGATCTAGACCGCGGCTCGCGCCTCTTCTAGTCACTGGAGAAAAAGGGGGGTAACAGTAGGCACATCATCTGTCTTCTAGATGAAGACGGTGCCCCCCTTACAGATCCGGAGAGTATCCGGGATAGAGCCCGGAACTTTTATAAAGATCTTTACTCTCCGGATCCCATTTCTCCAGACGCTTGCAGGGTGCTATGGGAGGGGCTCCCCACAGTCAGTGAGGGTGTAAGAGAGCGGCTTGATATACCACTATCTTTTCAAGAGCTCTCTGAAGCCCTCCGTGCCATGTCCTGTGAGAAGTCTCCAGGACTGGACGGACTGACTGTAGAGTTTTTCCAATTTTTCTGGGAGACTCTGGGATTTGATTTCCATCTGGTCCTTGGGGAAGCCCTGGAGACTGGGGAGATGCCCCTGTCTTGTCGCAGGGCAGTACTTGCCCTGCTGCCCAAAAAGGGGGATCTCCGGCTTATTAAGAACTGGCGACCGGTCTCTCTGCTCAGCACAGACTACAAGATTGTAGCTAAAGCCATCTCGCTTAGACTTGGGTCTGTGCTGGCAGAATTGGTTCACCCTGACCAGTCCTATGCGATCCCGGGCCGGACTATCTTTGATAGTATCTTTCTGGTCCGGGATCTATTGCATTATTCTCGCAGGACTGGTCTGTCACTCGCCTTTCTCTCTTTAGATCAAGAGAAGGCGTTTGACAGGGTGGACCATGGTTACCTCATAGCCACTCTGCAAGCGTACGGCTTTGGCCCACAGTTTGTGGGCTTTATAAGAACGCTGTACGCCTCTGCAGAGTGTTTACTTAAAATTAATTGGTCCCTAACAGCACCTTTGGTATTTGGACGAGGGGTGCGTCAAGGATGTCCCTTGTCTGGACAGTGATATGCACTGGCCATCGAGCCTTTCCTCTGCCTACTGAGGAAAAGGCTCACAGGGCTGGTGCTAAAAGATCCAGACATGCGGATTGTCCTTTCAGCTTATGCTGACGATGTGCTCCTCGTGGCCCAGGATCCAGTTGATCTTGAGCTGGCAAAACAGTGCCAGGAGGTATATTCAGCTGCCTCCTCCGCTCAGATCAACTGGTCCAAATGCACAGGCCTTTTAGAGGGTAATTTACAGGTAGACTCTTTGCCTCCCACGTTTCGTGACATCACGTGGGAGGCAGATGTCATTAAATATCTGGGGGTCTACCTGTCTGCTGCGGACGCTTCCGTCCCAGACAACTGGAGGGAGTTAGAGGACAGTGTCCTCTCTCGTCTGGGACGATGGAGGGGTCTAGCAAAAATGCTTTCGCTTAGGGGGAGGACTCTAGTGGTGAATCAGCTGGTGGCTTCTCAGATCTGGCACCGGCTGATTTGTCTGAGTCCGACCCCCGAGTTTGTCACCAATATCCAGAGGAATTTGTTAGATTTCCTCTGGATGGGAAGGCATTGGGTCTCTGCAGGGGTGGCAAGTCTGCCTTTGGTGGAGGGTGGACAGGGAGTAGTTTGTGTGTGCTCCCAGTTGTCCACCTTCCGCTTCAGTACCTGCAGAGATACCTATATGCAGATCCCTCTCCGCAGTGGTGCGCACTGGCATCCAGCTTTTATCGCCAGTTGCGCAACCTGGGGTATGACCGGCAATTATTTCTGATCAGGCCCGAGGGGTTTGGGAGAGACCTCTCTGTGTTGCCGGCATACTACCAGGAAACCCTCAAGGCCTGGAGCATGGTCTCCGTGACCAGGCAGGGCGTGCCTTTGGGGGATGAAATATTCACGGAGCCCCTGCTATTTAATCCAGCAGTGGGGGCTCCAATATTACAGTCCCCCTGTATCATCCGCCACCTTAGTCATGCACGGATGACCCGAGTCGGGGATCTCCTGGAATACGGGCGTTCTGATTGGGTGTCACCCCAGGAGCTTGCGCTACGTTTGGGATATGTGACGACCAAAGTCTCAGGGCGCTTGCTCCAGGAGATTAGGGATGCCATCTCCCCCGACTCGCGCACCTTCCTTCGCGGGGCTTTGCCGGCCGGAGTGCCACATGCACCTTTCAACACCCCTGCTCCGGCTGTTTGCATTGGACACAAGCCCTGTGTTTCCCCTCAGGCTCCTCCTGTCCCCAACCTCTCAAAGTTGAGGGACATACCCTCGGCATGCTTTCGCGGCATGCCGAGGAAGAGCTTATATTCTCTCGTGCTCCATACAGTGCACTTCCTTGCCCTTGTGACCCGTCCCGATACCATCTGGAGGCGGGTCCTACCAGCTGACAAGGGCAAGAGGCCCCGGTGGAGGGAACTTTATTCTGATTTAGTTCCACGACCCACCGGGGACTTGAGTTGGAGAGTGCTCCATGGTGCACTGAGCACGGGAGAGTACTTAGCTAAATTCACGGACTCTCCCTCCACTTGTCCATTCTGTGGCAAGGGAGAGTCCGTGTATCATATTTATTTTAGTTGCGCCAGACTGCAGCCCCTCTTGTCACTCTTGAGGGGCCTCCTCCTGCAGTTCTGGCTGCATTTCTCCCCTCACATTTTTATTTTTGGGCGCCCAGTGTCCCGCGGCAATAAGGCCAGGGACCTCCTCGTCAACCTGCTCCTGGCATTAGCCAAATTGGCTATATATAAGTCCAGGAAGCAGTGTTTGATAGGGGGGGTTCCCTTGTCACCTGAGGCCATGTTCCGGGTGCTGGTGCGCTCCCGTATCCGGGCAGAGTACCACCTGGCTTTGTCCACTGGGGGAATGGATGAGTTTGTCTCCCAGTGGGCTGTAGATGGTGTGCTCTGCTTGGTATCCCCCCATTCGGTTTCTTTTTCTCTTAACCTCCTAAAATGATTTTTATTTAGTTTACAGATCATGTTTCTCATAATGTCAAAATACACTGTGCCAAGTTCAACCAATCCAGTCTAGTTGGGGTACCAACAGTCCACATTTAAAAAACACAAACTTTTATTTTCTTAAATCTAAGTGCATTTGCATAACCGTCAATCAAAGTTCATTTGCTTGACCGCTACCCATAGTGTGTGTCCTGCTTTCAAGTACTGTGCCAAGTTCAACCAATCCAGTCTAGTTGGGGTACCAACAGTCCACATTTAAAAAACCCAAACTTTTTTTTTATTAAATCTAAGTGCATTTGCATAACCGTCAATCAAAGTTAATTTGCTTGACCGCTACCCATAGTGTGTGTCCTGCTTTCAAGTACTGTGCCAGAGAGCATGTTGTGTGCATGCTTGAGCTCCAAACAAAAGGCTTTTTAGGGTCTTAGTCCCTCAAATACAAGTTTTATTTTAACACCTTTCTGTTTATAAGCACTTTGTGCACGGTGTTGTTCATTTTTGGGAGTTTTTGTGGTATTTTTTGGTGTTGGGTTTTATGTTTTGGGGGAGAGAAGACAAGTAACATCTTTGTAGGCAGTGGGGGGGAAAACAATTAGAATTTTTGTTGAAAAGGCTTTTTTTTTTAACATCTGACACAGAGACACAGAGGGGTTAAAAAGCCTCTGTGTTCTCTGTGTTGTTGCAATTAGACACCTTGCAACAGGCCATTAACCCTTCCACTGCCAAGCATCACCACTCTCTCTCCCTTAGTTTTGTCTCCCTTAGTTTTGTCTTTTTGTTTCTTTTTCACACTTTTATATTTAAAAAAAAAGAAAACAGTAAAAAAATCATAAAACAAAAAATAAAAATAAATAAAACAAATAAACTAAAAAAAAAGGGTCTAAACATGAGGGATAAGACCACTAAGAAGCCTCAGGGGTCAAAAGGGGGAATAATGGCCCCTGAAAATCCTAGCTGCAGCACTGCACAGCATAGGCCCCAGGCAGATAAGGCAGCCCCAGCTCCTGGTGATCAAATTTCTCCCTGGATTAATATTCCTTTGCTAGTTATCTAGGATAGCCTTGAATGCCCTCTTTATTCAAAAACATATCTAACCCCTTTTTGAAGTTGTCTATCGAATTCGCTGTCACCACCTACTTTGGTAGAGAATTCCACAGTTTAACCACCCTAACTGTGAAGAACCCTTTTCTTTGTTTAAGGTGAAATCTTTTTTCCTCTAACCTCAAAGGATGTCCTCTTGTCAGTTGAAAACCTCTTGCTACAAAAAGTTCACTTGACAAAGCCTTATATTGACCCTGGATGTTTTTATATAACGTAATCATATCTCCTCTTAGACGCCTTTTTTCTAGCAAAAATAAGTTTAATTTTGTTAGTCTTTCTTCATAACTTAGCCCCTCCATTCCCCTTATTAGTTTTGTAGCCCTTCTCTGTACTTTTTCCAGCTCTAAAATGTCTTTTTTATGAGGTGGTGCCCAAAATTGTACTCCATATTCCAAATGAGGACGTACCAGAGATTTGTATAGTGGCAGAATTATATCTTCTTCCCTGGCTTCTATACCCTTCCCAATACATGCTAATATTTTATTTGCCTTTCCAGCCGCTGCTTGGCTTTGAGCGCTGTTACCTAGGTGGTTGTCCACTAGTACTCCCAAATCCCTTTCAATATCTGATACCCCTAGATTTGCTGCTTTTAAGATTATAGATTGCTTGGCTATTGTTCCTTCCCAAATGCATAACCTTACATTTATTTGTATTAAATCTCATCTGCCATTTAGCCGCCTATTTCTCTAATTTATGCAAATCATTTTGTAGGGAAAGTACATCATTATCTGATTTTATTACCTTGCACAACTTAGTGTCATCAGCAAAAATGGAGACACTACATTCGAGTCCTACTTCAATGTCATTAATAAATATTTTAAAAAGGAGAGGACCTAATACTGAACCTTGAGGAACCCCACTTATCACATTAGACCAATGAGAGGATGTTCCATTCACAACAACCCTTTGCTTCCTGTCTTTTAGCCAGCTCTCGATCCATGAGCAGATATTTACTGCAATTCCTGTATCCCTTAGTTTGCTCACTAGTTTCCATGTGGCACTGTATCAAATGCCTTTGAGAAATCTAAAAAGACTACATCCACTGAGTTGCCCTGATCCAAGTTCCTACTAACCTCCTCATAAAAACTAATTAGATTGGTCTGACACAACCTATCCTTCATAAATCCGTGTTGACTGCTACCTATGATCCTGCTCAAATAGACATATTCTTGTATTCTGTCCCTTATTAACCCTTCTAAAAGATTCCCAACTACATAAGTGAGGCTCACTGGTCTATAATTCCCCGGATTTGCTCTAGATCCCTTCTTAAATATAGGTATCACCTCTGCTTTTCTCCAGTCATCTGGTAGAGACCCAGTAGTGAGTGAGTCTTGAAAGATTAGATATAATGGTTTGGCTATTACAGAACCCAGCTCCCTCAGTACCCTTGGATGTATTCCATCAGGACCTGGGGCTATATTAACATTTATTTTCTCCAACCTCTTTTGTATTACTTCCTGTGTTAACCAATTATTTAGTAAAGGTAGTGTAGCCCCATTATGTTGCGGTGTCCCAACCACTGGTACCTCCCTTGTGTATACCGAAGAAAATAACCTATTTAGCTCATCTGCCTTTTCCTGGTCACTAATTATCAGATGGCCTGTATCACATTGTAATGGTCCTATCAATTCCTTCCTGGCCTTCTTCCCATTAATATATTTAAAAAATATTTTAGGGTTAGTCGTACTTTCCATTGCAACTGACTTCTCATTTTCTATTTTAGCCAGTCTAATAGCCCTTTTGCAAGACTTGTTGATTTCCCTATAGTCACATAAAGCTGCCTCTGTTCCCTCCTTCTTGTATATATTTAAATGCATGTTTCTTTTTCCTCATCATGATCTGTAAGTCATTGTTAAGCCACATGGGATGTGATTTACTCCTATTCATTTTATTTCCACATGGTACATGCTGATGAGTATGTTTATTTAGTAAGGATTTGAATGTTGTCCATTTATTTTCAGTATTCTTCCCTGTAAGTTCTTTGTCCCAGTCTATGAGTTGTATTGCTGCCCGTAGCCCATTAAAGTTAGCCCTTTTAAAATTTAGAGTTTTTGTTGGCCCCTTACAACTCTGTTTTTTGTATTCAATCTCAAATGAGACTGTGTTGTGATCACTGTTCCCCAAGGGTTCCCCTATTTTTACATTTGATATTATATCAATATTACTTGTGATGACTAAATCCAAGATGGCCCCATTTCTAGTAGGTTCTTTTATTACCTGGGCCAGATGATGATCCATGAGTGTACAAAAGAACCTGCTCCCCTTAGCTGAGCTGCTGGTCTCATTTATCCAGTTTATTTCAGGGTAATTAAAGTCTCCCATTATTAGAACTTGCCCATGCTTAGCTGCATTTCCAATTTGTAACAATAATTGTATTTCCTCACTTTCAGCTATATTTGGGGGTTTATAGCATACTCCCACCAATATGCGTTTAGAATTAGCTCCTCCACTATTTAGCTCAACCCACAAGGATTCAATGATGCCGTTAGTGCCAGCATAAATATCTTCTCTGACTATAGGCTTAAATTCAGGCTTAACATAAAGACAGATCCCTCCTCCTCTTTTTACTTTCTTTCCTAAATAGGTTATAACCATCCAGATTAACAGTCCAGTCATGAGATTCATCCCACCATGTTTCCGTAATGCCTAATAAGCCCCTTTTTTCTTGTACTGCTAATATTTCTAGCTCATCCATTTCCCAGGCAAACTTCTTGCGTTAGCAATCATACACTTTATATTGCTAAGGCTCTGCAGTTGTGAAGTGCCTGCCACTGCATTTGAGGCCCCTATTAATACCTCCCTACTTTCTATTTTAACCCTCCCCCTTCTTCTCCCCCATGGGTAACTAATTCATCCCTTTCCCTCTCTACCCTATTTACCCCAATACTTCTATATAGTCCCTCCCCCCCACCTACAAGTTTAAAAACTCCCCCAGCCGTTCTACCATCCTATCCCCTAGCACAAAAGCGCCCACATGATTAAGGTGCAATCCATCCCTGCTATAGAGATTGTACCCAAGTGAGAAGTCAGCCCAGTGCTCTAAAAACCCAAAACCCTCTGCACTGCACCACTTTTTAAGCCACGCATTAACCTCCCTAAGCTCCTTCTGCCTCCCTGGGCTAGCACGTGGCACTGGTAGTATCTCAGAAAATACTACCTTGGAGGTCCTTGCTTTAAGCTTATTCCCTAATTCTCTAAAATCATTCTTTAGAACGCTCCATCTTCCACTAACTTTGTCATTGGTACCAATGTGTACCAAGACCGCCGGTTCATTTCCAGCCCCTCCCCATAATTTATCCACCCGATCCACAACATGCCGAACCCGAGCACCAGGGAGACAGCAAACTCTTCGATTGCTGGGATCTGGGTGACAAATTACCCTGTCTACCTTCCTAATAATAGAGTCCCCTACCACCAAAACATGTCTGTTGCTCTGCCGTTTCTGCCCTCCCTCTCCTCCAGTAGAACTGTTCTCCCGGCTGTTAGAGGGAACAGCTCTATCTGGCATTGCCATTCCTGAATGGACATCCCCAACAGTTTCTCTCAATCTGGCAAATCTGTTGGTGTTTGCCAACTCAGAACTGGCCTGCCTCCTCCTGATCCCCCTGATTTCCCTTCTAACTGTAACCCAATTACCTCCCTGGCCATCCTCACTAGCCCCAGCTCCTCCCTCCATACTAGGCCCAGCTAAACTGTGCTCCGTGTGCACCACCTCCTTTTCCAGTGGAGCAGTATCACTAAGTGCTGCAATTCTCCTCTCCAGATCTTCAATTTGAGCTTCCAGAGAGGCAACATGCTCACACCTGTCACAGAGGTATGGACCCTGGATCATCTGTTCCAGTAGTGCATACATTTGGCAGGATGGACACTGAGTGAGGTTACCACTGGACTGACTCATGATTATCAGTTACAAAAATACAGTGAGAAAACAAATCAATGTATTTGTATAAAGATTTCTTTTCCACACCTTAAACCAAACAAAATAGAAACAATATATAAGTTTGTTTTCTGTTTTTTCTTATAATACCCCTTTTCTTTGGATTTCCTCCTTTTATTTAATCTCCTACACACTAACTACACTTACATTAGAAATGATTGTAAGCTCCCAAGCTCGCACTTCCTTTGTTAAAATAGACCCCGCCTACTCGCCTGTACAATGATAAATGAGCACAGGATAGAAAACACTGTCCTGCCCCACAGAACCGATTCAACAGAAAACAACAAAATGCACACAGATATAACTTACACATGCCAAGCCACACCCACTCTCACCTGTACACTGATTACTGCAACAAACAGAAAACTCTGCACTGACTTACAGAGCTGATTCAAACCAGACCTCACACAAATGCACCCAGATATAACTTACACAGGCCAAGCCACACCCACTCTCACCTGTACACTGATTACTGCAACTGGACAGAAAACTCTGCACTGACTTACAGAGCGGATTCAAACCAGACCTCACACAAATGCACCCAGATATAACTTACACAGGCCAAGCCACACCCACTCTCAGCTGTATCACTGATTACTGCAACAGACAGAAAACTCTGCACTGACTTACAGAGCAGATTCAAACCAGACCTCACACGAATGCACCCAGATATAACTTACACAGGCCAAGCCACACCCACTCTCACCTGTACACTGATTACTGCAAAAGACAGAAAACTCTGCACTGACTTACAGAGCGGATTCAAACCAGACCTCACACAAATGCACACAGATATAACTTACACAGGCCAAGCCACACCCACTCTCAGCTAAACACTGATTACTGCAACAAACAGAAAACTCTGCACTGACTTACAGAGCGGATAGCACAACATTCTCAAACTCGCAAATCAGCCGAAATAACCACTTTATTGCATGTTAAATTTCTATCATGAAGCCGGACGGGCTTCAACCTTCAAGCCCGGAGGTTGGACTCATATATCCTAGGGGCTTGGAGGTTGAAGCCCGTGGGACTTTATGATGAACATTGAACATGAAAAAAAAAATTATTTGCCGATTTGAGTGTAGGGGAATGCTGTGCTATAAATTCTAAGACCTAAAATCTCTTTCACTTCTCATCAAAGTACAGGATGGCTTAATTATGTGCTTAATTGGTGCATATGAATCGTAAGTAAGAGCCTTACGGGACCTTTTTGGTGTAAGTAAGTTGCCGCTCGGTTTAAGCGTTTTGCAGGCTTAACGGAAGGGTGGGCGTAGCATTAGAATAGTGATTTGTAATTTTTTACGGCCGCAACTCGCAGCCGCAAAAGATCAAAGGCTTTGATGGAAGTAAACTGAGATTGGGAAAATCACAAGTGATCACAGCTCGACAGCCGTAAGCCGCCGTAGGCCGCAAATAGAATAGCTAAGTAGCTTGCGGCCTCCTCTTGCAGCTACTTATTTAAAAATGGTAGGATTAGAATGAAACCCCAAGTGTGATAAGTCTTGATACACTTCTTATTGATTCCTATATTGAACCAAAAAAATATAGATTTTTTTAAAATAGATTGTTAATTCAAGTTTAATAAGAGTTTATACACTTCTTCTTGGTTTATATATTGAGCTCAGAGAATATAAAAGGTATTATATATATTGTGATATATCTAAAAATCAAACCTTACAAATACATACAATTGTTTGTTCTTGATTTTACTTTTACCCCAATAAACATTATTCTGCATGAAGCATATACTTGTCTAAAAATTGATCATTGAACTCAAGAAACTATATTACTCTATACATTGTCATATTTGTGTCATATCAAATTGCATCAAGAAGCTGATGACTGGACAAATAAGAGTTTCATCATGATATATACTTTAACATTGAAATTATCACTTCAGTGGTCTTATAAAGGGGTCTCTAAATATTAGTTAGATAAGGAAGGCTTGTGCATTTAAACAATTACTTAATATTTTTCAACAGTCCTACAGGCTGTATTAGCTCTCCAAAAGAGGTTGAAAAAAATAAATGTTAATAAAGCCCCAGGTCCTGATGGAATACATCTAAGGGTACTGGGGGAACTGGGTTCTGTAATAGCCGAACCATTACATCTAATTTAAAAAAAATGCATGAGGTCGCTACCAGATGATGGGGGCAAAAAGCAGATGTGATTCCTATATTTAAGAAGGGAGCAAGAGCAAATCCGTGGAACTATAGACCTGTAAGCTTCACTTCTGTAGTGGGAAAGCTTTTAGAAGGATTAATAAGGGATAATATACAAGAATATGTCTATTTGGACAGGATTATAAGTAGGAGTCAAGATGGATTTACGAGGGATAGATCATGTCAAACAAATTTAATTAGTTTCTATGAGGAGGTAGGTGACTCAGTGGATGTCGACTTTTTAGATTTTGCAAAGGCTTTTGATACAGTGCCACATGGGAGACTATTGTGCAAACTAAGGGATACAGGAATTCCAGCAAATACATGCACATGGATTAAGGACTGGCTAAAAGACAGGAAGCAAAAGGTTGTTGTAAATGGAACATACTCAGATTGGACTAATGTGGTAAGTGGGGTTTTACAGGGTTCATTATTAGGTGCTCTCCTTTTCAACATATTTATTAACCTTCCTAGCGGTAATCCCGATTGTGACTCAGGGTTAATCTTCTATTCCTAAATTGGTAACCCCAAGCCACACTCGGGGTTACCGCAGGGAGGAAGTGGAGGGGGCCTAGTGCTGCCGGGTTTGCCTGGGCCCCCTCAGCAAACCATCGCTCCTCCCCACCTTCCTCCTGCTCCTCCCCATCTTCTCCTCCTCCTCCCCATCTTCCTCCTCCTCCTCCCCCCTTACCCTTCCTCCATTAATTCTTCCCCCTCTCACCTCTCAAGTCATTTTAGTCTCCAATCAGCTTCTGCTGCTTATAAGAGGCTCGCATTGTGTCTTATGCCTGGAACTGGCATATGCTAATGACGTCACAATCGCGTCACGTCATTAGCATATGCCGGTTCAAGAAACAGGTATAAGACGCGATGCGAGCATCCGATCAGCAGCAGGAGCTGATCGGAGGCTAAGAATAAGAGAGAAGAGATGGGGGAAGGAGGGGGGGAAGAGGAGGAGGATAAGGGGGAATGAGGGGGGAAGAGGAGGATGAGTGGGGAAGAGAAGGTGAGGGGAAAATAGTAGTGTCAGGGGGAAGAGGAAAGTGAGGGGGGAAGATGAGGATGAGAGGGGAAGAGGAGCATGAGTGGGGGAGCAGAGGATGATGGGGAAAAGGAGGAAGAGGAGGATGAGGGTGGAAAGGAGGAGCATGAGGGGGAAGAGGAGGATGAGGGGAGAAAAGAGGGGGATGAGGGGGAAGGGGAGGGGAAAGAGGAGAATGAGGGGGAAAGGAGGAGGTTTAGGGGGTAAAGGAGGAGGATGAGGAGTAAAGGAGGATGAGGGGAAAGAGGATGAGTGGTAAAGATAAGGAGGATGAGGGGGGAGGATCGGAAGGATAAGGGGGAATGAGGAGGATAAGGGGGGAAAGGGGGCGGAAAAGGGGGAAATGGAGGCGAGCGGATAAGGAGGGAGAGGGGGGAAATGGAGGAGGCGAAGGAGGAGAAGGGTATGATTATGTCAGTATTTTAGAATGTACCGCTTTAACATTCTAAATACTGAAATAATATCGCCAGGAAGGTTAATGACTTAGAAGTTGGACTTGAAAGTATTGTCTCCATTTTTGCTGATGACACTAAGTTTGCAATGTGAAAAAATCAGAAAATTATGTACTTTTCCTCCAAAGTTATTTGCATAAGTTAGAGAAATGGGCAATTCAATGGCAGGTGAGATTTAACACAAATAAATGTAAGGTTATACATCTGGAAAGGAAACATAGCCATGCACTGCATAAGCTTAATTAAGCAAATCTAGGGGTATCAGTTATTGCAAGGGATTTGGGAGTCTTGTGAACAACCACCTATGTAACAGTTCTCAATGCCAAGCAGCAGCTGCAATGGCAAATACAATATTAGCATGTATTAAGAAGGGTATAGAAGCAAGGGAAGCAAATATAATTCTGACATTATACAAAAAACTCTAGTATGCCCTCATTTAGAATATGGAGTACAGTTTTGGGCACCACTTCATAAAAAGGATGTTTTAGAGTTGGAAAAGGTACAGAGAAGTGCAACAAAACTAATAAGGGGAATGAAGAAAGACTAACCAAATTAAACATATTTTCTCTAGAAAAAAAGGTGTCTAAGAGGGGATATGATTACTCCATATACATAAATACATCCAGGATCAGTATAAAGTTTGTCAAGGGAGATTTTTGTGTCAAGATGTTTTCAACTGACAAGAGAACATCCTTTGAGGTTAGGAGTAAAAAAATTCCACCTTAAAGAAAGAAAAGGGTTTTTCACAGTAAGGGTAAGAGGATTCAATAGATAACTTTAAAAAGATATTGGATATATGTGTAAATAAAAAAGGCATTCACAGTTATCCTTGTAGTATTATTCCAGGGAGGAACCTGATCGCCAGTATCTGGGGTCAAGAAGGAATTCATTTTTTTCACTTTTGAGACAATTGGAAAATCTTCACTTGTGTTTTTTTTTTTCCCTTCCTCTGGATCAATTAACAATTAATAATCATTCTGAATACTGCAGATCAGAGGATATCTTAAAAGGTTGCACTTGGTGGGCTAAAAGTCTTTTTTCAACCTTGATTACTATATACTGTAACTACTAGCGACTTGCCCGTCAAAAATTGACGGCAATGAGATGCGTATGTTTGGAAAGTTGTTTAGTTTTTAATATACATATTTGACACTTGTAAGATTTTAGTTATGATTAAATAAGTACTATTGTGATATTAAACATGTTTATTTTTGTAAAATGTTGTTTTGGTCAACAGTAACTGTTAAAGCATTTTGTATTAAAAGTATTAACATTTGAATGTAAGAACAGTTGAACTTTAAATTAATCAGTATTGTAAACTTGAGGTAATGTTTTTTTAATCCGATGTTTCAGGAACAGGTTGTAAATGCTTTGTTTGGTTAGTAGCTAGAGATGTCGCGAATAGTTCGCCGGCGGACTTTTTTCGGCGAACAAAGCATGTTCGCGTTCGCGGCGAACTGCGAACATATGCGAGATTCGACCCGCCCCCAATACTTTATCATTGAGCAAACTTTGACCCTGCATGTCACAGTCAGCAGACACATTCCAGCCAATCAGCAGCATACACTCCCTTCCACACCCTTCAACCTCATGGACAGCAGCCATTTTGGAATCAGAACTAACTTGCAGGCTTACTGAGAGGAGGTAGACTGTAGGTGATACTGCATCAATAGGGAAAACCATAGCTAGGCAAGTTTATTCAGTGTCCAGTGCAGTGCTGAAGGACTCATCACATCTCTGCTGTAAACACAGCACCCCAAAAAGCCCTTTTTAGGGCTATAACATCATTTTTTTTTCGTTTTTTTTCTGTGTAATCTAACTTCATTTGCCTGTCTCCCTGCTAGCCCCTGCTTGTATTCTGTGTAATCTAACTTCATTTGCCTGTCTCCCTGCCAGCCCCTGCTTGTAAGTGTGTGTGTCAGGCTCAAAGCTTATACTGTGTGTGCACAACGCATACAATATAATATTGTTTACTAGTTGTCTACTTTTAAAAAAACCCAAACTTTTTTTTAATTAAATCTAAGTGCATTTGCATAACCGTCAATCAAAGTTCATTTGCTTGACCGCTACCCATAGTGTGTGTCCTGCTTTCAAGTACTGTGCCAAGTTCAACCAATCCAGTCTAGTTGGGGTACCAACAGTCCACATTTAGGAAACCCAAACTTTTATTTTCTTAAATCTAAGTGCATTTGCCTGACCGTTAATCAAATTTCATTTGCTTGACCGCTACCCATAGTTTGTGTCCTGCTTACAAGTACTGTGCCAAGTTCAACCAATCCAGTCTAGTTGGGGTACCAACAGTCCACATTTAAAAAACCCAAACTTTTATTTTCTTAAATCTAAGTGCATTTGCATAACCGTCAATCAAAGTTCATTTGCTTGACCGCTACCCATAGTGTGTGTCCTGCTTTCAAGTACTGTGCCAAGTCCAACAATCCAGTCTAGTTGGGGTTCCAACAGTCCACATTTAAAAAACCCAAACTTTTTTTTTATTAAATCTAAGTGCATTTGCATAACCGTCAATCAAAGTTAATTTGCTTGACCGCTACCCATAGTGTGTGTCAGGCTTACAAGTACTGTGCCAGAGAGCATGTTGTGTGCATGCTTGAGCTCCAAACAAAAGGCTTTTTAGGGTCTTAGTCCCTCAAATACATGTTTTATTTTAACACCTTTTTGTTAATAAGCACTTTGTGCACGGTGTTGTTCATTTTTGGGAGTTTTTGTGTTTTTTTTCTTAGTTTAATTTAAGTTTTAGTTTTCTGGGGCTCAGGCTCAACTCTCTATCCCAGGAGAGTGAGCTGTCTCCTGGATACTTTGCCACACCCCTCCCTTAGCACTACACCTTCACTCCTGGAGCTTTGTTACTTTGACTTTTTTTCTTTTAAAAAGTTTATTAGGTTTTGTTGAAGTTTTGTTTGTTTGGTGTTGGGTTTTATGTTTTGGGGGAGAGAAGACAAGTAACATCTTTGTAGGCAGTGGGGGGGAAAACAATTAGATTTTTTGTTGTTAAGGCTTTTTTTTAACATCTGACACAGAGACACAGAGGGGTTAAAAAGCCTCTGTGTTCTCTGTGTTGTTGCAATTAGTCACCTTGCAACAGACCATTAACCCTTCCACTGCCAAGCATCACCTCTCTCTCTCCCTTAGTTTTGTCTCCCTTAGTTTTGTCTTTTTGTTTCTTTTTCCCACTTTTATATTTAAAAAAAAAGAAAACAGTAAAAAATCATAAAACAAAAAATAAAAAGAAATAAAACAAATAAACTAAAAAAAAGGGTCTAAACATGAGGGATAAGACCACTAAGAAGCCTCAGGGGTCAAAAGGGGGAATAATGGCCCCTGAAAATCCTAGCTGCAGCACTGCACAGCATAGGCCCCAGGCAGATAAGGCAGCCCCAGCTCCTGGTGGTTCTGCCAGCAGACCTACCCCTGTGGCTAATATCTGGTCACAGGTGGTTTCTGCTGGCCCCAGTAATACCACCGCTGGGGCTGAGGGGCAGATCACCAGGAAGTATGGGGTTAAATGTCAGATGTCTGGGGTCTACAGCATTGATATCTATCTGCGTGCTGCAGCTAATGTCATCAGCCCCTCTGTTATAGTAGCAGCCAGCAAAATGTACGGGAAAGCAGTTTTCTTTACCCGTACGCTGGCTGCTTCTCACATACTTATACAGAGAGGCATCACAGTGGGGGGATTATATGTCCCAATAGAACCCCTGGAAGGGTTGGGCACAAAAGTAACACTCTCTAATGTGCCCCCTTTCCTACCAGACTCCCGCCTGCGCCCCCACCTGCTAACCCTAGGGGAAGTAAAAACACCATTTATTAAAATTCCCCTGGGGTGCAGAGAGAGAGCACTTCGTCATGTGTTCTCTTTCAAGAGGAAGGTACAAATGTGCCTGCCTCAGGGCGCAGAAAACATAGAGGGGTCTTTTGGGGTTCCATTTGAGGGGGTGCTCTACAGGGTTTTTTACAGCACTACGGAGGTGCAGTGCTATCATTGCAAGGGGTTGGGGCATTCACGTAGGAATTGTCCTAATGTAAAGCATCATGCCCCAGCCCCAGCAAATGGCACCTCCATCAGTACAGAACCCATCCCCGCTGAGCCCATAACAGCGGGGACCTCAAGGGTCATAACCACTCCACAGAGCTCAGGCAAGGAGGCCGTTCCTCAAGCCACCACCACGGCCTCCAAACCCCCTTCTTCCCCCAAAAAGCCATCTGTGTCTGTGGTCTCTAGCAAGACTGCAGACACGGGGGAAAAGGGAAAGAATGTCACTGGTCCTCCCAGTGTCACAGCTGCATCTCCCAAGTCCCAATCTGCCCCCACCATAATTACATCAGTTAGTGTGGGGGCACAGTGTAAGCAGAGGGATAATAAGCCCTCTGCAGGGGAGGCAGCTAGTGGCAGCTCCTCTTCCAGGAGTGACGTCCCCAGGAAGAGGAAGCATAAAACCAACAGGGAGGTTGCTGATAAGTGGGAAGTGCTCTATAGTGGAGCACCTCCGTCTAAAAGCAAGAAGAGGAACAAAACATCTCCTCCTCATCCGGTGACATTGTCTGGCCCGGTTATTAAGCTCAGCCAGCCGGTGCCAGACCACACATCTCTCTCTCCAGACCCTATAGGGGTTAATGTGGAAAAGGGTCTGGAGGAAAAGCAGGGGCAAGAGGGTCTCCCAAGTGAGGCAGGGGTAGACAAGAAAGATCAGGTTCTGCCTCTGGCCTTTGAGGGGGGTCCCAACAAGGCCCCTGCTGAATGGGTACTCAGTGTCCCTGAGGTGCTGAGCTTCAAGGGCACCAGTCAGTCTCCTCCTCCAGTGTCACTCTCTAGTGACATACCTCAGGCTTTGTTAGAGCCCCAGGCCGAGTCACTACTGGAGGGGGGGGAATATAGGCATGACCCCCATTCAGGACCCCATGGATTTGTCTGTCAGGGGGGGGTGTGGCACAAGGGGAAGTGGAAATGGGGGAGGGTGATAAAACAGGTTTTCCTGTTAACATCATGGGAGAGCCTGTCTACCCTCCTCAGCCGTCCACTGACCCTAACATCGGTGCCATCCAAGCTGAGCAAGCAGTGGTGGAACTGGCAGAGGAGGCATATAAAGACTCCAAGGCTTCCATTAAGGAAGCCATGCCAGCCACTGCTGTCCAGCCAGCTACCCCTGAATGCACTCCTGAAGCTACAGGGGTGCAGCAGCAATCCAAGGGTCCATTATTTACCTTGAAGGGTGCTAAAGGGACTCCTTCTGTATCATCTAAGAGGGGGTCCCTGAGAATAAAGCTGAGGAAACTGACTCCAGCCGGGGAGGATGGAGTAAAAGCCCTCAGCCAAGAGGAGCCCAGGGGTGACCCACTAGAAGGAACATCAGATTCTGGGTGGGTTATCCCTGTCAAGGAAATAGATCTATTCCTTGAGAGCACCCTTCATGGACAAAAGAAAAGGAAGGTGCGGCTGGCTTTGGAGAGGTGGAAGAATATGTCGTTTATTCTCCACTCTCTCCAGCAATATCTAGTGGTCAGCACTAGGGCCAAGAATTCTGGGACTGCGGAGCATCTCCGCGTCCGGAAATTCTATAAAATGTGCGTGTCCTATCAGCAGTCTCAAGGGTCTGAGGAACGCACAATTCCTGACACGCAGTAATGGCTTTGCACATCAGCACGCTAAATACCAATGGCTGTCAAGACAGTTTCCGCAGGTTCCAGGTACTCTCCTATTTATATCAGGGAGGGTACTCTGTGAGCTTCCTGCAGGAAACTCACACCACTCCAGAGGCTGAGGCCTCGTGGCAACTGGAGTGGAGAGGCAGGGTCTTCTTCAGCCACTTCACATCGGCGTCATGTGGAGTGGTGACCCTGTTCTCAGAGTCTTTTCAGCCAGAGCTGCTGCTTGTGAAAGCTGTTATCCCAGGCCGTCTAATCCACCTCCGGGTCTGAGAGCAGGGTAGCATTATTAACCTAGTTAATATATATGCCCCTGCTGGAGGGCTCGAGAGAGTGAGGTTCCTCGCCAGACTGTCCCAGTTTTTGGAGACGGTTGACGCAGATGAGTGTTTGGCACTCGGGGGTGATTTCAATTGCACCCTCGACGCTCTGGACCGTAATAGTCCAGAGCCGTACCTGCCTTCTGCGTCAGAGCTGCGGGAGATCATCGCTCACTTCTCACTGGAGGACATCTGGCGAGAGCAGAATCCAGGGGCATCAGACGGTTTCACCTACGTCAGGGTGAGAGCTGGTCTGGTGTCCCACTCCCGGATCGACAGACTATATATATCTAGTCACTATATGTCACGAGTCGGTTCTTGTGCCATTAGGCTGGCTCCGTTCACAGACCACAACTGTGTGTCTGTGACGGTGGCGCTAACGCCAACAGCGCCACGAGCCGCCTATTGGCACTTCAACAATGCTTTGTTGAAGGACCAGGGGCTTGTAACATTGATCCAGGAGTTTTGGACGGACTGGAGGGGTTGCAAGGGGGACTTTGCCACGTTAAAACTGTGGTGGGACGTGGGCAAGGTTCATTTGAGACTTCTGTGTCAGGAATATACCAAGGGTGCGAGTGGGCAGCGCAAAGCTGAGTTGGAGTCACTCCGGGGGGAGGTACTCCATCTGGAGCAGAGGCTTTTCACTTGTAGGGACCAATCCCTGCAGAGCGAGTATGTAGAGAGGAAGGGTGTCCTCTGTGACCTGGAACGACACCAGGCCAAGGGGGCATACGTGCGCAGCCGCTTAGGTTTTCTCAAAGATCTAGACCGCGGCTCGCGCCTCTTCTACTCACTGGAGAAAAAGGGGGGTAACAGTAGGCACATCACCTGTCTTCTAGATGAAGACGGTGCCCCCCTTACAGATCCGGAGAGTATCCGGGATAGAGCCCGGAACTTTTATAAAGATCTTTACTCTCCGGATCCCATTTCTCCAGATGCCTGCAGGGTGCTATGGGAGGGGCTCCCCACAGTCAGTGAGGGTGTAAGAGAGCGGCTTGATATACCACTGTCTTTTCAAGAGCTCTCTGAAGCCCTCCGTGCCATGTCCTGTGAGAAGTCTCCAGGACTGGACGGACAGACTGTAGAGTTTTTCCAATTTTTCTGGGAGACTCTGGGACCTGATTTCCATCTGGTCCTTGGGGAAGCCCTGGAAACCGGGGAGATGCCCCTGTCTTGTCGCAGGGCAGTACTTGCCCTGCTGCCCAAAAAGGGGGATCTCCGGCTTATTAAGAACTGGCGACCGGTCTCTCTGCTCAGCACGGACTACAAGATTGTAGCTAAAGCCATCTCGCTTAGACTTGGGTCTGTGCTGGCAGAATTGGTTCACCCTGACCAGTCCTATGCGATCCCGGGCCGGACTATCTTTGATAGTATCTTTCTGGTCCGGGATCTATTGCATTATTCTCGCAGGACTGGTCTGTCACTCGCCTTTCTCTCTTTAGATCAAGAGAAGGCGTTTGACAGGGTGGACCATGGTTACCTCATAGCCACTCTGCAAGCGTACGGCTTTGGCCCACAGTTTGTGGGCTTTATAAGAACGCTGTACGCCTCTGCAGAGTGTTTACTTAAAATCAATTGGTCCCTATCAGCACCTTTGGTATTTGGACGAGGGGTGCGTCAAGGATGTCCCTTGTCTGGACAGTGATATGCACTGGCCATTGAGCCTTTCCTCTGCCTACTGAGGAAAAGGCTCACAGGGCTGGTGCTAAAAGATCCAGACATGCGGATTGTCCTTTCAGCTTATGCTGACGATGTGCTCCTCGTGGCCCAGGATCCAGTTGATCTTGAGCTGGCAAAACAGTGCCAGTAGGTATATTCAGCTGCCTCCTCCGCTCAGATCAACTGGTCCAAATGCACAGGCCTTTTAGAGGGTAATTTACAGGTAGACTCTTTGCCTCCCATGTTTCGTGACATCACGTGGGAGGCAGATGTCATTAAATATCTGGGGGTCTACCTGTCCGCTGCGGACGCTTCCGTCCCAGACAACTGGAGGGAGTTAGAGGGCAGTGTCCTCTCTCGTCTGGGACGATGGAGGGGTCTAGCAAAAATGCTTTCCCTTAGGGGGCGGACTCTAGTGGTGAATCAGCTGGTGGCTTCTCAGATCTGGCACCGGCTGATTTGTCTGAGTCCGACCCCCGAGTTTGTCACCAATATCCAGAGAAATGTCTTAGATTTCCTCTGGATGGGAAGGCATTGGGTCTCTGCAGGGGTGGCAAGTCTGCCTTTGGTGGAGGGTGGACAGGGAGTAGTTTGTGTGTGCTCCCAGTTGTCCACCTTCCGCCTTCAGTACCTGCAGAGATACCTATATGCAGATCCCTCTCCGCAGTGGTGCGCACTGGCATCCAGCTTTTATCGCCAGTTGCGCAACCTGGGGTATGACCGGCAATTATTTCTGATCAGGCCCGAGGGGTTTGGGAGAGACCTCTCTGTGTTGCCGGCATACTACCAGGAAACCCTCAAGGCCTGGAGCATGGTCTCTGTGACCAGGCAGGGCGTGCCTTTGGGGGATGAAATATTCACGGAGCCCCTGCTATTTAATGCAGCAGTGGGGGCTCCAATGTTACAGTCCCCCAGTATCATCCGCCGCCTTAGTCATGCACGGATGACCCGAGTCGGGGATCTCCTGGAATACGGGCGTTCTGATTGGGTGTCACCCCAGGAGCTTGCGCTCCGTTTGGGATATGTGACGCCCAAAGTCTCAGGGCGCTTGCTCCAGGAGATTAGAGATGCCATCTCCCCCGACTCGCGCACCTTCCTTCGCGGGGCTTTGCAGGCCGGAGTGCCACATGCACCTTTCAACACCCCTTCTCCGGCTGTTTGCATTGGACACAAGCCCCGTGTTTCCCCTCAGGCTCCTCCTGTCCCCAACCTCTCGAGGTTGAGGGACATACCCTCGGCATGCTTTCGCGGCATGCCGAGGAAGAGCTTATATTCTCTCGTGCTCCATACAGTGCACTTCCTTGCCCTCGTGACCCGTCCCGATACCATCTGGAGGCGGGTCCTACCAGCTGACGAGGGCAAGAGGCCCCGGTGGAGGGAACTTTATTCTGATTTAGTTCCACGACCCACCGGGGACTTGAGTTGGAGAGTGCTCCATGGTGCACTGAGCACGGGAGAGTACTTAGCTAAATTCACGGACTCTCCCTCCACTTGTCCATTCTGTGGCAAGGGAGAGTCCGTGTATCATGTTTATTTTAGTTGCGCCAGACTGCAGCCCCTCTTGTCACTCTTGAGGGGCCTCCTCCTGCAGTTCTGGCTGCATTTCTCCCCTCACATTTTTATTTTTGGGCGCCCAGTGTCCCGGGGCAATAAGGCCAGGGACCTCCTCGTCAACCTGCTCCTGGCATTAGCCAAGTTGGCTATATATAAGTCCAGGAAGCAGTGTTTGATAGGGGGGGTTCCCTTGTCACCTGAGGCCATGTTCCGGGTGCTGGTGCGCTCCCGTATCCGGGCAGAGTACCACCTGGCTTTGTCTACTGGGGGAATGGATGAGTTTGTCTCCCAGTGGGCTGTAGATGGTGTGCTCTGCTCTGTATCCCCCCATCCGGTTTCTTTTTCTTTCAACCTCCTAATATGATTTTTATTTAGTTTACAGAAAATGTTTTCTCATAATTTTAAAATACACTGTGCCAAGTTCAACCAATCCAGTCTAGTTGGGGTACCAACAGTCCACATTTTAAAAAAAATGACAGGCAGAGGCAGGACACCCCGCAGAGGCCGTCGTGGTCGTGGTGCTGTGATTCCCTTTGGCCCTACAATAATGCCCAGTGTTCAGAGGCCAGTTACCCTGAACTTGAAAAGTTCAGAGGACGTAGTTGACTGGCTAACACAGGACACCAAATCTTCTACAGCTTCCGCTTGGAACATTGACGCACCATCCTCCTCCAGATTAGCTTCGGGCACCTCTCAAGTTACCACTCACCCTCCTGCCGCCACCACCAACACTAGTACCACAGCCAATTCAATTGATCAGTCAGAAGAGTTATTTACACATCATTTTGAAGAAATGAGTGATGCGCAACCATTTTTGCCAGAGAATGTAGATAACAGGGATATGTCTCAGTCAGGCAGCATTACACACATGTACGTACGATGTGATGATGATGATGATGATGTACCCGCTGCTGCTTCCTTTGTTCAGTTGTCATATACAAGTGAGGCGGGTGATGATGATGACGATGCGTTCGTGGATGTCACGTGGGTGCCTGCTAGAAGAGAAGAAGAACAGGGGAAAAGTTCAGATGGGGAGACAGAGAGGAGGAGGAGACGAGTTGGAAGTAGAGGGAGGTCATCGCAACGAGCTAGTAGCACAGTCAGACAGCATGCATCAGCACCCGGGGTCAGCCAGACAGCACGCCAATCAACGCATGCTGTTGCCACCACCAGAATGCCGTCACCGCCGAGCTCAGCAGTGTGGCATTTTTTTTGTGTGTCTGCCTCTGACAACAGCGATGCCATTTGCAACCTGTGCCAAAAGAAACTGAGTCGTGGGAAGTCCAACACCCACCTAGGTACAACTGCTTTGCGAAGGCACATGATGTCACATCACAAACGCCAATGGGATCAACACATGAGTACAAGCAGCACACAAACTCAAAGCTGCCATCCTCCTCCTGGTCCAGCATCTTCATCCACATCAACCACTGCTGTCCTCCTTGCCCCCTCTCAACTCTCCACCACTCCGTCTCTCGCCTCAAGTCAGGTGTCTGTCAAGGGCATGTTTGAGCGTAAGAAGCCAATGCCACAAAGTCACCCCCTTGCCTGGCGTCTGACAGCTGGCTTGTCTAAACTCTTGGCCCACCAGCTTTTACCATACAAGCTGGTGGAGTCTGAGGCGTTCAAAAAGTTTTTAGCGATTGGGATACCGCAGTGGAAGGTACCAGGCCGAAATTTCTTTGCCCAAAAGGCAATCCCCAACCTGTACTCAATTGTGCAAAAGGAAGTAATGGCATCTCTGGCACACAGGTTTGGGGAAAGGGTCCATCTGACCACTGATACCTGGTCTGCAAAGCATGGTCAGGGCAGGTATATAACCTACACTGCGCATTGGGCAAACCTGCTGACGCCTGCCAAGCATGGAATGGGTGGCTCTGCAGAGGAGTTGGTGACACGCCACGACTTGCAGGCAGGCCTGCTGCCACCTCCTCTACTCCTCCTACTCTATCCTCTTCCATAACCTCCTCAGCTGAGTCCTCTTCTGCTGCTGCGTCTTGCTCCACATCAACGGCACCCCCCCAGCTCCCCAGATACTATTCCACATCCCGGATACGGCAATGTCATGCCGTCTTGGGGTTGACTTGCCTCAAAGCAGAGAGTCAAACCGGGCCAGCACTCCTGTCCGCCCTGAATGCACAGGTGGATCAATGGCTGACTCCGCACCAACTAGAGATTGGCAAAGTGGTTTGTGACAACAGAAGAAATTTGTTGGCGGCATTGAATTTGGGCAAGTTGACGCATGTGCCGTGCATGGCACATGTGTGTAATCTGATCGTACAACGCTTTGTCCATAAGTATCCAGGCTTACAGGACGTCCTGAAGCAGGCCAGAAAGGTGTGTGGCCATTTCAGGCGTTCCTACACGGCCATGGCGCACTTTTCAGATATCCAACGGCGAAACATCATGCCAGTGAGGCGCTTGATTTGTGACAGCCCCACACGTTGGAATTCAACACTCCTAATGTTCGACCGCCTGCTCCAACAAGAAAAAGCCATTAACGAGTATTTGTATGACCGGGGTGCTAGGACAGCCTCTGCGGAGCTGGGGATTTTTTTGCCACGTTACTGGACGCTCATGCGCAATGCCTGTAGGCTCATGCGTCCTTTTGAGGAGGTGACAAACCTTGTCAGTCGCACCGAAGGCACCATCAGCGACATCATACCATTTGTTTTATTCCTGGAGCGTGCCCTGCGAAGAGTGCTGGATCAGGCCGTAGATGAGCGTGACGAGGAAGAGGAAGAGTTACCATCCCCACCAGAAACAGCCTTATCAGCATCGCTTGCTGGACCTGCGGCAACGCTGGAAGAGGATTGTGAGGAAGAGGAGTCAGAGGAGGAATGTGGCTTTGAGGGGGAGGAGGAAGACCAATCACAACAGGCATCCCAGGGTGCTCGTTGTCACCTATCTGGTACCCGTGGTGTTGTACGTGGCTGGGGGGAAGAACATATCTTCAATGAGATCACTGAGGACGAGGACATGACTAGCTCGGCATCCAACCTTGTGCAAATGGGGTCTTTCATGCTGTCGTGCCTGTCGCAGGACCCTTGTATAAAAAGGCTGAAGGGGAACAACCTGTACTGGGTGTGCACGCTACTAGACCCCCGGTATAAGCAGAAAGTGCCTGATTTGTTACCAAATTACCGCAAGTCAGAAAGGATGCAGCAGGTCCAAAACAAATTAACAAGTATGCTTTACACAGCATATAAGGGTGATGTCACAGCACAAGGGCAATATAACAGGGGAAGAGGTGAAAGTAATCCACCTCCCACGACCACGCCGGCAAGGACAGGACATTTAAAAGACGTGTTGTTGATGGAGCACATGCGGACCTTTTTCACTCCTACGCATCGCATCAGCCCTTCGGGATCCACCCTCAGAGAACGACTTGACCGACAGGTAGCAGACTACCTCACCTTAACTGCAGATATCGACACTCTGAGGAGCGATGAACCCCTTGACTACTGGGTATGCAGGCTAGACCTGTGGCCGGAGCTATCCCAATTTGCAATTGAACTTCTGGCCTGCCCCGCTTCAAGTGTCCTGTCAGAAAGGACCTTCAGTGCAGCAGGAGGTTTTGTCACCGAGAAGAGAAGTCGCCTAGGGCGAAAAAGTCTAGATTGCCTCACCTTTATAAAGATGAATGAGGGATGGATCCCGAAGGGACTGACACTGGGCGATACATTCGACTGAAAAAGGCCTGATGAGATGAGCTGCCTTCGGCTATAAATGGTCCACACGCTGCTGTATGTTATCTGTGAATGCCGGATGACTTGCGTGACTTATCCGCCACCAACTAGGGTTCAAGAAGAGGCAATGTTTTATGGCACTTTCTGCCTGGGGAACAAAGGTCAATTTTTCTGGCCGCTGCAACAGCAGCGGCTGCAACAATATCTAATTTTTGAATTTCAATTTTTATGCCAGAAGGCGTACGGCATGTAATGGAAAAGAAAGCATATTGAACAGTCTTGCATAACACAACAGTTGTGCAAAAATACATAGTTACATAGTTACATAGTAATTAAGGTTGAAAAAAGACTTTCAGTCCATCAAGTTCAACCTGTTAAGATCTCCTCTGATCTGCAATATGCGGATTAGTTATTAATTAAATTATTGATTAAATAATTATTAATAGTATAGTATTGGAGAATGAATAAAGAGTTAGTCCATCAAGTTCAACCTTTTTAGATCTCTATTGATCTTTTTAATTTGGACTATTTATTATTATTGTTAATTGTTAATTATTGTTAATTGATCCAGAGGAAGGCAAACATAAAAAAAAAAAACCATTGAAACTTTGCCAATTGTCTCATAAGGGGAAAAAAAGCAAAATTCCTTCCTGACCCCAGAAACTGGCGATCAAATTTCTCCCTGGATCAATATTCCTTGCTAGTTATCTAGGATAGCCTTGAATGCCCTCTTTATTCAGAAATATATCTAACCCCTTTTTGAAGTTGTCTATCGAATTCGCTGTCACCACCTCCTTTGGTAGAGAATTCCACAGTTTAACCACCCTAACTGTGAAGAACCCTTTTCTTTGTTTAAGGTGAAATCTTTTTTCCTCTAACCTCAACGGATGTCCTCTTGTCAGTTGAAAATCTCTTGCTACAAAAAGTTCACTTGACAAAGCCTTATATTGACCCTGGATGTATTTAAATAAAGTAATCATATCTCCTCTTAGACGCCTTTTTTCTACCGAAAATAAGTTTAATTTTGCTAGTCTTTCTTTATAACTTAGCCCCTCCATTCCCCTTATTAGTTTTGTAGCCCTTCTCTGTACTTTTTCCAGCTCTAAAATGTCTTTTTTGTGAGGTGGTGCCCAAAATTGTACTCCATATTCCAAATGAGGGCGTACTAGAGATTTGTATAGTGGCAGAATTATATCTTCTTCCCTGGCTTCTATACCCTTCCTAATACATGCTAATATTTTATTTGCCTTTGCAGCCGCTGCTTGGCTTTGAGCGCTGTTACCTAGGTGGTTGTCCACTAGTACTCCCAAATCCCTTTCAATATCTGATACCCCTAGATTTGCTCCATTAAGATTATAGATTGCTTGGCTATTGTTCCTTCCCAAATGCATAACCTTACATTTATTTGTATTAAATCTCATCTGCCATTTAGCCGCCCATTTCTCTAATTTATGCAAATCCTTTTGTAGGGAAAGTACATCATTATCTGATTTTATTACCTTGCACAACTTAGTGTCATCAGCAAAAATGGAGACACTACATTCGAGTCCTACTTCAATGTCATTAATAAATATGTTAAAAAGGAGAGGACCCAATACTGAGCCCTGAGGAACCCCACTTATCACATTAGACCAATCAGAGTATGTTCCATTTACAACAACCCTTTGCTTCCTGTCTTTTTAGCCAGCTCTCGATCCATGAGCAGATATTTACTGCAATTCCTGTATCCCTTAGTTTGCTCACTAGTCTTCCATGTGGCACTGTATC